>CM070619.1:32621304-33861018 GCA_036346255.1 Ampelocalamus luodianensis
AGCGAAGAACAAGGAACAAGACCATCAAGTTCCTTAAAGTTCAGTGGTCAAACCATTCCGAGGACGAGGCTACTTGGGAGCGAGAAGATCGCTCTGCGCGCGCACTACCCCTTTCTTTTCCGAGGAACCAAATCTCGGACGAGATTTTTTGTAAGGGGGAGGTTTGTAACATCCCCAATTTGGCTTGTGTTTCAAATGTAATAAAATGAGGGTAAATTAAAACTTTTTCTTTCATCCTTTCACTGAACTTTTCTCAAATTCTTGTAAAGGAATTTTGGGAAATTCAAAATCAAAACCCTCATTTAGCTCAAGTCAAAGCCTTCTGGTGGAATCTTGTGTCAAACCCTTGGCAATAAATTTTCCTGGGTTCTAGGGTTGCTTGGTAACACCTCTGAATTATTTCATAATTTTTGGAAATTATTTGAAATATTTTAGAGGCAAGTCAAACCTTGGTCAAACCTCTGATTTAACCTTCTAGAAATTTTTGAGGAAACTCTAGCACACCAAAATCTCTGAAAATTTTATGGGAGGTTAATTCTAAAGTTAGCAAGCTCCAGTTAAAATTTCAGAAATTTTGGAGTTGGTTTGATGCCTTAATTAATTCCCTAAATTCCAGCTCCCAATTTGAAACCCTGGTCTGAGTCAGGCTTGGACTCAGACCCGAGTCCGACTCTGGGTCGTGGTCGCACCGAGCCACCTAGTGGCGCTGCTCGGGCGCGTCGCGTGGAGTTCGGTGCGGGCCGTTGGATCGGGATCCCACGACCACCCTACCTCCTCCTCTTCTTCTTCTTCCTCCGCCGCCACGCGCGATCGCGGCGGTGAAAGTCGGGCCGGGAGAGCGGCGCCTAGTCACCTCCCCATCTCGCTCCTCACGGCATGCATTTATTATGCTCGAGTCCGCCACAGAGTCTCCTTCCACTGCCCCGCCGCCGCCTCCCATGACTCGAGCCGACCTCCCGCGCGAGAGCCGCTATGACCAAGCTCCCTCTTCTAGTTAAGCACCCAGCTCTCCTTCTTGTCCTCCTTTCACCTCTCCGCAGCCCTGCCACCCACCTTGTTTGCTTGAGCTCGAATCACTCAAATCACCTTCCGCCATTGTTGGCCGAGCTCCTCATCGCCGACGGTGCTCCAGGTCCCCGCCCCTTTCTAGCATCACATCGCTCCTTTCGACCTCCCGGTCTGCTCCCCTAACTTGGTTTGGCTTGTGCTCGCAGGAGCAAACAATCAAGGTGCGGGTCCCGCTTCCAAACCGCCGCTGCCCCTCCTCTCCGGTAAGGTGCCCCTTCCTTCACTTAGGTGTTCCGTGTCCTTCTCGTGGACCTCCCGGTTATCATCACCACTCTTTGGTCCTCTATTGCTCAGATTGCTTGCCCCGCGTTGTCTTCCTCGGCTCGGTGGCGGCTGCCGTCGCTGAACTCCTCGACCTCCTTGGACCTCCTCCGCCCGTGTGAGTTCACAATGACCTCCTATAGCTTAAGCACCGATAGCTTAGGTCGCGCGAAGTCCTTCTCGGTTTCACTTTTCCCGCATTTGATCTCCGCCTCGCTCGCTCGGCGATATGGGTCGTGTCCGCGACATTTGCGCCAAAATGTTCGCAATAGTATTGCGAACGCTTTTCGCCGTTGGACCGCGCGCCGTGGTCGTGGTCGCCGGCGACGAGCCGCTGACCAAAGCCGTGTCCTAGGTCGTTGTCGCG
Source organism: Ampelocalamus luodianensis (assembly GCA_036346255.1). NCBI lineage: Eukaryota > Viridiplantae > Streptophyta > Magnoliopsida > Poales > Poaceae > Ampelocalamus > Ampelocalamus luodianensis. The sequence goes on from CM070619.1 coordinate 32,623,001, forward strand.
CTTTTGTCAAGTCACCGACCTCCTCGTTCATCGTGACCCTCCAGACCTCCCCGTGTTAGATTCGCACCGTGGGATCTTGTCGGCAAAACTCTAGCTCCCAAGACCTCTTCGATTTAATCCTAGCCCTTAATGACCTCTTCCCGCTTAGATCCACCCAGTAGATCCTTTGTTCCGTATTAGCTAAGTCCTAGGACCTCTCGGTTGTGGTCTTAGCCGCTCATGACCTCTTCATTGTTGATCCGACCGCTAGATCTCCTAGTCTAAGTCCTTAGCCGCTGTGACCTCCCACCATTTGGAATCCTCGGCCGTTAAAGACCTCCGTAGGTTAAATCCCACCGCTAGGATCACCCTCCACCTTGGGGTCCTCTTTGCAAAAGACCTCCTTGAGGTCCTCTCAGGCGAAAGATCACCCCTGGCTGCTTTTGTCAAAACCGCCTCTCGGACCTCCTTGGGGTCCTCCTTGCAAAAGGTCCTTCCTTGAGTCGCTTTCTAAAACCACCTGAGCCACCCTACCAAGGTCCTCTTTGCAAAGGACCACCCTCGGTCTTTTGTAAAGAAAACCTTCAAAACCACCCTGTGGTCCTCTTTACAAAGACCACCCTTGGTCTCTTTGTAAAGAGAACCTCATGACCTCCTCGTGGCCGGTCTTAACCATGAGGACCTCCCGCCTAGATCCGGGACCGCCAGACCTTCTCCTATGGAGATCCGAGCCATCCGATCTCTCTCTCATTAAAGCACCGTGTTGGAGGACCTCCCAGGAAATCTTGGCCGTTAGGACCTCCTCGGTGAGATCCTAGCCGCCAAGACCTCTCGCAAGCACCGCTAGGTCCTCTCTCCGCTCGGATCTAGACCGCTAAGACCTCCCTGGAGATCTTAACCGCCTGCACCTTCCCTTAGTTGATAGCCGTAGGACCTCCTCGTGGAGCTCGGGGCCGCCAGATCCGATCCGATGGCCACGACCTCCCTAGTGCGCGAGGAGCTCCTTCGCGCAGTCAGGCATCCGATGGCCTGAGCCGTTGGATTCAATATCAACGCTAAGACCTCTCTCAGGCGCGGCAAGGTCTTTGCGCCTGTGAGCTCATGCGGGTTTAGCATTCGAGATCGTGAGCCGTGCGATCTTTGATCAACGCCCACGACCTCCCGCTTTTATGGGTTTTCCAGATTTAATCCAAGAAGCTTTTATTTGCACATATTAATTGTTTTAAACTTCAAAATTGCATAACTTTTTCTCTCAGTAGCTCCAAATTTAACAAACTAAAGTTCTATAAATGCATCTGTTAAAGTACTTTAGCTTAGTATAGGTTTTGCAGTAGTCTTTAATATCAAATTAATCATGTCTTAGATTTAAAACTTAGAAAAATCATAACTAAATCATTTTAACTCCAAATGACCTGAAATTTTATATGGGTTACCACTATACCAGTAGGTAGCTACCATAAAAGTTTCAGCTTCAAAATCTTTCTAGAAAATATTTTTGCTACAAAGTGCTAATTATGGCCGAAATTAGGTTTTTAGAGAATATCTTTTGCACCACATATCCAAATTAAGTTTTTCCAGCTTTCTATGTCTAGGTATGTTCGTATTTTACCTTGTGTATAAATTTCGTCACATTTGGATAATTTTGCTTGCTCTTTGTTTAAGTGTTGCTCGCCTTATTGGTTGTTTTCGCTCTTTCGCTTAGGATTCGATATTTGCGGTAATCCCGAGAACGACCCTCCAACAAATTGAGCAACAAAGAAGGTGCAAGCAGTTTGATCATTTCCCATTCAATCCCATTACTTTTAAAGTCTAATACTTTGTTTAAACTTTATGTATGCATTGCTATTTGGGTGTTAAATTGATTAGTTAATCCCTAGTTGCATAATCTGTAGGTAAATCAATATCCTCTACTACCTAAGCCTAGGTTATTTGTCGTGATTAGAGTTCGTTGGATGAGCTCTTGTCACTTAGTAGATTTTGAATAAATATTGCTTAGCCATGCCTAGTATCGGTAGTATTGGGCTTATCATCGACTTAGTCTGGTGATCTTGATCACACAAATACTTATATTATTCCATTATGTCCAACCCTTGTGCTTTACCATTTTGCAAATCAAAACTCAAAACAAAAATTATATCTTGGCTTGGGCACAATGGTATGTTGGGTGATCTGTTGGGTGTGACTGAATGGTGCCTAAGTCCCTAAGGACCGAGTTACTTGTGCCATTGATCCAAGCAATTATTGCGTACAACCACACGAGGGGATATGGAACCTCTCTTGACTAAGTACTTTGGGAGGTGTTAATTATGAGCTGGTCGGTGGGTGTGTTCGTGTGTGTTTGTGGTGTTGGAGGAGCATTAGCACCGGTTAGGTCGTTTAATGTGTCTTTCTCCGTGGGTTGCGCTCTTAATTAGCATCGCCCATTGGAAAGCGCCTTGTTAGACTTAGCCATGCCTCGCATACCAAAGGAAGTGTGCTAACCGTGGCGGTGGAAAGGCGGTCTATCGTGGGTACATTGGTACACCTCGCAGGTTAAAACTATTCGAATAGCCTCGCCCCAGGTTATGGACACGCTTGGTTATTTCCACAAGAACTAGACTACAACCTTTTAAAAACTTAAACTTGACATGGGTGGTATGAAGGGGTACTTCATGCTATTGTTGTGGTGACTATGGGTTAGTCACTTCTAGGTTGGTGTTGTTTTCATCTATGTTATTATTGTCTCTCTTTATTTGAACAATAAAAGTTAATTGCAAACTTGCTTTGAATCTATTACCTTATTGCAAATGAAAACTTGCTTTATGTCAAAATAAGTCCAAAGCCTCATCCACTTAAATAAAGCTTGCATGTAGTTAATTATAGTTCGTTATCTCACACGTCATCTTGCGAGTACAAAAACAAGTTTTGTACTCATCCGCTTTGCTTAATATTATTTGTTGCAGAGGAAGAAGGTGAGCCCCAAGGGCCTCACTTTTGTGAGCCGTGGTTATGCGCTGCTTGGGACGATTAGCTTGATGGTCCGGTTGGTTGCCTTGTGGTAAAGGCACACCGATTGGCTTTTGTTTATCGCCATCTTATGGCCATTTTGCTTCACTGTATTTACTTATCTTTTGAACTTTGGCCGGTCGGCCTCTCTTTTGTAATAACTCTCTTTATATTATCTATGTCTTTCGGTTGTTGCTTTTGCTTCGCTCTATGTGTATGAATGGAATTGATGCATGATTTTGTAGCGGTGTGTATAACATTTTGGAAGTATACATATCTCGAGGCTTGGTTTATTTGATTTGTACCGTTAGGACCAAGTGGATGGTTAAACAAGACAAGCCTAATAAACCGGGTCCTCACGAAAATGACATGGAAAACCGAAAGGTACAATATCAACTTTTCAGTTTGAAGCAAGTTGAAGCTACTGATGCTTAAAAGAATGATTCACAGGAGCATCTAAGGTCCTTAAAATGCTCAAGATATCATAACTAGGGTTTTTGGCTTACCAAGATAGGAAAGATACCAAGATTCAAAACTCGGTTGATCGACAGAGAGATAAATTCGATTTAACTCGCAAAAGATGCCACTCTTTAATGCAACGAAACCAAAGGCTTAAGGATGGATAAGCAAAGGATAGGAGCAAAATCCCATCAAGCAAAGAAGGAAGAAAGTGAGCTTCAGTGGTCAACAATGGTCGCAACAAAGAAACTAGGGTTTATAAATAGATGTTGAGCTGCAGTGGCAAGAGAGAAAGATCTAGAGTTGATGAGGTGTCCATTTAGGCTAATTATCCCAAAATTAGTTGCAAAACTTTGGGATAAATCCTCCTCTCTGCTTACAGAGAAATCAAGCTACGGAGAGAGAGGGAAGAAGATAAGAGTCACCGACATGTGGGCCCCATTGTCATCCTCACCGCGTGCTTCACAAAGGCTCAACGAATGTCACCGTCCGATTGGAAATGGCGGTCGTGATAAATAGAGAGATTAAATGATTTGAATCGGCACCGCTAATATGGACCGCACGATCTAGATCGGTTGATCGAGATCTAATCGAAATCCCGGCGGTCGCGGCTCCGCTTTCAAAGAGAGACGCTGGATTAAAATCCAACGATCGATTAAAAGGATACACGCCACCCCTTTTAGATGCGATGGCACAAAGACCGCTGGATTTGATTTCTACGGTCCGATGGAAAATTGAACCGATGGTCCGATTGCATACACTCATATGGACCTTACGATTGAAATCCAACGATCCACCGATTTTGGGCTTTAAAGGCCCACGGTAAAAAGGAGCGCCGAGATTGAAATCGAAGGTCGCATAAACGCGCCTCGATTTCAAATTGAAATAAGCGACGCAGCTTAGATCAAGAATGAACGCCGCGATCGTGAGGGGATCCGAGTCGCTCAATGCATACACCAACCGACCACACGATGAAGATCCAACGCCCGCAGGAGTGCGGGCTTTATAACACGCGGTAAAAGGAAAAGCCGAGGATTTGAATCTAACGGCCAGATAAAAGCGCTTTAAGTTTAAAACGGAAAGGGGTGCGCTGTTGGATCGAGAATGAACGGTGGAGATTGAAAGGGCTCCGAGTTGTCCGTTGCACATCGATCTCGCCGTTAGATCAAGATCCAACGGCGAGATTAAGATGCATACGTGACACCGCTGGTGTTATAGCCCGCCTGCTCGATTGAAGATCAACGGCCATATCACGCGTAGAGTTTTGGGCTCGCGCTCAACGTGACCGAGCCTGACCAAATTGATTCGTTGGACCCAACCACTTGGCTTGAGTCGCTACAAAGGTCGAGTTTGGGTTTAGACCGGTTTAGTTGACCGTAACCTTATTCAAATATTCCAAGGTTTGACTGGCTTTTAAAAATAGCAAATAAATTTATAAAATCATGAAATTTTTATCGAAGCTATCGATAATATATTTCCCAGATAAATTTTATAAACCACATTTTCACTTTGTAAAATACATAAATATTTATTTCAGACGAAAATATTTATTTAAAGACAATAAATTTTTCTTTAAGCCCAAATAATTTCTAAAATGCAACAAAATATTTTTAGCCAAGATAATTTATCTAGGCTTTAATAAAAATACTTTCAGTCATAATACAAGTTTTATCTTGTATTCCTTTAAGACTTCAAATGGTTCTTTAGGGTTTTGGCTAAAAGGAAGGTTTTAATTTGTAACATGTCGCCAAAGTAAAATGAACAGTAATGCTATGAACAGCACTTCATTATCGCTCATAAAGCATTTTATTACTGTTTATAAACTTGGGGCTGTTACACTACTTTCCCCATGCATGTCGTTCTGGTCTCGTACCTAAAACAACAATAAAAGCAAGAGTGAGTCCATAGACTCAAAGAAGTACATAAAGAAACTATAACATCAAGATCCATGTAAAGGAGATCAACAATAGAACATCTCATATGCAAATGCAATGCTCAATGATCCTTTATCTTTAACTTTTCGTGTGCATTACACCGTAATGCAGAGTAAGCAACCGTCGCCAGATACCCATGCACTCAGGCGCCGCACGCACGTGGACCAATTGTCCGCATTCGCGAAGTAACGGGACTCTCAAGCCCACACTCCACGAGTGAGGGATCTCGGCCCGCCACATTCATGACGGGATCTCAGTGAATCATGCTTGGTCACCACGTGACTAAGCCTCAACATGTTCTCAATATGCATATGCTCATCTCTTATTCATCGTCAATCTTACCAAAAGACAACACATTGTACCGCAAGAAGCATAAGCATAATTTGAGCAATCACCATACTTAAACAATCATCAAGTAAGCCACCTTGCTATGCAACCATATATCAAAAGCACACAAACATAGCCAATCAATCACACTCATTTAACAAACAATGCACTTGCTTTAACTGCGAGAATAGTGGACGCGAAGAGGGCGCCGCTCGATCACGCCTCCACCGAACATAAAGATAACCCAAACTAAGACCAATATACTGACCAAAGCATAAATAACAACACAAACGAACTCGCTAAACTCCCAAGCGCTTTCCAATCTTCCAATTCTAGCGATCGCTGGTGATCATGCGGATAGTCAACTTCTAAAATACATAACATTCCGCTCAGGGGTCCAAATAAGGTGTTCTCAGACTTTCTGAAAGGTAATTTAATTACCTAAATAAACTTAGTTGGGGAGCCCTTTGATTATGCCAACTACTGCCTCTACCAAGCCAACCTACAGAGCAATAATTATCACGTCGGGTTCTCTAGACAGATCACTAAAACCATCATAACTTTTGCTACGAAAGTCCACATCTTGCGTTCTTTATCTCTATCAAAAGGTATGGAAATTACCTACATTTGTTGTTATACTGAGATCCTCTGATTTCGTCTTTAAATAATAGATTAACTCAGTTTTCTTCAGACTATCAGGATGTTGACAGATTAACCAGACAGCGGCACTAAACAATTCATAACTTTCTAACCGTTAATCGGATTTGAGCGATCTTGGTGGCCATTGAAAGCTACGAAGAAGACCTACATAACTCTAGGAGACCAAAACTCCTAATTCAGCTTCTAAACACACGAAACCGGCCGCGCAATAATCTGGACAGAACGCAATCTAAAAGAAATCGGCGACCGATCCACAAAACGAATTCGTAAACGCTTCTAATACAAAAGATTCAGCGGGGGAAGGGTCTTCATTACCCTAGATGCCGCTGAAGATCGCGAGCTCCTGTTGGTGATCCCCCTTCCTTCTCTTCTCTCCTCTCCCTTCCCTCTTCCTTCTCTTATTGGCCGGCCACCACCAAGGAGTTCCTTCTTCCATCACTTGGCGGTGTGGACTCCCGCTTATTTGGTTTGTAATGCTTAACCAACCACCTGATCCTAGCATCACAAATCAAATAAATCGATCTCGAGATATGTATACTTCCAGAAAGCAAAGATACACACCTCGGTACAAAATTAGACATCAACTCCATCCCACACAAAGAGACCAAACACAACACTACCAAACGGAAGATAAACAAATAGGATAGTTATTACGCATAAAGGCCGACAGTGCCAAGATACACAAATAACAACAGAAAGACAATGGAAGCAAAGTGCCATAAGATGGCTATAAACAAAGCCAATCGGTGTGCCTTCAACCCACAAGGCATCCGACCGACCGCCAAGACTAGTCGCCACCCACGGCGACAAAGACAAACTCACGTAAGTGAGGACCCCGAGGCTCACCTTCTTCCTCTCGCAACAAAAACATTAAGCAAAGCACCGAGTACAAAGATTGTCTTTGTACCGCAAGATCGACGTGGTGAACTAGCGCACTGCTCATATGCTACATGCGTGCTTGTTTAGTGGAGGCCATATGTTTCATTTGCATAAAGCCAATTTTCATTTGCAATAAGGTAATACAGCTTTAAAGGCAAGTTTGCAATTCATTTTAAGATTGAAATAACAAGAAGGATAATAATAACAAAAGCGAAAGATAAACAACCTAGAAGTGACTATCCCAATAGTCACCACAACAATAGCACTAATCCCGCATTCGCACTCACCCATCAAGTTTTAATTTAAATGTTGCGCCTAACTCTCGATAAGCTTACCCAAGCGTGTCCATCACCTAGACGAGGCTATTCGAATAGTTTTAACCTGCAGGTGTACCATCGCATCTACACCTCGCATCGCCTTTAAGCCAAAGCACACTCAAGGTATGCGCACACTAAGTCCTACGAGACTGTTTCCAATATTGTGAATCAACCCGAGCCGCCGTATGGGTAGAAACACCATACGCTTACATGGTAAAGCCGAAAAGACAACTACCCACTCGTGATAAAGCTTTTGGACAACTACCATGCTCCCACCTCCGTCCCTCCTGCGACCTCCCGCGACCCGGGACCAATACACGCCAAAGTACTAGGTCAAGAGAGGTCCCATACCCTCCGGTGTGGTTAGCACGCGAAATGCTCGATAACAAAACTCACAAGATGTTCGGTCCTTAATTGACCCGGCACCTTTCCAAATACACCCAATAGATCACACCAATCTTACCATTGTGCCCGCTGTCTAAATCATTTTTGTTTTTGGTTTTAGTTTTGCAATTAAACAAAGCAAAATGTTTGAAACATAAAGTTGTAGTAAACTTTGTGTGATCAAGGTTACCGACTAAAGTCGATAACCGCCCAGCTTCTACCGATAGCTAAGCATGTCTAAGCAAGTTGAAATCGATCTACTAAGTGACAAGAGATCATCCAACCTCTAATTTAATCACAAAGAAATAACCTAGGCTCGTAGTAGAGATCAATATTTTGGCTACAGGATATGCAACTACGGATTTAACTAATCAATTTAACACAAATTAAGCAATGCATACATACAAATTGAAACAAAATATTAATCTTTAAAATACTGGGATTAAACATGATCAAACCGCTTGCTCGTTGTCGTTGCTCAATATGGTGCGGAGGATCGTCCTCGTGGTTGCCGCAAATATCGAAGCCTAACGATCGAACAAAACAATGAATAAGAAACGAATAACACCGCAAAACTCAAACATCAAATACAAACACCAATATATACACCAAGGCTAGACTATCACAAAGAATGACAAATAATTGCTACAGAGACCCATCCACTCATTTGCTAGGTTAACCTCTAAATCAAACTTCTAACACGCTTTAAACTTTGGACAAAGCTTTGATGGTGATTGAGTGCACATCTATTATTTAATCATCAAGTGAATAAATCAACAATGAGCTAGCTTCTAACTCAACTATTATAAGTGATATTACAGAACCTACAAAAGCTACCGACAATACTAACTACCAAATATCCAACTATGAGATGCTAAACAAAATTCCAATTGAGTTTGGGTATTTAATAAGATTCACTACTCATACTCCTAAGCAACATGCTCACATTATGCAAGGTTATCACAATACAAAGAGCTATGGCATCAAATCTAATCGCATTGATAAATCCAAAGTATAGAGACAAGAACATGATCACTAACTATCCCATGATCAAACATGACAACAAGAGCTTAGAAGCATGAAGATACTAACTCATCGATTTCATGCTAACCATCACGACCAAGAAGGAGGCAACAAACCTAACAAAACCTATTAGTAAGCATGATACAAATTTTTAGTTTCATCGCAACAGAGAAAATGACAACAGAGAAAAAACTCAAGGAAAACTTGCACTAATATACTTTCAAACCTCAATGACTAACTTTGATCACGCATGAGAGTGAACTAAAGAACAATCATAAGCATGATTAGCACTAACTAATTGGTTTTGAAGGAGGGCCCCACCGTCGACGCATGCAGAGGAGCACAATCGAAAAGAACAGAGGATCTCGGCGGCTCGACTGATTCGCCGCCGCGGTGGAGGCGCGAGGTGGAAACCAAGGCCAAATGGGTTGCACGAGGACCACCGAATCGGGGTGGTCACGCGGCAACGGAGATGCATCGAGGTGGCGCGGCGGACGAGCACGGCGCCGGCAGTGAGGGTGACAAGGTGCGGCGCACGCAGAAGAAGAAGGTGAGAATTAGCGCGCGCATGAGCATCGTGGGTTACTGTGAACTCACCGGTGTGCTCGGCGACGACGAGAGGCACCGGAGTGGCCCGGCGACGAGCTCGCGGCGCGCGCAAGGCGGTTAATTCGCGACAGAGACCGGGTGAACGAGAGGACATGTGAGTGAGTGAAGAAGAAAGGTGGAGTCTGTGGTGCTCACCGAGCGAAGAATTGAGCCGAGCTCACCGAGAAGACGCGGTGGAAAAGGCGGTTTCGCCGACTTGAGAAGAAAGGCCACGCGCAGCTCCACGCGATGAAACCCAAATTCTTTGAGGGGTTTACTTCCAGGATGTGGAACACGCCGTGACGCGGTTCGCCGTGCTCGGAGATCACCGAGCAGCGAGAACGCCGAGCGCCGCGGCGCTCCACGCCTCGAGCTCGGTGGAGAAAACGGCAATGGAGACGAAACGAGGTAGGGAAAGCCTTCGAGGGTTTTGTAGGAGCAAAGTGAGGCGGCGAGGTGAGACGGGGCGGTGAAAAGACCGGTGAGGTGAGGTGGCAAAGACGCATGTAGGCGCGGCGGCGAGAGCCTTGCGAGCGGCGAAGTGCTGCGCTGAGCATGGCGGCGACGTGGCGGAAACAACTCGCAGTGGGACCGCCTGTCGGCCGATCGACGAAACGGTGCGAACCGGTGGTTTGACTCGATCGAATCGCCCGACCGCTGGATCTCGAGATGGACGGCCGAGATTGATGTATGTATTCGGACAGTCGGTTGCGACGCAACGTGGATCGCTCGATTTGCATCGACGGTCACGATCGATTGGACTCACGCAGCGGTGCAGCTAGTTGACGCGACCGAGTCAAGTGGCGCGGTCGGACTCGAGCCGAGGTTGGGTTCGGGCCGAGAAACGATGATTTTAGAATTTGATTTAAAAGACAGAGAAGGTTTGGGGAATTTTTAGAGGTAGCTCCTGAGCTCCAAAAATTTCGAAATTTTTATGGTAGCTACTAGAGACAGAGAACAACCTTGTATAATTTTTCCAGAACTTTTTATGCACTGCATTGTTCTAGAAAAAAATTCACAAGCTGCTGTCCAGGGAGTTTGACCAGATTTCAAACAGAGTTGACTTGGCCATTTGAAATAGCAAACAAAATCTAAAAATTGTGAAATAATTCAGGGAGGTAGATAGGATGATCAAGATGCTAGGAAAAATAATTTCAGAGGATGATCAAAGTTTGAAGGCTAAGAATTAGCTGACAACAATCTCCATTCACAAGAGTTTAATTCTAGAAAATGGAAATTGCTAGGAAAAATGTAGGAACTTTCAAATGATTTGAAGAGACAACAAAAGTTTTATTTCTCCTCAAAATTTTACATTTGAAATACAAACCCTAAGTTAGGGCTGTTACAAATCTCCCCCTTACAGAATCTCGCCCGAGATTCGATCACCGGAGAAGAAGGACGGGTAATCGCTTCGAGACGATCTTCCGCTCCCAAGTGGCTTCATCCTCGAGTGGTTTGACCACCGAACTTTAAGGAACTTGATCACACGGTTCCTTGTCCTGCGCTCAGCTTCTTCGAGGATACGAACGGGCGCCGCGATAAGACGATCTTCCGCACATCGATATTTTCCAAGGCGCTTCTCAACCTGGAATACGAGGCACTTCTTCAATTGTGACATGGAAAACATCATGCACCCCTTCGAGTGTAGCCAGCAACTCCAACTTGTATGCAACGCTCCTACTTTCTTGATGATGCGATATGGCCTGACATATCGAGGAGCCGCTTGCCCTTGACATCGAAACGACGATGTCCTTCAAAGGTGAGACTTTGAGATACACAAAGTCATTGGGCCGAAACTCACCACGACGACGACGATCCGCATAGCTCTTCTGCTCGGGTCGAGCTACGCGCAAGTGCTCACGAATCAATCGCATTTGACTCTCACCTCATTGATGGAACTCGACTAAAGAATCGCCTTTCACCGCCTCTCACTGGTTCAATGGTGTTCGCAGCCTCCCATACAAAGCCTCGAACGGTGCCATACCGAGACTAGCCTCGAAGTCGTTGTTGTAGGAGAACTTCGGCAAGTGGTAGGCACTTCTCCCAATTCTTCCCATAGGAAAGAACACAAGCACGGAGCATGTCTTCAAGCACTTGGTTGACGCGCTCCGTCTGGACCATCAGCCTGAGGATGATAGGCTGAGCTGAATGAAAGACGGGTCCCCATGGCTTCCTGTAAACTGTGCCATAGCCGAGAAGTGAAAAGAGAGCCACGATCTGACACAATCGTTCGTGGCACACCATGCAAACTCACAATGCGGGATATGTAGAGGTCTGCCAATTTACTGACGCTGAGGGCGGTACACACTGGCAGAAAATGCGCTACCTTCGTCAATCGATCGATAACAACCCAGATAGCATCCTTCCCTGAAGAAGTACGGTAGACCGTTGATGAAGTCCATACCAACGAATCCCACTTCCACTCCGGTATGGACAAGGGTCAAGAAGACTGGCTGACGCCGATGCTCGGCCTTCACGCGACAACATACGCCGTGATCCGCAACGAACACGCAATCTCGCTTCATGCGAGTCCACCGTAATCTCGACGCAGATCTTGGTACATTTTAGTGGCCCGGATGGATGGACAAAGGCGAATCATGGGCCTCTGAAGAATCAAATCCCGCAACTCCGAACCTTTGGGACCACAAGACGCCGCCGAACCATACAACACCGTGCTCATCTTCGTGAAACACTTGGCTGATCCACCCTTGATATTCTCGCTGATTTTACCCACACCATCATCGATTGTCGTGTCGCCTTGATTTGATCCACCAAAGTTGGTTGCACAACCAAGGCGACAAGGGAACCATGTTCAATCGCACCCAAGTTGAGACGCTGAAATTTCGCAGCAAAGCGCGTTGTCGCTCTTGGATCATCGTGAGTATTGCAATACACTTTTCGCCTAAGTGCATCAAGAACCACATTGGCTTTGCGTGATGATACCAATACCCATGTCATAATCTTTGATCAATTCTAGCCATCTCTCTCACTCGAGGTTCAGATCCGGCCGGGTGAACAGTATTTCAAGCTCTTGTGATCGAATACACCTCACGTGATTGTTACCGATCGATAATGCCGCTAAATCTTGAGTGCATGCACCACAGCAGCCAATTCTAAATCATGGGTGGGATAGTTGAGCTCATGAGGCCTCAATTGCTCGATGCATAGGCAATCGCTTTGCCTTCTGCATAAGAACACATCCGAAGTCCCCGACGAGGCATCGCAATAAATATCGAAGCTCTTGTGGATATCGTGAAGAGTAAGGACTGAGTGAAGTCAATCGCCGCTTGAGCTCCCAAAGCTCTCATCACAAGCAGAGGACCACACAAACTTCTTGTCCTTCTTAAGCAATTCGGTCATCGGCTTTGCGATCTTGGAGAAGTTCTCGATAAAGCGGCGATAGTAGCCACTAAACCAAGAAAACTCCGCACATCGTTGATCGACTTGGCCGCCCCAAGATAGAACATCGCCGACCTTGCTTTGGGATCCACAACTATGCCTCCAAATGAAAGAACATGGCCCAAAATGCCACTTCCTTCAACTGAACTCACATTTGTTAACTTCGCATATAGTCGGGTGCTCCCGCAATTTGCCCAAAACAATCTTCGATGCTCAAAGATGCTCTACCTCGATCTTGGAATAGATAAGAATGTCATCAATAAAAACCACCACAAATTTGTCCAAATACTCCATGAATACGAATTCATAAGGTTCATGAACAACGCCGGAGCATTGGTCAAACCGAAGACATGACGGTGTACTCGCATGTGCCATAACGAGTAGTGAAAGCCGTCTTGAATATCCTCACTCGATCCGGACTTGATGATAGCCCGATCTCGGATCAATCTTGGAGAACACCGAGCTCCGCATAAGCGGTCAAAAGATCATCAATGCGGGCGAGGATATTTGTTCTTCACCGCCACTTCATTGAGAGGACGGTAATCAACACACATGCGCAAGGTCTTGTCCTTCTTCTTCACAAAGATCACCTGGACAACCCCAAGGAGATGAACTCGACGGATGAAACCCTTTGCTTGGAGCTCCCAAGCCGCTTCTTCAATTCTTCTAGCTCATTGGGAGGCATCCGATACGCGCTTCGAGATAGGGCGTGCACGGAAGCAACTCGATGGCAAACCTGGATCTCGAACCGGAGGCATCGTGCAAGTCTTCGGAAAGACATCCTCAAGTCGATACTATGGGAACATCTTGAATTTGCAAGGTGGCTTTGCTTCTAATACACATAGACACGGGCCTCGGCCGTGGCGAAACCCGACTTGCCCACCCGAAGGGCTGGTAAGATAGACAATCTTCCTGGCACAATCGATTTGCCCCAAGTGTTGGGACAACCAATCCATGCCAAGAATCACATCCAGACTCGCTGAACTGAGCAGAATGAGATTTGCCAAAAATCCCACTCCTTCAACTACGACAGGAACATCCCGACACTGTAAATCAGCTCTCATTTCCGACCCCGGAGAGCGGATGAGCAAAGGAACTTCCAAAGGAACACAGTGAAGACCACTAGCAGCAGCAAATGATCTTGAAATAAAGAATGCGATGCTCCGTAATCAAATAATACTGCAAAGGGACGAATTAACAAGAAGTATACCAATCACAACATCCGCGCCTCCCGAGCCTCCTCACCAAAGGTGGTTCACTCGACCGCCTGCTCGCACTCGGTCTTCAATAATCTTCCGTCGCTGGTGATCGCTCCCTCGCCGCGTCCTCCATTAGGACGAGGGGCTGCTGCAACACTCGAGGGCGAGCATTCGCATAATGGCCCTTGTTGTGGCAAATAAAACAAGTCACCTCGGCCGCCGGATTGCGGAGGCCACTGCTGCCTGATCGCAGCGCACGTGGTTGGCTCACACGCCCGCGGTGGGCGAGAGCTGTGCAGATGGTCTCGGCGCGGTGGAGCAAAAGAACGGCCATCAGTGCCGCCCACCCAGAGGACGAACGAGGTGGTGTGAGTAGACCGATGCGCCTCCCATTTGCGCTGCGGGACTCGCCGCCGCTTTGCCTTATGCTCGCAACAATGGCCTTATCTACCAAGGCCCGAAAGTCGAGAAGTCCACAATGGATAGCTTGTCCCGCAGCTCTCGGACAAGCCATCCATAAATTTCTCCCGCTTAGCCTCATCCGAGGCCACCTCCGGAGCATAACGAGCGGATGATTGAACTCATACGGTGCTCTGTCACGGACTTGCGCCTTGCTTGAGCGCGAGGAATTCTTTCTTTTTCAGCTTCATCGAGGCCATCGGGATGTGGGCCCGACGAAAGTCGATCGAACTCCTCCCACGCGACCACATGGCCGCGGGCTGCATGGCGAGATAGTTCTCCCACCATGAGAGTGCCGCGCCTCAAGCCGGTGGGACGCGAAGAGTGCCTTGTCCTGCGCTCGCATCGAGCTATGTTGAGCTTCCGCTCAACCATGCGCAGCCAATCATCCGCATCGAGAGGTCCTCGAGGCGGAGAAAGTCGGCGGTCAGTATGCGGAGGAACTCGCAAGTCCCCGCGAGTGCCGTGGCTGCCACCACGGCGTGAGTGGAGGTATTCTAGCAATAACCTCCAAGATACATCGCCTCGTCCATGCGGTTTCGCTCGACCGGCGAGAACCTCGACCATGGTCGGAGGAGGGGAAGCTCCTCATCATGACCGACTCACATGACTGCCAAGCGTTCTCCGGCCATCCTGTTTTACTAAGACAAGTTAGCAACAAATTTAAGAGCAAGAAAGCCAAAATTCATGAAAGCAGTCCAGAAACAAACACAAGGCAGGATAAAGTTCGACTAGCAAAAATCAGACACATAACTACTCCCTTTACATCTTACCCTATTATCCCCACAAGTTTTAGTTGGATTAAACTTCATGGTTCTCCCCAAACTAATTCCACCAGAGTAACTATCTTTTGAAAGGTGAAGAGAGAAACCAAGTTTCAAAACTTAAATTAGAGTAAGATGAGAGTAGAAAGCTAAGATAGGTAAGGAATAAAATCTGAGAATCTGCCTAGGTTTTCATAAACCTTTTTATAATTTGAAAATAAGACTTTCAAAATATCCTAAGGGCACTATGCTTGGGTTACTACGGTCGAAATGGCTCGATACCAACTTTGTGAGGACCCAGTTTATTTGGTTTGTAATGCTTAACCAACCACCGATCCTAGCATCACAAATCAAATAAATCGATCCTCGAGATATGTATACTTCAGAAGTAAAAGATACACACCTCGGTACAAAATTAGACATCAACTCCATCCCACACAAAGAGACCAAACACAACACTACCAAACGGAAGATAAACAAATAGGATAGTTATTACGGATAAAGGCCGATGAAGCCAAGATACACAAATAACAACAAAGACAATGGAAGCAAAAAGTGCCATAAGATGGCTATAAACAAAGCCAATCGGTGTGCCTTCAACCCACAAGGCATCCGACCGACCGCCAAGACTAGTCGTCACCCACGGCGACAAAAGACAACTCACGTAGTGAGGACCCCGAGGCTCACCTTCTTCCTCCGCAACAAAAACATTAAGCAAAGCACACGAGTACAAAGATTGTCTTTGTACCGCAAGACCGACGTGTGAACTAGCGCACTGCTCATATGCTACATGCGAGCTTGTTTAGTGGAGGCCATATGTTTCATTTGCATAAAGCCAATTTTCATTTGCAATAAGGTAATACTGCTTTTAAAGGCAAGTTTGCAATTCATTTTTAAGATTGAAATAACAGAAGGATAATAATAACAAAAGCTAAAGATAAACAACCTAGAAGTGACTATCCCAATAGTCACCACAACAATAGCACGAATCCCGCATTCGTACCACCCATCAAGTTTTAATTTAAATGTTGCGGTCTAACTCTCGATAAGCTTACCCAAGCGTGTCCATCACCTAGGGCGAGGCTATTCGAATAGTTTTAACCTGCAGGTGTACCATCAGCACCCACACCTCGCATCGCCTTTAAGCCAAAGCACACTTCCAAGGTATGCCTGACGACTAAGTCCTACGAGATCTGTTTCAATATTGTGAATCAACCTCGAGCCGCCGTATGGGTAGAAACACCATACGCTTACATGGTAAAGCCGAAAGACAACTACCCACTCGGGATAAAGCTTTTGGACAACTACCATGCTCCCACCTCCGTCCCTCCCGCGACCTCCTGCGACCCGGGACCAATACACGCCAAAGTACTAGGTCAAGAGAGGTCCCATACCCTCGGTGTGGTTAGCACGAAAAATGCTGGATAACAAAAACTCACAAGATGTTCGGTCCTTACTGACCTGGCACCTTTCGATCACACCCAATAGATCACACCAATCTTACCATTGTGCCCGTCTAAATCATTTTTGTTTTTGGTTTTAGTTTGCAATTAAACAAAGCGAAATGTCAAACATAAAGTTGTAGTAAACTTTGTGTGATCAAGGTTACCGACTAAAGTCGATAACCGCCAGATTCTACCGATAGCTAAGCATGTCTAAGCAAGTTGAAATCGTATCTACTAAGTGACAAGAGATCATCCAAATGACTCTAATCACAGACAAATAACCTAGGCTCGTAGTAGAGATCAATATTTTGGCCACAGGATATGCAACTCTGGATTTAACTAATCAATTTAACACAAATTAAGCAATGCATACATACAAATTGAAACAAAATATTAATCTTTAAAATATCGGGATTAAACATGATCAAACCGCTTGCACGTTGTCGTTGCTCAATATGGTGCGGAGGATCGTCCTCGTGGTTGCCGCAAATATCGCCTAACGATCGAACAAAACAAATGAATAAGAACGAATAACACCGCAAAACTCAAACATCAAATACAAACACCAATATATACACCAAGGCTAGACTATCACAAAGAATGACAAATAATTGCTACAGAGACCCATCCACTCATTTGCTAGGTTAACCTCTAAATCAAACTTCTAACACGCTTTAAACTTTGGACAAAGGCTTTGATGGTGATTGAGTGCACATCTATTATTTAATCATCAAGTGAATAAATCAACAACACTAGCTTCTCTAACTCAACTATTATAAGTCGATATTACGTAACCTACAAAAGCTACCGACAATACTAACCACCAAATATCCAACTATGAGATGCTAAACAAAATTCCAATTGAGTTTGGGTATTTAATAAGATTGCCTACTCATACTCCTAAGCAACATGCTCACATTATGCAAGGTTATCACAATACAAAGAAAGCTATGGCATCAAATCTAATCGCATTGATAAATCCAAAGTATAGAGACAAGAACATGATCACTAACTATCCCATGATCAAACATGACAACAAGAGCTTAGAAGCATGAAGATACTAACTAATCGATTTCATGCTAACCATCACGACCAAGAAGGAGGCAACAAACCTAACAAAACCTATTAGTAAGCATGATACAAATTTTTAGTTTCATCGCAACAGAGAAAATGACAACGAGAGAAAACTCCAAGGAAAACTTGCACTAATATACTTTCAAACCTCAATGACTAACTTTGATCACGCATGAGAGTGAACTAAAGAACAATCATAAGCATGATTAGCGACTAACTAATTGGTTTTGAAGGAGGGGCCCCACCGCCGATTGCATGCAGAGAGAGCACAATCGAAAAAGAACAGAGGATCTCGGCGCTCGACTGGATTCGTCGCCGGGTGGAGGCGCGGCGAGGTGGAAACCAAGGCAAAATGGGTTGCACGAGGACCACCGAAATCAAGGTGGTCACGCGGCAACGGAGATGCACCGAGGTGGCGCGGCGAAGCACGGCGGGCCGGCAGTGAGGGTGACAAGGTGCATCGCACCAGAGAAGAAGAAGGTGAGAATTAGCGCGCATGAGCATCGATGGGTTACAGAACTCACCGGTGCTCGGCGACGACGAGAGGCACCGGAGTGGCCCGCGGCGAGAGCGCCAGCGGCGCAAGGCGATTACGTTAACGGCGACAGAGACGGGGTGAACGAGAGGACATGTGAGTGAGTGAAGAAGAAAGGTGGAGTCAGGTGGTGCTCACTGAAGCGAAGAATTGAGCCGAGCTCACCGAGAAGACGCGCGGTGAAAAAGCGGTTCGGCCGGACTTGAGAAGAAAGGCCACGCGCAGCTCCAAGCGATGAAACCCAAATTCTTTGAGGTTTACTTCCCGTGGATGTGGAACACGCCGCGTGACGCGGTCGCCGTGTCGAGATCACCGGAGCAGCAGAACGCCGAGGCGTCGCGGCGGGCCACGGCCCCGGGCTCGGTGAGAAAACGGCAATGGAGACGAAACGAGGTAGGAAAGCCTTCTGAGGGTTTTGTAGGAGCAAAGCGAGGCGGCGAGGTGAGACGGCGGTGAAAAGACCGTGTGAGGTGAGGTGGCGACGCATGTAGGCGTGGCCGCCGCGAGCCAAGCGCGCGCGTGTGCGCCGAGCATGGCGAAGCGACGGGCGAAACAACCTGCGGTGGGGACCGCCGCCAGCCGATCGACGAAACGGTGCGAACCGGTGGTTTGACTCGATCTGAATCGCTCCACCGCTGGATCCGAGATGGACGGTCGAGATTGATGTATGCATTCGACAGGTCGGTTGCGCGACGCAACGTGGATCGCTCGATTTGCATCGGACGGTCACGATCGATTGGACTCACGCTGCGGTGCAGCTAGTTGACGCGACCGAGTCAAGTGGCGCGGTCGACTCGAGCCGAGGTTGGGTTCGGGCCCGAGGAACGAGACTTTTAGAATTTGATTTAAAAGACAGAGAAGGTTTGGGAATTTTAGAGGTAGCTCCTGAGCTCCAAAATTTCGAAATTTTTATGGTAGCTACTAGAGACAGAGAACAACCTTGTATAATTTTTCCAGAACTTTTTATGCACTGCATTGTTCTAGAAAAATTCAAGCTGCTGTCCAGGAGTTTGACCAGATTTCAAACAGAGTTGACTTGGCCATTTGAAATAGCAACCATGGGGACTAGGGAGGGCTAGGAAAAATGCAAGGGGAGAGTAACCAGAGAGGGAGGTTAGGAACTTTCAAATGATTTGAAGAGACAACAAAAGCAAGGGTGGAGGAGAGGAGGGTGGGGGGAAAGTGGCGGGAGGTTGGGGCGCACAGAGGAGGGGGGGAGAGGTGGGAGAGGGGTGCGGCTAGGGTTTGGGGAGAAAGTGGCGCCCCCTTGGCGGCCACCCCTTGCCCTCATGGGCGGGGCCCAAGCCCAGTTGTGTGCTACGAATGACGTTTCCCCCTTTCTAATTGTTGTATTGAGCATTTTCCAGTGGTCCTTCTCAGAAATCCATTTAATTCTCTCCGAATAAATAACCTCTCCGGCTATTTGCTTAACTCACTTCGGGATATCACATTCTACCCCTTAAACAGAATTCGACCCCAAATTCTACCTGTCATCTACCCGAAAACAACAACAACCACAACTGGAAACCAATAACAAACAAATGTACCCGACGTGAACATATCTCCCAAACGTATACCCATGTCTAAACCTCAACACTCTCTCTGACCTTCCCAGGTACTCACTCAACACCAGAATATACATGACGTTACGTACTCCGCGCACGGACTCGAGACAGTCCTGGCGATACGCCAACTAGCGAGAACAAGCCAAAGTATCTTGGGTTAAACTTCACAAAGATACCAAACACACGACATACACACGTAACACGAAACCATCGCTCCACCTTTTAAATGAACTCTTCATCAACCAAGGATCACCTCCTTTAACGTAAACACACCACAAAACTCTCTTGAGCAAGCTCTTGTACTAACAAAATCCTCTCAAAATGAAAGACTCACATCGCAACTAAGCATTACCAAATTTCAGAATGAAGAGTTAAATCCGAAATAGGAAAAAATCACATAAACCATTTCCATTTTCCAAGTGGCGCTTTGCGAATAAGCATCACGAAAACCAAATGAGAAATCACTCAAAGCCCAAATCAAATATTCCTTTATTCCTCCGAATCGAAAGAATCACACACGCCAATGTAAATGTCAAGCTCAACTTACGATAATCAATGGTCAACAGCACAGAACTCAAACGAGAATCAGGAAAACGATTCACTTCTTGAAGAAGCATCAATTTATCAGTTTCTCTTTTAAGACCAAAATTCCCTTCAAGCTATGGAATCCCAATCATCGCACAACACACTAACTTGTTACTCTTAACTTGGCGATCTCAACGCCAAGCCCAAATCGAAACACCTCGTCTACACCTTTGAAGAGGGACTCTAATGATTTCACCAAAACATTCTCTAACCAATTTCCTTTACTGTCAGAATTCACTTGACAGATGGCACTCAGAAAGTATCCCCAAATTAGATCTCTCACACGATCATATCACCTCAACCCTTTTGAGAACAAACATCTCATATTTCACATCACACACTCTCATGTACTACATCAGAAGAGTGTTATTGACGATCATCCCACTGTTCGCACTCCACCCTTATTCTACTTCCTCTACACATAATCTTTGGGCAACTCAAAGTCCTGGCATGGCAATGCAAAGTCCACATTTAACCCCCAAGACTCTTGCAACTAACTTCTCATGTAAAAGATAGGGAAATTCTCAGATTAAATCCCTAAAATTTCACAATTCCAACATACTTACTCATTAACATCATCATGAAAATATTCTCTTGACCCGTTTACCTTTACAAATATTATAACTCCAAGAAGGTTACTCATTTAAAACCAAATCACTTTTGACATTACTCAACATCTTCTATTATCCCATTAATTGACATGACGATTCGTTTACTTTGTAATCCCACTCTCATTAAACCACATCATCAAGAATAACCATTCACAACCTCGCATTACTATCAAATTTCGATACTCTATAAAATTGATCAGGATTTCCATACTTTCGGTAATTCTAATGTTCCACCCGAAGTGAACAAAAGATCTTAGATCCCAATCACTATAGGTTCTACTAGCTGCAACAATGCAATCAGTTTAACCTCAAGACAACTTCCACTGAGATAGACTTCTCTCAAAGAACTATATTACGAAATTATTTCATCCTCTAATGCTCATCGAATTACTTAAAACCCAAGTTTCACAACTACAATTAATAAACACATCAGAAGACTCAAGTGAAACGAATGGGTTGATTCTTCCTCAAAAGAAAGAGCGAATGGAACCAAATTTTTTTTATCAATTTGGAAAAACATGTGCCACCGTAGTGAACACAAGACCAAGGAAAACTATCACTTAGGCCAAGAACTCGAAAAAAACATAAGGGAAAGTCAACAGTCAAGGGCTCAAGCCCTACTGAAAGCGAATACCAAACCACGAATGAGAAGAAGGTAATGCCCTTTGTAAATTGATAAACTCTTATGGAACAACCGCATAAGGTTCAAGCACACTCAAATAAACTGCAAGATGCGAAATGACTTAAATTTCAAACACTTATTCTTCACTCCTTCCTTTAACAAGGAAAGTTATTCTCTGTGATTACTACATCACTTTGCCAGCTTAAAAAAGATAAGCTTTTAAGACCATATCATAGGAGCCACTTAAGAACCAATAAAATCTTTCAATATGTCACCTGGTCAAAGCAAACTCAATCACCTCTTAGCTCAAATCGCAATTTCTTGCAGGTAATCTTACTAATATCAAGTATAATACACTCTAGACACGAATCCTTATCATCTACTATACCATTAGAAAGCCCCCAAAGTTTCATCAAATGTTCCCATACTATCATTTCATCCCATCTTCAAAATGAGGGTATACCAAAACCATACAACATCACTACATCAACCTCTTAAGTTTAGAAGGGGTCTACTACCCAATTGAAAAGCTCCTACCAAAACTCTTTCATCAAAGACACATTATCATCCGATTATTTCACAATCATGTGGGCTCAAGCCACCTATTGTATCATATCAGTTCAACTTTTAGCGATGCTCATCATCAAACTTCAACGCACAACAGTTATACGATAACCATTGTTGTTATCAACTGGCTTCATTATGAAATCTAATTGCTACCTACTTTTATTCCCAAATCATACGAATATTAACAAACACATATTCAACTGTTTCTCCTCACATTTGGATTTCGGCAAAAAGTACACTAAAACTTCAAAAATAGCAATATACTATCGATCAAAAGTCTCAACAACGTTACAACCAAATTCATCGTGTTATTCTATACAGAAGAACTATATAGAACTTCTCTCATAAATTCTAGATCCACCCATATTCAATCCCTTCAACCGATTAAACACAATTCCAGTAATTAATCATACTAAGGAATACGTAAATCTGGTATTCCCTCTAATTTTTCTTTCCACACAATTAAGTTAATCCATTGGAACCAAAGAACCCAACAAGTTTAGCAACCTAAACAGTTTTAATGACCAGACTAGTTCATCAAGGTTCCATACTTCTTGATATCTCTCAATCACTACTCATATATACCGTTCATCAAGAACTAGGAAAAGACAACATCAACTTAATCAATTTCACTTCCAAGGTTACTAATTAATATTAATTATGCACCATACCAATGACTCAACTTGATATCCATACCATATCGAGTTATTTGATTACCATCTCTAATTTATCCATAACAAGGTATCACAAAAGGTTTTAACAATTTCCACTAAAAGAGATGCATTAAACTTTAACACTTGGAATAATCCAAAAGAAATACATAGAGCCAAAGCTTTCTCACGCTAACAACTTGCAACAAAAACTCTCATTACCCAAACTATCAAACGAATAAATGAGTCATTATTTGCCAAAGAGAAAGAAGGAACAACCAGGGAAATATCCATAATGCCAAATGACGAGGATCACAAGTAGCAAAAAGCGACTCAACAGTCGGAGAACCATAATTGTTTCAGAGAACCATTAGAGACCATTAAAACACAACAACTATCACGAACCACGAACCCAAGAGAAAATTCATCATCCACCACAGAACAAGAATTTGCCAAGATTGACGTCAAGAAAGAAATCAACTTTCTAAAACAGCTCACGCTCAACTCCTGCAACTATGGTATTCGGGGTAACTACTCTATTCGTCTACCACAAACGATGGTATAACCTGACAAAGTCCAAGGTCACAACCACGGCCTCCACTTCTTAACAACCTTATCGACACACATAGACAATATAATCAAATATGATTATACAGGATCATCTCATGGCAGTCATAGAATCGATTCATAGGTATAGAATATCATAACCCATCATATCATAGTTTAACAACAAGAAAGATAGCAAAGAGGCAATTCAACAATTGCTCAACAAATGAAACATATCAACAGATAATGCGGAAGCAATGTAATTCCTAACCCCACCTCAGTACACAAGGTGTCAATTTAATATTTTTCTATTAACCACGGACCTAAAGCCCGCTCTGATACCAACTGTAACACCCCAGCCCGACATGAGCCTGGAATGCTACTAAACAAACTCTAATAATTCTAAACTAGACAATCTTAATAAATTTCGGCAGAACCTCCCTTGTAAAGTTAATTACACGAATGTTCCAACACACAGATTATTCAAATAATAACTAAAACTTTCATCCAAAGACATCAAAAGATAATCAAAGACATGCTAAGTATCTAACATAACTAGAGGGATATGAAGTTCCACTACTCAACATTATTACATTTAATCCATTGCATGAGACAAAACATAATAATCTTTGCATTTACTAAAATCAATCACGTTCTGAAGATCATTCATCTTTATTTAGTTCATGTGGCATGTGTGTGACTAGTAGTCTACTTCCCCCCATGCATGTCGTTCTTGGCTCGGGTATCTAAAACAACAATAAAAGCAAGAGTGAGTCCATAAACTCAGCAAGTACATAAAGAAACTATAACATCAGCATCCATGTAAAGGAGATCAACAATAGAACATCTCATATGCAAATGCAATGCTCAAGGATCCTTTATCTTTAACTTTCGTGTGCATTACACCGTAATGCGAGTAAGCAACCGCCGCCGCATACCCATGCTCATGCGCGCGCACGCACGTGGACCAATTGTCCGCACTCCGCAAGTAACGGGACCTCAAGCCCACACTCCACGAGTGAGGATCTCGGCCCGCCACATTCATGACGGGATCTCAAAGGAATCATTCTTGGTCACCGTGACCAAGCCTCAACATGTTCTCAATATGCATATGCTCATCTCTTATTCATCGTCAATCTTACCAAAAGACAACACATTGTACCGCAGTAAAGCATAAGCATAATTTGAGCAATCACCATACTTAAACAATCATCAAGTAAGCCACCTTGCTATGCAACCATATATCAAAAAGCACACAAACATAGCCAATCAATCACACCCATTTAACAAACAATGCACTTGCCTTAACCGTGCGAGAATAGTGGACGCGAAGAGGGCGCTGCCCCTGGGATCACGCTCCTACCTGAACATAAAGATAACCCAAACTAAGACCAACATACTGGACCAAAAGCATAAATAACAACACAAACAAACTCGTTAAACTCCCAAGCGTTTTCCAATCTTCCAATTCCTAGCGATCGCTTTGGTGATCACTGCGGATAGTCAACTTCTAAAATACATAACTTTCCGCTCAGGGGTCCAAATAAGGTGTTCTCAGACTTTATGGAAAGGTAATTTAATTACCTAAATAAACTTAGTTGGGGAGCCCTTTTGATTATGCCAACTACTGCCTCTACCAAGCCAACCTACAGAGCAATAATTATCACGTCGGGTTCTCTAACAGATCACTAAAACCATCATAACTTTTGCTACGAAAGTCCACATCTTGCGTTCTTTATCTCTATCAAAAGGTATGGAAATTACCTACATTTGTTGTTATACTGAGATCCTCTGATTTCGTCTTTAAATAATAGATTAACTCAGTTTTCTTCAGACTGTCAGGATGTTGACAGATTAACCAGACAGCGGCACTAAACAATTCATAACTTTCTAACCGTTAATCGGATTTGAGCAATCTTGGTGGCCATTGAAAGCTACGAAGAAGACCTACATAACTCTAGGAGACCAAAACTCCTAATTCAGCCTCTAAATACACGAAACCGGTCGCGCAATAATCTGGACAGAACGCAATCTAAAAGAAATCGGCGACCGATCCACAAAACGAATTCGTAAACGCTTCTAATACAAAAGATTCAGCGGGGGAAGGGTCTTCATTACCCTAGATGCCGCTGAAGATCACGAGCTCCTGTTGGTGATCCCCCTTCCTTCTCTTCTCTCCTCTCCCTTCCCTCTTCCTTCTCTTATTGGCCGGCCACCACCAAGGAGTTCCTTCTTCCATCACTTGGCCGGCAACCATGGGGACTAGGGGAGGGGTGCAAGGGGGGAGAGTAACCAGGGAGGGGAGGTTGGGGGCGCAAGGGTGGAGGAGAGGAGGGGTGGGGAAAGTGGCGGCACAAGGGGGGAGAGGTGGGAGAGTGGGGTGCGGCTAGGGTTTGGGGGGAGAAAGTGGCGCCCCTTGGCCGGCCACCCCCTTGCCCTCATGGGCCGGGGCCCAAGCCCAGGTTGTGCTATGAATGACGTTTTCCCCCCTTTCTAATTGTTGTATTGAGCATTTTCCAGGTGGTCCTTCCCGTAAATCCATTTAATTCTCTCCTGAATAAATAACCTCTCCCGGCTATTTGCTTAACTCACTTTCGGGATATCACAGTGCGCTTGTGTGGTGGCACGATATCTCGGCTTGTCATGCCTCCTCCTCTTGTTGAAGGCATTCCCATTCTTCCCGCTCCTGGCGCTGCCTTGATGTTTCAGGGTCATTGCTAGCATTGGATTGATTCACTGATGACGGCGACTTGACGGTTGCCGGAATAGGCAGAAGGGGTGAACATGTCGTCGTCCTCAGAGCAAGAGGATGAGGTGTATTGTAAGGTGAAGAGAAGATTCTCCCCAGATGTTCTCTCTAGGCCCTCAATATGGAGGCCGCTAGTGAGATCATCATGACACGTTGGGCTCCAGCGACCTTCTAAAACTCTTGCTCCATTGGAGACAGGCTCGGGATAGTACTCGTTTGGGGCAGCGCTTGGGGACGAAGGCACGGCCGGTGTAAAGCCAACAGGTGCAAACTCGGCAGGCGATGATGCTTCGGTTATGGCTTTGATGGAACTGTTGGCATTGCCGGATACAAGGATGAAGCCTTCCTCCATGCTGTCATCGTAGTCAGAAATGTCGAGGATGCTTTCCTCCCTCCACGCCGGCACACCTCGGTTCATGTGCAAGGCACTGGGTGCCTCACCAAAATTGAGTTGGCAAAAATAATAACGGCGATCCCCACGGACGACACCAGCTGTTAACGTCTAGGACTCTCATCACAGAACGGACAAATAAAATATATGAAGAATAAAATAGAGATTACTGTCTATTCGCCAAAAGACTCAAATTGATGATATATATATATATATATATATATTGCAAAGGGTATGCTATGATTACAGGGAGAATGATAGTGAATAAATGTGGATTAGGGTTTGGATCAGAATGATTACAAAGGCACATAGGCCGAGTCTTTTATAGTCTACAAATGTCAACAGTTGGTTGCAGTGGTGTCTCTTCACGCCAATAGTTGCGTCCCTTCAAGCCAACCATTGCATCCCTTCATGGTGACTGTTATATCTCCGGATGTAACAACCAATATCTTCTCTCCACGTGGGTTGTTACTAACTACACTTGGGCAACTACCTTCGAGGACCTCTTTCGTGGGGGAGAGGTCCTGGAGTGGTCTCAGGGAACTCCTAGGAGAGGTCCAATAGGACATCTAGGAGAGGTTCGAGGGCGGTCTTAAGAGAAGACTCTCAGGCCCACCTCCTGACTGCATAATTGATTTTGGGCCTATCAAACTAATTTGGGCCCAATAGAGGACCAGGGCCATTTATAAATAAAAAAAATAAAGATATACCCAGATAATTAATTGATCAACAATCCTCGTCACGGTGTTTCCCCACGATCGACGGGCTAACCCCGTCAACCGACTACCGTATTTATTTGACTTACATGTCTAAGCGTTAGCATAAATAATAGATACACCATCACAAACATCTAACTTAAGCTTTATGAATAATAAATGGGAATAAATCAAGGATAACCTTCAAGTGTTAGGACATAACTAACTAAACTCACAAAGTATCGATATATCAAAAATAGCATCCAAGCAAGTATAATTGAAATTCAAAATACTAGATTAACAAAATTTGAGATCAATATGATGCAAGATGATGCTTGCCTTACTGGTAGTCCACTTGCTCGCTCCCGGGCACGTATTCGTTCACTTTGGGCAACTCCGTATCTAGAGAGAGAGCGATATCGAATAAACATCGAGAAAGCTGAAAAATCAAATTGCTCAAAATGCATGAAATTTAAACAGTAGTGATATTATGATTTTAGACAAATTTAGGTGAAATAATTAGTTCAATCGGAGTTTGTATGTGAAAGTTATAGCATTTCGAAAATCGGCTAGGAAGAAAATTCCTGAAAAATCACATTCTATTGCTTTTAGTCCGAATTAAATATTTTAGTGAAAATTTCCAGCATAGTGGTGGAGATAAAAACTACACGGACAGCTAGAGAATAAAATTTTATGAACAACCCAATTGGATTCATCTCATTTGGAGTTTTTGAATTTTCTATGAATTTTCAAAGTTAAATGACTTTTCAGTGTAAAAATAATTGTTTTATGAATTTTCTAACGCAGTAAATACTTTTTATACGCAGGCTAATCTAGCCTCTATCATGACATGTGGGGTCTACACACTTTCTTTTTCTATTTTCATTTATTTCTAACGAAAAGCCTCTACTGACATGTGGGGTCCACATGTCATGGACTCGGTCCATGCGAATAGTGTATGGATGAAGGTCCACATGCACAGTGCCTCGGTCCATGGCCACGTGCATTGTGCACTTAAGGATTCTGGGCTACAAATCAGTGAGTCAAATGGAAAACCGGGATTTAACTTCTCCTCAATTTCTGTTCAAGGGGCCCACTCGTCAGCGAAACAATGCATCATTAAATCAACAGATAAGCAATCATTTACCCTAAATGATAGTGATTCGATTAATTAAACACACTACAGTAATGGTCAGAATTCCGACAAAC
Organism: Ampelocalamus luodianensis; assembly: GCA_036346255.1. Classification (NCBI taxonomy): domain Eukaryota; kingdom Viridiplantae; phylum Streptophyta; class Magnoliopsida; order Poales; family Poaceae; genus Ampelocalamus; species Ampelocalamus luodianensis. Next base: position 32,651,601 of record CM070619.1, read on the forward strand.
AGAGAGCTTCTCAGGTGCGACCTTGCCCGGCTTATTGCCGGCGATGTGGACCTCGGCGGCACGAATGGAAGCCAAAAAATGGAATCCTCGCATCATTACGATGCTCATGGTGTTGGCGGCAAGGGCTAGGACGGTCTACAATGGCGATGTGATAGCGAGGGGCGGAGATGGAGTTACGGCTAGCGTGCATGTTGCAACCCAGTGACGTTTTGTGCTCACTAACGCATGCATGAGCATCTAGGAGTCACAAAGGACTCACCGGAGTGATGAGGGTGGTCGGAGATGGTTAGAGAAGTCTTGGCAACGGTAATGGCGACAGCGGCGCTGGGCTTCACGTGGGGGAGACAATCTGTGAAAAAAGAAAGGCAAAGAAATGTCGGGAAAGCTTAAGAGAGTCCAAGAGATGGTGTCACAGCAAGTAATTAAAGAATGACTCACCACGTGCGGAGATGGGGAAGAAAGGAAGGTTTTTGGCCGAAATGGAGGAAATCCAAAATCCACGTGTTCCTATGAATGGTTTGTGAAATTTGTTGAGGGGAAATACACAACATGCCCTAGAACACATGCTGACGCACACAGGAGAGGATAAGGCTCACCGGAGATGAAGTTGACACGGTGGTGACACTCGGTGCGTGCTCCAGAGATGATGATGGCACCTCCGCGTTCCGAGAACTAGGGGCAAACGAAGGAGCTCGCATTAGCACAAATGGACACGACGAGGAAGGGAGAAGAAGAGGGACATAGCAGCGAGGAGCTCACCCGAGAGGATTGCACGAGAGAGCGTCCTCCTCAACCACCGAGAGGAGAAGTGAGAGAGAGAGAGGCATGGAGGGGGCTAAATGCATGCAGCGGCTGGGAACGATGACGGCGTGATCAGGCAAAGCTTTAGGGTTGGTTAGCTAGGGCAGTGGCAAAACGGCGTGCGTGCGCATGGATGGAGGCGCTTGGCCGTGTGGCATTCGGCCCCTACACGCTTGTCAGCGAGAGGTTGAAGAGGCCCCTGACGGGTGGGGCCCAGTGGTCAGTAGCACAGGTAAGTAGGTGCAGTCAGAGTTTGGTTCGGGCTGGGTTGGACCGAGTTAGCCCGATCGGTGGCACCGAGTCAAAGCCCAATTGACTAAAGGTTTAATTCAAACTCCTCTACTTTGACCGGTGATATAAAATAGAAAATAAATTTAGAAAATACTAAAATATTACAGAGAGGTTCCTGGAGTGACATAGAACACATAAAAAATTTTCTACCCGCACTGTTCATGGATCGTACCAGCCTGACAGAAATCCCATGCCATGCTTGGGCCGCCACCTAGGCACGGTGGGCTGGCCCAGCACGGCATAAAAATAGTGTCAGGTTGTTCCAAGCACGGCACAAGCCCAACACGGCCCATCTAGCCTATGTCCAAAGCTGAGCAGTAAGCGACGCCCGAGCGGCCGAGCTGGCAAGCCACCGGGAGGAGAGGAGGCGGTGCGACGCTAGGGCGGGGGAAGAAGGAGGAGGAGGAGGGGGCGGGAGGAGAGGAGGCGGTGCGGCGCTGGGGCGGAAGAAGGAGGAGGAGGAGAGGGAGAGCCGAGCGGGAGAGGAGAGGGGAGGCGGCGTGGTGTGGGTCGGCGTGGAGGGAGGTGTCAGGCGGGCGAAGGGGCATGGAGGGAGGCCGGCGCGAAGCCGCGAAGAGAGGCCACCGTGGAGGGCGATAGTGCCGCAGTGGCGTGGCGTGCGGTAGTGCCTGTGCCACACTCAGGCAAGCGCACTACCACACACAGGTAGGGCACATTAGTGAGCAGGTGAGGAGCCGAGGAGGCGGTGCGGTGCGGAGGGGGAGAGGCGGCGGCAGTGCGGCACTACCGAGTGCCGCACGCGGCACCCACGAGCAGGGGGCAGGGGAAGAAGAAAGGGGGCAGAGGCAGGGGCAGGCCGGGCAGGGATAGGGACAAGTCAGGCTGGGGTGGGGCAGGCCGAGCAGCGGCCTTGTGGCCCATGCCTAGCACGGCACGCCCCGTTTAACATCCAGCCGTTGGGGCATTTTTGACCCTTTTTTACCGTTTGGCTCTTAAAAAATTGCAAAACATTCACAAAATCCCATAATTTTTCCTATAAATAGCCACCATATCCCCCCTCATTCAGCACCACTCCATTCCTCATTCTCTCTTTAAAATTTTGTTGTGCAAATTCAAATTTGTGTTGAGCTAATTTGGCAAAATTCAAAAAAATTGTGCAAATTTTAGAAAATTCAATTTTCGGCAGCAAGTCAGCAAAAGAGGTACAATACTATTTTTTGCATACTTTTATTGTTAGTTTTTGTTATGTTAAGATGAAAGAAATAATAGTGTTAGTTTCGATTTTGCAGTTTTTGTTATGGACAGTCTTTATGACAGCTTTGCTCTTGGTGATTACGGACTTTCACTGAAGGAAATTACGTCCAAGGAGGCGGCTGCGGCTGCCTCAAGCCAACTGGAAGGGCAAGGTGGAGTTTCATCATCAGACTCCACGCCAACCGGAGCAAAGAGTCGAGACCGTCTACATCGGGAGTGTAGGAGAATTTCGACAGGATAACCAAACAAGACGTAGAGGGAAATGAGGTACCATATGCTATTTGTAAAATTTATCGCAATTAATTGCCTGCAAAGTCTACTGGTGGAACAGGGTAGTTGCTTAGATATGCTACAAGATGTCGAGCCAAGCAAGGATTGGTGACGAGGCAGACACAACTGTAGTATAACCCCGATGGTACGGTACGTAGCTGGGACTACAATTCTGAGGTAGCCCGTCAACCTCTCTGTCGTTTAATTTCTTCTGATGATTTACTGTTAGGCTTTGGGGAGTCTACTACTTTCTAAAATTACATTAGGACTGTGCATAATCCTAGATTTTCTTCCGTTTCTAGAGAGACAACAACTAGGAATCTAGTAAAATACTATAATGAATGCCGTAATAAAATAAAGGAACTATTTAGTACGTGCACATTTTCAGTGGCCCTGACCTTACACATATGGAATGGTCGGGCTAGGGAGGATTTATCTTAGTGTAGCTGCCCATTATTTTAATGACGACTGGGTAGTGGAGAAAAGGATTATAGATTTGAAATTAATTGATATAACACACACGGGTGAATATTGCGGACTATATTATCAAAGTCATGGAAGATTTTGGTCTTACAGACAAAATATTCTCAATTACTTTAGACAATACCGCTTAGAACTCTAGGACCATAGATATTCTTACTCCAGTGTTGAGTACATACGTCGATTCCTTCTTGCTACATCAATGATGCGCTTGTCTACCGCTTGCTCAACCAAGACCCACAAGGAGTGGGGAACTATCCACCTATCTAGACAGCGATACAGTAAATTTCAACTCAGAAGGTTTCAAAATTTTGCAATGGTGGCAAGCCCATAACTTAACATATCCCGTGCTATCCATACTTGCACGTGATGTGTTAACTATTTATGTCTCGACGGTTTCCTCCGAGTCTGCTTTAAGTCTTTTTGGAAGAATATTGGAGAAAAGAAGAACAAGTCTCACAAGTGAGATGGTGGAGATACTTCTAAGTGTAAAGGACTGTGAACAAACTGATTCACGAACACAACACTTTGTAGAATTGTCGGAGGTATTCGAAAATCTGTACTTAGACAATGACACATAGAGCAATGATGTATGTAGAGCTATTGGTTGTACTCCTTTTTCTTTGCCAAAGTTTTCTCATTTTGAGTTTTTACTTGGCAAACGTTTTAACGAGACAGCTAGTTAAACATTAATAAAGTTCTTTATTACATTTTCGATATGATTGTCTCATTTTTTTTTTCAATTTTCATGTCTATTTCTGAATTCTACACTTGTTTTTTTTTGGATTTTTCTGATTTTTTCGAGCCTAACAAGCTAAATGGGTCAACCTTGGCCCAACAGGCCAAACAGCTCGTCTTGCCCAACTCGCATGAATCGCAAGCGGTCGTGGGGCCGCTCTCCAAAGACGCAAGACGACCCATCTAATAGCCGGCCGGATGGCGGGTGGCTCGTGCTGTGCAGTGCGGCGCCCATTTGGCCAGCTCTAGCCCCCGTCTCAAGTAGCAAAATAAATATGTGGGGTAAGATCTTCGGTGGCTCTTCCTCTAGGTCCAAGTCTTTTTCTTCTACATCGCTGTTTTCTTAGACAAGACCTATAAGGAGTGGGGAACTATACACTTATCTAGACAGCAATACAGTGGATTTCAACTTAGAAGGTTTCGAAATTTTGTAATAGTGGCAAGCCCATAAGTTAACATATCACGTGCTATCCATATTTGCACGTGATGTATTAACTGTTCCTATCTCGACGGTTTCCTCCGAGTCTGCTTTCAGTCTTTCTGGAAAAATATAGAAGGAAAGAAGAACAAGTCTCACAAGTGAGATATGCAGATACTTCTAACTGTGAAGGACTAGGAACAAACTGATTTACGAACACAACACTCTGTAGAAAATTCGAGTTATCGGAGATGTTCAAAAATCTGTACTTAGACAATGACATGTATAACAAGGATGTGTGTAAAGCTATAGGCTATACTTTTTTTTTCTTTTGCCAAGGTTTTCTTATTTTGAGTTTTTTACTTGGCGAAAGTTTTAACGAGACAGCCAATTGAATATTAATAAAACTCTTTATTACATTTTTCAATATGATTGTCTTATTTTTTAAAAAAAATCATATCTATTTCTGAATTCTATATATTTTTCTGATTTTTTCGATTTTTTTATTTTTTTTAGCCTAACGAGCTAAGTAAGCCAGGCTTGACCCAACAAACTCATGCAGGCCGGGCCGACATGAGCCGCCAACAAGCCATGCCTGAACCGGCACGATACGGCCCAACCGAGATGGACCGTGTCTAATGGGCTGTTTGCTTGAATGCCTGGTGGCAACCTGCCTAGCTGGGATAGCTCCTGGGGACTGCCAGCTCAGTGCTTGCTTCGGTGCCTGGAGAGCACCAGGCCCAGGCGAAAGAAACGAGCGCCTGGGAACCAAGCCTCCCAGGTGCTGCTCGATCCACCGTTCATTGTTCGATCCAACGGTCTATTTTTTATTCATCAATTCCAGGCACATACTTCCAAACAAACAACACACCTTCAGATTTGCCTGATCAGGTAAAAATTATCTATTTTTCAAGTTACCTTCAAAAATCACTTTTTCTCATGTATAAATCTAAGACACCAACCAAACAAATTCTAAATATGCCAGGCCAGTTGGTGCCCGTGCCTGGCCGGGCCGTACATTAGGCCGGCTTTATTGCGAACTGCGAAAGTGTGAGGGAACCCTAACCCCCACGCCAACACCGCCTCTTCCTCCCCGTCCAGCAAACCCTAACCCCATGTCATCGCCGCCGCCCATGGCGGAGGCCGAGGGCGAGAGCCGCGACTGGACGGAGATGCCGTCGGACGCGCTTGCCGCGGTGTTCGCGAAGCTGGACGTGACCGACCTCCTGACGGGGGCCGGGCTGGTGTGCTGCGCGTGGCGCCGCCTCGCTGCGACCGACCCCACTCTGTGGCGCCGCGTGGACATGAACCACCAGGGCGACCTCCTGGAGACCGTGGAGGTCGAGGCCATGGCGCGCGCCGCCGTCGACCGCGCCGCCGGCACCATGGAGGCCTTCTGGGCCGACTCCTTCGTCACCGACGGCCTCCTCCGCTACATCTCGGAGAGGTCGCAGCAGCTTTTCCCCCTTTCTATTACATTTCCGTTTCTTGCATGATGAATGATGGCACATGTTTTAGTTAATTTACGGCTCACGCTGCGATGTGTACTATTACAACCAATCGCGATGTCAGTGAACTATACGATTTCCCTTAAGTTGGATCTAGAGGAGAAAATTGATCTTCTTATGGATATATGCTGATAAATCACAGTGTGTATTTGTGTTCTTAATTTTGAATAGGTCCACGATATAGGGTGCTACACTTTTTTTCATTATGTTAACAAGTCAATTTTGCACTGGAGGACTAGAGGAATTCGCTGATATAAATGAGCTTCTTGTACTGACCCTTCCTCAAATAGTATAGGTAGTAATTAGTTATTTGTATAGAAGATTAGGGATTAGCTCTGTTAGGATCAAATGGTGTGCTGAGAGTGCTTGAATCTGTCCAAGATCATATGAGGTATCTAAAAATCCTTTCACTTCCAAAAAACTGTAAATGAGAGCTTAATGCTCTTTTCCTGTTAATCTTGTTTTAGCACCAACAAAACAAAGCAATCTTAGTGACCAAATAACCGTATATGTTATAGAAATTTCAATTAACTCGATGATTGAAATCACATAGTAAACGTCCTTCCTTTTCTATTAACTGAAGTGTAAAAGGAATACTTAAAATTGAGTGAGGTGTAGAACTGAGTTGGCTGTAGTGTAATTGAAAACTCCTTTGTGCTGTTTCCTGTAACCCTGTTGGTGTTCTCCGAAATGCATGCAGTTTGACCACACCATTGATATATACAGCTCTTTGTTGATGCATTATGGAACTGGCACTTCAAGCATCCTGACTTTGGTTGCTCATGAACTTCTCTGTGGTTTCTTGTGCTTGTAGATTTTTCTGTTGATCTTCCGGTAACTATTTCTGTTTCATACATCATCACAAGTCTCATTGTTTCCACATTTCTCTCCTATAGTCAGAGTATCTAGAAACTTGGCAACCTCCGGAACTTGTACACTCTTATCCAATTTCTTCAGAATCCATCATACTCTTTCCAAACTAACTGTATGTATTTAAGGAAGAAAGTTAGAGTGTGAGTGTGCCTGTCCATTTCAGAAAGTTATCTACATTCTAGATAATGTTTAAAGACGGTTTGTAACAAGAGACTGATTTGAAATGTATGGCTTGACTAAATGCGTTACGTCATGCCCTCTGGTTTTAGCCTGTATCACCAATTACTAAAATCAGTTAACAACTATGCGGTGAAAAGATAAATATGTAACTGCTCGGTAACTAATTAGTATTATGGTATTACCTACTGTCAATCTTTCTCTCTAAAGTAAAACCTATATGCTGTTCATATTCTTGTAATCATCCGTTATGTTTGGTTAATGAAGTTCCAAGTTAGAATTGATACTTTTGGTTGTGTTGATCTTTTGGTGTATGTTAACTGTTTGCTTTAAGTTAAACGAACTGAACCTACTCTTATTATTTGAATTTGCTGGCTTTGGCTGCATGGGTTATTTTTGCTGGACCCGGTATCAAGTTTGATTTACACTGGTTACTAGCCTCAGCAACATTGAATTGTTAGTTATGCTGAGATGAGCTTATTTCTAGTAGAGGCATGGTTCATTGTCCTTTTCTTGTTCCGATGGTTTGATAAGATGTGACATGTAGAGTGCAGACATAGTGTCTACCCATGTTGTATTTATTTTTAGAACTGTATGTTGAATTTAATTTGCATGTAACTAGATTTATAGATTTTTTTTTCACATATAATATTTTACTTTGACATGGTTATTTTCAGCCATTTCTATTGTTCAAGTGATATTTCTTATTATGAGCGTAGAATGCATGTTTGGATTTGGCATAGCCTAATGTTTGGATTGGCTGAGAACAAGACACTTTGTTCAAGTAACATTTCTTATTATGAGCGTTTAATGCATGTTTGGATTTGGCATAGCCTAAATTTTTGGATTGGCTAAACACAGAGACTTACGCAGATTTACCATCTTTCCATGCAGAGCCTTCTCATTGAAGAGCCTTCAACTCAGCTTGTGCTATAATGTCTCTAATGAAGGGTTGGCAGAGGCAATCAAGGGCTTTCCTCAGCTTGAGGAGCTGGATATTACATTCTGCTCGTTGTATGGCAACGTGTGTGAGTCTGTTGGCAAAACTTGCCCACAACTTAAATCCTTCAGGCTGAATGAGCGCTGGAATATTCATCGTGAGTTTGCAGCCTATGAGGGCATGGATGATGACACAGAAGCATTAGGGATTGCTAGCAATATGCCTGAGCTCCACGACCTTCAGTTGATTGGCAACAACCTAACTAATGATGGCCTGATGGCAATCCTTGACCATTGCCCCCACCTTGAATCCCTTGACATACGCCAGTGCTACAACATTCAAATGGATGATGCTCTGAAATCGAAGTGTGCTAGACTAAGAAACATTAAGCTTCCTCGTGACTCCATCTCTGATTTCAAGTACCGAGCTTACATTGTCAGCAGTGTAGCTTACTCTGGTTCGGATTTTGAGGTCGATACGTATGATGATCTGCTGGATGTGGTCACTGATGATGATGATGCTGATTTTGATGATATGGATGATTTCGATGATGCAGGCTCGGATGCTGCCAAGTATGATGATGAGTTTGATATCTGAAGAAAATGTCGCCAGGACTGGTTTTTCATTGTGAGATGTGAAAAATTGTGAGCTGAAATCGTTTGGTGTTTCCCTGTGTTGAATTCTGGAAGATAGGTTAGCATAAGCAGTGCAATGTTGAGTACTTGGTCACAGGAGATCTCCTTATGTTTATCTCTCTTTTTCTTTGCACCCCTTTTTTCAATAAGCTGCTGTAACTAATTATCTATTCTATTTGCTGTGATACTCGGTTGCTTGCACATACAAGATTATCGTATTTTCTCTGTGCCCTTGTAATTTGTGCTGCAGTTGTGAGTTGTGACGAAGTACAATTCTTGCAAATGAAGTATGCCACTCGTTATGTTGCTTTCTTAATTTCTGAATCGTACTGATTTACGTCTGTTATGTTAAGTGGATGGCATATACTGATAATACCTCAGTGGCTAGCAAAGATCGTAGTATGCTTGTCACAAATGCTGCTCGCGGTGGTGAAATGCTGGCCTTCTACGCCCACAGGCGGTACTGTTCGCCGCTGCTTCGGTTGCTGATCTGCCTACATGCTCTCTCCACTTCCTCCTACCAATTACAATGCTTTCTTACCTTGTAAAATGTACTGCAATGAATGCTTGACTGACTGGTTGACTGGTCAGAAGTAATGTGATCTTCAAGAGCTAATTAAACTGGCTGTTACCGAAGCATGATGCTTCCCTTTGGACTTTGACAACCAACCATTTGCTGGGACCTACTCTACTAAATAAAATGATTAGTTTTGTTGCATACTAATATTGGTACATAAGGCCAAAAAATAAATTGGCTAGTACGTTGACCTTGTATAAGTAGGCCACTCCAGAGATAAGAGAGAGCCTATATAAGGTGAAAATGTGCATTACTTTCCACCAAACTTATAATTTTCTTTTTTAAAAAAAATCATATGTAGGGGAAGGTATGTATGTTCTACATACTGTAGGTGACAAATTAAGAACCATTGTTGTAGGCTATACTGAAGCTGAAAGTGCAGCCTGCTGCTTGATTATATTCCTCCAGCGAGAGAGATACAGTACAGGAAATTCGGAGATTTGCACCTACTGGCTTAGCTAGCTGGTGCACAGCATATATCGATCACCCATATGATTCCCAAATTAGTACAAGATTATGCACGCACGATTTAAATAGCACAAGTCAAATCATCATTATTCTTTGCCGTTTACTTTGATTAGCTAGTATGTCCTACAATTTAATTATACGGGAGATATGCTGTGGAGTAGTTGACTCTGGTTAATAATAATTTTGCGGCCGGGCCGGCTATCATGATGTACGTTCCTTGATACGTTTAAGACCGGTCGGCCGATAGATGGATGGATGGATGGATCGATCGATCGATATATATTTTCTGCTTCTCGATCGGCGTGTCGCTGCACACTAACTAACTAGGAAATTGACGTGCTACTGGCTAGCTAGCTCGTCCGCGCGCACGGTTGACTAGAGCTAGGGAGTCCCGGTTGGAGGGAGGAACGAGCTGATCAATGGCGAGAATAGCTAATGCCATGGAGGTGGAGGAGGCAGAGAAAGCGACAACTGCGGTAGCCGCCGGCGTCGAGATGGGCAGCAGCGGTGGAGGGTTGACATTGCCGGTGTTCATCACCTGCCTTGTGGCGGCCTCCGGCGGCCTCATCTTTGGCTACGACATTGGCATCTCCGGTGCAGTGGCTACTCAACTCGATCTTGTTGCATACATCTGCATGCCTTAATTCTTAGTTCTTACGTATTGAGGAGGCTGAGGTAGTATATATTTCTGAAAATTATGGCGGTGTGTCTGCAATGGAGCCATTCCTCGAAAAGTTCTTCCCGCACCTGCTGCAGAGGATGGCATTGGCGGAGACGGCCAAGGAGGGCACCAACGACTAATGCATCTACGACAGCCAGACGCTCACCGCCTTCACTTCCTCCCTCTACCTCGCCGGCCTGCTCGCCTCCCTCCTCGCCGCCCGCGTCAGCAGGGCCATAGGGCGCCAGGCCGTCATCCTCATGGGCGGGCCGGGCCCTCTTCTTCGCCGGCGGAGCCATCACCGGCGCCGCCGTCAACATCGCCATACTCATCGTCGGGCGCATGCTGCTCGGCTTCGGCGTCGGATTCACCAGTCCGGTGGTTATCGTTTTCGGTTGGGAAAAAAAATCGTAGGGTAGCGAAATTACAGAAGTAAATTCGGACCGAATTTTGTTCAAATGAATTTTAAATTTGAAATTGAGTTTTGCTGAAAGTTTAGAATTTTAAGAAAATGTTATAAAAATGGTAGAGATGAATTAGATATTGAATATAGATGAAACTTGCACTAAAAATTGAAGTTGAACTCAAATTTCGGGCTAACAAAAAAAAATGGGAGGGCTCCCAAATTACCAAAAATTTGGCCCAAATTGTTAACCCTAGGTCAGCCTAGCAGCTAATTCATCCGCAGCCGTCGATTGATTGTCCCAACTTTCTAGCTACTTTAGAGTATGTACAATAGTATAGACAGTTGTTGTCTATAGCAACTCTCTATAGCAACTCTCTATATCACCTGTAGACATCTCATACAATGGTTGTAGTGATACAATCGGCTACAAAATTATAAACAATACACAATCTTTCAATGTTTTTTTTGTTTCTGGTGCTACAATCGACTACAGGATCGTAAACAATATCTTTCTCTCTCTTCATTCTCTTTCATCCACACAGCAAAAATCTTACATGGCAGAAACTATAGACAGTTAACATAAACCCATTATATATGCTCTTATTGTTCTCCCTATATCAGCGGTTTATTACTCCTATATTAGTGGTGCGCGCAACTGCGCAAGTGGTATTAGTCTACCCTCATGCTTCATAGTGACAAAATTAGTACTAGTAGTTGTAATAAGCTAGTTAGTGGCTGCATGCACGCAGGCTGCTCCCCTGTTCCTCGCTGAGATGGCCCCGGCGAAATGGCGTGGCGCCCTCACCGCTAGTTTCGAGTTCTTCATCGCGCTCGGCTCGCTCATAGCCAACCTCACAACTACAGCACCTCGCGCCTCCTCTGGGGCTGGCGCCTCTCCCTCGGCCTCCCCGCCGCGCCCGCTCTGCTTATCGTCGTCGGCGCCCTCTTCCTCACCGACACCCCCATCAGTCTCGTCATGCGCGGCAGGGTCGACCGCGCCCGCGCCGTGCTTCGCCGCGTGCGCGGCCCAGACGCGGACGTGGACGCTGAGCTGGAGGCCATCGTCCGCGCCGCGGAGGCCGGCCGGAGGAACGAGGAGGGTGCGTTCCGGCGGCTGGCGACCCGGCGGGAGTACCGCCCACAGCTGGTGTTCGCGGTGGCGATCCCGGTGTTCTTCCAGCTGACGGGGGTGATTGTGCTGGCCTTCTTCGCGCCGCTGATGCTCCGCACCGTTGGCTTCGGCAGCAACGCGGCGCTCATGGGGCGGCCATCCTCGGCACCGTGCACCTGGCCGCCATCCTCCTGTCAACGCTGGCCATCGACCGGTACGGGCGCAGGGTGCTCTTCCTCGTGGGCGGCATCGTGATGATCGTCTGCCAGGTGGCCGTGGCGTGGATCATGGGGGCGCAGGTGGGGCGGGGCGGAGAGCGGGCGATGGGGAGGGTGTACGCGGTGGCGGTGGTGGCGCTGACGTGCGCGAACTCAGCGGCGTTCGGGTGGTCGTGGGGGCCGCTTGGGTGGGTGGTGCCGCTGACGTTCGCGCAGACGCAGTCCTTCCTAGCCATGCTCTGCCGCTTCAGGGACGCCTACTACGCCTGCTGGGTCACCTTTATGACGGCCTTCATCGCGGCGTTCCTGTCGGAGACCAAGGGCGTGCCCCTTGAGGCCATGGCCTCCGTCTGGGCAAACCACTGGTACTGGAAGCGATTCGTTCCTCGCCCTCGACTGGAGCAGCCCACCAAGACGACAACAACTGATGAATCCAAGTGATCTCGACGATGCTGAAGCCCTCATTCTTGTGGGCTCACAGTATGGGCCATATATCTGATCATGTCGTTTGTTCGTATGCATGTAATAGTTCGTACAATCAATAAGCTTCCTAACTTCCCTCTCAAAAAAGGACACATGGACATATGCTCCGCTTTGTGGGCTCAGAATTAATGTAATAGCGTCCACCGAGTTGGGCACAATTCAGCTTGGGCACTCCGAGTGATACGACGCCACAAAGCGAAGGTGGTTATGCAGTGCATCGAGAAGTACATGGCAGTGTCGGCGATATGGGTCGTGTTAGTGTTGCGCTTGGGTGCCTAAGCCGGCGGCCGGGTGCGTGGGCGAGTGCGAGGAGAGCATCGGCAGCACGGGCGTGCGCGTGAAAAAGGCAGGAGGTGCGCGTGGACCGCGTGGACCGAGCCGGGCACGTGAGCCAGGAGTGTGTGCAGCGCGCGTCAGCCAGGGAAGCTGGGTACATGAGCCAGGAGGCAAACCAGGAAGTGATGGGCTATGCCAGGAAGATGTGGAGAAGCAAGTTGAACCAGAAAGGAATTACTTCTTGGTTGGCACGTTCCGCGTCTTGATATGATTCCGAGTATGGAAACTTTATCTTCAAACAATCCGAGCCCAAGGTTTTTGTATATATTCGGGTCAGTTGCCGATAATAAAGCATTCAACTCATAAAAATATAAAAGTAGAATAGAAGACACAAGATGTAATACCCCATTTATTAAAGGATTAGAAAAAAAAATAAAGAGAGAAGAAAAGAAAGAAGAGAGAAGGGGGAGTGGGCCAAGCTGGGCCAACCAAGTCCAAACTGGACTCGACGTGCATGCCCCGTGAGCCGCACATAAAGCGAGGGGAGGGGGGTGCTACCCTGAACCCTAGCCGAGACGCCTAGCCCCAATCCTAGCCATATACTGCAGCCGCCAGCTCTGTTGCACCGCTGTCGTGCTCGCTGCAGACGATGATTAAATTCCTAATTATTGATTTCACACTTAAACCAAAAGCCACACAACTTATGTGATCGTAAACCTCAAGGTTAACAACCCATGTGGTTGTTAGAATCCCAAGGTTGCTCTGCGAGAACCTGGTCAGAGGGGACTCTGTACCCGTCGCTCGACTAGATGACGCTCGTAAAGACAATGAACTGGTACTTGGACCCGATTCCAAGTATATCCTTTCTGTGTGATGAATGGAGCATGTGTCTTAACAGCCCTAAACCACACGATGTTTTACAACCTTGAGTCACTGACAATAACCACTACATAGTTTTATCTTCCGCTCACACTAACCGATGAACAGTTGCTGGTTTGCTAAACAATAATTGCCTCCCTGACCAGATGTTACACTTCCAACAAGCGTCTTTTCCAGAAGTAATTGCCACCTCTGTGTCAGTTATTTAAAAGGGAGATCAAGAAGCAATTGAGGGGGATCAAAGGAGACAAGACCCAACGATTCGAAGACAATTGAAACAATAGCATATCAAGCAATACTCTTAGTGTAATTAGGGCTAGTCTGTCACCTTACTTAAGGCACCTTTGTAACAGCCAGTTCATTGCAATAAAGAGCAACACCATTCTCCTTTAAGAACTCTTAGCCATTTTTCTCTTTTTATTTTGTAAGATCAGCGACTTGATCATCGACATGTGGCACCGTCCGTGGGGAAGAAGGCGTTGAGTTCTTAAATATTTCTTCGCTCAGCAATCCTCATTCATTTTCCTTCTGCTCCATTGTTGCTTATGCGATCATGGCAGGGACATGGGATGAGGAAAACTGGTTCGACCTGACGGACTACTCCAATCTCGACATGTACGCATGGATCCGCGCCATGGAGCATGACGCAATGTTGTCATCATCTTTTTCAGCCGACGAGATCAACTGGATGGATGAAGACATCACTGGTGCTCCCAGAGGAATCGGTCGCTCTGACTAGTTCGAAATGGCCAAACGCCTCTGCAAGCCCGATTCATCCGACCGGCAAAAATGGCAACAAAAGTCCAATGCCGCAATCCGATGGTCAATGTACTCTCGATACAGTCATGGGCGACCGATATTCGCCGATGGCTCCTACGTATTCAAGGGGCCAACCGACACCTGGTAGCGGTGTTAATGAAGTTACCATCGGTCGAAGGATAGGTGAAGATGGTGAAACTCAGCATACGATCAAGAATCCACTGGATCAGGCTGAGTCCACCACAAAGCCCATCGGAGGTGGTAATCACAAACCATTCCCCATCGTGGATGCTCCTTGCCGAAGCAACGAAAGGCTCTCCTTTAGTTACGATGGGAGCTCATCAAGAGATCACTGTTGGAGGCACAAGGTTAATGCGATCAGTGATACCAATCAGGATACCGTGCACTCTCCTCCACAGCGTAACCCGCCAACACCTGTTGGTGAAAATGGTGCGGGTACTCAAGCACCAACCCGAGATGAAGGAGGTAATGGAACTGGTGGACATCAATCAGTTAATTCACATGTTTCTACCCCACTGCACATGATGGGTCAGCCAGGACAAGGCAGAAGGTCAGAGGGGAATTTGAGCCATCGAACACATTCTGCTAGCAGGAATCCTCCAAGACCCTCAGTAACCATTCAAAACCTGCAACGAGTTCATGACATTTTAAATAACCCGGACCCTGCTCTGGCAGAGACTCCGGGGTATGTTCAACTTACAGGACAGGTATCGAAAATTCTTTAGCAGACCATGCAACGTACAGAAATGTACAGGGAACAAAGGAATTTGCAAAGCCATCCCAGGTATTCTACTTTCTCCTGAGCAAATGAACACTTGCTTAGCTTGACAGCAAACTGATTCTTCCTCAAGATATCCCAAGCTTCTTGTAAATGTGTAATATGATCAGCCATGTTCTTGCTGTATACAAGGATGTCATCAAAGAATACCAATATGAATTTTCTCATGTGTGCAGCAAAGATGCTATTCATTAATGCCTGGAATGTTGCAGGTGCATTAGTGAGACCAAAGGGCATTACAGTATATTCATAGTGTCCCATATGAGTTTTGAATGCTATTTTTGTAATATCCTCTTGTGCCATCCTTATCTGGTGGTATCCGAACCTGAGATCAAGTTTACTGAATATAACTGCTCTATGTAACTCATCCAATAAGTCCTCAATAACTGGCATAGGAAATTTATTCTTAATAGTCAATGCATTCAATTGTCTATAGTCTACACATAACCTCCAACTTCCATCCTTCGTTGTCACCATTACTGCTGGGGATGAGTATGGACTGATGTTGTGTCTGATCTCTTCTGACTCCAGCAAACCCTTAATGATTTTCTCCATAGATTCCTTTTGATAGTAAGGAACTCTATATGGTCTCAGATTGGGTGGAGTGGATCCAGTTTTTAGATGAATATGATGGTCACGACTTCTGATTGGAGGTAAGCCTAGATGTTTCTGGAAGACATCTCCATATTTCTTCAGAACTTGCTCAATTTTCTCATCATATATTTTCAGACTTTTGTCTTCTCTGATGTCTAAACTATGCATCTGAATTATATAACCCATAACTTTGTTTTGTAACATCTTCTGGAGCTTCCGCTGATCTATCAGAATCGACTTCCTGGGAATGGTGTGATCTTTGAAAACAATGGTATTTTTTTATGTGTAATTCCCAATGTTCTTTGTTTCAGGTCAAAACAAATGGGGTTGTACTCATAGATCCAGTCTGCTCCAAGTATGATATCGTAGCTCTTAAGTTTGATGAGTTTGAATGTATCAGTGAACTTAACTCCCTGAATTCCATAGCAAGTTGGAATAACCATTGCGTCTGAAGTAAGTTCTCCTCCCTCAGCTACTGTTATTTTTCTGGGTTGAGTGGATTTCACCTTACATCCACTTTTCAAAGCACGTTCATAACTCATGAAGGTGTCAGTACTACCACTGTCCACTAGAGCTACTGCTTGTCTTCCCCCTATTTGTGTGATCAAGGAAAAGGTAGCTGGGCCAGGAGTTCCCTCCACAGCATGAGCAGATATCAACATCAGTTATTCTTGGTTTTCCTTGTGTTGTTGATTGTTGGGTGCTGTTTTAAAATCACCTTCGATTTTCTCTTCGGTTTCTTGTTCCATGTCCATATCCTCTTCCTGCTCTTCCTGAAGCATGTGGACTTTTTTGCCGATTTTGCATTTATGTTGATAGTGCCGTGGTTCCTGGCAATAATAAAACTTCTTCTTTTCTTGATCATTATTTTTTTGATTAGGCTTCTGTATTCCCCTGGAACTATTTGTTTGTTGTCCCTTCTGACTAGATGGTCTGAAATTCTTATTGCCACTCGTAGTGAATTTGTTTCTGCTGAAACTCCCTTGATTACTAATTCTTTTTGCTGCTGCTGACTTCCCATAAATTCTGGCATACCAGTAGGCTTCTAACATTCCTTGAGGTTGTTGTCCACTGACATCGTGTTTAATTTCTCCTCTTAACCCCCCAATGAAACAGCCCATTAGAAATGCTTCTTGCAAATATAGGTGATCTCTCTTAACCAATGACATACACTCTTCAAATCGATCTATGTAATTGGATACATTGGCAACCCCTTGTTTAATATTCTGTAGTTGCTCCACTACATCATGAGCATTCACTTCTGAAAATCTATCTCGAATCATAGCACAAAATTGGTTCCAACTCAATAGTTGCCAGGGTACTCCAATGCCCTTGAACCAATTAGAAGCTCTCCCTTGGAGATGTCCTGATGCCAAATTAACCCACTGCTCCACTGGTGTTCCTGACAATTCATAGAACCTTTCACACTATTTCAACCAGCCAAAAGGGTCTTCTCCTGAGAACAACTGAATTTCAAGTCTTGGCCCTTTAATGATAGCTTCAGCATAACTTGAATTAATTCCTAGATCTCTGATGTAATTGTTCCTTTGAACTTCCCTTACATGCACTCCCGGCAGATTTCCAGTAGCTCTTGCATTTACCAATTGTCCAGTCACTCGGTTGTATTGATTATGCTGGAAAAAACTGTGGTTCTAATCAATTCCATATGGGTTACCAGATGGGAAGCTATTCATGACATCAGAAGGTATTCATGGTCTCTGATCCTACTGTGCCATCGTTGTGGTTGGTCCCATCATATTAGGGTTTACAGATGATGCACAATGGTCTACTATGTTATGTTCAATAGCAAATTGCACTAGACCTGGACATTGCTCGTTGGGAACATCACCCTGCCCCTTCGGGCTAAAGTTCATTTTAAAAATCTGGGGTACTTGAGTTTCTCTGGCCTCCTTTTGTTCCATAGTGTTAACTGTAGGTATCATAGTGTGGGTTCTAGATTCATTTACCTTTGTAGTAGTCGGTATTGTGGGTTCGACAGGACAGATCCTCTTCAAGAAATTTTTTATCTCCATGATGTCTCCTCTTAGATCCGCCAGTTCTCCTTTAATCCCTTGAATCTCTTGCTCTGCATCATATTTCACCTCTTCTTCAGTTAGATCACCTTTGGATCGGGCTTTCACCATCTTGCTCGTCAAGTGGAACCAGGGATTTTAGGGTGACTAGTCACCAACTCGACCACCAGAACGCCTCCGCTCCAAGAATCTAGAAGCTCTGATACCTTTGTCAAGACCCTAGCAATTCAGAGAGAAATCGCTACAGATTTTTGCCTTGACAATTGGAACGATAGAGATTTGGGGAAAGTGTTCTAAGAGAAAGAGAGAAATACTCCTACACAACTAATTAGAGACTCAAAGTAATGCTTTTCAATCTGCCCTTTTTCCTTTGGCCAATGAGTCTTAAGTCTACAACTTACAGAGCTGAACTCGGTGAGAATTCAGAGTTACAGCTCAAACTTGAAAACGACAAATTGTTTTATAGTAAATAGTATTGTTTGGTAATTATAAAACTTAAAGTTCACCGTTAGATCTTCTTTTACCGCTCTTGAGCCCTTCATCTCCACCCTCCATGCCGGTTGAGTGAAATCATCAAAGCGTTACCATCCTTACAGACTTCTTTCTTCAGAGATGGCTTCAGTTACTTCCGTCTATTCTAAACTTCTGAACTTCTGTAATCTGACACTCTCCTCTCTCTCACACACACCTCCCTCTCCTCACCCATAGCGCTGCCGCCTCCCTCTCCTGCTCGCGACGCTCGCCTCCCACTCGCGCTCCTCACCCACGCCGCCCTCCCTACCTCTCCTCTCTCTCTCTCTCTCTACGCCCGAGCCGGATCTGGTGTCCCCCGACCTCGAGGTGACGGTTGTGATGGGGATGCCAGGGACGGGGAGGAAGAGGCTATTTGCATGAGGGGGTCGGGAATGGAAGGGGGCAAGGTCACGCCCTGCCGGCACCCGACCTGCCAACGGTATTGACATTAAATACAATAATAAGTTCAAAAGCTCAAGTTTTATAATATCTAAAATAGAGTTTTAACTAAAATAATAAAGTTAGTGTAGGCACCAACCTAACACTAATTCAAACACAGGCACCAACCCGGGGCTTCAACCCATAAGTTTTTCTCATGGACACCCATCCATGTTATAAACTGTTTTACAAAATATTTTGAAAACAAAACCAAGGTCTAATCCGCGAAAGGCTTTGCTCAGCATGTCCATGACCGTGGACACGGCTATTCAAATATATTGATACTCTGCAGAGATTGTATAGCTTTACCCACAAGACACGACTTCTCTAGTTTGTTTGGCATCTGTCGATACCACTGCACATTAACTTAAGTAAGCAGTCTAGAGCATGTGTCAAGACCTTTACAATGCATCATTCCAAAGTAGTCATGCCCGCTAAAGTGTCGAACCCGGGAACGAAGGATCCCAAATTCTCTGTGTTCATACACTAGTCCAGGATTTCTAGTGTACACAGTTAAACAAAAAGTGATAGCACAATCATATCACGAGTTTATTGATAATAATTCAAAGTTTATTACAAAAGGGCTCGGCCAAAAGAAAAGAAATAACACAAATGGAAGAGTAGCGTATAGTAGGCCACACGACTTGCCACAGCAATCGTCTGGGGACGCACCTATTCGCCAAGATCCTCACCGTCGGAAAACGTCTTCTCTGAATAAGATTTATTCAGAAGAGTGAGCACTACTACCGTGCTCGCAAGTCACACCCAATATAGAAAGTTTAATGCATGCATAAGGTAAACAAAGGTAATGGCAGGTTGTTTTGCATAAACAACATTTTGATTATAGTGCTAATACTTTTGTAAGACCAATTTTAATAATTCGAATAAAGATAGTGACAAAGCGACAACGAATATTGGATGACCTCCACTAGTTGATTATTGAAGGATATCCTCCTAACACTTGGCTAACCACCCAATTTTTACCATAGGACTATCCATCCTAAAACATCCATGAACACATTTTATAAACCAAAAACAATTCTAACTTAGAGTGGCTTTGCTAGCATGTCCATGATCATGACGCGCTATTCGAATAGTTTTACACTCTGCAGAGGTTGTGCAGCTTTACCCACACGAGATAAAATGCTTTTAATGTCGGCCAAAGCACGCTTCCGGGCGTGTGACTAAGCAATTATCATGAGGCCGTTACAAGCGGTGTCCTCATCGTATTCATGCCGCTAAGGTTTCGCTACCTTTGGACTATCCATCCTCCTAAGCCCCTCTTGCGCCAGTGGGACTAATGTCTGACCAACGCCCACACATACAACATAGCACAAATAACACTAAGACACTACAGATTATTTAGCCAAATCCTGCCCATACAGGACATGTGGTGGTACGGTAAGGCGTAGCAAAATACGCTCAAAGACCGGTCCTTAACTGACTCGGGCGACTTCCAATTTAAAACCCTGGGTCGTAATCCTAACCAGATTAGACCCGTGCATGAACCTGCACCCACCATCCATCCATCTCGCCCAAGTCCAAACCCATTTCATTTTATTTAGAGTAAAAACCTCTTTATAAACCTTTCGTGATAAAACAATACCACATGAACACATTTTAAATTAAATTGTAAAGGTTTGACTAAATTCTCCCAAATTTTTAAATATTATCTAAGCCAGACTAAGCATTTGACAAATTTTATCTAAGGTGTCAAGGTATTTAGGTTTGATAGTCAAATTGGCCATACCAAGGAGTTTGGAACAACTATATACGAAATCAGAATATTCAGATATTTTTATAAACATATGCATGCAATAGTAAATTATAAATAGTAAATAAATACTTTAAAACAATAGGAACAATATGATCAATAGTGTAACTTGCCTTCGTTGAAGTCTTGGAACTCTAAATCGTCGGAAGGATCTAACTCTCCGGAGTCGTCGAAGTCTATACGTGAAAATACGACAAATTTAACTCAAATTCAAATAACATCAAAAACTCATATCAAACTAACTCCAAATTAAAATATTTTTCTTTAGTTAGCTAAATTATAATTTTAGACAAATTTTGCAATTTGAACCACTCAATTTGGAGTTCAAATGCAAAAGATATGAATTTTAGAAGTTTAATACAAAATCTGAATTTAATTGAATTCTCTCAATTATTTTTCTAAAGAAAATTCTATTTATTGCGAATGCTTGACGCCAAATGATGAATTTCCGGAATTAAAAGAAATGAATTAATTTTTTCTGACATGTGGACCCCACTGGTCAGTGACTCGGCTATCATGAACCAAGTCCACGGACTTTCGGCTTTGAGGAGGGTGGGCGTGGTCGAGGTGGCCACCACGTGGCGACCACGCAGCTTTTGGCGCCGAGGTGGCGCTGATGTGGCTCCACAGTGGCGTACATGTGGCCGGCCACGTAGGCCCGAGGCCGGTGGTGCTCCGGTGGGTGTTCTCGCCGGCGTTCTACGCCGCGGCGAGCTAAATGGACGTGCGCAAATTGAAGAGGGGACAATTGCGAACACACCGTTACCAAACGCGCGCGAGCGTGGCCGGAAGGTCGTCGGCGACGAGTTTGGCGGCGGCGCGCGCGGTCGCCGACGGCAGTAGAGGTTCCCGGTCCTCCGGCGAAGTGGGTGGCGGCGGCGCCGCATGGACGCAGCGATGACGATGGTGCCGACGGCGGGGACGAAGGAGCTACGGCGGCGCCGGAAACGGAGAAGAACCGAGGCGCTTCGCCGGCGGGGATCTTCGGAATTAGAGCGCTACGGGCAAAGAGAAGGGTACCGGGTGGTGGAGGCGTGTTAAGGTAAGGGAGGCGCTCCCGAGGTGCCCTTTTATAGGGTACGGGCGTGGTTGAAACGGCGGCGACGCGAAGGTCATGCGCGGTGGTAATGATGGTGTTCGCGATCATGGGCACGAGAAGGGAAAACGGCCGAAGTGGCGGCGTGATGAGTGGTCTTCAATGCGCACGATGGCGAGGGTAGTGGGGAAGAGAAATGGGCGGAGCTGGAGCTCGGTGGTGGGCTTTAATGGCGGCGGTTACTGTTGCGGCTGTGCGGAGAAGACGACGCGGAGACGATGACGGAGGGCCGTGCGATTTTACTCGGACGGTTGCGATTAGATTGGTGAAGCGGTAAGTTCACAATGGGCGCAGCCGCTGGATTTTAATCCAACGGTCGCGATAGAACGAGTGGACGTGCGAGTGAACAGTTAAGTGGCCCGATGCACGAGGTCGTTGGATGTAGATCGGCGGTCACCGGTGGTTGGGATGTTCGAGTCGTCCAATGCCTCATTGACTCGCCGTTGGATTTAGATCCAACGGTACGTAGCGACCAAGCGGCGCGAGAGTAGGAGAGAGGGAGAGACTGACAGGTGGGTCCTGCTGTCAGTGAGAGGGAGGAGGCTGCGCGGTTGGAGTGGGCCGTGCGCGCGCGGGAAGAACGTGGGCCGAGCTGGGTTTCGGCCCAATTCCTATTTGAGGTTTTTCTTTTGATTTTTCTTTTGTTTTAGTTCCAGATAATTCAATTAGGCTTTAGAATATAGCAAAATAATTCCAAAAATTATGAGAAAATTCACAGAAATTCTCTGGAACATTTAGGATTTAAGAAAAATATTTCCAGCTATTATCTGGTAATAGATTTTGCACATCATTTTATTTTAGCTTTCATTTGGTTAAGGAAAAGCTTTAAAAATTCCACAAAAATCCAATAAAATAATTAAACTTTATTTTCAACTGGAAATTGAAATTTGGGCTATTACAAACCTACCCCCCTTAAAGGGAATCTCGACCCCGAGATTCAGACTTGGTTAGTAAAAAGATCAGGGTAGTTGGCCTTGAGTTCTTCTTCATTCTCCCATGTGGCTTCGCTTTCTGGATGGTGACTCCACTGCACTTTGTACGATCTAATTATTCTGCTTCTGGTAACACGTTCTGCAACATCTATAATTTTAATCGGTCGCTCCACGTAGGTGAGATCTTCTTGAAGGTCAAAGCTTTCTAGAAAGGTATGGTCTTCCGGTTCTTACAGGCATTTCTTTAATTGCGACACATGAAAGACGTTATGTATCACGACAGGGCTTCGCAACTCTAGGCGATAAGCTACTTCTCCACGCTTTGCCAAGATCTTGTATGGCCCAATATACCGGTGCGAGTTTACCTTTGTCCAAATCTCTTCACACCTCTCGAGTGGGGTTACTCGAGATAGACAACATCTCCTACCTCAAAACTTAATTCCCTACGGCGGTTATCGGCATAACTCTTTGTCGGGATTGGGCCGCTTTGACGCTCCCGAATAGTTTTCACTTTACTCTCGGCTTCTTTGATCAACTCAGTCCAAGGAGCCGACGCTCCTACCTCATCCCAAAGAAGCGGGTTCGGCATTTCTGCCATCTGAGCTTCAAATGGAGCCATCTGCAAACCGGCTTGATAGCTATTATTGTATGAGAACTCGCATATGGCGATCCTTGTCCCAACCTTTTCCGAATTCTAAGGCATGGGCTCAAGCATATCTTCAAGAACTTGATTGGTGCGTTCATGCGACCATCGGTCCGGGATGATACGCCGTGCTAAAATTGAGTCCAGTTCCCAAGGCTTCATGCGACTTTTCCAAACCGAGAGGTAAATTGGGAACCTCGATCCGACACAATCTTTTGGGTACTCCGTGCGTGCACGATCCCGCCCATGTACAATTCGCTAGTTTATCGCTCGGTAGGTGGTCTTGACAGAATAAAGTGAGCGACTTTAGTTAACCGGTCAATTACTACCCGGATGGAGTCATATCCCGATTGGGTCTGGGAGTCCAAAGATGAAATCCATACCGACTTCTTCCCACTTCCACTCGGGAATTGGTAATGGTTGCAACAGACAGTGGGTCTTTGGTGTTTTGCCTTGACTCTTTGACAAGCGTCACAACGAGCGACGAAATCAGCAATTTCACGCTTCATGCTGACCCACCAATATCTTTCTTTTAGATCCTGGTACATTTTGGTGCTGCCAGGATGAATGGAGTATGGCGACTCATGAGCTTCTTTTAGAATTGAGTCTTTTATCTCCTGCTGGTTAGGCACACAAATGCGGTCTCCGAACCACACTGTCCCTTGCTCATCTTCAGAGAAACCTGGGGCTTTGCCTCTTCTCATATTTTTCTTGATTTCTTGGATATCTTCATCTTCCAACTGTTTTGTTCTAATCTGATCCTGAAGAGTTGGTTGAACTTCTAAAGCGTTTACACAGCCTTGGTTGACAATCTCCAGATTCAGGTGCTTCAGCTCTTCATACAGCTCTGGCTGATTTTGTTGCACCATGATGGTGTTGCAATATGCTTTTCTGCTCAAGGCATCTGCTACCACATTGGCTTTGCCCGGATGATAATGAATTCCGAGATCATAATCCTTTATTAGTTCCAACCATCTTCTTTGTCGGAGATTGAGCTCGGACTGCGTGAATATGTACTTCAAACTTTTATGGTCCGTGAAAATCTCACAGCGGTTACCAATGAGATAATGCCGCCAGATTTTCAGAGCGTGCACAATTGCCGCTAACTCCAGATCATGAGTCGGGTAATTCCCTTCGTGTGGCCTCAACTGTCGGGATGCATAAGCTACAACTTTGCCTTCCTGCATCAATACACATCCGAGGCCTTGACGGGATGCGTCACAAAAGATCTCAAAATCCTTGCGGATGTCCGGTAAAATTAACACCGTCTTGAGACTAGCCTCTTCTTCGATTCTTGAAACTTTCTTCACAGCGCTGACCATTCAAACTTCTTTTCTTTCTTCAGAAGTTGAGTCATGGGTTTGGCAAGTTTAGAGAAACCCTCAATAAACCGACGATAATAGCCTGCCAGTCCTAGAAAACTTCTCACCTCGGTGACTGATTTGGGCATTTCGGTCCATTATCGCTTCAACCTTGGCGGGGTCTCTCGAATTCCTCCTGCGGATACAATATGTCCAAGGAATGCAACTTGTCTTAGCCAGAATTCACTCTTGCTGAATTTGGCATAGAGTTGGTGCTCCCTGAGCTTGTCTAGGATCATCCGGAGATGCTCTTCATGTTCTTTTTCGTTCTTCGAGTAGATGAGAATATCGTTAATAAAGACGACTACGAACTTATCCAGAAATTCCATGAACACTTTGTTCATCATATTCATGAAATAGGCAGGGGCATAGCGGGCAAGTTGGTTGAAGCGGTGAAGGTACTCGTTCACCGTACGGTTGCCTTGTCGGAGCGCGTGGAACTCCTTCTTCTTGAGCGTCATCATCCCTGCCGGGATATGTGCATGACGAAAAGCTCGCACGAAGTCGGCCCATGTGATGGACTGAGCATCATTGTGTGCGATGCAGTAGTTGTCCCACCATTCTGATGCGGGGCCATTCAGTTGGTGAGAGGAAAACAGGACCCTCTCACGGTCAGAACATTGACTAATGTCTAGTTTCTTTCCAATAGCCCGAAGCCAGTCGTCGGCGTCCATTGGTTCAAGATACTATTTGAGAATGTCGGCGGGCGATCCTCATAAACTCGGACATAGTCGGCCTTTGGTTATGCGGAGGTGGAGCCGAGCCGCTTCTTCCAGAGCGGCCGAGTGTTCGAACATTCTGCAGTGGATCGGGCAAGAAGGTCGATCAAATGAGTCCGATTCGCCATCATCCGCGCGCCGGGTCCTTCATACGCGGCGGTGGCGGCCGCGAAACGTGGTTATCCCGGTGATCCGCTGATCGTTTCCTTGTCCATTGGCACCGCTGCTGCTTTGCATTGCCGTTCTGCGGTGGTCACCATCTCGGAATCCTCCAATGATTTAGAAGAGATAGCAAGGAATTCTATGGGGGATAAATCTAAAATAGCCCAAGAACGAAAAAGCACACAAACAAAGAATCAACTTTTCAAAATGGTTTCTTTATTCATTTATTTTATTAATATATTATGGCTATCACATGAGTAGTTGATAGCTCATAATACGTAGCTAAAGTACGGATGAGAAAAAAAAATAAACATCTATGGGGTGGATGGGGTGTATTCGGGAATTGCTGGTACTGCCTTGGCCTGATTTGTAAATAGCCAGCTCCTCTTCGACTGCCTTCAGTCTCGCCTCGGTATACTCTAGACTATCCTGAGTGGTACGCAAGTCGTCCAAGGCGTTTCCATAGGCGTAGTCCAGTGCCTTTGTCAGGTCCACCTGGTGCGTCAACTCGGGGGAATCTTCCTCCTCAGTGGTGCGGAAGACACTGTCAAGTCTGGTTGGAAGATGCATCGGGAAATAGTGAAACCCGGTGCCGTTGAGGTGGCGGTCGTAAGTATGGCGGAGTCGACGAACTGCTTCTCTCGCTGCATCCTGAATGCCATCAGCGAAGGTGTCGCGTCGGATCGGGGCGTGGAAGGTATGGAAGACGGTGTTTGGCGACAGGTCGGAGTAGATTAGTACTTCCACTCTCCAGAGACGTCGTTCTCCCAACTTGTACCGGTAGCCCTGAAACGTTGGCCTCTTCTTGTAGTCCAAGTGCTGCATCACTTCCCAGAGAAGTTCAGCCCAGTGTCCGGCAATGATTCCGTGAGAGATAGCGTCCGGTACTTCGGCCATCTAAAATTTTGAGGAATAGACAAGTCAGTAACTGTTTTTAAAGAGAAGGGTTGAGAGATGACTCTGGATAGACTCAAAATAGTTTTTAATTTTTGCAAATGAGTCCTTAGGACATTTGTGGGGCCACGACCTACAGTCGATATGGCTCTGATACCACTTTTGTCGAACCCGGGAACGAAGGATCCCAAATTCTCTGTGTTCATACACTAGTCCAGATTTCTAGTGTACAGTTAAACAAAAAGTGATAGCACAATCATATCACGAGTTTATTGATAATAATTCAAAGTTTATTACAAAGGGCTGCGGCCAAAAGAAAAGAAATAACACAAATGGAAGAGTAGCGTAGTAGTAGGCCACACGACTTGCCACAGCAATCGTCTGGGACGCACCTATTCAATCAAGATCCTCACCGTCGGGAAAACGTCTTCTCTGAATAAGATTTATTCAGAAGAGTGAGCACTACTACCGTGCTCGCAAGTCACACCCAATATAGAAAGTTTAATGCATGCATAAGGTAAACAAAGGTAATGGCAGGGTTGTTTTGCATAAACATCATTTTCAGATTATAGTGCTAATACTTTTGTAAGACCAATTTTAATAATTCGAATAAAGATAGTGACAAAACTGACAACGAATATTGGATGACCTCCACTAGTTGATTATTGAAGGATATCCTCCTAACACTTGGCTAACCACCCAATTTTTACCATAGGACTATCCATCCTAAAACATCTGTTGAACACATTTTATAAACCAAAAACAATTCTAACTTAGAGTGGCTTTGCTAGCATGTCCATGACCATGACGCGCTATTCGAATAGTTTTACACTCTGCGAGGTTTGCGGCTTTACCCACACGAGATAAAATGCTTTTAATGTCGGCCAAAGCACGCTTCCGAAGGCGTGTGACTAAGCAATTATCATGAGGCCGTTACAAAGCGGTGTCTCATCAGATTCATGCCCGCTAAGGTTTCGCTACCTTTGGACTATCCATCCTCCTAAGCCCCTCTTGCGCCAGTGGGACTAATGTCCACCAACGCCCACACATACAACATAGCACAAATAACACTAAGACACTACAGATTATTTAGCCAAATCATGCCCATACAGGACATGTGGTGGTACGGTAAGGCGTAGCAAAATACGCTCAAAGACCGGTCCTTAATCGACTCGAGCGACTTCAATTTAAAACCCCGGGTCGTAATCCTAACAGATTAGACCTGCATGAACTCGCACCCACCATCCATCCATCTCGCCAAGTCCAAACCCATTTCATTTTATTTAGAGTAAAAACCTCTTTATAAACCTTTCGTGATAAAACAATACCACAGAACACATTTTAAATTAAATTGTAAAGGTTTGACTAAATTCTCCCAAATTTTTAAATATTATCTAAGCGGACTAAGCATTTGACAAATTTTATCTAAGGTGTCAAGGTATTTAGGTTTGATAGTCAAATTGGCCATACCAAGGAGTTTGGAACAACTATATACGAAATCAGAATATTTAGATATTTTTATAAACATATGCATGCAATAGTAAATTATAAATAGTAAATAAATACTTTAAAACAATAGGAACAATATGATCAATAGTGTAACTTGCCTTCGTTGAAGTCTTGGAACTCTAAATCGTCGGAAGGATCTAACTCTCCGGAGTCGTCGAAGTCTATACGTGAAAATACGACAAATTTAACTCAAATTCAAATAAAATCAAAAACTCAGATCAAACTAACTCCAAATTAAAATATTTTGCTTTAGTTAGCTAAATTATAATTTTAGACAAATTTTGCAATTTGAACCACTCAATTTGGAGTTCAAATGCAAAAGATATGAATTTTAGAAGTTTAATACAAAATCTGGAATTTAATTGAATTCTCTGAATTATTTTTCTAAAGAAAATTCTATTTATTGCGCAATGCTGACGCCAGCGATGAATTTCCGGGAATTAAAAGAAATGAATTAATTTTTCTGACATGTGGACCCCACTGGTCAGTGACTCGGCTCTCATGAACCAAGTCCACGGACTTTCGGCTTTGAGGGAGGGGTGGACGTGGCTGAGGTGGCCACCACGTGGGCAGCCACGCAGCTTTTGGCGCCGAGGTGGCGCTGATGTGGCTCCACAGTGGCGTACACGTGGCCGGCCACGTAGGCCCGAGGCCGGTGGTGCTCCGGTGGGTGTTCTCGCCGGCGTTCTACGCCGCGGCGAGCTAAATGGACGTGCGCAAATTGAAGAGGGGACAATTGCGAACACACTGGTTACCAAAACGGCGGCGGAGCGTGACCGGAAGGTCGTCGGCGACGGAGTTTGGCGGCGGCGGCGTGCGGTCGTCGACGAAGTAGAGGTTCCCGGGGTCCTCCGGCGAAGTGGGTGGCGGCAGCAGCTTCGCACGGACGCAGCGATGACGATGGTGCCGACGGCGGGGACGAAGGAGCTACGGCGGCGCCGGAAACGGAGAAGAACCGAGGCGCTTCGCCGGCGGGGATCTTCGGAATTAGAGCGCTACGGGCAAAGAGAAGGGTACCGGGTGGTGGAGGCGTGTTAAGGTAAGGGAGGCGCTCCCGAGGTGCCCTTTTATAGGGTACGGGCGTGGTTGAAACGGCGGCGACGCGAAGGTCATGCGGCGGTGGTAATGATGGTGTTCTGGCGATCGTGGGCACGAGAGAAGGGGAAAACGGCCGGAAGTGGGGCGGCGTGATGAGTGGTCTTCAATGCGCACGATGGCGAGGGTAGTGGGGAAGAGAAATGGGCGGAGCTGGAGCTCGGTGGTGGGCTTTAATGGCGGCGATTCTTATGCGGCGTGCGGCGGAGAAGACGACGCGAGACGATGACGAGGGCCGTGCGATTTTACTCGGACGGTTGCGATTAGATTGGTGAAGCGGTAAGTTCACAATGGGCGCAGCCGCTGGATTTTAATCCAACGGTCGCGATAGAACGAGTGGACGTGCGAGTGAACAGTTAAGTGACTGATGCACGAGGGTCGTTGGATGTAGATCGGCGTTCACCGGTGGTTGGGATGTTCGAGTCGTCCAATGCCTCATTGACTCGCCGTTGGATTTAGATCCAACGGTGGTAGCGACCAAGCGCGCGAGAGTAGGAGAGAGGAGAGACCGGCGGTGGGTCTGGCCGCGGTGAGAGGGAGGAGGCTGCGCGTTGGAGTGGGCGTCGCGCTGAAGAACGTGGGCCGAGTGGGTTTCGCCCAATTCCTATTTGAGGTTTTTCTTTTGATTTTTCTTTTGTTTTAGTTCCGATAATTCAATTAGGCTTTAGAATATAGCAAAATAATTCCAAAATTATGAGAAAATTCACGAAATTCTCGGAACATTTAGGATTTAAGAAAAATATTTCCACTATTATCCGGTAATAGATTTTGCACATCATTTTATTTTAGCTTTCATTTGGTTAAGGAAAAGCTTTAAAATTCCACAAAAATCCAATAAAATAATTAAACTTTATTTTCAACTGGAAATTGAAATTTGGGCTGTTACATAAAGTTTCACTACCGTAGGCTTCACTCCAAACGATAACCCCCTCTTACGCCATGTGAGTATTAACAATAAGTCTTCATGACACCCACAAACGAATGACACAACTATATTGAAACGTTACAAATTAGTTAGCCAAGTCTATCTCATACTAGACTTGTGGGGGTACGGAAGGCCTTTGCAATCCGCAGCTCGCAGACCGGTCCTTAATTGATTGGGCGACTTCCAAAACAATCCCTGGCCCTCAAAACATTCACTGAATTGAGCCCGTGCATAAACTTGCACCCACCATCTATCCATTTCGCCTAAGTCCAAACCAATCTTTTATTTTATTTCATTTTCCAAATGATTTTCAAACTTCCATGGCACACCAATGCTATGGATACAATTTAAACAACATTTATCTTTTGGCTAAAAACTCCCAAATCAAATATTTTTGGTCTAAGCATGGCTAAGGATATATTTTTCCAAAG
Source organism: Ampelocalamus luodianensis (assembly GCA_036346255.1). Lineage (NCBI taxonomy): Eukaryota > Viridiplantae > Streptophyta > Magnoliopsida > Poales > Poaceae > Ampelocalamus > Ampelocalamus luodianensis. The sequence continues at coordinate 32,681,703 of CM070619.1, forward strand.
TGTTCTAGTTCATACTATTGCATAAACTAGATTTTCATCTAAGGCATCAAGGTATGTTTGAATCAATGTCAAAATTGGCAGTACACTGGATTTAGGCATAACTATAATTTAAAACAGGTATCTAAATTACATTGAATAGAAATAAGCATACAATAATAATTTGAAACAGAATTTAAACAATTTAAAATATTGGGATCAACATGATCAAAGGTATAACTTGTCTTGCTCGATTAGTTGCTCTCAAATGGTGTCGAAATCTGACTCTCCGAAATCGTCAAAATCTATATGCGAAAATAAGCCAAATTCAAATAAAATTCAAATAAGATTCAAATGAACTCCAAATTAAATAATTTTGGTTTAGATGGTTAGATCTTGAATTTAGATGAAATTATAAATTTGAATAACCTAAATTTCTCCCCAAGGCTACCATGCATTAGGAGATCCTCAAGTATACACTAGGCATCCCTTGACAACTATTGGTGGAAAAAAAAAAACTGAAGCACAAGTGCATAGTGGCGCCAGCAAGGACCTGGGAATCACCAAAGACTTGTCCATCTTGGGTTCCAGTTGAAATTTGGTAATCTTTCATGCTTCCTTCCTAGAAACAAAACAAGGTCAGTGTAAAAAAACAAAGATTTAGCATCTGAAGAAAATAATATTACAATAAAAGGCAGATCCCTATACACCATAAGGCTGATGTTCTCTTCTGACATTATCTGAACCCAGTCAACATTTGCAACTCTAACCTGTAATAGCATATAACACCACGCACAAGGTATTGTCAATTTGAAATGCAATGGACAAAAAGATTAGTACAGCTGTAATGCTAAGAGATAATTTGACGAGACATAATGTGCCCATTAGTGACGACAGGTATATACCAAAAGTTTTCACTATCTAAACCATTAGTGACGACAGGTATATCCAAAAAGTTTTCACTATCTAAAGAGAAATACTAAATGAAAGTGTGAATGTGATGGACATGGCTGCAGCGAGGTTGGTGGCCCTTATGTACAAAACAAACATGGCAAGCACATACAAAGGCACTTGGTTGACCTAAGTAAAAAAATACTGAGAAAACCGGAAAGAAAGGTGCCAAAGGAATGCACCAGAGAATCAGTTGTTGCTCTAGGAGAAAGACCAATGTCCTGGATTGTCACAATAGCATTGCCTAGACCTCTAGCACTAAGAATCAACTGAGAACATAGGGCCTTTCCTGGCTGGTGAACTATTTGCACCACACGTGTGTCATTGGTAGAGGCATCTAGGAAGCATGTACCACCACTAACAGCTAAGTTCTTCTGCAGAACAAATAAATCAGAGCAGATTTAGCCAAAGGAAATTAAGTTATATGTTGGATAATGCAAAGGATGTAGGAGTTGCCGTTGCGTACCTTCGCTTCAGGATGGAAACCTAACAAGACATACTCTGGAGTGTCTCTAAAGAAAGAAACAAACTGTTTGCAATCCATATTACGATAAAAGCTATAGCGAAATCAATGAAAATCATTATAACTCGAAAAGAAATCCAGTCTGATTACCAGCAAGTGAATAGCATCCGTGAGATTATCATGCTCTCCTTGAAGTAACATGTGTTCTTCCTCGAGTGTTTGGTCAACAATTCTGGAAGAAAAGCCCATGACTGTAGCACGGACAGTGCACTGGAAGTTCAAATATTGAAAAAGATTAAAGTGAGTCATCCAGAAGGACATACGATTCTTAATTAGATTTTTTAGGTTCCTAACACCACTGTTAGAATTGGACTAAGAATATAACTCAAGAGTATAGATAATGGGTTTGGTGCAGTTAATTGAATACACGCTCATAAGTGCAAAGACAAAGAGGATATCTAATAAGACTACCAATAACTAAAGAAATGAGTTTGATCAATGAAGAGTTAAGACAACTTGAAATCACCATAAAAGGTGTCCAAATGGAAAGAATATCAAAATTTCACATCTAAAGAATACAAAGGATTATCACTAACACGGCGCCGCTTCCGCCATGTCCACTCTTCTTCCGCTTCGACCTCCCTCCGACCCGAATCGGACGCCAAGGCCTTCGCCCGCATCGCCCTCCTCCGACCCCTCTCTCCGCTGCGTCGCGTCGCGCGCGCGCATTCGCCGGTCCCCGTCACCCCGCGTCCTCTCGCTGCCTCCCCGCTACCCCACCGCCTCCGCCGCGTCCGCTGCCGCCCCCATTCCCCGTCCCGTCGCCCTTTTTTCCCACGTCGCCTTTGCCTCACAACGTCGCCATTGTCGCCCGTCACCATCCTCCCCTTCCTCCTCCTCCGGGACCCCTCGTCCTCTATTAAAGCGCGCCCCGGCTGCGCCTCCCTCTCCTCTCTCTTTTCCCCCTCTTCCATTCCCCTCTCCTCCCCCGAGCTCGCCGCAATCGGAGTTTTCGCTGCCCCCGCCGAGCTTTGTTTCTTCGCCTCCGCCGCCGCCGTCAAGCCTCCTTTGTCGGCTCCGACCTCTCCTCCGGCATCGCCGCACCGAGGCGCACCCGGTGCTCGCCTCCCAACTCCGAAGCCCTCGGGGTCGCCGCCGTGTTCACCCGCCGCCTTCTCACCTCGCCGCGGTCACCCGTTGCTCCCGCCGATGAGATCGTGAGCACCGAGATCGCCGCCGCTCCTCTTGCTGGTGCCCTCGCCGCCGCCGCCACCGCTCGCGGCAACCTTCGGCCGTGGCGCGCCGCCGCCGCTCGCCGACGTGGCTGCCACCTCGGCACCGTGAGCCGCGTGGCTGCCACCTCCACAGCCGCGTGTGCGCACGCGTGGGCGCTGGCGTGGCCGAGCCACGTGGCGCCGAGTCAGCGCCACCGAGGCGCCTCGTCACCCTCTCTGCCCACGTGGCAGCTGACGTGGCATTTTCTTGATTTCCCGTTGAAATTTAATTCGGCCGAAATTAAAATCCCCTCGCTGACGTCAGCTGGCGCAATAATCCGAATTTCCTTTGGAAAAATAAATCAGAAAATGAGGAAAATCAATCTTCTTCATTTTATGTGTTTTCCAAACTTCGGAAGGCCATAACTTCTTCGTTCGAACTCCGATTCGAGTGATTCAAATTTCTAAATTCATCTAAAATCCCCCTCTTGCTGTTAGTTCTAGTTTGGTATTTATTTGGAATTTATTTGGAGTTGTTTTATTTATTTTGTTCTTTTCGCGACGTAGAAACCGCCTTTCTAAGATTTCTCGGATCCGACGACCGAAGCACCTCAACTCTTCAACGAAGGCAAGTCATAGACCTTTGATCATATTGAACCCATTTTATAAAACTATATTGTTTGATATATACATGCATCGCTAGTTTTATATCAAAATTGTTTCGGAGTAGATAATTGCCTAATTGATGTATATCTCCTTGATAAATTGCAAACGACATGTATCCTTGAATGACATGAACCCTTGGACACCATAGGATGGTTTATTGTAGTTGGACATTGATAAATCACCAACACGGGTATCGTTATATGCTTAGCCATGCTATAGTTGTACGTTGGGACTCATGATCACATGCTCGAATGAATAAACATGACTAAATGAATTATGGAATCGTGGCGCGGCCACCTTTGTTAAAAGATGTTGTGCCAAGACTAGGGTGGTCTTTGGCCGGTTTGAATCGAAAATATTTTATGCTCGGGCGAGTGGGTGGTGGTGAGTGTGGGTGCCGTAACGCACATTGGGATGTGGATCAGTCTCGCCTGAACAGCCAACTAAGGACTTAACCTTGAATCTTTGATCTGGGGCATATCGTGCAACCACATGTCCAGGATGGGGTGGACCTGGCCAACTAATTAGCAATGCTTTGAGTCGGTTCTGTTTTGGTTGAGAACGGCGCAAGAGGGGGCATGAATCTGGCGGGAGTAAGACCTGTCAGAAGCGAATCATTAGCGAGCAGAACCGAGTCAAAACAGAACTTTGTAAAGGCCTTGTCACGTGCTCTAGACTGCTTACCTAAGGTAGTGAGCGGTGGTATCGACGGATGCCAAACAAACTAGAGAAGTCGTGTCTTGTGGGTAAAGCTGTACAACCTCTGCAGAGTGTATAAAAACTATTCGAATAGCCGTGTCTCCGGTTATGGACATGCCCGGAGATTTCACGCAAGGGGTAGATGTTTTCTTAAAACTGGTGGAATTGATGGTTTGGATGGAATGGTTGGGTGGATCTCTAGTTGTTTCAAAGAACTGAATTACTTATGTACTAATCTTTTAAATTGTGCTTTGAATCTACTTATCGTATTTACTGTTAAAAGTGGCTTTCTGCAAAAGCAAACATAAAACTATCCTTGTCTAGCCTCACATGAATAATAATTGCATACATTTCCCTATGACTTGCTGAGTACATTCAAAGTACTCACGACTTGTGCCCTGTGTGTTAATCCCCACAGAAGTACCAGGAAATTCAGAGTTTTATGAAGAGGAGTACCCCGAAGACTTTGCGAACTAGGTCGCGTCCTCCACTCGATTGCCTGTGGGCATGTCATGTGGCCACCACGAGCTGTTATGTTTCCGCTGCAAGTTGTATTTTGTTGCTAAGCCCCGTGTGGCGTACTTTGTAAGACTTGACCATAAGGTCCCTTTTGCTACCAAGTAATATTAATTTGTCCGCTTCATCGTCATTTTGTTGTATGGTTGTGATTACACCGATGTTGTAACTGTGCGAGCTAGCTACTGATCTGGGACTAGTTCAGAATGCACAGAGGGTCCTAGGGTTGTATACCCGGGGTCCCGACAGAGGTGGTATCATAGCCATATCGACTGTAGGACGTAACCATAGTTAGCCTGGTCGTTTAGCCAAAATTTCAAAATCTATTTTCGAAATCAAACCAACCAGTTAACTTGAATAGTTATTCTTCTCTTATCTAATTCTATTCTTCTCTCATCTCATTCTTAGGCTCCTACCTCTTCTCTATTCTGAGACTTGGTTTTCGAATCCAATTTGATCCATCTTACCTCCGTAATTTCTAAAGAATCGAGCTTTGTTTTGGTCGACCATCCCAATTAAGTTAGATTAGAAGTGTTTTAATAGGGCTACCCTCCTTGCCGTAGTATCGTTTAGTAGGGCCGTAAGGCTCGAGTTTTGTTGCTTCTTGGTAGCTTTCCGGCTACCTGTCCTTGGGTTTAACCGAACCTCCCCAGTTAGGTTGCTCTATCTTTCCCCCTTGTTCTCCCTCTTCTTTGGTGCTTTTCCCTCTTATCTATCGTGCTTTCTCCCTCTCGTCTATTAAACCTGGAAAGTTTTGTGCAGATGGTTCTTACCCGCAACACTACAAGTCAAGTCGACCCTGTGGATCTCAACACCCCATCCCCACCACCTCCCCCAGCAACCATGGCATATCAAGGTCTGGGTCAGTTCATGGCAGCCCAAACACAGCTAATGAACTCGATGATGCAGAATATGAACCAGATGATGACTCGGCAGAGCCAGACCGCTACTGCCTTTCTCTCAATGATGAACCAGAACAGCCAAGCCACTGCCGCAACTCCGCCACCATCACCAGCTTTCCCTCAATCGAGGCTGGCAGAATTCATGAGGACTCATCCACCTACATTCTCTAGCTCCTCCGAGCCACTGGATGCAAATGACTGGCTGCGCTCAACTGAAAAGAAGCTAGCCATTACCCGGTGTGATGACCGAGAGAAAGTCCTGTATGCTGCACACCAACTTGAAGGTACCGCCTCAGAATGGTGGGAGAACTATTGTGCCGCCCATGCGAACCCCCAGAACATTGGTTGGGCTGAGTTTTCTGAAGCCTTCCGCCATTCCCACATCCCTGATGGAAAGGTGGAAATGAAGAAGAATGAGTTTCGCGAGCTGAAGCAAGGGAACATGTCCGTGAGTGAATACCTCAATAAATTCACTCAACTCTCGCGATATGCTCAAGAGGACGTCGCCTCAGATGATGCACGTCAGAAGCGTTTCAAGCGTGGACTCAACCCTAGCTTGAAGGTTCAAGTCATCGACAACGACTATGCAGATTTCCAGCATCTGGTGAACAAGGCTATGCTCATAGAAGAGTCTCGCCGTGAGCTGGCAGAATCTCATAAGAGGAAGATGATGCAGCATGGTGCGCATCAAGGCCATTCACAGAGAGCCAGAACGAATGTGCAACACCCCACTCGTTTTGCTCCACCTATCGTGTTCAAGACTCCAAAGAATAAAGACTCGCCCGATCGCACTGTGATTTCGCAGCCCCAACAACAATACCAACAACCAGCCTCCAAGAAACCCCAATCCTGCCACCGGAGTCACTTGTTTCAACTGCCATCAACTGGGGCACTACGCCAGTAACTGCCCGCAGAGGCAAGGTCCTTCGCCCGTCAGATTCAACTTGGGAACTACTCCAACCAGAACCCCCATGCCCGGAGCCGGACGTGGAGCACCTCAGACTCCAGCTGCACCAGCTAAGACCCCTCAACCTTATGGAAGAGGCCGTGTGAACCACATCGCCGTGGAGGAAGCCCAGACAGCCCCGGACGTCGTGTTGGGTAAGTTCCTAGTAAATTCGATGACTGCCATCGTTATGTTTGATTCTCGAGCTCAGATTCGCTTGTTTCATGGATTTTTGCCGCAAAGCATCGCTTAAAGGTTTCAAACCTTAAGACCGCCTTGTTGGTTCAATCCCTGCTCAAGTTAAGTGCGAACCGGGTTGCCCACAAGTTAAGATGATCATAGAAGGGGTAGAATTCCTAGCCAACCTGATAATCATTGACACCAAATCCCTAGATGTGATTTTGGGTATGGATTGGCTTGCCAAGCACCAAGCAGTTTTGGATTGTGGTGGTAGAAGTATCACCTTGGTCACCCAAAGTGACTAAAGTAAAATTTGAAGCCCCATGAAGAAGCATGATGGAGCTATAGTCTGCAGTGTCAAAACCCTATCCTTGGAAGATGTACCGGTAGTTAGAGAATTTGCAGATGTCTTTCCTGATGAACTACCTGGAATGCCACCAGACAGGGACCTAGAGTTTGTCATCAATCTAGTTCCAGGGACCACACCAATTTCAAGAGACCCTACCGCATGCGGTTGATAATTTGGTCGAGTGAAGAAGCAAATCAAGAGATGCAAGAAAAGGATTTGTCCGACCAGCCTCACCTTGGGAGCCCTGGTCATCTTTGTGGCGAAGAAAGATGGTACCCAAAGGATGTGTGTGGATTATCGTGCACTCAATGAAGTCACCATCAAGAACAAGTACCTCTACCTGCATTAGATGATTTGTTTGATCATTGAAGGAGCCGAGTGTTCTCTAAGATAGATTTAAGGTCGATACCATCGCTTGAAGATCCGTCAAGAGGATATACCCAAGACGACTTTCTCAACCCGTTATGGATCAGATGAGTTCACGGTCATGTCTTTTGGATTAACCAATGCCCTCGCTACTTTATGAACTTGATGAATAAAGTATTCATGGAGTATCCGGATAAGTTCATCATTGTCTTCATTGACGACATTCTAGTATACTCCAAGAGTGAAGAAGAGCATGAAGAGCACCTTCGCTTGGTTCGACTAGGCTTAGAGATCATCAACTCTATGCCAAATTCAGCAAGTGTGAGTTTTGGATGAAGTAAGTTACTTTTCGGGACATGTCATGTCCGCAGTATGAGTCGCCACAACCCCAAGAAAGTCAAGGATGTGCTCAATTGGGAGTCACCCAAATCGCACTCTCGGATCGGTTTCTTGGTATGGCGGATATTACCGCGGTTTATAGAAGATTTCTCCAAGATAGCAAGGCCCTCACTCACCGTTGAAGAAGGAAAAGAAGTTTGCTCGACGCCGATCGTGAGCGAGTTTTTAAGAATTGAAGAAGCGTCTGACCACTGCTCCCGTGTTGGTTTTGCCAGATGTCCGAAGGGATTTTGAGATTTTCTGTGATGCTTCGCGACAAGGTCTCGGTTGTGTTCTGATGCAAGAAAGGAAGGTAGTAGCATATGCTTCACGCAGTTGAGGCCTCATGAAGTGAATTACCCCACCCATGACCTAGAATTGGCCGAAGTAGTGCATGCTTTGAAGATATGGCGTCATTACCTCATTGGTAATCGCTGTGAAGTCTACACTGACCATAAGAGCTTGAAGTACATTTTCACCCAAGCTGATCTCAATATGAGGCAAAGAAGATGGCTAGAACTAATCAAGGATTACAACGTTGGAATCCATTACCACCCCGGCAAAGCTAATGTTGTAGCAGATGTCCTAAGTAGAAAGGTCTATTGCAATATGCTGATGGTCAGGGAAAGCCAGCCAGCACTATATGAAGAGTTCCAAAAGCTCAAGTTGGAATTGGTTGAAGAAGGTTATTTGGCTGCATTGGAAGTGCAACCAACTCTACAGAGTTAGATCAGGGAAGCCTGGATCAAGATGCGATATCAAAGAGATCAAGAGTAACATGAAGAAGGGTAAATCCTAAGATTTTCGTAAGATGAAAAAGGAACTATTTGGTTCGATAAGCGTATCTGTGTACCGGACCAAAAGGACCTCAAGCAGTTGATACTCAAGGAAGCTCATGAAACCTTGTATTCCATTCACCCTGGAAGTACTAAAATGTATCAAGATCTTAAGGAAATGTATTGGTGTCCTAGTATGAAGTGGGAAATTGCTGAATACATAGCACAGTGTGATGTTTGCCAGCGAGTCAAAGCTGAGCATCAGAGACCTGCTGGACTCTTGCAACCCTTACCAATCCCTGAATGGAAATGGGAAGAAATTGGAATGGACTTTATCACCGGTCTGCCAAGGACAAAGGCAGGGTATGATTCTATTTGGGTAATTGTAGACTGCCTGACAAAAGTTGCTCACTTTATCCCAGTCAAGACCACCTACTCTGGAGACAAACTTGCAGAATTGTACATGGCAAAGGTAGTATGTCAGCATGGGGTGCCAAAGAAGATCGTGTCGATCGAGGCCCCAGCTCACCTCAAGGTTCTCGCAAAGAACAGAGACAAATGTTATGGGTACCAACTTGAATTTCAAGATGCCCTACCATCCTCGACATGATGGACGCATGCAAAGAGTGAATCAAATTCTAGAAGATATGCTAAGAGCTCATAGCTAGAGAATCAAACCAGTTTGGGATCGGATGCTACCTTATGCAGAGTTTTCCTATAACAACGGTCATCAATCAAGTCTACAAATATCCCCGTTTGAAGCCCTTTACGGGAGAAAGTGCAGAACACCCTTGTATTGGACTCAAGCAGAGAAGGACAAGTACTTGGACTCGATATCTCAAGGAAGCCAAGATCAAGTTCGGCAATCCGGGAAAAGCTAAGAACAACGGACTAGGCGTAAAAGCTATGCCGATAATCGCTGTCGGATTTAGCTTTGTGTCGAGATCATGTGTATCCAAGGTTTCACCTCTCAAAGGAATGCGCTGCTTCAGAGTAAGCGGAAGCTTGCACCAAGATACATTGACCTTTCCCAATCCTCGCTAGAAGAGGAGAAGTTGCTTACGCTTGAGCTTCCACCTCATCTGCTGATGTGCATGACACCTTCCATGTGTCTCGCTTGAAGAAGTGTCTCATGCAGCCGTAAGAGCAGATGCCGCTAGAAGCAGTTGTCCTGCAAGAAGATCTAACCTACAAGGAGCAACCCGTCAAGATTCTGAAAGTGTCCGAGCGTGTGACCAGAAGCAAGATCCTTCGTTTCTGCAAAGTTCAGTGGAGCAACCACACTGAAGAAGAAGCCACCTGGGAGTGTGAAGAGGACCTGAAGGCCGAGTTCCCGCACCTATTCTCTAGTCAGCCTGAATCTCGGGGTCGAGATTCTCTTTAAGGGGTGTAGGTTTGTAACATCCCTAATTTGCAAGTTTTTGAAATTTTCAAAAAGTTTTAAAAGCTAGCATTTGGCTTAAGTTGCAAAAAGCTTAAAATTGAAATTTAGAATGAAAAACCTTTTAAATGGAATTAATCCAACTTCAATTAAATTAAAAAGTTAGTTTATTGGAGTTTCCTGGATTTTATTTAGATTTTAAGTCTTTATTTTCTTTTTCTGGATTTTAATTTGGCTTTTCCCTTTTTGTTTGAAGCCAAAATCTATTTTGTTTGCAAAATTAAAAACTAAAGTATAGCTAAAAGTATTTTTATTAAGTTCCATATAATTCAAGGATCTTCTGTGAATTTTCCTAAAATTTTTGGACTGCTGTAGCTATTTTCTAAAAAGTCTTTTTGCTTTTTCGGGATTTCTTTAATCGGAAATCAATTAAAATTCTCCCTAAGGCCTTTGGGCCGAAACCCTCCCTTCGGCCCATTTCCTCCCTCCCGCGCGGCCCACTCCCCCGGCCCGCTCCGCGCGCGCCCGCGCCTCTCCCCTCCTCTCACCGCAATCGGACGGCGCGCTTCGCCACACTCACTCGCTTCGACCGTCCGACAAATCGGACACCAAGGCCTTCGCCCTCGCGACGCCCTCCTCCGACCACTCTCCTCTCTCGTGCGGTGTGCAAGACGCCGCCGCTGCTTTCCGCGCCCCCCGTCACCCCGCGTCCTCTCGCTGCCTCCCCGCTACCCCACCGCTCGCGCCTGGCCGCCGCCCCATTCCCGCCCCGCCGCTTCTTTTTCTCCACGTCGCCTTTGCCGCACGCCGTCGCCATTGTCGCCCGTCACCATCCTCCCCTTCCTCCTCCTCCGGGACCCCTCGTCCTCTATTAAAGCGCGCCCCGGCTGCGCCTCCCTCTCCTCTCTCTTTTCACCCTCTTCCCTTCCCCTCTCCTCCCCCGAGCTCGCCGCAATCGGAGTTTTCGCCGCCGCCGCCGAGCTTCATTTCTCCGCCTCCGCCGCCGCCGTCAAGCCTCCTTCGTCTGCTCCGACCTCTCCTCCGGCATCGCCGCACCGACGCGCACCCGGTGCTCGCCTCCCCAACTCCGGAAGCCCCTCGGAGGGTCGCCGCCGTGCTCACCCGCCGCCGCCGCCTTCTCACCTCGCCGCCGGCCACCCCGCTGCTCTCGCCGACGAGATCGTGAGCACCGAGATCGCCGCCGCCTCCTCTTGCTGGTGCCTCGCCACCGGCGCGCCACCGTCACGGCGACCTTGGCCGTGAGCGCCGCCGCCGCCTCGCCGACGTGGCCGCCACCTCGGCACCGTGAGCCACGTGGCTGCCACCTCCGCAGCCCCGTGTGCGCACGCGAGGGCGCTGGCGTGGCCGAGCCACGTGGCGCCGGGCGCCACGCCACCGAGGCGCCTCGTCACCCTCTCGCCATGTGGCGCCACGTGGCACCGACGTGGCATTTTCTTGATTTCCCGTTGAAATTTAATTCGGCCGAAAATTAAAATCCTCACGACGCCACCGCGCAATAATCCGAATTTCCTTTGGAAAAATAAATCAGAAAATGAGGAAAAATCCAATCTTCTTCATTTTATGTGTTTTCCAAACTTTGGAAGGCCATAACTTCTTCGTTCGAACTCCGATTCGAGTGATTCAAATTTCTAAATTCATCTAAAATCCCCCTCTTGCTGTTAGTGCTAGTTTGGTATTTATTTGGAATTTATTTGGAGTTGTTTTATTTATTTTGTTCTTTCGCACGTAGAAACCGCTTTTGAAGATTTCTGATCCGACGACCGAAGCACCTCAACTCTTGAACGAAAGCAAGTCATAGACCTTTGATCATATTGAACCCATTTTATAAAACTATATTGTTTGATATATACATGCATCGCTAGTTTTATATCAAAATTGTTTCGGAGTAGATAATTGCCTAATTAATGTATATCTCCTTGATAAATTGCAAACGACATGTATCCTTGAATGACATGAACCCTTGGACACCATAGGATGGTTTATTGTAGTTGGACATTGATAAATCACCAACACGGGTATCGTTATATGCTTAGCCATGCTATAGTTGTACGTTGGGACTCATGATCACATGCTCGAATGAATAAACATGACTAAATGAATTATGGAATCGTGGTGCGGCCACCTTTGTTAAAAGATGTGCCAAGACTAGGGTGGTATTTGGCCGGTTTGAACCGAAAATATTTTATGCTCGGGCAAGTGGGCGGTGGTGAGTGTGGGTGTCGTAACGCACATTGGGATGTGGATCAGTCTCCCCTGAGCAGCCAACTAAGGACTTAACCTTGAATCTTTGATCTGGGTCATATCGTGCAACCACATGTCCAGAATGGGGTGGACCTGGCCAACTAATTAGCAATGCTTTGAGTCGGTTCTGTTTTGGTTGAGAACGCGCAAGAGGGGCATGAATCGCGGAGTAAGACCCGCCGTGCGAATCCTTAGCGAGCAGAACCGAGTCAAAACAGAACTTTGTAAAGGCCTTGTCACGTGCTCTAGACTGCTTACCTAAGGTAGTGAGCGGTGGTATCGACGGATGCCAAACAAACTAGAGAAGTCGTGTCTTGTGGGTAAAGCTGTACAACCTCTGCAGAGTGTATAAAACTATTCGAATAGTCGTGTTCCTGTTATGGACATGCCCGAGATTTCACGCAAGGTAGATGTTTTCTTAAAACTGGTGGAATTGATGGTTTGGATGGAATGGTTGGGTGGATCTCTAATTGTTTCAAAGAACTGAATTACTTATGTACTAATCTTTTAAATTGTGCTTTCAATCTACTTATCGTATTTACTGTTAAAAGTGGCTTTCTGCAAAAGCAAACATAAAACTATCCTTGTCTATCCTCACATGAATAATAATTGCATACATTTCCCTATGACTTGCTGAGTACATTCAAAGTACTCACGGCTTGTGCCCTGTGTGTTAATCCCCACAGAAGTACCAGGAAATTCATAGTTTTATGAAGAGGAGTACCCCGAAGACTTTGCGAACTAGGTCGCGTCCTCTACTCGATTGCCTGTGGGCATGTCATGTGGCCACCACGAGCTGTTATGTTTCCACTGCAAGTTGTTTTTTGTCGCTAAGCCCCGTGTGGCGTACTTTGTAAGACTTGACCATAAGGTCCCTTTTGCTACCAAGTAATATTAATTTGTCCGCTTCATCGTCATTTTGTTGTATGGTTGTGATTACACCGATGTTGTAACTGTGTGAGCTAGCTACTGATCTGGGACTAGTTCAGAATGCACAGAGGGTCCTGGGGTTGTATACCCGGGGTCTCGACAGTTTGGGTCATCGGCAATGAGCTTTGGCGGCGGCGAGATTCGGTCGTAGGTGAAGGACGTGCTCCGGTGGTCCTCGGGCTGAGTGAGTGCACGCATCGGGTAGCAGGCGTCAAGACGATGTCAAAGACGGGACGGGGTGGCCGGAGCGGGCTTGACGATGCCAGAGAAGACGGCGGACGAAGCTTCGGTGATCGCCGGAGAAATTTGTAATACGCACGATTGAGAGGGAGTTAGGGCAGGTGGCTTTGGGGCTTTTGACGAGGAGGAGAAGGGGCTCCTGGTACGCACCTTTATAGTGCAAGGGCGGCACGGGTTCAACGTAGCACGCAAGAAGGCCGAGTGACGTTGCTGGCGGCGATTGGGAAATCTGGGCGAGAAAGGAAAATGAGAGGTGTAATCAGGTGCGGGATTGACCGCGATTTGAATGCGCCGAGAGATCAGGGATTTGATTGAGGTTTTGCCGGTGTGGAAGTTTCCCGAATCGCATCCATGGCGGACGGCGCGGTTGAGAAAGGAAAGTAACGGAGAGGAAGAAAGGAAAGAAAGAGATGCCACTGTAGCGCAGCCCCACATGTCGGTGACGGAAAAGAAAGGAAAAGAAGAAGATGATGTGCGGGTCGTTCGATTCAAATCGGACGGTCGAGAGTGCTTGATGCGCTGTAAGACCCGGGATTAACATCCCAGATCTTCTGTGCATAACTGAACTAGTCCCATGATCAGTGGCTAGCTCACACAGTAAACAAATGTGATAACACAACCATAAACGTTAAAAGTTATTAAATAACAACAGAGTTGATTACAAGATAGCCTTACAGGGCAACATTAAATAAACACAGCGGAAGACGATGAAGAAGTAGTTGGGTCCAGCAATCTGCCACAGGCAATCGACTGGGTAGCGACCTAGTTGTCACGATCCACATTTGAAGCGAAGTCCTTCTCCTCTGAAATTTGTTTGCATTAAGCAAGAATGAGCACAACTTCCGTGCTCGCAAGTTACACCCGTCAAATAACAGAATGACATGCATAAATTGATGTAACAAAGGAAGGCTTATAGGTTGATTTGCATAGAGCAGCATTTTCTTTAAATACTTGTACTAAGTTCCGAAGCAGTTATTCTATAACTAAGATTCATTTTATAAATTCTCAATTTTATAGTCAGATAGCATTTACATATGAATAGTGAAGGATACCCTCCTATCACATGGCTTCCTGCCCAATTCCCATTCGGATAAACCAGTTTGAAGAAGTCTTTTTCAAACAAAACCAAAATCTAACTTTGAGTGGCTTTGCCAGCATGTCCATGACCGTGGACACGGCTATTCGAATAGTTTTACACTCTGCAGAGGTTGTACAACTTTACCCACAAGACACGACTTCTCTAGTTTGTTTGGCATCCGTCGATACCACCGCTCACTACCTTAGGTAAGCAGTCTAAAGCACGTGACAAGGCTTTTACAATGCATCATTCCACCGTAGTCCACCCTCTCTAAGGTTTCGCCTCCCCCTTTGGATGGAAATCCGCCGGACTTAGGGGCCCCCTCTTGAGCCAGGTGGGACAACATAGTCATGAAAGACAATCCACCGAAACAGTTGGATCGACCGCGATGGAACTTTGCAAATTAGTCAGCCAGGTCCTACTCCCCATACTGAGGACATGTGGTAGTACGGTGGTGGCATAGCAAGATGCGGCTCGAAGACCGGTCCTTAACTGACCTGGACGACGACCAACAGAACCCTGGACCTCAACCTACCTGGGCTTGAGCCTGCATAAACTCGCACCCACTGCACAACCATTTCGCCCATGTCCAAACCATCATTTTATTTTATTTTCCAAAGTCAATTATAAAACTCCCATGACACACCAATGCCAAGGGTACACTTAAAATATCAATTGATCTTTGGCTAAAATCTCCCAAATTAAACATATTTGGTCTATAAGCATGGCTAAGCACAATATTTTCCAAATGATCCTAGTCCATACTATTGTATCAACTAGGTTTTATCTAGGGTGACAATATGCTTGCTTCAATTACCAAAATTGGCCATACAAATGATTTTAGGCATAACTATAAATTTAAAAACAGGAATTTAAATTACGGAATATAAATAAGCATGCAGTAATAATTTGAAATAGAATTTAAATAATTTTAAATAATGGGTGCAAATATAATCAAGAATGTAACTTACCTTGCTTGATTACTCGTTGGCGTCGAAATCCGGTCGTTCAAAGTCGTCGAAATCTATACGCGAAAACGAGCTAAATTCAAATAACACTCAAATAAAATCCAAATAAAATCCAAAATAAATACTGAGAGGAAGGTATCGACTTTATATGAATATAGGAATTTGAATCGACAGAATCGGAGTTCGTATGAGGGGGAACGAAATTCCGGCAGGTTGAAAGTCGCATGAAATAATAGAATTCCGAAAATTGTACTATTCATGCCAAAATTATGGTTTCGGATTGAATGGGAAAAAGAAAGAGTTTTATGGCCATGGCAATGATGATGGAAGCATGACGCATCGAGGCAAACTCAACGGTGTAGACGTCTCGGCCAGATGACTTTTGATGGCGACGCGGTCCGACGCAGAAGATCTTTGGCGAGCGGCAGACGAACATCGACGTTGCGGGCGAACGGAGAGGAGTTAGAGGGTGAGGTTTGCGGCGAAACGAAGAGGGAACCGCGGGGAACGTAATGTTCACCCTGGTGATGGTGGAACGCGTATGGTCGGCCGGTGGCGACGATGCGCATAGATAGATCAAATAAATGACAGAAAATAAATAAAATCTAAAAATTACAAAATAAATACTGCAAATAATATATGAATTTAAATGAATTTAGGAGAAAGAATCAATGGATTTGGAGCTTGTATGCGAGAGAACGAATTTCTGGAAGAAATTAAATGAACATGTACAAAGGATGTATAGACTAGATAATTGAGCACTGTTCATCTTCTTCTCCAAGGAAACAGCACGTATGGAGAAAAAGAAAAGATGGCCACACCGGCCAAAGGAAGGGAAGAGGTGACCGGCGAACAACAAAAATTGATTGCTCACCTTATGACGAGGCCGTAGGAGGTGGCGGCGCAGTCCGGGATGCCCGGCGGTGGCGGCGGCGAGCGCACGGTGGTGGCGGCCATGGAGGAAGGCGGCGGCGCTCCGGCGAGGTTCCGGCGAAGAGAGAGGGAGCACCGCGTAGAACGTCGCGAGGCGAAGCTAGGGGTGTGGTCGATGGTGGCGGAGCTCCACTGTGGGTGGCGCAAATGACCGATGAATGATGTTCGGCCTACGACGGAAAAACTTCGATTGTGGAGAGGATAAAGGGAGGAAGGAGCTAAGATTTTCGGGGATGGATGAGGGAGATGAGAGGCACCCAGGGCTCTCTTATATAGGGGTGGAGGTGGACCGTGGAGGGAGATCGTGCACGTGGTGAACGTGGCGGCCGTTGCGGAAACCGACGAAATCGTGTGCAAGAAAGGGGGGAGGTGGGTGGAATGGGTGAGTCTAGATGATGGGGTTTGAATGCCTGAGATTTCGGGAGGAATCGTGGAGAAAATCATGGGATTGGGAAGCTTTTGTGTGGGCTCTAATGGTGGCTGTGTGTTCTCTGGAGAAAAGGGCAGCAAGAAGAAGAAAACGATTCATGTGAGGAAGAAAGAGAGAGAAAGGAATAAAGAAAGAAATAAAGAGTATGGTATTTTTAGTTAAAAGCAAAAAGAGAAGATGGCAATATATGCATTGGTGTTTTGGGGTTAAGTGTGCTAACTTGAGAGCACTGTTGGGATGGCCATGGTTAAGTGTGCTAACTTGAGAGCACTGTTGGGATGAAGAAAAGAGAGAAAGGAATAAAGAAAGAAATAAAGAGTATGATATTTTTAGTTAAAAGCAAAAAGAGAAGATGGCAACATATGTATTGGTGTTTTGGGGTTAAGTGTGCTAACTTGAGAGCACTTGGGATGGGTGACCCAACGGGAAATTTGAAACTTTTAAATTTTATTATTATTATATGTATATATATATATATATTATTTTTGAAATTATTAAGCAATAAATCGAGTAGATTTGTAGAACAAGGATTTGAATTGAAGCTCAAATTTTAGATAGGTGAATAGGATCAACCTATCTGGGATAAACTCATCAAACGAACAGGAATATTTGCCTGAGATCACTTGCGGAGTTCGCTCGAGATGTTTCTAGGATAAAATAGAGGATAAAATTATAAAACCAAAATAATTTGGTTCAACTCATTTGGAGTTCAGAAACATTTTCTATAAATTTTCCAATTTAAAACCATTTCGTAGTGTGAAAACAATTCAGTTTAAGGATCAATTTCTAAAACTATATTTTATAAGCAATAAACAAGTTTGAAACCTATTTTAAAATAACATTCATTTAAAATAAAAAAATATCAAAACTGGTTTCACTTGATTTGGAGTTGAAAAAAATTAGATATGAATTTTTAAAGTTAAATAGATATTCAGCGAGAAAATAAAAATAAAAAGAAATTATCCGGACGGTCCGAGCATCATATTTTACTGTTCATCATGTAATGTGCAAAGTTACTGTTTATGATGTTAGGATGGTCCGAACAATTTTCTTGATTTTTGGATTTAAAAATTCAATAAATCAAATAGATTTTTAGAAAATAGCAAATAGCGTCCAAAAATTCTAGAAAAATTCACAAAAATTCCTTGAATTATTTCTGACTTAATAAAAATAATTTCAACTTAAAGTTGGTTTTTATTTTTGTACAGTAATTATTTTTATGTTCTGGAAAATAGGAAAACCTTTTAAATACCAGAAAATTCCAAAAAATTAATTAAAATTTTACTTTTCACTTTAAATCCAATAAAATCCCAGAAAACTCCATAAATTTTCTTTCTGACTTTAAAACCAAGAAATTAAATAATTGTTTTTTTAAAAAGATTTTTAAAAATTACAGAAAATCAAGAAAATTATTTGACAGCTAGAAAATCTAATAAAATAATATATTTATTCATTTTATTTTGGTAACAGAACTTTGGGATGTTACATGCGCGCACGCGGTTGGAATGGGCCGAACAGGCGCGCGCGTGCGGGAGGAAGATGGGCCAAGTCAAGGATTCGCCCAAACATTGTTGGGGAATTTTAATTGATTTAACTTTTTAAATAATTCTGGTAATTAAAAAGGGCTTTAGAAAATAGCACATAAAATCCAAAAATTATGAGAAAATCCACAAAAAATTCTCAAAGGCATTTTGGACTTAAATAAAATAATTTCAAATTATATTTGGTAATAGATTTTGCAAATAAATTTATTTTGGCTTTGAAATAATTAAGGAAAAGCTTTTAAAAATTCAAAAAATTCCACAAAAATAATTAAATTTTACTTTTAACTTAAATTTGAAATTTGGGCTATTACAGCCCACCTTCGTCGATGCCAAGACTACACCTGGATTCACCTCCCTTCGTGCAATCCATTTTAGCCGTTTTTGGCTGCCATCAGTGTTCCGCCGGCGAAGCCATGCCCGAGCCGTCCTTGTGCCCTCCCTGTTCTGACCTCCTGTGTTGCTCTGCGTGTGTTCTGTGTATATGTCAATACGAGAGTGTTCAAAGAGTGTCTGATCAGTGGGAGTTCATTAGTACAATAAATTGCTATATATACATGTTAAATTAGAATAACTAGTGATCAATTTAATTAGTTAACCTAAAGATATTAGGAGATCAGTTAGAATATAGATAATCAATCGACAAATTGCAATTTCAGACAATAACAGTCAATGGACAAACTTAATTAGAAATCATACTAGTTTGTTTTGCAATGCAAACTAAGTAACTGATAGCTACGATAACCAAATTAATTTAGGCCATTTGTTATAGTAAATAGTACACCATGGTAAGTGACTAGTAGGACATCTCAGTTAGTGCTTACACCAGACTAAGCTAATCAATAGGTATTCTATGCAGTTAGAGATTGGGCAGTAAGCATTGCCATATAATGTGTAAATCCAACATAGTTTTAGTTGATCAAGGGATCAGCAGACCATATCAATCAAGGCCTGTTAAATATACTCAATGTCAGCAGCCCTAGTCCATTATAAGCAATAATACTAGAATGATTCAAGTGATTAGGAGTTGTTAGTCAATTAGTATATTGTTAGCAGTTGAATGAAATACTAGAATCAAATTAGAAGGCTAATTAGTTTGTAGATATACAACTAACAATTGAACTTTCGGATAATAACAATAAGTCAAGTAACTAAAAGGATAATTAAATGGTTAGTTCGAATGGAATGATGTAATCAGATAGATAAATGTTCGATTAGTCATTGCATTTTCTAAACAACACTAGTAATTCCTAGATAATTGTTGTAATAATAAAGATAAACTCGGGATTAGTATATGGGTCATTATGGTCTAGTTAAAATAATCAGTAGGCTACATCGGTGGGTATATAGTTGCCTACAGTTTGTGGTTAGTAACATAATAGCAATAGTAATACACCATAATAAGACATGGTCATATGAAAGGTGTATAGGCAACTAGTTAACCGCAGCTAGACAAGGTTAGTAACAAATAATTGTATGTCCTTGGCACATTGGATCCCAACAGTAGTAATAGCTAGCTATAGATCGCCACAACGATAAACCCAAACCCGTAGACCCCCTAATCTAGTGTTAGGCTGATATCTAGCCAATGCTTGGAAATTCCAGCTAAGGCTCATGGAATTTCCTTGATAAATATAAATTGTTAAAATAACTATTCAATGCACTAGGTCCCATGTGTCGGTGAGACATATGTCTACCATATGCGAACCCGCACCTGTCCATAGGTCTCACCCGGTGATCATGGAACTTCCTCGGTAAATAGGAAGTAATAACTAAATTAATCATGAGAGCATATAAGAGGATTGACTTTGACTGTATGATCATCGTGGAGGTATACATAGAATACCTAGAGAGAGTGCTTCTGAGTAATAGGTGGCCTGTTAAGAAAATCAACATCACCATCAGCGATTCTCCTATTAGTTGTTTTGACTAACCTTGAGTGTAGCATGTCCTTTCGGTCCTCCAGTGATGCCATAGGTTATTTGGCCATCTCTGTAGGCCAAATATAGTCCCCTATCAACCACCAATCCATATCGTCTAAACCCTAGCTATCGTCCATCGCTATACGTTTTCAGTAATCAAACGATTCGTGATCCGAAAATAGATATGAGAGTGTCACCTGACCAGGTAACCTCTCTATCCAGTTAACCAGTGAGGAATGTTCCTGTGAATATCTCTCTCTCTCTCTCTCTCTCTCTCTCTCTCTCTCTCTCTCTCTTAGAATTATCTACTTTGGTCTGAAGAATTTTCTTCATTCCAATTATCAATGGATATACTTTGTATGTAGTATTTCCTTCATCAACTCCTTTGGATATACTTTTGTCTGTAGTATTTCCTTCATCAACTTCCTCGATTATACTCCGTCTGAAGTATTTACTTCATCAACTCCATATGAGTATGCTTTTGTCTTATCTGATGCCCGTTAGATGTGTTTACTTTAATTCGAAGTATTTCCTTTTGTTTGAATGTATTTGGATTTATTAGATTTCATTTGGTTGCTTTCAGTCGTTCTGGAGTTCAATCGTATTATGCTTAATTAGACTCTAAAGCCATGAAGGAACAACAATTCCAACAAAGGCGAGGTCCAGATCAAGATTGTCAAAACATTGAACATGATAATTATCAGCATGTTGAGCGAGATTATCATAAGAATATCGAACAAGGCTATTATCAACATATTGAGCCTTATAAGAATATTGAGCAAGGCGAGTCAATACTTTGATCATGCTGCATCTATTTTTGCAATTATATTGTTTTAAATTATGAAATTGCATTGCTATGTTTGATACAAATATATTGGTCTAGCTCATAGTTAATGCCTTAACAATAATTGTGTATAAACTTCCAATCCTTGAATTTGGACACTATCCTTGTCACCCTAGAATTAATGGTTAACATACTAGTTATAAGTCTGTATCTAAGTGTCATGCTTAGCCTTACTTGGATACATTGTCATTCGGGCGTTAAGTTGTCTGACATCAATCAACACTTTGAAAATGAAGTTGGGCAATCGAGGCTAGGAGCCTGGCTGGTATGTTGGATTAAAGGTTATCTTGAAAACAAAAGAAAAACTTGGAAAACAGATTTTGACTTGTACGGCTGGAAAGAGTGGCTGGTGCCGGGGGCACGAGAGAGAGTTGGTATGTGGATGTACCCGCCCAAGTAAATTAAGGACCGAATCTAATATTGACCTCTCATGTAAAACAGTACAACCACAAGTCTGTAACATCTAAGACCTGGCTAACTAATTTGTCTGCCGCCTCGCAATTTCACCACTAGTGGGTGTGTGGAGTGTGCTAAGGGTAAGGGAGTCATCGATTCACACGACGCAAAAGAGAGACCTCCCAGGGGCGCGACCTAAGGAGGTGATACTTAGCGGCGTGCAAGTGCGATGAGGTGGGACATTGTAACGACCTTGTGATAATCAACAATAGCAACACTGTGATAATCAACAATGGCAACACTATAATACTCCAATGGCCGGCCATAGGGGGGAGGCGCCACCCTCCCTAAAAACCCTGGCCGCCACCCCCACCGCCTTCCCCTCCTCCCTACTTGTGGCCGCCACCCCCTAGTCCCCTCTCCCCCTTGGCCGCCTCCCCCTGCTCCCTGTGCCTCCTCCCCTGGTGCTCTCCCCTGCTACTAGCCAAGGACGTCGCTCCCCCTCTGCCGGCCTAGTGGAGGAAGAAGGAAGGATGCCCAGGTGGTTGGCCGACCAAGAAGAAGAAGGAAGGGGAGAAGAGAGAAGGTAGGGGAAGCGGGATCATGTGGTGTTCTTCGCGTTCTTCAGCGGTTCTTCAAGGGTAAATCCCGATCCCTTTCAATTAGTGGTGCAATCTCGAATTTAGGAGATGACGGTTTTAGAACGGTTCTCTGGTAGTCTGTAGTATTCGTTCGATTTGGGGCAGTTAGCCAGAAAATCTGGTCTGACCATCTCCTAGAGAGTTGTAGATAATGTTGGTAGATTTCAGTAGGTTCTTGAATCAGGTCGTTTGGATGAATGGATCAGGAGATATGATTTTTGTAGCACCGCTGTTCTGCAGTTCTGTCATAATTCTAATAGTCAATGTTAATCAGTCATTAGCAAATAGTTAATGAATTATTTAGAGGGTCTCACCAAAACGAAAGTTGTAGGTATGCTTGTAAGATTTTCAGATAGCTAAAGATCATAATTTTTGGATAAGTGTACTGAAAGATACGTTAGTTTTAGTCTCGTTGTCCAGAACCTCTGACAGGATTGAGCAGTTCTAGTAATCTATTTGGTAGGGATAGAAGATGATAAAATCTGGGAATCTCACCAACTAGTTTTATGTGGATAGTTTAATAAGCTTTCAGGAGAATCAAATAACACTAGATTTGAATAAGTATACAAAAAGTTATGAATTTTGGAAGAAGAATGTTCTGTTTTGGGACAGATCGATATCTATAGAAGTGGGTGTTTTGGGTTGTGCTAGGAAGCGTAGTTCGTCGTGTACTTATTTCTAGCGATGTCTTGTCCAGAAATATCCTCTTAGTGTGGTTGCTATATTTATTCAGGTGATTTGATTCCGGGGGCAGTGCCCTCTCCGCATCATCAAGCTTCGCATGGTTGAGGCAAGTACAATTAGTGGTAGAACAATTAAGCGTGATTGTTCGTGAATGCTAGTAGTATGTGTATGTTCTTTGTTCATGTATTCTAGCATGATGAGTATGTTCTTTGTTCATGAATGCTAACAGTATGAATATGTTCTTTACTCATGTATGTTGCTACTGGCTATTACATGTTTATGTTGGATAAAAGGATTGTTTTATATGCATCATGCTATCATCCTTGAGGCTTGGTCATGTGGTGACTAAGTATTGGACAGGCTTGTGGTCCCCACACTCGTGGTGCGTGGGCTTATGGTCCCTGTGCTAGAAGTGTGAGACCCCCGATTTATTTAGCTTGTAATACTTAGCCTTCCTTTGACTCTAGCAACACAAACAAAATACACCGTGTCTCGATGGACATGTGCTTCTTAGCATTACAGCACACATACATCTTTACAAAAGTATGCATCAATTCCATACATCATATAATAACAAGTCTAGCAAAAGACATACAATATATAGAGTTATTACAAAAGAAGCCGACTGGCCAAATGACATAAGAGTAACAAGAACAGCGGAAGCAAAAGTGCCATAAGATAGCTATGAACAAAAGACGACCGGTTAGCCACACACCCACAAGGCAACCGACCGGGTCGCCAAGCTAGTCGCACGATCCACAGCAAAACTCACAGAAGTAGACCCCATAGGGATCCACTTCCTCCTCTGCACACAACAAGCAATGCAGGTGAGTACAAAAATGTACTCGCAAGACTTACGAGTAACAAGCCTATACATAGCTACATGGAGGCTGCAACAAAGGAATATGGTTATATGGTTAATTGGACGCATAAAGCAATTTTTATTTGCAATAATGTAATAGATTGAAGGCAATTTATCAAATCTATTTTTAAGCATTGAAATAACAACGAGGTAACAATAAGTAACATAAGTAACAACCTAGAGGTGACTAACCCAATAGCCACCACAACATAGCACGAATCCCCGATTCGTACCACCCATCAAGTTTTAATTTGAAAGGTTATAGTCTAACTCTTGAAAGACCTTGCCAAACGTGTCCATAACCTAGGACGAGGCTATTTGAATAGATCAAACCCTGCAGGGGTGTACCAATGTACCCACACTTCAGACCGCCTTTAAGCCACAAGATTAGCACACTTCCAAAGGTATGCCGGCACGGCTAAGTCCTACGAGACGTTTCCAATATTGTGTATCAACTATGAGCCGCTCGAATGGATAGAAACCCATACGCTTACATGGTAAAGCCGAAAGACAACTACCCACTCGGGGTAAAGCTTTCGGACAACTACCATGCTCCCAACACCATCCCTCCTACGACCTCCTTCGACTCGGAGCCAACACACGCCAAAGTACTAAGTCAAGAGAGGTCACATACCCTCTAGTGTGGTTAGCACGCAAGAATGCTTGGTTCAGTGTAACAAGATGTTTGGTCCTTGTTGACTCGGGCACCATTCCAGTCACACCCAAAAGCACACCAACATACCATTGTGCCCAAGTCCAAATCATTTTGTTTTTATTTTTAGTTTTCACAAATAATCATAGCACAAGGTGCTGAAAATAAAATCATAATAAGTGTTTGTGTGATCAAGGTTATCGACAAGTCGATAACCGTCCATTTCTACCGGTAGCTAAGCATGACTAAGCACATTACTCGTAAACTACTAGGTGACAAGAGCTCATCCAACGAACCCAAAATCACAGCAAGTTAATCCTAGGCTCAGTAGTAGAGGATAAACATTTGCCTATAGATTATGTATCTAAGGGGTCATCTAATCGACAATAGTTTAAAACAAGATAGCAATGCATATGTAGAATTTGCAAACAACATATTAGAATTTGAAAATAATAGGAGCAATATAATCAAATGATGCTACATCTACTTGCCTTGCTGGACGTGCTCTTGCTGTAGAGGATCAGACTCAAGTTCAATAATTTCTTCGAACCTAACGCAAAAACGCGAAAAATCCAATAAGAACGAAGAACACTGAAAGAAACTCAAAAGCTAAAGTCCTCCAAATCCCATGAAATTTATACAGCAGCAAGGGCATGATTTTAAATGAATTTAGCAACAAGAATCACATCATTTGGACTAAGCATGAAAAAGTTATATCCTAAACAATTTTTCCCAGCCTGGAAATTCTAAATTAAATTAATTTCGGTTACTGTTCATGAGAAAAATTTCCAGAAAGATCTAGAACTTGAAATTTTTATGGTAGGTAGAACATGGCATTCTAAGAACAACAAAACTGAGTTTACTCAATTTGGAGTTAAAATGAATTACTTATGATTTTCCTAAGTTGTGAAACTAGAACATAACATTTTTCAGAGGTACATACAAGAACAAGACCTATTCCATATTAAAGCATACTAACAGAGGAATTTTACAAGCTTGGTTTTCCCAGTTTGGAGTTATACAGAAAAAGTTATGCATTTTACAAGTTTCAATTTAATTTCTGGAATATCAAATAATGGTTGAAACAAGTTAATATTGTTTACAGAATTTTCTGGCACAGAACAATGTCTAAAAGTATTTTTAGATTAAACTTTAGCTAAACAGGAATTTAACCTAGTTGGAATCATCGAAAAAGGAATTAAAATGAATTAGTTATGAAGTTTCAAAGCTTAATACAATTTCCAGTTTACAAATAAAAGGTTTCGAGATTTACTGATTATCAAATCCACATGGAAAAACCTGGGCCGTCGATCTTGAATCCAACGGCCCAAACGCGGGGGCTGAACGGAACGCGCCCGCGCACAACGGGACCAACCGTTGGATTTAGATCCAACGGTCCACAGTGAAGGAGATGTTTGGCGGTCCGAACGATCCAACAAGTGTGGGCCGCAGATCTAAAGATGAGCGGCTCACAGCAAAACTCCGGTCGGAGGTCCGATTGCTCGCGCCACCAGAGCCACAGATCAAGAGATTAACGACACAAAAAGGATTGGAACACTTAGAACTCTGAACGTTGAGGAGGTCTAGACCGTTGGATCAAGATCTAACGGTCCAGAGCCGAGAAGAGGTCCTAAGGCTAAGGATTTAACGGAGGAGGTCCTGAACGGCCCAGATCTCCAAAGGGAGATCCTGGACGGTCCAAATTTACTCGGAGGAGGTCCTAGGCGATAGGATCTAAAGGAGGAGGTCATGAACGGCTAAGATCTCACCGAGGGAGGTCTTAACGGTCAAGATCTCACTAGGAAGGTCCGCAAAGATAGAGCCGTAACGGAGGGAGGTCTTAATGGCTCAGATCTCTACTAGGAGGTACTGAACGGTCAAGATCTACCCGGGGGAGGTCCTAAAGGTTAAGATCTGCGAGGGTGAGGTCCTGAGGTTTTCTTTGCAAAAGACCAAGGGGTGGTCTTTTGCAAAGAGGACCCCAAGGGAGGTCCCGAGGGTGGTTTTTGCAAAAACGACCATGGGGTGGTCTTTTCGCGCAGGGTTGATCTAAATGGCTAAGATCGAACCAGGGAGGTCCTAAACGGCTAGGATCAAACCCGGGGGAAGTCCTAGCACTAAGGTCTTCGTAGACAAGATCCTACGGCTAAAAGCTACCCTTAAGAGATCATCAACGGCTACGATTGAACCCAAGAGGTCCAGGGACTTGTCGAATTTTCGACACAATACAGAACTTCACGTGTTGCTCGCCGGCTTGCCGCCGGCGACCACGGCCATGATGGCGCAAGCCAACGGTGCCAAAATGTGTGCAATACTATTGCGAACAAAATGAGGGCACTCTCGATGGCGGAGCTGGCCTAGAACGCCGACGAGCCGGAGAGGGGCGGATGAGCACTTTCGGTAAACTACGAAAACGCGAACGGCTCCGCTATGATCTAATCTAACGGGTGCCCGAGCTCAAGGGGGCTATTGCAAACTTACTAGGGCACAGAGGAGGTCCGAGGGAAGTCGGAGAAAGTCTGGCGGCGGAGACCGACGCCAGAGATGAGGAAGATAACGCGGAAAAGAGTTCCTGAACAAAGAGAAGCATAAAAGATGGTAAGGATAGCTTCGCGATGACCTGGAGGAGGTCCAGGAGCAATTAATTGAGCTGAGAAGGCCCTTACCGGAGATGGGGACGAAAGGAGCACTTACGGCCGCGAGGATCCAAAACTTGAAATTAAGTCGTTCCTGAGAAACAACCAAGACTTAAGTTAGGGAATTAGCTCCAGACGACAAGGTGGTCCAAGCGACACAAAAAGAGAGTTGAAGAACCATTGGAGCACCAAAGCCACCACGGAACTTCACGGCCAACAATGGCGGATTTGGGTGTTTTCGGTGGTTTTGAGCTCAATAAGAAATGGGAAGCTGAGAGGTGTTGTAAAGGAACTCAAGGAGGGGTTTGGGGAGCCTTATATAGCTGGAGAACTAGGGTTTGGCAAAAACGGAGGCCCAAAGGTGAGCTCGGTTCATGGCGCTGCCATGGACCCGAAGAAATGATGGGGCAGCTCGGAGCACGACTTTGGGCCGAAAGCACTGGCGTGCATTTAATGCCCACCAGAGAGACGTTGACGAGGACAAGCTCGAAATGACAAGGCACAGCTGCTCCCTGCCATGGCCCGCACGCGCGTACGGGCGCGCGAGGAAGAAGAAGAACAGAGAAGGAGGGTTGGGGTGGTCGTGAGCCCTTAGATTAGAATCGGACGGCTCAGAACTCACAAGTCCTCCAGAGGTTTAGAGCAGCAGGGGAGGTCGTGAGCGTTGGATCAAGATCCAACGGCTCAGAATCGAGGCGGCTCTCGGGAGGTCCAAAGGTTTCCACAAACGTGGACCGCCCGATGGAGATCTAACGGTCGACACGCATGCAGCCTAAAGTCGAGCCCGAGTGCGGCTCGGGCGACTTGACTTGACCGAGTCGCATGACTTGAGCTCGGTCTGACTCAAGCTAGGGTTTGAAATTTAGGGTTTTAAAATTGAGCTAAACTTTGGGGATTTATTTAAGGTAGCAAAACAACTCCAAAAATTCTGAAATTTTTACAGGAGCTTGCTAACTTAGTATTGACCTTGCATAAAATTTTCAGAGGTTTTCATGCAATGAATTTTCCTCCAAAAATTTTGCAAGGTGCTGAGCTAGGGTTTGACTAACAGTCAAACTAGTTTGACTGACCTCCAAATATGTTCAAACAATTTCTAAAAATTGTGAAATTTTTCAGAGGGGTCACACACCATCCCTAGAACTTAGAAAAAAATATTTTCAGAGAATGGTCACAAGATTTGACAAGAAAATTTTTGATGGACAAGGTTTAGGTCAAAATGACTTGTGACTTTGTATTTCCATAATTCCTTTGCAAGGATTTTTCAAAACATACAGGAAATACTAGATGTAAGAAAAATTTAAATTTCTACACATTTTCTTACATTTGAAACACAAGTCAAATACTTGGGATGTTACAAGAAGGCACAGGCATGGATATGCATCGACGGATGCATACTCTGCATTACCGGTATATGCAGAGAGAAAAGAAAATGTGCATTTGTGCATTTGCATTGCATGTGTATATGATTTGGTTTAATATATAGAATTGTGGTGGGATGATGATGTTAGAGGTGTGTTTTGAATTGTTGTATTAATTGTACTTTGCTGAGTCTTGGACTCACACTAGCTGTTTGTTTATGGTTTTAGGTACATCTGGCATGAATGTCATGCATGGGAGGGGCTAGAATGAGATCTGTTGCACACAACCATGAACCATTCATGAATGATTGATTTTAGACAATGAATTAATAATTGAGAAAACTGCTAGGATGTTTTCTTTTGGTTATGTCTTAATGCCTCCATTGTTTTATAATAGAGTTAATTAGCATTTCATGGAAGATTTTATGATTATGTTTGAGATTGGATGTTGGATTAATTGATTATGTTTTTGATACTTGCTAGAACCTCTTGTATGGTTGACTGTACAAAGGATGTTATGCCAAAATTTAGTATTATGACTTAGGTTTTAAATTGTTACTTTGTAATTTTAGTAGCATTCTAGGCTCATGTTGGGCTGGGGTGTTACAGTTGGTATCATAGCCAAGTTGTAGGTCCGTGGTAATAGAATTATTAATCCTGACATACTATGCACAATAGGTGGGGATTGGGTTATTGCATTGCATATACGCTTCCGTTGAATACCTAGTTATTCTTGTGATTGAGCTGATAGTGATCGTTGTGCTTAACGTATGACTGTTCTTGATTGTGGTGTTTAGCAACGGCAAGGGGTAGAGGCTGTGGTCGTGGTCATGGTCGGTAGGGTGCCGGTCGAGGCCAAGCGACACCACCGCTTGAGGTTCAAGAATCTGTAGCTGGGGAAGGCAATCATGCGGGTCAGAAGAAGAAGTTGCTTCAGCAGTTCAGCATGGGGAATTTCAGGGAGGCCAGGCTCAACCCTAGCATTTTTCAACAGCTGCTCTTGTCGCTGCTCTTGTTGTGGTTCCTGCTATTGTTGTTATGGGGCTCCATCAATGGAATGCTTTGAGGCTGGATACCTTTGATGGAATGGGCACACCAGTTGATGCAGCTAACTGGTTGTGTCATATGGAGAGGCACTTTGGAGCACTGGGAATGACTTCAGAGTTGAGGGCTCAGTTTGTGGCCTTCCAATTGAAGGGGCAGGCGAATCTTTAGTGGGAAGGAGTCCTAGTACCTAGGACTGCTGCTCATGGACCGGCTACTTGGGAGCTATTTGTTGAGCAGTTCAGGAGAAAGTTTTATCCGGATTCTTTTGTGGAGAGGATGGAGGTTTCCTTGAACAATTATAAGCAGGGTAAGATGTCAGTGTCTGAGTAAGAAGCAGGTCTCAATAACCTAATCCGCTTCATCCCAGCTGTGGCCACGATTGATGAGGAGAAGGGAAGGGGTACAAAAAAAACATTACACAGGCTTCGTGTTGTTTTTTTTTGTTCCACACGCTCGTCGTTTAGTTAACAGTATGTGCAAGCTTGTTCAGATTGTCAGCAAAACAAGAGTAGTCATTTACACCCGGGTGGTCTTTTGCAACCGTTGTCCACACCGTTTTAGATTTGGAAGACATTTCCATGGACTTCATCAAAGGATTTCCCAAAGTTAACGGTAAAACAATTATTTTATTGGTTGTCGATCGGTTTTCAAAATATGCACATTTTCTTACATTAGCTCACCCATATTCAGCGAGCACGGTTGCTCGGGCATTTTTTTTTTGAAGGGATTGTTCGTTAGCATGGTATTCCTTTATCCATTGTGAGTGATCAGGATCCAATTTTTACAAGTAAATTTTGGGAGGAATTATTTCGACTCTTGGGCATGCAATTAAACCGGAGTTCTGCTTTTCATCCTCAGTCTGATAGTCAAACTGAAGTGGTAAACAAAGTGATCACCATGTATTTGCGATGTTTGACCGGTGACCAACCTCGTCAATGGTTACAATGGCTTCCTTGGGCTGAATATTTTTACAATTCCTCATTTCATACTTCACTTAAAGATACGCCTTTTAAGGTGGTCTATGGGAGAGTTCCGCCATCTCTTCGCTGTTATGAGTCGGGCAGTGCTAAAGTAGCAGCCGTGGATGAGTTATTACTTGATCCAGATATCTTGCTTGCTGATATTCGGGATCGTTTACTTCAAGCACAGCTGCACTACAAGCATTTCTATGATGTTCATCACCGTGATCTACAGTTAACCATCGATCAATGGGTGTGGTTGCGAATTCAACATAGAAAGATTGCGTTAGCAGCTCAACCTTCTGGGAAACTAGCACCAAAGTTTTATGGACCATATCAGGTAGCTGAGCGAATTGGAGAGATATCATATCGGTTAAGATTACCACCCAAAACAAAGATTCACGATGTCTTTCACGTCAGTCTTTTGAAACCCTTTATTGGAACTCCTCCGATAACTCCTCCACCATTACCACCATTGTATCATGGAAAAGTTATTCTAACACCCATTGAAGTGGTGCACGCTCGGAAAGCTTGAGGAGTATGGCAGGTGTTCGTGCGTTGGGAAGGCATGTCTACCGCCGATACGTCTTGGGAAGATGTACAACGTTTCAAGGAAGAATATCCTTTATTCCAACTTGAGGACAAGTTGTTTCTTAAAGACGAGGGAGATGTCATGTGGGGGCGTACTTATGTACGAAGACGTCACAGATTGTGGGCCGATGCAACTGGAGTGGATGGCGCAACTGGCTTAGTGTACGATTTGGTTGATTCGGCAGAACAGGGGTTAGTATCAGCTTCATGCAACAATACGGCAACTGAGTCCGTGGGCGTATCTGAATAGGACTTGTAAACAAGTCTGTTACATTTACAATAGATGTATTCGTTTATTTGTTTCCTTTCGTTTCCAGAGATAGGCTAGCAAGCACTACTATATAAGAGTAGACATTGTAATGCAAGGGATATACAAGAATTTATCTCTACAAAACCCAATTCTGTTGTCTCGACTTCTGCTTACACAATTCTTCTTCCACGTCTCGTCTATCTGACTTCATGATGGATCACCAGCTTGATCAACCCGATCGTTCCGGGCGACTTCCCGCCTCGCACCGCTACAACTTACGGTCTTGAGATCAAGCTCGTGACTGCCTTAAACTTATAAGCCAGAAGGCAGTTGATAATGTTTTTGTTTTTTTGCTTTTGCGGGTTAGAAATAAACATTTGCCACTCAACTTGTCAAAATCACATCAATGCCATCTGTATATAAAAGAAACCCTTCATTTTTCTCTCACTAGTCACATGCCCGTGCATTGCAACGAAAACTCATACTTTGCACTAAAAAATTATATGCAATGTACACTAACCGTGTCTAAAGCAAATTATTCACTTGAATGTGCAATTATCGGATGTTCAAATCATTTCAATGTGTGAAGCATACAAATTGCCAACATGTTTTACTAAGTCACACTGAAAATTATCTCTAATTCTGCAATTAACCAAATTCGACTTCGTGTCCACACTGGACACTGCACCGACCCGCACGTGTTTGGTGGAGCTAGGGAGAAAGCCGATCCACGCTAATGTAGCGAAGGGCCGCAACCGACTACAACTCTTATTTCTTGTCCGTTCCATACTCTTCTTCCTCACCCTATAAATATACCAATGTAGTCTCATATTGAGAATGCATCTAGTTGCACGTTTCAAACGACAGGTCATGTCTTGTCGTCTTGTGCTTGTAATATCTCTTTACATAGTGATTTTGCCTTCGTGCGCTCATGGTTTTTTTCACAAAGGTTTTCATGTAAAATTATATGACTGGTGTTCTTGTGTTCTTGACCATCTTTGTTATTTGCCTTATCGGGTTTTTTTTTTTTGCAACAATTTGTTATTGTGTTCTTGTCTAGATTTCTTGGATGGTGATTCTTGTGAAATCTTTGTCAGAAAAGTGCTAAATACAAGTGATACTCGGAACAAGCATCTCGATTTAGTGTTAGATATATAACCATAAGGCGCGGAGACTATGGATGTAACTTTCTATTTATTGTGATAATTTTCTCAAGGAATTTAATGTCAATAGGCTTCGACAGAGGAATAAATAATCAGGTTATTGTGTTTGAGCATGATATTACTAGGAATGTATACAGATCACCTGGTGATGGGGTGGATAAATGGAAAAATGTAGCCTACATTAACAGTGGTAAGCAGCCTAGAACATGTGTTTTGGTGAGAAAGTTGCTACCCTGCTATCAAAACACCCGTCTTCAATTATTTATATGTAGTTACACAATAGAAAATATATATCTTTTCTCGATTAATCATGATTAATGTAATACAGCAAAGTTACATTACAATTGTGGAAAGTTTCACCTAACTTTATCTTAATTTCTGTATAGCAAGTAAGAAATTGCTGTCATAAAGTGGCAAATCATGCGGTACCTGTTTTTACTACATTGCGAAGCACTATACAACGACTTCTTTACAGACTGGAATAGTAGTTGGCATGGGAACAAAATAAAAACTTTTAGAATTGTCTATATGGATCTTTCTGAAAATTTGAAGAATACAATAAGATAACACCAATTTATCATCTTTACATGTTTGAAAACAAACATTGATTATTTACATTGACCCATGAATGCTTAAGACTGTTCAATTTCTCCCCAGGGCTACCATGCATGAGGAGATCCTCAAGTATACACTGGGCATCCCTTGACAACCATTGGTGGAAAAAAAATCTGAACTACAAGTGCATAGTGGCGCCAGCAAAGACCTGGGAATCTCCAAAGACTTGTCCATCTTGGGTTCTAGTTGAAATTTGGAAATCTTTCGTGCTTCCTTCCTAGAAACAAAACAAGGTGACTGTAAAAAAAAACAAAGATTTAGCATCTGAAGAAAATAATATTACAATAAAAAGCAGATCCCTATACCATAAGGCTGATGTTCTCTTCTGACATTATCTGAACCCAGTCAACATTTGCAACTCTAACCTGTAATAGCATATAACACCACGCACAAGGTATTGTCAATTTGAAATGCAATGGACAAAAAGATTAGTACAGCTGTAATGCTAAGAGATAATTTGACGAGAGATAATGTGCCCATTAGTGACGATAGGTATATACCAAAAGTTTTCACTATCTAAAGAGAAATGCTAAATGAAAGTGTGAATGTGATGGACATGGCTGCAGGAAGGTTGGTGGCCCTTATGTACAAAACAAACATGGCAAGCACATACAAAGGCACTTGGTTGAAAGTAAAAAAATACTGAGAAAATCGGGAAGAAAGGTGCCAAAGGAATGCACCAGAGAATCAGTTGTTGCTCTAGGAGAAAGACCAATGTCCTGGATTGTCACAATAGCATTGCCTAGACCTCTAGCACCAAGAATCAACTGAGAACATAGGGCCTTTTCTGGCTGGTGAACTATTTGCACCACACGTGTGTCATTGGTAGAGGCATCTAGGAAGCATGTACCACCACTGACAGCTAAGTTCTTCTGCAGAACAAATACATCAGAGCAGATTTAACCAAAGGTAATTAAGTTATATGTTGGATCATGCAAAGGATGTAGGAGTTGCCGTTGCATACCTGTGCTTCAGGATGGAAAACTAACAAGACATACTCTGGAGTGTCTCTTAAGGAAGAAACAATCTGTTTGCAATCCATATTGAGTAAGATAAAAGTTATAGCGAAATCAATGAAAATCATTCTGACTCGAAAAGAAATCCAGTCTGATTACCCGCAAGTGAATAGCATATGTGAGATTATCATGCTCTCTTTGAATTAACATGTGTTCTTCCTCAAGGGTTTGGCCAACAATTCCGGAAGAAAAGCCCATGACTGTAGTACGGGCAGTGCACTGGAAGTTCAAATATTGAAAAAGGTTAAAGTGAGTCATCCAGAAGGACATACGATTCTTAATTAGATTTTTAGGTTCCTAACACCACTGTACTATTTAATATTTAGAGGTTGGTATACAGCCGTAGTATGATTTATATAATCATAGTATCGCACATATATAGGAGTGGATTGCTTTTGCCTCAATACAATAAGAACAAAATATGAGTGCTGTTGCTAATGAAGGATAATAGCAAACATGTAGTTAATGTTTCAAAACAATCAGTGACATGTTACAAAGATCTGAAAGGGAAAAAAGGATCATAAAAAAATTTAAAACAAATAACAACTGCACTGTTAGAATTGGACTAAGAATATAACTCAAGAGTATAGATAATGGGTTTGGTGCAGTTAATTGAATACACGCTCATAAGTGCAAAGACAAAGAGGATATCTAATAAGACTACCAACAACTAAAGAAATGAGTTTGATCAATGAAGAGTTAAGACAACTTGAAATCACCATAAAAGGTGTCCAAATGGAAAGAATATCGAAATTTCACATCCAAAGAATACAAAGGATTATCACTAACATATGGACTGTCTCCATCAGCCACCATGCTGCTCTGATGTATTCATGTATACAAATGCTGCGATCAAAGTTCCCACAACCTGCCATGTTCCAAGAAGTTGCTTAGTGACACAATACAACAGGACCATGTATGTACTTGTGTAGGAGAAATGGCAGATAAATTATATGGATAGTAGAGAGTAACTGAGCCATAAACATGGTCCTTGGGGGAATATTCAATTTTAGAGTAGGAAATCAGTGTAAGACTCAAATGTAGAAATGGGACAACAGTTAGAATAGCAAATGTCTGGGTCCTCTAGGATATGTGAATATTGATATTGCAAGATGAGAACTGAACAGTTCAGTTATTTTCTGGAAGAAACACATTTATCCACATCAATCAGTCAGATAAAAAATAGAATTTGTATCGAGAATTTATCCACATCAATCAGTCACATTTATCCCCATGTTCTCGGTGTCCCGTCACAACCAGATCCGGCGCGGGCGCGCACCCGAGCTGAGAGCGGCGCTGGTTGATCCGGGCGCGAGAGCATACTTTAATGGAGACACATTTTCAGTTCTGGATGTTTTTGGGTCTTTCACATGTAAAGTATGAGGCTTCACTGATCCACTGGCTGCCACCACATCACAATCAGGAGTTCTACATACATCTTTAGTGGGGAGTGAAAAATCCTAGAAAAATTACAGTTGTCATCAATATCAATGAGAAGGCACTGCATTCCATGACATACTAAGTGCATTAAACCTACCTTTGCAATTACATGAACAAGATCATCCGGGAGAACAACGAGAGTATCCACAAAAGCTCCCAGTGATACATTGGCACCGTCCTTCCCGTTTGTGACCTTCCTTGCTGCTTTCTTTAGCACAGCACCTACTCAATATAAATCCATCAATCCAATGTTTTCTCCTGAAAAACTCACTTTTTTATTTGAAACCATACAGAACAAAAACTTTACCGCCCAACACTTCGAACTACAGAAGCTCTGGGCAAACTCAAATTATGAGGTGAAAAGGACTTAGGATGGTCAGATCACAGTAGAACTGTTGCAAAACCAAGGCCAATCCACACATATTGCACATGATCTGCCAAGAAAAAGGGTGTATTTCCTATACTTACAACAGATCCAAAAAGAACACAACTAACCTAAATAAAGGGAGCAATATGCTGTTCTATGCATGATCACAGAACGAAAGCATATTTGTCATTATCAACATGACACGGCACCAAATCCTCACAAACGCCTAAAATAGCAGCAAAGGACAACATTTCGAGCGCAACTCCACCCCTTATTCCACGATACTGATTGCTATAACACCACGACAACAATGTGACCTACAATTGAATAAGAAAGCAAAAACATTTTCCCCATGATCTCCATAGACCAATTCTGAATCCACCCCAAATACGCAAAAGATCAACAATATGACACTTCAATTCACAACACGAACGCTATAGGACAAAATAAGAATATAACACTAACTGAAATATAGCCAGTCTAAAGTTGCATTGCAGAGACCAGGATCTTTCCCTATGATGATATGATCTTAAAGGCCTACAATAGGTGGGGCCCTCCTCTGTACTCAATAACCTTGGATAGTATACACCTCACTGATATAGGTCCTAAAAGAGAACCATTTGGGGAAAAAATGCTTTGATCTTCGTTCATCGAAGCTTATTGGCACAAGACGCAGAAATAAGTATAAAGCAGAAACCAAAATAAGGGCAGACTTGCCTTGAGCTCAAAATAGGCCGGCAGAATCATCTTGATGGAATTTGATAGAAATGAATGAGGAATGCTTCAGAATACAGGCCCAGGCTACTCCAAAAAAACTGCCACCTATGATGAAGTGAGAATTAGTGAAGAACAAGAAGTCAAAAACCACAGAGAACCTTAGGTTCCGCTCCAAGATACATGAACTTCAGAAAAATGTTTGAACCCAGTTAACAGATAATCATATAATCAAATCACTCAAACACAGGAGGATATCCATACTTCTCATCTTCTCACTACCAAGTTTAGCCAAAGAAATGCAGCTAAAACTTTCCAGTAGCGGACCTCGTCCATCAACAGAGATTGTCAATCTTCCCTGTGTGCCAGATTTCGCAGCTCAAGAAGTTCCACAACAGAAATGTCTGCAAAGCGTATATAAACATATGCAAACTGATAAGAGCAATACAAATCAAAATATTAAGCATTTAACACATATATGGATGACATGATCATATCTGATCACATTCAACAACAACAACAACAACAAAGCCTTTGATCCCAAACAAGTTGGGGTAGGCTAAGAATGAAACCTCCTCAAGTGGAAGCAAAAAAATTCTTAGTTCCAGACTTCCAGTAAATTCATGATTGACAAAATGTATTACATTGCTGTTGTCACTTCAGTGGAAAGGATTTTATAAACATACAACTACAGGGCAATCATAGATATGACTGAATCTTCCTAGACCTTGAGGGTTTTTTTCTGATTTAAGACCGTAAAGGTCAGATCATTTGGTTTTATTCCCCTATCTACCATTTCTTGTAAAAGATCTTCAGCCTTTGCTATTTCTCCCTGGCTACAGTACCCATTTATAAGAGCTGTGTATGCATGAACATCAGGAGTAAGTCCTTTCTGCAACATCTCATCAAATAGTCCCCGAGCTTCCTCTAGATAATCTGTTTTGCAGTGCCCATCAATCAATACTGTGTAACAGGGTACATCAGGTTCGATTTGCATGTCTTTCATAGAGCTCAGCAACTTTTTATGCTTTGCTCTAAGAAGAAAGCTCCTTCTCTCCTTAGCAATGCCCTGCCAGCCTCGCTGCAGGATCTCCTTTAGGTGGCCATCCAGTAGCACTGTATATGCAACTACATCGGGCTTAATCCCTAAATTTGTCATTTGAACAAATAATTCACAAGCTTCTTGCAACCGACCGATCTTGCAGTAACCATTCATCAGTACAGTGTATACAATTACATCAACAGAAAGTCCTCGCTGAACCATATCATGGAACCATAAGCGAGCATTGCCCATATCTCCTGTCTGACAATAGGCTGATATGAGTTTGCAATATGAAATTACATCAGGAACAACATTCTTTTCTAACATCTTGCTACATACAGTTGAAGCTTGCTCGACATTTCCATCTCTACAAAGGTCATTTATCAGCTTTGAACATGAAAAATGATCCACAAGATTTCCTTGTTGAGCAACCCTACCGAAAAGCATGTAAGCATGATCAGTCCAACCGGAATGCAAATAGCCACAAACCATTGCACTGTACAGCACTTCAATATGATCAATTCCTTTTTGTTCTACTATATTAAATAAAACCTCTGCTTCACTAAGGTTGCCTCCTTTACAAAACCCATCAATTGCTAAACTGTAGGTGAGTGAATTAGGTTCCAACCCTTGATCCATCATATGGTCTAGAAGGTCAAACACCTCCATAACAAGACCACTCTTGCAATATCCACTGGCCAATATGTTATATGCAACTACATCTGGCTTTATATTGGCCTTCAGCATCTCCTCAAATGTCTGACGTGCATTTTGTATTTCTCCCTTCAAACAGTAACCATTGATCAGGCATGTATAGTGGATCCTGTCAGGTGCCAAACCCCCAGCCTTCATTTCATTCAGTAGCTTAACTGCCTCATTCATGTTCCCAAGCTTGCAATAAGCATCCATAGCAATGTTATAAAGCACCCCATCAAGATGGAGCCCTGAATCTCTAAATTTCTGGAAATGCACTATAACTTCCGATGTCATACCTAACTTCCTGAAGCATTGTAGAAGATAACTCACAATGTGGCAATTTGTCTCGATACCATGGGATACCATGGCTTCATAATGATCCAACGCCTTTACTAGATTTCCCATTTTGCAGTAACTCCGAATGAGATAGCTATAACCATAAACATCAGGGGTGGATCCTTGTCTGGCCTTGTTCTCCAAGAGCTTTTCAGCCTCCTCCAATTTCATTTCTTTGCATAGTCCATCCATTACCATGTTATAAGCCATGGACTCAACTGGAAACCTCTCCCTAGTGATCTTTCGCAGAATAGCATAAGCTTTACCATATTTTCCGCAATCACAAAGGCCAATTAGAAATGATGAGTATCCATGTGTATCTGGTTTCACTCCCATTTCAATCATCTCAACCCACACTTGGAATGCTTCATCTCCCTTCTTTTCTTGAAAAAGAGACCTAGTGACTATGCCTAAAGTATGAACATCAAAAGTAATTCCAAAGCACTTCATCTGATCATAAGCTGAGACAACCATCTCTGATTCACCACTCTCAACTACCAATTTTAGAAGCAGGTTGCAAGCCCAGACTGAAGGGACAACTCCAAGCCTGCAAAGCTCACTAAACAACCTTATTGTCTCCTGTGCATCGTAGCAAGTGATGTATGCCTTGATTAAGCAATTGGTTGCGAATGAGAGTGAATATGAAGTAGCACATGTCCTTTTGAGGTGATCAATGAGCAGTAAGATTTCAGGACAACCACCATTAGTCGGTGAGACAAGCTCACAGAACAAGGAAACGAGCATCTTCCCCTGGCGTGAATGGGATAAAATTTGGATGATCTCTGAGTAAGTTGAAAAATCATGGCTAAACCCAATGCTCTCAGTATCTTTAAAGTAGGCGAATGCAATTGCAGGTCTCCTCCTTAGGCAGTGGAGGGTCTGTACAACACTGGTGGAGCTCAAAGAACGGGATTTTTTCTGGGCAAGTTCATCAGGAGCACAATTCAGTTTTTCATCGCCACTCGAGTAGTCTGATTGAGCTGAAGCAGCAAGCAGAGAAGAGCGACGAGAAGAGATTTCTGGGGGCAAAACTCTCAGGTGTCTGCAACATTCAGCAACACATTTGGGCTGCCGCCACAGAAGCATGGGAGATACGAGGCTAGCAGCTCTACATAGGACCCACCAACGACAAAAAAGAATTTTCCTACATCAACAAGGAAAAATATCAGAAATCCATCAAATCTTGAATACCTCTGCCACAATCTGAACTTCAACAAGTAGTAGTAACAACAAATAGATGCAACTGGTAACTTGCTGAGGAGCAAGCCCTCCTAGTTTGACAGCTAACTGAACAAATTACCAAGGAACTCTGGAGCCATAAACATTAACTGTTGTGACTGACAAACAAGTTACTGGAGTCATAACATTAACTGTTTATGGCTCCAGATTAACCTCAGATTAACCTAAATTGATCAATATTTAGGTTGATCAATAGGCAAAACTTCCAAAAGACAAACTTCCATGCTTCCATCTCATTATCAGCAGAGAACCAAAACACCATAAATTACAAATTGAACAGATTCTTTAGCATTTTAAGGAAAAGCCAATTGCCAAAGAGTAAAGACTGCCACTCGCTAACCTTGGAGCTACCAACTATACAGACAGTTACAAGAACACAAGATAGTAACATGAACAATGAAACCACAAGATGTTGATATTACATTCATCGTATATAAGTTTAAGAAAATGTGAAGGTTTCCTTAGCTCCAACCCTTTAACTGCTTATTTAGCCATTGCAGAACTTAAACACCTAGCTACAGAATGCTCAGCATGGTCCAATCAAATGTCAGTCACAACAGTTAATTCCAAAATCAACAGACAATGCTCATCACAAAGAAGCAATCAAGCAACATCAAAGCATTAATTTTCAGGTGATAACTGAGTAATTCCAAAACCAACAGACAATGCAAGCAACATCAAATGCAATTTCAGATTTCAGATCATACAGACACTGTGCTTTCTACGAAATTCAGATCATACAGACAAATCAATTTTCCCATGACTACCTTGATCTGTACGGAAGGCGGCGTAGGACGAGGAGAGGCGGCGGCGCACTTGGGGAGGCGGCGTAGGACGAGGAGAGGCGGCAGCGCACTTGGGAAGGCGGCGTCGGTGGGGGAGGAAAGGGGAGGCGGCGGCACACTTGGGAAGGCCGCGTCGATGGGGGAGGAGATGGGAGGCGACGGCGATGGGGATGGGAGATGGGAGGCGGCGGCAGCGGCGGCGTTCGGGAGTGGAGATGGGAGGCGGCGGCGATGGGAGGGGGAACGGGAGGGGGGAGGCGTCGGGTTGGGGACCGAAGGGTTGGAAACCAGTGAAAAAAATGAATCGGTTTCTAATTATATACCAAAGGCATTTTGATAATAATTTTAACGTAGTTAGTTAACAAAGAGATATTATATTTCATAAAAACCAAAAAAAATACTTTATTCATAGTTTATGGTTTTTAGACTTAAAATGGTTTAAATTTTTTATAAGCCGAATGAAAAAAATCACTCATTTATTTAGGCTTAGGTTTTTTTGCTTTTAAACCAAATAAAAAGCTTAAACAAACAGGACCTTTAAACTTATAAGCCCAAAGACAGTTGATAGTTTTTTTTTTTTTTGCTTTTGCGGGTTAGAAATAAACATTTGCCACTCAACTTGTCAAAATTACATCAATGCCATCCGTATATAAAAGAACAGAGTTGCTATTTTTTAGATGCCTGAAAATTAGTTATCTTTCTGTCTTTTAGGGATGTCGGATGCTCTTGGCGATTTGTGCGTTGTGAGGTGATTTTCGGGCTTGTTTGTTTTTATTGGGTGTGTGTCTGCGCAAACCCAACCCGCAAGTCCGCAAGTCATCCACCCCAATAGGACATGACATCTCAACCCTTTCGTTTTTTTCGATACGCTCACGTCGCTCTATGTACTAAAACTCTGAGAGGGAAGATGGAGTGAGAGATCAGAGGAAGCGATGGGGAGAAATAGAGATGAGACTTGGTAGTTGTCGATGGTGACCGACAGCCGGCGGGCTTGGCGGCTTGCTGTTAGCTGCGACCTGCCTTACATTGCTTGTGCTGGTCCTTGATTGGCAGAGTTGCGACGACTTGAGTGGGGATATTTCAGACGGTATGATCTATTTTCTGGCGAGATGCGGTTGTCGTGAGATTCGTGGGTGGTCCTCAGCTGATTTTATTTTGCTTTGAGCCTGAGGTGTGTTTTTTAGACTCATTTTGGTGTATTCTAGGGTTTGTAAAAGATCCCCCATGCAATTGGATCTAGTTGTTCCCTGTTTGGATTGTTTCCTAGAGCTGTAAAATTTGTATTGGTGTGGTGATAACTCAAGGCTTAGGCTCTTTGTAATTTTGCAACTTGATTAGTTAATCTGATTAGTTTGATGGGGATCCCCCAAAGTTATTTGGGCGATTGGGTTTGCAAATTGACTAGTAGGTGAATGCTTATCTTCTGGATCAGTCTCTGTCTTGATGATAGCTTTATTAATCAACGATTGTAGAGTTCATGGGTGGTTGTGGTTCCATCACCCAAGAAGAAAATTTTGTTTCACTGTTGGTACTTTGGCTAGGAAATTTGTTGTTTTGTTCCAATTTCCAATTTGTATGAACAAAGTATACCACACTCTAATTTGGCCCTAAATTATCATAACCACGCCTCTAATTGACACTAAATAATCATACTTTCCTACTTTTTCTACACTCAACACATAGCTACAGGTGTTGTTTTTCTGTTTATATTTTCCTATGAAATTAATCGATGAATTTCTGATTTCCTCCAGTGTCCTTTGTATAAACCGTCGATTTGCATGTCCCTGCGTTGAAAACTTTGAGAGATTCAGTGCAGGTCTGCAACTATCAAGCTGGTGAAAGGTAAAACAAAATCATGAGCCATCGTTATAGGAACTATTACTAAAGCCATTTGTGGAAATGATAAGTATAGCTACACTACCGTTTGATTGTAGATGTGTGTAAGTATTGTGTGTGCTGATGTGTAAGTACTGTTAGATTTGCTTCCCTATCCGATTCCCTTTGTGGATCATGATTTTATTTTTGTTGTATGAATCCAAACGTTGTAGTCTATCTTCTTTTGTTGTATCGAGGCTATGTATTGTGCAAGATCTAATTCTTCAAATGTTAAATTGATGCATCGTTTTGTCTTGTGATGATTTTTTTTGTTCATACTTATTGGTTGTCATGTAAGATTTTCAGGTTTTGTAGTTAGATTTTAGATTTAGCCGATAAAATTGATTCGATAGTTAGGTTTTTGTCATCATTTCAGAATCTATAGTTAGATTTTAGATTTCAAATAAAAGTTTTCCGTGATCCACACAGTCCCTAATATTCATTTACAGAAGGAACTTGCTGGATAGAGCAGCTGACTTTGTTGAGCTTATGCTTTTTGAGCTTGCAGGATGTAACTAGTTGTATAACACATTTTTTTTAGCAAATCCCTAACTTTAAGAAAGCATGGGGAGAGTTTGCACCAATTCAAAATAATTTCAGTGAATTTGAAGTCATATTTCATCTTATCCTCGTCCAAGGCAATATGTAATGTTCTTTCCCTAACGTTTACTTTATTTTGAATTATCCCTATGTCATGTCACTCATTTTTAATTTCCTTATATTTTGATAATTCTTCTTTTTCTGTAGGGATGATGCTGGCGTGTGTGCTATGAAGTTTTTGGAGATGTGAGACCGTCTTGTTCCCCTTCAAGAAACTTTTTTTACAAAGCAACTTTGACAATATCCGTGTTCGGTATGTGCATAGACTAGTTACTATTTATGACTAGCGAGTTAGTACTTGAATTTGTTGTACGAAATTATCATGCTCCATTTCATGCTTTTGTTTTTTTTTTCCTTGATCTGTTTTATTTATAATTGCTAAATGTTTTTCTGTAGGTTAATGGGGTATAAGATAGACCAATGTGGCCTGCAATATGATGTTGTTAAGAAATCTCTGGCCTTTTTTCCCCTTTGATGATAAGGTGGTGTTAAGAAGACGTGTTGGATAGTCTAGTTTCTTATGTTTTGGAATGTATGTAAAGGAGTGTGATCTAATGTAAATGTGCAATTGCTTGTGTCCTGTTACACTTTTTTTCTTTCTAATGTACTGCTATAATGGGTTCTGGTCTATATTCTCCTTGCTTCAATGTGCGATAGGCTTTACTTTTAGCTTCATTGTCTATTATTCTTGTGCATCTAAATTCGTTTTTAATATTCCTTTATAAATCAGTTCCTGTGTTGCTCATAGTGTTGTATCTCATGTAAGCACCATATGGTCGAAATATGTACGGGAAGTTATTCTTCTTCTTGTCTATATCTGTTACCTTGCTTTTTCTCCTCATTTTAGCTATATTTTCAAAATTGAAGCTCCTGCTATACGTCGTGAGGCCCCATCTAACTAAGCAAGTAGCCAAGTATGCAATCAAACGATTAAAATGTATAGTGAGAAGATCATGTATGGAATTCCCAAGTAATATTTGTTTCCTACATTGTAACATCCCCATTTTCAACTTGTGTTTTAAATGTAAGAAAATGAGTAGAAATTAAAACTTTTTCTTACATCATGGGTTTCTTGTGTGTATTAAACAATTATTGCACCAGTGTATGGAAATACAAAGTCACAAGTCTGTTGATCATCTCCTGGGAAATATTTTTCCTAAGTTCTTGGGTTGATACGTGACCCTCTGAAAAATTTCACAATTTTGAAATTGTTTGAAGAGTTTTATGGGTCAGTCAAACTTGCTTGACTTGTAGTCAAACCCTAGCTCTAAGCATTGTATAATTTACGGAGAAAAATGCTCAAGACAAAACCTCTAAAAATTTTATACAAGGTCCAACTCAAGGTTAGCAAGCTCTTGTCAAAATTTCATAGAATTTGGAGCTAGTTTGCTAGCTCTAAAAGTCCTTCAAGATCCCAGTTCAAAATAAACCTAAACCTGTGTCCGACCTCCGGTCTTGGGCGCACCGAGCCGCTTGAGCCGTGTCGGGCACGGGCATTGGGCACAGTGGTGCGGGCGTTGGATTTTAAATCCGACGCTCAAAGACCTCCTCGGGTTTTTGTAAAGGACCTCCACCCCACGACCTCCTCAGGTTCTTTTACGAAGACAACCCTCGAGGACCTCCCCCAGGACCTCCTTTGCACCTTTTGCAAAGACCACCCTGGGCGACCTCCTCAGATCTCCACGACCACCCCTAGCACTTGGGTGATCATGAGCCGCCCATCTTCAGATCTGTGGCTCAGACCTCCCCTGA
The DNA here is from genome assembly GCA_036346255.1 of Ampelocalamus luodianensis. Lineage (NCBI taxonomy): Eukaryota > Viridiplantae > Streptophyta > Magnoliopsida > Poales > Poaceae > Ampelocalamus > Ampelocalamus luodianensis. Next base: position 32,726,330 of record CM070619.1, read on the forward strand.
GTGTTAGGACCTCTAATACTTCGCCAAAAATCTGAGCCCTTGGATTTCAATCCCACAGCTCACGTGTAACATCCCAAATTTTGGCTTGTGTTTCAAATGTAAGAAATTGAGGGTAAATTAAAACTTTTCCTTCATCCTTTTACTCTTGAAACTTTTCTGAAATTCTTGTAAAGGAATTTTGGGAAATTCAAAATCAAAAGCCTCAATTATCAAGTCAATAACCTCCTTGGTCAAATCTTTTGTCAAACCCTTGGAAATAATTTTCCCTGGTTCTAGGGTTGCTTGGTAACACCTCTGAATTATTTCATAATTTTTGGAAATTATTTGAAATATTTTAGAGGCTAGTCAAACCTTGGTCAAACCTCTGAAATAACCTTCTGGAATTTATTGAGAAAATTCTAGTGCACAAAAATCTCTAGAAATTTTATGGAAGGTTAATCATTAAGTCTGGAAGCCCCAGTTAAAATTTCATAAATTTTGGAGTTGATTTGATGCCTCAATTAAATCCCCAAAAGTTTCAGCTCAAAAATCAAATTCTAATGGGTTTGCACTGTTCATTGGACTCGAGTCGACTCGCTCGAGCCAACCGACTCGGTCGAGTCAACTAACTGCATGCGCGGTCGATCGATCGCGCGCGCTCTGACCGTTGGATCTCAATCGGACGGCTCGCGTTCGTATGCATTCGGACAACTCGGTTGCTCTTTGATGCTCAACCGTTGGATTTCCATCGGACGGTGGGCGTTTGTGCGCGGCCGTTTCAACGCGATCGCGTGATAGCCGTTGGATGCGAATCGGACGGTGGTGTCGTCGCCTTCCTCTCGCTCGCGCGACCGCGCGAGCTCGCGTCGTGCCAGCGCCATGGCGGGTGGTTGGAGCGCGTGGCCGGGTCACCTCGCAACGGGTCTCTGCGGTGCATTTAATGCGCGCGCTGCACCGCCCTCGCAAGTCCATGGCTCAATCGCTCCGTCGCCGTCACGGCCAGTGAGGCGCGGCATCCGAGGCGCCAACGGTGCCTTGCTCCCCTCGCTACTTAAGCCCCTTGCTCCCTCCTTGACCTCCCTTTCACCTTTGCGCAACTCGAGCTAGTACTCTCTGTGTGTGTTTGAGCTCTAAAACCCAAACCGTTTGGCCGCCATTGCCGAGCTTCAAGCTCACGGTGAAGCGGTATCACGATGGTTCCCCGGCTCCTCCTTGCTCTGTTGCATCCTCTCACCTCTGTGGTGCTTAACCTCACTCTATTTTGGGTTTCCTCTTGAGGCGTGAGATTGGAGTTTGGAGCTCGCGACCGCCAAAGACCCCTTTTCTTCTCCGGTGCCGGTAAGACCCCATTTCCCAATCCCTGCCTCCTGGAGCTTCTATATGGTATTGCGAAGCTCATGGTACCACCCGGTGTTGCTAGCTTGGCCCGAGTTGACCTCCACGGTGAAGCTCTTCGCATCGCCGCTGGACTTCGTCGCCGGGCTGCTCCGTTCATCCTCCGTCCACCGCAACCCCGTCATCATCTTCAGTGAACCCCTGGTGAGCGTAAGCTCTTCCCCGTTAGTTTTTGCTGCACCCTAGCCATGGTTTCCTGTTTCGGTCCCGCCGCGCCGCCGCCGTTAGCCTCCGGCTCGCCGTCGGCTACCATATGGGCTCCGGTTGGTCGCGTTAAGTCCATAGGACCCCGTCATAGCTTTTGCACCCGTCCATTTGCGCGTAGCTTAGCCTTGTCATCGTTTCGTTTTGTAGTAGCTTCTCCTCGCCTCGCCGCCGCGCCGCCGCGTCAGGTCACCATTGGCCTCGCCGCTGGTGCCATCAGGTGCGCAATAGTGCTAGGATCCCATTTTGGCCCTTGACCGGCGTCGCCATGGCGATCCTCGCCGGCGACACGCCGAGCAAACTCGCGGCCGGAAAACTCCTCTGTTGTCGGGCGGAGCTCGGGTCGGCGGCGTGGCTCGTGCGGTCGTCCGATCTAGAGATCTACGCCATCGCCTCTCACGTCGGCCCTCATTCCGCGCGCGAGAAGTGTTCGATCTGGTTCAATGTCGTCCGTTAGATCGAGATCGACGACTCTCAACCGTCCACGTCTCCGGTGTTAGTGAAGTCCGAAAGTGCTAAGTCCGTAAATCAGTATCACATTAGGGTCTTGTCATTTTCATATCTTTGTCATCTTAGCTCCAAATTAGATGATTCCAATTTTGTTAGCTTCCTTATAACTTGAACTTAAATATAAAAATAATTGTAGACCATGATCAAACCTGGAAAACCATTTTCAAAAATAGTAAACAAGTGAACTTAATACTGTTTTTCAGAACTTTAGCAAACTTGTAAAATGCATAACTTTTAATATATAGATCATTTTTGTATGAATCCAATTGGAGTAGTTTCCCCTGATAGTGTATTTGCTAGGAAAATTGGTTTCACAAATTTTACTGTTTTGAGAAATCATAAGGATCATATTTTAGTTTAATACCCTAAACAATTTAGACAAATCATAACTCTTTCATTATAACTCCAAATGACCTGAAATTTTATATGGGTTATCACTATACCAGTAGGAAGCCACCATAAAAATTGCAGCTTCAAAATCTTTCTAGAAAATATTTTTGCTACAGTGCTAATTATGGCGAAAATAGGTTCTTAGAGAATATCTTTGCACCACAAATCCAAATTAGGTTTTCCAGTTCCTATGTCTAAGTATATTCCTATTATACCTTGTGTATAATTTTCAATGCATTTGGATAATTTTTTTTGCTTGCTCTTTTGTTTAAGTGTTGCTCGTCTTATTGGTTGCTTTCGCTCTTTAGCTTAGGATTCGATATTTGCGGTAACCCCAGAACGACCCTCCGCTACAAATTGAGCAACAAAGCGAAGCAAGCGGTTTGATCATTTCCCATTGATCCCATTACTTTTAAAAGTCTAATATTTTGTTTAACTTCTATGTATGCATTGCTAATTTGTTGTTAAATTGATTAGTTAATCCTCTAGTTGCATAATCTGTAGGTAAATGATTATCCTCTACTACCTGAGCCTAGGTTATTTGCTTGTGATTAGAGTTCGTTGGATGAGCTCTTGTCACTTAGTAGATTTCGAATAAATATTGCTTAGCCATGCCTAGTATCGGTAGTATTGGGTGATCATCGACTTAGTCGATGATCTTGATCACACAACTACTTATACTACTCCATTATGTCCAACCCTTGTGTTTTACCATTTTGCAAATCAAAACGAAAACAAAAATTATATCTTGACTTGGGCACAATGGTATGTTGGTGTGATCTGTTGGGCGTGATTGGAATGGTGCCTAAGTCCCCAAGGACCGAGTTACTTGTGTCACTAAGCCAGCGCTTATTGCGTGCTAACCACACGAGGGGATATGGAACCTCTCTTGACTAAGTACTTTGGGAGGTGCTAATTATGAGCTGGTCGGTGGGTGTGTTCTTGTGTGTGTGTTTTGGAGGGCATTAGCGGGCAGGTTAGGGCATCTAATGTGTCCTTCTCCGTGGGTTGCGGCTCTTAATTAGTATCGTCCATTGGAAAGCGTCTTGTTAGACTTAGCCATGCACTGCATACCAAAGGAAGTGTGCTAACCGTGGTGGTGGAAAGGCGGTCTATCGTGTGGGTACATTGGTACACCCTGCAGGTTAAAACTATTCGAATAGCCTCGTCCTAGGTTATGGACATGCTTGGTAAGGTCGTGCAAGAACTAGACTACAACCTTTTAAAAACTTAAACTTGACATGGGTGGTATGAAGGGTACTTCATGCTATTGTCGTGGTGACTATGGGTTAGTCACTTCTAGGTTGGTCTTTGTCATCTATCTATTGTTATAATTGTCTCTCTTTTATTTGAACAATAAAAGTTAATTGCAAACTTGCTTTGAATCTATTACCTTATTGCAAATGGAAACTTGCTTTATCTTTGAAAATAAGTCGAGCCTTATCCACTTAAATAAAGCTTGCATGTAGTTAATTATAGTTCTGTTATCTCACACGTCAGTCTTGCAGTACAAAAACAAGTTTTGTACTCATCCGCTTTGCTTAATATTAATTGTTGCAGAGGAAGAAGGTGAGCCCCAAGGGCCTCACTTTTGTGAGTTGTGTTGCGCGCGCCTGCGGGACGATTAGCTTGGCGGTCCGGTTGGTTGCCTTGTGGGTAAAGGCACACCGATTGGCTTTGTTTATCGCCATCTTATGGGCATTTTGCTTCATTGTGTATTTACTTATTTGCATGTCTTTTGGCAGTCGACCTCTCTTTTGTAATAACTCTTTTATATTATCTATGTCTTTCGCTTGTTGCTTTTGCTTGGCTCTATGTGTATGAATGGAATTGATGCATGATTTTGTAAGGGTGTGTATCTGCAATGGGAAGTATACATATCTCGAGGCTTAGTTTATTTGATTTGTCTTTGTTAGGACCAAGTGGATGGTTAAACAAACAAGCCCGAATAAACCGGGTCCTCACATCACGACCTCCTGGTGGAGCTCGTGATTTAGCCGTTGAGTTCATTTGACCATTCTTCCCTATTTCTCTCACTCGGGTGGGCACAGGCATTATCAATTTTTTGCGTGGCGGTAGGGAGCGATGCCTTGTCAACTCTAGGGTGACAAGCGGCTATGTCTTGCCAACATTAAATGTCTGGCAACACCTTTTGCTCAAAAGTCACCCCGACACTGCTCCCATCATATCGTTGATGCCCTAGCTCAGTGCACCCGGGTGGGTGTGACCTTGTTTCCATTTTGGCTCTTCGGCTATATATTGAGCCCGAGCTTCTCCCTTAAGCTTCTTTGGATCCATTCTTGCACCCCTAGTTTCTTTCTCTGCTCTTGTGCTCAAGTCACCCGAAAGCCTCGCCACTATTGCTAAACCTTGGAGCTCTCAGCAACCTCCGAGCTCCAGTGGTTCATTATTGCGATTGTTGGCGTCATTTGTTCTCTTGGTCACCTCGAATCTCCTAAATTGCTTTGTTTAAACCTTCACAGAGGTTGACAAAGAGGAGCTTCTTGTTCGTGGCGGGAGCTTCGTCTTCTTCACCTCCAGACCTCCACGTCACCGGAGCTCCTGCGACCATTCTTGGACCTCCTTCATTCCCGTGTTAGTGCCTTAGTGTTGAAAGCCCGGTCATTTTGAGCCTCGGTAGCTTTCGTTTTGGCCGTGTTTTGCCTCCGTGCCATCTCATTGGCGCCGGTGGCGGTGTTTTAGGGGTAGCTTTTGGCTCCTGTAGGTTCCCCTCGCTATTTAGAAACTAGCCGTGCCTTTGGTTCTCGCCGCGAAGACCACGCTCGTCGGCGATGAGCTAAAAACCGTAGTCATGTTGTTGTTGTGCCTTACTCGTGCGGGTATTGTAATCTAATGATTAGCATTTAAGTTGTCCGCGAGTCCAATCATTAGTAGTTAATGTCGTTCTGTCGCGCGCCGTAGGTGTCATTATGGCCCGGACCTCCCGAGTTCTTCGCAGCCGTGTAGGACCTCCCGGTTGTGGTCTTAGCTGTCCACTACCTCTTCATTGTCGATCTAGACCGTTGTTGATCCTCGTGTGTGAAGTCTTTAAGTTCCAGGACCTCCCCGGAAATCCTGGCCGTTAAAGACCTCCGTAGGTTAAATCCCAGCCGCTAGGATCACCCTCCTCCTTGGGGTCCTCTTTGCAAAAGACCTCCTTGAGGTCCTCTGTGCAAAAGGTCACCCCGGTCGTTTTGTCAAACCCCTCTCGGACCTCCTTGGGTCCTCTTTGCAAAAGTCCTTCCTTAGTCGTTTTCTAAAAACCACCCTGAGCCACCCACCCAAGGTCCTCTTTTGCAAAAGACCACCCCTGGTCTTTTGTAAAGAGAACCTTCAAAACTACCTTTAGGGTCCTCTTTGCAAAAAGACCCCCTCTGGCCCTTTGTGAAGAAGTCGTAGGACCTCCCTGCCAGCTCTGGACCGTTAGATTTAGATCTAGCGGGCTAGACCTCTTCAGTCTATTTGAAACTCTACCGTTTTGATTCTCTCTTTATCGTTCGTCTTTAGATCTACGGCTCGGATCTGGAGAACATTCGGACCCCTCCGGATGCAATCTTGATCTAGGCCGTCCATCTCAAGATCCAAGGCCCAGATTCGTTGAGGCGCTCGGATGGACCGAACATCCCATCTCACGTGGGCCATTGGATCTAAATCCAGCGGTGGAGTCGTTGGCAGTTAAGACCTCCTCAGGAGATCTTAGCCGTCAAAGACCTCCCTCCTTCCGATCTCGCCGCCCATACCTTTTTCCGTAGATTTAACCCTAGGACATCTTAAGGAGGTCAGGACCGTCAGATCTTGATCTAACGATCCCGACCACCTTTAGGCGCGAGGACCTCCTCCGTGTGCGGTGTCGTGCACTAGTCGTAGCCGTTGGATTCAATATCGGTGGCTAAGACCTCCCAGCGCGATGAGGTCTTTGCGCCCGGAGCTCGTCTTGGGTTTTAGAATCGAGATCGTGAGCCGTGCGATCTTTGATCAACGACCCACGACCTCCCGATTTTATTGGTTTTCCATTTAGTTCGAGAGCTTTTATTTGCACATATTAATTGTTTTAAACTTCAAAATTGCATATCTTTTCTCTGTAGCTCCAAATTTAACCAACTAAAGTTCTATAAAAGCATCTCATAAAGTACTTTAGCTTAGTATAGGTTTTGCAGTAGTCTTTATCTTGAAATTAATCATGTCTTAGATTTATAACTTAGAAAAATCATAACTAAATCATTTTAATTCCAAATGACCTGAAATTTTATATGGGTTACCACTATACCAGTGGGTAGCTACCATAAAAATTTCGGCTTCAAAGTCTTTCTAGAAAATATTTTTGCTCTGATTGCTAATTATGGTAGAAAATAGGTTTTTAGAGAGTATCTTTTACCACAAATCCAAATTAAGTTTTTCCGGTTCCTATGTCTAGGTATATTAGTATTTTACCTTGTGTATAAATTTCGTCGCATTTGGATAATTTTTTGCTTGCTCTTTTGTTTAAGTGTTGCTCGTCTTATTGGTTGTTTTCGCTCTTTCGCTTAGGATTCGATATTTGCGGTAACCCCAGAACGACCCTCATAACAAATTGAGCAACGACAAGCGAACAAGCGTTTGATCATTTCCCATTCAATCCCATTACTTTTAAAGTCTAATATTTTGTTTAACTTCTATGTATGCATTGCTATTTTGTTGTTAAATTGATTAGTTAGACCTCTAGTTGCATAATCTGTAGGTAAATAATTACCCTCTACTACGAGCCTAGGTTATTTCTTTGTGATTAGAGTTCATTTGGATGAGCTCTTGTCACTTAGTAGATTTCGGATAAACATTGCTTAGCCATGCCTAGTATCGGTAGTATTGGGCGATCATCGACTTAGTCGGTGATCTTGATCACACAATTGCTATTATTATTCCATTATGTCCAACCCTTGTGTTTTACCATTTTGCAAATCAAAAGCGAAAACAAAAATTATATCTTGGCTTGGGCACAATGGTATGTTGGGCGATCTGTTGGGTGTGATTGGAATGGTGCCTAAGTTCCTAAGGACCGAGTTACTTGTGCCATTGATCCAAGCAATTATGCGTGCTAACCACACGAGGGGATATGGAACCTCTCTTGACTAAGTACTTTGGAGGTGTTAATTATGAGCTGGTCGGTGGGTGTGTTCTTGTTTGTGGTGTTGGAGGAGCATTAGCAGTAGGTTAGGTGTCTAATGTGTCTTTCTCCGTGGGTTGCGGCTCTTAATTAGCATCGTCCATTGGAAAGCGTCTTGTTAGACTTAGCCATGCACGCATACCAAAGGAAGTGTGCTAACAGTGGTGGTGGAAAGGCGGTCTATCGTGTGGGTACATTGGTACACCCCTGCAGGTTTAAACTATTCGAATAGCCTCGTCCTAGGTTATGGACACGCTTGGTTATTTCCCACAAGAACTAGACTACAACCTTTTAAAAACTTAAACTTGACATGGGTGGTATGAAGGGTACTTCATGCTATTGTTGTGGTGACTATGGGTTAGTCACTTCTAGGTTGGTGTTGTTCTCTATCTATTGTTATTATTGTCTCTCTTTATTTGAACAATAAAAGTTAATTGCAAACTTGCTTTGAATCTATTACCCTATTGCAAATGAAAACTTGCTTTATCTTTGAAAATAAGTCGAGCCTCATCCACTTAAATAAAGCTTGCATGTAGTTAATTATAGTTCTGTTATCTCACACGTCGGTCTTGCAGTACAAAAACAAGTTTTGTACTCATCCGCTTGCTTAATATTAATTGTTGCAGAGGAAGAAGGTGAGCCCCAAGGGCCTCACTTTTGTGAGTTGTGTTGCGCGCCGTGCAGGGACGATTAGCTTGGCGGTCCGGTTGGTTGCCTTGTGGGTAAAGGCACATCGATTGGCTTTTGTTTATCGCCATCTTATGGCCATTTTGCTTCATTGTGTATTTACTTATTTGTATGACTTTTGGCAGTCGGCCTCTCTTTGTAATAACTCTCTTTATATTATCTATGTCTTTCGATTGTTACTTTTGCTTGACTCTATGTGTATGAATGGAATTGATGCATGATTTTGTAACAGGTGTGTATATTGCATTTGGGAAGTATACATATCTCGAGGCTTGGTTTATTTGAATTGTACTGTTAGGACCAAGTGGAAGGTTAAACAGTACAAGCCGAATAAACCGGGGTCCTCACATACATCATCCATCTATAACTGAAAATCTGATATTTATATTTTTCATCTTCTCTCAATCGATTCCCATTTCTTCCAGTTTTTGCTTCTTGCTTGATTTCTGAAGGTTGTTTGATGCAGACCCATTTTTTCGTCTGTCCATGCAATCATTACCGACATGTTTTGGAATTTTGTAATCAATTGGTGTTGATAGTTAATTTGTAGATATTTGTGAAATTTTGAATGAACACTACGAATTTGTGACATTTTGTTTTCTTAGTTCCTGCTCTCTTCATTTTTTTTCGCAGGTACAGTGTCTAGGTGTTGTTTTGGGCACCTTTGAGTGTTGTGTTCGTGACTGCCACATCGGTTGCAGGTAATTGTCTGCTTACTCATCTTGAACTGTTCCACTATTGTCCTTTTTCCTGCCAACCGTGAGAGGTCTTCACTCAGTTGCAAGCTTCTAAATACTGGCTGTGTCGACCGACATATCAGTCGATATGTCACTCTGAGTTACTAACCGAAACCAATTAAACGTGTTATTTCAATATGTTAGGAAGGTTTATGTCAGCCGATATTTCTGGACATGTCACCCGATATGGCCAATATTTCACCTGATATATAGGTCATGCATGGCCTATGTGATAGGGAAAATCATAATTAGGTAATTACTAGATCAAATTATTAAACTAATGCATAAGCTCATTCATAATGTTATTTTCTTGTTTGAATGGAAAAAATTTCTTAATAATGTTGCCTTCTTGTTTTCCAATAGTGATAATATGAAATATTTATTACCTCAAAGCCCAGCGGTATTTGCTCTTTCACTGCTCCTTTTTGTATGTTCTCACCTTTCTTTCATGTCCTGCTAGTATTTGCTCTTTCACTACTCATCTGCCAGGCAAGAACTTTGAACACACACACATAAAATTTGTAGTTTTATGTTAGTTGCAAAATCATTAAAATGTGCAATTACTTTTTTTAGCATTATGCAAAATCAGTATAATGTTTTATATTGACGTGTTTCTGAACTTAGCAAGAATTTGGCTTCTGTTATGAATCGTGTCATCTCGCTTGGTAGATTTGTCTATGTTAATCATTTTGCCATGTTTTTATTATTTTCCCCAAGCCATAGTCTCTCTGATATTTCAACGCCTTAGTCTATATGATTCAAGACTTCCCCTATATCAACTTGACTTGCATATGCAAAAATATTGTGCATAAATTCCTAAATTTCTCATCTTGCAAGTCATCTTGATTAAAATTTCATTGTTACTTGTTCTGCAATTTTAGTTCATTTGCCGTGTAACTTCTATTTGTTTCTACCATTATCATGTTTTAAGGAAAAAATACTATATGGAAATACATATCCGACATCAACTTGCACAACATTTAAAATAAATTCTCAATGTTAAGTGCTCTGTAATTTAGTTCATTGTTTATGAAAGTTTTATTTCTTTCCACAATTATATGTTTTAATGGGAAAATACTCAAGGGAAAATATGTGATAGATATCTACATGCATATCAATTTTCACTATTAAGAATTATGTAATTTAGTTCAATGGGTGTGTAACTTCTATTTCTTTCTACCATTTGTATGATTAAAGAGAAAAAAAATACTCTTTGAAATTACCTAGCAGATATCATCTTCCACAAATTTTGAATTAAAATTTATATCCAAGTTTTGTACAATTTTATTTCAATGGGTAAGTAACTTTTATTTGTTTCTACATTTAATTTGATATGAAAGGAAAATAATCTCTAAAATTACGTGGTCGATTCTACTTGCACACTATTTGAATTGAAATTTCAGTGTTTAGTATTGTGCAAATTTAGTTTGTGTGGTATGTAACTTATATTTATTTTTACACTTAATTTTCTTTGAAAAGAAAATTAAGCTCTAAATCACGTGACATATTCTACTTGCACACCATTAGTCTAACTGATGGTTGACAAGGAATATTATCTTTTAAATTCCAAACCGACAAAAAAAAACTTGCATACCATTTTTATGAAAGTTTCAGTAGAACATGTTGTGCAATTTCAGTTCTATGGATGTGCAAGTTCCTATTTCTAGTTCAATGGATTAGTACATCTAATCAAGTATGTGTAGATAAATTATTCCTAGAGGATTACCTATTTTTTGTTAGGGTTCACCCAGGTTATGATATGTTTTTGTCTAGGATAAAGTGATATCTATTTCTGTAATTTGTCAAGATTGTTTCTGTCCATGTATAGCAAATTTATTTGTATCAGTTAATTATTGGTGGTTCACCAAGATATAGAATGCCTACTTCTGTGTTACAATCTGATCATTTGTGCCTTGAGGCAAAATGGTATCTGAAATTCTATTTTATGTACTCTATTGAGCAACTATAGTAAGTGTATCATGTTGAGTTTGTTTTTGATGGTCTCAGCCCATTAGCTGCCTCTATTTCATTACATTACATGTGCATATAATTTCTTAGATCATGCAATGTGTTCTAATCATCCAGTTTTTTATTAATTGAGTATGACAGTGTGTTCTAAGCTTGTTCAGGGCAGCTAGGATGACTTCTGCTGAAGAGAAGTGCCTATGCAAGCATGTTACTTGTGCTCGGTATTAAAAACAACAATACAATGATGAACAAGGCACCAAGGATCTTTTTGTTCAATAATATGAAAAGTCCCAAGAATCGTTTTGGGAGGAGCATGACAAAGTATGTTACAGGTGCAAAGGAAATCAATTCTTTGCTTGGATTAAAATCTTTAGCACCTTTGAGGTTTTCTTCCCATCGATTAACTTTTCCTTGTTTTTATCGTCTTATCCTTTTCTCTCCGTCTCCCTTGTGATCCTTCACATTTGTGTGATCTCTTCTTCTTTTATTTTTGTTCGGTTCTGTTCTTCGTCCCAGTTCTTCTTTTCTTTCCTGGAGATAGGGATGGGAAGGAAGCTTAACAAGTGGGGTATTGTTGATTTTTTTTCTTAATGTCACCTACCTTGCTATCGGCCCAACCATAGAGGCTAGAATTACCTAGTGAGCCCAATGTCCGTATAAATAAGGGCTTGTTTGTCTCTGTATTTGTAGGGGTTCACCAATCAATTCTCTGTATATATAGTTAGAATAACTATTTGTTTCAGTCTCTGTTTTTGTTCTATGGAGGTGCTGGATATGTGTGTTAAGTACTTCATATAAGAAGTTCATGCAAGGACTACATTAACCAGGTCCAAGGTAGATCATGTATAAGTGAGTTTCAATCCTAGAAGATCATATATAACCCGTAAGAATTTGTTAGTTGAGAGCTCCCTACCAGTGAGTTATAAATATGAAGTTGTTAGAAATATGGAAAGTACCTACCTGCTTAAAAGTTACAGTTCACATGTACTTAAATGACCATGTTGACTTTTGCATAATTTATACTGTTTTGAACTGCAATTTTTTTAAGTTTGAATAAGCCCTTCAATATTTGTTTATCCATCTAAATAAGCTCAATTCACTGAATTTGTCTCCATAAAATTGCTAATAAGCAAGATTGCTCATAAAGCTTTTTTTACTATGTATTGTATCCAGGGATTAAAATCCCGGCCGGTAACTGCCTGGTAACCGCTTACCAGAGGGGGGGCGAGATACGGGATCTCGGCCTGTTTTTCAAATTCAAATTCAATTTTTCAGATTTTGAATGGTTTTTAATCAAATTTGACGAATTTCATCCGGAAAAAACCCAGTTTGACCAGTAACTGGACGGTTAACGGTACCGGCCAGCGAGCGAGAAAGTTGAATAATCTGGTCTACGGTCTCATATCATATTCAGTGCCAATTTTGTGTTCTCTTACGATATTGTGTAATCTATTAGATTATGTGCAAGTGAAATCATCAGAATTTGTTAAATGAATGTCATCTTTTTGGCCAGAAGCAACTAGTAGGAGATATTAGAATGCGCAATATAGCCCAACACAAAACAACCCAACTTCATTGGAAACTACAGAACACATCCCATACAAAACGAAGGCCTCAGTTGTAATATTCTGAACATAACCCTCTTGAGGACCTATACGTAATTAAACAAAAGGGGATAAGTAAAAAGGGGATGTTTGGGTTTTTGGAGAGGGGTTGTTCTCCGGAAGTGAGTCGTACGAGGAAGTGGGAGTTGGGGTCAGAAAGATGCCAGGTAATTAGGATAGTGGGGGAGAGAAACCCTAAAACCCTAGTTTTTTTCTCTTATCCGCCGCACGCCGTTTTCTTTTCTGCCAGAGCTTCCATCGCTAGCCGCTTTTCATCTCTCGCCTATGTTCGCCATCATTGTCTTCGCTCGGCGCATGGAGATCATCGCTCGTGTCGGCACCTGCCTGACCGCGTGAAGCTTCCCTCGCATCGCCATCTACCGCGCGCGAGGAATTGATGGTTGTTGCCTGCCCGCGTGCTCATGTGCGTTTGCCGGCCTGTTTCTGTAACAGCCCAAAAAATACCTAAATGCAAAAATATGGAATTTTTAAAACTTTTTGGTATGTTATCTATTGTCGTACCGTTTGCCTGCATCTTTGAGAGTTACTTAAGTGTATTGTCTTTTCTGCTCTCATGGTTTTATCTATTTTCGCATAGGAATTCCTTAAAGCGAATATCAGAATTTTAGCAAACCTAGAATTATGTTGTTCTGCCTTCTTCCCAAATCCTTTTGAGCCTTTTCTTGTCACCTGCTTTCCTTTTGGCTTAGTCCTCGCTAGCCTGGTTCTGGTCTAACTCGACCAGCTCTCGTGTATTCCTTTTTTCCTATTTATCCAGCCAAGCGAGTGTCGTGTCATCGTTCCTTCTCCACTGTTCCTTTCTGTTAACGGATATGACTTTGTGTATGCATGCTCACATGTAGTGCACCCTCTTAGGCTACCTGGTCCTACAGGCGCGCACATCTGCATGCACTAACGCCTCCCGATTGGCTCGGTCAATCTCCGCTACTCTCGTTTCTCTCTCTCGTTCTGTTGTATGCACGCTGTGCTACTGTATGCCTATATATACACTGATCAATACAATGTTAAGCACCAGTTGTGCTTTTACTCTCCTTCTCTATTCCACACTTCTGATCAGCTCCTGGCTGAACTTGGTTCAGTCAGGACAACCCCTTCGGTCATAAGACTAGTGGCAGTTGCGCCTCCCCCTTTCTCTTTCTCTCTTTCTCTCAGTGTGCTTGCCAATTTCAGTCAAGCAATCATTAATAGCCATCACCCAAGCTGTCATTCAGCTGCCCATATCGTCAACAGCCCCACCCACTCTTCCTCGTCAAATGTGCCAAGGTGCATGTACATAGTTGCTCCAAGACCCTTATTGCTTTTCTTGCCATTTCCAGTGTTAGCCTCACTTTCCTCCTCCTCCTAGTAAGCTTGAGCTCCAGTTTAGCTCAAGCACTTGTCTCGGCCGAGCACTGCTGCATCACCACCATCACCATTGACACCCATCGGTGAGGCTACTCCCACATTGTGTTTATTCGCTCACACCCATGCTCAAAGTAGCATTTCTCCTCAGTTAACTCTACTCCTCAACTCATAGGAACTGCAGGATACTGCTTTTCTTCCCTCCGACTAGGATACTCCAAGACATCCATACAGGACCATCCACATACTTCCACAGAGCAGCCTTGTAGATCTAAGACTACTCTCCTTCCTCAAGTCACTACTGCAGCGTGGAGCTCTCTCGCTGTCACAGTCCATCGTCGACAGTTCAGCTCCGGCTAGCTATTCCCCAGTTTCGTACTGGTATGTTCTTGGTGGCCAGATACTCTTCCTGGTCCGAGCTACCATGTTCTTTCTATGATGTTATCTGGTTTTTCCCTTGGCTCCTACGTTGGTTCATTCGATTGCGCCAATGAAGTCGAACCTTTGCTTCTTTCGACCACTGTTGTGTAGTCGAATACTTCTCCTATTCGACTACGTACAGTTAACACTCCCACGATCTCTCTTTTTGTAAAGATCACCCTCTTGATTTTTTTTTTGCAAAGATCACCCTCTTCAAGACCACCCTCTGGGTCACGACCTCTCTTTTTGCAAAGACTACCCTCTTGGTCTTTTTGCAAAGACCACCCTCCCAATCAAGACCACTCTTTTAGTCAGGATCTCCCCTTTTGTAAAGACCACCCTCCCAGTCAAGATCATCCTTTTGGTCAGGACATCCCTTTTCGCAAAGACCACCCTTCTGGTCACAACCTCCCTTTCTACAAAGACCACCATCTTGGTCAAGACCTCCTATGACCGTGACACTTCAACGACCTCCTTGATCGTAACACCCCCATGACCTCCTCTGATTGTAACACTCACACAACCTTCCATGATCGTAACACTCGCACGACCTCCCATGGTCGTAACACTCCAACGACATCTCTTGGTTGTAACACTCACACGACTTCCCATGGTCGTAACACTTCAATGACCTCCCCTAGTCACAGTACTTCCACGACCTTCCCAGGTCATAGCACCTCCACGACCTCCCAGTCATGTCCTGTTACGACCACTATGGTTCTTACGATCACTGTATTTTGACCACACTGGTCTATTAATAAAAGTCTGATTTTTGTTGTATTCGGAAGCTTGCTTGAAATGCTATTTGCTTCACAACTGTACATCTTGAGCGTTGTGAAGGATTTAATGGTCCCAAAAATCGGAGCTGTTACAGGAAGAGAGCGGCTGGCAGAGGTGGCGGTGCAGCAGGTGCAGTTGTGACGCCGATGTTCGTGGGTATGGAGGAGGAGGGCACTGGGCGGGGTCGACGAGCAGATGGCAATGATCAGAGCGGTGACTCAGGCGATGGGAAGGCGGCGGATCCAACGGCGGATGAGACGGGTGACAATGTGGGTGGAGCCAGTGCCGAGGGCGGTGCCGACGGTCGCGAAGGAAGGCGGTAGCGCGTGCTAGCGGACACTGGGAGGGTGTTGGCACGAGGATTGGCGCAAGGGCGGTGGTGGCGGGTGAAAATCGCAACCACAGAAGAAGACCGCCTCCCCTGGTCCCACTGGAAGTCGCAAGAATACGGCCCCATCAGTCAGTGAGCTTGCTGCGGACTCTTTGGACAACCTCCACTTAAAAGGGGGCGTGGATGTGAATATATGATACGAGTACGGATAAAATGCTTACCTGTCACTAACAGGTAGGCCAGGAATGATGGGTGGGGTAAGATGGCCCGCATAGCAGTGAACGTAACGAAAGCTGCCGCGAAAATTTCGTCCGGACGCGCAATCCCCTCTCGTGATAAGGACACACGCTGCGGCGCAAGGCTCATTTCTTCCCCCTTTCTTTTCTTCTCGGTTTAATTTCTCTCTTCTCGAGTCGTGACCTGTGACGAGCCGATCGAATGGCCTCGTCGTCCTCCTCCGGCCGCTGCCTCGACGGAACCCTAACCCTGCGTACCGGCGCGGCGTCGCTTATCCCGGGGCTCCCGGACGACGTGGCCGCCGTCATCCTCTGCCTGCTCACGTTCCCCGACCAGTCCCGCCTCCGCGCCACCTCCCGCGCGTGGCGCCTCCTCCTCTCCGCCGCGGCGCTCCTCCCTCTCCGCCGGAGCCTCCGCCTCCCGCGCCGCCACCTCCTCTGCCTCTTCCCCACCGACCCATCCCTCGCCTCCCCGATCCTGCTCGACCCCGCCGCCCCCACCGCCTGGTGGCCCCTCCCGCCGATCCCCTGCTCACCGCAGCTCTACGGCCTCGCCAACTTCGCGGCAATCGCCGTAGGACGCCACCTCTACGTCCTCGGCGGCTCCCGCTTCGACGCCCGGAGCTATCCCCTCGGCCACCCTTCCCCCTCCGCAGCCGCCTACCGACTCGACCTCTCCCTCTCCCGCCACCGCTGGGAGCGCCTCCCCGACATGCGCGTCCCCCGAGGGAGCTTCGCCTGCGCCCCAGAGCCCAGAGGCGGGGTCGTCGTGGCTGGCGGTGGGTCCAGACACCCGACGTTCCCCTCCTACGGCAGCCGCACCAGCGGCACCGAGTGGTACGACACCGCCGGGCGTGCCTGGCGCGTCGCCGCGGCGATGCCCCGGGAGCGAGCCGGGTGTGTGGGGTTCATCGTGCACGGGGCGGGGGACGGGATGGAGGATGAGTTCTGGGTGATGGGTGGGTACGATGGGTACACCACAGTGGGGGGAGTGGTGCCGAATGACGTTTACTGCCGGGACGCGGTGGCGCTCGGACTGTGGAGCGGGAAGTGGAGGGAGATTGGAAACATGTGGGAGGAAGGGGAGAGGCGTCGACTCGGGCCCGTGGCAGCCATTTCTGCAGAGGATGGAAGGGTTCCAGAAGTGTTCATGCTCGATGGTCATGATGTCTTCAGGTCAGGGAATTTATCTCTGATTTGCTTGTGGTTGCATAATTTTTTTGTATACATGCTCTTGTTTGTCTTGCTCCAATCTAGTAGTCTAATTTCGGGTGAATGCGTAGTTTGAATGATTGGTAGTTAATCGTGCTTACTTTTCTACTTGTGGTTGCATAGTATTTCTAGTATACATGTTCCTATTTGGTTGTAGTGCTTAGATTTACTTGCTTAGTTTTGTGTGATTCTTCATTAATGAAGAGTTTGAACAAGTGGTGGTTGTGTAATTAGTTGATTTTGATTAGATGTACAGGTGTGGAAATTAAGGAATAATTAGTTCAATTTTCTTATGGAGTTGTCGACTATTAAGGTGCAGTGTCTCATTGTGCTGAGTATATGATGGGTTTGATTATGTTAGTACCATATGTTTGACAGACTAATGCTTCGGTTTGAGAATCAAGAAAAAAAAGAGTACACGATGAAGAATCCAGATATCTTTGCACTTCTCCCTCTTCTGCTTAAAGAGAGTTGTGCATTGATATCCATGCTCTTCTGCTCTCGTTTTTGCATTGTGGGGCAGATCTCATGGAGAATAATTCTTAACAATTTTATTTCACTCTCCTTTCTCTTAATCCAACTGAAAAACTTAGAACATTCATTAGAAAATTATGTGCGCACTTTTTGGTAACTTGATTTTAACTTTTAAGTCAGCCTGAATGATATACAGACTTGAGTTACTGGAAAGGGAGCAAATATTGGCCCTGATAGGATGTCCTTATCCTATGCATGTCAAGAAACATATTTCTGGTGTAAGAAATTTTAGGAAGAAGCATATTTACTTTCTCGTCTGAAATTGTTTACTGTTTACAACACTAAAATACTTCCAACCTTGGAATTTTTTTATTTAATGGTTTGAGGTTGCCCATTTTACTGAAATGCTCTTGATGGGACGTCATATCTAACTGTTCAGCAACTGGTTCTTACTAGTTACAATTAACTAATGCGATGAGCACCTCTCCATGCAGGGCAGTTACGTGCCATTTAACCTCCAAAGTTGATATATATCTAAAAGTGAAACTTGCTTGAACCTCCAGTAACCAAATTACTTTTATAGATAACAAGTTCCGATGTACTTTTGGGTTATTCAATTTGGAATAGTGGCAATGTTTCTCAGAAAATTTTACTTTGTTTTTAATCACTGAATTGCAGTATAATCTAATTTATGGCCCTTCTTTTATGCATTATTTTCCTATTCATTTGATCACCAGAATGGCAAACCTTGTAAGCAGTGACCACGAGAATTAAATATCTGAATTTAACTAATTCAGATTATTTAAACCTTGCCAAATGCTAGCCTAACTCATACACTAAGAGGGCATCAGATGTGTTAAACACCAAGATTCTCAAGTAGAATCTTTCCTTGAACAGCATTTATTTAGGATATGGGTATATGAATGTGATACTGTGATATGCCAGCAACTTTCCCGAATGTAGTCCTTTGGAGGCCATCAAAATGAGTTTAAATGTTGTAGACAAATGAAATCATCCCATTCCCTGGCCTGTGCACACACAACCACAACTCAGAGCATCAGTTTGTGTAACAAGCAGGTGTGCATAGCTCCTCACAATAAGAAGATCACCACCAACTGCCTAAATATTGTTCTCCCAAGTAACAAGCAGTAGTGAGTGAATAATGTTCACTTAAAAGAAGTACTGCTGAGATAATTGAACATACCTCATCAGTTTGTGTAACAAGCAGGTGTGCATAGCTCCTCACAATAAGATCATCACCAACTGCTTAATTAAATCATGTTCTCCCAAGTAACAAGCAGTAGTGAGTGAATAGTGTCCACTTAAAAGTACTGCTGTGATAATTGAACAGACCTCAAGGCCAATCATGATTTACATGTTTATTATTTACCAATGCCATTGTTTTTTATAAAGGGTGTTTCCACCCCTGTGGGTGGGATTTGAACCAAGTTTTTCACGCATTGTTAAGTTGGTTTCATTTCGTCTGGAGATAATGCTTCTGGGTTCTGAGGACATACATGAAAGAGATTCTGGAAAGGATTGGATCAATTAATGCTGTCATATCATGTGTTTTCCAGTATTTCTTTTGATAAATTGATTGGGATTTGGGATGGGTTAGAGCAAAGGAGGCATTAGAGAATGAAGAGTGGCGAATAGAGTTGGTTGCTGTGAAGGTTATCCACTTTCTTGAACTATCAGAAAAAAACTGAAGTGGATAGTTGGCTTTTCCAATGATCTAATCTGATATTGCAAACATGTATTTTATAGATAAATTGTTAAATACAAACCATGTAAATCTATTCTAAAGAAAACTGAATTCAGTGCGATCTTGGAATATGATATTTTATTTGGCAAATGCAAATACAGAAGTAATGTGAGATCATGTTTCAAACTACCTTATTTTTTATCTGGCTTTATGGTCTCCTTTGCACGCACAAGCAAAGCATATCTGAAAATGTAGGGTTGTAAGAGCAAATGATAAAGATGGTGGACGGTAAGAATCGAGTTGAACTGTCAAGCATCACTTTTGGGGTTTTAGATACAAAGTAAGGTGCAATTAGTTTTTTATAGTAAAAAGTAGGCTTTGTGGGCCTTATCTAGATATCTCTTTGTTGCTTTTACAATCGGAAAGTTTTCTTAGATATTGAATTAGGGGGTTTTATGTATATGTTTAACGTCATGAGTGGGAATGGACATAAGTGCTCTGGAGACATTTTTATTGATGTAATCCTGAGCTTGATTTACCTCTTTTGAACAACCCTAGACTCCTTGAGTATCGAGACTTACAGAGGTGTTATTGATATAGTTGCAGCTAATTTCCAACGTACTGGGTGAATGTTAAAGACTTAAATACATAGTTTTATTGACAAAGAAAGTGTTTATATGATTTTTTTTTTATTGACGGTAAGAGTGCAAGTGTTGCAGTGGTGCATTTAGTTTACCCTGGACACACAATTGACAAAATAATTCAGGGCAGTTAACTTTTACATGCTACATAATACTTCACACCAATTCACATAATTACAGCTGTCACTTGTAACAGAAAATGTTGAATCAAGCAAACAATATCTTTGAGATGAATAAGAACATAACTTTTACATGAGATAAATATGTTCTTTACATAGTTTTATGTGAGACTAAAAATCATATTATGCCAAAAGCTTAGTAAATACGCCAAATATTGTTGATAACATTGGAAATTTGCAACTAATGTGACTTGCTCAAAAACTCGCATAACTAAATTGTAATATCTGCATTCGTTTGATTAATTTGACATGTTCAAAATACCATTTAACTAGTCTGTACGATTTATAGCAAGGATTGGTATAGAATGTTCTGTTGGGATAAAGGTCCCAACTGCAAAAGTTCCGTGGAGTGATTGACTAATAAAAGAATATGTATTCAGTTGTGCAAAGGTACCTAGGATTAAGCTAGTAGTTACACTGAGTTGCAACAGCAATTTGAACCTAATGTCCTAATTGCCTCCATGAGTGCCTGATTCTAATTGATGACATTGATTTTTGTGTGTGTGGTGCACTTGAGCAATTTCCTAGCATTAGCTGGAATACTATATCGGTTATCTATTGTCTGCTCTACTCACTGTATCAGAGCTGCCATGAGCAGCTGTTGTTGGTATCAGCACCAAGGATCGAAAACCCGGTACCGGGGAAAATCTCGGTCACCGGCCGGTTACCGGAAAACCTGAGGAAATACCGGATGAAGTTCACGAACCAAATTTTGAAAACCGGTAACCGGCCAGTAACCGGTCCGGTGACCGGAAAAAATGGCCAAAAAACCGAAGATCAATAGGCTATTCCTAAAATCAAACTCCATTTAGTATGCCCTCAGATCAACGTTGGTACATGAATTTGTTTTATTGAACCAACAAACCCTTGATCAAACAATCATTAAAATGAATCCTGCCAAGTGCTAATTGCTTATACATCAATAATTGACACAATAGATATCCTTCATGTGAGAATACTATAATTCAACATGCTTTCCATGTCCAAAAAACCGCCCAGGACTTGCTAATACAATAATTCAAGCATATTTAGCTCATACAATACGTAATCTAGCACAAAAAAAACCTAAACCAACCTAGGAAGGGTATTATGCAGTCAAAAAATCAAATTCAAATTCAAAATATTTTGGTTGGTTACTGTTCACCTGGTTCCCACCGGCAAATCCGGTTACCAGCGGTAACTGCCGGTAACCGGCCGGGATTTTGATCCCTGATCAGCACAATTATTTGTTTTTGTTTTTCTTGAAGACATGATTTGTTTTGTTTAACTATCAAAATTTAGTAAAAATATTTAATAGCTGTCAGAAGTTTTTGGCTGCCAAAAGGAGCAAAAATGAATATATTGAAATATTCGTTAATCATTATTGTTTACTATAGGTGGCATCGGTGGCCATTTTTTTTTTGTATTAATCTATGCAAAAGTAATTTTTGTATGGAAATAATGTAGATCTTAACAATGTTTCTAAGGCAACTACATGTACAGGGTTTTTCTTAAGAGAATATAGAGCATATAAACTCCAATTTATATGTCTAGAAGGTGAAGACTTACATTTTCTTGTACGCAATTGTAGTTCTAGGCATGTTGCCCATAACAAATAAGTGGCATGGTCGCTAATCAGTTCCACCTCTTAAACCTGGTGATGAATTATGTCTGTATAGTACATTGTCAATGGGGACTAGCACAGATATATATGATCTGGGAATTAAAAAAAATGGAAAAGGAAATATAAAAAGGCAACTGCTTATTTAATGTGTGCTTAATTTGTTACATTTACATGTTTTTCTTCACAAGTACATCTGTTGTAGCTTGTAAGGATGTAGTCACTGCATAGCAGCTCTATTTAATTATCTGTTTGACTATGCTACTACTACTGCATATGTTCTGAATTGTCCTACCTATGTTGAGATAAACCAGTGATTTTATACCCGTTGCATGAGAGATCCCCTTGGAGTTCATATTGAACTAGCCTCCATGCGGACTTTAAGTTTCATTCCCCAAAAGGAAATGCTGGAATGACACAGCCAAAACTTTATTATAATCAGGACATGCAGCTAATGACTTGTTATCTTTTATTGTCTGATTAGTTGAGTGTTAACTGAGATGTGCCTATCCATCATATTATTAGCAGACTGCAAGGTGCAAGCTGCGAATGCTAGACTAGTAATTATGAATTCTACCTTTTCATAGAGCAGGTCGCAGTGCTTTTACTATTCAGGTCTCAATTCATATCATGTTATGGTTGCTATGTGTTATCTGGAATTTATAAGCCCAAGTTTTTTTGGCTCGAGTTCCGTATATGTTAGACATGTCAGTGATTCGTACTTCTGGACATTGTTTGTTGCAGGTATGACTTTGCTTCAAACAGGTGGTTGAAGGAGGCTAACTTGAGGAGAAAGATCCCAAATACTGAATCGTGTGGTTTCGTAGCAATGAATGGTGAACTGCATGTGCTTACATATGCAAAAGTTCCTGTCGAAGTATCTGATCCGCGGAGGCAGTTGAAGATCAGGCTGGCTCTGGAGTTTCAGGTGTACAACCCTGTGGCAAAGAAATGGAGGGTGCTCACCACACATCCCCCTGTCAGTGCACCGATTGATTTCAGGACTGCAGCTCTCTGTACAGTTGAGCTGTAGATCTCTTGACAATCTCCATTTACTGTATAGATTCAGGTAGCAGGCCACAAATTCGATTGCAAATATAGATGTTAGTGGCGACAACTTCAAATGATGTCAGCGAATAGGTGAGGATTGTTGCGAGTACTTTGCATTGGTAGCTTGTGTATATATTTTTATAAATAATACAGGATGGTACATTGCCAAACTGCTATCTGGGACTGGGATGCTGTACGTTGTGAACACCTCATTCGTAAATCGTCACTGGGATGCTGTACGTTGTTAACACCTCATTCGTAAATCGTCACATGCTTGTGTTTTGTAGCCTGCAGTATATATCTGCTTGTGTATTTCGTTTACACGTCCTGCTATGCCCAAGGATCTGCACTGTTGATGATTTGCAGGGTTCATTGGGGGTTACCTTTTTCTGGTAGGCGTTTTTCCTTTACACGTCCTGCTATGTCCTAGGATCTGCACTGTTGCTGATTTGCAGGGCTCGTTGGCGGTTACCTTTTTCTGGTAGGTGTTTTTTCTACTTTCATTTGCGTAAGCTTCTGAGATTTGCAGATGGCCATGCCCAATTGGCCTTTCCAACTTTACATTGGAAAGGCAGAGAAGCAGTGGCAATGTGGCATGCCTTGCTCTGCGTTCCAACCGTTCAGTCGAAGAAGCTACATACAGAACCAATGCTGCTACGTACTAGTACTTGGGTGGGTCTCAACAGGATCAAAACAAGCCGACTGCTAAAAAAAAATCAACAAAAAGTTCGTCTATACTTAGAGAAAAAAATCGAAGAAAGTCAAACTGCACCTTGTTGCACCACGTAGTACAAGTGAAATTTGGCGAGGTACTTGCGTTTTTGGAGCAACTCCGGGAAATTCAATTCACAAAACAAATCGGAAGCAAAAATTGGATAGAAACTTCTCAGTTGAAGTTAAGGAGCAACAAGAAACTTTAGAAAATAAATTGGACAGCGACTCCAATTGAAATATAGAGGAGCAACTCGAAGTTATCCTAAGGGTAAATGTCGGGAGGTTTGGGGCAAGGGTATGATGGCCACTCGCTCCGATTTCCCTTTCCCGTCTGATCCATGTACGTCCAGTCGTCCGGCCGCACGATTTTTTTTTCTTTGCGTGCTCATCTGCTTCTCCCGTCGCTGCACATTTATTGCTCTTTGCTCGTTTTCCTTGATTTTTTTTAAAAATAAAATAATTTTAAAAGATATTTACAAAAAAAAATAGTCACCCCTAAAATTACAAAAATATGTCCCTATCGCCAGTTCAACTGGCGACATGAACCTATAGCCAGTTGGACTGGCGACAGGGACCTGTCGCCGGTCCAACTACCTATCTCCAGTTGAACTGACGACAGGAAGTTGAACAGGTCCTTGTCGCCAGTTCAACTGGCGCTAGGGATCCGGCTATAAAAACGGTGAAAAATCTGTCTAGAATTCATTTTAATTCCAGAAAAAAACAAGAGAGAGTACGAGAGGGAGAGAAAAAAAAGTAGCGAAGCTCTACCAATTCGCCGCGGAGGAGAGAGATTGACAGAGCATCAGATCCGATCGATCATCTTGCAGGTTCATTTTTCTGAAACTTTGTACGTTATGTCAAAACCTTATCGATTAGCAAACAAAAATAGCGACATAGAATTGAGTAGGTTAGATAAATGTAGTCAAATTATGTAGTACATATTTTGAGTTGTGTAGCCGGTAGTTATATTATTAATGCAGGAATTCTCTTGTAAACTAGAAGAATTGCATGATACATTTTAAAATTATAAAGAAAATTCGGAGTAGCTGAGTAGGTCGAAAAAGCAATGAGAATATTTGCAGAAATAATGAAATTATGTAGTTCGTCGTGAACATGTTAGGAATGTTGCAACACTCGAACGATTTATGATATTTCTGCAGAAATAGGAAGACGCTAGTTATGAATCTGTAAAAAATGTATAGAGTAGCTAAGTGGAGTAATTATTTACCTTTCCATTTGTGCGCTGTTATTATTTTGTTAGTGCGCGGTTATTATTTTGTTAATGCGCGGTAAATATCTTGTTAGTGCCGAAAATACTATTTAAACTAGAAAAATAGCATGACACGTATTAAAATTGTAAAGAAAAATTTGTAGTTGCTACATAGGCTATGTAAAGATGCATGGAAAAAATATGGACTTTGTTTATTGCTGCATTTTCAGGTATGGCAGACGCGAGCCACTACGAGTTGCTTGACCCGTTGATTGACGCGCGTCACCGTAGCCGCCTCAGTACCGTGGTCCCCCTGGAGGGCGAGGCGCCGATAGAGCTTGGCGCGTTGTGGCTACGCACGCCCATCAGGGCATGGAGGCTGCACCGAGACTGGCTTCCGAGGTACGTGTAGTTCTGACCTTCATGCACTCAATCACGGTCTGATTACTTTGTGTGGACTCACGTTTGTTCTTAATCGTTTCGACGCAGGTTGAGAGCGGCAGGCCTCCTTCCACTAGCGAGAATGGTGGAGGCGACGTGGGAGGACGACCAGGACCACGGTCCTGGTCGTACGTCTAGGAGTTTTCCATACGACCGAACCCTACTGACGACGTTGGTTGACTGCTGGAGGTCAGAGACCCACACGTTCCACCTCCCGTGTGGGGAGATGGCGCCGACGCTGCAGGACGTGAGCTACCTGATTGGGTTGCCCTGCGCAGGCGCTTCGATGGTGGCGCACGATATCCCGACCACGTGGCGCACAGACCTCCTAGCCAGGTTCCACGATGTGCTGTCGCCGGGCAGCGGGTACGCGGAGTTCAGCAGCCCGCACGGGCCGACGTTGAGGTGAATTGCGCAATAATCCGATTTTTCTTTTAAGAAATAATTCGAAAATTTCAGTAAATCCAAAATCAGGGTTTTCTTTTAGATTGAAACTTCCAGAGCCCATTGAAGAATCTAGACCCGCCATTATGTGTTAATGGTGTTTTGGTTATTAACGACAAATGCTTTGTGAGACTAACACTCTTTTTTATATACCTATTGTTCAGTCTCAATTGGATTTAAAGATGAAAGAGGTATGCATTCGACAACATCTTATTATATCTTCTTGCATTCCTCGGATCTATTATATAGTTTGAACTTCACCAAAAAGGAAAGCTTGTATATGTGCATATGTTTTATTTACACACTCGTGTATGCACACATGTAGGGGGAGTTCAATCTATATCTTGTGGTTTCATTAGTATTGATCCATATTCCTTTGTCCACATATATTAAGGATCTTTACTTTGAAATATATCCTTGAATATATTTAACTTGTGTAGTTAATATATTCATATGAGTATATGAGGGCATATGAGACTTGTGTAGTTCGTAGATGCTCATATATCCTTGAATATATTTAACTTGTGTAGTTAATATATTCGTATGAGTATATACAACTTGTGTAGTTTGTATACACTCATTTTGGTATATATAACTTGTGTAGTTCATATATACTCATGACCTTGTTGTTTCATTAGTATTGATCTTTGTGATCTACTTTGAAACATAACTCTTGAGTATATATATAACTTATGTAGTTTATATATACTCATACCAATTACATTCAATTACCTGTTAATTGAAGTGATTATCATCTATTACCAAAGAGGGAAAGATTGTGGTATCTTGTTCCACCATTATTGATTAATTGTTTGAAGTGGTAATGTATGATAATCATATTGTGGAACTAACGGTTTTCTATGAGTTGGTGAAATAGGTTATGTTCCATGTGATTGAAGACTTCGGATGATGTCATGAGTTGATCATCAAGTCAAGTGTTTGAAGAAAAAGAATATCGTCATGAGTTGATGATATCAAGAGAAGAACATCATCATGGGTTGATGATATTGAAGTGAAGAGCTTGGAGTAAAGGAGATGATCATGAGTTGATCATCAAGACAAGAAGAATCCATCATGTGTTGATGGAGGTCAAGTGAAGAGTGCATCATGAGTTGATGTATGTCAAGACTTGAAGCAAGGATATGCGTCATCAAGCTTCAAGTGGTTGCGCAAGGAAAAGGTATGACTAGCTAGGGCTAAGGATTTGTTCCTAGTCTTTTACCGGTCTCGGTGTTTGGTTGGAGACCGGATTGCTAGTATAGGTTGCCGTACTATTAAGAGGGGTCTTAATTAGTAACTTGAGTTAGTCATGTGTTGATAGCTCATTGTGAATGTGTTTTGCAAATAGTTATGGCTCATGGTTAACATGTTACCTATATTTGCGAATGTGTTTTGCAAATAGTTATGGCTCATGGTTATTCCTTGTAGCATGTGACTCTTGTTTGCGAATGTGTTTTGCAAACGGTTTAAGTCCATGTACCTTATTCCTTGTGGCGATGATTCTAAAAGTCGGCAAAATGTGTTTTTGTGACTTGTTAAGAATCTAGCTTTCATCTCTTGTGTACATGTTGCATCAATTTGGCAAATATGTTTTGCAAATTGAGTTGAGGCAAATGTACAAAGTCTGCTTTCGCCTTGCTTGTTCTTGGCGATCGGCCCGCCTCGTAGCGGCGATCGGCCGGTGTGTGTCCGACCGCCATGGGTTGGGCGGTCTGACCGATTTTCTGTTGTACCGGCTGTAAGAAACGGTACTACCGGAGTACGGTAGTACCGGGAGTTTGAAATGGTACTACCGGAGTACGGTAGTACCGATATTTGTTTGGCGGTACGTATTTTCCAGAAGAGTTGTTTTCGGTTTCTTGTTGCTCGCTTGAGCGGTCCGACCCCTCGGCGGTTTGACCGATTGAGCGGTCCGACCGCCATTGGTTGGCGGTCGACCGATTGTGAGTCCAACGGCTAGTTTTATAGCCGTTAGCGCTTAGCGTCCGACCGCCATTAGTTAGCGATCGACCGGTTTCGTCGATTCTCTGGAATCTTTTCTCAACGGCTAGTTTTTGAGTGTGGGCTATAAATACCCACCTTGGCTGTGTGAGAAAAATGTTGCTGGTGCCCCATTGAGTTTCTTTGAGCTAAGAGCAAGCCTCTCATACTCTTGTGTGCATGTGTTGCACTTAGTGAGTGATTGAGAGCAAACCCTAAGTGCATGTGTTGCATTAGGTTGTGGATTGCGTATCCATAGAGCTTTGGCACTTGATTGGTTCAAGTGAAAGTTGAGTCTTGTTACTCTTGGTGTTTGCCGACACCTAGGCGACGTGGAGGCGTCGTGCGTCGGTGATCTTCTCAAGTGAAGCTTGTGAGAAGACCCGAGCGTTTATGAGTGGCTTGGTGCTCGCCATCTCTGGAGTGGAGTAAGAGCAACCCTAGTGGAGCGAGGTGGTTGATACTTCGGAGGAAGGCTTAATACGTGGAGCCGGCTCAATTGGTTTGGGTTTCCCTCAACGTGGATTAGGGGAGACCGGCAAGTCTCCGAGCACCACGGTAAAACATCGACGTGTCATTGTGGTTTGCATTCTTGAGCTTTACCTTATTGCAATTTACATTCATATAATTGAGTTGCTCATTTATTGTGTATGAATGATTGCCAAGCTATGTGCTATTTACATTGCCTAAATTGAATTGCTTACAAGTTCATGCTCAATTGATTATTATCATTAGACTTGTATTGTTGGTACACTTAGTTGAGACTAGTGGTTTTAGGTCTTAATTGTGCAAAACCGTATTTATATTAACTTCCGCATTAGAAATAGGTTTTAGTGCATAAAAGTTTTAAAACACCTATTCACCCCCCCTCTAGTCGGCCTACTCGATCTTACACCCATAACTTTTGCATCCGAACTTCGATTGAGTCCATTCAAATTCCAAAATTCATCTAAATTCGAGCTCTATTTATCTGAGATTTTTATTTAATTTTTGGAGTTTGTTTTGCCTCTGTTATTTATTTGTTTTGTTTATTTGTCTCGTTTGCGAGTAGACGTCGTTACGTCGGGGAATTTTGGAGAAGAAGGAGCACCTCAAGATCAAGATCAGTACTTAGACCTTTTCCAAGGCAAGTCATACCTTTGATCATCTTGAACCCAGTTTTCAAATTATTTTGTTTCAAAGTATTGCATTCTACTTTAATTATGTATTTAAATACTTTTGGGTATAGTTATTATCCAATTTGTTAATACACCTTGGCCTTGTATGTCATATTTCCTTGTCACCCTAGATTGGTTTATTAGTTGGTATTATTATAGCACCAACGTGGGTTGGTTAGATGCGAGTATAATTGCTTAGCCATGCTACGAGTCACACATCTCATTTGAGTTGCAAGCTTTAAATCTGACTAAGTGACTATGGAACTATGTGATAAAACTGTGTGTATTGTGTGCTATTACTTTGTGTATGGCATATGTTGCACTAAAACCAACTGGGTGGTAAAGTATTCGGACTGAGGCAAGTGGTGGATACTGTGTGATATGGTGGAAGCTATGTGCATGGGAATAATGGTCTTTGTGGCATAGTTAGAGAATGAAAGTCTTGCCTTGGTCAATTAAGAACTTAACTTTGTGTGCCATTGAACTGAGCCTTACTGTACGACCACATGTCTGATGGGACGGGCCTAACTTAGTAGGTTATGGATTCTTGGCATTGATTACTCAGGCTGTAGGTTAGGCTATGGGTGGAGGTGTGTACTACAAGGTAGTCGCATCACGGGGCGGTTCGCTGTGTCCCTGTCCAACGATGTGTGTTATGCCAAAGCGCTTCGTTTGGGTTGGCATAGCGGTTTGTAAGCACGTCGGGAGTGTCAATGTTAAGATGAAGTTTCTGAACCGTTTTGTTATGATTAGTACTTGCAACACTAGTTGTATCGTGTGGGTAAAGTGTACAACATCTGCAGAGTGTTAAATCAATCTATTCGAATAGCCGCGTCCGCGGTCATGGACATGCTCGGGGATTTCACACGAGGGGTAGATTTTCATAAAACAATTGGGAAGGGACAGCTGTGTGATTTAAGTCATATGGCTATGTGAAATAATTTGTTTAGCTTTGTGTCTTTCTGAAAACAACTGTTAAATTAATATTGTCTATTTGTTTTGAATTATGCTTTCAATTTATTATTTGTATTCAATCGCAAATGTTGTATTTCTGCAAAATAACCATATAAGCTATTTCCTTTGGAATAAGCCTGCATCTATAAATTGCATTCTGTGGTATGATTTGCGAGTACGGTTGTGTACTCACGCTTGTTGTAAAACTTGCGCCCAAACCTACAGAAGAGGAGGAGTCTACGCCTGTTTTCGAGGAGGAGTTCGTCGAAGGTTGCTGATCGTTAAGGTCTGGATCCTAGTCGGTTGCCTGTGGTGAATTGATGGGATCTACACTGAAGTTATTTCTGTTCCGCTGCTATTTTATTCTCTGTTAGCCCTGCGTGGCTCAATAAGTGTAAACTCGACCATAAGGTCAAAACCCTTATTTGTTATTCAAACTAATCGTTTATTTTATTTATCGCTTGTGTGGATTGATATTCACCTATGTTGACACTCTATGCACTAGCATGATCCTGGACTAGTGCATTATACATAGAGGGTTCCAGAATCGTAATTTTGGGTCCCGACACCGGTATGGCCTAAACTCAGTTAGAAATCATCTGGTCCAATCGGTTGATTCGATTGGACGGTCAGATCAGTGGTCCGATCGGGTGGAAGCTAATGGATAGTTAGATCTAAGGTCCTAACGGTTAGTCCGAACAGGTGGTCCGATCGGCTTTACCAAATGGACGATCAGATCTAATGGTCCGACGTTTTCGACCGAGTCAACTAGTCAAGTTGGACCAAGTGTTTTAACTTTAGCCAAAATCGGTACAACCGCACTTTGAGCTGCGGTACTACCGCAGGTCAGTAGTACCTATACTCTTATAGTGCTACGTGTTTTCCAGAGAGACATCTTTCGAACTTGTTTTCCTCTCTTGGAAGTGCAGTAGTACCGGGGTTCCTTAAGCAGAACTACCGCACGCCGGAAGTTCCGAATTTTATTTGTCGGTGCGTTATCTCCATAAAAGACCAGTTTTGGACCTCTAAGGGGAGCGGTTGTACCGCCCTTATGAACGGAACTACCGAATAACGGAATGACCACTTGATCAACGTCGTTAGTACCGTGCCGCATTTCTAACGACTCTTTCAAAAGCATTAAATACATATGCGCTAGCCGTTATTGTGCACACAATGGAAGTGCGGTAGTACCAGCCTTGAACAGCGATACTACCGCTCATACTGAAATCTTTAGGGTTCTTGTCTGTAACGGTTGAATTTGCTTGTAGAGGTTATAAATACCCCTCCAATAGCTCAAGGACAGATGTTGGAGACTTCATTTAACCACGTCGAGCCAAGAACATTCACTCCACACCTCATATACACTTGTTGCATTCATTGTGAGGTTGTTGAGCAAAATTCAAGTGCATTCATTTATAGGTTGATCCTTAGTACTTAATTGTTGTCAAGCAAAGATTGTGGTTCATTACTCTTGGTGTTTGTCGACACCTAGACGGCTTGGCGAAAGTTCGCGTGGTGATCTCTTCAAGGAGATTGTGAAGAGGCCCGGCGCAAAATTGTGAGTGGTTTGGTGTTCGCCATCTCCGGAGCAGAGGAAGAATAACCACTAGTGAAATCGAGGGAAGGCTTGATTTGTGGGGTCGATTGATTGGTTCAAGCTTCCTCAACGTGGACTAGTGAAGACCGACAAGTCTTCGATACTATGGGAAAACTTCTTCGTCTTCATTGTGGTTTTACTCTTGTCTTTACTATTCGCATTTACATTTCTAGCAATTCTCTTATGCAAGTTTTCGCTCAGCTAGAATTGTATCTAGTATTGACATTAGTTCTTATTTGTCTTAAGTAACATAATAGTTCTATCATCTT
The DNA here is from genome assembly GCA_036346255.1 of Ampelocalamus luodianensis. Classification (NCBI taxonomy): domain Eukaryota; kingdom Viridiplantae; phylum Streptophyta; class Magnoliopsida; order Poales; family Poaceae; genus Ampelocalamus; species Ampelocalamus luodianensis. The sequence continues at coordinate 32,757,700 of CM070619.1, forward strand.
AATTGTGCTAAGTTGCTCTGTTAGGACTATCTTGTTTTAATTTTGTTAATTAGTTGAGAAGTTTAAAAACCTCCTATTCACCCCCCTCTAGTCGGTTAAACTTGATCCTACAAGTGTTATTAGAGTTTGGTCTCTCATTGATTTAGACTTAACCGTCTAATAGAGAAAAGGATAGCTAGTGAGGGAATTTCTATAGAAAATACTCCTTTATTTGATGGCTCAAACTATGCTTATTGAAAAATTAGAATGTCTATTTATTTAAAGCCATGAGGCCGAGCATATGAAAAATTGTAAATGAGGGCTACGTTATGCCTCTTGATCCACTACATCCCACGAAACTTGAGAGATGTAATGCTCATTTAGATGCTCAAACAATGAATGCTCTCTTTGGTGCTTTGAACGCGGATGAGTTCAATAGAGTGAGCAATTTGGAAACCGCCCATGACATTTGGACTACCCTCTCGGAAATCCATGAGGGAACATCCACGGTTAAAAAAGCCAAATTGCATAGACTTCGAATTAAATATGAGACATTCACAATGTTGCCTCATGAAAATATCACCAAGATGTATTCTAGACTCAACATCATTGTGAACGAACTCAAAGGTCTTAGCACTAACCTTCTTGATATTAATATTGTGTGCAAGATGCTTAGAGCTCTACAGGAGAAATACGAGACGTTGGTGACTCTATTTCTCAACTCATCGGAATTACCAAGAATGATGCCAACCGGTTTCTTGGGCAATCTCATCACCAATGAATTATACAAGAAAGACAAGGAAGAGCTCTTGGAGACTTCTTTCTCAAAGAAGAAGATTACCGCTTTCAAGGCAAAAGCGGAATCAAGTGATGAAACGGAGAAAGAAGAAGAAGACTCCGAAGAAGAGTTTGCTCTCCTTGTGAGGAGAATGAAGAAATTCATGAGAAGACGCCCACATCGAAGATTTAATTTTGACAAGAGCAAGAAAGGGCAATCCTCAAATGACAACAAACGGTATAGCAATATTCATTGCTATGGATACGATGAGAAGAGATATATTATCTCCCATTGCTCCAACAAAAAGGATAATAAGGGCAAATCATCTAAGAAGAAAGAATTCAATAGGAAGAAGAAGTTTTTCAAGAAGCTTCATAAAGATAGTAAGAATGAAGTTTATATTGAAGAGTGGGACTCCGATGAAGAATATTCGGATTCTAACTCCGATTCAAATGATGAAAGATCCTATAAGAAAAGAGGACTTATCGGCATCACCATCAAGGAAGCGACATCACTCTTATCCACTACTACTTGCCTCATGGCAAAAGGAGATAAGATAAAATCCATTAATGATAAGAACCTTTATATGATGAATTAATGGATATGCTTGAAGATTTAAATGACTATCTTGGAAAAGAGAGATTAAAATTTAAGATCTTGAAGAAAGAGTACATCTCTCTAAAAGACTCTTATGAAAAGCTAAAGGAAGCTCATGATTCTCTTCTCTTAAAAGATATTGAAAAATCTTATTCACACATTGGAATTACTTGCAATTTAATGAATGAGATGCCCAGAATAGAGGTTGTTTCAAATGCCATATCCATATCTAGTGCCTCTACATCGTGATGATTTATTATCCATGCCATGTTGCTCTAACAATGATTCATTTGCTAATATGGATAATACTTGTGATCCTTTGCTCATTGTTGAAAATCATGAAATAAAAGAACAAGTCTCCAAGTTAAGTAAGAGCATAGAAAGATGCTTCAAGGGTAAAGTAACCCTTGACAAGCTATTAAGTGAGCAAATATGCTGATTCAATAAGGAAAGACTTGAGTTCATTCCCAAGAAAGGTAAGAAGTCAATTTACAAGCCTGCAAGATTTGTAGAAAAAAGGCAAATATTACTATAAGTGTCGGGAAATAGGATTTTTGCAATAAACTTGTTCTACAGGTAAGACTCCATCCATAGGTTTATATGATTCATGTTATTTGCTTAAGAAAACTAAGGATGGTAAAGTTATTGCTAAGTTTATTAGCACTTCAATTTTAGACACTAAGAAGAATGCTATTTGGGTGTCTAAAGCCTTGGTCACTAACCTCCAAGGATCCAATCAAATTTGGGTACCTAAAAGAACTTGATTTTGTTTTGTAGGTGAACTACTAGACCGGTGAAAAACATTGGATGCTTGATAGTGGATGCACTCAACATATGACCGATGATAGAAAAATGTTCACCGTATTTAAGAATGGGAAAGGAGTAGACAAGATCAAATTTGGTGATAATAGGAAAGGAAAGATAATAGGATTGGGTAAAATTGCTATCTCAAATGATCTTTCTATTTCTAATGTGTCTTTAGTTGAATCGCTAAATTTCAATCTATTATCCGTTGCTCAAATATTTGATCTTGATTTAATGTGCTCATTCTCTAAATGAAGGTGTTGTAATTTCAAATGAAAAAGATAATTATCTAGTTTTCAAAAGATTTAGATTTGGAAATCTTTACTTGGTTGATTTTTTCTCAAATGATTCATACTTAAAAACTTGTTTAATTGCAAAAACATTCTTGGGTTGGCTTTGGCATAGAAGTCTGAGTCATGTTGGGATGATTCAACTTAAAAAGTTTTTCAAACATAACTTAGTTGTTGGCTTAAATGATGTGAAGTTGAAGAAAAATAGACTTTATAGTGTTTGTCAAGCCGGTAAACAAGTCGTCAATTCTCACCCTTCCAAAAGTATCTTGCCAACTTCTAGACTATTGAAACTCTTACATATGGATTTGTTTGGGCCAACAACCTATAAGAGTATCGGAGGAAATAGCTATTATTTAGTTATTGTGGATGATTACTCTATATATATATATATGGGCATTCTTCCTAGATGACAAAGCCGAAACCTCCGGTATTTTCAAAAGTTTTGCAAAAAGGGCTCAAAATAAATTTGATTTTAAAATCAAAAAAATTCATAGTGATAATAGTTCCGAGTTCAAAAACAACTAAAGTTGAAGATTTAGATTTTTGTGATGAACTTGAAATAAAGTATGAACTTTTCACAACCTACACTCCGGGGCAAAATAGTGTTGTAAAAAGGAAAAATCGAATATTAATTGAAATAGCCAGGACAATGGTTGATGAATATAATACTTCTGATAGCTTTTAGGTGGAAGCAATAAATACCGCTTGTCATGCCATAAATCGTCTTTATTTACACCGTCTTTTGAAAAAGACTTCTTATGAACTTATTGTTGGAAGAAAACCGAATATCTCTTATTTTCGTGTATTTGGTTGCAAATGTTATATTTTAAAAAGGGTGTTCGTCCTTCAAAATTTGCAAGTCGTTGCAATGTTGGTTTCTTGCTTGGGTATTTTTCAAATAGCAAAGCATATCGTGTTTTCAATCAAAACTCTGGTTTAGTTGAAGAAAAACATGACGTTTAATTTAATAAAACTAATGGCTCTCAAGAAGAGCATGAAAATTTAGATGATTTCGGCGATGAAGCCTTAAGAAAAGCTATGAAGAACATACAAATAGGCGACATCAAGCCCAAAGATGATCCAAATGACATCACATCTACTCAGGTTGAACCTCCTTCATCTTCAACATCAAGACAAATTCAAATTGAAGAAGAAAACAACAAGAAAGATGATCAACCATCCAACCTACCACCAAGAATACATAATGCAATTGCAAAAGATCATCCAATAGATCAAATATTGGGTGATGTAAGTAAGTGTGTTCAAACCCGATATCGTGTCGCTTCTTTTTGTGAACATTACTCGTTTGTCTCTTCTCTTGAGCTAAAGCATGTACATGAAGCACTCAGAATGATCCGGATTGGGTGAATGCTAACTTAACAACTTCACCCGGAACAAAGTTTGGACAGTGGTGGTGAGACCCAAGAAACACAACTCGCCTCTCCATTCGTTCGTTAGAGACTTCCAGCTTGGTGTGGTGATGGGGACCCGTTCCCTTCCAAGTATCCCACAGATGGTCCTGAATCTCGCCGCTGCTTTCTTGGGGTGATAAGGATCCCAACGCGTTCGACATCCATGATGGTCATTCGGCCCGCAGGCAATTTTGATATTCCTCTGCCATCTCGCTTATGTACCACTTTCCTCGGAGATCCAGACGCATTCGGCGACGTCGATGACGGTGCAGACGCCATCTCGCTTACTTGCTATCTATATAAGTTACATACAATGAACTAAAATATCAGAATTCAAAACGCTGAGAGTTTAAATAAAATGGATTGCAAGTTGATATCCACTAGGTATTTTTGAAGATAATTTCTCTTGGAAATATATTTTATACTGAAAAATAGAAGTTACTCAACCAATTAACTAAAATTGCCTTGTAACCAAATTAACTATATAAACAAATAGAAGTTACCCATTGAACTTAAATATAGAATGCGTAGTAAAGAAAACTGGAAAGGTACACATCTTGCAGCACTAGTGTTTAATAATTACTACTTTAGGGTTGAAACTTAAAAAGTCTTATTGTGAATAACAAATGCCCAGTCAATGTTAAGGCAATTTAAATCCTAACTCTACAGTTTAAATTAACTATATAGAAGTAACCCAACCAATTAACTGTATAAACAAATAGAAGTGCTATATATAATTAACACTTCTGACTATTCAAGCAGAGTATCTATTACTCAAATAGCATATATAGTATGTACTACACAAGGAAGTCTCCAATATAGACAATACATTCACAACAAATTGAATTGGACAAGCACTGCACTCCAAGCAACGCGCACCCCACTCTAGGTCTGAACATGTTAATATAGACTATACTTGAGACAAATTGACAAGACATCAATAAGAGTTTTCATTTCACAAATTAGTGCATATTGTACATGTTCATTGATGTGTGATACTAGTCACCAAACCTAGACCTTAGTTAGCACCACATATGAACATATGAAATGAGCATGATTCATGCTACTTCTACCTCAATCAGTCACAAATTAGTGCGGCCAGCGTCCCGGTTCTGCTAGCGACCAGCGTCAAAACAAATGCCTTGTCAAAAAGTACACATATAAACTAGGCAAACCAAGCATATACATCTGAGATTTATCTCTGGCATATGAGAGACAACAAAACAATAGTTTGCCTTAAGCCCTTGGCCTACACATTTCATCGAACACGTGATAGGTAGACATTCACCCAATCAGATAGATAAGTGAACAAGATTAATTAGGAAGGCAACAAATTGATACATCACCAATTTCACGCACCCTAATCATGCAATGGAACGAACATCGTAAGACCAACACTGCTGAATCAATTGGATCCAACGAGGAAACAACTAGGCGATCACAACTAAGCACACAAGCATCAATCCATGGGTCTCACAGGTAAGTGATGTGCACCTGGGGAGGAGCTCCTGGCAGGGCAGATCAGGGCAGGAGCAATTGAGGAGGACGTCTTAGTTGGTGGTGCTTGCTCAATGGTGTCGGCGATGGACGAGGAGGTGCCGAGGGCAGGGCACCGGTCATTGGCGGCGGCGGCGGCAGTGTTGTCGATGTCGGGCGTTGTTGGGAGGAGGCTTCGGGCGGCGTCGAGGTCGGGGGCAACGACATCGAGGTCGGAGGCGAACGAGCGCGTCAGGGAGGAGGCTTTGGGCGGTGACGTCGAGGTCAGGGCCGGCGGCATCGAGGTCGGAGGTGAATGTCGGGACCCCGGTTATGGAACCTCGAGACCCTTTGTGCATTCTAAACTAGTCCCATAATCAGTAGCTAGTTCGCACAGTTACAACATAGATGAAATCATATCCATACAACAAACTATAGATGAAGCAGACAAATTAATATTACTTAGTAGCAAACGGACCTTATGGTCAAGTCTTATAGAGTTGGCCTCGCAAGGCTAAAGATCACAGAGTAAACTTGCAGCGGAACCAAAATATCCTGTGGTGGTCACCTGATATGCCCACAGACAATCGAGTGGAGAACGCGACCTAATTCGCATAGTCTTCAAAGTACTCCTCTTCAAAGAGCATGGTGCATCCAGGTTCTTCTGTGAAGACTGATTAACCAGAGGGCATAAAGCCGTGAGTACTTTGAATATACTAAGCAAGTCGTTGGGAAATGTATGCAAATAGTATTTATGTAGGACTTGACAATGATAGCTTTATGGTTATTTTGCAGAAAATAGTATTGACAGCAAATACAATAAGTAGATTAAAAAGCATCATTTAAAAGATTAATACATAAGTAAATAAGTTCTTTTGAAACAACTAGTGAACACCCTGTTCACTTCCCAACCTTCCCGACAACCCGATCGCTTCCCATCCAAACCCTTCCAACATTTTTGAGAAAATCTACTTCTCGTGTGAAATCACCAGGCATTGTCCACAACCGGGGACACAACTATTCGAATAGTTTTACACTCTGCAGAGGTTGTACAGCTTTACTCATAAGACATGACTTCTCTAGTTTGTTTGGCATACGTCGATACCACCGCTCACTGCCTTAGGTGAGCAGTCTAGAGCACATGACATTGCCTTTACAAAGTTCCGTTCTGACTCGGTCCTGCTCGCTAAGGATTCTCCTTCCTAACCCCCTCTTGTGCTGTCCCCAACCAAAACAGAACCGAATCAAAACATTGCTAATTAGTTAGCCAGGTCCACCCCATAAAATGAAGAAAAGGGAATTTCCTGATTTTTGAAATTATTTTCTTAAAAGGAAATGGATTTACTGCACCAGCTGACATCAGCCCTGGGGTTTTAATTTCGGCCAAATTAATTTTCAAAGGAAAAATCCGACGATGCCATGTCAGCAGCCACGTGGCTACCACGCAGGCAAAAAGGGTGAGGTGGCGTCTCAGTGGTGCTGACTGGGCGCCACGTGGCGCTACCATTCAAGCACTGACACGCACGCACACGGGGCCGAGGAGGTGGCAGCCACACGGGATTTGGGCGCGGAGGTGGCGCTGACTTGGCGACACCTGGACCGCCACATGGGCACTCGAGCGGCGACGCTCGAAACCCAAGGGCTCGTCGGCGAACGGCGGTGCCCCAGAGATCGGCGAGGGCACTAACACGAAGAGGGCGACACGGTGAGCTTGTTGCTCACCTCGCCGGCGGCGAGGCTCGAGGGGGTTGTCGGCAAGGGGGAAGAGAGCGGCGGTGGCGGCGGTTGGAAGCGGCGAAGGCACTCCCGTGGGGCTCTAGCAATGAGGAGGCGTGCATGGGGTGCCTCTCGGGCTTGCGAACCCGAGTCAGGTTGGGGCGGCGAAGGAGTCGAGCGGTGGCGAAAAGGCGGGGAGGCGAGCTCGGCGACCGGCGGTGAAAACTCGGATTACGGCCGAGTTAGGGCGAGAGAGCGAGGGAGAGAAGAGGGGAGAGAGAGAGGGGCTCGCGGGCTCTCGGGTGCGCGCTTAAATAGGTGCGGGGATGTCTGGAGGGGTATGAATGGTGGCGGAGTTCACGGCAGTGAGGACTAATGCGGGACGGGAGCAGGTGCGGGGAGGCGACACGGCGTGGGAGGGGAGTGGTGGCGGCAGCGGGTGCGGCGGAGGCGGGAGGTGACGCGGCGCGGTCGGGAAAGGACGCGGAGGCGACGAGAGCAGGTGAAGCTGGTGAAAAATGCAGCGCAAAACCGCGCACGCACGCACGGTCGCGCGAGGGAGAAGACAAGGGAGGGAGAAGAAGGGGGTCTGACAGATGGGTCCCACCTGTCAGCGGGAGCGTGAGGAGGCGGTGGTGCGGGCTGCGAAGGTGAAGGCCGTCCGATTTTGATCGGACGGCTCACAACGAAAGGAACATTCGGACTGATCAAACGCGAAAACACGATTGGGCCATTCGATTTTGATCGGACGGCCCACAACGATCGAGACGTTTGCAAATGGGATATATATATGCATGTCTGCATACTCTTTACGGTAAAGGATACAATCGTTCAGATATGCATGTATTCTTTCTACTTTCATTCCCGATGGACAAAGAACCTTTTGGCTTAGTAGGTGGTCTTTGGGCAACACGGTTCCTCCGGAAGAATGTGCGCTAGGAGACCTAACAACGCCGTGAAACTTTTATCGGACAAATCATTGCATGCCTTCAATTTTAGCAGTTCAAGCACGGTTGACAATCTTATGTATTCCGGCTTGCAGCGAGGGAACAAAGGTTTCCCCGAGTCCTCCATTAAGCGCCCGAATTTACAAAACTCTCTTTCACTGGAGTTCCCTTCTATATCGTAGCATCATCGATCCAGTTGTCATCGTGCGACCTATCCTCATAAAAACACACCACATCCGAATATCATTGACTTTCTTAGCGATGTCGCCATTATTAACTTTATGTATAATCTGCTCTTCACCGTGACTAGTCCAATATGTATACCCTTTTTGAAACCCCTTCGAATCAAGTGCGCTCGATCGCACTGGTTGTTAAATATCTTGATTACAGTAATCAATGCATGGATAGTACATAAATTTTATCCATTTGTTCAACATATCTGCTCGCGCTCTTCTAAAGGCAAACACGCCATTAATGTACTCTTCACTCACACGGTTACGCACCATACATCTAGTTTCGGTCCATCTATGCTACATACGGAACAAATTAGTAGTAAATTAGATTAATTAGGTACTCTTCCTATTGACCAAACATACTAAAACGATTAGCGATCAATCTAGAGCAAATATAAAGAGTTGCAGATCGTTACCCTCGGAGCTAACGATGAAAATTCCAAATATCCCGCGAGATCCTCCTCCCTTTCTTCCTCCTCTCCTCCTCCCTTCCTCCACTCTTTAGCTTCCTCATTTCCTTCTCCTCTCTAAGGTGGCGCAATGGGGAGGAGGCGGCGATGGTGGCGGCTCAAGCGGGAATGGGCGAAGTGTCCGTCGGGACCAGATATTTATAATGCACGCATATCACAGGCGGTTCTTATTGTGAATCTGTTTGTGATACGAACCTATCACAGATGGTTTTTAAATAGAACCGTATGTGATACTTCATGACGGTTCTTAACAATAACCGTATGTGATGTCAAGATTATCACGACGGTTCTTAATAAGAACCATCGTGATAGGTCCGCATCACGCATTTCGGTTTAAATGCGTGATAAGTTCAACACGACGGTTTCTTTGGAATCGCGTGTGATGAGGTTCAACTGTTTTGTAGTAGTGGAGGGCGTGAGGTGAGTAGTTGCACTTGCACATGCGCAGCTTGATCCCTTAAGGATCCGTTTGTGATGATGTTCACTATAGGCTGTTTTCTAGTAGTGGGAGGCTGTGAGGGTGAGGAGTTGCACTTGCACATGCGCAATTGATCCCACTGGTGTTAAGGCGGAGGCGGACGCGGAGTCAAAGGCGGTTCTTGGACTCCAAACTCTACTGGCACATGGGGTTCTTATTGGGCTAAAGGCCTTTGAGTAGTTGTTGGGCTAGCCTAGTTACTAGCCTGGGTTTTAATTCAATAGAGCTAAATGAGCTGCTCAGGAGCTAGCTTAAACTCGGCTCGTTAACTTAAGGAGAGAAAAAGGGTGCTTAGCTCAGCTTGCTAATTCTACAAGCTCGAGTCGAGCCTTAAACAAGCTGATCCAGACTCATAAGTTTTGGGCTTTTTTTCCACCCCACGGATGACACCATCAAATTTATGGGGGTTAACCTATTGTCAATATCACTTACATAGTTACTTGTCCATTGATTATATTCTGCACCGTTACTGGGACAAAAATCGCAGTATGGCATCTATGCTCTACCAGGAGGAGGATAAAATACGTAGATCAGTTATAATGTTCTCGTACTACTTACTATAGTGCTACCTTTTTTTCTTTTCTTTTCTTTCGTGAGGATTTTGGAAGCTCGAACGTACACGTCGTAGATGAGACACGCCTAATCATTCGGCACGGACCTCAATCCGTTCAAAGCGCGGTACTCCAATTCACGGACCTGGGAAGCACGGCTGTTCGACGCCAAGCCATGATGCCGCCCCGGACCCGAAGCCCGACGTACGACAGCCCAGCCGGCCAGACCACGCAGGAGATCGAGAAGAGAGAACAATCCAAGATCCATCGTCCCCCTTCTTTAAACTTTTGTTTCTTCCCTCTAGGGGAAAGCAACGAAAGAAAGCAGGGCAGGAGAGTATAAAAAGATCCGAGATCCATCCATGGCCTGGCCACGAGCCGTCTGCCGTCCGGTCAACAGAGCCCATGATGGGGCATCCGTGCATGGTTTCCAAACTCCCATTATGATCTTCGGGAACCCCAACGTGTACCCGAGTACTAAACTTTTCCCTCTCTTTTCAAATTTAAAAACGATGCTACTGGTATAGCAAGAGACTAGAGAGGAGCGACGCCGATGCCAACACAAGCAGAGGAACGAATCCAGCGCAGTGCCGTGCGCGCCTGCCTAGCTATGCATGGATGCACGCACGCATACGCATACGCATAGGCATATGCATATGCGCGCGCGCGCGTCTCCTGCTGCTGGGGCTAGCGGATGGCTGGGCCGGCGTGCGCGGTCATAATTCGGCGCATTTCGTGTTGCCCAAAGAAGATCTCGCGGCACCGGAACCGTGCCGGATCGGGCGCCATCATCACCTCACCTCCCTACGCCCCCGCACTCGATTAGCCCCTCACTGCGCGCCCGCGCGCGCGCACCCAACCCAACTCCACCACCTACGCGGACGAGACGGGGCGAGAAGAGAAGCCGTATGGGACCGGTCACTCGCCTGCGCGCGCCACGCCACGCCCATGACACGCGAGCCCCACCAACTAGCCAAACCATGTGTGCAGCACCGGTGCGGTTGCCGTTGCGTTGCGTGCGTGCGGTGTATTCCCGCGCGTGGCGTGCCGCGTGGGCTCGCAACCGGCATCGATCGACGGCTGTATGGCGGCATAATAGCGTGCCTGCCTCTGCCCGCCTGCGTGCATGAATCGATCGAGGAAAACGAGTGCGTGCGTTGTGGTAGCTCGTAGTAATAGTAGCGCAATATACTAATGCTACACTGCTGCTGCTGCTACTATATCCGCATGGGGCGAGGCCCACCCGGCGGCCACCAATCAGGGGGAGGCTCGCTGCCTGCATGCTGCTTGTTGCTGCTGCCACTGCGTTTGGTCTTTGGCTTGCCTCGGCGCTAGGACGCCATGATGGCGGCGATGATGATGGCGTCCATGCATCGGGCGAGAGCTACTACCACCGCCTTCCGACAGCTGCACGCCTCGAGGGGGAGTGTGCGCCCTGGACGTGGTCTTTGGTGGGGTTCGCGGGTGCGTATATTATGAGCGGAATGATGGCCTCCATCCGCCCGTTTTCCCCTTGTATCGCTACAGAAATCACTCGCTCGATCCCCCTCCCCTAGGGTGGCTAGTGCGCGCAATCTTGCCTAGGCCTCGCCCCCCTCGCAAACTCGCTCGATCCGGCCGGCCGTGGGCCCCCCTCGCAGAGTCGCAGTGCACATGACTCAATGACGTACGAGTACATGCATGACGTGTTCTGTAATTGTTGTACTTCACTAATCTTGGTTGCTTAATTTGGTAGAGGGTATCTGTTTCAATGTTGTAATCTTCTGCTGGAGTAGCATCCAATTCATTATCTACGAGGTCTGCAAATGCAAATGTGATGGTTTATCGATTGGCATCTACACTTCTCGAGTACTGGTCCGCGGTAGACTTGGGACTTAGGCCGTGCTACTAGACCGACATGGCACGGGCCTGGTGAACTGTGGCTAAGACCGTGATATGCCGGTCTAGCACAGGCAGCCCGCTATGCCATGCCGGCACGACCAACCTCGCCTCCGACGAGCCCAAGCATAGTCCACTTGTACACCAGGCCATCACCGTGCTGTGTCGACCCAATCCTGGGCCTTTTGCACTATGGCGGGGTGGCAAGTTGGCAACTAGGGTTAGAGCGGCGGTGGTGGTGGGCACACAGGCTAAGCTGCCATCGCCATGGAGGAAACCTCCTACCAGAGCCACCTAAACAACCGGACCCATAACCTCCATGGCCATTTGACGGAGAGGTTGGAGGGACAGTGGAAGCGAGTGAGGTGGAGGTGGTGGGTGGGTGTGGTGGAGGAAGGCGGTGACAATGGGATGGGGGCGTGGCCCATGGGGTTGTGCGCTCAACGATGGCCATGGAGGAGGAGCTCACGACAGCAGTGCGGGTTGGGGCGTCGAGGCGATGGAGGTGTGCAGTAGGGGGTGGCGGGCCTACGACCATGGAGGACAACTCGAGGAGATGAAGAGGTGATACGACACCAAACAGCATTGTTACTGATTTGGCCAAAAGTGAGTCAGGTGCAATCAGAGCCAAAAGAGAGCAAGGTCCACGACCAGTTCCTGAAGGTCTACGACCAGCTCCAGAAGGTCTACGATCAGTTCAGCAAGGTCCACGACTAGCTCCAGAAGATCTACGACCAGCTCCTAGAGGGCTACGACCACTTCCACAAGGTTCACGACCACTTTCACAGGGTCTATGACTAGTTCTCAGCAGGAAGGGGTACTCATAGTAAACAGTACTCGACGGGAATAGTACTCATCGGCGGGAGCACTCGTCGGGAATAATACTCGATGGGAACAGTGCTCGTAGGGAGGAGCACTCGGAAGGAACAGTGCTTGCCGACTACAGTACTTGGTGGGAATAGCCTACGACCACATCCAGATGGTCTACGACCATGTTCAGGAGGTCAGCTACCACATCCAGAACGGTTACGACCACGACCAGGTCTACGTTCAGGTCTTCAACCAGGTCCACGACCAGGTGGTTCAAAACCAATATGGTAAGTGAAGAAGATAGAAAGATCGGAAGCCAGATATGGACCAGGAACAGAAGATCATACGGTTTCGCAGATCAGATACATATGGATTGGTTTCATACCAATTCAAATCAGTTTATTAGGAAAGTAAAAGTCCATTTTGGATGTTTATTCTGTTTCTTAGGGATAGAGTTCAGGTAGATCACGTTTCTTAGTTTGTTTCAGCCTCAGGCCATGCGTGTGTGTGTTTGGCTGCACCCTTAGGTACTAATATAAGGCCAGGGCACATCCTATTGTAAAGAGAGTTGAAAATTTACAAGTTAAGGAATAGATATCAGAAAATCACCATGGTTTTGGTGGCATGTTTGACGTGGTCTTGAGATTTTCAAGACGAGTTACTTTTTGGTGTGTTGAATCCAATTGAGGTGTTCGATCTTTACTCGCTGAAACTTCGATTCTTCTACCCTTTGTTCACGTGCTACGGTGTACGTGGGAGAAGGTTTATCAAGGAAGTCTTGCTGTTTTTGTGCTGTGTAAGAGCTAGTAGGCTGCCGTCAAGGCGTACCGTGAAAGATCGAGCCAAACAACGCGATCCCACTAGCTTGCTAGTTGGATCCTTTATCAAGTGGTATCAGAGTGCCAAGTTGATCACGGTATGTGCTGAAATTTTTTTGTGGATCGTCAAGAAGGGATGATAGCGAAAGACAAGAAGACAGATTACTCACTAGGGTTCGATTTGAACTCATGTGAGAGGAATTCATTGCAAGAGATTTGATCATCTCAATTCTAAACACGATGTCAAGTGGGAGCGACGACAAGCATTGTGATGGTGGATAAGTTTGCTGCCATGAACTTGGCAAGTCAAAACTTCATCGGCCAATTAAAGCTCCAATTGATACCGCACCCAAAACCGTACAAGATTCGATGGCAAGATCAATATCTGGTGATCAAACATCGCGTCGAGGTACGATTCACGTTGTGTGGTCTTGTAGATTTCGTGGTGTGTGACGTGCTTCCTACCCATATGCATGTATGCTCGTTGCTTCTTGGAAAGCCATGAATCGATCGGAGGCAGTGGCAAAAGGATTATTCTGATCCTTATGCGATTTCTTCGAACAGGTTGTATACTTTTGTTCAACGAGAACAACATTATTACATCGAGTCATACACTTTCGAGCAGTATTTGAAGGATTGTCAATGGAGAGATTGTGCACAAGCTGCTATTGAGAATAAGAAAATTGTTGTTGCTGCTAATAGTGGTTCGACCACAACAAAAGAAGAGGTGAAGCTACCGGACGAGGGTACTGAAAATTTTTCTACCCCCGACCAAATGAAGGAGGACGATGCCCCATCTAGTGGGCTAAACATCCAAGCCAAGGCGACGGCGTCGATAAGATGGCAATAGGGCAGCGTTGGAGCTTGTTCCAAACTCAATGCGAAGTCAAAGGCACGCGTGCAAGTGATTATCGATGGTGGAAGTTTCACCAACATGATTAGCAAAGATTTGGTATACGCATTGGGGCTGTCCACATGGAGGCGTTCTGAACCTCATTATGTGGGTTGATTGAACAAGGCCGGAAAGCTGAAAATAACACACAAGATATGTGTGCCGTTTTTAGTTGACAATTATATTGATCATGTAGAGTGCGACGTTTTGCCATTAGAAGTGTGTGGTTTGCTGTTGGAAAGACCGTGGCAGTATGATCGTGATGTCATACATGCTGGGAGAATCAACACTTACACTTTCAAGCATAAAGGCAAACGTCATGTGCTAAAACCAATGGTGGACAGTGCAATCAAATCTGAAATCAAGTTCGCTGTTGAGGAGAAAAAGGCTTTGAAGATTATCCCAAATCGAGGGCGGTTCCCCTTGAAGGAAGAGGGGATGATACGACACCAAACAACATTGTTACTGATTTGACCAAGAGTAAGTCAGGTGCAATCAGAGCTAGAAGAGAGTAAGGTCTACGACCAGTTCCTGAAGGTCTACGACCAGCTTCAGAAGGTCTACGATCATTTCAGCAAGGTCCACGACCAACTTCAAAAGATCTACGACCAGCTCCTAGAGGGCTACGACTACTTCCGCAAGGTTCACGACCATTTCCATAGTGTCTACGACCAGTTCTCAGCAGAATGGGTACTCGTAGTAAACAGTACTCGACGGGAACAACACTCGTTGGCAGGAGCACTCGTCGAGAACAAGATGCTGGCGGGAACAAGACTGCTCGTGGGAGGAGCACTCAAAAGGAACAGTGCTTGTTGACTACAGTACTTGATGAGAATAGTCTACGACCACCACCAGTTGACCTATGACCACATCCAGATGGTCTATGACCATATTCAGGAGGTCGTCTACCACATCCAGAAGGGTTACGACCACGACCAGGTCTGCGTCTAGGTCTTCGACCAAGTCCACGACCAGGTGGTCCAAAACCAATATGGCAAGTGAAAAAGATGGAAAGATCGAAAGCCAAAGATGGACGAGGAACAGAAGATCATACGGTTTCGCAGATCAGATACATACGGATTGATTTCATACCAATTCAAATCAGTTTATTAGAAAAGCAAGAGTCCGTTTTGGATGTTTATTCTGTTTCTTAGGGATAGAGTCTAGGTAGATCACGTTTCTTAGTTTGTTTCGGCCTCAGGCCATGCGTGTGTGTATTTGGCCGCACCCTTAGATGCTAATATAAGGCCAGGGCATAGTCCATTGTAAAGAGAGTTGAAAAGTTACGAGTTAAGGAATAGATACCAGAAAATCACCATAGTTTTGGTGGCACGTTTGACATGATCTTGAGATTTCCGAGAGGAATTACTCTTTGGTGTGTTGAATCCAATTAAGGTGTTGGATCTTTACTCGCTAAAACTTCGGTTCTTCTACCCTTTGTTCACGTGCTGCGGTGTACGTGAGAGAAAGTTTATCAAGGAAGTATTGCTATTCTTGTGTTGCGCAAGAGCTAGTAGACTATTGTCAAGGTGTACCGTGAAAGATCGGGCCAAACAACGCGATCCCACTAGCTTACTAGTTGGATCCTTTATCAAGAAGGTAAGTGGTTCAGGGAAAAGAGATGGGCTTCGGTCCAAGAAGAAAATTGAGAGGGAAAATTCAAGATCGAAGACGAACTCAAATTTTGCCTGAAGTTTGAATTTGAATTTAAATTAAAGATTGATATGAGGAGAGAGAGATGAAGATTCCAAATTGAGAAATCGAAAATGGAAAATTGAGATTGGAATTTAGATGAAAGATGGAATTTGAGTTGATTAATATTTAATTAATTTGTAAACTCCAAAAAAAAGCCAAACCTTTGAATTAAATTATTTTTTATAAGATAGATTTGAATTTTTTAGAAATTCGATTTTTTTTTAAAAAAATAGATCTCAACAAAATAGCAAAAGATCTCAGAAAATCCAAGAAAAATCCAGGAAGAACCTTGGAACCTGAGGAACTCAATTAAATTAGTTTTGAAGTTAATTAAAGTTTAGTTTATTCATATTTTTTATTTATTTATGAAAAATTCAAATTAAGCTTTAAATCATTCAATAAAATTCAAATGTTCCTTTTATTTTGAAAACTTCAAAAAGACATTAAATTTGGGATGTTACAGAAGCGAGCAGGGAGACAGGGCACCACAGTTCGGCATGGTCCCGACGGGGACGACAGTGAGGTTAGTGTGCACATGTTGGGCACAACGGCAAAGTAGTGGTCGAGGCGCGTGCGGTGCTGTCAATGGCGAGGGTCGACTCACGAGAGGTGGCTATGGCAAGGTCAGCGTGCGTGTGCTGGCATGAGCAGCACGTGTGTGCTACCTTGGGCAGTGCACGATGACGACGACGACGACAACTAGCGGTGCGCCGGTACCTCTCTACCTATCTCTTTTTCACTATTCGGTGTTGGCAGTGACTTTCAGTGAGCCAACGACAACAATTGCAGGGGTGACACCCTCCCAGTATTGTGGCAAGCTGCATGCCACGTGCCCTGCCGGGTGCCCTACTGTGGGTCATATTGTGTTTGGGCCGTTGGGCCTGTTTTGTACCGTGTCGGCCCAATCACAACCCAAATAGGTGTGTCGTGACGTGGCGTGTTGCTCACCGTGCTTGCTCGGTAGGCCCAAACCGACCCTATCATCTATGCCATGTCGGCCCGACCCACTACCGTTCGTGTTGTGTTGTGCTATGGGCCATAGTGGGCCTACCGGCTCGTGGGCTGGCTAGAAAAAGCTCGGTCCAAGTTCTACATCTCGTACGCACTAGCATGATGGAAGGAGAGGGGAATCAAAACTTATTAATTGTGGATGCATGTACATGCGGTACATGTTTTGGCCCACCCATGGACAGGTGGGACAAGGTGTTCCCCATGTCTTGTTAATTGTGTTGCACTCAAGTTTGCTGTTACAAAAGATAGAAGCACACTATTATACCTCCATGCCATGAAATGAAGGGAATTGAATACCTCATTATTTTCTCTGCTTTACCTCGGTTGGCAATGGATAGCAATGGACGCTTACTTTCACCATTATTTAAAATAGAGAAAACAAATTATGTTATCTCGGCTAGGGGGTGAAAATCAATCGAATATTCAACCAATGTGAATATAATTTGAATATTTTCATATTTGGATACGAATAGGATGAATATGAAATACGGATCGTATATCTGCTCAATTAGATTGAATTCGAATATCCGCATAACTTGCAAATGGCTACAAAATAATGACATTTTGTTCCGTACATAGCACAATTAATTATTGCAATTTATTTAGTAAGCCAAAAGAAGCATTCAGGTAGGTAGTTCATATAAAATAACATTTTGGATAGAAAAATATAAAACTATATTTGTATTCATATTTTTTTATTCGAATTTGAACAGGGCAAAAACTACTAATAACATGGGAAGATCCATTTTACGTCGTGCCACATCTTGTTCAATTTGAACATGGTTACTTTGTCACAAAGTATTCCTACATTCAAAATTGGATACTATCTCTCGAACATTCCGATAAGATACTTAATCTCGCATCAGCACATCAAAAGAGCTTCCCTGACAGGCTCTAGTGCTGTTATAGTAGATTGGTCTCACTCACTCATTAATTCATGTACATGGCCGGGTTAGTAGTAGGAGTAATAATCAATCATGGACATGATCAACACGCACAAGGCTAATGTGGACAAAGCTAGACAGCATGTGAAGTACACCTTCAAGAACAACCTAGGGTGGGGCCCACCGGCAGCGGCATGATGCTGCCCCCAAGCGCCGTGAGGCCGCAGCCCTCATTTGCCAGAATTACCCTGTCAGCGACTGGGATTTCCTTCCGGGCCCCATCGGTCAGCAGCAGCCTATAGGGTAGATGCTAGCGAGAGAGGTGGTAGGGGCGGCTCTGTTCCGACAGGGTCGGGGTGCGGAGCTCGTGGGGGCCCCACGCTGCTGGCGCCGGGGGCAGTGGATTATGCGCTTTGGCACGCGCGCGCTGGATCCGACGGCTGTCCACCAGAATCCGACACGCCCCGGCCGCGCCACCCCTGCCCACGAGGCCCATCCGACGGTCACGATGCCACCACTGCCTTTGAGCCTCTGAGCCTTGTCGCCACCAGAGTCTGGGTTTGGCTCTTCTGCAGCTACGCATCATCCTATCCCGTTGGATTGGGGGCACAAAATGTCGATCAACGGCACACAAGAATTGCCATTGTCGATCTACGGCACAGAAGAATTGCCATTTTCTCGGTATATATCACCGCACTAAACTACAAGTATGCGATCGCTTTTAGTTTTAACTCTAGTTTTCTTGAGAGAAATTTTTGTTTTCCTTGCCTCTAAAAACACATAAACTCCCCTTCTCTCAATGCTGGCGTGTCCCGTGTGTGAATTGTAATTGAACATTGTAAGATTGTGCCGTAGGCTCTCACACAACAATGCCTCTGCTAAGAACCAAGCTTTGCTTGGGTGGCTAGTGAAGTGGTTGTCTGCACCACTGGGGTTCAAATCCGTGTTTGGCCATGTCTTATTAAGGAGGATTTTCTTTCCTTTGAGGCGACGCATCTGCCGTGCATGCGCGGCGCTGTGGTGACTTCGTCATTTCTTCAAGCTCCGCTCGTCCGGTCTTCAGTAGGTGTGTGTGTGGATGTCTATGTGTTGTACTGGGTGATTCGCAAAAAAAAAAACAATGTCTCTGCCGGAAAAAAATGCAAAATATCCTTTAGCACTCGGCACAAGCAACTAGCAACACATGATCCCTTTTTATGAAAGAACGGCTAACTCATGATCCATCCCGAGCTAGCTGCATGCAAGCTAATCTAAGGCCATCCACAATGTAGTTGGTGCCAGATTCTTCACCTCATCGCCACATCATACAAGTGTTAGATTTTCTTTTTTCACTCTAGTGTTTAGCACCCGTTTTAATTTTCCTTGTGGGGCCCACCACATAATAAAAAAAATGATTCTTTCTCTCGGCTCCCCCACGTCCGCGTACCGCTCTCCCTCTCTCTCTCTCTCCCGCATCTCTCTTTCTACCGCATCTCTCAATTCCTCCCATGCAGCAAGGGCGCTGCCACCGATTCCGCTAGTTCCAGCCATCCTCTTCGCCACCGACAGACCCAATTGCCTCCTCTCCATCCCCTCTCCCAGATCCCCACACTAAATCGTGTCGTCACCGCTTAAATCGAAGCCGTCGTCAAACCCTAGCCGCCGCGGCAAGACTCCATCCGGCGGCGGCGGACCTCAAGCGGCGGTTTTGGGCGTGGATCTGACGGCGACGAGCACCGAGCGGCAGCCTCCGTGCCCGATCCGACAACTTCAAGCTCGATCCATGGTGAGCCGGCGGCAATGACAACCCTGGCTCCCTGCATTGCAGCTCCCTCGGTCGATTTCTTCTCCCGCATCACCTTCGTCTGGATCTGGAGGGGCAGAACGACATCAACAACTAAGGCAGGGCGGCGGTGACGAAGAGCACCTGTGCGGCTGCGGATCCGGAGGTCGTCGGCTAATAGGTGGGCCCATAAAATTTTTTATTCACTTGGTACCTGTGCATCTACATGCTTCGGTGCAAGGAATCTTCCCTCTAGCACTGCTCCCTCTAATGGCTAACTCATGTCAACACATCTCCTCTTCTAGCACCGGTTGATGTGCACGCTGTGGATGACCTAACTGGCTAATCCTCGCATGATGCGGCTTGGAAGCAACGGTGCCTTTTGCAGGCCCAGCCGACTCAGAACGCCGGGTGGTCAGGGCAGGCCTACTGGGCGTCAGAGGATCGGATTCCCCACTTATCCTATTCGTTCGTTGGCGCCAGTGGCGCGGCAGTGGTGCATGCGGTTGTGGCAGCTCGGCATGCCGGCATGGTGGCGTCGGAGCCGCTGGCGCACGGCAGCACGCACGCACGCTGGCCACCCACCTCCACCTCCACTCCACCTCGGCGTGGACGGACGGACGGAGCCACGGGTCTATCCACTGGGCAAGGCAAGGCAAAACAAACCGGAAGCGGAGCGGGTGGGCGACACGTCGGCAGTGGAGCCCGCGCGTCAGGAGCAGAGAGGCGGGGTGAGCTGGGTTGCCGAGGCTTTTCGGAGCAGGGGGCGGGGGCACGAGGCACGCGCACCCACCATCCCAATCGAGTGCCCACGCAGCCACGCTCGATATCATCTCATTAATTCCTCCTCTCCCCTCTCCTCCTTGCTCCTCCCTCTTCGATTCCCCTCCTCTCTCTGCATCTGCACCTGTATCTACTCAAAAGAAGTGAAAGGGTATATAAATTAAAGACAGCACGGTGAGGCCGGGGAAAAGACGCCCGGTGAAAAAAATCCGGCCCGTTTATAAAACCCTGTGCCCCTCCTCTCCATTGCACACAACATCCGTCCCATCTCGTTCTACACCCTGTGCCCCTCCTTCGAGTTGCTCTGCCTCTTTGTATCTAGCTTGGCTTCATCACAAACGCTGTCTCAAGACATGTTGTCATAAACACTTCAATAGGCAGGTCGATCACCGGTAATGTTCGTGCCCTTTCTTTTCTCGTTGGAATTATTCATCTTGTTGATTGGCTGTTGCTTAATCTGGACGTACTACTTGTCTGTTGGGTTCCAGAGGAGGCGAGGATGCTGTGGGTGGGCTTCAGCGTTCGGCTGGTCGTCTTCTTCTGCGTCATCGTGTGAGTAGTACTGCAACACGTCCATTTCTTCAGCATGGTTAGTCTCTTGTGTTCGAACTACAACGGTGCTAAACCGTGGCACGTTTGGCAGGTGAGTGCTGCCTTGTCGATCGGCCGGAGTTGGAGAGGGGGATCGCAGGGTGTGTTCGCGCCTGAGGATGTGCATTGGGCCCCGCGGGAGGAGACGTGCGTCGACGCGGTGATGAGAAGTGGCGCCATCGCGTACTACTACACGCTGACCAGAGTTTGCCAGGTGCTCGATCATTGCATGTATTGCCTCTGTGTTCCTCTTCCTCCGTTGTACTACCCTTAATACATTTTTCGTACTAGTTAGTTTACGCATTTCATCTCTCCTTCTACTCGTGAATTATCATACGTGTTGCTATGATCTTTAAGCGAAATGCATGCTTTTATTTGTGGTGGTTTCTGTTTAGAATCTCACGGAGTAAACAAATGCTTGGCATGTCAGTAGAAAAAGGCGCACGTCCTATAGCTTTGTATCCTGACGCAACCTGTACGTCAAGTCTCGCACAAGTTGCTGTACTTTGTAGCGCCCCTCCAGTTGCCTGAAGCAGGGGAGCCTGCTATCTTCTCTCCTTTGCTTGTGTTGTTGTCAACCTGCCATCCATGTCTTATGCTCTTAACTATGTCACTTAGCACATTAAGTAATATAAAGAAGTTTGCGCATTATCCAAATGTTGATCAGTTCGGTTTGGCCATGTTGCGCTACCCATTTCTGGAGTAGATCGTACGACATGCCAAGATTTCGTTCACGCGCGTAGTGCATTTTCGCTGCACGCGTTCCAAATCTCGGCATGCCTTCTTTTCCGAAAAATGCTACTCCCCTTAGGCGCTTTTCCTCTTTCTGCTTCTGCTATAGCTGTAGTAGTACCAGTCTTTTACGTGCGCTCGGGTTGGGGGCCTTTAAATATTGGAGTGCTAGCAGTAGGCACTATGCATTTCCAAGTTGCAGACATAGGATCACCGTTTTAGGTAGGATCATTTTTGTCTGACGGGGTCGTAGAATCATGATTTCATCGTATTTTTAAAAGTATATATATTTTATATAAAAATTGAATTATGTTTTCAGATTTACAAGGCCACAGTAGAATTTTTGATTTTTTTAATTTAGTTTCATAAATTTGGATATACTTAGCCATTTTACATTCAATCAAGTTTGTTTTTTTAAACATTTTTAATTGTTTTTTAGTAAAATAATAATTTAAAATCCAATATATTAATGGTAATACTTTTCCAAACTTATTGACAATATATAAGCAGCAAAAACAAAGCAAATTAAATTATTGTAACTTTAATTAGCGATGGGTAAAATGAAATTTTATACTGTGATATAGCTTGTTGTCAGGATCATTCCTACTCGATCCTGAGCACCATCCTATCCGATTCTATATGATCCTACCTCTAGGATCATGTTTATATGAATGTCATTTTAGCTCCGAAGGATGGTATAACCATATGATCTCAGGATCCGTGTCGCTATCCTCAAAATCTTTGTTGCAGCTCGCTTTGGACCTCTTGTGCTTGTACCCTGTTTGCACCCTCACAAAACCGTTAGTCCTGTGTAGTTCTTTCAAGGCATACCCCACCACCCCTGCTTGTGATTGTGTGGTAGGCCAAAGTTGATAGTACTTACAAAAGTCGCTTTAGTCTCACATATGCACCAATTGCTTGACTTGTACAGGGATGACAATGGTAGAGTTCCACATATGTTTGCATTGGCATTGCCAATTCTGAGTGTTCTATCTGCATTGATTTCCTTTGAACTTTCCACTGGCATGATCTGAATATCTGATGTATTTTGCCTTTGGGTTGTGATTTGTAGGCCGAGTACTTCCGTCAGCTCCTCAAGCCTGTGACGTAGACTGACCATTACATAATCCTCCCTTCTTCAGAACAAAACAGAGGAAACAGAGAGCGCAAAGTGTTTTAGTTTCTTTTCCAAGCCCAAACTCCTAGTCAAGACAACAATAAGAGCAGCGGTTGAAAGCGGCGTGATGCAGGGAGACCACGGATACTACGGCGGCAGGGACTCCCCGCCGCAGGGGTACGGCTACGGTGGTTATGGCTACGACGCCGGCGGATACAACTCCGCGGGCGGGTACTACTCCAGCGGCTACCCGTCGGTGCCGGCGTACGAGGACCCGCTCGCCGGGCGGAGGACGCAGGACTGCCCGGCGCCGCTGAACGAGCTCGAGTTCCAGCCGTCGGAGACGTGCCCCAAGAACTACGTCATCTTCGACCAGACCTGCACCAAGAGCCGGGTCATGTTCCACCCCTCCCTGGCGCACAAGTTCGGCGGGTCGTCCGGGTACGACCACTTCTACGGCGGCGCCGGCAACGCGCACGAGGCCGGCAAGAGCACGTACAGGGACAACGACCACGACGAGAGCTGTTCGGTCCGGCAGAAGGAGGACACGGACGAGATCGACGCGCTGCTGAGCTCCGAGGACGGCGACGAGGACGACGTGGTGAGCACGGGGCGCACACCGGGGTACCGGGACGGGAGCTCCCCGGACTCCACGTGCTCGTCCAGCTACGGCGGCGCCGCCGGGGGCAGCAAGTCGAGGTCCGAGTGCACCACCGGCCGCAAGAAGGAGCGGATGAAGAAGATGGTGCGGACGCTCAAGGGCATCATCCCCGGCGGCAACCAGATGGACACGCCGGCCGTGCTCGACGAGGCCGTGAGATACCTCAAGTCACTCAAGGTGGAGGTCAAGAAGCTCGGCGTGCGCGGCTCGGACAGCTGATGCATGACATCACGGGGGGCCATGCCAACACCGGTAAAAAAAAGGCAGCACTGATCGAGTACCACTGACACAACCCTACTACATCCTTCCTTATAACCGATGGCATCGGCATTGTCATTGGCACGAGGCATCTTAGTTGGTGCTCTTTTCGCAGCGCCATGATCTGGCCAAACTCTTTTTGTGCACTCTACTTTTGGCTACGGGCTTTATGCTCCATCCATGATGAGAGCATGGGAGGGAGAGAGGAGAGGGCAAGGATTGATGCATGTACTACTAGCTATAGTGCTTTGCTTTGGGTGTAGTAGTGGAGAGAGATGATGGATGGATGGAAGCCAGTGGGGGCAGGGCAGTGCAGGAGGAGGGGAACAGAGCAATGCATGCATGCTTTGCTTGCTTGGCTGCTCACTTCCCCCTCTTCTTGCCATGCTTTGCTTTCCATTTCTGCCCCCGCCTTGTTAGTGCTGGTGGGTGGGTCCAGTGCATGCTCCACCTTTCCCTGTGAGCCCCAGGAGGAGCCTGGATGGATGGGTCACGCCCCTGTGCTAGCTGCTGTGTGGTTTCGTTGCTTTGATTTCTAGTTGTTGCTGCTGCATCTGCATGCTGCTTTTGTCTTGTTCCGTTTGATCTCGATTCATATGGTGCACGCATGCATGGCTAGTGTTATACTCCAGTGTTATGATTGTGATGTGTGCTGCTCGTGATGGTAGCGATGATGATGATGATGGCACATTGGCGCCCTCCCCCGCGTGGCTGTGTGTTGTATATCCTTGTGGGTTATATTGTGTTTGTGTCCATGTTGGGCTTGGCACTACCGAGCTGGCTTTTGGCGAGCATCCCATTCCTTTTTCGTTCTAGTGCTCGAATCCCACACGAAAAAAGGGGAGCAATTCAAGTGATAGCCCCTTCTTGCTTTAGCAATGTCAAACTTGATGAAAGCTTAAAGGTCACTAATGATGCTCATAAACTATGCATGACCATGGCTCTCCCTAGTTGTAACTCCTAGCTCTGATCTTGAAGCACTTATGAGGCATTTGCGTTTTGATGTCTAGGGATTAACTAAAGATCTTTTAACACATTCCTGGCCAATGATTATCTTCGGCTAGTATGTGTGTGTTGGTTCTTCGATAGCCTTTCTGCATGCTTTGAGTGTCACAATCTTGACCCAAGCTTTCACTTAACAGTTGACTATTTAAACATCACCATCAGGCAAATGTATTGGACTGGACCAACCAGCATTTTAGCTTTAGCTCGAGCGAATCAGGACGCTTGGATGTGGCTCTCCATCGAGGGAAATCCGGCATGCAGTAATCGGCAGCCATTGCCATCTCCTAAATTATCCTTCACACACTTGTTTGGCCCCCAAGCGAAGGCCGCTTTTCAAAAGTGCGAGCATTTCTTTTTTGCCTTGTCCATAAACGCTTCTCTGACTGACTGTTTTTTTCGACTCCATATATAAGCACACTCAATCCTTCACTAAACAATCACGTGTACCCATAAGGTTTAGACTTAAGAGAGTGGTGAATTTGATTTTTGGCTCCCACTTTTTTCCTTCTAATTGGTATCTTTTGCTAGCTGGTGAGCACGCGTGTGGAGTACGTGTGACATGAGTTAGATGTTAACATATGCCACCAA
Source organism: Ampelocalamus luodianensis (assembly GCA_036346255.1). Taxonomy (NCBI): domain Eukaryota; kingdom Viridiplantae; phylum Streptophyta; class Magnoliopsida; order Poales; family Poaceae; genus Ampelocalamus; species Ampelocalamus luodianensis. Next base: position 32,782,919 of record CM070619.1, read on the forward strand.
CAGATCACAAATGTTGCTCTAGTCTGCAGAAAATTTATCTATAAGATCCATTAGTTTGTCCACAGATTTGGAGCGTTCGGCGCGAGCCACTACGACACCAAAAGTGCGCACGTTCCATCGTGCAGCGATATGTGTGTTCGCATCCACGCCGACTTAATGGTTTTTCACTAGAACGACGAGTGATCCAGGAAGGCTCTCCACCTATGTGCGCGACTGCTCTCTCTCTCTCTCTTCTGTGAATGCTGCTGCGTTCGTGAAGGAATTGGTTGGCGCATTCGGCGGCGGGCGTGATATCTTGTTCACCATAGAGGCAGAGGGGGCACAGCTACTACTTATTGGTGGGTGCTCATGCTTCCACCACTATTTCGCGGTGCAGCGCATACGGGTGCTTCCGCCACTATTTCACCGTTGCACGGGTGCCATTGGAAGCTTTCACCGACGTCCATGCGATGGCTCGATCGTGGCATGTCAACTCATCGCAAAATGCTTTTGATAAACATACCTAAAGAGCTAATTTGATAAACACATGTGCAATATATTTACTCTTCGTCGGTATAAACTGTATCGTGCACCGAGAGCGTATCCTCTTTCATAATCTACAAATTGGAGGCGCTATTGTGCTATAATGCCGTGCCTTTTAAATTTCTCCCATGGTTGTTGAATAAGGAGCTTTTTTAATTTTTTTAATCTATTTTCTAAAAATATTTTAAAGATAATATCTCTAACTTTATTTTCAATTTTGACCCCGTTGATCATACTATGACCCGTGGCGTGACCAAATTGTGTTGTCACACCACCGACCGCGGTATGGTCAAACCTATCATGATAGCTCTCCGAGCCAATATGCGTTTGTTTTTGGGTCATGTCACACCAAGAGAAGTGACTTGATAGCACTCGTTTGCCACGCCGAGATCTATAGCGTGACAACGTGCTTTTGTCACGCCATGCGTTGTGGCGTGGCTAAAAGGGTCAGAATTATAAATAAAATTAGGGAGATATTATCTTTAAAATATTTTAAAAAATAAATTAAATAATAAAAAAGTTCGTTGAATAAGAGACGAACATTAGTGTGACTCCTATCGGATATTGTAGGGTGCTGTTTGATCGGCACTGCTCACTACCAGACTCTTAGATGTTTCGTGACGGCCAGAAATATTTACTGACGGTTTCTCCTATTTTCCGGACAGTTTTTGGCCCTCACGAAAGATCAGACGTTTGGTAGTGAGTCCTCCAACTTGATTTGCAAATTTTGCATGCCGTTTTAGCTCTATATGTAAACACAACACGATCAAAATAATTAGTGCTTTTTTCTTGGCATATGCCGCCCCTAGTAATCGTATATTCACCTGTGTAACAGTACTACAAATAAGAAATTAACAACATTACTTTGGAGGGAAATGTTGCCTAGAAAAACCCAAAAGATGAGTATATATCTATGAACCAAAACTGCTTTGCTAAAATGACGTCTAAATAAGATTGAAGGGAGTATTATAATCATATTTTCAAGGAGGGGCAAAAGGCACGTTGCTACGGGTATGTTTGGTTACCCACATGAACTTGGGCCGCACCACCGGATGCAATATTTTGGGTGTTTGGTTGCCTGCATGCTACGTCGGGTCAGGCTCAGCTCATGCAAATTTCCCTCCCGAGCCAGGCCTAAGAGGAACGGCCAAATCGACTTTCGCTCCCGAGCCAGGCCCGAACGATGCAGGCGCGTGCCCACACGGGCTGCTCGTTTGGTGCAAGCACAAAATCGGGTCACCCTCCTCGACTCGTCCCCGTACCTCGCAGCGCATTGTCGCCCGAGAGCACTGGTGTGGTGTGGTGGCCACCGTCTCGCCGTTCCTGTCATCTCCTCCATGGAGTCACGAACACTAGTGCACCACACGAGCAACCCTACCTCGCCGTTCCCGCCCACCTTGTTGTTCCCGTCATCTCCTCGCCACTGCAAACCAAACACACCCTCACTGTTCCATATGTCGGCCGCCGCGCCCATCTCGCCGCCATTCCTGTCAATCTGACTTGCTCCACCTACTCCCTTGTGCGTCACGTCGTGTTCCCAACCATCAAGACCAAAAACCCCCAACCAATTTCGGTTTTCGTCCACAGGAGCTCGCGCCACAGTCTTCTTCTCAAACTCCGGCCCGAAACCACCTCCACCGCCGCTATCCTCTCCCCGGTGAGCCATTCCTCAATTAATCTCTACCGGAGCATCGCCTCACCTACCTCTTCCCCCCCACCCACTCCGGCTCCCCCTTCCCGTAGCGCCGCCGCCACGACGAACCCGCCACACCACCTCGGGCTCACACTGCCGGCCTTCCTCGGCCACTCCTCGCCTCCACTAACTGGTTCGGTGAGCTAATTCCTTTGTCTCCCTGGTTCTTGTGCTCGCCTCCTTCTTCTCCCTCTCCCCCTCCAACGTCGCCGCTGCCCGCTGCACACTGCCGCTCGACCGTCACCGTCCACCTCCGACCGCGACGCCACCTCCAATGGGACCGTCTCCCCCTGGGCATTCCATTTTCACCCTCACCAGCCACCGCCGTCGCCTTCGTCACCGATGCCGAGCCCGCCACCACGCCTCAGTTGCCCTCCCCTGTATCTTCTCTGCTATGTGCACCCTCTCTCTGTGTTGTGTTTGTGAGGGACTAATCATAGGCCCCACCTGTAAGTGGTTCTTGTGAGGAACCGACCGAATGGCAATTGAGTATTAGTTATAAATTTTTGTACTCCCTAAATGACAATTTTGGTACTACATTTACATTAGTTATGATTTTTTGTACTCCCTAAATGATTATTAGTTATGAATTTTGCCCATTTATACTGACAATTGAGTTCAAAAAGGCAGAAACTACTTACATTGGTCCTTTATGAATTTTGTCAATTTATATCTTAGGTTCATTGCTCAATAGTTTTGGAGTGAAGTCATGTCCTTAGCTATTTTTACATCCAAGTCAAACATCCTATCGAGAGGGTATTCTCACCACCCACTAGAAGAGGTGAGCACACTCTGCCACATGCAGACAACCAAACAACCCATGTTGCATCGAGTCATGCATCTACTCTTCCGATGCAACCAACCAAACAACATCTCAGCACAGCCTGTCCCAACAGAAACAGACAACCAAATAACCTACTATTGCATCCACTCTGCCTGGCAAGGTTCAGTCTAGATGACCCATACGGGCCAGGCTATGCCCATGCAGACAAACAAACACACCTTACACTCTCTGTCTCAGCTTATTCTTTACTGTGGGGATCCCTCTTTTTTTTTTTGAATTACTGTAGGGATCCCTCCCATCTCTATTAACACGTACACGCAGTGGCATCAGGCAGGTTGGTGGATCATGTAGCTAGGCCGGTCCAGGTTGCGATCACCATGCACGCACAAGACAAGAAACGAGAAAAACCAACACTTTGAAGGGATCCAGCTAGCTAGCTTGCAGTTCATCCAATCATCCGTATCATATATACGTACGTACCTTTTGCTCGCTCACCCCACTCGTACTTGAGAAACAGTACACGCGCAGCACGCGGCGAATGTCACGCACGATCCAGTCGGTGTTGATTCCACCGTGCAGATGCAGGCAACGAGACGTCGTGCCGTCTTGGAGCTATCCCCCGTACGTAGTGCGACACCGCGGATGAGAGGTGAGAGGGCCATCCACTACAGCATGCAGGCAGGCGCGCGCGCGCGTGGAGCCGCCGAGCCGGGCGTCCCGCTAGTGCGTGCGTGCGCGCGGCACGGGCCGTCCTCCCCGTGCTGCCCCCCCCGCCCACTAGCCACTACTAAACTCCCGTCACGTCCCCGCACTGTGCGCCGCCACCACAGGCACAGTGTTATTGGTTGATTGACCTTGCAAAACCCTTGGTCTGTTTTTTGTTTCTTTTTTAAATAGCCGGTGGCCTGGTTTTGGAATACGGCTTTTAAAGTTATAGTGGAATACGGCTTAGAGCATGTACATAATGCAGATGCTTAGAGAGGTGTTTAGTAAATAAAAACTGATTTTTCGTGCCACGTAAGATAGATGAGATGCTTATTTTGTAGCATCAATACTTGATTAAGCACCGGTGCTTAAGAAGTGCTTATGTATATAACTATATATAATTATTAGATAATACAATCACCTAAGCACCTACAAAACAGATGCTTGCATTGGAGGAAACAACTTTTACATAGATACTTGATGACATGGCTACATTCTCTTTCTTTAAGCACTCATATATAAGCATCTTGCATTGTACATGCCCTTACAGAAACCGAGTATCGCTTGGATAACCACCTTCCATTTAAGCATTGCCTCAACTTTCATGAGCGAAAAAAAGCAATCTTATCAATACCGTTCTAGTACCGCTGGTATTACCAGTATGTATTATTCCGCCACCTAAAACGGTACAGAGTAGGCCTGCTTTCCGTACTGATCTCGATACTGGTTAATACCAGCTCGATACCGGTCATATCACCTTCGATACCAGACAATGTCGGCCATACTGGTGGAATTAAAAATATCGTCTATTGAACTCATTGAAGTATATGTTATATTTGATCCTATTACTATGTATTTAGAGTAATATTACAAGTGAAATTTAGTGTACATACAATTAGACATATATATACTTATTATATTAAACTCCAAATCAGTACATTGGTACAAATCTGTATCAGAATGGTAGTCAAACCCGTGGCAAAATCTCATAGGGGTTTATCGGTGTGAAAAGCTGTGACCATCACTCTAGTGTAGGCACGTCTCACGAGGTACTAATAAATTGTAGAATTACTGTAAAATGTCCCAGAGCTTAAGATACTCTAGCAAAATCTCATAGGGGTTTATCGGCCAACCGGCATTAGATATTTGATGGCACGGTAGATGGATAACAGTGGTGTCACCGGCAGGGGTTATAGTAAAGACGAAAAAGAGAGGAAGACACCACAATTCAGCGTGAGGAAGTATGGTTGGATCACTGGGTGGCGCACCAACGGTAGCACCAATTTGTATACTGATAGCAGTGAGTCGGACATGCAACCATAAAGTTTTATTCTAGCAACTTCATAAAAGTTATAGAAACTTAATACTGCTATAATACTATTGGTGACAAAGGAACCCAATGTTACTCAAGCGCGTCCAAGCTATCAATTTCCAAAATTTTTATACCAGAGATAAAAGGTTGAGTGTAGTAGTGTACGTGCCCACGGCAAGATATACTTGCACGAATGGCTGCGAATTGCCATGCATGGATTGGTGCTTGCCGATGGCTGACCGGAGCAGCCTGGCACTGCCAAAATGGGCCAGTATATTTTGTTTCCCTCGAATTGAGAATATGGGTTTGTTGCATCACGTGACGTGACGTGACGCTTGACAAACTGTCACGGAGGGAGGCGTGCGCCAGTGGAAGCCAGCCATCTGGGTAGTCATTTCCGTGCTGTAGTGACCAACGAGGACTAGGACCGTCAGGCGCAGGCAGGAGTCAACGATGAGTCATGGTCTCATGGATGTCTAATATGAGAATTTTTTTTAGGGTGGATAATGTTGGGAAACTATGGGCCTAACCCTGCAGTCGGCCTATTAATGGACGCCCCATCTCAAATCCTAACAGGGTCGTAGCCTATAAATAGAGAGCGCTATTCATTGTAAAGGATGGATCGATGAAAGAAGGAATAAAGAAAAGCAAGACGTCCCCCTACATCTCTGTGTTCTATCTCTTATTCTGTTCTTGTTGTTCATGTATTGTTCTTACGATTCTACGCTTGTCACGAGTAATCGCCGGATCGACTCGCCTTGACGGTTCCTCAACAGATAATACCGTGGATGGATACCGGATCCAGGCCTGGTGCTATGTGGGTTGAAACACTAGTCCGGCCCAACCCTAACTCCCCTAATTCAGTGACTGTGAGCATCGCCTCGCCTCCTCTTGCCCAACCGCGTGCCTTTGCCCCTTCGTCCGACCACCCCTGCTCTGCTCCACGCCGCCGCTCTCCACCCGCCGACTCCGCCCCTCCGTCCGCCGCTCTGTTCAACCTCCACCCATTGCTCGCTCTCCTCTCTTGCCTGCTCGCTCGCCTCTATGGCTCTGCTTGCCTTTGCTATTCTCTGCTCTACCCTCCATGTATGTAAATTCAATCTCACTAGTCACTCCCAATTCGGTAATTTCTAAATTTCAATAACTAATTAGAATTTCGGTAATTTCTAAATCTCAATAACTAATTAGAATGATATATTGCTACTTGCTAGTATTTTGGCTAGATGGTGAGTATTTTTCAAAAGATGCCTCTAAGAAAAGTTTAGTAACTCAAGGTAGCGGTGTTGAGCAAAAAAAGATCACATATTGAGCTTAATATAGATGATATTGTTGGTGATCCGGGGCTTCAAAAGCTAATTGAAGAATTTGATCTTGATATTAGAGATGACCCTAGGAAAGCATTTTTTTGCTATGGGTCTATTTAAACCATTTGGCCATGATTTCCCACGCAAAAGAGCAGGGGATCCAAACGAGGGCCTTTGCAATTTCATGATTAACCAAATTTGATTGGCTAGAGTATCGTCTCATTGAACTTGCCTTGATTTTGCCCGTGTCAACAATGACAGCTTGAGCGGGCTTTTCTACTATGAATCTTATTAAGACTCAATGAGAAATAAAATGGGCGACAATTGGATGAATGATAGTATGGTATGCTATATTGAGCGAGACAAGTTTGCAATGATTAAATATGATGGTATTTTGCATTGTTTTCAAAGTAAGAAGTTACGTTGGGAAAAATTACCTCATGCTAGAATTTAGTGGTATGTTTTGTTGTTTTGTATTTGTGAATTTATCATTCATATCGTTTGTCATTCTAGTTTATGATTTATATATACTACTTTATCTATGTAGGTTGTGATGGTGCCCATGTAGCGTGGAGACATGTCATGACTCATGATGGCTTGGTGGATCAAATCTCCCTTAATTCGCTATTTATTCTAGCTAGAATTTTTTTCAACGTCATTTATCTGTTTCACTATAATGTCAGTTGTTGGGTCAATGGTTACGTTCGTTTTGCTATGTTATAGTTAAATTGCAATCTAGTGAGACTTCTAGCCTGACATAAGTTAGCACCCCTTACTCCATTTCTAGATCCTCTACTGGACACAGGTAGCAATGTAGCTCGAAGTGGATCGGATGCCCAAGAGGGGGTGTTTTGGGATTCTTTTTTTTGCTTAGTGTGGCCAAACAACTCACACACAAATCTAGGGAAGTTTTGAATCTAGGTTCCAATCCTACACAAGTCTAGTATCTAGGAATTTGAAAGGACAAGAAAGTAATGCGAAAATGTAAAATAAACAAGAGACATAACCAATTTTTTTTACCAAAGTCTTGGAGATTCGCTGATCTCCCCTACTCCTCGTTGGAGCACTCTCGCAAGAGTATTGCTCCTACTTGAAACCGCATAAGGAATCAAGCTTTTCACTCGTGGTAGTCCTCTACTCCGTATAGATGGACTCCGAACCTTCGCAATCTTTCCAGTGCCTTCTACAAGCTTCTCCTTGAAAGGTCACCTAAAACCACGCCTGCAAGCCATCTAGAAGACGTTGATCTCTAAAGGTAAGAAGCCTAGACCATCATTTGAACCTAGAAAGGTCAAGCAACTAGAGTGATACACACTAAAGCCCTATGCTACCTCTAAAATCTCTCCAAATATGCTCTTGAGTGCTCTTGATCTTCTATGAGGTGAACTTGTAAAGTGGCCAAGAGTCTCACAAAAACGTCCATGCCAAGTATTTATAGCCCCCTTGAAGAAACTAGCCATTACACACAATTTCCTGATAGATCAGTACCTTTCGAATCATCTGAAACCCTTCCGGATCATTCTAAAGCTTGAAGTCCAACGGTAAACAAAAAACTAGCCGTTACAGGCCTAAAGTATCATCCGTTAGCTTCCAAATCAAACTTATATATGGATGATCCTTCTCACCCGGATCATTCTAAATGCCCAAAAGTTCCAGCCTATGCCGAAAACCAATTCTTTGTCTCAATGATTTTTTTTTGCTTATCCGTTAGCTTCCGGGTCAAACTTACATCCGGATAATCCTTTCCATTTGGATCATTCTGAAAGTACAAAAGTTCTAGTCCTTACAGAAAATCAACTCTTTGTTTCAATGATCTGGTTGCTTGTTCGATAGCTCTAGGATCATCCTGAATGTCTAATTTTCTAACACCCTGAAAATCACCACCTTCGGGTCTAATGATCTTCTTCCTTGTCCGATAGCTATAGGATCATCTGGAATGCATTGATATTTCTCAAACTTAGCCAATAGTGCTCTAACTTTGATTCCGTTGCAACTTCAACTTTTTCATAGTCTTCCTTTGACTAAAGATAAGCTAAACAAGTCTAGTATGCATAACAACTAGCCACTCAACATAACCAAGTTCAAGCTATTAGCCTAGACTGTAACATCCCAAATTTTGGGCTTGTGTTTCAAATGTAAGAAAATGAGTAGAAATTAAAACTTTTTCTTACATCATGTATTTCTTGTTGTGCCAATCAATTCTTGTTCAAGGAATTAAGGAATTACATTGTCATAAGTCTTTTGATCCAAATCTTGTTCTTCCAAAAACAATCTTGTCAAATCTTATGATCATCCTCTGGATATATTTTTCCTAAGTCTCTGTGGTGGTATGTGACCCCTCTGAAAAATTTCACAATTTTTAGAAATTGTTTGAATATTTTTAGAGGCGATCAAACTGTTTGACTCTCACCAAACATTAAAACAGAGCCTTGCAGAATTTTTGGAGATTTATTCGCAGCATAAAACTCTCTGAAAATTTTACACAAGGTCAATGTCTGAGTCAGCAAGCTCTGTAAAATTTCCGAATTTTTGGAGTTATTTTGCTACCCCAATTAAATCCTCAAAAGTCTCAGCATAATTAAAACCTAAAAACCAAATTCACTATTCATTAGGTTCGAGTCGGGCTCGAGTCTGAGCCACTTGACTTGATTGAACCACCTAACTGCACCGAGCCGCGTTTTAAAACGCGCGTGCGATATCAGCCGTTGGATTCAAATCGCTCGGCCCACGTTCATGTGAGCATTCGGACCCTCCGGTTGCATTAGCCAATTGGGACCGTTGGATCTCAATCCAACCGTCCAGATTCTTGAGGGCAATCGGACTGTCCGGCGAACTCGTTTAATCGTGACCGTCCATTTTTAATCCAACGGTCGTGGTTTGTTTTCGCTGTTCTTCTTCCTCCTCGGCTTCTCCGTGCGCGCGGGCGTTCATGGCAGAGAGAAAGAGAGAGCATGGGGGGCTTGTGGTGTCACCTCAAGTTGCTTTAAATCCAACGCCTCTCGCAATGCATTTAATGCGCAATGTGCTTTCTCCTCCATGGTCACCGTGCTCACTTGCTCCCATCACTTCACGGTCCTCGACCAGCACCATAAACCGAGCTCACCATGGGCTCATGTTCTTGCTCGAAAACCTAATTCCCTTCCTATAAATTGGCCTCTAGGTCCTCCCGGTGTTCTTTGCACCACACCTAGCTACTCTCGGTGTTTGAGCAAAGAAACCACCTCACACCTCAAAACACCATTGTTGCCCGTAGAGCTCCAATGGCGGCCTGGTGTCCAAAGTGGTTCATCTTCAACCTTTCTTGCACCCTTTTGAACTCCTCAACCTCCTTTATATTTCCCTAACTTGATTTTGGGTTGCATTCACAGAATCACTCAATTTTAAGTTTGGAGATTTTCGTTGGTTTCACCCCTTTCTTCTCCTCATTAAGTGGTTCTTTTGCAATTATTTGCTTTTGGAGCCTCTTTGAGCTATAGTGAAGCTGTGGTAATGATTTGGTTCCACTCATTTTGCTCAGAACCTCATTTTCCACTTCATCTTCTTCGACTCAGTGGACTTCATCGTGTTCAAGTCTTCCCGCCATCTTTGAAGCTCCTCTCGGTTAAGGTAGTTTCGATTAGTCCTTAGAAGCTATGGCACCCGCATCCTAGGTCGGTGAGCTTTTCGCTATTTTCGTGTTTAGCCGTAGGGTTCCGTTTTCGTTTCGCTGGCCGGCGTTCTAGTCCTCGCCGGCAAGAATGCTACCATTAGGTTCGCATCATATTGCGAATCCATTTTGGGTCTTGTTCGGCGCGCCACGCATGTCGCCGGCGATTTGCCGTTGAACTCACTCGGGTTTTGCCGGCACAGCAGCTCCCGTTTTCGTCATCTGATTAGGACACATTAATTGCTAATCATTAGTTGTTAATTGTGTCTTAATCATTATTGTTGAGCCACTGACTAGTGGGCCCAACATCCTTTAATCACTCTCTGGTTCAATCCCGCACTGTTCCGGCATCATTAATGCTAATCATGGGTTAATTAAAGTGTCGGCTCTATTGGCTGTCGGAAATAACCCCTGTGCCACTGCCAGGTGGGCCCGTGAGCTCAAAACCGAAAACCAGAAGTCATTAGGGCTGATTTTGGGTTATTTATTGCTAATCATTGTTAGCAATAAATGTGTCCGAAATTACCTTTTTAAGTCACTGACAGGTGGGACCACGCGCACTGTGCACGTGTGTTAAACCTCGCATGTGTGACTCTCAGTCACTGACATGCGGCCCCGCGTGTCAGTACTCCTGTTTGCACTTCAATCTTGGACCGCCGTCCATTTTGCGATCTGCGGCCCAGATCTTGTATGCATTCGGACCATCCGGTTCCCCTCATCATTCTTGGCCGTCTATCGTTTGATCTGCGGTCCTGATCATGCGTGCAATCGGACCTTCCGACGGGAAGTGCTCTCCGTGCCGCTCATCTTTAGATCTGGTGTGGCGGCCGAGGCAACCGCCATGCCGTCCGGTTGCATTCCTCCTCGTGAGCCGTTGGATCTTGATCCAACGATGGGCTCCGGTTTTGAATCGCGCGCGTGCGCTGTTTTCCGTGCGTGTGGCCCGTTGGATTTCGCATCGACGGCCCACGAGCGTCCACGTCGTTTATTGTCGGTTGGGTTGGTTTTTATTTCTGTAAGTAATTTTTATCAACTGAAAATTGTATCAAAACTTTAGAAATTCATAACTAATTCAAGATAAATCCTTTTTACATGAAACCAACTGCAATAAATTTGTATTTCACTAAAGTTCAATATAAAAATGCTTTTAGCTATGTACAGTAGTAGAAAATTCGTAATCTTTAATAGCTTGTTTTCTGCTATTTTTATATATTCAATTGTATTAAAACTTGGAAAATGCATATCTTTTACGGATATCTCAGAAATTGAATGATTTTAACTTTGATAAATTTGTTATTAACTAAACTTTAATCTAAAATGGTGATAGGTCTAAATCAAGAAAAATATGTTAGTAGATTTAACCTTATTAGCAAAGACTTAAAAATTCAATTAATGAGGTAATAGACACCGATAATTCCTGTAAATCCTAAAAATAGAAATTTGATGTTAGGAAATCCCTCATTATCATTCTATAATGTGAAATAGGTTTTGCACATGTTTATATTTCGAAAGTGCAATATGCTAGTTTTGCATCTTAGAAAAATCATAACTGAATCATTTTAACTCCAAATGACCTGAAATTTTATATGGGTTACCACTATCCCAGTGGTAGCTACCATAAAATTTCAGCTTCAAACTCTTTCTAGAAAATGTTTTTGCTACGATTGCTAAATATGGCGAAAATGTGTTTTTAGGTAATATCTTTTGCACCACAAATCCAAATTAGGTTTTTCCAGTTTCTATATCTAGGTATATTCGTATTCTACCTTATGTATAAATTTCATCGCATTTGGATAATTGTTGCTTGCTCATTGGTTTATTTGTGGCTCGTCTTATTGGTTGTTCTTGGTTCTTTTTGCCTCTCGCTTAGGATTCGACATTTGCGGTAATCCCGAGAGCGACCCTCCACAACAAATTGAGCAACAGCAAGAAGGCAAGCAGTTTGATCATGTTAATCCCAGTATTTTAAGTATTTATGTTGATTACAAATTCTATGTATGCATTGCTACTTTGTTTTGATAGTTGGCCTACTAGATGCATTTCCTTAGTAAATAATTATCCTCTACTACTATGAGCTTAGGTTACTTGCTGTGATTTAGAGTTCATGGATGGGCTCTTGTCACTTAGTAGTTGCGAATTAATTGCTTAGCCATGCTTAGTTTCGGTAGAAATGGGCGGTTATCGACTTGTCGATAACCTTGATCACACAAAACTTATTATGAATTATGATTTCCACCTTGTGCCATGTCTACTTATGAAAACTAAAACTGAAAGCAAAATGATTTAGACTTGGGCACAATGGTATGTTGGTGTGATTTTCGGGTGTGACTGGAATGGTGCCTGAGTCAACAAGGACCGAACATCTTGTTACACTAAACCAAGCATTTTAGCGTGCTAACCACATTAGAGGGTATGGGACCTCTCTTGACTTAGTACTTTGGCGCGTATTGCCCTCGGGTGCAGGAGGTCGCAGGAGGGATGGTGTTGGGAGCATTGTAGTGTCGAAAGACTTCACCGTGATGGGATTTGTCGTCTTTCGACTTGCAATGTAAGCGTATGGTGTTTCTACCCATACGAGCGGCTCGTGGTTGATACACAATATTGGAAAAAGTCTCGTAGGACTTAGCGTGCCGACATACCTTCTAAGTGTGCTTTGTGGCTTAAAGGCGATGCAAGTGTGGGTACATTGGTACACCTGCAGGTTAAAACTATTCGAATAGCCTCGTCCTAGGTTATGGAAGGTCTTTCAAGAGTTAGAATACAACCTTTTAAATTAAAACTTGATGGGTGGTACGAATCGGGATCCGTGCTATGTTGTGGTGGCTATTGGGATAGTCGCTTCTGTGTGGTTACTTGTATGTATCTTTACTTCATTACTTTGATAACAAAACAGATTTGCAAACTTGCTTTTAAAATGTATTACATTATTGCAAATAAAGTTGGCTTCATGCAAAATGAGACATACAACCTCCACCTAAATAAGCTTGCATGTAGTTTATGAATAGGTCTGCTATTCCACACGTCAGTCTTGCGGGTACAAAGACAATCTTTGTACTCAGTTGCTACGCTTAACTGTTTTGTTGCAGAGGAAGAAGGTGAGCCTGAGGGGCCTCACTTTTGTGAGCTGTGTTGTGGTAGCTTGCGGGGCGACTAGCTTGGCGGCCCGGTCGGTTGCCTTGTGGGTGTATGGCTAACCGGTCGACTTTTGTTCTAGCCATCTTATGGCGCTTTTGCTTCCGCTGTCATTCTTGTATATTGTTCTATTTGGCCGGTCGGCTCTCTCTTTTGTAATAACTTTACTTTATGTATGTCGTTGTTGAACTTAGTAATATATGTTGTATGGAAATGATGTGTAATTTTGTGATGATGCGCATATGCTGCAGTCAGGAAGCATATGACCATCGAGGCTTAGAATGCTAATTAGTAACGCTAGAACCATTTGGAGGTTAAGTGTTACTAGTTAAATATTCCGGTCCTCACAAAGTTGGTATCGAGCCATCTTGACGTAGAAACCCTAGCTTGGTCGCTTTAGGATATTTTGAAAACTTACTTTCAAATAGTTTATGAAAACTTAAGTAAGTTCTCTAATTTTACTCCTCACCTATCCTAGCTTGCTCATCTCACCTTACTCTCACTTAAGTTTGAAAAAGTTGTTCCTCTCTTCCTTTCAAAAATTAGCCTCTATCGATTAACTTGGGTTTGGGAGAACCATGAGAGCTTGGAGAAAGAGATCTGGACAGCTAGCTAGTGGTGAGTAATTAAGGTAGGAAATGAGAGGTTAGTTCAACTAAAACTTGTGGGAATAAAAGGGTAAGAAGTGATATGAAATTAGCTAAATGCCTATACTCTATTAGGTGGTTATACCTTGATTTTTGGACTGTTTTGAGCTAAGAATTAGTGCTGAAATTTTGGGTCTTCGCAAACGATTGCTCGTTCTTCCATACGGGTTGGTCGTTTCGGAAAGTCGATTCGGTGACTTATGGTCTCATGTTCTCTTGTGGCTATTCTTTGGTCATTTTAACTAAGTTTGGATTTCTGTGCTCTTGGGTCTTGAACTGTATCTAACTTGTCTTAGTGAAACAGGATGGCTGGAGGGACCCGTAGTGGTCGAAATCAGCCGGGTAGTCCCGATGAGGAGCTTCCCCCTCCTCCGACCATGGCGGAAGTCCTCATGCAGATCGAACGCAATCGTTCGGAGGACCGTAGGGTGTTGGAGGTTATCGCCAGGAACACCTCCACTCCCTCTGGTGCCTCGGATCCGAGGTGGTCACGGACTCGTGGGGGCTTGCGGAGTTCCTCCGCATCACCTCCTACCTTCTCCCGACCAGGATCCCTGGACGCAGACGATTGGCTGCGTCCGGTTGAGCGAAGCTCAACGCGTTGCTCGATGCCGGGAGCGGGAGCGGGCACTTTTCGCATCACATTAGTTGGAGGTGCGGCACTCTCATGGTGGGAGAACTTCCTCGCCATGCATCCCGCGGACACGTGGTCTCGTGGGAAGAGTTCGATCGCTTTCCGTCGGGCCCATGTCCCCGCCGGCCGATGAAGTCAAGAAGAAGGAGTTCCTTGCGCTCAAACAGGCGCAAGTGCAGGATGAGTACCTCCACGAGTTCAACCATCTCGCGAGTGCGCTCTGCCGAGGTGGCCACCGATGAGGCCAAGCGGGAGAAGTTCATGGAGGGTTTGTGCGAGGAGCTTGGACAAGCTCTCTGTTGTGACTTCCGACTTCCGGACCTTGGTGGAGAAGGCCATCGTCGCCGAGCATAAAGCGAGCGCGGCGAGTACCGCAGCGCAAGTGGGAGGCCGGTGCCGCACAGCGGCCTCGTTAGGTCCCGAGTTGGGCACTGCACCGTGGCTCGTTCTTTGGCTTCACCACCGCCGAGGCCTTCAGCACCAGCTCCACGTCCTCCGCAGGTCGTGACTCGATCGCGTCGTCACGACCCGCCAGCAGGTGTTCCCGCAACCCGCGCGCCGACGCCACCGCTTCTCACACAACAAGGGCCACTACGCGAGTAGTTGTCCTAAGAAGATCGGCGCGCCCTCGTCCTAATGGAGGACGCGGCGAGGAGTGGTCACCCACCGACCGAAGACCCGGGCTTGGGAGCGGCCGAGTCAACCATATCTCGGTGAGGAGGCACAGAGGCGCCCGGCGTGGTGTTGGGTACGCTCCTTGTTAATTTGCATCCTGCTACAGTTTTATTTGACTCGGGAGCTTCGCATTCTTTTATTTCGAAGTCTTTTGCTGTTGATTGTGGACTTCACTGTGTTCCTTTGGGGATTCCACTGCTCATTCGCTCTCCGGGTTCGGAAATGAGAGCTGACCAAGTATGCCGGGATGTCCCTATCCACATCGAAGGAGTGGGATTCTTGGTGAATCTTATCCTACTCGACTCGGCACGCCTGGACGTGATTCTTGGCATGGATTGGTTGTCCCAACACTTAGGGCAAATCGATTGTGCCAGGAAGATTGTCTACCTCACCAGCCCTTCAGGTGAACAGGTTGGGTTTTCACCGCAGTTGCGAGAACCCCACCTTTTTGCCCTTGAAGCAAAGCCAGCATTGGAGATTCACGACGTCCCCACTGTGTGCGACTTCGCGGATGTCTTTCCTGAAGATTTGCCCGGGATGCCTCCTGTTCGAGATCTGGAGTTTGTGATAAAGTTGCTGCCCGGTACCGCCCCTATTTCTAAGAGGCCGTATCGCATGCCTCCTAATGAGTTGGAGGAGCTGAAAAAGCAACTGGGTGAGCTGCAAGAGAAGGGCTTTATCCGTCCTAGCTCATCTCCTTGGGGTTGTCCAGTTATCTTTGTGAAGAAGAAGGACAAGACCTTGCGCATGTGTGTTGATTACCGTCCGCTTAATGAGGTGGCGGTAAGAAACAAGTATCCTTTGCCCGTATTGATGATCTTTTCGATCAATTGACCGAGCACGTGTCTTCTCAAGATTGACTTGAGATTGGGCTATCATCAAGTCGGGATCGGGCGAGGATATTCGAAGATCGCCTTTGCTACTCGTTATGGTCTTTACGAGTACACGTCATGTCTTTTGGTTTGACTAATGCTCCCGCCTTATTCATGAATCTTATGAACTCGGTATTCACGGAGTATTTGGATAGATTTGTGGTGGTATTCATCGATGATATCCTTATCTACTCCAAGAGTGAAGAAGAGCATCTTGAGCATCTTAAGCTTGTGTTGGGCAAGCTGCGTGAGCACCAGTGTATGCCAAATTCAAAGCAAGTGCGAGTTACGTTGAAGGAAGTGGTATTCTTGGGCCATGTTCTTTCAATGGGAGGTGTGGTGTGGATCCTAGCAAGGTCGGTGATGTGCTATCTTGGGGTCACCCAAGTCGATCCACCGATGTGCGGAGTTTTCTTGGTTTGGTGGCTACTACTGCTGCTTTATCGAGAATTTCTCCAAGATTGCGAAGCCTATGACCGAGTTGCTCAAGAAAGACAAGAAGTTTGAGTGGTCCGCTACTTGCGATGTGAGTTTTCAGGAACTCAAGACGCGGTTGACCTCAGCCCCAGTGCTTGTTCTCCCTGATATTCACAAGAGTTTTGATATCTTTTGTGATGCTTCTCGTCAGGGTCTTGGTTGTGTTCTTATGCAGGAAGGCAAGGTTGTGGCCTATGCATCGCGGCAATTGAGGCCTCATGAACTCAACTATCCTACTCATGACTTGGAGTTAGCTGCTGTGGTCCATGCACTCAAGATTTGGCGGCATTATCTGATTGGTAACCGCTGTGAGGTGTATTCTGACCACAAGAGCTTGAAATATTTGTTCACCCAGCCAGATCTGAACCTCAGGCAGAGAAGATGGTTGGAATTGATCAAGGATTATGACATGGGTATTCAGTACCATCCGGGCAAGGCCAATGTCGTGGCTGATGCACTCAGTCGGAAGGTGTATTGCAACATGTTGATGCTCCGAGAGCAGCAGCCTACCCTCATTTCAGAATTCCAGCGCCTCAATTTGGGTTTGATCGAGCACGGTTCTCTTGCTACATTGGTTGTGCAACCAACCTTGGTGGACCAAATCAAGGCGGCGCAGCAGACAGATGTTGGCGTGAGTCAAATCAAGCAGAACATCAAGGATGGGATAGCCAAGTGCTTTTCAGAGGATGAACATGGCGTTGTGTGGTTTGGACAGCGTCTTGTGGTCCCTAAGGTCATGGAATTGCAGAATTTGATAATCCGCGAAGCCCATGATTCTCCTTTGTCTATTCACCCGGGGCTACCAAAATGTATCGGGACCTTCGCCGAGGTTCAGTGGACCGAATGAAGCGCGAGATTGCCAAGTTTGTTGCCGAGTGCGGCGTGTCTTGTCGTGTGAAGGCGAGCATCGTCGTCCGGCAGCCTTCTTCACCTTTGCCGTGCGAGTGGAAGTGGGATTCCGTTGGCATGGACTTCATCACCGGATTGCCCGCTCGTCCAAAGGGAATGATGCTATTTGGGTGCGTGATCGACGTGTTGACTAAAGTGGCACATTTCCTTCTGTCAAGACTCGGCCGTGTGGGGCCTTTGGCGAACTTTATGTCTCGAGGATTGTGAGTCTTCACGGTGTGCCAAAGACGATTATTTCGATCGTGGTGCGCTTTTCACCTCGCGGTTTTGGCATAGTGCGCAGAGGCTATGGGGACCGCCTTCACTTCATCTGACCTTTCATCCTCGGTCGATGGTGGACGGGCGAGTCAACCAAGTGTTGGAAGATATGCTCCGTGCTTGTGTTCTTTCCTATGGGAAGAAGTGGGAGAAATGCCTACCATTTGCTTGAGTTCTCCTACAACAACAACTATCGAGCCGATCTTGGCATGACACCATTTGAGGCTTTGTATGGGAGGAGATGCGAACCCCATTGAACCCAGTCGAGATCGGTGGCGGCGATTTTCGCCCGATTCGATCAATGAGGCGAAAGTCAAGTTCGATTGATCCGCGAGCATCTGCGCACGGCCCAGTCGAGACAAAAGAGCTATGCAGATCGTCGTCGCCGTGAGTTGAGCTTTGAGCCCAATGACTTTGTGTATCTCAAAGTCTCACCCTTGAAGGGCCATCAACGTTTTGGCATCAAGGGCAAGTTGGCTCCTCGATATGTTGGGCCTTACCGTATCATCGAGAGAGTTGGAGCGATTGCATCTGATTGGAGCTACCACCGCACTTGAGGGTGTGCATGATGTGTTCCATGTTTCACACGAAGAAGTGCCTCCGTGTCCCGACCGAGAAACTCCGTTGGAAACTCGATGTGCGGGAGGATTTGACCTCACGAGCATCCTGTTCGTATTCTTGAGGAATCGAGCGGAGAACGAGGAACCGTGCCATCAAGTTCCTTAAGGTTCAGTGGTCAAACCATTCGAAGATGAAGCAACTTGGGAGCGAGAAGATCGCCTTCGTGCGATTTTCCTTCTTTCTTCTCCGAGTAAACGGAATCTCGGTCGAGATTCTTGTAAGGGGAGAGTTGTAACATCCCAAATTTTGGGCTTGTGTTTCAAATGTAAGAAAATGAGTAGAAATTAAAACTTTTTCTTACATCATGTATTTCCTGTTGTGCCAATCAATTCTTGTTCAAGGAATTAAGGAATTACATTGTCACAAGTCTTTTGATCCAAATCTCGTTCTTCCAAAAACAATCTTGTCAAATCTTATGATCATCCTCTGGATATATTTTTCCTAAGTCTCTGTGGTGGTATGTGACCCCTCTGAAAAATTTCACAATTTTTAGAAATTGTTTGAATATTTTTAGAGGCAGTCAAACCTGTTTGACTCTCAGTCAAACGTTAAAACAGAGTCTTGCAGAATTTTTGGAGATTTATTCGCAGCATAAAACTCTCTGAAAATTTTACACAAGGTCAATGTCTGAGTCAGCAAGCTCCTGTAAAAATTTCCGAATTTTTGGAGTTATTTTGCTACCCCAATTAAATCCTCAAAAGTCTCAGCATAATTAAAACCTAAAAACCAAATTCACTATTCATTAGGTTCGAGTCGGGCTCGAGTCCGAGCCACTTGACTTGATTGAACCACCTAACTGCACCGAGCCGCGTTTTAAAACGCGCGTGCGATATCAGCCGTTGGATTCAAATCGCTCGGCCCACGTTCATGTGAGCATTCGGACCCTCCGGTTGCATTAGCCAATTGGGACCGTTGGATCTCAATCCAACCGTCCAGATTCTTGAGGGCAATCGGACTGTCCGGCGAACTCGTTTAATCGTGACCGTCCATTTTTAATCCAACGGTCGTGGTTTGTTTTCGCTATTCTTCTTCCTCCTCGGCTTCTCCGTGCGCGCGGGCGTTCATGGCAGAGAGAAAGAGAGAGCATGGGGGGCTTGTGGTGTCACCTCAAGTTGCTTTCGTCAACGTCTCTCTGCAATGCATTTAATGCGCAACAGGCTTTCTCCTCCATGGTCACCGTGCTCACTTGCTCCCATCACTTCCTGGTCCTCGACCGCACCATAAACCGAGCTCACCATGGGCTCATGTTCTTGCTCGAAAACCCTAATTCCCTTCCTATAAATTGGCCCTCTAGGTCCTCCTGGTGTTCTTTTGCACCACACCTAGCTACTCTCAGTGTTTGAGCAGCAAAACCACCTCACACCCTCAAAACACCATTGTTGCCCGTAGAGCTCCAATGGCGGCCTGGGTGTCCAGTGGTTCATCTTCAACCTTTCTTGCACCCTTTTGAACTCCTCAACCTCCTTTATATTTCCCCTAACTTGATTTTGGGTTGCATTCACAGGAATCACTCAATTTTAAGTTTGGAGATTTTCGGTTGGTTTCACCCCTTTCTTCTCCACTCAGTAAGTGGTTCTTTTGCAATTATTTGCTTTTGGAGCCTCTTTGAGCTATAGTGAAGCTGTGGTAATGATTTGGTTCCACTCATTTTGCTCAGAACCTCATTTTCCACTTCATCTTCTTCGGCTCCGGTGGACTTCATCGTGTTCAAGTCTTCCCCGGCCATCTTTGAAGCTCCTCTCGGTTAAGGTAGTTTCTGATTAGTCCTTAGAAGCTATGGCACCCGCATCCTAGGTCTGCAGCTGAGCTTTTCGCTATTTTCGTGTTTAGCCGTAGGGTTCCCGTTTTCGTTTTCCGGCTAGCCGGCGTTCTAGTCCCTCGCCGCCGGCAAGAATGCTACCATTAGGTTAAATCTTCATTATTGCGAATCCATTTTGGGTCTTGTTCGCGCGCCACGCCAAAGTCGTCATGGCGATTTGCCGTTGAACTCACTCGGGTTTTGCCGACACACGACTCCGTTGCGTCATCCGATTAGGACACATTAATTGCTAATCATTAGTTGTTAATTGTGTCTTAATCATTATTGTTGAGCCACTGACTAGTGGGCCCAACATCCTTTAATCACTCTCTGGTTCAATCCCGCACTGTTCCGGCATCATTAATACTAATCATGGGTTAATTAAAGTGTCGGCTCTATTGGCTGTCGGAAATAACCCCTGTGCCACTGCCAGGTGGGCCCGTGAGCTCAAAACCGAAAACCAGAAGTCATTAGGGCTGATTTTGGGTTATTTATTGCTAATCATTGTTAGCAATAAATGTGTCTGAAATTACCTTTTTAAGTCACTGACAGGTGGGACCACGCGCACTGTGCACGTGTGTTAAACCTCGCATGTGTGACTCTCAGTCACTGACATGCGGCCCCGCGTGTCAGTACTCCTGTTTGCACTTCAATCTTGGACCGCCGTCCATTTTGCGATCTGCGGCCCAGATCTTGTATGCATTCGGACCATCCGGTTCCCCTCATCATTCTTGGCCGTCTATCGTTTGATCTGCGGTCCTGATCATGCGTGCAATCGGACCTTCCGACGGGAAGTGCTCTCCGTGCCGCTCATCTTTAGATCTACGGCTGTGAGCGACCGAGGCAACCGCACCGTCCGGTTGCATTCCTCCTCGTGAGCCGTTGGATCTTGATCCAACGATGGGCTCCGGTTTTGAATCGCGCGCGTGCGCTGTTTTCCGTGCGTGTGGCCCGTTGGATTTCGCATCGACGGCCCACGAGCGTCCACGTCGTTTATTGTCGGTTGGGTTGGTTTTTATTTCTGTAAGTAATTATTTATCAACTGAAAATTGTATCAAAACTTTAGAAATTCATAACTAATTCAAGATAAATCCTTTTTACATGAAACCAACTGCAATAAATTTGTATTTCACTAAAGTTCAATATAAAAATGCTTTTAGCTATGCTTCTGTAGTAGAAAATTCTGTAATCTTTAATAGCTTGTTTTCTGCTATTTTTATATATTCCAGAATTGTATTAAAACTTGGAAAATGCATATCTTTTTCTGGATATCTGTAAATTGAATGATTTTAACTTTGATAAATTTGTTATTAACTAAACTTTAATCTAAAATGGTGATAGGTCTAAATCAGCACCAGAAAAATATGTTAGTAGATTTAACCTTATTAGCAGCACTTAAAAATTCAATTAATGAGGTAATAGACACCAGTAATTCCCTGTAAATCCTAAAAATAGAAATTTGATGTTAGGAAATCCCTCTGTTATCATTCTATAATGTGAAATAGGTTTTGCACATGTTTATATTTCTGGAAAGTGCAATATGCTAGTTTTGCATCTTAGAAAAATCATAACTGAATCATTTTAACTCCAAATGACCTGAAATTTTATATGGGTTACCACTATCCCAGTGGGTAGCTACCATAAAAATTTCAGCTTCAAAACCTTTCTAGAAAATGTTTTTGCTACAGTGCTAAATATGGCCGAAAATGTGTTTTTAGGTAATATCTTTTGCACCACAAATCCAAATTAGGTTTTTCCAGTTTCTATATCTAGGTATATTCGTATTCTACCTTATGTATAAATTTCGTCGCATTTGGATAATTGTTGCTTGCTCATTGGTTTATTTGTGGCTCGTCTTATTGGTTGTTCTTGGTTCTTTTGCCTCTCGCTTAGGATTCGACATTTGCGGTAATCCCAGAGCGACCCTCCACAACAAATTGAGCAACAGCAAGAAGGCAAGCAGTTTGATCATGTTAATCCCAGTATTTTAAGTATTTATGTTGATTACAAATTCTATGTATGCATTGCTACTTTGTTTTGATAGTTGGCCTAGTAGATGCATTTCCTTAGTAAATAATTATCCTCTACTACTATGAGCTTAGGTTACTTGCTGTGATTTAGAGTTCATGGATGGGCTCTTGTCACTTAGTAGTTGCGAATTAATTGCTTAGCCATGCTTAGTTTCGGTAGAAATGGGCGGTTATCGACTTGTCGATAACCTTGATCACACAAAACTTATTATGAATTATGATTTCCACCTTGTGCCATGTCTACTTATGAAAACTAAAACTGAAAGCAAAATGATTTAGACTTGGGCACAATGGTATGTTGGTGTGATTTTCGGGTGTGACTGGAATGGTGCCTGAGTCAACAAGGACCGAACATCTTGTTACACTAAACCAAGCATTTTAGCGTGCTAACCACATTAGAGGGTATGGGACCTCTCTTGACTTAGTACTTTGGCGCGTATTGCCCTCGGGTCGCAGGAGGTCGCAGGAGGGATGGTGTTGGGAGCATTGTAGTGTCAGAAAGACTTCACCCGTGATGGGATTTGTCGTCTTTCGGCTTGCAATGTAAGCGTATGGTGTTTCTACCCATACGAGCGGCTCGTGGTTGATACACAATATTGGAAAAAGTCTCGTAGGACTTAGCCGTGCAAAGATACCTTCTAAGTGTGCTTTGTGGCTTAAAGGCGATCAAGTGTGGGTACATTGGTACACCTGCAGGTTAAAACTATTCGAATAGCCTCGTCCTAGGTTATGGAAGGTCTTTCAAGAGTTAGAATACAACCTTTTAAATTAAAACTTGATGGGTGGTACGAATCGGGGATCCGTGCTATGTTGTGGTGGCTATTGGGATAGTCGCTTCCAGGTGGTTACTTGTATGTATCTTTACTTCTTCATTACTTTGATAACAAAACAGATTTGCAAACTTGCTTTTAAAATGTATTACATTATTGCAAATAAAGTTGGCTTCATGCAAAATGAGACATACAACCTCCACCTAAATAAGCTTGCATGTAGTTTATGAATAGGTCTGCTATTCCACACGTCGATCTTGCGGGTACAAAGACAATCTTTGTACTCGGTTGCTACGCTTAACTGTTTTGTTGCGGAGGAAGAAGGTGAGCTGAGGGCATCACTTTTGTGAGTGTGTTGTGGTAGCTATGCGGGCGACTAGCTTGGCGGCGGTCGGTTGCCTTTGGGTGTATGGCTAACCGGTCGACTTTTGTTCTAGCCATCTTATGACGCTTTTGCTTCATTGTCATTCTTGTATATTGTTCTATTTGGCCGGTCGGCTCTCTCTTTTGTCATAACTTTACTTTATGTATGTCGTTGTTGAACTTAGTAATATATGTTGTATGGAAATGGTGTGTAATTTTGTGATGATGCGCATATGCTGCAATTCTGGGAAGCATATGACCATCGAGGCTTAGAATGCTTAATTAGTAACGCTAGAACCATTTGGAGGTTAAGTGTTACTAGTTAAATATTCCGGGTCCTCACATAGACTCCATTTAATAATATGGCCAAAGCAAAAACAAACATCTATTACTACAATCATCCATCCCCGTTTCCTTGGATCATTTCTAAACACACGAAGTCCTTAATCTTCAATTAATTTCATACTTTGCCTTCAATGTCCATTTGAGGTCAACACTTAGCCCACATATCCAAACCAACACCGAGACCTAATTTGAACCTATGCTTCACAAAAGAGTTAGTCCCGAAGATTAAGTTGCTATTAATTACCAAAATACGAAATAGGGCCCTAGATTGATGAGGACATCCCTAACTTGGATACAACCGCGCCTACACACAGATGATCCACAACAAATGTTACAAGGACCAATTACTCGAGCTCGTGCTCGCCAACTTAATCAATAGGTGAATTCGTTCATAGGTTTATATATTACTGAGAATAGATCGCTATCTAATGCAAGTGATTTAATTGTGCTCAGGAACATGGAAAAGGACCAAGGAGAGGTATGTGGAGTCATGGACAAGTATAGGAGGCATAATGGAGGTCATCACGTCACTTTAGGTCTGAGCCAAGCAAGAGTTCGAGTTGGGCTCGTTCTGGATTCGAGTTCGGACTGCTGCGACAACACTAAGTTCAAACGGCCGTAACTTCTTCATACAGACTCTGTTTGGGACGTTCTTGGACTTCATTGAAAGCTTATCAAGTCTACTTTCTAATGGATCCAACCTCAACTTCAAATTCCAACCGAGCCAGCCACAATAAACAAAACAATCAACGTCTGTTTTTTTGTCCGAGTAAAAAAGGGTGCTACGCCACCTCCTCTTGGGCCCAATGGCCTTGTAACCCTAGGGGGCGTGCGTCCACTTCCCTGGCCGCCACCCCTGGTCGTCTTCCCATATAGGATCCGCCGTTCCCTGGCTAGAACTCAGATTTCGTTGAGTTTAGGTTTAGCCATTGTGCAAACTTCTGTTCTTCAGTTGTGTTGGACGACCACCTGTCAAGACAGCCTTCGGGATCCCACTTTTTTTGATTTTTAATACCATCTATGCTACATTCTTATTCGCAATATCAGATTGCCTATATTTTATTCTTGCTAGTTCTTTGATTGCTCGCAGGAATTGAACCTTGTGTTTATGTTGATCGCGCTTCTAGCACGGTCAATAACATCTCGGAGTTGGTTCAACGATTGCTAAGGCGCAAGCGTCGTCGTACGGTTGTAATCGGATCGCGAGAGTCACCTTCACCAAAATCGATAGTTATCAATCTCATCGAAAGATCGGGTACCCCGCCTCCATCAAGTGGTATCAGAGCTCAAGGTTGCTCGGTGAGAATTTATTGTTTTTCGTAGTTAGGTTGCTTAATTCCGAAAGTCCAAAAAAAGCCAATTTTTTTTATAGGATTAGATCACTTATCTGTCCAAGACCAATTGCGCCATTGCATCTTTATTTTCAGTGCATTGCATTGTTGAACTTTCGATTGCATCGTCGTGTCTTTTGCTGGTCTTACTGTCTAGTTCCTTTAGAGTTTCGAGTTCTGCTCACGTTTGGTCGCATTGTTGTGTTTGGGTTCAATCTGTCGCTTCCCTCCATCGTTGCCAGTCCTTGCCGCGGCCGACAGAGCCGCTGCTGCTTGTTTGCCTTCGTATTTATCACGACCACCAGAGCCGTTGCCGCGACCACCAACGCTGCCACCATCCCTTGTCGCGTCCTACCGTGGCCACCAGCCTCCTACCGCGGTAAGCCACCATCCTCCTGCCACCGCCACACCAAGAAACCCTAACCAAGAACAAAAGTTAGTTTCGGTTTATGCACAGAGAAGAAAAAAGGAAAAAAGAAAATAAAAGGAAAAAAAGAGAGTTGTTTTCGTGTTTGCTAGAAGGAAACATAAGATTCATCGACTTGACAACGCGATAAAAAAATCAAAGTTTAGAGAGAGAGTATCTTTTAATTACCTTTTTACCCCTATATTTTAGAAAAGGTTTGTGACCCATATACCTCCCTAGGCCTGGAAGAGAACTTTGAAGAGTTTTGAGTGAGGTGCACATTTGCAAAAAAAAGAGGAGCAAAAAAAAAAGAGCGCAAAAAAAAACCCAGAATTTGCTCAAAATTGATAGAGCCCTTTTGTAAGTGATTCTAAGGTTCCCCGTGAAGACGGCATCCTTTTTCGAGCTTCTGTAGCACCGTGCTTTCGTTTGTGTTCTAGACTCGCGTCTCTAGTACGGTCTAGCCTAGGACCAGCACTAACCGGCGTTGAACGATTTTTCAGCTTGCATTCTCTGATTTGATAGTTGCTAATCCATTGCTACCATACTTGAACCTTCCCAGCTACACCTTTTCTACAACCGTACAGGCTGAACTTCACCTGACAATCGCTCCATCCAATCTTCGGAGATACATTGACACCGCTGGTTGCCGACCAGCCCTGTTTTCTTGGTAAGAATTGGTAAGAATTCGATAGAAGGCTTGAGTGTGAGCGACTTTTGAACCACCACATCCTAATAGTTGCTAGAGACATATACTTGTGATTTGCTAACAATGGCAGGTTCTGCGGAGCATTCGGATGAGGATACATCTCATACTCCTCGTACGAAGGGAATCGTGCAACATTTCCGGCGCCTCATGAACCTTCGTACGGAGGGTCTTGAGGAAGATGTCAGGGTCACGAATGAGCGACTTGCTCAACTTGAGGGCGCCCAAATTGAGACAAACGCCACGCTCACCGCGATGGAGAGAGCGCATGGCATCACTAACACTTCTTTTGCAGGTATTATGGCGCGCCTTGACGAGCTGGCCCATGCATCCACTGCTGTTCCCCCTGCTGCCCCGGTGGTAGAGGGACAAGATGAATTCGACTATGTGACTAATACGAGGCCAATGATATGGGTAACAATAACAACGATCGAGATCATCGACAGTTGCGTTTTAATTGACAAGGTATGCGACGAGACCCCCCACGACGTGAGGTACGTGACCACGATGATTCTTTTGCTAAGGTTAAATTCACTATACCCTCTTTTAATGGTAAATATGATTCTGATGGTTATCTTAATTGGGAACTAGCTGTTGATCAAAAATTTGTTTGTCATGAAGTTCCTGAGATTAGACGAGTTAGGGCTGCTACTAGTGAATTTACCGATTTTGCTTCTATTTGGTGGAAAGAACATTGCCGACAACATCCCAATAACATACCTAACACTTGGGAGGCTTTAAAATTGCTTATGTGGCACCGATTTGTTCCCTCATATTATGCTTGTGATTTGTTAAATAAATTGCAACGCTTACGACGAGGTACAAAGTCTGTGGAAGACTACTATCAAGAATTATAAATTGGTATGTTGCGTTGTGGTTTAGATGAGAATGAGGAGGCATCAATGGCTAGGTTTTGGGAGGGTTGAATCGAGAAATTCAAGACATCCTTGATTGTAAAGATTACAACTCCATTACTAGATTGTTTCATCTTGCTTGCAAAGTGAGCGTGAAGTGCGGGGGCGTAAGCGAGGACACGATCTAACTCATCCGCAGTCGCACAAACTCATGGACACCACGCACCTCTCGCCCGACCATCGGTGCACCCCACCGCCACCCTTCAACAACAAGCGCACCCCACTACTTGGCAGACCACGAGTTTACGAAGCAATCAAATCACACCTGGCGTGCGCAAAAACCTCCTCTTGATTTAGCCGACGGGGCGAACTAAGGATATTCAATGTCATTGGTGAAAAGGCTACGGACACATGATGCGGGATTGTCCAAACAAGCGCGTCTTCGATCATCTGCGATGATGGTGGGTATTCCTCTACTAGTGATTTTCTTGATAAAACATATGCTATGCTTGCAGCCGACCTGTAGGACTTGATGATGAATCGATCATGAGGAGGAACATGTTGGCGCGAAGATGCCGACAAGTATTTGAGCATTATAGTGCAACGCGTACTAAGTGCTCAAGTTTCGTGCCAAGCAAAATCAGCGCCATAATTTGTTTCAAATCAAGGGCGTTGTCAGGCAACTGATTCGCATAATTATTGATGGTGGGAGTTGCAACAATTTAGCGAGTATGGATATGGTGGAGAAGCTTGCTTTGCCGACCAACCCTTATCCCCACCCATACCATATTCAATGGTTCAACAACAGTGGTAAGTTGAAGGTAACACACATGGTGAGAGTAAACTTTTCTATGGGTTCATACCATGATTATGTTGATTGCGACGTTGTTCCTATGCAAGCTTGTTCATTATTATTAGGACGACCTTGTCAATACGATACTGATTGTGTGCATCATGGTAGAAATAATCAATACTCTCTCATGTTCAAGGGAAAGAAAATTGTGATGCATCCTATGACTCCTGAACAAATTGTTAAAGATGAACTTGCTAGAGGTAGTAGAGAGAAGAATCAGGAGAATGCTAAGAGCGAAAATCAGATTGTAGCAAAAGAACTTGAGCAACATAAAAAGAAAGAACCTAAATCAACTAATGTGAAGAATAAAGAAATTAAATTGAAAGGTGCTAGTTTTCTTGCTACCAAATCTGATGTGACTGAATTGGATGCTAGTAATTCTGTTTGCTATGCATTAGTTTGCAAAGAAGCTTTGTTTTCATTTGAGGATACACCTTCTTCTTTGCCTCCTGCTGTCACTAACATTTTGCAGGAGTACAACTATGTCTTTCTGAAGGACATACCGCCGTGGTTGCCAGCCGAGTTGAGCATCAAATTGATTTAATTCCCGTGCATCATCGCTTTAACCGTGCACCATATAGGACCATTCGGAAGAAACTAAAGAAATTCAGCGTCAAGTTTAAGAATTGCTTGCTAAAGGGTATGTGCGTGAATCTCTTAGTCCTTCTGCTGTCCCGGTCATTTTAGTGCCTAAGAAAGATAGATCATGGCGCATGTGTGTAGATTGTAGAGCAATTAATAATATCACCATTAGGTATCGTCATCCTATTCCTAGGTTAGATGATATGCTTGATGAATTGAGTGGCTCTGTTGTTTTCTCTAAGGTTGATTTGCGTAGTGGATATCATCAAATTCGCATGAAATTAGACGATGAATGGAAAACCGCATTTAAAACTAAGTTCGGGTTATATGAGTGGTTAGTAATGCCTTTTGGATTAACTAATGCACCTAGCACCTTCATGATATTAATGAACGAGGTTTTATGTGCTTTCATTGGTAGATTTATGGTGGTTTATTTTGATGACATATTGATATACAACAAATCGTTAGAAGAACATCTTGACCATTTACGTGCTGTTTTTAATGCTTTACGTGATGCATGTTTATTTGGTAACCTTGAGAAGTGCACCTTTTGCACCGATCGAGTCGTGTTTCTTGGCTATATTGTTACTCCACAGGGAATTGAAGTTGATCAAGCTAAGATTGAAGCAATACAGAGTTGGCCAACTCCTAACATGGTCACACAGGTACGAAGCTTTTTAGGACTTGCTGGATTCTACCACCGCTTCGTGAAGGATTTCAGCACCATCGCTGCACCATTGAATGAGCTCACCAAGAAGGGTGTGCTATTTGCTTGGAGCGCCGCACAGGAGAACGCCTTCACCACATTGAAAGATAAGTTAACACATGCACCACTACTCCAACTCCCTGACTTTAATAAGACTTTTGAACTTGAATGTGATGCCAGCGGAATTGGTTTAGGTGGTGTATTGCTACAAGAAGGTAAAACCTATAGCATACTTCAGTGAGAAATTGAGTGGGCCTAGTTTGAACTATTTTACTTATGATAAGGAATTATATGCACTATTTCAAACTTTGGAAACTTGGCAATATTATTTATGGCCCAAAGAATTTGTTATATATTCTGATCACGAATCTTTAAAGCATATTCGAAGTTAAAGAAAATTGAATCATAGATATGCAAAGTGGGTTGAATTTATTGAGTCTTTTTCTTATGTCATAAAACACAAGAAAGGAAAGGAGAATGTTATTGCTGATGCTTTGTCTAGGAGATATACCATGCTTTCACAACTTGACTTCAAATTTTTTGGATTAGAGACTATTAAAGAGCAATATGTGCATGATGCTAATTTTACAAATATATTGTTGAATTGTAAAGACGGGAAAACGTGGAACAAATTTGTCATTAATGACAGATTTGTGTTTAGAGCTAATAAGCTATGCATTCCAGCTAGCTCTGTTCGTTTGTTGTTGTTACAGGAAGCGCGTGGAGGCGGGTTGATGGGACACTTTGGCGTGAAGAAAACGGAGGATATACTTGCTGATCATTTCTTTTGGCCAAAGATGAGACGGGACATCGAGCGCTACGTTGCTCGCTGCACTACATGTCAAAGAGCTAAGTCACGACTTAATCCTCATGGTTTATATATGCCTCTACCAATTCCCAGCGTTCCGTGGGAAGATATTTCGATGGACTTTGTTTTAGGATTGCCTAGAACAAAGAAGGGGAGCGATAGTATATTCGTGGTTGTTGATAGATTTTCTAAGATGGCTCACTTTATACCATGTCATAAGAGCAATGATGCCGCCAATATTACTGATTTATTTTTTCGTGAAGTTGTTCGATTGCATGGTGTGCCTAATACTGTAGTTTCAGATCGTGATGCTAAATTCCTTAGCCATTTTTGGAGAACTTTATGGGCTAAATTGGGGACTAAGCTGCTATTTTCTACTACTTGTCATCCCCAAACTGATGGACAAACTGAAGTTGTGAATAGAACTTTATCTACAATGCTTAGGGCGGTGTTGAAAAAGAATTTAAAAATGTGGGAAGAATGCTTGTCTCATATTGAGTTTGCTTATAATCGTTCATTGCATTCTACTACAAAGATGTGCCCTTTTGAAGTTATTTATGGTTTTGTGCCCCGTGCTCCTATTGATTTAATGCCTATTCTATCTTCAGATAAATTGAACTTTGATGCTAAACAACGTGCTGAATTGATTTTAAAAATGCATGAGACCAACTAAGGAGAATATATAGCGCATGAATGCTAAATATAAACTTGCTGGTAGTCAGGGGAGAAAATATTTAACTTTTGAACCAGGAGATCTTGTTTGGTTGCACTTGAGAAAAGATAGGTTCCCTGAATTGAGAAAGTCAAAATTGACGCCTCAAGCTGATGGTCATTTCAAAGTATTAGAAAAGGTTAACGATAATGCATACAAACTTGACCTGCCTGCAGATTTTGGGGTTAGTCCCACATTTAACATTGCAGATTTGAAGCCATACTTGGGAGCAGAGGATGAGCTTGAGTCGAGGACGACTCAAATGCAAGAAGGAGAGGATGATGAGGACATCCCTAACTTGGATACAACCGCGCCTACACACATAGCTGATCTACAACAAATGTTATAAGGATCAATTACTCGAGCTCGTGCTCGCCAACTTAATCACCAGGTGAATTCATTCATAGGTTTATATATTACTGAGAATAGATCGCTACCTAATGCAAGTAATTTAATTGTGCTCAGAAACATGGGAAAGAACCAAGGAAAGGTATGTGGAGTCATGGACAAGCATATGAGGCATAATGGAGGTCATCACGTCACTTTGGGTCTGAGCCAAGCAAGAGTTCGAGTTGGGCTCGTTCTGAATTCGAGTTCGGACTGCTGCGACAGCACTAAGTTCAAACGGCCGTAACTTCTTTATACGGACTCCGTTTGGGACGTTCTTGGACTTCATTGAAATCTTATCAAGTCTAATTTCTAATGGATGCAACCTCAGCTTCAAATTCCAACCGAGCCGGGCACAATAAGCAAAACAATTCACATCTATTTTTTGTCCGAGTAAAAAGGGTCTTTGCGCCACCTCCTCTTGAGCCCATGGGCCTTGTAACCCCTAGGGGCGTGTGTCCACTTCCTGCCACCACCCCGGGCGTCTTCCCATATAGGAGCCATTGTTCCTAGCTAGAACTCAATTTCGTTGAGTTTAAGTTTAGCCATTGTGCAAACTTGCTTTCTTGATTGTGTTGGACGACCACCTGTCAAGACAGCCTTCGGGATCCCACTTTTTTGATTTTTAATACCATCTACGCTACATTCTTATTCGCAATATAAGATTGTCTATATTTTATTCTTGCTAGTTCTTCGATTGCTCGCAGGAATTGAACCTTGTGTTCAGGTTGATCGCTCTTCTAGCACGGTCAATAACATCTCGGAGTTGGTCCAACGATTGCTAAGGCGCAAGCGTCGTTGTACGGTTGTAGTCGGATCTGATGAGGACATCACTTCTTCGGATACACATAACAATCCTCCACTTGACATTCAAGGACCAATCACTAGAGCTCGCGCCCAACAATTGAATTTACAGGTGAGCTCGTTCCTAAGTACTTCTTTTTATTCATTTGAGAATCGATTGCTACCTAATGATTTAATTATGATTAGGAACCATGGAGAGGACCTGGAAGTACTTGGAGAAGGGCTACGAGGCGCACAAGTCCAGCAAGGGCGGTCGAATCATGTTGGAGGCCCAACTCAAGTCGACTTCGAATCCAATTCGAGTCGGGACGAGCCGCACTAAAACGGACGCCCAGATCGCATCCGGGCTCCGTTTTGGATGTTCCACATATGTATGGAAAGATGAGAAGACGACCTTTCCAATGGATCTGGTCCCATGTCAAAATTCCTTCTGAGTCAACGGGAATCGTCGAAACAAGTG
The DNA here is from genome assembly GCA_036346255.1 of Ampelocalamus luodianensis. Taxonomy (NCBI): domain Eukaryota; kingdom Viridiplantae; phylum Streptophyta; class Magnoliopsida; order Poales; family Poaceae; genus Ampelocalamus; species Ampelocalamus luodianensis. The sequence goes on from CM070619.1 coordinate 32,815,025, forward strand.
GGCATTCATAATCTGTCAGGGTGTTGCGTCAACGTCTTTTGGGCCGTTCGGCTTTGTATCGTGTTGGAGCTAAGTAGGGCGCGTCCAGGGGTTTTACGCGCCCCTCAGTCCTCTATATCCAGCCGCCACCCCCACCATTATGGTTGGGTTTTGCTTAGATTAATTCTATCTTGAACAGTTTCGCCGTTCATCGGTTTGTGAGACCCCAACTTTGAGTGCTAAAACAATACATCGCAATTCTGTTGTGTTCTTCCTTGTTCTTGCTTGTGTTCTTGATTCGCGGCGAGATTAGCCTTCTTGGCGTGGTCAGCGGGCTGCGCACGGTTGATAACTGAGGAGCGTGGTGCTGCGATTGCGGGGTTGGGCGTGTTGTTCGGAAGCCGAGTCGTTTTGTGTCGCGCCTCCACCAAATCGAACATATCCGAACTTTGTTGGAAGATCGGGACCCCGTTCCCATCAAGTGGTAATCAGAGCTTCAGGTGTTCCTTCAGGTTCGAGTTTACCCTACCCTTGTTGTTTTCCGGTTCCATCCTAGAGTCTAAGAAAAAGCCCTACAAAAAAATTGTAGTCATAGATTGTTCCCTGTCCCAGATCTCGTTTAGCCTTTTGCACAATTTGATTTCAGAGTCCGTAGTGTTGAGTTTGTGTCCTTAGTCGAGTTGTGTTTCTTGTTTAGATCGTGTTTTATTTCGGGTTGTCTTGCTTCCGCTACCTCTCATACAAACCCTAGCTGTCAACGTTTGTTTCTCCCACCCCCACCCTCTGTTTTTGAGTCATCCATCGCGTCTCGTGATCACCCAGCACCATTCCCCATTGAGTGTCGCGATCACCCAGCACCATCCCCCACCTCTTCCCGAGCTTCCGCCCCCAATTTCCACCAATTTTCTACACCCGATTTCGTTTCGGCCTCCACAGCAACCATAACTCGGAGGACCTCCTTCAAACAGTCGTAACTTTCGCATACGGACTCGAAATCAGACGATTTTTTTTTTGAAATTGGGTGAAATTAAATTTTGCATCCGAAACTCCCCCACTTCATCAGGTTCGGCGAATTTATTTTGCCCAAATTCGGCCTGGAAAGTGCAGTACTCGAGCTCTGAACTTTCATCACCGAATTTACAGCACATTCATCTTTTTCTGTAGGCCACACCTTACATCAGATTGAGGTGAAACTTTGTGTGCTTCCTATTTCGTGCTCGCTTTGTGAAAAAATAACAGAAAAAGGAATTTTTTCGCAGCAAAGGCACTTGAGGAGCGCACTCCGTGCCTAAAAAAAAGAGCCTGATTTTAGGTGACAGATATTGATTTGTCTTTGTCTTTACCTAGCCATCCTTATTCTTTGTCTTTGCTTTACTATTGAGGTCTTGACTCCTTGTTCATCATATCATACATATAGGACACATTTAGACCAGCAACTAGGACCGTGTTTTGGACATTTACTCGGCATTACTATCTGTTATTGATTTGTGTTCCACTAACATATTTGGCCTTCAAGCTCCATATACCTACTTAGGATATTGTTTCAGTCTTTACCTAGCCATCCTTGTTGTCGCTTTGCTTTACTATTCTGGTCTTGACTCCTGTTCATCATATCATACCCTATAGGACACATTTAGACCAAAGAACTAGGACCGAGTTTTGGACATTTACTCAGATTACTACTCTGTTATTGATTTGTGTTCCACTAACATATTTGGCCTTCCAAGCTCCATCAAGCTACTAGTGAGTTTAAGGACGCTATTATTTGGTGGAATGAGCTGGGTACCATGCGCTACAACCTTGTTTTGCGTGTCGTTTTGTTCCCACCCCACCTATTGTCCTTCAAAGGGTATGGTGCGTTGTGGGGTTTTGAGAGGGGATCATTTGTCGTTTCTATGGGGTTCGACGTGAAATTGGTGACATTGTTGATTATAAACTCGCTTGCCTCGGATCACCCAAGACCGGATTCCCCATTGAGTTCTCCTCCACCACGTCGCGACACCACAGACCACCTCCCCACCTCTTCCCGAGCTTCGGGCGCTCCTCGGAGCATTGATTGCCGCTGCTGCCATCTTGGTCGCCACCAATTTTGGAGGCTACACCGCCGGATGTCGAGGAGGATGATAGCGTTGCTGCGCCTCGGTCCACGGCGATGCTACGAGCATCATTGTTCCACAAATGTACCATAACTCGACTTTCTTTGGACACTTGATGGAACAAATTAACTTTCAAGATTTTTTTGAAATTGGGTGAAATTAAATTTTGCATCCGAAACTCCCCCACTTCATCAGGTTCGGCGAATTTATTTTGCCCAAATTCGGCCTGGAAAGTGCAGTACTCGAGCTCTGAACTTTCATCACCGAATTTACAGCACATTCATCTTTTTCTGTAGGCCACACCTTACATCGATTGAGGTGAAACTTTGTGTGCTTCCTATTTCTGTGTTCCGCTTTGTGAAAAAAATAACAGAAAAAAAGGAATTTTTTTCGGCACCTGGTTTTGCCTGAGAGCAAAGGCACTTGAGGAGCGCACTCCGTGCCTAAAAAAAAAGAGCACAGTTTTAGGTGATGATATTGATTTGTCTTTGTCTTTACCTAGCCATCCTTGTTCTTTGTCTTTGCTTTACTATTCAGTCTTGACTCCTTGTTCATCATATCATACACTATAGGACACATTTAGACCAAAGAACTAGGACCGATGTTTTGGACATTTACTCGACATTACTATCATGTTATTGATTTGTGTTCCACTAACATATTTGGCCTTCAAGCTCCATATACCTACTTAGGATAGCATGACTTTTGACCCTTGCAATCGCGGGTCACACTCTCTAGGTATCACGAACCACCACCGGTTGTACTACCTCTTTTTGCGATGGTAAGAACACTTGTAAGAGCTTGGTAAGCCACTTCCTTTGCGGGTTCCCACTGTCATCCTGTGTAGTTGATAGGGATAATTATTTTGTTTTTCCTGTGTTTCCACTAACCATGGCAGGGGCCGAAGGGGACGAGACACCGGTCGACTTCAACGAGTGTGTTAGTCGCGGCCAGCTACAAGCTGCGCTCGACAAACAAAATGCTTCATTCACTGATCTCGACGCGCGAATGGACACCATCGTCGCCGCCATTCCCCAGTTGAACACCACAGAAGGCATTGAGAGGGTGGAGCGGCGGAAGGTTGACCTCACTGGTCAGATGGACACATTGGAGGCACGCTTGCCACTTGTCAATGACGGCCATCATCATGATGATTACACAGTGCACGATGCGGTTGGCAACATTGATTAGCGGGAGACACAAGATGCGCGACTACGTCGGCGTCTTCAGCAAAACAGACATGGTATGGGAGGTAATAACCAGAACCGTCATGGTAACGATGACCCTTTTGCTAAAGTCAAGTTTACCATCCCATCTTTTTCTGGCCTTTATGATGCTGCAATATATCTTGATTGGGAGATGATGGTAGAGCAGAAGTTTAATTCTCACTTGGTTCCTTTACAACATAGAGTTAGACAAGCTACTAGTGAGTTTAAGGACTTTGCTATTATTTGGTGGAATGAACTGGGTACCATGCGCTTACAACCTGATACATGGGAGCGGTTAAAAGAAGCTATGCGTAATCGTTTTGTTCCTCCCTCATATAAACGTGATTTGAGAAAAAAATTACAGCGCTTAGAACAAGGTGATAGTTCTGTTCAGGACTATTGTACTGAGCTTCAAAAGGGTATGGTGCGTTGTGGGGTTGTTGAGGAAACAGAGGATAAGATTTGTCGTTTCTATGGGGGGTTACGACGTGAAATTCAGGACATTGTTGATTATAAAGAGTTTACTACTGTCAACCAGTTGTTCCAGCTTGCTATGCTTGCAGAAAAAGAATTGCGAGGACGCAAGGAATCGTGACGGCAAGCACCGGACGACCCTCCTACACGCGAATGACTACATCGGCGGGATCGCCCAATTCTTCTTGAGTTTTTGTTCTCCTCCACCACCGATGAACAAGATTGCTGCGGCGCCACGAAGCCACCTTCCACGACCGCCCTGCAGATTCTACAAAAATTCTTTGCAGCTCGGCCAAGAGTTCTTCTTCCGTAGCTTCCACGGGCGCTCCTCCGACATTGATTGCCGCTGCTGCCATGGACTTGGTCATGTGCGGAGGAATTGCCCTAGCCAGCGGGCATACATCGCCACGGAAGATGGAGGCTACATCAGCGCCGGATGTCGAGGAGGATGATGACGTTCTTCTGCGCCTCGGACGACAATGGCGATGGTCATGACGACCTGTTCCTTGGTGGCGAGTCCACAGCGATGCTACGGAGCATCATTGTGCAGCGAGTCCTCAGCACACATGTACAACAACCCGATAAGTTTCAACGCCATAATTTGTTTCAGACTTTCTTTGCAATCAAGAACCGGCGTGCACGTGTCATCATTGATGGAGGAAGCTGCAACAACTTGGTGAGTTCTGATTTGGTCAAGAAGCTTGGCTTGACCACGCGACCGCATCCACATCCATACCATATTCAGTGGTTAAATGACTCTGGAAAAGCTAAGGTAACACAAACATGCCGAGTCCATTTTTCCATTGGTGGTTATGCTGATCATGTTGCTTGTGATGTGGTTCCCATGCAAGCATGCTCTCTTTTATTGGGTCGACCTTGGAATTTGATAATGATGCTTTACACCATGGCGGTAGTAACAAATACACTTTTATGCATAAGGAAAGAAAGTTACTTTATCGCTTTGACCCGGTGAGATTATAGAGGCCGATAGGGAGCGGCTGCTGCGCTAATGATCCAAAGGAACATGATAAATCTAAACAACATTCATTATGCTTACCACAAAATCAGACCTTGCTGAAATTGATGATATTAATGATACATGCTATGCTTTTGTGTGCAAAGATGCTTTATTTTCTCTTGATAATATGCCTTGCACTTTGCCTGCTCCTCGCACTAACCTTTTGCGGGATTTTAGAGATGTTTTCCCGATGAGATACCTCGGGACTTCCACCCATTCGAGGGATTGAGCACCGAGTTGACTTGATCTGCAGGCGAGTTTGCCAAACCGTCACGCATACTGGGACCAATCCCGAGCGAGACTAAGGAGATTCAGCGACAAGTCCAAGACCTTTTGGACCGTGTAATGCGTGCGTGAGCCTTAGTCCTTGTGTTGTTCTGTTCTTTTGGTACCCAAAAAGATGGTTCTTGGCGTATGTGTGTAGATTGTAGAGCCATTAACAACATTACTATAAGGTATCGTCATCCTATTCCCGTGCTAGACGACATGCTTGATGAGTTGTGTGGTGCTATAACTTTCACAAAGATTGACTTGCGTAGTGGATACCACCAAATAAGAATGAAACTTGGCGATGAATGGAAAACTGCTTTTAAAACTAAGTTCAGCTTGTATGAGTGGTTAGTCATGCCTTTTGGTTTAACTAATGCACCTAGCACTTTCATGAGATTAATGAACGAGGTTTTACATCCTTTCATTGGAAAATTTGTGGTCGTTTACTTTGATGATATCTTGATTTATAGCAAGTCCATGGATGAACATTTGAATCACTTACGTGCTGTTTTTAATGCTTTGAGAGATGCACGTTTGTTTGGTTACCTTGAGAAGTGCACCTTTGCACGGATCGAGTCTCTTTCTTGGCTATGTTGTGACTCCACGGAGGTGAGGTTGATAGAGCCAAGGTGGAGCGATATGGAGTTGGCCCACGCCACGACGGTCTCCCAAGTGCGGAGTTTTCTTGGCCTTGCGGGGTTTTATCGCCGCTTTGTCAAGGAATTCAGCACCATTGCGACACCGTTGATTGAGTTGACAAAGAAGGAGTCGTGTTTCATTGGGAGCCATCACAAGAGAGTCCTTTAATCATTTGAAGGACAAGCACACACTCACCATTGCTCCAACTTCCGGATTTTGGTAAGACTTTTGAGCTGGAATGTGATGCTAGCGGAATTGGTATTGGTGGTGTTTTGATGCAAGAAGGCAAACATGTTGCCTACTTTAGTGAAAAATTGAATGGTCCTGCTCTTAATTATTCCACGTATGATAAAGAATTGTATGCTCTTGTTCGTTCTTTAGAGACGTGGCAACACTATTTATAGCCTAAAGAATTTGTCATTCATTCTGATCATGAATCACTTAAGCATATTCGTAGTCAAACCAATTTGAATTGTAGACATGCTAAGTGGGTTGAATTTATTGAATCTTTTCCTTATGTCATTAAACACAAGAAAGGGAAGGATAATGTGATTGCTGATGCTTTGTCTCGACGCTATACCATGTTGTCTCAACTTGATTATCACATTTTTGGTCTCCAAACCATTAAAGGACAATATGCTTTAGATTCTGATTTTAAGGATGTGTTGTTGCATTGTAAAGAGGGACAAGCATGGAATAAATTCGTGATCAATGATGGGTTCTTGTTTAGAGCTAACCGCCTATGCATTCCAGTTGGATCCGTTCGTCTTTTGTTGTTGCAGGAGGTGCATGGAGGTGGTTTGATGGGACATTTTGGTGCTAAGAAGACGGAAGACATTCTGGCCACACACTTCTTTTGGCCAAAAATGAGGCGAGATGTTGAGCGGTTTGTGGCTCGCTGCACTACATGTCAAAAAGCTAAGTCTAGCTTGAATCCACATGGTTTGTATATGCCTCTTCCTGTTCCTTCTATTCCGTGGGTAGATATTTCTATGGACTTTGTTTTAGGATTGCCCAGGACTAAGAGGGGGAGGGATAGCATTTTTGTTGTTGTGGATCGTTTTTCTAAGATGGCTCATTTTATACCATGTCATAAAACCGATGATGCCATTCATATTGCTGACCTCTTTTTCAAAGAGATAGTTCGTTTGCATGGTATGCCTTCTACTATTGTTTCAGATCGTGATGCCAAGTTCTTGAGTCACTTTTGGCGTACTCTATGGAACAAGTTGGGTACAAAGTTGTTGTTCTCTACAACATGTCACCCACAAACTGATGGCCAAACCGAGGTGGTGAACCGCATTGTCTACCATCTTTGAGAGCTGTTTTGACGAATAATTTGAAGTCATGGGAAGAGTATTTGCCGCATGTTGAGTTCGCATATAATTGAGCGGAACACTCCACCACCAAGGTAAGTCCTTTTCGGTAGTATATGGATTCAATCCCGTACCCCTCTTGATATTTTACCTTTGCCTACTAGTGAGAGAGTTCATAATGATGCTAAGGAGCGTAGTGATTTTATTGTCAAAATGCATGAGACTACTAAGGCAAACATTGAAAAGATGAATGAAAATATAGGATTCTTGGTAGTAAAGGTAGAAAGGAAGTTAAACTTGAACCGGTGATTTTGTTTGGTTGCACTTGAGAAAGGATAGATTTCTGAAGTTACGAAGTCAAAATTGATGCCTAGAGCTGCTGGTCCTTTTAAAATAGTTGAGAAGATAAATGATAATGCATATAAACTTGAGTTGCCTTCCGAGTTTGGGGTTAGTCCCACCTTTAACATTTCAGATTTGAAGCCATACTTGGGAGAAGAAGATGAGGCTGAGTTGAGGACAACTCCGCTTCAAGAGGGGGAGGATGATGAGGACATCACTTCTTCGGATACACACAACAATCCTCCACTTGACATTCAAGGACCAATCACTAGAGCTCGCGCCCGACAATTGAATTCTGGTGAGCTCGTTCCTAAGTACTTCTTTTGTTCATTTGAGAATCGATTGCTACCTAATGATTTAATTATGATTAGGAACCATGGAGAGGACTGGAAGTACTTGGAGAAGGGCTACGAGGCGCAGAGGTCCAGCAAGGCGGTTGAATCATGTTGGAGGCCCAACTCAAGCCGACTTGAATCCAATTCGGAGTCGGGACGAGCCGCACTAAAGCGGACGCCAGATCGCATCCGGCTCCGTTTTAGATGTTCCACATATGTATGGAAAGCTGAGAAGACGACCTTTCCAATGGCTCTGATCCCATGTCAAAATTCCTTCTGAATCAACGAGAATCGTCAAAACAAGTGGACATTCAGAATCTGTCAGGGTGCTGCGTCACCGTCTTTTGGGCCGTTCGGCTTTGTATCGTATTGGAGCCCATTAGGGCGCGTCCAGGAGTTTTGCACGCCCCTCAGTCCTCTATATCCAGCCGCCACCCCCACCATTAGGGTTGGGTTTTGCTTAGATTAATTCTGTCTTGAACAGTTTCGCCGTTCATCGGTTTGTGAGACCCCAACTTTCGAGTGCTAAAACAATACATCTGCAATTCCGTTGTGTTCTTCCTTGTTCTTGCTTGTGTTCTTCGATTCGCAGGCGAGGATTAGCCTTCTTGGCGAGGTCAATGTAACATCCCAATTTTGGGCTTGTGTTTCAAATGTAAGAAAATGAGTAGAAGTTAAAACTTTTTCTTACATCATGTATTTCCTGTGTGAACTAAACAATTATTGTACAAGAGCTATGGAAATACAAAGTCACAAGTCCTTGATTCAAATCTTGATCCTGCAAAAACAATCTTGTCAAACATTTTGATCATCCTCTGGAAATATTTTTCCTAAGTTCTTGGGATGGTATGTGACCCCTCTGAAAAATTTCACAATTTTTAGAAATTGTTTGAATATTTTAGAGGGCAGTGTTTGACTCTCAGTCAAACCTAAAACCAGTACCTTGTAGAATTTTTGGAGAAAAATGCAGTACATAAAAACCTCTGAAAATTTTACACAAGGTCAATGTCTAAGTCAGGATGCTCCTGTAAAAATTTCAGAATTTTTGGGGTTATTTTGCTACCTCTAATAAACCCCCAAAGGTCTCAGCTTTAATTTAAAACCTAAAGCTGATTCACTGTTCCTTGGGTTCGAGTCGGGCTCGAGTCCGAGCCACTTGACTCGGCCAAACCACCTAACTGCACCGAGCCGCGTTTTATAACGCGCGTGCAATCTCAGCCGTTGGATTTAGATCGCTCGGCCCACGTTCGTGCGAGCATTCGGACCATCCGGCTGCATTAATCAATTGGGACCGTTGGATCTCAATCCAACCGTCTAGATTGTGTAAGCAATCGGATCGTCCGTGAGCTCTTTAAATCGCGACCGTCCATTTCCAATCCAACGGTCACCGTTAAGCTTTTCGTTCTTCTTCCTTCTCGCTTCTCCGATGCGCGCGTGCGTTCATGGCGAGAAAGAGAGAGCATGGGGGCTTGTTGTGTCACTTGAGCGTGCCTCGTCAACGTCTCTGCAAGGCATTTAATGCGCAATGTGCTTTCTCCTCCATTGTCACCGTGCTCACTTGCTCCCATCATTTCGTGGTCCACAACCGCACCATGAACCGAGCTCACCATGGGCTCATGTTCGCTACGTAACCTAATCCTTTCCCTTTATATTGCCCCTTAGCTCCTCACGGTGTTCGTTACACCACACTTTGCTCTTCTCGGTGTTTGAGCGGCAAAAACCACTTCACACCCTCAAAACACCATTGTTGGCCGTGGAGCTCCAATGTGGATCTTGGTGTCCAGTGGTTCACCTTCAATATTTCTTGCACCCTTTTGAGCTCCTCAACCTCCTTTACATTTCCCCTAACTTAATTTTGGGTTGCATTCACAGGAATCACTCAATTTTAAGTTTGAAGGTTTTCGGTTGGTTTCACCCCCTTTTTTTCTCCAACTCCGGTAAGTGGTTCTCTTTGCAATCTCTTACTTATGGAGCTTATGGGAACCATAATGATGCTATTTTGATCACCCATTGGTGTTCATCTTGCTCATATTATCGTTTTCCACTTCATCTCCCTCGGCTCCGGTGAACTTCATCGTGTTCAAGTCTTCCCCGACGATCTTTGAAGCTCTTCTGCGTTGAGGTAGCTTCTTATTAGTCCCTAGAAGTGTCAGCACTCCAGAATGCACTTCGATCTTGGACCACCATCCATTTTGCGATTTGCGGTCTAGATTTAGTATGCGTTCGGACCCTCCGGTTCCCCTCATCATTCTTGGCCGTCCATCGCTAGATCTGCGGCCCAGATCTGGTATGCTTTCGGACCCTCTGGTTGCATCCTTCCCCGTGAGCAGTTGGATCTTGATCCAACGGTGGGCTCCTGTTATGGATCGCGCGCGTGCGCTATTTCCAGCGTGCGTGGGCTGTTGGATTTTAGATCTACGGCCCACGTGCGTCCACATCGTTATTTTCGGTTGAGTTGGGTTTTATTTCGGAAAGTACTTATTTATCAACCGAGAATTGTATAGAAACTTTAGAAATTCACAGTAAATTCATTTTAGACCCTTTTTGAGTATTTCCAACTGTAATAAATTTGTTTGACACTAAAGTTTAATATAAAAATGCTTTTAACTATGCTTCAGTAGTAGAAAATTACATGTCTGTAATAACTTGTTTTCGCTATTTTTGTATATTCAATTGGTTTGAAACTTGGAAAATGCATATCTTTTTCGTATATATCGCTAATTGAATGATTTTAACTTTGATGAACTTGTTATTAACTAAACTTTAATCTAAAAGTGGTGGTAGACCTAAATCAGCACCAGAAAAATATGTTAATAGATTGAACCTTATTAGCAGCAATTAAAAATCTTGTAATTTTTGCAAAAGACACAAATAATTCCCTGTAACTCCTAAAAATAGAAAGTTGATGTTAGAAAATCCCTCTGTTATCATACTATAATGTGAAATAGGTTTTGCACATGTTTATATTTCTGGGAAGCGCACTATGCTAGTTTTGCAACTTAGAAAAATCATAACTAAATCATCTTAACTCCAATTAAGATGAAACCAATTGTATTAGCCTTAAAATGTTAGTAGCAACCTACCATAAAATTTTCAAGTCCATAAAACCTCTAGAAAATATTTTTACTACAGTACCTAATTATGGCCGAAAATAGGTTTTTAGGGGATATCTTTTGCACCACAAATCCAAATTAGGTTTTTCCAGTTTCTATGTCTAGGTATATTCGTATTCTACCTTGTGTATAAATTTTGTCGCATTTGGATAATTTTCGCTTGCTCTTTCGTTTAAGTGTGGCTCGTCTTATTGGTTGTTCTTGGTTCTTTTTGCTTTTCGCTTAGGCTTCGACATTTGCGGTAACCCCGAGAACGACCCTCATAGCGATTTGAGCAACGAAGAAGAAGGCAAGCGGTTTGATCATGTTAATCCCAGTATTTTGAGTATTTATGTTGATTACAAATTCTATGTATGCATTGCTACTTTGTGTTAATAGTTGACCTAGTAGATGCATTTCCTTAGGCAAATGATTATTCTTTACTACCAAGAGCCTAGGTTACTTTCTTTGTGATTTAGAGTTCATGGATGGGCTCTTGTCACTTAGTAGTTGCGAATTAATTGCTTAGCCATGCTTAGCTTCCGGTAGAAATGGGCGGTTATCGACTTGTCGATAACCTTGATCACATCAAACTTATTATGATTATGATTTTCACCTTGTGCCATGTCTACTTATGAAAACTAAAACTGAAAAACAAAATGATTTAGACTTGGGCACAATGGTAAGATGGTGTGATTGTGGGGTGTGACTGGAATGGTGCCCGAGTCAACAACGACCGAACATCTTGTTACACTAAACCAAGCATTTTAGCGTGCTAACCACATTAGAGGGTATGGGACTTCTCTTGACTAAGTACTTTGGCGTGTATTGGCTTCGGGTCGCAGGAGGTCGCAGGAGGGATGGTGTTGGGGGCATTGTAGTGTCCGAAATACTTCACCCGTGATGGGATTTGTTGTCTTTCGGCTTGCAATGTAAGCGTATGGGTTTCTATCCATACGAGCGACTCGTGGTTAATACACAATATTGGAAAATGTCTCGTAGGACTTAGCCGTGCCGGCATACCTTCGGTAGTGTGCTTGTGGCTTAAAGGCGATGCAGGTGTGGGTACATTGGTACACCCGCATGGTTAAAACTATTCAATAGCCTCGTCTAGGTTATGGACACGCTTGGCAAGGTCTTTCAAGAGTTAGACTACAACCTTTTAAACTAAAACTTGATGGGTGGTACGAATCGGGGATTCGTGCTATGTTGTGGTGACTATTGGAATAGTCACTTCCAGGTGGTTACTTGTATGTATCTTTATTACTGTTATTTCAACATTAAAAACAGATTTGCAAACTTGCTTTTAAATGTATTACATTATTGCAAATAAAGTTGGCTTTGTGCAAAATGAGACATACAACGTCCATCTAAATAAGCTTGCATGTAGTTTATGAATAGGTGCTGCTATTCCACACGTCGGTCTTGCGGTACAAAGACAATCTTTGTACTCGGATGCTATGCTTAATTGTTCATTGCAGAGGAAGAAGGTGAGCTCGAGGGCCTCACTTTCATGGCTGTGTTGTGGTAGCTATGGGCGACTAGCTTGGCGGCCGATCGGTTGCCTTGTGGGTTGTGTGGCTAACCGGTCGACTTTTGTTCTAGCCATCTTATGACACTTTTGCTTCCGCTGTCATTCTTGTTTATTGTTCTTTTGGCCGGTCAGCTCTCTTTTGTAATAACTTTACTTTATGTATGTTGTTGATGAACTTAGTGATGTATGTTGTATGGAAATGATGTGTAATTTTGTGATGATGTGCATTTGTTGCAATTCTGGGAAACATATGCCCATCGAGGCTTAGAATGCTTAATTAGTAATGCAAGAACCAATTGGAGGTTAAGTGTTACTAGTTAAATATTCCGGGTCCTCCAGTCAACCGGGCTGCGCACGGTTGATAACCTGAGGAGACGTGGTGCTGCGATGCGGGGTTCGAACGTGTTGTTCGGAAGCCGAGTCGATTTGTGTCGCGCCTCCACCAAATCGAACATATCCAGAACCTGTTGGAAGATCGGGACCCCATTCCCATCAAGTGGTAATCAGAGCTTCAGGTGTTCCTTCAGGTTCGAGTTTACCCTACCCTTGTTGTTTTTCGGTTCCATCCTAGAGTCTAAGAAAAAGCCCTTCAAAAAAATTGTAGTCATAGGTTGTTCCCTGTCCCAGATCTCGTTTAGCCTTTTGCACAATTTGATTTCAGAGTCCGTATTGTTGAGTTTGTGTCCTTACTCGAGTTGTGTTGCTGATTTAGATCGTGTTTTATTTTGGGTTGTCTTGCTTCTGCTACCTCTCATACAAACCCTAGCCGTCAACGTTTGTTTCTCCCACCTCCTCCCTCTGTTTTTGAGTCATCCATCGCGTCTCGTGATCACCCAGCACCATTCCCCATTGAGTCTCGTGATCACCCAGCACCATCCCCCACCTCTTCCCGAGCTTTCGCCCCCAATTTTCACTAATTTTCTCCATCCGATTTCGTTTCGGCCTCCACAGCAACCATAACTCGGAGGCCCTCCTTCAAATAGCCGTAACTTTCGCATACGGACTCGAAATCAGACGATTTTTTTTTTGAAATTGGGTGAAATTAAATTTTGCATCCGAAAATCTCCCACTTCAACCGGTTCGGCGAATTTATTTTGCCCAAATTCGGCCTGGAAAGTGCAGTACTCGAGCTCTGAACTTTCATCACCGAATTTACAGCACATTCATCTTTTTCTGTAGGCCACACCTTACATCAGATTGAGGTGAAACTTTGTGTGGTTCCTATTTCTGTGCTCCGCTTTGTGAAAAAAATAACAGAAAAAAAGGAATTTTTTTTTCGGCACCTGGTTTTGCCTGAGAGCAAAGGCACTTGAGGAGCGCACTCCGTGCCTAAAAAAAAGCCACATTTTAGGTACAGATATTGATTTGTCTTTGTCTTTACCGCCATCCTTGTTCTTTCTTTGCTTTACTATTCGGTCTTGACTCCTTGTTCATCATATCATACCCGCTATAGGACACATTTGGACCAAAAACTAGGACCGATGTTTTGGACATTTACTCAGCATTACTATCTGTTATTGATTTGTGTTCCACTAACATATTTGGCCTTCCAAGCTCCATATACCTACTTCTGGATAGCACAGCTTTTGACCCTTGCAATCGCCGGATCACACTCTCCAGGTATCACGAACCAGCCACCGGTTGTACCACCTACGGTTTGCGATGGTAAGAACACTTGTAAGAGCTTGGTAAGCCACTTCCTTTGCGGGTTCCCACTGTCATCCTATGTAGTTGATAGGGATAATCATTTTGTTTTCCCTGTGTTTCCACTAACCATGGCAGGGGCCGAAGGGGACGCGACACCGATCGACTTCAACGAGTGTGTTAGTCGCGGCCAGCTACAAGCTGCGCTCGACAAACAAAATGCTTCATGCACTAATCTCGACGCGCGAATGGACACCATCGTCACCGCCATTGCCCAGTTGAACACCACAGAAGGCATTGAACGGGTGGAGCGGCGGATGGCTGACCTCACTGGTCAGATGGACACATTGGAGGCACGCCTGCCACCTGTTAATGATGACCATCATCATGATGATGACACAATGCATGATGCGGTTGGCAACATTGATCAGCGGGAGACACAAGATGCGCGACTACGTCGGTGTCTTCAGCAAAACAGACATGGTATGGGAGGTAATAACCAGAACCGTCATGGTAATGATGACCCTTTTGCTAAAGTCAAGTTTACCATCCCATCTTTTTCTGGCCTTTATGATACTGCAATATATCTTGATTGGGAGATGATGGTAGAGCGAAGTTTAATTCTCACTTGGTTCCTTTACAACATAGAGTTAGACAAGCTACTAGTGAGTTTAAGGACTTTGCTATTATTTGGTGGAATGAATGGGTACCATGCGCTTACAACTTTGATACATGGGAGCGGTTAAAAGAAGCTATGCGTAATCGTTTTGTTCCTCCTCATATAAACGTGATTTGAGAAAAATTACAGCGCTTAGAACAAGGTGATAGTTACATTCGGGGACTATTATCTTTGAGCTTCAAAAGGGTATGGTGCGTTGTGGGGTTGTTGAGAAAGCAGAGGATAAGATTTGTCGTTTCTATGGGGGTTCACGTGAAATTCAGGACATTGTTGATTATAAAAGTTTACTCATCAACCGATTGTTCCACTTGCTATGCTTGCGAAAAGAATTGCGGGGGCGCAAGGAATCGGCGGCGGCAAGCACCGGGCGACCCTCCTACACGCGCGAATGACTACATCGACGGATGCCCAAGTCTTCTTGAGTTTTGTTCTCCTCCACCACCGGTGAACAAGATTGCTGCGGCGCCACCGGCCACCTTCCACGACACGCCTGCAGATTCTACAAAAATTCTTTGCGAGCTTGACCAAGAGTTCTTCTTTCGTGGCTTCCACGGGCCGCTCCTTCGACATTCAGTGCCACCGCTGCCATGGACTTGGTCATGTGCAGAGGAATTGCCTTAGCCAATGGTGCTACTTGATCCTAAAGTCCGCTAAATCCATCTTCTAAGCCCTCTTCGGATCAAAGGATTTTTTAAGGAAAATCACAGGATTTCAAATTCCATAGGATTAGCTACTGCACACCTCTTTGGTTTGTAGGAAATGGAAGGGAAAATTCCACAGGAATACTGCTCACTTCGATTTTGGAGGAATTTCACGGAAAAAACATCCAATTCGACTGGGCGGAATTTTTCCTATGAGCGAGTCCGTGCATGGGAGAGAAGGCAGAAAGGTCAGAAACTCACACCTAAGTTGATGTCAGGCCGTCCAGTCGCATGAGGTGGATGTGAGACCCCGGGGTATTTAGCTTGTGATGCTTAGCCTTCCATTGACTCTAGCATCACAAACAAAATATCTCATGCCTCGGAAAAATGTATACTTTCCAGAATTGCAGTATACACACCCTTTCACAAAAAATGCATCAATTCCATACAAGCTCCATACAACCGAACTAAAGCTTTACAAGCAAAAGACATATAATATAGTTATTACAAAAGCGAGGCCGACTGATGAGGACATCCCTAACTTGGATACAACCGCGCCTAAACACACAACTGATCCACATCTAGTGTTACAATGACCAACTACTTGAGCTCATGCTCACCAACTTAATCACCAGGTGAATTCGTTCATAGGTTTATATATTACTGAGAATAGATCGCTACCTAACGCAAGTGATTTAATTATGCTTAGGAACATGGGAAAGGACCAAGGAGAGGTATGTGGAGTCATGGACAAGTATAGAAGGTATAATGGAGGTCATCACGTCACTTTGGGTCCGAGCCAAGCAAGAGTTCGAGTTGGGCTCGTTCGTTCGAGTTCGGACTGTTGCGATAGCTCGAGTTCAAGCGGCGTAACTTCTTCATACGGACTCCGTTTGGGACGTTCTTGAACTTCATTGAAAGCTTATAAAGTCTACTTTCCAATGGATCCAACCTCAGCTTCAAATTTCAATGAGCCGACCATAATAAACAAAAATCTACGTCTATTTTTTGCCCGAGTCAAAAAGGGTCTGCGCCACCTCCTCTTGGGCCCATGGGCCTTGTAACCCTAGGGCGTCGTCCACTTCCTGGCGCCACCCCTGGTCATCTTACCATATAAGTCACCGTCCCCTGGATAGAACAGGGATTTCATTGAGTTTAGGTTTAGCCATTGTGCAAACTGCATTCTTGATTGTGTCGGACGACCACTGTCAAAACGACCTTGGGATCCCACATTTGTTTTTCACTACCATCTATACTATAATTCTTATTTGCAATATCAGATTACCTATATTTTATTCTTGCTTGTTGTTCGATTGCTCGCAGAAATTGAACCTCATGTTCAGGTTGATCGCGCTTCCAGCATGGTCAATAACGTCTCGGAGTTGGTTCAACGATTGCTAAGGTGCAAGTGTCGTCATACGGTTGTAGTCGGATCGCGAGAGTAACCTCCACCAAATCGATATTTACCAATCTCATCGAAAGATCGGGCACCCTACCGCCATCACCGACCGGCCAAGAACAAGCTAAAGAGCTAAACGAACAGCGAAAGCAAAATACCATAAGATGGCTATAAATAAGAGCCAACCGGTTTGCCATACACCCACAAGGCAATCCGACTGAGCCGCCAAGCTAGTCGTCCACACCGCAGCAAAACTCACAAAAGTCAATCCCTTGGGGATCAACCTACTCTACAACAATTAAGCAAAGCAAATGAGTACAAAAATGTACTCGCAAGACTTACGAGTAACAAACCTAGATATTACTACATGCAAGGTTAATCAAAGGAGAGGGTTAAAGGTTCATTTTCAGCATAAAGTAGATTTTATTTGCAATAAGTAATAGATTGAAAGCAGTTTTAACAATCTGATTTTATTTGCTCAAATAATAGCGAGATAATAATTAATAACAGTGAGACATCCTGGAGATGACTAACCCAATAGACATCATAACCATAGCACGAATTACCCATTCGTACCACCCACATCAAGTTTTAATGAAAAGTTATAGTCTAGTTCTTGCATGACTTTACGAAGCATGTCCATAACCTAGGACGAGGCTATTCGAATAAATCAAACGACCCACACATTGAGTCGGAGACACCGGCCCAGCCGAAGCAACTGCGGGTGCTCCTGGGTATGGAGAACCTAGAAAGGAACCCATCCCTCTCATCCCAAAATGAACATTTTTCTCTATCACTACCACCAGCGACTCATTAATTAACACCTCCCAAAGTACTAAGTCAAGAGAGGTCCCATATCCTTCTAGTGTGGTTAGCACACAAATATCGCTTGGCTTAGTGACACAAGTAACTCGGTCCTTGATTACCCGGGCACCATTCCATCCACACCATCACACCAATGTGCGCAAGTTTAAAATATTTTATTTTCAGTTTTAAACTTTATGAAATAACAAGGCAAAATGTGCTGAACATAGTGTAATTGTAAGATTTGTGTGATCAAGGTCATTGACTAAGTCGATAACCGCCCAATTCTACCGATAACTAAGCATTACTAAGCATCATATCGTAAAGACAATAAAAGAGCATAAATCATTTACCGGACTCTAATTCACTAGTGATGATATTAACTTAGGTTTGTGGTAGGAGTGGATAATTTCAGGAAAACAATGCAATAGGATTAGCTACCTCTAATCGACAAAATTAACTTTGACACAAATAAGCATGCATACATATTCTTTGCAAACAAGATATTAAACTTTAAAAGTAATGTGATCAATATGATCAAATGAATGATACATCTGCTTGCCTTGCTGGTGATCACTTGCTTGCTACAGAGGGTTGCTCTCGTACTCAACCAATTCTTCGTAACCTATTGCAAGAACAAGAAAATCCCATACAAACGACGAACACCGAAAAAGACTTAAAATCCAAAGTCAACGAAAATCTATGAAATTTACACAGCAAGTAGAGCATAATTTTAAATGAATTTAGCAACAAGAATCATTCGATTCGGACTAAGCATGCAAAAGTTATGGACTAAACAATTTCAATCTGCTGGAAAAACCCAATTTAATTGCTTTCTGTTACTATTTATTACATAAATTTCTATAAGGTCGGTGAACCTAAAATTTTTATGATAGGTAGAGCATGACATTCTAAGGTCAGCAAAATTAGGTTTACTTCATTTGAAGTTAAAATGAATTTCTTATGATTTTTCTAAGTAATGAAAGTAGCACAAAATTAGTTTCAGAGGCAAAGGCATAATTAAAACCTATGCTACACAAAAGCATATTAACAGAGGAACATAAAATTTTTTAGTTTGCTCAAATTGGAGTTACAAAGAAAAACTTATGCATTTTACAAGTTTGAACAATTTTTAGTGGAAGAAAAAGCTAAACCCTTAAGGTGGAGAGGTCTAAGGGAGGTCCGGAGGAGGTCCTAAGGGTCAAGATCTAGCGAGGAGGTCCCGGCTGGCTAAGATCTCACCGAGGAGGTCCTAACGGTCAAAATCTACAAGAGAAGGTCTGGACGACCAAGACTTATAAGAGGAGGTCTGGGCGATAAGATCTCATAGAGGAGAGTCCGGATGGCTCAAATCTCCATGGGGAGGTCTGAATGGTCAAGATCTCCATGGAGAGTCCTAAATGATAAGGTCTAAAGAGGGGAGGTCTTGGGCGGCTCAAATCTCCATGGAGAGGTCTGAACGATCAAGATCTCCACGGGGAGGTCCTAAACAATAAGGTCTAAGAGAGGGGAGATCTTGGACGGCTTAGATCCCCATGGGGAGGTCCTGAACGGTCAAGATCTCCACGGGGAGGTCCTAAACAATAAGGTCTAAAAGAGGGGAGGTCGTGGACGGCTCAGATCTCCATAGGGAGGTCCTGAATGGTCAAGATCTTCGCGGGGAGGTCCAGAAGGTTGTCAAAGGGGTGGTCTAGCTTACGACAACAGGACTTCAGTACCACTCGATTTTCCTCGCTAGCTCGCCTATAACACCCCGGTGTTTAGAGTCTTTTTGAAAATTTCAAAATAAAAAGAACCATTTGGTTTTGATGAGAATTCCAATCTTAACTTGAAATTTCAGAATGGAATTCAATTGACTAACTCAAACTTCAACTAAAACTCTCTATTGGTTGCTGGGGTTGGTGGAGCTTTTGTGATGTCCCCCATTCTGTGCTGGTTTTGCTCCCCGCATCCTTAAGGACCTCCGTATGCCCTCTAGGACCTCCTCCACGCTCATTTGGACCTCCCCTTGTGAGATCTTAGCCATCAGGACCTCCCCTCGCTTTAATCTTGACCGTTAGGACCTCCCCTTGCAAGATCTTAGCCGTCAGGATCTCCCCTCGCTTTAATCTTGACCGTTAGGACCTCCCCTTGTAAGATCTTAGCCGTCAGGACCTCCCCTCGCTTTAATCTTGACCGTTAGGACCCCCCTTGCGAGATCTTAGCCGTTACGACCTCCCCTCGCTTTAATCTTGACCGTTAGGACCTCCTCCCTGTGAGATCCTATGTAACATCCCAAGGTTATGTTACCAAAATTAAAATAAAATAAAATAATTATTTTATTGGATTTTCTGAATTTGTTAGAGTTTCATTGCTGTATTTGAATTTTCAAATCTTAAAAGTTGAAATTTGTCTGAAGATCTTGAAGTTTTATTTGGTTGGATTTGAAAAATAAAAATTTAATTAATTTCTGGAATTTTCTGAGTTTTTAAAAGCTTTTTCCTAAATATTTTAAGCCAAAACAATTTATTTGCAAAATTAAAAAGCCAAGTATTAGTTGGAAATAATTTTATTAATTCCAAAATAAGTATGGGAATTTCTCTGAATTTTTCCATAATTTTTGGATCTATTTTGCTATATTTTAAAGCCTAAACTAATTTCTAGAATTAAAACAATTCATAAATCAATTTAAAATTCTAAAACCACTTTGGGCCGAAATATACTCGGCCCATTTCTTTTTCCTCCCGCGCCCGACCCATTCGGCCCACCTCCACCGCCGCTCTGTCTCCCTCCGCACCCGACCCCACCCGTCAGCCCCGCCTCCTCGCTGCCTTGTGGCCCCGCGCCTTCTTCTTCCTCCCTCCCTTCTTCTTCGCGTGCCGCCTCGCACAACCGCCATGGTGCCGGGCGGCTCCATAATTACCGCCTCCAACCACCCCGCATCTCTCGCACACGCGCGCACGAACCGCCGCCCCCAACCGCCTTCCTCCCCCACGTTCTCCCCCTCTCCCCGCACCCGGCTCGCCCGCTCGCCTAACCGCCGCCGCCATTGCCGCGCACGTTCTCCTCCCTCCCTCCTCCCCGGCCCCTATAAAAGGGAGCACCGGGTGCGCATCTTCGCACTCGTCCAAACCCCCCAACCCACTCCTCCTCTTTTTACCCCGTCTCGCCGGAATCCAAGCTTCTTCGCGCCGGCCATGCTCCTTCCGCGCTCTAGCGCCGCCACCGTCGCCGCTCTCGCCTCGCGCCGCCACCTCGGCATCGCGCGATCTCGCCGTCCGTGCTCCTCCGCGCCGAACGCCACCGGAAGGCGCGCGCCACTTCACCGAGCCGCTCGCCGCCTTTGCCTCGCCGCGGTGAACCACTCGACCCTAGCCCGCCAGGTGAGCCTAGTCTCCGCGATCTCTCTACGCGTTGGTGTGCTCGCCGGCCGCCGCCGCGCCCCCAATCGCCGGCGACCCTCGGTCCCGACGCCGGCACCGTCCTCGCCTACGTGGCCTTGCCACCTCAGCCGCCACGTCTGCGGAGGTGTGTGCGTGGCAGCCTACGTGGCGCCACGTGCGCACGCGTCTGCCACCTCATTAACCCGAGCCGAAGTCCCATGGACTTGGTCCATGAGAACCGTGTCTATGACACGTGGGCCCCGCGGCCAATTTTCTTTTCTTTTATTCTTTTCGGCCGAAAATCTTCGCTGACGTCATGCTGACGCAATAAAACCTTTTTCCTTTAGAAAAACAAATCAGGAAAATCTATTAAATTCTGAAATTAGGTTTTTAAAAGGATGCAAACTTCAAAAATTCATATCTTTTGCATATGAACTCCAAATGAGGTGATTCAAATTGCAAAATTTGTATAAAATCATTATCTAGCTAACTAAACCAAAATTATTTAGTTTTGAGTTCATTTGATCACTAATTTCTTTAAACCCTAAATTTATCATTTCATGTAATTTCAAATTTTAAAAGATCATATCTTTTGCATCCAAACTCCGATTGAGCTCATTCAAATTTCTAAATTTATCTAAATTCAAGATCTAGCTATCTAAACTAAATTTATTCAATTTGGAGTTGATTTGAATCTTATTTGAATTTAGTTTGAATTTGGCTTATTTTCGCGTATAGATTTCGACGACTTCGGAGAGTCAGATTTCGACGCCGTTTGAGAGCAACTATTTGAGCAAGGCAAGTTACATTCTTGATCATACTTGCACCCATTATTTAAAATTATTTAAATTCTGTTTCAAATTATTACTGCATGCTTATTTATATTGATAATTTAAATCCTGTTTTAAAATTTATAGTTATGCCCAAATCCTTTGTATGACCAATTTAGTTATCGAATCAAACATATTGTCACCCTAGATAAAACCTAGTTAATACAATAGTATGGACTAGGATCATTTAAATATTGTGCTTAGCCATGCTTATAGACCAAATATGTTTTCATTTGGGGAATTTCAGCCAAAAGTCAAATGTTGTTTAAACTGTACCCTTGGCATTGGTGTGTCATGGGAGTTTTATAAATGACTTTGGAAAATAAAATAAATTGATAGTTTAGACTTGGGCGAAATGGTTGTCTAGTGGGTGCAGGTTTATGCACGGGCTCAACCGGGTAGGTTGAGGCCCAGGGTTCTGTTGGTTGTCGCCTAGGTCAGTTAAGGACCGGTCTTCGAGCCGCATCTTGCTATGCCACCACCGTACCACCACATGTCCTCAGTATGGGGAGTAGGACCTGGCTGACTAATTTGCAAAGTTCCATCATGGTCGTCCCTACTGTTGTAGTGGGTAGTCTTTTATGACCTTTGTTAGTCCCACTGGCGCAAGAGGGCTCGAACCTGCGGACGGGTAGTCCAAAGGCGAAACCTTAGCGAGGAGGACTATGGTGGAATGGCGTATTGTAAAGGCCTTGACACGTGCTCTAGGCCTTACCTAAGGTAGTGAGCGGTGGTATCGACGGATGCCAAACAACTAGAGAATTCATGTCTTGTGGGTAAAGTTGTACAACCTCTGCAGTGTAAAACTATTCGAATAGCCGTGTCCACGGTCATGGACATCTTTGCAAAGCCACTCAAAGTTAGACTTCGATTTCAAAATATTTTTGTAAAACAGTTTTGACATGGATGGGTGTCCATGAGAAAAGTATGGGTTGGTGCCCGTGTTCATGTTGGTGTTAGGTTGGTGCCTGCACTATCGTTATCAATTCAAAATCAATTTTAGATTTTATAACACTTGAGCTTTTGAACTAAGTATGGTATTTAATGTCAAATGCTGTTTTTGCACAAATAACCCTATAAGCCTTTCTATTGTTACATCCATTTATGCATGTCATTTTGTTAATTGACGGGTGTAACTTGCGAGCACGGAAGTTGTGCTCATTCTTGCTTAATGCAAACAAAATTTCAGAGAAGAAGAACTTCACTTCAGGTGTGGATCATGACGACTAGGCCGCTACCCCAGTCGATTGCCTGTGGCAGATTGCTGGACCCTACCGCTTCTCCATCGTCTTCCGCTGTGTTTATTTAATGTTGCCCTGTAAGGCTATCTTGTAATCAACTCTGTTGTTATTTAATAAATTTTAGCGTATATGGTTGTGTTATCACACTTGTTTACTGTGTGAGCTAGCCACTGATCATGGGACTAGTTCAGTTATGCACAGAAGATCTGGGGTGTTTGTAACGTCCCAAATTTTGGCTTTTCAAAAATCTTTTGAGTAGTTTAGGTCCCTGAAAAATTTCACCAATTTTATTTGAATTAATAAAGCTTAATTGGAATTTTCCTAAATTAAAAATATTTAATTTGACTAATATAAACATTAATTAAATAAAAATTTGTGTTATTTGGCTTCCTTGTCTTTCAAGGAATTTTTGGGTATTTTCTGAGATTTTTCCAGATTTGTTTGCTATTTTATTTGACCTCCTTGATTTTTGGGATTTCTTTTAATTCCGAAAATCTAGATTTTCTCTCTCCTGCCGATGCTACAGTAAATCACGGGTTACTGTTCATCGTCGACCTCCACCGAACAGCGAGTCGAGCGTACCGTTCGAACTCAAAATTTCAAATTTCCATATCTTCCTCTACGTTGCATATAAATGCGAGCCGTTTGCGCTCACGCGTCGTGTTGATCCCCTTCCAATCCCTGAATTGGTTTCCTCCAAACCGATCTATTTTCGTCGCAATCTCCGAAAACCGAGCTCCAACCAAAGGTCTTCTCGTGAATCTGCGCTTCGTCCGACGTCGCCGCCCGAACCGTCTGCGGCGTTGGCTTCACGTCGTCGCCTCTCGTCATGGTTCCATCCACTTCGCGAAGATCGCCGAGCACCGTCGGCCATTAGAGCCCAACCGTGTTCTTCGCGTTCGCCGCTTCCTCGGTGATTTTTCCAAATCCGATCGCGCCATCGCGTCCGGCTCGTCGTTTCCTTTCCGTTTTGCCCGCCGCGCATGCTCATCGCCTCGCCACGCCACTCCAGCCTGCTGTTCATGCATATGCACAGTAGCGTTTTCATGCATACATTGTTTCGTTCATGCGTTGTCTCCGACCGTTCATGCATTATCTCCGGGTATGGAATCCTTTTGTCTTCCTTTCTTCTTTCTTTGTGAAGATCCAAGTATTTCTATCTCCATCCTTTATTCCTTGTTTGCCATCTCATGCTAAAACCACGCCATGCGATCTTGTCTTCTTGCACCATAACTCAACATACAAATGATCTTTCCTGTTAGTTCATGTGCTCTCTATTCTCTAATCTTTGATTCTTTAATCCTCTCCTTCATTGCTTTGCCATGTTAGTTACGAAGTCATGCCGCCATGCACGCTATCCTATTGATGCTTCTCTGGTCTCTTCCTCTCTCTGTTGAGTAGTCCACATATAATTCAACAATCAATCTATACATCCAATTAATCCAAGCCAAATATCTATCTCTCACTTACATGTAGGCCCTACATGTCATCCACCCAATTAAACACCCTAATTATTTATCTCTCTTACATGCGGGTCCCGCATGTCAGTCAACTCTTGGTCAACCCTGTTCATGAGCTTGGTCCACCGTGGACTAGCATATCTCCGTGGACCCGGTCCATAGACCAGTGGCCCACATGTCAACCCCTAATTCTATTTTCGAGAATTTATTTAATTCTTGAAAAGTCTTTTATCTTATTGGTCCCACATGTCACTCTCTCTACCTTATTTCTGGAATTATTTTAATTCTAGAAATCCATAAATACCAGTCGGTCCCACCTATCATACACTCTTTCTTTTTCTAATATTTTCGGAATAGAATATTCTGAGAATATTCCATAGAGCTTTTTCATCATTTCATGTGAATTCCAATCTTGAGAGCCATATCTTCTTCATCCGAATTCGATTGAACTCATTCAAGTTTCTAAATTCATCTAAATTCAATATCTACCTTCCAGTACCATTCAATTTCAATTTGGAGTTTATTTGATTTGTCTTTTGAATTTAGTTTGTTTTGCTTTCTTTCTCGTTAGGCAGAAGTCCCTAATCGTCCAAGGAGTGAAGATCAAGCAAGTAGAAGATTGAAGATAAAATGAGAACATCATTGCTATAGCAAGGCAAGTTATACCTTTGATCATATTGAACCCAGTTTTCAAAATTTCTTTGATTTAAATTATTGCATTTACTTTAAGTAATTATTTAAATGCTTTTGGGTTTAGATATTAATCCAATTTGTTATATCCACTTTGTCTATTGTATGTCATAATCTTTTGTCACCCTAGTTTGGTTCATATTTAGTTGGTGCTATGGTATTACCAACGTGGGTTGGTTAGTACTGAGTAGATTGCTTAGCCATGCTACGAGTCTCACATCTCATGAAAGTTGCAATTATTAAATGTGACTAAGTGACTATGGAATTTTGTGTAAAACCCATGTGCTATGTGTTATTACTTCGTGATGGCATGTGTTGCACTAAAACCAACCGGGTGGTAAAGGATTTGGGTAGGGCAAGTGGTGGAAGTCTGTGTGATATAGTGGACTTTGTGATGGGAATGATAATCTTTGTGATCTAGTTAGAAAATGGAAGTCTTGCCTTGGTCAATTAAGGACTTAACTTTGTGCGCCATTGAACTGAGCCTTACTGTACGACCACATGCATGGTATGGGACGGGCCTAACTTAGTAAGTTATGGATTCTCGGCATTGATGTTCAGTGGATAGGTTAGGTGTGTGATAGGGTGGAGGTGTGTACCTGTGTGTTTGGGTGCACATCGCGGGACGATCGTCGCTTCCACATCCCGGTGTGTGTGTTATACCAATTCTATGTGAGCTGGTATAGCGGTTTGTAAGCACACTGGGAATGTCAATGTTTGAGATGAAGTTTCTGAAAGGTTTTGTTGTGATCAGCTCTGATCCAGTTGATTGCATCTTGTGGGTAAAGTGTACAACCTCTGCAGAGTGTTAAACAATCTATTCGAATAGCGCGTCATGATCATGGACATGCTCGGGATTTCACACGAGGGTAGATTTTCATAAAACCTTTGTGAAGGGACAGTTGTGTGATTTAAGTCATATGGTTGTGTGAAAGAATTTGATTAGGCTATGTGTCTTTGTGAAAACAACTGTTAAATTAATATTGTCTATTTGTTTTGAATTATGCTTTCAATCTATTATTTGTATTCAATTGCAAATGTTGCATTTCTGCAAAATAACCACAGAAACCATTTCCTTTGGAATAAGCCTGCATCTATACATTGCATTCTGTGGTATGACTTGCGAGTCTGTTGTGTACTCACGCTTGTTGTAAAACTTGCGCCAAACCTACTGAGTGAAGGAATCGTCGGTCAACAAGGTCTACTTCAAGGATCGAGAAGAACTAGGTCGCGCCCTGACCGATTGCTGTGGGCATATGGATGGGCTTCACTGAGATTATTCCGTTTCGTTCAGCTGCGATTTCATTGAGCTATTCGCCTTCTGAGGCATTAATTGTAAGCTTTGACCTTAAGGTCTTTACTCTGATATTTATTGTTATTTGCCTATTTATTAGTCATCTTTGTATATGGAAACGATATTTCATCGATGTTGCCACTGTGTGCACTAGCGTGATCCTGGACTAGTGCAGTATACACAGAGGGTCCAGAATTGTATTTTTGGGTCTCGACAGTGTTAATCCCGGGTCATCACATCCTAGCCGTCAGGACCTCCCTTTGCTTTAATCTTGACCGTTAGGATCTCCCCTTGTGAGATCTTAGTCGTCAAGACCTACCTTTGTTTTTATTGTGACCGTCAGGACCTCTTATCCTTAGGACCTCCTGGTCCTTTTTGCATTGACCACACTTGCGGGTCAGACCACTTTTGTGGTCTGGACCTCTCATCCTTTGCAAAGACCACCTGAGTGGGTCAAGACCTCCTTTGAAATTGCGGGATCACCTCAAGACCTTCGTAGGACCTCCTCATTGGACTTTGACTGGCTCCACTTGTCAGTCACGCCCCTCTTCTTCATCCTTTGACCATACCTTGGCTCTCAAAAGTCACCAAACATTTAATGCTTGTTGCGTCGCATTAAATGGTATCAGCTTTTGGGTAGCACCTGTTGTGTCGCATTAAATGATGTCAGCCTTGGCAGCACGAGGCTATCTTTTGTCCCATCTTTTATCTACTCCTATCATTTCCTTCACTTACTTTTGAGCAGAGCCTTTGGAAATTTCAAGTAGCTCGGCTATATAAACCTAGGCACCCTTCTCCTCATTCTTTTGCTCATTACCTCCCTCTAGCTCCATCGGCAAGCTCTTGTATCTCCTCAAAAGCTCTCTGGACCTCCTTCCTTAAGCTTCGAACCTCCTCCAGAAGCTCCTAAGACTTCCTCCAAACCAATCAAACCTTTCTGTTGGTGCATTTCAGTATTTGTTTGGGGTTCTCTTGATTCTTGATTGAGCTTTCTATTGAGTTGTTTTGTTTTTCTCGCCTGTAGACTGTGAAGGCACTGAGGAGCAAGACTTCTCTGAAGAAGAAGAAGAAGACACCCAAGCCTTTGAGCAAGGCAAGTTACACCCTTGATCATTTTGCACCCATTATTTCAATATACGTATTTCTGTTTCAAGCTAAGTAATGCATGCTTATCTAACTTAATATTTCAATACTTGTGTTTGCTCTCATAGTTAGACCTAACTCCTTTTGTATGGCCAATGTTGATATTGCTCTTGATCTATTGTCACCTAGATGAAAACCTGGCCGACACTTTAGTGTGATCAGGACCTTTTGGAAAGAAATGCTTAGTTATGCTTAGACCAAAATCTTATTTTGGGGAAATTTCTTTTCAACTGCAGACCAACTATTTTTCCTCAAATGTTTTTAACCATGACATTCGTGTGTCCTGGAGGTTGCAACCATGGCATTGGTGTGCCATGGGGGTTTCAACCGTGGCATTGGTGTGTCATGGATGTTTGAAAAGCAAAGAAATGGTTTGGACTTGGGCGAATGTGGTTGTTTGGTTGGTGCAGGTTTATGCACGGGGGGTCGTGTGATCCGATGCTCCAGGGTTGAGGTTATCGCCCAGGTCAGTTAAGGACATGTCCTGTATGGGCGGGACCTGACCGACTAATTTGCAAAGTGTCATCGTGGTTGATCCGGCTGGGGTGTGGGTGGTCTTTTATGGCTGTGTAATTCCCACAAGGCTCAAGAGGGGGCCCTAGATCTCTACGGGTTTCTATCTGTAGGGAGGGGTGAAACCTTAGAGTAGGGTGGATCGCGGTGGAACAATGCATTGTAAAGGTCTTGTGGTAATCCTTAGTCGCACACCGTTGGAAGTGTGTGAGTAGACAGTATAAGTGGATTACCTCTTGTGGGTAAAGCTGCACACCTCTGCAGAGTGTCAAACTATTCGAATAGCCGCGTCCGGTTATGGACATGCTAGCAAAGCTGCTCAAAGTTAGATATTTGGTTTGTTTTCAAAGGACTTGAAAAGAATTGATTTGGATTTCTATCCAAATGGGTTGGGCAGGGAGCCTTGTGACAGGAGGGTATCCTTCACACTTTGTTGATGAATGTTATCCAACTGTAAAATTAATCTTGCAAATGACTTTCTAATTATTGACATATGCTTTGGAACCTATTACTTATAATTGGAAATAAACATGGCTTTGTGCAACTCAACCATATAAGCTCTCCCTTGTGATATCCATATATGCATGTCATATTGTTAATTGACGGGTGTGATTTGCGAGCACGGTAGTTGTGCTCATTCTTGCTCGAAATTAATCTTTTGAGCAGGAGAGGACTACCTTGATGATGATGAGGACCAAGTCAACTAGGCAGTGCCCTCCAGCCAATTGCCTCTGGTGTATTGGATGGACTCTACTTATTTTGTTTCCGCTGTGTATTATGTTCTTGTAGGCTTGTGAGCAAACCTTGTAACCAACTCTTACGTAAATAAAGTCTTTTTGGATGTATGTTATCACTTGTTTTTCTTTATGCGGGCTAGCGATTGATTCTTGGGACTAGCTCGGTTTGCACAGGGGGCCTTGGGGACGATCCCAGCCCTCCACGACCACCCTCCGGACTGGTCGTAGAGTTCTTGGGGGCAGTCTCAGCCCTCCACAACCACCCTCGGGTCCGGTCGTGGGAGGTCCTGAGGTGCCTCCAGCCCTCCACGACCTCCCCTGGTCTGGCCGTGGGAGGGTTTTGGGGTGATCCCTAGCCCACGACCTCCTCGGGTCCACGCCCTGTACCTCTGGGAGGTCCTGGTGGACCTCCTAGGTGGTCCTGGGGGTATCCTCGGGTGATCCTATTGGACCTCCTGGGAGGTCCTGGTGGACTTTCCAGTTGGTCCTGGAGGACCTCTCGGGTGGCCCCGGGTCGGGTCGCGTATCAGAGCATCTTGATTGCAGGATGTGACCCTAGTAGAATAGTCGTTAGAAGAAAGTTCAAAATGTGTCTTGCGAACAAGAAGAAATAAACTGTTCTCTTCTCACCTGTGTCATCTTTCTATTCTTACCCCTTTTCTCTGTATAATTTCCCTTCTTACTCCCATTTGTTTTGCTCTCTATATGGCTTTATAAAGTTGAATGGTCTCCTTTCCTTGAAATATCAGTGAGGGCTGATTTAGATCCTTCTTTGTAGCCTTAAGGACCTCCTGGTCATGGTCTAGTGCGATGAGTCCTTTGCAAGGACCACCCACGAGGATTCTTGGCAAAGACTACCTCTCATGACCGTGACCTTCTTGCTTGCACCATGGGGTAGTAAGCTTGAGTAAAAGTGGTGTTGTAGATCCTGAGTGGTTGTTTTCCGTTGTTCTTTTTGGTTTGCTGGTTTTGACCATTCCCCCTTAGCTTGTCCATCTCTGTCTTAATATTTGAACCTTTGGCAGATGGTAAAAACTAGGGGCAGTGGCAGCACTAGTGGTCAATGTCGAGCCTCTGGGAGTGATCCAGAGACCCCCTTGCCGCATCCGCCTCCTCCTCCAGCCCAAGGTCTAGATTGGAATCAAATGATGGTGAATCAAGCTCAGTTAATCAACTTGTTAGCCCAGTCCATCACTAATTCTCAGAACCTTCAAGCAGCTCAACCTCCCGTGTTTGTGTCACCTCCTCCAAGAGCAACTATTGCTGAGTTTATGAGGATGAGACCTCCTACTTTCTCCAGCAGTTCTGAGCCCTTAGAAGCTGATGATTGGCTCCGGACAGTGAGTACAAAACTGGACATGATCCAATGCACTGATCGTGAGAGGGTGCTCTTTGCCTCTCACTAGCTCACTGGACCCGCTTCGGAGTGGTGGGATAACTTCGCTCAATCCCACACTGATGCTCAGACCATCACATGGGGAGAATTTGCACAGGCTTTTCGTAATGCCCACATTCCTTCGGGCATGATGACTTTGAAGAGGAAAGAATTTTGTGCTCTACGGCAAGGCAACCGGACAGTCAGTGAATATCTCCATAAGTTTAATCATTTGGCAAGATATGCACCCGAAGATGTGGCCACCGATGAGACCAAGCAAGAGCGCTTTTTGGAAGGGCTCAATGATGATCTTTTAGTTCAACTTATTGCTCATGACTACCCATATTTTCAGCAGCTTGTCAGTAAGATGATTAGGCAAGAAGGCAAGCACATAGAGATGGAAAACCACAAGAAGAGGAAGGCAACTCAGCAGTTCCGATCAGAGGGTTTCTCTAGGCCCAAGACCTCTCGGTTTGACATGAGAGTCTGTGACCTCCTCTCCTTCAAAGTCCCTCATGCAAGTAAAATGTTTGAGCACTTCTAGTTCTCATGGGACCTCCCCAGGAAACCATGTCCAGAAAAAGACACCCCTATCCGCAGCAGTAGGTATCACCTATTTTTATTGCCATGAAGTGGGACACTATGCTAGCAAATGCACGAAGAAGCTCCAAGTCGCAACCTCAACTCCCAACCGATTGGGACAAGGACCTCGACTCCCGGTAGCAACACTAATTCAAATTCCTCGATCCAATACATCAAAGGCGTGTGAATCATGTCACGGTAAGAAGCTCAAACGCATCGGATGTGGTTCTTGAGTACGTTCCTTGTCAATTCGAGACACCACCATTCTTTTGATTCTAGAGCTTCTCATTCGTTTGTCTCTTCTAAGTTTGTGGGTCGTAATGGGTTAGCTATATCCCCTTTAGTAAACTCTATGCTGATCCACTCCCCGGGCTCTGAAATGAGGACTAGCTCCTTATGCCCAAATCTTTCCTTGAAAATCTTGGGAGTTCCCTTCTCGGCGGACTTGATAGTCTTGCACTCCCAAGGATTAGATGTAATCCTTGGAATGGACTGGTTAGCCAAAAACTAAGGTCAAATAAATTGTGTTGACAAGTCTATTGTGCTCACCAATGAGCGAGGTATGCAAGTTGAATTCAGCCACGAGACTTCTTTCAGAGCGGCTCTGCCTGCTTTGTTTGAGGGAAGTAAAATTGAAGACCTCCAGTGGTGGGGAGTACCGGATGTGTTTCCTAGTGAACTTAGGGATGCCTCGGATAGGGATCTAGAATTTATCATAACCCTAGTCCTGGATAGCACCTATCTCCAAAAGACCTTATAGATTGCCGCTTAATGATCTAGTTGAGTTGAAGCGATAAATTGAAGAAATGCAAAGTAAAGGCTTTGTTGGTGAGTTCCTCTCCTTGGGAGATCCAGGTGATCTTTGTGGCAAAGAAGGATGGTACTCAACATATGTGTGTAGATTATAGAGCTCTTAACGACGTCACCATTAAGAATAAGTATCCGTTGCCCGGGATCGATGATTTGTTTGATCAATTAAAAGGAAGCAGAGTTTTCTCCAAAATTGATTTGAGATCGGGATATCACCAATTGAAGATTCGGCGTAAGACATCCTAAGACAACTTTCTCAACTCGGTATGGACTTTATGAGTTCACGTCATGTCTTTTGGATTGGCCAATGCTCCTGCATACTTTATGAACATAATGAATAAAGTGTTTATGGAGTACTTGGATAAGTTCGTCATTGTCTTTATAGATGACATCCTAGTGTACTCTAAGACTGAAGAAGAGCATAAAGACCACCTTCGGCTGGTCTTATACAAGCTTAGAGACCACCAACTTTATGCTAAATTAGAGATATGTGATTTTTGGTTAAAGGAAGTCACCTTTTTGGGTCACATTATGTCAGCCGTTGGCGTAGCAGTCAACCCAAGCAAGGTTCAAGATGTCTTAAATTGGAAGCCGCCCAAATCAGTACCTCAAATTAGGAGCTTTCTTGGCATGGCGGGGTATTACCGTCGGTTTATTGAAGGCTTTTCGAAGATAGCAAGGCTTCTTACCCAGCTGCTCAAGAAGGAAACCAAGTATGTTTGGACCTCAGCTTGTGAACAAAGTTTTTAAGAGTTAAAGAAGAGATTGACCTCTTCCCCAGTGCTGATTTTGCTGGATATTCGAAAGGATTTTGAATTCTTTTGCGATGCATCCCGGCAGGGTCTTGGATGTGTCTTAATGCAAGAGGGAAGAGTGGTAGCCTATGCTTCTTGGCAATTGAAGCCCCATGAAGTAAACTACCCCACTCATGATTTGGAACTAGTCTTAGTAGTGCATGCTCTAAAGATTTAGCGCCATTACCTCATTGGTAACCATTGTGAGATCTTTACGCACCATAAGAGTTTAAAATACATCTTTACCCAACCAGACCTCAACCATAGACAGAGGAGATGGTTGGAACTAGTGAAAGACTATGATCTTGGGATTCACTACCACCCAGGCAAGGCAAATGTGGTAGCTGATGCTCTAAGCCAAAAGAGTTATTGCAGCACCGTGATGGTCCAAGAAAACCAGCCTAGTTTATGTGAAGAATTGCGACAGATAAATTTGGAAATTGTCACACAAGGTTGTGTGCACACTTTGAAAGTCCAACCTGCTGTCCAGCATCAAATCCGAGGAAAGCAAGCTCAGGATAAAGACCTCCAAGAAATCAAAGACAACCTAAAAAGAGAAACGTCTCCTAGTTTTTCAGAAGATGAGCAGGGAATCCTTTGGTTCAGCCATAGACTTTGTGTGTCGGACTGTTAAGAAATAAAGCAGCTCCTACTCAAAGAAGCCTACAAGACTCCTTATTCCATCCACCCGGAAAGTACAAAAATGTATCAAGACATCAAGGTGAGATATTGGTGGGTTGGCATGAAGCGCGGAATAATAGAGTTTGTAGCACGATGCGACGTATGCCAAAGAGTCAAGGCTGAACACCAAAAACTACTGGTTTGCTACAACCCTTGCCCATTCCCAAATGGAAATGGGAGCAAATCGGCATGGATTTTATCACTGGATTGCCCAGGACCCAATCGGGTTATGATTCCATTTGGGTTATAATTGACCGATTGACCAAGGTAGCGCACTTCCTCCCAGTTAAAACTACTTACTCAAGTAGCAAGCTAGCAGAATTGTACATGGCTCGGATTGTATGTCTACATGGAGTACCCATGAGTATAGTGTCTGATAGAGGTTCTCAACTCACTTATAGATTTTGGAAGAGCCTACATGAGGCTTTGGGAACAAAACTCGATTTCAGCACATCGTATCATCCTCAAACCGATGGGCAGACGGAGAGGGTGAATCAAATTCTTGAAGATATGCTTAGAGTTTGTGCCTTAGATTATGGAAAAAGTTGGGACAAAAACCTTCCTTATGCTGAGTTTTCATACAACAATAGCTGCCAAGCTAGCTTAAAGATGTCCCCATTTCAAGACCTGTATGGAAGGCAGTGTAGAACTCCTCTTCGTTGGGATCAAGTGGGTGAGCGTCAATTCTTTGGGCCCGATGTAATCCAAGAAGCTGAAGACAAAGTGAAACTCATAAGGGAACGTTTGAAAGTAGCTCAGTCTTGTCAAAAGAGCTATGCTGATAATCGAAGAAGAGAGTTATCTTTTGAAGTTGGAGACCTAGTATACCTCGGAGTAACTCCCCTCAGGGGAGTTAGAAGATTTCGAACTAAAGGAAAGCTAACTCCAAGGTTTGTAGGACCATACAAGATATTGGCAAGACAAGGTGAAGTTGCTTATCAGTTAGAACTGCCACCTTCTCTATCAGCAATACATAATACCTTCCATGTATCACAATTGAGGAAACGTCTTCGATGGCCAGAAGATCACACAACCCTGGAGGGCCTTGATCTTCAAGAGGACCTCACTTATGTGGAGCGACCCATCAAAATTCTGGATGTCACGGAGCGCGTCACCCAGAGCAAGATCATCAGAGCATATAAAGTACAGTGGAGCCGCCACCCAGAAAATGAAGCCACATGGGAAAAAGAAGAAGATCTCAAGACTAACTATCCCTACCTCTTTGCTGGCCAAGCTTGAATCTTGGGGTCGAGATTCCCTTAAGGGGGTAGGTTTGTAACACCCCGGTGTTTAGAGCCTTTTTGAAAGTTTCAAAATAAAAAGAACCATTTGGTTTTGATGAGAATTCCAAGCTTAACTTGAAATTTCAGAAAGGAATTCAATTGACTAACTCAAACTTCAACTAAAACTCTCTATTGGTAGTTGGGGTTGCTAGAGCTTTTGTGATCTCCCCCATTCTGTGCTGGTTTTGCTCCCCACGTCCTTCAGGACCTCCATATGCCCTCTAGGACCTCCTCCACGCTCATTTGGACCTCCCCGCGTCCATCAGGACCTCCCCTCGCTTTAATCTTGACCGTTAGGACCTCCCCTCGCTTTAATCTTGACCGTTAGGACATCCCCTTGCGAGATCTTAGCCGTCAGGACCTCCCTCGCTTTAATCTTGACCGTTAGGACCTCCCCCTGTGAGATCTTAGCCGTCAGGACCTCCCTTTGCTTTAATCTTGACCGTTAGGACCTCTCCTTGTGAGATCTTAGCCATCAAGACCTCCCATTGTTTTTATCGTGATCGTCAGGACCTCTTGTCCTTAGGACCTCCCGGTCCTTTTTGCATGGACCACCCTTGCGGGTTAGACCACTTTTGTGGTCCGGATCTCTGATCCTTTGCAAAGACCACCTGAGTGGGTCAAGACCTCCTTTGAAATTGCGGGATCACCTCAAGACCTTCGCAGGACCTCCTCATCGGGCTTGGACTAGCTCCACTTGTCAGTCACGCCCCTCTTCTTCATCCTTTGACCATACCTTGGCTCTCAAAAGTCACCAAACATTTAATGCCTGTTGTGTCGCATTAAATGGTATCGACTTTAAGCGGACACATTGTGTCGCATTAAATGATGTCGACTTGGCAAAGACTGGGCTATCTTTGTCCCATCTTTTATCTACTCCTATCATTTCCTTCACTTACTTTTGAGCCCGAGAGCCTTTGAAAATTTCAGTAGCTCTGGCTATATAAACCTAGGCAGCCCTTCTCCCTCATCCTTTTGCTCATTACCTCCCTCTAGCTCCATCGGCAAGTTCTTGGATCTCCTCCAAAGCTCTCTAGACCTCCTTCCTTAAGCTTCGGACCTCCTCCAGAAGCTCCTAAGACCTCCAAACCAATCAAACCTTTCTGTTGGTGCATTTCAGTGTTTGTTTGGGGTTCTCTTGATTCTTGATTGAGCTTTCTATTGAGTTGTTTTGTTTTTCTCGCGTGTAGACTGTGAAGGCACTAAGGAACAATTTTCTGAAGAAGAAGAAGACACCCAAGCCTTTGAGCAAGGCAAGTTACACCCTTGATCATTTTGCACCTATTATTCCAATCTACGTATTTCTGTTTCAAGCTAAGTAATACATGCTTATCTTACTTAATATTTCAATACCTGTGTTTGTTCTCATAGTTAGACTGTGAGGACCCCGGTTTATCTGGCTTGTAATGCTTAACCATCCATTGGTCCTAGCATCACAAATAAGATAAACCAAGCCTCGAGATATGCATACTTCCCAGAATTGCAGTATACACACCCCGTTACAAAATCATGCATCAATTCCATTCATTCACATAGAACCAACACAAACAACGGTGAAAGACATACTTAATATAAAGTTATTACAAAGAGAGGCCGACTGCCCAAAGACATACAAATAGATAAGTACACAGTGAAGCAAAGTTCCATAAGATGGCGATAAACAAAAGCCAATCGGTGTGCCTTTACCCACAAGGCAACCAATCGGACCGCCAAGCTAGTCGTCCCAACCCGCACATCTCGCAAAATTAAGGCCCTTGGGGCTCACCTTCTTCCTCTGCAACAAAACAATTAAGCATAGCATCCGAGTACAAAAATTGTTTTTGTACTGCAAGAGCGACGTGTGAGATAATGAACTATAATTAGCTACATGCAAGCTTTATTTAAGTGGATGAGGCTCGGACTTATTTTCAGATAAAGCAAGTTTTATTTGCAATAATGTAGTACATTTAAAAGCAAGTTTGCAATTAATTATTATTGTTCAAATAAAGAGAAACAACTATAACAATAGGTAAATGACAACATCCCGAAGTGACTAACCCAATAGCCACCACAACAATAGCATGAAGTACCCCTTCATACCACCCAGTCAAGTTTAAGTTTTTAAAAGGTTGTAGTTTAGTTCTTGTGGGAAATAACCAGCGTGTCCATAACCTAGGGCGAGGCTATTCAATAGTTTTAACCCTACTGGGGTGTACCAATGTACCCACACGATAGACCGCCTTTCCACTGTGCACGGTTAGCATACTTCCTTTGGTATGCGACACGGCTAAGTCTAACAAGACACTTTCCAATGGGCGATGCTAATTAAGAGCAAGAACCCACGGAGAAGGACACATTAGACACCTAACCGGTGCGCTAATGCTCCCCTCAACACCACACACACACACACACAGCTTCAACACACCCACCGACCAGCTCATAATTAACACCTCCCAAAGTACTTAGTCAAGAGAGGTTCCATATCCCCCTCGTATGGTTAGCACGCAACAATTGCTTGTATCAATGGCACAAGTAACTCGGTCCTTAGGGACTTTGGCACCATTCCATTCACACCCAACAGATCACACCAACATACCATTGTGCCCAAGTCAAGATATAGTTTTTGTTTTCAGTTTTTGATTTGCAAATTAGTAAAATACAAGGATTGGACATAATGGAATAATATAAGTATTTGTGTGATCAAGACCATCGACTAAGTCGATGATCGCCCAATACTACCAATAACTAGGCATGGCTAAGAAATATTTATTCGCAATCTACTAAGTGACAAGAGCTCAACCAACGAACTCTAATCACAACAAATAACCTAGGCTCAGGTAGTAGAGGACAATTATTTACCTACAGATTATGCAACTAGAGGATTAACTAATCAATTTAACAACAAAATAGCAATGCATACATACGAGTTAAACAAAATATTAGACTTTAAAAGTAATGGGATCAATTGAGAAATGATCAAACTGCTTGCCTGGCTGCTGTTGCTCACTATGCTGCAGAGGATCACTCTCAAGGATGACACAATCGTCGGAACCTACCGAAAGAGCGAAAAAGAACCGATAAGAACAAAGAAAACGAAAAAGACTCTAAAACCAAAATGTTCCAAATGTTCTGAAAATTTTACAGCAGTAAGAGCATGATTTAAAATGAATTTAGAAACAAGAACCAATTGGTTTGGACTTTTATTGCAAAAGATATGATCAAAACAATTTGGTTCGGCTGAAAAATTGCAATATGCTACTATTCACATAATTAAATTGTTTGGTGAAAATTTCTAGAAAGGTGGTGTAGCTGAAATTTTTATGGTAGGTAGTTACTGACATCTTAAGGCTAACACAAGTGGTCTCATTTCAATTAGAGTTAAAATGATTTAGTTATGATTTTCCTAAGTCATAAATCTCAGGTATGATCAATTTCGAAAATAAAGACTACTTTAAAACCTATACTATGCTAAAGTACTTTAACAGATGCATTTATAGAACTTTAGTTTATTAAATTTGGAGCTACAGAGAAAAAGATATGCATTTTTGAAGTTTAAAACAATTAATAAAGTGCAAATAAAAGCTTTCGGGACTTATTCTGGAAAACTGACTCAAACTGGGGAGGTCGTGGGCCGTTGATCAAAGATCGCACGGCTCACGAGCTTAGATGCCAAAACCCACACGAGCATCTGGGCGCAAAGACCTCATCGCGCCTAGGGGAGGTCTTAGCCGTTAGATCCAAACTTGATGGCCCAGATCCAACCGGAGGTCCTTAAGGTGGAGGTCTAAGAGAGGAGGTTTGGACGGTGAGATCAGAAGGAGGGAGGTCTTTGACGGCTAAGATCTACCGAGGAGGTCTTAGCGCCAACGACTCCACCGATGGATTTAGATCCGATGGCCCACGATCAAGATCGCATCCGAGTGGTCGAATGTTCTCGGATCATTTGTAGATCTAAAGATGAGCGACAAAGAGAGAAACTAAGTGATAGAGTCAGAATAGATCGAGGAGGTCTAGCTGTTAGATCTAAATCTAACGGTCCCGGAGTGACTGGAGGTCCTAAAGCTACGGATCTAATGGAGGAGGTCCTGAGGCGGTCCACGATATCCGAGGGAGGTCGTGAGCGGCTAAGATGAAAACGAGGAGGTCGGGACGGCTAAGATCTCACCGAGGAGGTTATGGATGGCCATGATCTTGGCGGGAGGTCCTATGAGACAGTGTTTAATGAGAGAGAGTGCGGGCGGTTGAGGAGCTCCGCGAGGAGGTCCCGAACGATCCAGGATCCGAGCGGAGGAGGTCTTGCGGCCTTCTTCACAAAGGACCAGAGGTGGTCTTTTTGTAAAGAGGACCCCAAAGGTAGTTTTGAAGGTTCTCTTTACAAAAGACCGAGGTGGTCTTTGCAAAAAGGACCTCGGTGCGGTGGCTCGGGGTGGTTTTAATAAACGACTAAGGAGGTCTTTTCGCATAGGGGACCTCAAGGAGGTCTTTTGCAAAGAGGACCCCAATGCGCGGTGATCCTAGCGGTGGGATTTAACCTCTGAGGTTTTTAATGGCCGAGATTTGTGGGAGGTCCTAGCACTAGAGACTTATACTAGGAGATCTAACGGTCAAGATCAAATGAAGAGCTCATGAGCAGCTCGACCACAACAAGGAGGTTCTAGGACTTAGGCTTAAACGAAAATAGGGATCGGCGATTTAGATCTAACTCGGGTGATCCTGAGGCGGTTAAGATGGGTTCTTAGGAGGTTTGAAGACTTAATGGAGCGCACAGCTGCCGACAAGAACAACATTTAACCCTAATGATTAGGCTCTCGGACAACTTAAATGCTAATCATTGGGCTCGAAGACTTGCCCGAGTAAGGCACGACAAAAACATGAACTCGGTTTTAGCTCACCGCCGGCGATGGGGACTTCGCCAGCGAGAACCAAAGGCTCGGTTGGGTTCCAAATAGTGAGAAGAACCTAAAGGTGCCAACAGCTAGGGCTAAAGCGCACCCTACCGGCGGCTAGCCGGAGATAACCGTCGGAGACCAAATGCGCCAAAACGAAACCGAAGAGGTCTAAGAGGATCGGGTTTTGGGCCAAGTACTCACCAGGATTGAAGGAGAACGGGAGTGGTCGCAGAGCTCCGGTGATGGTGGAGGTCGCGAGGTGAAGAAGACGAGCTCTCGCCACGAGCAGTGAGCTCCCACTTTGTCAACCTCTGTGAAGATTTAAACAAAGTAAATTAGGGAGATTTGGAGGTGACCAAGAGAACAAATGACACCAACAATCGCAATATTGAACCACTGGAGCTCGGAGGTGTGGAGAGCTCCAAAGTTCTCGCAATGGAGGCAAAGTGCTTTGGGTGTTTTGAGCACAAGAGGAGGAAGAACTAGAAGTGCAAGAGAGATTCAAAAGAAGCTTAAGGAGAAGCTCGGGCTCAATATATAGCCGGAGAGGAAGAACAAGGCGGTGTCCACCAGTTTCAACAAGCTAGGACACTCGACATGATGGGAGTAGGTTGTCGAGAGACTTTTGAGCAAAAGGGGCCGGACATTTAATGTTGGCACACATAGCCGTTGTCGACCCTAGAGTTGACAAGGCACTTGCTCTCTCTCGCCATGCACAAAATTTGATAATGATCAGGCCCCACCATCGGTGAGAGAACCAGGAGGACCGGTCAAAGAGCTCAACGGCTAAAGTCACCTGAGCTCCAACTAGGAGGTCGTGAGTCGTTGGATTGAAATCTAAGGGCTCGGTTTAGAACTATGTGTTAGAGGTCCTAACACTTAGGGAGGTCCGAGCCACGATCTCAAGATGGACGGCCCAAGATCACCCGAGGGCTAGGGGTGGTCGAGGAGGTGCAGAGGAGGGCGCCCAGGTGGTCTTTGCAAAAGATACAAAGGAGGTCCTAGGGAGGTCCTCGAGGGTCGTCTTTGCAAATAGAACTCGAGGAGGTCGTGCGGGTGAGAGGCCTTTACAAAGACCAGAGGAGGTCTTTGCGGTTGGATTGAGATCCAAGGGCTGCAGAGTGGCGAGGTTGCACTGCTCGGGCTGGTGCTTTTAGTTGGTTTGACTGAGCCAGTGGCACGAGCCTGCTCAGTGCGGACCCAAGCAACAGCAAACCGCAGATTGAGTTTGAAATCAAAGCTGAGTTTGGAAGAACTTTTATGGGCAGCAAACTTGCTCTAAAATTGTGAAATTTTTCAGAGGGTCCCACACCAACCCAAGGACTTAGGAAAATATTTCCAGGAGATGATCAAAATATCCAACAAGATGGTTTTGAAGGATCAAGATTTGGATCAAAAGACTTGTGACTTGGTATTTCCATACTCTTGTACAATAGTTGTTTAGTACACACAGGAAATACATGATGTAAGAAAAAGTTTTAATTTCTACTCATTTTCTTACAGTTGAAACACAAGTACATAATTTGAGATGTTACAAACCTCCCCCCTTACAAAAATCTCGTCCCGAGATTTGTCTCACTCGGAAAAGAAAGAGGGGTAGTCTGCGTGGAGACGATCTTCTCGCTCCCATGTAGCTTCATCCTTAGAATGATTCGACCACTGAACCTTAAGGAACTTGATGGTCTTATTCCTCGTTCTTCGTTCAGCTTCTTCAAGGATGCGAACAGGATGCTCGCGGTAGGTCAAGTCCTCCTGGACATCAAGAGTTTCCAACGGAGCTTCCTCGGTTGGAACACGGAGGCACTTCTTTAGCTGGGACACATGGAACACATCATGTACCCCGCTTGGTCGGCAGTAACTCCGGCTTGTAGGCGACAGCTCCCTTCTTTTCGATGACACGGTATGGACCGACATATCGAGGAGCTAATTTGCCTCTGACGCCGAAACGTTGATGGCCCTTCAAAGGGGAGACCTTGAGATAAACAAAGTCATTGGGCTCAAAACTCAACTCACGGCGGCGACGCGATCCGCATATCTCTTTTGCTGGATTGGCCGTGCGCAAGCGATCACGAACAAGTGGACTTGACTCGGCCACATTGATCGAGTCGGCCAAAGAAAGGTCTCGCCGGTCTCGGACCTATACAACGGGTTCTACACTTTCTCCCGTATAAGGCCTCGAATGGTGCCATGCCGAGACTGGCTTGGAAGCTGTTGTTGTAAGAAAACTCGGCGAATGACAAACACTTCTCCCAATGCTTCCCATAGGACAGGACACAAGCTCGAAGCATGTCCTCTAAAACTTGGTTGACCCTTTCGGTCTAACCATCAGTTTGGGGGTGATATGCTGTGCTGGATGAAAGACGAGTTCCCATAGCTTTTTGCAAGCTATGCCAGAACTGAGAAGTGAAGATGGAACCACGATCAGAAATGATTGTCTTCGGCACCCCATGCAAGCTCACGATCCTGGCGATATAGAGCTCTGCAAGGTGACCAGTACGAATTTTGGTCTTGACTGGAAGAAAGTGTGTCACTTTAGTCAACCGATCAACGACAACCAAAATAGCATCATTGCCCCTCGGTGACCTAGGTAGGCCGGTGATAAAATCCATCCCGACCGAATCCCACTTCCACACGGGAACAGGCAAGGGTTGAAGCAGTCCTGCCGGATGCTGATGTTCGGCCTTGACCCGACGGCACACATCGCACTCGCAACGAACTTGGCGACTTCCCTCTTCATCCGGGTCCACCAAAATCTCTGGCGGAGATCATGATACATCTTCGTGGCCCCGGGATGAATGGATAACGGGGAATCGTGGGCTTCGCGGAGGATCAACTCCCGCAACTCCATGTCCTTTGGAACTATAAGGCATTGCCCGAACGGCACAACACCAAGCTCATCTTCCGAGAAACACTTGGTTGTTCCGTTCTTGACATTTTCCTTAATGCGGTTCACTCCAACATCCGACTGTTGAGCGGACTTGATCCGATCCACCAAGGTTGGCTGTACAACCAAGGCAGCGAGGAACCATGCTCAACCAAACCCAAGTTGAGACAGCTGAAACTCCTCGTAAGGGTGGGTCGGGCTCTTGGAGCAACAATGCATTGCAATGCGCTTTGCGACTAAGCGCATCCGCAACGACATTGGTCTTGCCCGAATGGTAGTGAATACCCATGTCATAGTCCTTGATCAACTCCAACCATCTCCTTTGCCTGAGGTTCAGATCTGGTTGGGTAAACAAATACTTAAAGCTTTTGTGATCCGAATACACTTCACAACGATTACCGATTAGGTAATGTCGCCAAATCTTAAGTGCATGGATCACCGCGGCTAGCTCCAAGTAGTCATGGGTAGGGTAGTTGAGTTCATGAGGTCTCAATTGCCTTGATGCATAGGCCACTACCTTGCCTTCTTGCATAAGGACACAACCGAGGCCCCAACGAGAAGCGTCACAGAAGATATCGAAGCTTCGATGGACATCGGGAAGAACAAGAACGGGAGCGGTGGTCAACCGCTTCTTGAGTACTTGGAAACTTTCCTCGCAATCGGCAGACCACGAGAACTTCTTGTCCTTCTTGAGCAACTCCGTCATTGGCTTCGCTATCTTGGAGAAGTTCTCGATAAAGCGACGATAATATCCCGCTAAACCAAGAAAACTCCGAACCTGGAGAGCGAATGAGCAAGGGGACCAACAAAGGAGCAAACCGAAGCTCACCAATAGCAGCAAATGATTCAGAAACAAATGAATGAGATGCTCCTGAATCAAACAAAGCAGTAGCGGGATGAGAGTTAGCGAAAGTGTACCCAACACGACGTTAGGCGCCTCACGTGCCTCTTCCATGGAGATGAGGTTGGCGCAGCCACTACCCACGCCTTGGGTAGCGGGGACAACCTTCGATCACGGAAGGACCACCTCCTGCCCGCGTCCTCCATTAGGGCGAGGGGTCGCCCGATCTTCTTAGGGCATTGGTTCGCATAATGCCCCTTCCGCCGCAGGAAAAGCAAGTGACCGGCGGCCGGATTGCGGGGCCACTCGGTGACTCGCAGTGCACGCGTGGCGGGGCACGGCTGCGGAGGTGAGGCTGGTGCCGACGACCTCGGCGGTGGTAAGGCAAGGAGCGGGCCTGGTGCAGCCCAACAAGAGGGGCGGGAAGGCCGGCCTGCATGCATTGGGCCTCCCACTTGTGCTTGCGGGACTCGCTTAGCGCCTTCGCCTTGTGCTCAGCAACAATGGCCTTGTCCACCAAGGTCTGAAAATCGGCAAAGTCCACAATGGATAGCTTGTCTTGCATCTCCTCAGACAAGCCCTCCATTAACTTCTCTGCTTGACCTCATCGGTGGCCACCTCGGATGGAGCATAACGAGCCAAGTGGTTGAACTTCGTAAAGGTACTCCATCAGCGACTTACGCCTTGCTTGAGCGCGAAATTCCTTCTTCTTTAGCTTCATCAAGTCGGCGGGATGTGAGCTCGACGGAACGCAGTCCGGAACTCCTC
Organism: Ampelocalamus luodianensis; assembly: GCA_036346255.1. Taxonomy (NCBI): domain Eukaryota; kingdom Viridiplantae; phylum Streptophyta; class Magnoliopsida; order Poales; family Poaceae; genus Ampelocalamus; species Ampelocalamus luodianensis. The sequence continues at coordinate 32,858,651 of CM070619.1, forward strand.
CCAAGAGACGGTGTGGCCGGCGGGCTGCATGGCCAAGAAGTTCTCCCACCAAGAGAGTGCTGCCCCCTGCAGCTGATAGGAGGCAAAGAGTGCCTTGTCGACATCCTAGCACTGGGCAACGTCGAGCTTCGCTCAACTTTGACGCGGCCAGTCATCCGCGTCCGAGGGTCCTCAGATCTGGAAAACATGGGGCCGGGTGCGAAGAAACTCAAGCCAAGGCCCCCACGAGGTGAGGTCCACCCCTTGCCCGATCACGAGGCACCGGCAAGGGCGGAGTGTTGCGCGCACAACATCCAAGCAGACCTCCATCCTCTGAGCAGCTTGCGCTTGATCTCAGTAGAAGAACCTCACCATGGTCGAGAAGGCGGAGCTCCTCATCCAAACCAGTGCCGACCACGGCGCTACGAGTACTGACCATCCTTAAACGAAGGCCAAAATAACAAGCATGTAAACTTTAAATGCTTCCAAAGAGGCTCCAAAACAGAAGGGAAACACCAAACCAAATCTCAACTTCGATGCCATTAACCCGTATTGAATGAACGAGCAATGGGTGGAGAAGATAAAATTTCAGCACACTACCTCAAGTCTAACACTACTCAAGAGCAAGGTTAAGACGGCAAAAATAGGGTTAGATACTTAGCTAACTAGTATCACATCCTACCCTTTTATTCCCACAAGTTTTAGTTGATTAACCTCTCATTTTCTACCCTATTTAGGACCTTTGAGCTTGCTGTCCTGAAATTGACGCTCACTTGTCCAGATTTTGCATCCAAGCTTCTAGCCAAATCTTCAACTTCCAAGCTTCAAAACCTTGTAGAGGGCAGCTAACACTTCAATTTGCCAAACTCAATGGTTCCCAAAACCCAATTAACGATACAACTATCTTTTGAGAGAACGAAAGGAGAACTACTTTTAAAACTCAAATTAGAGCAAGATGAGATAGAAAGCTAAGATAGGTAAGGAGTAAAATCGAGAACTTACTTAAGCTTTCATAAATCATTTGATACTTTGAAATTAAGTTTTCCAAAATATCCTAAAGACGATCAAGCTTGGGTTACTACGGTCGGAATGGCTCGATACCAACTTTGTGAGGACCCCGTTTATTTGGCTTGTAATGCTTAACCATCCATTGGTCCTAGCATCACAAATCGATAAACCAAGCCTCGAGATATGTATACTTCCTGCACTGCAAAGTATACACACCCGTTACAAAATCATGCATCAATTCCATTCATTCACATAGAACCGAACAAGCAACGAAATAAAGACATACTTAATATAAAGAGTTATTACAAAGAGAGGCCGACCAAAAAGACATACAACTAGATAAGTACACAATGAAGCAAAAGTGCCATAAGATGGCGATAAACAAAAGCCAATCGGTGTGCCTTTACCCACAAGGCAACCAACCGGACCGCCAAGCTAGTCGTCCCGAACCCGCACATCTACAAAAGTAAGGCCCTTGGGGCTCACCTTCTTCCTCTCGCAACAAAACAATTAAGCATAGCATCCGAGCACAAAATTATTTTTGTACTGCAAGACTCGATGTGTGAGATAACAGAACTATAATTAGCTACATGCAAGCTTTATTTAAGTGGATGAGGCTCTGGACTTATTTTCAGCATAAAGCAAGTTTTATTTGCAATAATGTAGTACATTTAAAAGCAAGTTTGCAATTAATTATTATTGTTCAAATAAAAGAGAAACAACTATAACAATAGGTAAATGACAACATCCTGGAAGTGACTAACCCAATAGCCACCACAACAATAGCATGAAGTACCCCTTCATACCACCCAGGTCAAGTTTAAGTTTTTAAAAAGGTTGTAGTCTAGTTCTTGTGGGAAATAACCAAGCGTGTCCATAACCTAGGACGAGGCTATTCGAATAGTTTTAACCCTACAGGGGTGTACCAATGTACCCACACGATAGACCGCCTTTCCACCAGGCACGGTTAGCATACTTCCTTTGGTATGCAGGCACGGCTAAGTCTAACAAGACACTTTCCAATGGACGATGCTAATTAAGAGCCGCAACCCACTGAGAAGGACACATTAGACAGCCTAACCGGTGCGCTAATGCTCCTCCAACACCACACACACACACGCTTTCAACACACCCACCGACCAGCTCATAATTAACACCTCCCAAAGTACTTAGTCAAGAGAGGTTCCATATCCCCCTCGTATGGTTAGCACGCAACAATTGCTTGTATCAATGGCACAAGTAACTCGGTCCTTAGGGACTTTGGCACCATTCCATTCACACCCAACAGATCACACCAACATACCATTGTGCCCAAGTCAAGATATAGTTTTTGTTTTCAGTTTTTGATTTGCAAATTAGTAAAATACAAGGATTGGACATAATGGAATAATATAAGTATTTGTGTGATCAAGATCATCGACTAAGTCGATGATCGCCCAATACTACCGATAACTAGGCATGGCTAAGAAATATTTATTCGCAATCTACTAAGTGACAAGAGCTCATCCAACGAACTCTAATCACAGCAAATAACCTAGGCTCAGGTAGTAGAGGATAATTATTTACCTACAGATTATGCAACTAGAGGATTAACTAATCAATTTAACAACAAAATAGCAATGCATACATACGAGTTAAACAAAATATTAGACTTTAAAAGTAATGGGATCAATTGGGAAATGATCAAACTGCTTGCACAGCTCTTTGTTGCTCACTATGCTGCAGAGGATCACTCTCAAGGATGGCACAATCGTCGGAACCTACCAAAGAGCGAAAAGAACCGATAAGAACAAAGAAAACGAAAAGACTCTAAAACCAAAATATTCCAAATGCTCAAAAAATTTTACAGCAGCAAGAGCATGATTTAAAATGAATTTAGAAACAAGAACCAATTGGTTTGGACTTTTATTGCAAAAGATATGATCAAAACAATTTGGTTACTTTAAAATCAAATCTGCTACTATTCACATAATTAAATTGTTTGGTGAAAATTTCTAGAAAGGTGGTGTAACAACCCTAAGTTAGGGTTTGTGTTTCAAATGTAAATTATGAGGAGAAATAAAAACTTTTGATGTCTTATGAAGTCATTTGGAAGTTTTCTAAATTTTCCCTAAATAATTTCCATTTTCTAGAATTATATTCTTGTGAATGGAAGTTGTTGTCATCAAAATTCTTGGCCTCAAGCTTGTGATCATCCTCTGCAAGTATTTTTCCTATCATCTTGACCATCCTAGTTACCTCCCTGAAAAATTTCACAATTTTTAGATTTTGTTTGCTATTTCAAATGGCCAAGTCAAACCAATTTAGAAATCTGGTCAAACCTTGGGGCAGTAGCTTGTGAATTTTCTTGGGAGAAATCTAGTGCATGAAAATTTCTGGAAAACTTACACAAGGTTTTCCTCTGTTCCAGTTAGCTCCCATAAACATTTCGGAATTTTTGGAGCTCGGGAGCTATCTCTAAAAATTCCCCAAACCTGCTCAGCCTTTTGAATTCAAACTCGAACTATCGTTCCTGGGCTCGGACTCAACTCGGGATCGAGTCCGACCGCGCCACTGGTTCAGCCGCACCGCCTAGCTGCACTGCAAGCGCGAGCGTTGCCAACCGTCCGATGCAAATCGAATGATCCACATCGCTCATCTCGCCGACTGTCCGAATGCATACGCAGATCTCGGCCGTCCATCTCTGATCCAACAATCGACACGTTCCTGATCGAGTCAAACCACCTAATCGCACCGCGCCAGACTTCGGCTCGCGCGCTTGGCTGCTATCAGCGGCGAGTGGGCCCTACCGCCGTCCGCCTCGTCTTCTCGCGTCTCACCGGAGCTCACGGCCGCGCATGTGTGCCACGACGCTCGTCGCTGCCACGTCGTGGACGCGTGTCCCCCTCCGGAGGATCGCCAGGTGTCCATCTACCCCCTGTGGTCATCCATTCTCCCTCGCATTCATTCTCGCGACTTCTCCGTCCATCTTTTAGCTTCGGCCGGAGAAAAACCCGAGCGCAGCGCCACCGCCTCGTTGCCGCTCGTGCTTCCGCAACCCCGCCTCCGACTTCCTTGATCATCACTGCCTCCATTTTGCCCAGCCCGGATCATTGGCATGCTCTGGGTCGCCGGGGCGATTTCTTCGTCTCCAACTCCGGTTGCTGCGGCCCCGCGAGCTCGTTTGCGTTCCAGTGAGTCTCTTACCTCAACGTCTGATCCCTTAGGATCCACTGAGTCTAACGGTGGCTTCATTTTCGTCTTTGGTGCATCGTTGCGGGCGTGCGACCGGTTCTTCTCCAAGCTCGGTGATCCACCGCCGCAGCGATTCCGGTCGCCTCGGACCTTCTTCATCGTCGTTATCTTGGGTGTATTGCTCGAGTCGAGGCGAGCTTGCGCGCACCTTCAGAGTCTTCTAGAAGCACATGGCGTCTTCTCCTCGGGGCCCCTTCTTCTTCTCCTCCTCCGTCGCGAGCCCATCTCCGGCAACCTTCGGGCTTCGCGTCACCATCATCGTGTTCGCGAGATCATTGCGAACCTCAAGGTATCACCCACTCGCCTTGAAACCTTCTGGTTTGCGAGATCCACTGCGCGGCCGCGCCGCCGTCCCCGTGCGCGCCGGTGAACCGCCGGTGGAGTTTAGTTTAGCGCTAATCTCGTTTAAGTAAGTCACTGTCATGTGGGCCCTCCAGAGCTAATCGCGTTTAGGAAATCATTTAATCCAACCGTTATGTTATACTCTGAGTCGCTGCCATGCGGGCCCAGGTTGTCAGTTAAGGATTGTGTAACTTCGTTAATACGTTTCCTTTGTTAGAAAGCGTAGTTCTCTGTGCATGAATGTTAGGATTACGTTTTTGCTAAGCCGAAGATGTATTCTTAGAATACGCCTTCGACGTCACCATCGTGCGTGGCCGTGTGCCCCGTCGCGCTCACGCGCCCACATCGTTGTGCATGGCTAGCTCATTGTCGGTGAGAAAAGGTTTAAATGCTTTAGTATTTCAAATGTGTTTACATGTAATCGTTAATTCAATTAAACTTAGAAAATTCATAACTAATTCAATTTTTCTTCAAATCGCATGAAACCAGTGCTGTTAATTTTCTTTCTAAATATACTATTTACTAAAATTAGCTCAACCATGTCTCTGTTAGCAAAAATCTGGTAATTGATTAAATGGTGTATTTTGTATTTTCCAAATTAGAAAATTCATATCCTTTTTCAATAATTGTCCAAATCCAGTGAATCCAACTTTGTAAATTTTCATTTTTAGTGTACTAATTGTCAGGATAGGTTTTAGATACTGTTTCTGTTCATGAAAATTTGTTAAGGAATTAACTAGTGCTTTAATGTGTATTTTAGCTTAGAAAATTATTAGAAAATTCATCACCACTTTAAATAAGTTATTCTCTGTTCCTAAAAATATGTTAGACCATGCATAGGCTGCTGTGTGAGTTTTGGTATGTTTTGTTGTTGTTGCATGTTTTGTCGGTGTTATTTGTTCTTATTTGTTGCTTTTGCTCGATCGATAGATTGCGACGGTTCTGGTTTTGTCGAGAGTGATCCTCTGCAACATGTTGAGCCTATTGAGCACAGCGGCGAATAAGCGCTTTGATCATGTTTATCCCAGTATTTTAAAGTCTAATATTTTGTTTCAAATTGTATGTATGCATTGCTTAATTTGTGTTAAATTGATTAGTTAAATCCAGTAGTCGCATATCCTCGTAGGTGAAATATTGATCTCTACTACCCGAGCCTAGGTTATTTCTTTGTGATTAGAGTTCGTTGGATGAATTCTTATCACTTAGTAGTTTCTGAGTCCATTGCTTAGCCATGCTTAGTTTCCTAGAATTGAGCGATCATCGACTTAGTCGATGATCTTGATCTATAAAAATTATTATTCTTTGTTTTTATGTTTCACATGTTATGTTAATTACAAAATTAAAAATGAAAACAAAAACGATTTAATCACGCACAATGGTAAGATGGTGTGATTCTTGGGTGTGATCGAATGGTGCCCGTGTCAATTAAGGACCGAACATCTTGTGAGTGAATTTTTATCCAGCATTTCGGCGTGCTAACCACACTAGAGTATATGGACCTCTCTTGACCTAGTACTTTGGCGTGTATTGGCCCGGTCGCAGGAGGTCGTAGGAGGGATGGTGTTGGGAGCATGGTAGTTGTCCAAAAGCTTTACCCTGAGTGGGTAGTTGTCTTTCGGCTTTACCATGTAAGCGTATGGATTTCTATCCATACGAGCGGCTCGTAGTTAATACACAATATTGGAAAAAGTCTCGTAGGACTTAGTCAGGCTGGCATACCTTCAAGTGTGCTTTGGCTTAAAGCGATGCGAAGTGTGGGTGCAAGTGGTACACCCTGCGGGTTAAAAACTATTCGAATAGTCTCGCCCTAGGTGATGGACACGCTTGGGTAAGCTTTTCAAGAGTTAGACTACAACCTTTTAAATTAAAACTTGCGGGTGGTACGAATCGGGATTCGTGCTATGTTGTGGTGACTCTTTGGGATAGTCACTTCTAGGCGATTACTTGTATCTATCCTTATTTCAGATTATTTCAACAAGAAAATGAATTGCAAACTTGCCTTTAAATCAGATTACATTATTGCAAATAAATTTGGCTTTGTGCAAATGAAACATATGGCCTCCACCAAACAAGCCTGCATGTAGCATATGAACAGGTCTGCTAGTTCACACGTCAGTCTTGCGAGTACAAAGGTAATCTTTGTACTCATCGGCTTTGCTTAATGTTTTTGTTGCAGAGGAAGAAGGTGAGCCCCAAGGGCCTCACTTCGTGAGTTGTCTTCTTTGCCGTGTTTGACGACTAGGCTTGGCGGTCCGTCGGATGCCTTGTGGGTTGAAGGCACACCGATTGGCTTTGTTTATAGCCATCTTATGGCACTTTTGCTTCCATTGTCGTTCTTACATTATTTGTGTATCTTTTGGCCGGCCCCGGTCCGTAATAATCTTACTTGTTACTTTCTGCTTAGTAGTGTAATGTTTGGACTCTATGTTTGGAATGGAGTTGATGCATAATTTTGTGGTGAGATGTGTATACTGCTTTCTGGGAAGTATACATATCTCGAGGATCGGTTTATTTGATTTGTGATGCTAGGACCAGGTGGTTGGTTAAGCATTACAAGCCAAATAAATTGGGGTCCTCACAGGTGGTGTAGCTGAAATTTTTATGGTAGGTAGTTACTGACATCTTAAGGCTAACACAAGTGGTCTCATTTCAATTAGAGTTAAAATGATTTAGTTATGATTTTCCTAAGTCATAAATCTCAGGTATGATCAATTTCGGAAATAAAGACTACTTTAAAACCTATACTATGCTAAAGTACTTTAACAGATGCATTTATAGAACTTTCGTTTATTAAATTTGGAGCTACAGAGAAAAAGATATGCATTTTTGAAGTTTAAAACAATTAATAAAGTGCAAATAAAAGCTTTCGGGACTTATTCTGGAAAACTGACTCAAACTGGGGAGGTCGTGGGCCGTTGATCAAAGATCGCACGGCTCACGAGCTCAGATGCCAAAACCCACACGAGCATCTGGGCGCAAAGACCTCATCGCGCCTAGGGGAGGTCTTAGCCATTAGATCCAGACTTGATGGCCCAGATCCAACCGGAGGTCCTTAAGGTGGAGGTCTAAGAGAGGAGGTTTGGACGGTGAGATCAGAAGGAGGGAGGTCTTTGACGGCTAAGATCTACTGAGGAGGTCTTAACTGCCAACGACTCCACCGATGGATTTAGATCCGATGGCCCACGATCAAGATCGCATCCGGAGTGGTCCGAATGTTCTCCGATCCGAGTCAGAGATCTAAAGATGAACGACAAAGAGAGAAACTAAGCGATAGAGTTGTAAATAGACTGAGGAGGTCTAGCCCGTTAGATCTAAATCTAACGGTCCAAGAGTGACGGGGAGGTCCTAAAGCTACGGATCTAATGGAGGAGGTCCTAGACGGTCACGATATCCAGGGGGAGGTCGTGAACGGCTAAGATGAAAACGAGGGAGGTCGGGATGGCTAAGATCTCACCGAGGAGGTCATGGATGGCCATGATCTTCACGGGGAGGTCCTATGAGACAGGTGTTTAACAGAGAGAGTCCGACGGTTGAGCTCCGCGAGGAGGTCCTGAACGGTCCAGATCTGAGCGAGGAGGTCTTGCGGCCTTCTTCACAAAGGACCAGAGGTGGTCTTTTTTGTAAAGAGGACACCAAAGGTAGTTTTGAAGGTTCTCTTTACAAAAGACCAGGGGTGGTCTTTTCCAAAAAGGACCTCGGTGCGGTCGCTCAGGGGTGGTTTTTAATAAACGACTAAGGGAGGTCTTTTCGCACAGAGGACCTCAAGGAGGTCTTTGCAAAGAGGACCCCAATGCGTGGGTGATCCTAGCGGTGGGATTTAACCTACTGAGGTTTTTAACGACTGTGATTTCACGGGAGGTCCTAGCACTAGAGACTTATACTAGGAGATCTAACGGTCAAGATCAAATGAAGAGCTCATGAACGGCTATGACCACAACAAGGAGGTTCTAGGACTTAGGCTTAAACAGAAAAAGGGATCGACGATTTAGATCTAACTCGGGGTGATCCTAGACGGTTAAGATGGGTTCTTAGGGGGTTTGAAGACTTAATGGAACGCACACGCTGCCGACAAGAACAACATTTAACCCTAATGATTAGGCTCTCGGACAACTTAAATGCTAATCATTGGGCTACAGCACTTGCTCGAGTAAGGCACGACACAAACATGAACTCGGTTTTAGCTTATCACGCGGCGATGGGGACTTCGCGGCGAGAACCAAAGGCTCTACTGGTTCCAAATAGTGAGAAGAACCTAAAGGTGCCAACAAATAGGGCTAAAGCGCACCTACCGGCGGCTAGCCGGAGATAACCGCCAGAGACCAAATGCGGCCGAAAACGAAAACCGAAGAGGTCTAAGAGGATCGGGTTTTTGGAACTGAAGTACTCACCAGGGATTGAAGGAGAACTGGGAGTGGTCGCAGGAGCTCCGGTGACGGTGGAGGTCGCCGGAGGTGAAGAAGACGAAGCTCCCGGCCACGAACAGCAGGCTCCCACTTTGTCAACCTCTGTGAAGGTTTAAACAAAGCAAATTAGGGAGATTTAGAGGTGACCAAGAGAACAAATGACAGCCAACAACTGCAATATTGGACCACTGGAGCTCGGAGGTCGCCGGAGAGCTCCAAAGTTCAGCAATGGAGGCAAAGAGCTTTCGGGTGTTTTGAGGACAAGAGGAGGGGAAGAACTAGAAGTGCAAGAGAGATTCAAAAGAAGCTTAAGGGAGAAGCTCGGTCTCAATATATAGCCGGAGAGGAAGAACAAGGCAGTGTCCACAGTTTCAACAAGCTAGGACACTCGACATGATGGGAGTAGGTTGTCAGAGAGACTTTTGAGCAAAAAGGGGCTGCCAGACATTTAATGTTGGCAGCACATAGCCGTTTGTCAGCCCTAGAGTTGACAAGGCACTACTCTCTACTGCCATGCACAAAATTTGATAATGATCAGGCCCCACCAGTCGGTGAGAGAACCAGGAGGACCGGTCAAAGAGCTCAACGGCTAAAATCAAAGACTGAGCTCCAATTAGGAGGTCGTGAGTCGTTGGATTGAAATCTAAGGGCTCAGATTTAGAACTATTTGTTAGAGGTCCTAACACTTAGGAGAGGTCCGAGCCACCGATCTCAAGATGGACGGCCCAAGATCACCCGAGGGCTAGGGGTGGTCGAGGAGGTCTGAGGAGGACGCCCCAGGGTGGTCTTTGCAAAAGATACAAAGGAGGTCCTAGGGGAGGTCCTCGAGGGTCGTCTTTGCAAATAGAACCTGAGGAGGTCGTGCGGGTGAGAGGCCTTTACAAAGACCGAGGAGGTCTTTGCGGCTGGATTGAGATCCAAGGCTGCAGGGTGGCGAGGTTGCACTGGCTCTGGCCTGGTACTTTTAGTTGGTTTGACCGAGCCAGTGGCACGAGCAGGAGCTCGTGCGACTCAAGCAACAGGCAAACCGCAGATTGAGTTTGAAATCCAAAGTGAGTTTGGAAGAACTTTTATGGGCAGCAAACTTGCTCTAAAAATTGTGAATTTTTCAGAGGGGTCCCACACTAACCCAAGGACTTAGGAAAAATATTTTCAGGAGATGATCAAAATATCCAACAAGATGGTTTTTGGAGGATCAAGATTTGGATCAAAAGACCTGTGACTTGGTATTTTCATACTCTTGTACAATAGTTGTTTAGTACACACAAGAAATACATAATGTAAGAAAAAGTTTTAATTTCTACTCATTTTCTTACAGTTGAAACACAAGTACAGAATTTGGGATGTTACATAGACCTAACTCCTTTTGTATGGCTAATATTGATATTGCTCCTGATCTATTGTTGCCTAAATGAAAACCTGGCTGACACTTTAGTGTGATCAGGACCTTTTGGAAAGAAATGCTTAGTTATGCTTAGACCAAAATCTTATTTTGGGGAAATTTCTTTTCAACTGCAGACCAACTGTTTTTCCTCAAATGTTTTTAACCATGACATTGGTGTGTCCTGGAGGTTGCAACCATGGCATTGGTGTGCCATGGGGGTTTCAACCGTGGCATTGGTGTGTCAAGGATGTTTGACAAGCAAAGAAATGGTTTGGACTTGGGCAAATCTGGTTGTTTGGTTGGTGCAGGTTTATGCATGGGGGGTCATGTGATCCGATGCTCCAGGGTTGAGGTTGTCGTCCAGGTCAGTTAAGGACCAGTCTGCGAGTGTATTTTGCTATGCCTCTATCGTGCAACCACATGTCCTGTATGGGTGGGACCTGACCGACTAATTTGCAAAATGTCATCGCGGTTGATCCGGCTGGGGTGTGGGTGGTCTTTTATGTCTTGTCTTTTATGACTGTGTAATTCCCACAAGGTTAAAGAGGAGGCCATAGATCTCTACGGGTTTCTATTTGTAGGGAGAGGTGAAACCTTATAGTAGGGTGGACCGCGGTGGAACAATGCATTGTAAAGGTCTTGTGGTAATCCCTTAGTCGCACTCCGTTAGAAGTGTGTGAGTAGACAGTATAAGTGGATTACCTCTTGTGGGTAAAGCCGCACACCTCTGCAGAGTGTCAAACTATTCGAATAGCCGCGTCCTCGGTTATTGATATGCTAGCAAAGCTGCTCAAAGTTAGATATTTGGTTTGTTTTCAAAGGACTTGAAAAGAATTGTTTTGGATTTCTATCCAAATAGGTTGGGCAGGGAGCCTTGTGACAGGAGGGTATCCTTCACACTTTGTTGATGAATATTATCCAACTGTAAAATTAATCTTGCAAATGACTTTCTAATTATTGACATATGCTTTGGAACCTATTACTTATAATTGGAAATAAACATGGCTTTGTGCAACTCAACCATATAAGCTCTCCCTTGTGATATCCATATATGCATGTCATATTGTTAATTGACGGGTGTGACTTGCGAGTACGATAGTTGTGCTCATTCTTGCTCGAAATTAATCTTTTGAGCAGGAGAGGACTACCTTGATGATGATGAGGACCAAGTCAACTAGGCAGCGCCTCCACCAATTGTCCATGGTGTATTGGATGGACTCTACTTATTTTGTTTCATGTGTATTATGTTCTTGTAGGCTTGTGAGCAAACCTTGTAACCAACTCTTTGTGTAAATACGCTCTTTTGTGGATGTATGTTATCACTTGTTTTGCTGTATGCTAGCTGCTTGATCCTTGGGACTAGCTCGGTTTGCACAGGAGCCTTGGGGACGATCCCAACTCTCCACGACCACCTCCTGACCGGTCGTAGAGGTCTTGGGGCGCTCTCGGCCCTCCACGACCACCCTTGGGTCCGGTCGTGGAGGTCCCGAGGTGCCTCCAGCCTCCACGACCTCCCCCGTCCGGCCGTGGGAGGTTTTTGCACTACTACGTAAAAGCCATCACGCATGGCGCTCGAATCGTTCATCACGCACTCGGAGGATTTTCCAACCGCCCGGAAAATGGGTCTCGATAATGGCAGTGGATATCACGCACGCCAAGAAACCGTCACGTGATATGAATATCACGATGGTTTTATCAACAACCGCTCAAGAAGACAGAGTATCACTGCACGGCCATTCGAAACGAAACGTCCGGGAAGTCGAGTATCACGCACGTTCTATGTAAAACCGCTCGGATATCACGCACTTCACAAAGCGTGCAAGTCGAGTATCGGTTCTTTACACGAACGTCAGGAAGTCGAGTATCAAAGACGGTTCTTTGTAAAACCGCTCGTGATACTCGACTTCACGCACGCTTTTTACTTAGAACCGCTCAGTGATATCATCATCACTGCATCGCTTTTATAAAAACCGCTCGTGATAGTTCATTAAACTAACTACATTTTTCCTGATTTTTAGCTAGCCTCGTGAATTGCTAGCCATGCCTCAAAACAAACATGCAAAAACAGATACATCACGTATAATCAATTGTCGACAAACCAATCTAATCATTACTCAAAATAAATTACAAAAGATCACATTTGTTCAAGTATTGTTACAAAATAAATTGGATTACAATTGAGTCAATTGTTTGCAGTGGTTGAGAAGTGTCGGCAGGTGATGCGCTCGGTCAAATGGAGTGAAATTCTCCTGTCCTTAATTATCTCTCGATATGATAAAGCCGCAGAGCTTCCCTCGAATGTCCTTGATCTCATTATCAAGGAGTCCATCTAATTCTATATTTAAGCCCTATCGCTAGCAAGAATAAAATGTTATGCATATATATTTAATTTTATAATTAGAAAATAATTATTTGGAGATTCACAAACCTCGGATCCTTCTTCCTAGCTCTAATGATTTGCTCCATATGATGGCAAACGAGATTGCACATAACTCATCATTTTTTGTCAAGCGCACTGCAAAAATAGAATTACATATATCGCTCGAGATGCTTATTATGAAGTATGATATAGGATTATCGATTATAGCGTGTATCGAAATTTTGTCCTGTGTGTTAGTTGGGCGCTTTTCCATCGTGATATTCCTTTGTTGGCAACATAGTCGATGAACGACCTACATGATTCCAAAAAGTTATCCTCACCATTTCAAACTAATGAAGACTAAAATAGAGTTATGTATGAAGGAAATGAGCATACCGTCGAGTATTCCTCCTAGAATGTCAAGTCGTGGTTGTTGCGGATTAGGAATCAAGGTATATCACATGGTTCCTCTTTGGTATGATGACTAAAAGGATCCAAAGGGTACCTACTCATGTATGTCACTATAGTCATTAAACCCGAGTTCGTGGCGCGATAAAGTAGAGCAAGTAGTGACACTTACCCTAGGTTGTAGGGCACCACGATGTACTTCGTGTTCTCGCTAACAAAGCAATGCCCGTGTTATGTATTTATCGACGAAGGACGAGTCCGCTTGGATGGTTTGCAATGATACCACATGTGGGTCGAGGAAACCCACCGGTTCTTTCCAAATTTGGACATTTTTCATCATGTATCTATACATAAGAAATGAGTTGTGATATTTATCGGTATTACGTGAATGTAGAACTTGATTGTATGCACTTACAAAGGTCCAACATCGTAGAAGCGAGGCCAAGGCCAACGAGGTTGAATAGGTCATATAGGTCGTTGAAGCCCACGACGAAGTGGTTCGTCCCGCTGAAGAAATGCTTATGCTCATATCCGACGGTGATTCCAAAGATCGCACCCTCCTTTTGGGTCCTATCCAAGTACCGTGCATGCAAAGCCTAACAAGCATATCCAAAGACGCCCTAATATCGCGTGGGAGCACAACGGTTTTCCGAGGATGTACTTCCTGATATTGCCGACTTGCCGGACTTGAGGGGCGCCGCGCGATTTTGGTTTGGTCTTAAGCATTGCCAGATCTTCTTGCGAGATGACTCGGGACCCGACACGGTGACACGCTTTTCTTGTTCCTTCGATGTCTTCTCCAAGGAACCAAAAGGTGGCCTTCGAGGCGAAATATGAGGTGGAGTCATGGAGGGTCCCGTTGGAGAGGAATGGTCGTGTTGAGATCGCGCATCGCTGGGTCCAGATGATGTCCTTCTTGGGCCATCGGATAAAACCGTACGGCATCCCCTAGTGTTGTGATCTCTTCGTTCGCGAATCTCCAATGGACGGCCATGAAATGTTCGTGTACCATGTCCACTTCCACCGGGCGTAACCCCGCGCCACCGACACCGTCCGCATCGCTCTTCCCGGTATGGATGCACCATCCTCGCGCGCCTCAATAGAAATGGACCCAACTAACCTCACTATGAGCTTGCAGCCGCCGGCTCCTACAAAACGATACGCAATTAGCTAAAGTGTCCTATAGGTCTATCTTTGCTGCATTCCATAGATGTACATTACCTTGATCTCGTTTATCGGTAATTGGACATCGTTATGTCCGAATTATGCGTGGACGCCGACGCTACTCCGATGTCGAGCAGACTGCTCCCAAATTAACAGGCGCTTGCATCGCCGCCGGCCGAGGAGTTGATTCAATTGATCCTACAATGCTGCCACTTTCCTTCAAAATGTTTAGTCATCTCATTTAACCGGTCCTCACGCCGCCTTAGATCTCTTCCTACTCCCAGACGTGCGCTGTCGTCGTCAGAATCCATGACTCCATGGTACGGTAACCCCAAGACTCGCGTGCGACCCGGTGTTCCTTGTTTCCTGTGTCGTAGAGAGTATATCCTTCTCCTCGCCTACATGGAAGGAGCCTTGGGAAGTTTGGGCGCATAATTCACGCTGCAAGAAGTCATCATGTTATTATAGACACTATGAAGTTATATATGGAGTTATTAACTAGGTAGTTCGACATACTTACCAAACGTTGAGACACTTCCTCGTCTACCGGTTTGTGAAAGAGATGCTTCCCAAGATGAGACTTTTGCCTCGCTTAACCGTGCTAGGGAACGCGGTCCGTGACATCGAAACGTGTTGTCCTCCGCCGCCGCCCATTCATCATATTTTCCTCTGTGTCCAGCGGTGCCGAGTCTGTGCGGATGAGTGTTTCGTGTCTGGAGAGCTTTGTGTGCCGCACTTTGCTCGTTAAATTCGGCGCCGCCTTCATAGCAACAAAGGCGCCCCATGTTTCCGTGCATCAAGAATCAGATTGCGAAGGGCATTTGACCCGTGTTCACATACTTCGTGACAAGAATGCTCTTGAACGACCTCCACGATTTATCGATCGTGAGCATCGCCGTCCGCTCCACGCGTGCTATGTCCGCTTCGATAGTGAACTTTGTAATAGTTCTCGTCCACAGCCGCGCCTCTCGCTTCTTTCGCCGATCCTTCCACCTTAGTGTGGTGATGGGGACCCGCTTCTTGCAAGTATCCCGCACATGGTCCGAATCTCGCCACGAGCTCTTGGGACGCAGAGGGACCCCAAACTCACTAACCTCCGTGATGACCGGGCGCCCACAGGCATCTTCGATTCTCCTCCGCCATCTCGCTGTGTCATTGTCGTCGCGGCGCCGCGACGGCGGGAAGATGGTGCCTCAGAATCGCGGGCGACGACGACGGGAAGATGGTGCCTCGCCATCTCGCTACTTGCTATCTATATAATTAGTTTGAGATATATTACTACCGTGCCAGGCCGAGGTTAAGCACATCAAGAAAACAAACTGTATGTGAAAAATCTATTTTGGATGTGGAGATCACTATAGCTCAAAGTATGTGAAAACACGACAAATATATATGGTGCCATCAATATCTATATATTGCAAGTCCTTATAGTACTCAATATAGCTTAAGAGTGAGCTTGGATGTTTACATATACAAAGGAGGCAAAAAGTAACATAAACTAATTAGTAGTGCACAGAGGTACATATTACATGCAACACTAAAACACCATCAAACATGGTACATATTACATCAAGGGCAGCCAAGAAATGCAAAAGGAGGCTACAAATGTTTAATTATGTGTTCTAGCATCCGAATATATACCAAATTAATTCCAGCAATAATTAATGACATCCCAAAGATAATTCAACCGAGTTTAAATGACCAAAATAACATGAAATCATGAAATTCTACCATGTCATCTAAACACAAAGAATATGCTTATCATAAATATCAAGAAACACCATAAATCAGCATAAAGCTCAAATTCTTGATGTTAAAAGGTGCTCTCGTAAGGCTAGATGCAAAGTTCAAAACCTTGCCATGACAAATTTTAAGCCTAATATACTTCACAAACTGAATCAATTAACTAAAATTCAGACTATGAGCTCTTATTATAGCTAACTAATCAGTATGACAATAGAAATTTTTACGAATGTATTTAAACTACACTATCTTTCTGGCTAGCGTAGCTAAGTAGAGTGCAAGATCACGTAATCAATACTAGTATCAAGAAACAAAGAAGTGCTTCTAGAACAAAAGCGAGACAGTTCGTGTTCAACACTTTGAGGCCTTTTGCCGATACAAAATCGCATAAGTATAACATGATTAGAAGCTAATCAATCCTCTCTCAACAAAATGATCCAAAGCTCTTGACTACTACCAAAGTAATCATAGAAACACACATAGACAAAGCAGTAGCTACATCAATTATAGAGCTCAAAAGACTCAATTAATTATTGAAACAATTATCGAATATGGCTATGAACATCATAGAGCAAAACCCGAATCACTCATTTCTTTGCAATATCTTCCGAGCTAGTCTCAAATATCAATCTCAATCACATATCAAAACAACTAGCACAAAGTGTATATATATGCAAAGAGACACGAGGTCGCAATACTCACAACGGCGATGGCACTCAAAACCACCGAGGTCGGGCGACAAAGTCGAGGTCGGGGTGCCGAGGTCGGAGCGCCGAGGTCGGGAGCAGCGCGCGCGGTCGGAGCGCGCCGAGGTCGGGTGGCAGTGTCGAGGTCGGGGTGCCGAGGTCGGAGCGCCGCGCGGGTCGGAGCGCGCCGAGGTCGGGCGGTAGTGTCAAGGTCGGGCGCCGAGGTCGGAGCGCGCGGCGAGGTCGGGTGGCGCGTCGAGGTCGGAGGCGGCGTGAACGGAGCCCTAGAGGAGGCAAAGGAGCGCGATAAACTCGGTGCGGGAGAGGAAGGGACGAGTGAGGAAAACCCTAGCGGTTCCCACCTTATAAGAGGCTATCACACACGGTTTTTACTAAAACCGGATAAGTAATCATAGACGGTTCTATCTAATAACCGCTCGGATATTGATCAGTAATTTGTGTATAAACCGTTCTATTAGCTTTATCACAGATTACCTATTGGTTTTGTCGGGATATCACATACGGTTATCAAATAGAACTGCTCGAGATAATCTCATATCACGACGGTTCTATATTAGAATCGCTCAGATTCATTATCACGCATTTGTTATATTATAGAACCGCTCGTGATAGATCCGCATAATTATCAATTACAATGAACTCGTGACAAGTATATATGAATTACAATGAACATCCACATTCACATCAATATCAAAATATATGAGAGATGACAAAACTCGTGACAAGTATATATGAAGACAAGCTCATAACACATTTTACTTCAAAACCAATTGTCTGCATGATGAACGCCCACATTGACATCAATATCAAAATATATGAGAGATTACAAGTCCATAACACATGATGTTATAGAATAAATTAATTACAATGGATTAAATTCTTAATTAAAATATAGCCCTTCATGATGATCGGCGCGCATATAGCTAGCTTCCTCATCGGGTTCTTCGTCGAGCCCGATGCCATCTCCGAAAGGAGGCAACTCGTCAAATTGATTGTATTCTTCCTCGCCCACTACATTCTCAACTCCGACAATCCTTCTTTTCCATGAAGAACTACGTGGTGTTTCTTATTTGCCGGTCGGTTACATAGAATACTTGAACAACTTGATTAGCCAAGATTTAATGGTTCGCCTTTGTATCCGACACGCTCAAGGTCCACGGTAGTGACGCCGCATTTGTCAACCTTCACCGTGGAGATGGACCCAACGGCACCAAATAGGGGATCTTGAAAAGCACGAGTCGAGCTCCCATATCTCCTCTATTTGCCCATAGTACGAGCTCATCACCCATCGGTCTCGAATGCATCTATGCGACACCGTTGCTCGGATCAGGCTCTTCCTATCCCGAGTTGTCGTATAAAATGTGTACCCATTTATGTCATATCCTTGCCATGTGACAATTGTAAATTGTGGCCCTTGTGCCAACCATAGCAATGTATCATCACTTGATGACCTCCCGCTGATTCGCACCTTTAACCATCCGTTGAACCGACGGTTGTGTTTTCATGATCCAAACCTCCGACCGGTTTGGATTCTGCTATGCACCATGTCTTTGTGCTCGCCGATGTACGGGACACTTCGTCATGTGTTGCAAGACCATGAAATGGGCTTGAGCGTATGTATCCGATCGGAGTGATTGATTTCCTTCCGATGGTCCCGATACCATCAAGTCTCCCTCATGACGAGATAGAGGCACACCTATCGGATCCACCGAGCCATATAGTCGACGCAGAACTCAATGACCTCTTCCGTTGCATAACCTTCGATGATGTCGCCCCGGTCGAGATTGATTCCGCACGTAGGACTTGAGAATTCCCATGTACCTCTCGAACGGTACATATAACGAGGAACACAGAGCCGCATATCTTTATCTCTTTCACAAGGTGAACAATGAGATGGACCATGATATCGAAAAATGACGGAGGGAAATACATCTCAAGATGACATAGAGTCGCCACCACTCGGCCTGTAGAGCATCTAGTCCTTGGGGATCGATGACCTTCGAGCAATTGAGTTGAAGAAATAACACACCTCAAGATTGCTACTCGGACCTTGTTCGCAAGATACTCCTAATTGCAACAGAAGCATTTGTGTCATCAAGACATGACAATCATGCGACTTCATACCAATTAATTTCAAATCTTGCATAGAAACAAGTTTCTTAATGTTAGCAGAGTAACCAGACGGACTTTCACACCATGCAAGCTCGCACGCTTCATATCTCTCGCCTTGGACAGAGTGTAGCAAGTCGGGGAGGTACGCTCGTCTCAGACGCTCTCTTACGGTGCTAACTCGGTCCTTATGTTCATATCGACCAAGTCTCTCCGCATGCTAACACCATCCTTTGTTTTGCCACTAATGTTCAAGAAGAGACCAATCTGCTATCACATACATTCTTCTCCACATGCATGACGCCGATGCAGTGGAGAACTTCTAAGTGCTCCCAATAAGGCAAGTCCCAAAAATTGACCGCTTCTTCCGATGTTCTTCCGACGGTTCTTAATTGACGCCCTTCCCAAGCACAACATCGATATCCTTAACCATATCATAGACATCTTTCCTCTAAAAGCCCTTGAGCTGAACCGCCCTCCTTATTTCCGCGAATTGTTTCTTCATCTTCCAGTATGGGTGACTCGAAGGAACCTACGGTGACGCTGTGATACACGCTTTATGTGAGTTGTTTAGCCATATACTCTCTGAGCATCTAAGCAAGGCGGACAAGCTTTGGCTCCTTTTGTATCAAGCCCACAGTTACCCAGTAGGGAAAATCATTGATGGTGCAGAACAACATGGCGTGTAAAGTGAAGTTCTCTCGCTTGTACGCATCCCATACATGTACCCCTTCGCTCCACAAAGGTCACAAGATCTTCCAAAGAATGGTGCTAGGTACACATCAATATCATTCCTGTGTTGTTTCGCCCTTGGATAAGTAGTGACATCAAAATGTACTTCCGCTTCATACACACCAAGGAGGAAGGTTGTACATGCATAGATTCACGTGCCAGTGCTATGTCGACTGCTCATGTTACCGAAAGGATTCATTCCATCTGTACTCAACCCTAACCTTATGTTCCTTGGTTCTGCACCGAACTCTTCGAAGCTCCGATCGAAGTTTCTCCACTGAGCAGAATCAGCAGGGTGTCTTAGCTTTCCATCTTTCTTACGGTCCTCTGAGTGCCAACGCACCAATCTTGCCTCTTTTGAGTTCGCAAATAAACGCTTCAAACGTGGGATCATAGGCAGATACCACAACATCTTAGCAGGAGGTCCTTGCTTCAACCTAGCAGTATTCTGACGCTTGTATCGGGATGCTTTGCACACGGGACATACATGCATGTCTGCATACTCTTTACGATAGAGGATACAATCGTTCGGACATGCATGTATTCTTTCTACTTCCATTCCCAATGGACAAAGAACCTTCTTTGCTTGGTAGGTGGTGTTGGGCAACACGCTTCTCCGAAGAATGTCCGCTAGAGACCTAACAACGCCGTGAAACTCTTATCGGACCAACCATTGCTTGCTTTTAATTTAAGCAGCTTCAATCACGCTTGACAACCTTGTATATTCCGCTTGCAGCCGTGGAACAAAGGTCTCACCGAGTCCTCCATTAAGCGCCGAATTTACAAAACTCTCTCACATCGTAGTTCTCTTCGCATCGCGAGCATCCGATCCGATTGTCATCGTGTGACCTATCCTCATCAAAAGCACAGTCTACATCCGCATATCGCTGACATCCGCATATCGTTGACTTCTCGGCGATGTCGTTATTACTAACTTCCTGCCGCTCTTCACCGTGATCGTCCAACATGTATACCCTTTTTGAAACCCTTTGAATCAAGTGTGCTTCTATCTCGCGGGTTGGTAAACATCTTCGATTATCGCAATCAATGCATGGACAAGACATATATTTTATCCCCTTTTTCAACATATCCCGCTTCGCGGCTCTTCTAAAAGCAACCACGCCATTAATGTACTCTTGACTCACACTGTTCACACCATACATCCAGCTTTGGTCCATCTACGCTACACATGTAACAAAATATATAGTGTCAAATTAGATTAATAAAATCTCTCTCAACCGCTCTCTCTCCATTTCCTTCCTCACGTAACTTTAATATTATTCCAACTACCAAATGAAAAATATTATTCTATTCCCTTACATCCGGATACAAAAGTTTGCATCGGTTCCTAGAGTTTTGTTTCGGAATAGGCAGCTTCCACTTGTGAAATCGGTTCCTAGCATCAAATCTAGCCATTCAAACCGGCTAATTAAGCACGTAAATTGCAGATGCTCTAAAGGGTAGAGTTTCGGGATTTGTTCAAAATAGCTAATAACTGCATTCCTAATAATGGGATTAATTCCTTACTACTTTGTGTGCTTTTTATTATTCCTTGGTGCAATGCATAAATCCGCACAATTCCTCTTCACGTATGGTTACCCGATGCTATGGAAGGACCCACTCCCACTTCGACTTTATACACGCGATGCTTAGCATATTCTACCATATCTCAATTGGGTTATAAAGAATGTTACCCTCGAGCTCACGACTAAAATACCAAATCGATCTATTCCGATTGTCGTCTCCCTCCCTTTCTCCTCTCCTTCTCCCTCCTTTCTCCTCTCTTTCTCTTCTCCTTCCCTTTCTCCTCTCCTTCTCCCTCCCTTTCTCCTCTCCTTCTCCTCCTCTCTCTCTTCTCGGCGCGCAGTGGGTTTTTATCCGGGTGGCGGCTCAAATGGGAATGGGCAGGGGTACTCAAGGTATTTATAGCGCGAGATATCACGCTGCGGTTCAAAATATGAACTGTCTGTGATAGACATATATCACAGACGGTTTATAAATAAAACCGTCTGTGATATTTCACAGACGGTGATACGGAGGATTATCCCAGACGGTTTATATACAGAACCGTCTGTGACATATCACAAACGGCTCTATTAATAAACCGTCTGTGATATGGGGGATTATCACAGACGGTTCATAAATAGAACTGTCTGTGATATTTCATAGACGGTTTTTTATATAAACCGTCTGTGATAAGCATATATCACAGACGGTTACTAGTAAGAACGTCTGTGATAGGCCGGCAAAGCAAATGCCGCTGGGGTGTCTTAAGGCTTAGAGATGGCCTCCAACAGGGCTTCACGGATTCAAATTAACCCGCCTCGTGATGGGGTGTCTTCTATAGCCTGCTTTGTAGTAGTGGAGGTCCGAGGTGGTCGTAGGGAGGTATTTGTGGAGGTCTTTGCAAAGGTTAAGAGAGGTCCTGGCTAAAGCCGAGAGGTGGTCTTTGCAAAAACACAGAAGGTGGTCCAACGAGGGGGAGGTCCGAGTACTCCCGACGATCTCAGCGGTAGACAGGAGATCCAACGGCTAAAGAGGAACGCACCCAAAGGACCGAGTCTGAGTGCGTTTAGTTGATTTGGTTCGACCAAGTCCAGAGGTTGGGCTCGGGTCTGACCTGAGTCCAACAATGATTTGACTTAGGGTTTGAAATTTGAGCTAAACTTGAAAGGATTTTTAGAGGTAGCAAACTAACTCTAAAAATTCTGAAATTTGGACTGGAGGTTCCTAGCTCCAGGATAAACCTTGTATAAATTTTTCAGAGGTTTTTATGCAAAGCATTTTTCTCCAAAATTCCTCAAGGCTTGTTCTAGGGTTTGACCAAGGGTCAACATGTTTGACTGGTCTCTTAAAATATTCAAATAATTTCTAAAAATTATAAAAATTTTCAAAGGAGTTACACAACATCCCTAGAACTAAGGAGAATGTTTTCAGAGGACGATCACAAGATTTAACAAGGATTTGAAAAGGGATAATGACTCTAGTCAATTGGGAGATTGAAGTTTTGAATTCTACAATTCCTTTACAAGAAATACAGAAAAGTCTAAAAATAACAAGATGAAAGAAAAAATTTAATTTCTTTTAATTTTTTTATATTTAAAACACAAACCCAGATTTAGGATGTTACAGTGAAGATGGAACGATCAATTCATCGCTAGAGCCGAAGCCGTTGCCATCGCTGAAGCCATCTGCTCGCGCTCCTATTGCACATGTTGAGGCCGCTCTTCTCTTTCGCCTACGGCAGCATCGGCCACATCGATCGGAAGCGCCGAAGCTGTGAGCAAGAAGGCAAGAACGCGAGAGGTGAAGGCAGAAGGCATGTTCCATAGGAAACGGCATTGGATAAGGTCACACACACCAAAAAAGAAAAAAGAAAAAAGATTCGGAATTCTCCAGAGGCATATTTGTAGAAAGCAGATCTATACATGGCGTTTACTGAACCTAAAAACATATTTTGGTGTTATGTTTTTTCAAAATAGAATTTCTTTTTTATGTATTCCTGTTCCAACTTACTGTGTTTTCATTTGACCCATCCACACGCTCATTCCTATAATTTTCCTTTATTTTTTCCATCTTCTGTTTTACACATGCATTCCTTTTCTATTCCTACGTTTTTCCTAATCTTGTGTTTTTTTATCCCTGCAGGTCTGAATTTTAGTGTTGAAAAATAAAGCAGCGAACCAAACATTTTTAGTTGGCATGGTACACTATTTTGAAGTACGTAGAGATTGAAATTACACGCTGTATGCTGGTGATTCATCCCGTTCTCCAGAGCTAGTAAGTCGGTAGGCTGCAAATTATCAAGATCAGAGGAGCCACACGGTCACCAGCAGGATCAAAATACCGATACCGGATAAAATACCATCCGGCGCCATTTCTCCGTTAACCAAAAATCCCGAAAAAAAATCCGACCGAAGTTTAAAAACTGAAATTTGAATTTACTTAAAAACCAACTAAAATTCAAAAACTAAAATGTGAATTTACTAGACCAGAAAAAAACTCTAAATCCCGGTATCCACCGGTAAAACCGGTAACCACCGGTTACCGGTTGGGATTTCTATCCATGGCCACCAGTATTTCCTATGCAGGTTACCATTCTACACTCCGAGTTGGTCCATCTCGATCATCAAAATTCAAAAAGCGTGCTCAAGCAGCACAGCCCAATCAATGTATAGGTTGAGTTGGGCTCACATTTACTCCAGTTTGAGCAGATTTTGTGTCTAACCACCTAGAGCTGGGCTCGACAACGCTGTCAGACTGTCACCTTCCCTCAGATAACGCAAATTAAATTTTCAATTGTTTTGGGGAGTGAGCGCAAATTAATTCTCTTAGAAACACAAAGAATAATGACGTCGCCTCACACGGACACGCATTGTGTGTAAGATGTGAAACTGTATCGCTGCTACGAACAACAACACGCCAAAGCAAAATCAAACGAAACAGTGCAACAAAGACACAGTACAACCTAGAATTGCATGGGAATGGCTACTTATACTTTGGATTAGTTTCAAAGTTATCTTCTTTGTTGTTGTGAGGCACGTTCATGTCCTGGTAGTCACATGAAACAACGAGGGGGTTGTCCGTGCAGTCACAATCGGTAAAATCTAATCTTGAATTTGCGTCGTTTTCAGCTTTTTTTTTGGTGCATAAATCAAATAACGTTGTTTATGCAGATACTCCAAGCTTTCTCAAAACATGTTGGAGCTCATCGTCCAACCAGTCTTTCATTCTAACGCCTCATATTTTTTTTTGGCATATTTCTCATTTCATTGATTCTCTTGGCTGTAAATTATTTAACAAAACTTCCGGATAGCTAAGAACCACACATTTTATTTGGGGATAGTTAGGATTTAGGAAATAAACATTTTTCTTTGCATACCATTAATACCTTGCTCAAACATAACCCGCATAACTTTTTACAAAAAAAACTAATGAACTTTAGACTCGAACAACACTTGATAAACAATATAAAAAAATTTAGAGAGCAATAAAACATCTAAATCTCAATTTTTTTTACAGGACAATTGCATCAGGTGAAAATAATCAAAAGCGCTTTCAGCTTTCAACTCATATCATTGCCGAAAAAACAGAACAGAGATTCTGTTTGGAAAATTACCTGGTCTTGTCCAAAAATTTTACACGCCTGTCAGGTTAAAGGTCAGCATGGTGTGACAGCTTATGTTCAAGTTTCACCCATTTAGTACAGAGATCAGGTTATAACCCTATTTTGTTGACTTTTTTTTTTGTTTACAAAGCCAAGTGACTACATCATGATAAGAGTATAATAAATCACAGTTGTTCCCTCAGGCCAGTATCATATTGTGGTTTCTTTAAACAAAATTTTGAACTGAAACGCTACATCTCATACATTTCCATACTGACAAAACATTGATTAGAGTTGATTTAGGCGTGGGCATTCGGTTTATTCGGTATTAAAAAAAATCTGTTTTTGAAATGTCACTGCAGAATTAACCAAACAAGAACTCCATACCAAACCTAATAAACCGAATTTAAATCGCTTCGGTATTTCGGTTTACCGAAATATTGACAGCATGCAAGTCACCAACTTCGTATTGAAATTCAAAGCACAGTTCACCAATCACCACCGAACAAACAAGTGTAGATCCATACATTTCTCAGCCAAATACACCAAAATCCAACACATGCCTCTAATAACAAATACGAAGACAAGCACACAATCGGCACCTAAGGCCTTTTTTGGATGGCCTAAAATCCTGGCCTATCCGTGTAGATAGACCGAAAATCTGAACTAAATTTTCTATCCATCCATAGGGATGAGCTGAGAATTTGGCCCACCCAAACAAGGCCTAAGGAGGTCCACGAGCCCGTTGCAACTTCGGCATCAACGAGCATGGCGCCGACTCGTCTTCGACCACCGCTATGGATGGATGGTGACACTTGCAAGTCACCGCCTCGCCGGCCCCTGCCCTGCTCGCAAACACGTCGCGACCCTCAGTGGCAGCCTGGTGCCTTGGCATGGCGGTGGCTAGGGTTAGGTGATACGTCGCTGCTCGCCCAAGTCTCTCTCAGGCTCTCGGCTCGAAACCTGGGACTCTGTCAGGAATCAGGTTGGACAGGGGCACGAGGACGACAGGCTGAGAGCCTGATAGGTTGCAATCGTGAGTTGGGCTTGGCCCTTTGCAAGATGGACTAGATGGGCTGCGACATGAGTACATGATGCTGCTTGACGTTTCTTCGGTATTTCGGTATATTCGTTTTCTGATAATTTCGGTTTTTTCGGTTCAGTAAAAATATGCCCACCCCTAGATTAGAGCTCACATGTCCTGTTTCAAGTCACAACAAAAGGGACAGTGCACTCCCCCCTTCAAGTTGATTAGAGCCCCATATTACAATGTGTATAAGCATAGCAGTGGAGCTGTGCAGATGGACCAACCTTGCATAATATTATGTTCTAACACACGATTCTCTCACTTAAGTTGATGAACTAAGTTGGATAATGGCTTCTGGCAAATGAAACTATATTTTCACTCTGATGATAAATTATCACACATTATTAACTTCAAATTGTTGATGACACTGTCCACATCAAGGCCCCTGTGGACTGTGGTTAGGTAAAATGTAAAATATGATACAGATATAAGATAGATGGTTTCCTTTGCAACTACACAACTACAAACAAACAGGTAGAAATAAACAAAAAAGAAAAACTAAGGACATCACTATATTATCATCTATTTGGTTTCAAGAATATCCCCATACTAATGTAGTAATCGGTACATCCATCTTGGATGGACTGGAGACATCCAGTATGGGGCGAAATGGGATCATCCAACAAATTTTTGTGGGATGAACCAATTCCACAATTGCACTATTTTTTTCTTATAGAATGAGTCAATTCGAGAAGGTCAATCCATTTTACTATTTAAACAAAAACTTGTAGGACCAGACAGCTCCATTCCACTAACAAAACATAAACACGCCTAGGATCCAATGATGCTGGGTAATTCTCAAACTGAACAGACCAATATAGAATTAGCAAGAAAAGCAAAATGCACATGTAAAAGGATAGAGGTAAGGTAAGACTCTACACGACCTGGAGATTATATATTCTAAGCTATTGGTATTTTGTTGAGCTAATGTCTTCTGTTGACCCCTTTTTATTATATTTTTCGCAACATGTTTACTTCATCTGTTCTCTAATTTTTTTCTATAAACAGGGGGAACCCCGGTTCCATTTATTTAAATGAAACAAATATTCTCTCTAAAATTATTATCACCCGATTGCTTTCCTATTTAATATTGTAACACCAATAAGAATCAAAGGCTCCAGTACAAGTATCTACAAAAAGATTGTGACTAGTGTTGAATACATATCATGTCAATTTCAAGGCTAACCACCCTCCCTTTAATGTCACAAACACTTGTAATGTCATACAATACCATTCAGATGACAATTCACATTTAACAAATTTACTATGTGAGATTGATCAAATACTCAACATAACTTTATTCTTCACAAAGGATCTAATCTAATATATGAAGATGCAAATCAACATAACTTTATTCTTCACAAAAGATCTAATCTAATATATGAAGATGCAAATGAAATTCATGGGCAATCCAATATCCCTGAGAATATATCCACACATACTACATCAGAATATCTATTATCTCCAATTTCTGTACAAAGGTTCTTCCAAATACCTAGCGGCTATTTTTCCATCCTTTAAACAAATATTAAACATAACCATGTTGGATTACCACATCACTTGTACTTTTGCCTTACAACTACAAACTTAGAATGCTTAGGCTTACACTTGTATCATAATCCACTTATATGATCAAAAAACAATCCCCCAAAATGTTTAGTACAGCCATAACCCCACAAGTTGCTTCCAACTTGTTTTAAAAAATTTTAGAGAGGACGTGAAGGTTGAAATTTAAACCATGGAATTAGCAAACTATTTGGCCCTAGATCAAATTTATTGTGGTAAAAAACCTAAGCTTATGCTAAAAGAACCTAACTAACTCAAGAAGCAGGTCACAACATTTAAACGCTGAACAAAATTCGTATTAGCTTGGACAATTATATTGGAAGGTTCTCACTGAGATCTCACAAACAGTCCAAAAACTAAAAAACTAACCACAAGAATACGAAATGATGTATGTTGAAATGAACTTAGGTATATCCAGATAGTCACTAACTAAAAATGGGTCTTCCATGAACCTAATATAAAGCATTCAAAATGGAAACTCGAACAATGTAAATCCTAACTTTACAAAATTTACAACGGAACTATGCAAATCAAACATACTTTGCAACAGCTGGTTGTAGGTTCATCATGTAATCAACATATTAAGAAAATAATGTTTATTACCATTTGAAAATCAAAATCTCAAGCGACAAATCTAAATAAGGCTAAATTGTGCAACATCCTACAGTAGCATAATTAAATGGGGCCTGACAACAAGTCATCCAGTACCTGTCTTTAACTAAAAATTAATAACATTACTAAACCTCATCTCCAGCTCCTTATGATCTTACCACAACTCCTCTGTCTCCAAGAAAATCTAATGGAGGTAAGAGGTATGAGATTCTTAGTTACAAATTTACATACTAGATGTTTGAGCAATTCTCTTAAATTAAGCTAATTCAGTTAAGAAGAAAATAGATCTAGATAGCAGCAGTATCATGCAACCACAATAACAAGAAAACACTGTTTATTGTCATTTCAAAAAGATAATTCTCAGATCACCAATTTAAAGTTGAGATCATCCAGCATCCTACGATAACATCATTAAAAGAGTACACTAGTTCCATCAACCTCAGCAAACAGATCTAGAGGTAGGGAGATCTCGTGACGGATCTAATATAATGAACTGGTAAGATTTGTTGGCCTCACCACAGGTAGCCGGGGATCTTGATGCGGAGGAAGAGCATGACCATCGCGTAGGCGATGACGATGGCGGCGACGCCGGAGCCGCCGAACGAAACGCGGAGGCTTCGGGGCCTGGTGCGGTCGACGGCGAGGTCGAGGAGGACGATTCCGATGCCGCCGAGGAGGAACATGAAGCCGGAGGAGAGGCCCTCGATGATGTACTGGCCGTTGACGCGGCCGGGGAGGAAGACGACGGGGCGGACTGCGCCGGTGGCGGGGTCCTGGGCGCTGCCGATGCCGGGGGGCTCGACGATGACGTCGTAGACGAGGCCGGAGACGACGGCGAAGTAGGTGAGGAGGATGAGGGAGAAGACGGTCATGGGGGAGGGGAGCGCCAGGTTGGACGGCAGCTTCAGGCGGGTGCGCGGCAGCCGGAGGAAGGAGAAGGGGAGCACGCGGAGGGCGTGGAAGAGGGATCGATGGAGTCGAAGTCGGATCCGTGGGCCTGGGCTGCCGCGGCCGCGGCCGCGCCGCGCTGCCAGCGGCGTGCTCCGATCTGGGGGCATCTCGTCGGGCGGGGAGAGGAGAGGAGCCTGGGGTTTGGGAGTTTGGGGCTTTCTGGTTTCTCAGCAGCGGTAAAAAAATGCAATTTTTTAGAGGACAGATTCGCTGATATTTTGTTTTAAAGCAGAATTTATTGATATTAATTTCTAAGAATGAAACTGTAAGACACTGGTTTATTTAGCTTATAATGTTTAGCTTTCCATTGACTCTAACATCACAAACAAAATATACCGTGCCTTAGGAAAATATATACTTCCCAGAATTACAGTATACACGCCTTTTTACAAAACATTGTACTAATTCCATATAACACACAGAACCAAAGCTAAAACTTTACAAGCAAAAGACATATATAATAGTTATTACAAAAGAGAGGTCAACCGACTAAGAGCAAACTAAAAGTGTTAATCAACAGCGGAAGCAAAATGTCATAAGATGGCTATAAACAAGAGCCAGCTGGTTTGCCTTACACCCACAAGACAATCCGACCGGGCCGCCAAGTTAGTCGCACGATCCACAACAAAACTCACAAAAGTCGATCCCTTAGGGATCAACCTCCTCTGCAACAATTAAGCAAAGCAAATGAGTACAAAAATGTACTCGCAAGACTTACGAGTAACAAACCTAGATATTATTACATGCAGACTTTAATCAAAGGAGAAGGCTAAAAGTTAATTTTCAGCATAAAGTAGATTTTATTTGCAATAAGTAGTAGTTTGAAAGCAGTTTTAGCAATCTGAATTTTATTTGTTCAACTAACAGCAAGACATAAAGTAGTAACATAAAGACCTCCTAGAGATGACTAACTCAATAGCCATCACAACCATAGCACGAATTACCCATTCGTACCACCCACATCAAGTTTTAATTTAAAAGGTTGTAGTCTAGTTCTTGCACGACCTTACCAAGCATGTCCATAACCTAGGACGAGGCTATTCGAATAGTTTGAACCCTGCAGAGGTGTACCAATGTACCCACACTTCGGACCGCCTTTTTGCCAAGCTATTAAGCACACTTCCTTTGGTATGTCGGCACGGCTAAGTCCTACGAGACATTTCCAATGGAAAATACTAATTAAGAGCCATACGCATGGGGGTTAACCCTTAGTAACCTACCAGTGAAATAGATCACAAGGACCCATACGTAGAGTAGGATGCACCGGCCCAGCCGTAGCAACTATGGGTGCTCTCCTCTTTTACTTGTCCCATGTTGCATATAGAAATATACAACCCGCCACGCGACTCATTAATTATGTTGGACCGAAAAGGCGACTAGAGGGGGGGTGAATAGGAGCACGATCTCTTTTTCTCCCAAAATCAATTCAATACGAATCTCACTCCAATAGCTATGAAAGCTATGAAGATCAATCAATCATGCACAGCGGAAGACTTGTATTGAACCAACTCAAAACCCCAAAGTAAAATCAACACAAAACCAAAACACAGAGGCTCAGGCGGTCTTACCTCTCACGGGGGCGGTCAGACCGATCCAAGCGGTCAGACCGCTACCTCGGGCGGTCAGACCGATTTCACGGGAGGTCAGACCTCTCGTTCGATGAACAGTAAAATCAGCCCGACCAACCGAAACGCAAATTGATCAAACTTTTGATTCGTGCGTCCAAACTTCGTGAAACTTGACACACAACTTCCTAAGGATGTCAGAACCTATTCCAAGCAACAATTGTGATAATTCTTGCTCAGGTTCGACCTTTTACCGCTTGAGCGAAGTTAGGTCAAAAACGAGTCAAAACGAAAATATGATCTTAAGACTTGCGTGGGTGATTGATGATCTTGATGATCCTAGATGTATTCTCACACGTCACGACAAGCTAAATCACGTCAAGAAACTAAGCAATAACTCATGGATCAAACAAAGACTCAATTCATCAAAAGAGAAAGAAAGCACATGAACTCACTTTTGAAGAAATTTTCTTTGGATTGATTTGATATGATATTGGTTCACACCACTCCATCAATGGATGACAAAGACTCAATACATGAGCACGAAATCCAATCCAACTCTCTAGAACCCTAACCTCCGCTCCTCCTCTCCCTAAGCAAATTAGGGTTTCAATAACAATGAAATGGTCGAAGGGGTCTGCCACCTCCTCCTCTATTTATAGTGGAGGCTTAGGGTTTCTAATAGAGTCTCCCTAATGGGCTCCGTTAAGGCCCAAAACAAGCGGGTGACACATGCACGCCTTTTAAAGCGCCGTGTTCATATTGTGCGGCACTCGCTGTTCGCCACGTGTAGGTTGATCCAACGGCTCTCATCATGTCGCAAGTCTCTCCCATCCGGCTCCCACCAAACCACCATGGCACTTGCACACGACCCGCGCCGCTTGATTCAACGATCGCCTGGCTCGCCTGTTCGGTCACCTTTGTCCATCTTGCACCATGCTTGAGTCCAATGACTTCACCCGCATCGTCGATCGTTTTGAACCTCGCCTCTCCAAGTCTAGTCCGATCATCCTCGCCGTTGACCGTCGTTGACCACCAAGCAACCCGCACAACAATAGACAAGCAAATCGATTCGGGAACAAGTTCTTCACAACTTGACCCGTTAGTCAAAACATGCATCATGCAACACATATGCCATGAAAACCACGAACTTGACCTAACAAGCAACCATCGCCGCCACACGAGCGGCGACTTAAGTGAAAACGGTCGGATCCGCCGACCTTGGCGGTCGGCACATCGGCCCGATCGGCCTTAGCGAAGAAGTCGATCAGGCCACAAAAGGACTTAGCGAAATCTCAGCGGCTGAAATCCGCAACCTCTGCGGAAATTTAAAGCGAATAGAACTTTTGATGAAGCTCCAAAAATTATGGGACCAAGTGCGAGAGAATCTCTCACTTGCCTACACCTCTATTTTTGGCACACCTCAAATTCCAATGCCACTCAACTTGCCGGTCCGATCGCTCAGAGCGAGCGCCGGTCGGACGCTACCAAATCGGTCGGATCGCGACCGGCCGGTCGACCGCCATCACGTAACACGAGGCATGGGCGATCGACCGCCACGGCGGCCGGACGCACTGAGACTGACAGAATCGAACTTTGCGAAAACTTCGTGTTTCGCAAACCTTCAACGTCATTGCCAATTGACACATCATCCTAAGATCATGAGCATATCCCCATGATATCCACAAGTTAACACACCCCAAAGTACTAAGTCAAGAGAGGTCCCATATCCCCGTAGTGTGGTTAGCACGCAAATATCGCTTGGCTTAGTGACACAAGTAACTCGGTCCTTAATGACTCGGGCACCATTCCAGTCACACTATAAGATCACACCATCATACCATTGTGCCCAAGTGTAAAATATTTTATTTTCAGTTTTAGTTTGCACAAATAAACAAAGCACAAGGTATTGATCATAAATAATAACAAGTTTTGTGTGATCAAGGTCATCGACTAAGTCGATAACCGCCCAATTCTACCGGTAACTAAGCATTACTAAGCATCATATCGTAAAGACAAATAAAAGAGTATAATTCATTCACCTGCTCTAATTCACGGTGAGGATATTAACTTAGCGTTGTGGTGGGTGAATAATTTGAGAAAACATTGCATTAGGATTAGCTACCTCTAAACGACAAAAAATAACTTTGACACAAAGAAGCATGCATACTTAGTTTTTGCAAACAAGATATTAGAATTTAAAAGTAATAGGAGCAATATGATCAAATGATGCTACATCTGCTTGCCTTGTTGGAGATCACTGGTTTGCTGCAGAGGGTCACTCTCGCAATTAATAATTTCTTCGGAACCTATCGCAAGAACGAGAAAACCCAATAAAAGCAGCGAACAGAAAAGACTCAAAATCCAAATTACTCCAAAATGCATGAAACTTACACAGCAGGAAGATCATGATTTTAGACAAATTTAGCAATAAGAATCATTCAATTTGGATTAAGCATGCAAAAGTTATAGCTAAAACAATTTCGGTCTGCAGGAAAATCAAAATTAATTGCTATCTGTTACTGTTCATCACACAAATTTCCAAAAAGTTTTTGAATATGAAAATTTTATGGTAGGCAGGTATTGATATCCTAAGGTTAGCAAAATTGAGTTTACTTCATTTGGAGTTGAAATGAATTAGTTAGGAGTTTTCAAAATTGGGACACTAAGGCTCAATTAATTTCAGTGGCAAGGATAATATTAAAACCTATTCTACACTACAGCATAGGAATAGAGGATTCTAACAAATTTTATTTTGCTCCATTTGGAGTTACAGGGAATTACTTGTGTCTTTTGCAAATTTTAAACAATTTTTAAAGCACAAATAAAGCTATTCGGAAATTAAATCTATTAACAAATTTTTCTGGAGAAAACTAGGCCAACAAACATTTTTATATTAAAGCTTAGTTAAACTCAGAATTAACAAAATTTGAATCAACCGAAAAGGATTTAAAATGAATTAGTTATGAAATTTTGAAGTTTTGATACAATTTTTAGTTGACAAATAAACCTTACGGGGCTTTTACTAAAACTAACCGGCGTGGAAAAGCACGGGCGTGAGATCAAATCTAACGGCCCGGCTAAGCTGAGCACAACAGACGCGCTGCAGCGCTACGCGAGGCCACCGTTGGATTGGATCCAACGATCCATATTGATTCGAGGCTTTGGCGTCCGAATGTTCAAACAAGCGTGGGGCGCGATCTAAAGACGGATGGCTCGGATCGGCGACATTCGAGGTCGAATGCACCCAAGATCGAGGCGTGAGATCAAAAATGGGCGGCTCGCACTCACGTGGGAGATTCGATCTTGGATCGGCGGCTCCACGATTTGAGAGATCGAGCTCCAAGATCCCAAGAGATCTAGGCCGTTAATCTAAGATGGGCGGTCGGGGTTGATCTCGATGTTACACACACATGTTGATCGTGATGTTGGTTTAAATCAAACGATCCACAATCAACAAGGCGTAACACACGCGTCTGAGAGGGTTTTAAACCCACGGGCCCACATGTAAGCGACCCAAAGGCCCGATTAAGATAGCCATTAACTAATACCCAATGATTAACAATGATTAAACATGATTAGCATTTAATAAGAGGATATTTGTCTTAATCGAGTACGGCACAGTGTCGTTCCCGTACGACAAAACCCGAGGGCACTCCACGGTTCACCGCCAGCGACGTGGACCACGCTGGCGCCGACCAAGGGCCAAAATTAGTCTGTAATAGCCATGCGCACACACGGGTGTAGGTGGCGACCACGGAGGAGGACCACATCGGCGGCTAGCCGGAGGGAGGCGGCGCGGTAACGCACGGCCGAAAACGAAAAACGCAAAGGAGCTCCGCATTGTTCAAGTAAGCGAGTGGCACAGCTTCTACGGGCTATTAGCAAGCTACCTGAAGATTGCGGAGGCACGGTGATGGTGGAGCGACTCGACGATGTGGAGCAACGCCAGACCAAGAAGATGACGCGAAAGCGGCCGAGCAAAAATGACATACCCGGGTGGTAGGTTTAGCTCCATCATAACTCAAAGAGGGTCCATGAGTGTTTAATTGGAGAATGGGGCACCTTACTAGAGATGGGAACGAAGACGATGAACTTCGGCTGAAAGGGGGAAACTCCAAAATTAGCTGGTTCCTAAAGAGGCAAACTAAAATTGAATTAGGGTTACTACTCCAGGAGGTTAGAGGAACAAGATGGAGCAAGAGATTGAGTAAGGGAGCCACTGGAGTACGGGTTTCACCGAGGAGCTCAAAGCTCAATAATGGTGGCCGAGGGGGTTTGTGGAGAATGGAGCTCAACCAAGCATAGAGAGGCAAGGCAAAGCTCAAGGGTGGTTAAAGGAAGGCAAAGGGAGTGCTCAACGGTTACATATAGCCGAGGCGGGCAAGGAGTGAGCAACGCGAAGAACAGAGAGGAGCTGGGTCAAAGGCTCGCCATGGCGCCGAGAGGATGGGGCGGTGAGGAGGACTTAGAGGGCAACAGCGACGAGCATTAATTGCTAGGAGTCGTTGCGGTGACAAAGCCTCTCCCCCATGCCCTGTGCATGCCATGTCTTGCTGGCGCTCGTGCGCGGGATAGAGGAGACGAAGACGACGATGACCAGGGCGAGCGGGGCCACCAGTCAGAGAGAAAGAAAGAGTGGCGCGGGTTGAGTGAGTTGAATGGGTTGAACCCAACCCACAGCACTGACCCAAACCATTTAATGGTTGGATCTGATTTGGACGGCCGGGATTGAGCTAGGCAATTTGAGTCTCCAAATGTCCTAGCCAATCATGGCCACCCAATGCGAGATGGACGGACGAGAGCCCGGTACCTTTAGGCGGTTGGGTTCGAACAGAAATAGAAACGGGCTCGGTCGGTTTGCTTCAACGCGACCGCGCGCACACACACCCGTTAGATTAAGATATGACGGTTGAGCTTGAACGCGCGCGAGAGAGGGTTAATTGGTGAGATCCACCCAATGGAGATATGGTGAAGGATAGTTGAGCCCAAGACAGGGGTTTGACTGAGATTCAAAAATTGAGCTGAGAACTTTGAAGAATATTTAGAGATAGCAACTAACTCCAAAAATTCTAAAATTTTGGCTGGAGGTTGCTAATTCCAGGATAAACCTTGCATAAATTTTTCAGAGGTTTTTGTGTAGAGCATTTTTCTCCAGAAATTTCTCAAGGTTTGTTCTAGGGTTTGACCAAGAGTCAAATTGGTTTGACTGGCCTCCAAAAATTATCCAATAATTTATAAAAAAATTATGAAATTTTTCAGATGAGTCACATAGCATCCCTAGAACCAAGGAAAAATATTTCTAGGGTTTGAACACAAGATTTTCCACAAGGATGGAAAGAAGGGATTGATTTTAGTCCATTAGAGATTTAAGTTTTTGATTTCCCCACAATTCCTTTACAAGAATTGCAAAAAAGTTCAAAAACTTCAAGATGCAAGAAAAGTTTTAATTTTTACATATTTTCTTACATTTAAAACACAAACCTAGATTTGGGCTGTTACAGAAACTGTAAATAAATAAGGAGCATGCAAAATATTGTATCAGTGTAGTAATGCTAGTACAAATATCTATATTATAGCATGAGCAATCTTGAGCTTGATAATGATAAGCTATTTTTATTTATGGAGTATGTCTAGCTGCTTTTAAGGAACATGCAAGTGGTAAACCATATAAGAATTATACAAACTTATAGTATAGATGTTAAATATGTGTATTTTTACAATTCCGTAGAATCACCGATTCTACGATTTCGATCCTACCGAAGGCAAATCGATCCAACTCAGGATCTCGACTCTGACTACCTTGACTTCAGGAGGTCAAATGGACTTCTTCAAACAAGGAGCATACAAAATATTGTATCAGTGTAGTAATGCTAGTACAAATATCTATATTATGGTATGAGCAATCTTGAGCTTGATAATGATAAGCTATTTTTATTCTGGAGTATGTCTAGTGCTTTTAAGGAACATGCAAGTGGTAAACCATATAAAATGATACAAACTTATAGTATAGATGTTAAATATGTGTATTTTATAATTAGTAGAATCACCGATTCTACGATTTCGATCCTACTAAAGGCAAATCGATCCAACTCGGGATCTCGACTCGACTACCTTGACTTGAGGAGGTCAAATGGACTTCTTCAAACAAGGAGAATGCAAAATATTGTATCAGTGTAGTAATGCTAGTACAAATATCTATATTATGGTATGAGCAATCTTGAGCTTGATAATGATAAGCTATTTTTATTTACGGGTATGTCTAGTCTGCTTTTAAGGAACATGCAAGTGGTAAACCATATAAAAATGATACAAACTTATAGTATAGATGTTAAATATGTGTATTTTTACAATTACGTAGAATCACCGATTCTACGATTTGATACTACAATTTCGATCCTACCGAAGGCAAATCTGTGGACGCCCCGCGATATTGGAAATGTACTTAATTAAAGTTATACTGTAGCACAATTCTTAATTAAGGAACAATCTTTGCTCCTTTATTAAAGATCATGCTAGAAGTATAAATTTAATAAGTAACAAACCCAATATTTAGGCATCCTGGATATATGTCTCACAATGGTTCCCAGGATCAGTGACCATTGCACATATACCCTTAAACAACATTGCATCACACACATACAAGTCATACATTTACATAATTAAACATCGACTTACAATTTTCGGTTTAGTGCTACAATATCAAGTGACTTGGTCACTACAAAGACGATAAGCGGAAGCAAAATAAAGCGACAAAACCACCAATGGCCCCATCCACTGCATGAGCGATTGCGTGGAGAAAAAATAGCTTTACTCATTAGCGTCACGCCGTCACCATCGGCGCTAACGGGCACTTCATAAAGATAACCATCCTCACTGCAACAATAGGTTATAGCACCTTGAGTACGGAAGGTACTCAAAGAAGACTTACACAAACTAATAAAAGAAAGTGTTTGTTAGAACCTATACAAAGGATTTAGATTTGTACATGCATAAGGTCACAACAGAAGGCATAATAGTTCAATTTTGCATAAAGCAATACATCTTAACCTACAATTGCTAGGTTTTGATAAAGCAATTTAATAAATCAAAGTTGGATTAAAACAGTAAGTAAATAAAAATAAATGTAAACAATACAATGCATGAATTCCCTCATCTTGAACTGAAAACCAAAATAAAAGCTTAACTCAAAACTCTATACAGGTGACATCAACTCAAGTTATCGTCCATGACCGTGGACACGGCTATTCGAATAGTTTCATACCCTGCAGGGGTGTACAACTTTACCCACACGACTTAGTCAGCCCGTTGCCTTGGATGCCTTGAATGATGACACACTTCCTTTGGTATGCCGACCGGAAACTAAGATTTGGTATTTTTCAACAAGCTGACACTATTGAGTTGGATACCCATGTGTGAACTGATCTCGCTTAAATAACGACTGATAGCATCTGCTTAACCGGGGCACACATGTTGCGTCAGGAAT
This sequence comes from Ampelocalamus luodianensis, assembly GCA_036346255.1. NCBI lineage: Eukaryota > Viridiplantae > Streptophyta > Magnoliopsida > Poales > Poaceae > Ampelocalamus > Ampelocalamus luodianensis. Next base: position 32,896,597 of record CM070619.1, read on the forward strand.
GCCGACCCAAACAAAAGAAATACGAACTAGGTTTGCTACCCATATTAGATTGCAATCGGCATCTTTAAGGTACGTACATGCGATGGAACACAAATACGCCCTCACCCTCCTAAGAACATCTGATATCGATATAAAACTCACATGGCATAAACGCAGTCCGAAGACCTAAGCATCTATGCCATACAAGATCAATACACATATCCTTACTCCCTTGTTTCCAACTCAATAGCATTAACCCTTTACTTAACCAAACCGCGCCCATACACCGCGTGTGGAAATGCGTGGGGACTTGAATTGAATAGTCGAGTTCGGTCCTTAATTGGTCTAGACAAGTCCACCACAATTCCCAATCTCGCACCTAAGGCACCACCACTAGCTTCCTCTTGTCCGATCAATTGAAATGTAAAATTCACTTCGTGTAAGTAAACCGGACAAAGAGTTTGAAATAATCGAAATTCATTTGGGGTTCCCATGTTTGACAAGATAATCTTGTCAAACTTTAGAGTTATGTAGACTACATGGCTAAGCAAACTCTGAAACTAAAGCTTATAGTATACAGTATTACCCTAAGTTTGAGTGCATGGTTAGAATTAAGGTAATCCACAATGCTAGGTCATAACTAACTACTACAGATCACAATTGTATTTTCAGAAAAGTAGCATGCAACAGTTATCACTGTATGTGGAAAATCTATTGTATAAAACTTTGGGATCAACATGGTGCAAAGAGGATGCTTGCCTTGATAATAATAGACTTCTTGCGCAGGCTCAGGTTGTTCAGAAATAGAATCAAATACCTCAGAAGAACCAGATTCTAAAAAAAAGACAATAAAATCCAATGAATATGAAAGCTAGCAGCAAATGAAAATGAACAGAAAGTATATGGTCAAAAGCAAGGTAGTCAGAGTCGAGATCCCGAGTCGGATCGATTTGCCTCCGGTAGGATCGAATCGTAGTATCGAATCGTAAAATCGGCGATTCTACGGATTTGTAAAAATACACATATTTACCATCTATACTATAAGTTTGTATGATTCTTATAAGGTTTACCACTTACTTATTACCAAAAAAGGGGCAAAACACTTCTTATCACACAACAGAAAAGCATAATTGTTCTGACATGATGGGTGATATAGTTCTGAACTACAGGAGAACTGATATAATATTTTGCACGCTCCTTGTTTATTTATAGTTTCATTCTCAGAAATTAATATCAACAAATTTTGCTCTAAAACAAAATATCGCAAAAGTCCGGCCTCTAAAAAAATTTTCCCTAAGTCTCTACGAGTAGGATCGATAAGCTGTCGTGGGTTCGTAGAACCGTAAGACTCTAAGAGTAGGATCGCGATCCTAACTACCTTGAGTAGGATCGGATCGACAGGCTGTTGTGGGTTCGTAGAATCGTAAGACTCTAAGAGTAGGATCGCGATCCTAACTACCATGGTCAAAAGAGTAATGCATAATTAACAATATGCTCAAGTTACATATACCCCAATACAGATAATAGGCCATATTATTACCTCATCGCTTTCAAATGATGAAACTAGAGTTTCGGTCAAAATTACGATTTCGATTTTGAAAAGAATTGAAAACACTATGAACTCTGATTTGGGTTAAAGGAAAATAGGTCAAGAAAAGATGCTAAAATGAAGCTTAGCTTGATCTTTTAGGGTAATTAACACCCCAGGCTAACCCTAACCTAACCCTAATCGGTCGATTCTGTAAACTAAAGAAAACCAACGTTGTCGGTTGGGCCGACAACAGATGCGAGATAAACTTCGCTATAAAGTTAAATAGATGACAAGAAGAATCAAAAGAACAACTTATTATGCTACTAGGGTTCAGTTGAGACCTACACAGGATGATAAGTTGACAGGAGAAACCCTAGTTCTTGAAAACGATATGAAAGACCGAAAAGTTATGAAAACAGCTTTTCAGTTTAAAGAAGGTGAGAGTATTATATGTACAAAGGAATGGTGCATATGAGCTGCTGAGGTCCTTAAGGTGCTCAAGATGACAAAAACTAAGGTCTTATCTAACCAGGATGAGATAAACACCGAAGGTTTTGAAAACTGGCTCTGATCAACAGAGAAATAAACTCTGGGTTAACCTACAAAAGATGCTAAATCCTTATTGCAAGGTGAAACAAACGTTTAAGATGGATAAGTAATTGATAGGAGCAAGAAACTCCACTGGATCGGCAATGGAAGATGAAGAGCTCCTTCGGTCAACAATGGCGACAAAAGCTAGGGTATATATATAGATGTTGAGCTACAGGGCAAAGGGAAGTGTCTAGAGCTGATGAGGTGTCCAATTAGGGCTAAATATCCAGATAATAGTTGCCTGATCCTTGGATAACGCCTCTACTCCGGTTATAGAGCCGGCGACGACGCACAGAGGCAAGGAGGAAGAGAGGCGATCCACTGACATGCGGACCCCATGGCGACGCGATCCGCGCGCCTCCTAAAACGCGAAAGAACATCGACCGTCCGATTAGAAATGGGCGGCGGTGATGAAAATAGGGATTAAAAGAATTTAATCGAGATCGTTTAATATGAACCGTGCGATCTCAAACGGACGATTGAGATTTAATGGAGCCTACTAAGTCCGGAGGTTTTATTTAAAAGGAGCGTTGGATTAGAATCCAACGATCGATCTAAAAGGATACACGTCACTCTTAAATGAAATAACATGATACCGCTGATTGGTTTTCACGGTCAAGATTGAAGAAGGAACCGGAGTGGTCCAATGTTATATCATTATAGGCCCTACGATCAAATCCAACGGTCTCATAAAACCAGGCTCTAAAAGCACGCGGTAAAAAGGAACACCGTAGGATTTGAATCCAACGGTCAACGACGATTGCGCACCTTTAAGTTCAAAACAAAAAGGGCGTAGCGGTTGGATCTAGGATCAACGGTGGGGATCGAGAGGGGATCCGGAGTGGTCCAATTGTTATCGCGCCTCTCGGTCGCTCGATCAAGATCCAAGGGTGGAGATTGCTTTGCATACGTGGACAGCTCATGCGTCGTCGCAACCCCGCCCGTTCGATTGGAGATCAACGGCTCGCGTCACGTGAAGGGTTGGGCTCGCGCCCGAACGTGACTGAGCCGGACCAAATTGCACCGGTTGGATCCAACCTCATGGGGTTCGAGTCGCTACAGTGCTAGGGTCTGGTTTTAGACCGGAAGAGTTGACCAGACTCTAATCAAATGCTTAAAAGTTTGATCGGGATTTAGAAATAGTAAATAAATTTGTAAAATCATGAAATTTTGCAGGGAGACTACTGGGACAATATATTTCCCAAATAAAATTTTAAAACCACAGTTTCACTTTGTAAAATACATAAATAATTACCTTAACCCGAATAGGTTTATTTAAGGTCAAATATTTTTCCTCCAAGTCAAAATAATTTCTAAGAACTCAACAAAAATTATTTTTGGCCAAGATAATTAATCTAGGCTTTAAGAAAAATACTTCCCAGTCAAAAATACAAGCACTAACTTGTATTTCCTTAGAAATTTCAAATAGGTTTTGGATTTTGGCTAGAAAAGGAAGGTTTTAATTTGTAACATAAGGCCCCATCTGTAAAGATGAATAGTGATGCTATGAACAGCACCTCATTACTGTTCAGAAAACATTTTATTACTATTCATAAAATTGGGGCTGTTACAAAGTCGATCCAACTCAGGATCTCGACTCTGACTACCTTGACTTCAGGAGGTCAAATGGACTTCTTCCAAATGGAAATGAGAATTTAGTTGCCTTTTCACTACAAAATCTTTATATAAACAACTTGCGAGAGGACAGGGAATGCTGTGTTGAAAAACATGTGGAAAGCCAAAATCCCACTAGAAGTAAAATTTTTGTTGTGGTTAACTAGTCATAATGCTATGCTGACCAAAAATAATTTGGTACATCATAATACGTCCTATTTGTTTTGCTCGGGATCTGAAACAATTAAATATTAGTTTTTTGATTGCCCTGTGGCTAAATGTGTTCGGGGGAGGAATTGGTGTTTGTTTTTGGGTTGTTAGGGATAGCAACTTGTATTACCAAGGGGCCAAAGGGCCAGTATATATACACAAAGTACAGGTGGTGAATATACAAATAACCCTCATAACAATGGGGAATAACACACTATACATATATCTCTAACACCCCCTCAAACTCAGGGTGGATCAACAACACTGAGTTTGGAGAGGTAGAAGCCGTGTTGTGCTCAAGTCTGGGCCTTCGTGAAGAAATCAGCAATCTGAAGCTCTGAAGGCACATACTGAAGAGCAACCACCTGATCATGCACACAAGACCTCATGAAGGAAGCATCAACACCAATATGCTTGGTGAGCTCATGCTTCATAGGATCACGGGCAATACTGATAACAACTGTACTGCTTGACAAGAAACACCAAAATCCTCAAGTAACCACCGTAGCCAAGTAATCTCTGCAGTCAAGAGAGCCATAGCTCGCAACTCACCTCTGCACTCGAGCGGGACACTGCGATGCTTTCTTCATCTTCCGAGCAATGAGAGAACCACCAAGAAAAACATAGTAAGTAGAGATAGACCGACGATCGGAGGGATCGCTGGCCCAAGTAGCATCCGAATAAGCCTGAAACTGTAACGAATTGGAGCGTGAAAAGAAGAGACGGCGAGAGATAGTTCCACGAAGGTATCGCATAACTTGAAGAAGGTGGTTGTAGTGGACCTGAGTGGGAGCAGATACAAACTGACTCAGAATGTGGACTAGATAAGTGATATCTGGACGAGTAACAGTAAGGTAGACAAAACTCCCAACAAGATGACAATAGCGAGTCGGATCAGAAAGAGGCTGACCATCAGAGGGTCGGAGATGAACATTGAGCTCCATGGGAGTCTCAACAATACACTGATCAGTGAGAGAGGCGCGATCAAGAAGATTCTGAATATACTTCTCTTGGGATATAAAGAAACCATTTGGAGTGGAAGTAACCTCAATCCCAAGGAAGTAACGAAGATGACCAAGATCCGACATAAGGAACTGCTCACTAAGACGAGCCTTGACAAAGGCAATGTACTCAGAATCATCTCTGGTAATGATAATATCATCAACATACAGAAGAAGAAGAGTCCGACCACGAGACGAAGTATGGACAAAGAGCGCAGGATCATGATCACTAGATGAAAAACCAGCAGTAGTGACCACTAAGGAGAAGCGCTCAAACCAAGCACGAGGGGCTTGCTTAAGGCCATAGAGAGAGCGACGAAGGCGACAGACCATGCTGTCAGGAACAGAATACCCAAGTGGCGGATGCATGTAGACCTCCTCACACAACTCACCATTAAGAAAGACATTCTTGACATCAAGCTGAGAAACAGACTAGTGACGACCAGACGCCACCGAAAGAAGAGTGCGGACAGTGGTCATGTGGGCCACAGGAGTAAAAGTCTCATCGTAGTCACGACCATGCTCCTGCTGGAAGCCATGAGCAACAAGAGACACCTTATATCGCTCAAGAGAGCCATTAGAGCGAGTCTTAATCTTATAGACCCACTTACACGTGATGGGACGAGAGTGAGATGGAAAAGGAACAAGATCCCAAGTACCAGTACACTCAAGGGCAGCAATCTCCTTGGCCATGGTATGCGCCACTCGGGGTGAAATAAACATCCCGTGAGAGAGCAGTCTCATGAGTAGCTGCACCAAAGAAACCAAAGCAGTCGGGGTGAATCGACTAGTGATTGCGGAGAGTGTAGCGAGGAGAAGATGACCCATCAGGGGAAGATGGAGCATCAGGAGAAGATGGCTCATCTGAAAGATCCTCAATACAAGGTCGACGAGTGTAGAAGAGAGGGTAAGAAGGTGTTGTAGTGGGAGGAGCCTGAGGAGCCATAGGAGACGAAGCAGGTGGCGACAACAGCGGAGAGGCCACAGGAGGAATATGTGTAGACTCAGTGGGACAGGTGGACGAGGGCAAGACAGATATAGGTGTATCTGGAAAGGTAAAAAAGGATAGAGACTCCACAGAGGAAGCCGAAGGAGAGGCAGGACATAGGTAGAAGGGACGAGACTCGTCGAAAGTCACATCCCGAGAAACCCGCATCCGTCGACCAACAGGATCCCAACACCGATAGCCCTTGTGCTCAAGATCAGATCCCGAAAGACACACTCAACAGATTGGCGATCGGTTTGGAGCGTTCTCGAGGGCGAGAGAGCGTGAGCAAATGCAGCCAAACAGACGAAGGACAGAGTAGTCAGGAAGAAGACCATAGAGATGCTCAACAAGGATCGCACCCTGAAGAGCAGAAGAGGGCTGGATGTTGACGAGATAGGTGGCAGTGGAAACAGCCTCGGCCCAAAAGTGAGGTGGAGTAGAGGCAACAATCATCAGTGCACAAGCCGTCTCAAGGAGGTGACGATGCTTGCGCTCAGTGACACCATTCTGAGCATGAGCATTAGGACAAGCGAACTAAGCGAGAGTGCCCTGCCTAGCAAGGAAGCTGCGTAGGTAACGAGAGAGGTACTCGCCAGTAGAGTCAGCACGAAAGACACGAATAGGAGTGGAGAACTGTGTGCGAACTATAGTGGCAAATTATTTATAGATAGACAAGGCCTCACTACGAGAAGACATGAAATATATCCAAGTATGGCGAGAGAAATCATCTATAAATATGATATAATATCGATGACCCCCTCTCAAAACGAAGGGAGCCGGACCCCAAACATCTGAATGAATAAGATCAAATGGACACTGAGACACTGACTCACTATGAGGATAAGGAAAGGCTGAATCATTTACCTAACTTACGACCTTGACAATCTAAAGACACGTTTCTGAGACGGACCCGAGAAGACCACGGCGAACTAAAGGCGGCGGGCGAGATCCACACGGATGACCAAGACGATGATGCCCGCTGCTGGAAAGAGGCGGTAGACGGAGTGGTATAAGCGGAGAGCGGCGGCGACGGTGGCAGCGGAAGGAAGGTGAAGCCAGTCAAGCTCCTAGAGACGCTGTGAGTCAAGGCGCCGAGGGCCAGAATCAACTAGATCTCCCGTGTGGCGGTCCTGAACACAACAAGAATCAGAGTCAAGAATGACCCGATAACTAAGGTCAGTAATCTACCCAGCAGAAAGAAGCTGCATGGTAAGGCGAGGAACATGAGCAACAGAAGGAATATAAAAAGATGAGTTGCTAAGAGGTCCTCGACCAGAGATAGAAAGAGATATACCATAAGTAGTAAGAACACTAACAGGAGAATCAAGATGTGTAATGAAAGACAGAGTGGAAGAATCAGAAGTCATGTGAAAAGATGCTCTAGAATCAAGGATCCACGGGGAGGTACTTGATTGTGTAGGGGGTGGTTTCGTAGTGCCCGAAGAGTCAGTAGAAGAACTTGCAGAACACATCGAGGAGAACTCGAAGCGGCAGCGGCGTCGAAGTCGGCTATCTCTGCTCTCGAGAGAAAACGTTTAAGGAGTCGATGCAGACATCGATGTAGAAACATCAGTGCCAGTGCTAGTAGAAGAACGACATGAAAGATGCTGCTGCTTCTTATAGCACTGGGACTCAATGTGGCCAATCTTGTCGCAGTAGGAGCAATGAGGACGACCACCACGAGATGGAGAACGGCCACCACCACCGCGGCGGCATTGGAGGAGCCGTGTCTTTGGCGTGGTGTAGTCGGTGTAGCAGGTGGACGAGCAACGAGCACGGAGGGGAGTGGCATCAGACTAGCACCACTCAGACGAGGAATGGAAATAGGGTCCATTAGTAGGCAGCACGGCGACCAAGACAACAAAGTCTAATAGGCGATGTTGGACAGCGCGGCGGTTAGAACGACATTTTTTTTTTCTTATTCTTGTTTTTTTTTCTTACCGGGTCGGCTGACTGAAATCAGTCGAAACGGTCGACTCGGCCCAAAAGAGGATGGGAAAACTAGGGTACCCCTTGTGGCTGCTCTTGTGGCGTCGGCAGCGTGTGACGACCTTGAGCGGCTCCCCATAGGCGGCCCCGAGCAGCTCTCGGGCGAAGAGGTGGAGGCAGCCACGATGGCTCATGCGGCCGAGTGGAGGCGGAGGAAGTCGCGGCGGCTCGTGTGGCGGCGGCGGCGCGTGGACGAGGCACACGGGCGGACGTTGACGAAGCCGCAGGTGGCGGTGGAGACGAGCGCGTGGACGGTGATGCGCCGACGGTGGTGGAGACCTCACGGTCGAGGGAAGCGGCGTGGGAAGTACCGGTTCGAGGGTGGCCGGATCCGATCCCCGAGCGGCCACGGGCGAGGAAAGGCGGCGGCTCGGTGGTCGAGGCTCCGAGCAACGCGATGAGTCCCCGCAGCGGCTCGGATGTAGCATCTGTGGATATCATGGGGATATGCTCGCGATCTTAGGATGATGTCAATTGGCAATGACGTTGAAGGTTTGCGAAACACGAAGTTTCGGCAAAGTTCGTGTTCTGTCAGTCTCGGCGGTCGATCCGCCCTGTGGCGGTCGACCGCCATGCCTCGTGAATTGTCTTTGGCGGTCGGACCGCCGGTCGCGGATCGACCAGATTGGTAGCGATCGGCCGCGCTCGCTGGCGATCGGACCGGCAAGTTGAGTGACCTTGAAGTTTGGTGGGCCAAAAATAGAGGTGTAGGCAAGTGAGAGATTCTCGCACTTGGTCTCATAATTTTTAGAGCTTCGGTCAAAGTTCTATTCGTTTTAAATTTCCGAGAGGTTGCGGATTTCAGCGTTGAAATTTGGCTAAGTCCTTTGTGGCGGTCGACCGCCTTCACATGGCCGGGCCGGCGGTGGCCGATCGCCAATAATCTTGGCGATCCGACCGGTTTTCACTTAAGTCGTCACCGTGTGGCGGCGATGGTTGCTTGTTAGGTCAAGTTCGTGGATTTCATAGCATATGTGTTGCATGATGCATGTTTTGACTAACGTGGGTCAAGTTGTGAAGAACTTGTTCCGAATTCGATTTGCTTGTCTATTGTTGTGCGAGTTGCTTGGTGGTCAACGACGGTCAACGGCGAGGATGATCGGGACTAGGCTTGGAGAGCAGAGGTTCAAAACGATCGACGATGCGGGTGAAGTCATTGGACTCAAGTATGGTGCAAGATGGACAAAGGTGACCGAACAGGCGATTCGGTGCGGCGGTTGAATCAAGCGGCACGGGGTGGTGCAAGTGCCATGGTGGTTTCGGTGGGGCCGGATGGGAGAGACTTGCCGACATGATGAGAGCCGTTGGATCAACCTACACGTGGCGAACAGCGAGTGCCAGCACAACATGAACACGCGCTTTAAAATGCGTGCGTGTGTCACCCGCTTGTTTGGGGCCTTAACGGAGCCCATTAGGAGACTCTATTAGAAACCCTAAGCCTCCACTATAAATAGAGGAGGGAGGTGGCAGCACCCCTTCGACCCTTTCATTGTTTTTGAAACCCTAATTTGCTTAGGGAGAGGAGGAGCGGAGGTTAGGGTTCTTGAGAGTTGGATTTGATTTCGTGCTCATGTATTGAGTCTTTGCCATCCATTGATGGAGTGGTCAGAACTGATCAAATCAATCCAAAGAAAGTTTCTTCAAAAGTGAGTTCATGTGCTTTCTTTCTCTTTTTGATGAATTGAGTCTTTGTTTGATCCGCGAGTTATTGCTTAGTTTCTTAACGTGATTTAGCTTGCTGTGACGTGTGAGAATACATCTAGGATCATCAAGATCATCAATCACCCACGTGCAAGTCTTAAGATCATATTTTCGTTTTCACTCGGTTTTGACCTAACTTCGCTCAAGCGGTAAAAGGTCTGAACACGAGCAAGAATTATCACAATTGTTGCTTGGAATAGGTTCTGACATCCTTAGGAAGTTGTGTGTCAAGTTTCACGAAGTTTGGGCGCACGAATCAAAAGTTTGATCAATTTGCGTTTCGGTTTGTCGGTGTTTTTTGTCGCTCATCGAGCGAGAGTCGACCTCCCATGAAATCGGTCCACCGCTCGAGGAACGTCGACCGCTGGTATCGGTCTGACCGCCGGATCGATCGATCGCCAGGTGACCGGTCCGACCGCCTCGTGAGAGGTCGAACCGCGATGTCTTCGTGTTTTGCTTTTGTGTTGATTTTACTTTGGGGTTTTGAGTTGATTCAATACAAGTCTTCCGCTGCATGATTGATTGATCTTCATAGCTTTCATAGCTATTGGAGTGAGATTCGTATTGAATTCAATTTGGGAGAAAAGAGTTCGTGCTCCTATTCACCCCCTCTAGTCGCCTTTTCGGTCCAACAAGTGGTATCGAGCGCAGTTAGTTCAATCTTGATCTTAACCGGTCCACCGAACTTTGGCGATGGATAAGTACTCTTCCAAACCGCATATCTTCGATGGGCACGACTATGCCTTTTGGAAGAACCGCATGCGTGTCTTTCTTGAGAGCGAACCACGAGGTATTTGGGAAGCTGCTCGAGGCAGCTTATCTTGCACGAGGTTGCTACGCCACGAAGCTCTTTTGGCTAATGACCGTAAGGCAAAGAATTTTCGTATGGTGGGCTTGGTAGACGAGAATATGATAGGATTTGCAATCTCGAGATCGCACATGAGATTTGGAAGACTCTCAAACCTATCATGAGGTTCTTCCCAAATCAAACAAGTGCGTCAGCAGTCTATAAAGAGAATATAACAAATTCGAGATGCGTCTGGTGAGAGCATCGATGACATTTTCATCGCTTCAACACAGTGATAAATCGGATGAAGTCCGTTGGTATTGAATTTACACATGCAAAAATGCCATCCATCTCTCGGCCGCAATCAACACCAGGAGTGGGAGATAAAGGCTACCGCCATTCAGAAAATGTCAACTTCTCGATCGACTTTGAGTGCTCTATAGCAAGCTCAAGACTCATGAGATCGAGTAAAGTGACCATTCTAAGAAGGGTAACATGGCTTTGTAGCGACCGCTCAAGAGAGCCTCCGATGGGTCGTTTGAGTCCTCTTACAGTTTTCCACTTGCTTCTTTATCGCAATTCAAGAAGAGGATCTTGAGAGTATTCCCGAGCACGAGATGGCGCTTTTGATTAAGAAGTTCACAAGGGCCTACAACAATATGAGAAACAAAAGAGAGGCGGCCCGTGACTTGTTATGAGTGTGGAGAGCTTAATCATCATCCGCAAATTGCCCTGCTGAAAGGTAAGAGCAACCACAAGGATGAAAAGCCGACTTGGAAGAAGCCTCAAGGGCGCAAGTCGAGTTTGATGATGCCAAGCTCGGGAAGGTCGCTCACCGGGTTCTTGCCGCTCTTGGAGATCGATCCTTGAGTGATGTGGACTCGGGAGCGAGGAGGACAAGGAGGAGGAGCTCTCTCAAGACAAGAAGGGGAAGGCCAAGGACTTCACCATGTGCTTCATGGTCGACTCAGACGACATCAATGACAACAATGAGGTATCTCCTTCTTATGATGTTCTCTTTGCTAGATGTGAAGCGTCATGAGCAAATGCTAGGTCGATAAAGCTTTAAAGTTCATCATGACTAAGAATGAGGAGTTAGAGTCACAAGTAAAGAAACTCACATTAGAACTTGTGAATGCTAAGAGTCTTGAATCGATGAATGTTCATCCCGCTATGCTTTACATTCGAATTAGCTAAACCGCAATCGCTCATGATCTTGCTTTGCAACAACTTGAAAATGCTAGAACCGAGTTAATTGAAGTTAAATCGCTCCTTGCGAAAAATGCTTAAAGTCTAGCACGTTGGTTGCTTCGATGTGGTTGAATCTAGCTCTTGCTGCATGCGCTTAGAACGTGAACGTGAATTACATGATGTTGTAGAAGCGGCTAGAGCTAAATATGCCAAGCTTAAGGACATATTAATTCGCTACTTGTGCTTCATGTGAAGTTCTTAAGCTTGAAGTTGCTCCTTATAAGAAGAGGTTTTATGCTAAAACTTGTGATTCATGTGTTAACCTTAGAAAAGAAATTGCTTACCTTAATGACACATTAGAAAGATTTTCTAAAGGTAAGAAACAGTTAAACATGATTCTTGACAAGTCAAAACTCCTATAAGAAGCAAGGGTTAGGATACAACTTTGCCCAGATAAATCTAATGATATTCAAATTTTGAGAAATGGCTTAGTTGAATTTGATACCCAACCTGCAAAGATCACTTTCAAATCTGCAGGCTTTGCCCAACCATCTGCTCACCAAAAGGTGCTTCTCCCAAAGGTACCAAGTACCATTGCACCTATTGTAAGAAAAATGGGCATTTAGTTGAGTTCTGTTGGCGTAGGTTGAAAATGCTAAGAAAAATCTTGCTAGAATGTCATCTAATCAACCTAGAGCTTTTGTGAGACATGGTAATTTAGAAAGGAAGAAACTGGTTTAGGATTTATTTCACATGCTAATCATGCTCATGCTCCTAGACAGATAACTCTCATGTTAGAGTAACCATTACTCACAATGCAATTTCAAATAGAGTCAAGGATAGCACTTCGCTTTGCATACTACTCGCATCGTGTGTCTCAAGATCTGGGTTCCCAAGTCATGTTTAACTAACTTGATATTGAGACACATCGTTCTTTGTACCTTGATTTTCGGGATCACCGCGGAAGGAAGGACACATGGTTCGTCGACTCATTTGTTCACGCCACATGACCGGAGACTCAAAATGGTTCACCTCCTTCACGCGGTCGATAGGTGATGTCCTCATCACCTTTGGAGACAATACTCAAGGGCGGATTGAAGGAACAGAACAATTAGGGTGAATGACAATTTCATCCTAAAGGACGTCGCCCTTGTGGACAAGCTTAGGTTTAACTTACTCTCTGTCTCACAACTTCTTGATGATGGTTATGAGACAATATTTAAGAAAAATGCTTGTCGGGTGCTTGATTACTCACTGGTGAGCTCGTTTTGGGATTTATAGAGTTGCTAGGATCTTTGGAGCTGATTTTTACGAATCTTTGGTGGTTCTCTTAAATGTTTGTTTACACCTTCTTACGAGTTACGGCTTTGGCACCGACGTTTGGGGCACATTGGTTTTGATCATCGACGCGAGTTAGCAACCTTGATCTCATGAGAGGGTTGCCCAAACTCAAAGCCGTCAAGGATCTTTGTATGTGCGCCACGTAGGCATGGCAAGCAAGTTGCCGCCTCACACCCTTCAAAGACTTTGGTCATGGTACGGACCGACGCTTGCTTCATATGGATCTGTTGGTCCCGCTGGGTTCGATCAATTGGTGGCAAGTGGTACATTCTTGTCATAGTTGATGATTTCTCGAGATACACTTGGGTGTTCTTTCTTGCTTGAAGGATGAAGCTTTTGGTTTTATCGTGATCTTGTTCTTCGTTTGGCTTCGAATTTTACGGTGCCTTGAGAGCGATCCGCAGATGACAATGGCACGGAGTTCAAGAATGCCTCGTTTGCCTCTTTTTGTGCCGAAGCGCGAATTGAGCATCGCTCTCTTCTCCACACGTCCCTCAACGAGAATGGCGTTGTGGAAAGGAAGAAACAGAACCTTAGTCGAGATGGCTAGGACAATGCTAGATGAGTATAGCACACCGAGGAGGTTTTGGGCGGCTATTTCTACAACTTGCCATATTGCAAATCGTGTCTACTTGAGACCTTCTTTGGGCAAGACTTCATATGAGCTTCGTTTTGGTAGAAAACCCTCTGCTTCTCATTTTCGAGTGTTTGGAGCTAAGTGTTTCATTCTCAAGACAGAAACCTAGATAAATTTGAATCAAGGACTTTTGATGGTTTATTTCGGTTATCCCGCACATTCGAGGGTTTTCGGTTTTTAATGTTGAAACTAACATTGTCCAGAGACATGCAATGTCACTTTTGATGAGACTAGCCACAGAGCTAGATCCGACATTTCGGTGATACAGTGTGAAAGCATTTTTGTGGAGGAAGATGATGACGGTCGATATTTGTCCTCCACTGCGCTTCGAGGCTCTGTCCCAAGTTCCGTAACTCGCTCTGACGCTTCACCTCCAATTGAGGCTCTGCGCATCTTCTTCATCAGTGATCACTGCGGAGGTTGAGGAGATATTGTCTCCCAGCGCTCCACTTCATATTCGAGGCATCATCCTCCGGATCGGATGATTGGTAATCTTAATGAGCGAGTCACTCGCTCCGTGTATCACGATCCAAGTCTCTACTCTCATTCTGCATTTGTTGCTTCTTTCAAACCCGCGATATATCACATGCGTTATCCGATTCTAGTCAAGTTAATGCCATGCATGAGGAGTTAGAGAATTTTGAGAGGAATAAGGTCTGGAATCTAGTAGAACCTCCTAGTGGTCATAATGTGATAGGAACCCGTTGGGTGTTCAAAATAAACAAAATGAGGATGGTTCGTGGTTAGAAACAAGGCTAGATTGGTAGCTCGGGTTTTAGCCAAGTTGAGGGTTAGACTTTGATGAGACATTTGCTCTGTTGCTAGATTGGAAGCCATTCGCATTCTCGCTTGCATTTGTTTGCTTCTAAGGGCTTTAGATTATATCGGATGGATGTTAAGAGTGCCTTTTGAATGGTTTTATAGAGGAGGAAGTGTATGTTAGACAACCCTGTGCTTTGAGAATCCCAAGCATCCACATCATGTTTTCAAGCTATCCAAAGCCTTGTATGGTCTTAAGCAAGCCCCTAGAGCATGGTATGATAGACTTAAGACCTTTACGCTTAAGAATGATTTTGAGATGGGTAAGGTAGACAAGACCTGTTCATCCTTAGGCGTGGCAATGACTTCTCGCTTGCTCAGATTTATGTAGATGATATTATCTTTGGTGGTTCTTCTCATGCTCTTGTTTCCACTTTTAGAGACCATGTCCAGGAATTTGAGATGAGTATGATGGGAGAACTCAACTACTTTCGGGGCTTCAAATCAAGCAATGCAAGGAAGGGATATTCATCCATCGAGAAGTACACCAAGGATCTGCTCAAGCGCCGAGATGGGTGATCGCAGCGATCGCCACTCCCATGGCGACTTCGATCGCTTTGGATCCGGATGAGGAAGGAGAAGCCATGGATCAACGCGAGTACCGCAAAGATGATTGGCTCCCTTCATGCACTGACGGCCTCAAGACCGGACATCCACTTCTCGGTCTGCCTCTGTGCGAGGTTTCAGGCGTCTCCGAGGACTTCCCATCGCCAGGCTGTTAAACGCATCTTCAGGTATTTACACTCTACCCTCCAGTATGGCATTTGGTATTCCTGCTCGTCGTCCTTGTCCATTCGGGGGTTTTCAGATTCTGATTTTGCGGGCTGTCGGCTAGATAGGAAGAGTACCTCAGGCACTTGTCACTTCCTAGGCACTTCTCTTGTCTCTTGGTCTTCTAGGAAGCAATCTTACATTTGCACAATCCATCTGAAAGCCGAATATGTAGCTGCGCTAGTTCTTTGTAGTCGATTTTGTGGATGGTGTCCACTCTTAAGGATTTTGGGTTGGCTTTTGATAGTGTTCCTCTTTTCTGTGATAACACTTCTGCGATTAACATTGCTAAAAACCCTGTGCAACACTCTAGGACCAAGCACATAGACATTCGCTATCACTTTCTTAGAGATCATGTCGAGAAGGGTGATATTGTGCTACATTTCGTGGAGTCCAAGGCTCGCTTGGTGATATCCTCACCAAGCCTTTAGATCCAACTAGGTTTGCCACCTTGAGAAGTGAGTTAGGGTAATTTATCCCTACGGTTTGGTTTGAGGGGAGTTTGATCTTTCTGCTTTTACCTTGTTCATTTGATCTTTTCTTGATCTTCTTTTGTTCTTTTGATCTTTTTAGTTTGTGTGCATTTCATTGTTTCATCTGCATTCATATGAAAAACCAAAAAGATGCATTGTTATATAAGCTTTTACGCTTGTCTTTTAAAATTGATGAAGCTTTGCTTATTACCTGTTTGAGCTTTTAGTATTTCAATTCTCAATGCCATGTCTAGTTCCTTGACTTGCTAGAATTATCATGCTTTCACATGTGTAGCTAAGTCTTTCTTTGAATGAGCTAGAACTTTAAGACAACTTGAACTAAAAGCGCAATTTGTGGATGTTTTAGCTAGTTGCGCAATTAGTGCTCCTTTTATGACATTGGCCCTATCAAAATTGCGGTGTTAGCTCTTGAATCTAGTATTGATCATTACTTGAGCTTCTTGTTCTTTTGAGAATCTAAATCGCTCTTGTGAAAAAAAAAGGAGGTCTCTTTTGTGCGAAAAACTGATCTCACCAATTCTTTCTCATGAGACGGCTTGCCATAGCACTAGGCATGAACTCGGGGAGTTTTGGATGACCTAGATCATTCTTTTAAGCTTTTTGTGCTTAAGATGGTGCGGCAAGGCTTGAGATCTAGCACGTGGATAAGAAAATGAATTTTCAAATGGGTAGAAGCTTAGGAAGAGTTTGTGGATGGCTCCTAGTCCAGATCTTCTTCACTAAGATATACCTTTCATCAACTTCAATATTCCTTTGCAAATGAAAATCTGTTGAAAAATGGGCGGTTGAGACAATTTGAGCAAAATAATTCAATTTAGGACTTGTTTGTCTCTTAATGTGGTCTTTGTTAGCTTCTTTGTCTCACATTGACATTTTGACATGGCCGCCATCATTTAGGATCTCTGTTGATGAACTTGCTAGATTTGAAACTTTGCTTAAAATGCTAAAATTCATTGCTTTATATTGAGCCTTCTTGCTTTAGCTTTGTTATATATGTCTTATCATGATCTTGCTAGCGCATTCAGTGATATGGTGTTTATGCAAAATTTGAGATGCTAGCTTGTTCTTTTGGGTAATCTCCAAAGCTTCTTGTAATCCAAAATTGAAAAATACAAAAATATGAAGCCACTCCATTGCATTTCATGCATGCTCCTTCTTATGCTTTTTCCTCATTCTCGCATTTGTTATCTCCGAGCGAGAGGAAGGCGTGTTTCCTTGATGACTCCATTGTCAAAGGGAGAAGATATTTCAAAATGTGTAAAGGGAGAGGATTTAAAAGTATTACAAAGAGGAGAAAATTGGAGAATTTGAAATTTTCTGAAATTTGAGGATCATAGTGAGGGGGAGTTTCTTATTTGCATTCTTATGGTCTTATTGCTCTTTCTGAACTTGAATTGCAATTCTTGAGCCTCATCATGATCAAAGGTCATTTTGAACAATTGTTCTTTCATATGGACCTTAAGTGAGATTTTTGACTCTTCTTTGGAAATTGAAGCTTTCTTGCTTTCTTTTGCCTTATCTCACTTGCCGATGCTATTCTGAAGCCAGCTTGGTTATTTTCATTGCTTTCTCTTGCATATGGACCAAGTTGTGCCTTTGCGCGAAAACGTTGAGTTTTTTACTTTTCAAACTTCAAAACTTGCATTTGTTGGGAATTGCCAATGTGATCATCAAGGGGGAGATTGTGGATATCATGGGGATATGCTCATGATCTTAGGATGATGTGTCAATTGGCAATGACGTTGAAGGTTTGCGGAAACACGAGTTTTCGGCAAAGTTCAGGTTCTGTCAGTCTCGGTGGTCGACCGGCCACGTGGCGGTCCGACCGCCCATGCCTCAGTGAATTGTCTTTGGCGGTCCGACCGCCGGTCGGGATCGACCGATTTGTAGCGATCGACCGGCGTCTGTTGAGCGGTCGGACCGGCAAGTTGAGTGACCTTGAAGTTTGAGGTGGGCCAAAAATAGAGGTGTAGGCAAGTGAGGAGATTCTCGCACTTGGTCTCATAATTTTGGAGCTTCGGTCAAAAGTTCTATTCGTTTTAAATTTCGGAGAGGTTGCGGATTTCAGCGTTGAAATTTCGCTAAGTCCTTTGTGGCGGTCGGACCGCCTATATGTGGCGATCGGGCCGTGGTGGCGGTCGAGCCGCCAATCTTTGGCGATCGACCGGTTTTCCATTTGTCGTCGCTTTGTGTGGCGGCGATGGTTGCTTGTTAGGTCAAGTTCGTGGATTTCATAGCATATGTGTTGCATGATGCATGTTTTGACTAACGTGGGTCAAGTTGTGAAGAACTTGTTCCGGTCGATTTGCTTGTCTATTGTTGTGCGAGGTTGCTTGGTGGTCAACGACGGTCAACGGCGAGGATGATCGGGACTAGGCTTGGAGAGCGAGAGGTTCAAAACGATCGGCGATGCGGGTGAAATCATTGGACTCAAGTATGGTGCAAGATGGACAAAGGTGACCGAACGGCGATTGGTGCGGCCGGTTGAATCAAGCGCACGGGGTCGGTGCAAGTGCCATGGTGGTTTCGGTGGGAGCGGATGGGAGAGACTTGCCGACATGATGAGAGCCGTTGGATCAACCTACACGTGGCGAAGTGCGAGTGCTTCACAACATGAACACGGCGCTTTAAAATGCGTGCGTGTGTCACCCGTTTGTTTTGGGCCTTAACGGGAGCCCATTAGGAGACTCTATTAGAAACCCTAAGCCTCCACTATAAATAGAGGAGGGAGGTGGCGCACCCTTCCGACCCTTTCATTGTTTTGAAACCCTAATTTGCTTAGGGAGAGGAGGAGCGGAGGTTAGGGTTCTTGAGAGTTGGATTTGATTTCGTGCTCATGTATTGAGTCTTTGCCATCCATTGATGGAGTGGTTGTAAACGAGATCAAATCAATCCAAAGAAAGTTTCTTCAAAGTGAGTTCATGTGCTTTCTTTCTCTCTTTTGATGAATTGAGTCTTTGTTTGATCCGCGAGTTATTGCTTAGTTTCTTAACGTGATTTAGCTTGCTGTGGCGTGTGAGAATACATCTAGGATCATCAAGATCATCAATCACCCACGTGCAAGTCTTAAGATCATATTTTCGTTTTCACTCGGTTTTTGACCTAACCGCTCAAACGGTAAAAGGTCTGAACCTGAGCAAGAATTATCACAATTGTTGCTTGGAATAGGTTCCCGACATCCTTAGGAAGTTGTGTGTCAAGTTTCACGAAGTTTGGACGCACGAATCAAAAGTTTGATCAATTTGCGTTTGGTTTGTCGGGCTGTTTTCTCGTTCATCGAACGAGAGGTGCGGCCTCCCGTGAAATCGGTCGACCGCTCGAGGGAACGGTCGATCACTGGTATCGGTCGACCGCTGGGATCGGTCGACCGCCCGGTGGACGATCGACCGCCCCGTGAGAGTCGACCGCCGATGTCTTCGTGTTTTGCTTTTGTGTTGATTTTACTTTGGGGTTTTGAGTTGATTCAATACAAGTCTTCCGCTGTGCATGATTGATTGATCTTCATAGCTTTCATAGCTATTGGAGTGAGATTCGTATTGAATTCAATTTGGGAGAAAAAGAGTTCGTGCTCCTATTCACCCCCCCCTCTAGTCGCCTTTTCAGTCCAACACATCCCCAAGCAACCACGATGCAACAGCGGTGAAGAGGCAACAGCGGCGGTGGCCGATGCAGAGGCACGACGTCGGCGTCGGACGCGGTTACTTCCGGCAACCACATGCGATTGATAGCACAACGGCTTCAGGCGCAGCTTCAGGTGCGCTTTCAGATGTCGTGACTAATCTAGGCGAGGGGAGGGAGGAAGCCGCGGCGGCAGCTAGGCGAGGAGGACGAGTTGCAGCGTCTAGGTGCGCCTTCAGATGTTGTGACTAATCTAGGGCAGAGGGGGGAGGAAGGGAAGCCGGCGGCGGCGGCTAGGGCATGGGCGAGGTTCTTCGCCCGTTGTTCTTCGTGGGTATGCCCGTGGGGGGAAATCGGGGTCGCGGGCATGGGTATGGGCGAGCACTGCCCGTGCCTGTCGTGCCCGATTGCCATCCCTAAATACGACATACTTTCACCTTATGTTCTCCGCTTCTCGCTTCGTTGGTTATTTGTTTCTGTTAGATAACTTTGGCGTCGAGCGATCCATACAACCAATGATCACAACTAGAATAAGATCAGTCACAACAATTAGCAAGAGCCAAATTAGATGAACAAAAGACAAGATGAGAGAGAGAGAGAGCAATCTGGTGATCTTCTTTATTCCAATACTTCTATGTATGCATAATAGATAAGCTCTCTTCTACATTTATAGAAGGATCGATTTTGTACAACTTAATAAACTTGGGAGTGGTCAAGGTACCCGGATGTTAGATACAGACACAATGGAAAATCTCGGTATCTCTGTTTGCAAATAAAAAATTACTAAAATAGTCGGCACCTACTTAGAGTGGTATATCATGAAGACCAATCTTTGCAGTGGTATTTTCCAAACAACCAACATTTGGGGTGGCAAATAATTAATTACCCTAATAAATCTGATGTCAAATAAAACAACAAAATTGAGAGGACCTAACAAATATTAAGAAAAGTTAAGAAAGGGCCATATAAAGTATCATTCATTTCCTGGAATTTAAAACTTTAGAATATTATTTTATAGTCATATTTTATTTTTAATATTTTTCTGAAAGTTTATACAACCTTTTTATTTGTTTTTATCAAGGTTCAAGAAATCGCTTCTAGGTGCCACCTAGGCGGTTGGCGAGCCCTGCCTCCGTGACTTCGCCGAAGTCGGCGGGCGGCCTAGGACCGGCTAGGCGGTCAAAACCGGTCCAAGGTGGCGCTAGGCGAGGCGGGTTCCTGCCATCCCGCGCCACCGCCGAATTAAGGTCATTCCGCCATCTCTGCCGCTCGAATTGAGGTATACCGCTCCCCTCTCTGCTCCCACGTTGCACCCTCCCTCGCGCCGCCCCCTCCCACGTCACCCTCACCTCTGCTCTCTACTCCCTCCCGTCACCCTCACCTCTGCTCTAGCTCCCTCGCGCCTCCCCTGCGTGCCCTCGCTTCTACTCCTACTCCCGTCTCTACTCCTCGTGTGCCGCGCCGCTGCTCCAGTTCCTCTCGCCTCTCAACTCCCGCTCCTCTAGCCCTCTCGCCCTCGCCTGCTCCGCTCCTCTCTCTGCACTGCAGCCAAGTCGGCCGCTTAGGCGGAGCTAGGCGTTGGGCCACCGTCCGACTAGCACCTAGCGTTTTTGAACCTTGGTTTTATGCATTTCTTAGTTTTTGTCTAAATTTCCAACTTTTTATGAAAAGTTCGAACTTTGAATACATTTTTTGGAATAACTTTCCATACATTTTTGTTGTCTTTTCTTTATTATGTAGGAGTATTTTCTATGTTTTAGTGCTAACGTGACATGCCAAATTGGTTAATGAGCGATCACGCAGTGGTGGTTGTTTGCGGCCACAAATAGTTTACGGCAGAGGGGAATCGGATTAGATTCCACTAGATCAAACTGCTTTTTTAGATAATGGAAGAGAAATTCTCTCCCGGCCTCTGCATCCAGGATGCACACAGCCTAATTTATTAAAGAGTTTAAAGTACTAAAGTACCAAAGCTGTTAAAAGTGGCTTGAAGCCTTACAAGCAAACAATGACTGAAAACTAAACTCAATCAATACAAATCTGGTGACTAAACCGCCACCCATGAATGCTTAAAATTTGCTTCGCCACTACTTCTAGCATGGCGCTTCCAGCCAACATAGACTCCTTCTGGGCCGGTTTCTGCAAATTTGCCCAAGCTCTCAACCAGTGATCACTCAAAAAGATAACCTGCAAGGGATTAGTGATAATCTTTTTATCAAAAACAACATCATTTCGACATTACCAGATAAACCAACATAAGGCACTAGCTCACTACGAGTTGTGACTTTAAATTTTTTGGAATACCAGCTAGCCAATTCCCAAACATGCTTGCTATACTCACAGGAGGAGATAAATTAAAAGCACATTGAACAGCCCACCATGCCAGACGTGCAAAGGGGCATTCAATGAATAGATGTTGAATTGTTTCCTCGTTGATACAAAAACAATATTTTTTTTGTTTCTCCTTCAATTTCTTTTAAACAGATTATCTTTAGTTAAAACTACCCCTCTTTTGAGATACCATAGGAAAATTTTCACTTTTCATGGAATTTTAAGTTGCCCAAAAAAGTTTCTAATGGGGACTTGGGGACTTCCAATTAGTGCCGCATAGAAAGACTGAACTAAAAAAGTCCAGACTTATTCAAATTCCACCTGAAAATATATTTTTGAGAGACCAAATGTAAATTAGCAATTCTCAAAATTAACTCATTCCATGCATGCAACTTAGGCCCAATAATAGGTCTTCGAAAAGAAACATTTAAAGGATCCGTTCTCAGAATATTTGCTACTGTATCATCCTTTCTCCTTACCATATTATAAAGGAGTGGATATTGATTTTTCAGTGGAGAGTCTCCTAACCAAATGTCTTCCCAAAACCTAGTTTGCATTCAATTTTTAATTTGGAATGAACCAAAATGGAAAAATTGATCTTTGATTTTCATTAAACCTGACCAAAAATGGGAAGTTCCAGGCTTACTAACCATCCGCGAAAGACATTTTCCACCCAAATATTTTCTTTTTAACATTGATTGCCATACTCCATCTTCATTAAGTAACTTAAACAACCATTTTTCTAGTAAACTTTTGTTTTTTGTGTCTAAGTTCTGAATGCCTAGACCCCTGTGCTCTTTGGGTGAACACACTAAACTCCATTTAGCAAGCCTATACTTACGTTTATGATTGTCGCTCTGCTAGTAAAATCGAGAGCGATAAAAATCTAATCTTTTGAGAACCTCCCTAGAAACCTCAAAAAAATATAACATATACATTGGTAGACTGCTAAGCACCGAGTTAATAAGAACTAATCGTCCACCAACATAAATATTCTTGCCTTTCCAACTACTTAGCTTCGTTTCAACTCTATCCTACATCCCTTTCCAATCACTATTCCTTAGTTTTCTAAAGTGAATCGGAATGCCTAAGTATTTGAAAGGAAAGGTACCTACTTCACAACCAAATAATTGAGTATACTGAGATTCAACCTCTTTGGCATTACCAAAACAAAAAATCTCACTCTTGTGAAAATTAATCTTTAAACCTGATAATTGTTCAAAGATGCATAGAATAATCTTGAAATTTTTTGCTTGTTCTAAATCATTATTCAAGAAGAGGATAGTGTCATCATCATACTGTAAAATTGATAACCCGTCATCAATCAAGTGGGGAACTACTCCTGTTAAAAGTCCTTCTTCCTTAGCTCTAGAAATAAAAATGGCAAGCATGTCCATAACAAGATTAAAAAGAATTGGGGATATAGGATCACCTTGCCTGAGACCCTTGTGAGTTTGAAAAAAGGATCCAATATCATCATTGAATTTTATTCCAACACTCCCTCCCTTAACAAAACTTTCCACCCAAGAACACCACTTAGTTGAAAAGCCTTTCATTCTCAAAGTTTGAAGTAAAAAAATACCATTTTACTTTGTCGTAAGCTTTATTAAAATCGATCTTGAAAACTATTCTATCCAAATTTTGTTTATGTAGCTCATGGATTGTTTCATGAAGGATAACAACTCCATCAAGAATAAATCTCCCGCATGAACGCATGATTGGGATGGTCTAATAACCCTCTGAGCTATACCAATAATTCTATTAGTAGCCAATTTAGTAAATTTTTAAAACTAACATTAAGAAGACAAATAGGCCTATACTGTTGTATTTGCTTAGCATCTGTTCGTTTGGGAAGCAGTGTAATGATCCCAAAATTCAAGCTAAAAATAGGGATTGAACAAGAATGAAACTCATGAAACATGGCCATCATGTCATTTTTAATGACTTCCCAAAACTCTGATAGAACTTAGTGGAAGCCATCCGCTCTGATGCTTTGTTATGTTCCATTTGAAAGATAGCTTCTTTCACCTCCTTCTCGTGAACCTCCTTCTCCGTGAAAGATGCTATAAGGAAGTCATTTTCAGCCTCCGACACTTGAGGTATATCACTCCTCAAAGTATCAATCATGGATAAATGATTAACTTCGGATGGTCCAAACATATTTTTATAATAATTAGTGATATACTTTTTAAATTGTACATCACCCCGAATTATTCCTTCTTCTTGTTCAAGCTGAAAAATTATTTGTCTTCTATGCTTACCATTCGCAATCAAATGATAATACCGTGTATTTCTATCTCCCTCCAAAAGAAATTTTACTTTGGACCTTTGGTACCATTTAATTTCCTCTTCTCTTAACAGATGTGCCAATCTTGCATTAGCAAATTTTTAGAGAAAGATCTTCTCTGAACAACCTCAAAAGCTCCGCTTTTTTTTTTTTATCTAAATGATCAATAATCAAGTTGAGTTCTAGCTTTTCCTTTTTATAATTCCCACTACAATTTTTAGCCCAGCCTCGAAGATACTATCTAAGAGATCTAACCTTACATTGCCAAATTTGTAAGGCAGACTGCCCTCTAATTTCCTTTTTCCATATATCAGCCACCATCTCCCTAAACCCTTCCCTACACAACCAACCTAATTCAAATTTGAATAAAGGTTGGCTCCCTCTATAAGAGACCGCTCTTGTATTTAAAAGCAACGGTGTGTGATCAGACAAAGACATTTTAAGAGCATTAACTGTGACCAAAGGAAATTTATGCTCCCAGTCTGTACTCATTAAAACTCTATCCAGCTTTTCAAAGGTTGGATTATCTAACGAATTGGCCCAAGTAAATTGTCTCCGGATAAATTTATTTATCTTAAATCCAAGTTATTAATCACAAGATTAAACAAAAAGGCCATCTGTACTGGTTATCCTTATTTTTTCACTTGCATGCCTAATAATATTAAAATCACCCCTAACTAAAGTAGGAAGTGAATCTTTCCTACAAGCCCGAACAAGTTCAGTAAGGAATTCCTCCTTGAATTGGGTTTAAGCACCGCAAATGTACCACAAGAATCCATTGGAAGTCATCATCTCTATTTTTTAGGTGAAACTTTACATAAAAATCACCAGCATCAATAGAACCAGTATCAAAAACCCGGGGATCTGCCCCTAAAAGGATGCCCCCAGACCGACCATGTGGCGGGGAACAATGCCACAGAAATTCCCGTCCCCCACAAAGATGATTAAGATTAGACACAGAAAAATCTTTTTTACCAGTTTCAAGGATGGCCACAAAATCTAAATGCTGCTCCTTGACTACTTCACAAATGTATCGATGTTTAGCCAAGTTTCCCAGACAATACCTCTGCTATTCCAAAAAGACCTTTCATTTTAACTTTAATTTGATTGGTCGGTTAGGAGAATATTTTCCTTTTGGCCTCTTTTTATTTGTTACCAAAGTAAAATTAGAGTGGTCGTCCTCCAACAAATTATCATCTAAATCATTACAAAAAAGATTAAGGGTTGAGATATTGTTGCAATCCAGATTCTCATCCACCAAATCCTCAACATCTACAAATCCTTTATTGTTTAAACGACCTAATTCAAGATCCTTAATATTTTTAATAGAACTAGCAATCTCTGCATTATCATCTTCTAAAGAAATGCCGATACTAGTAACTTTTTTAATAACTTGCTTATCAGAAAGAGACAAAAATAAAAATTTATTTCAGACTTACTTGAATCAGGTTCGAGCGAACTCTAGATCAAACTGCTTAAGTTCCCGCGCCGTCACATCCTCGTCAAGAAAAGCCTTTCTTTCTTGCTCTGCGTCTTGCGTCTTGCTTCTTCCTCCGCGTCCACCACCATGGCCGCTCATGTCTGCTGTATGTGCGGCGGCGCTGGCAAGCAAGACAAGATCTTCGAGTGCGTTCGCTGCCACGACCGGCAACACAAGTACGCCCATCTCCGACCTCCCCCTGGATTCTTCTTTATCTTTCTTCTTGCTCTGCGTTGCAAATCTCGGCCAATCTTGCCGTCCTAAGCCATCCATTGCGCCTGCGTGTTTGCGTGCAGGCACTGTCACAGCCTCGGCAAGATCCTCACGCGATTCATCCTCTGCGACTTTTGCCTCAAGGAGAAGCCCCACCAGGCAAGACACGGCCTCGCCTCTCTCTGTCCCTTAATCTGCAATTTTTCCTCTCCAGTTCTTGTTCTTGCAGTATCCATGAATACCTTGGTTCTTGGCTTCTTTTGCTTCCCTGCTCTCTGATCTCATCTTTGCATGGTCGGCGCAGGAGGGGGTTGCTAAGTGGGTGAGAAGTCTCCTGGCCATCGACTTCTCGGAGCGATGTGAGCTTTACTACTGCTGCAAATTCACATCCTGCTACGAAGGCTTCTGCGGCCGCTGCTGCCCAGCCTCCGACGGCCACAAGCACGACAAACACCGCGAATGCATAATCCTCGTTCGTCTCCTGAACAATCGCTTCCAAGTTCTTGCAGAACTAAAGAACTGCTCGATCACTTCTTGATACGTTCTCCATTCTTGGATTCTTGGCCGTCAGGTCATGCAACACGGCGAACTGCTCCTCATCAGACCGGAGGACGTGGAGAATTTCTACAACTGCTCTGACATCAAGGTGACATGTAGTTATCGCAAGAACGTTTCTTGGTGCGAATTTGGTCGTCTTCTCTAAGCTCTGTCCGTTCTGCGCAGCCGGAGATTCCAGATTGGGTGCTCCTGCATCCCAAGCCGGGGGCACCTGTCAGGACCCGATGGTACTGACCCAAGATAGACAGATTCAAACAGAATTTGGGGGATTCTCTCAGATTGTATATTGGAAGAAACAAGAGAATACAACTGAGTTCTAAAGAGTAAAGTAGATGCGAGAATGAAACTAGGGTTTTCAATGCCGTTCTCTTGGTTACAAAGAGGCTATTTATACCTTCGGACATTAGCAACATACCTTCGGACATTAGCAACACGCATACAGTCAAAACACTCAAAGTTACGATAGCAGTAATGGTAATTCTCTAAACGGTGAACAGTAAAGTAACTAAATGGTCTTCAGCCGTTAGATCGGATTGAAACGTTATCTCGCAATCTGGTCCACTCGTTCTTCGCCCAGTCCGAACGTAAGTCCGAACGTTCACGCGATCTCGACCATACGATCTCACTAGATTGAACCGGTATTCACCAATCTCCACCGTTGGATAACTGAAATGTCTATTAGCCTCTTCTGAACATAACCGAGACTTCTTGAACTTGACAATTGCCCCCACCTTAACATCCTTGTCCTCAAGAATTAAATCTTGGAAAAATCCTTGCAATGAAATTAGCGTCCTCCCAAGTAGTTGCTTCTGGAGGCAAATTAGCCCATTGGACCTTCCATTGAATGACTGGTTCATTGTTCCTTGGAATAATCCTCCTCTCAGTCACTGCCACAGGTTCGGACAAAATGCGCCCCCTCCTCATCCACCAGTGGAAGGTCTTTGCTGGCAATAGCATTTGGTCCAACATGCTTCTTTAACTGGCTGACATGGAATACATGATGAATCTGACAACCCTTTGGTAAGAGAAGCTTGTAAGCAGCCTTACCAACCTTTTCTAGAACTCGAAATGGGCCATAAAACTTGGAATGTAGCTTCAACGTTCTATGAAGTCCTAGTGCATTATGCCTGTAAGGTTGCATTTTTAAGTACACCATATTTCCTACTTCAAAGGCTCTCTCTGTTCGGTGCTTATGTGCAAAATGTTTCATCCTAGAGCTGGCCTTTTCCAAATTAGCTTTGATAGCTTCAAAAGCTACTTCCTTTCTCGAATCCGATCCTAGCCTCTTGATTCTGCATGGGGTAGTAGAGCTGCTGTGATTAAAGGGAGTTTCATACCATAAAGTGCTTCAAATGGTGTCATCTTCAAGGAGGTATGAAAAGAGGTATTATACCACCACTCTGCCTGAGTCAGCCAATAATGCCACCTCTTAGGATTAGCAAAAGTCATGCATCTCAAGTAATTTTCCAAACATTGATTCACTCTTTCCGTTTGCCCATCGGTTTGAGGGTGGTATGCACTACTTAGCCTTAATTTCACTCCTAAAGCCTTGAATAACTCTTGCCATAATGTGCTTGTAAATATCCTATCTCTGTCAGACACAATCATCATTGGTAGGCCATGAAGTTTGTAGATATTGTCTAGAACAAATCTACCACTTGTTTGGACAAGTATATGGGTGTTTAAGTGCTAAGAAATGGGCATATTTGGTGAATATGTCCACCACCACCATATCACTTCCTTATCCTCTGATTTGGGTAAACCTTCAATGAAATCCAAAGTTATATGCGTCCATGCCATATCGAACCTTGGTAGGGGTTGCGACAGACCCGGATAAGGGACATTCTCGATTTTACCTTCTATAAACCGCACATTTCGGACAAACAAACAAACTTCTTTTTCATACCGCCAATAGAATAACAATTTCATCCTCGATAAGTGGCTCTTTCTCTGAATGCCCCTAGGCGAGAATCATGAAAGGACTTCAAGAGTTGCTCTCCTATGTCAGTATCAGCCCCAATGTATATTCTGCCTTTGTATGTCAATATCCCATTTTGCAATGTATAAGGTGGAGCACAGTTTGCATCAATCCTCAACTTACTCTCTAATTCTCTGCACCTTCCATCATTCGGATAACTCTGAATCACCTCTAAAATCCAACTAGGAACTACTGTTGTTATTGCCATTACTCTCTCCCCACGGTGGATTCTGGATAAGGCATCAGTAGCCTTATTCTCTCTTCCTTTTCTATATTCTACTTTATAATCATAGCCCATCAGTTTGATCATCAATTTGTGTTGGATTCCATCAATCAACCTTTGTTCAGAAATATATTTTAAGCTCACGATCGGTCCTTATAATCGACTTGACCCCATCGAGTAATGCTTCCATTTCTTTATTGCTTCCAAGATTGCTAGTGCCTCCTTATCATAGGTTGACATGGCAGCCGATTTTGGACCAATGGTTTTACTCATGAATGAAATGGGTCTCCTTTCTGCATTAAAAAACCCCTAACCCATATCCACTAGCATCATCTCTAAGGTGAAGGGTTATGAAAAATCGGAAGAGCTAATCTGGAGCTTGTGTGGGCTTCTTTGACCTTGTTAAATGCTTCTTGTTGTTCTTCTCCCCCACTTTGAAGGCATTCTTCTTTAAGGAATCAAACATTGGTCTTCATATTATCCCAAAATTCTTAATGAATCTTCTATAGTAACCTGCCAATCCTAGAAACCCCCTTAGCTGAGTAATGTTGTCAGGTTTTGGCCATTCTCTAACTGCCATTACTTTACCTGGGTCAGTTGCTACCCCTTTGCTGCTAATGATATGTCCTAGGTACTCAACCTGTGATTGTCCAAGCACACACTTGCTTCTCTTAGCGTACAATTGGTTTTGTCTTAAAACCTCAACACTCTTTCAAGTGATACTTGTGATCCTCCAATGTGGAGTCTGTATATGAGGATATCATCAAAGAACACTAATACAAATCTCCTCAGAAATGCTGCTAAAATTTTGTTCATAAGAGCTTGGAAGGTAGCTGGGGCATTAGTCAACCCAAAAGGCATGACTAGGAACTAAAAATGGCCTGTATGTGTACTGAATGCAGTTTTATAGATGTCTGCAGGTTGCATCCTTATCTGATGGTAGCCTGATCTAAGGTCCACCTTTGAAAAGTACTTTGCTCCATTCAACTCATCCAACAGATCTTCAATAATAGGAATAGGGTACTTGTTCTTGATAGTATTAGAGTTCAACTGCCTGTAATCAATGCATAACCTCCATGTTCCATCCTTCTTCTTTACCAATATAGCCGGAGAGGAATACAGACTGACACTATTCATGATTGTTTGGTTCTTCAGTAACTGTTCCACCAATTCTTCCATTGCATCTTTCTTGTAATGAGGTAATCTATAAGGCCTCACATTTACAAGCTTAGCTTCTGGTACTAGAGGTATAGCGTGGTCTTGTTCTCTCACAGGAGGTAAGTCTATAGGTTCCTTGAATATATCAGAGTACTCATCTAACACTTGCTTGATTTCAGGATGCATTACCTTTGGCTCCCCTTCAGTAGTTAAGATGGTCTTAGAGTATATCACAGCCCCAATGACTCCTTTGCTCATTAATTTGTTCAATTGTAATGCATCAATCACACAATTCTCTCTAGGATAGGTCTCATCCACAAATTTGATGTTTCTCACCCCATCTTTGCAAATGCTGAATTCTCTAGTTTTCAGGTTGAGACTCACTAGACTATGTTTATAAATCCAATCACTTCCCAATATAATATCATACCCCTTTAGTTCCAGGATTCTGAAATCAGTTATGAACTCCTCTCCTTGTATCTCATACTGATAAGCTAGGCATTGAGATTCACTGGACATTGTGCTTCCATTAGCCACTGCTACCTTGATTGGCACATGATTACTGATTTTACACTTAGCCTTGATTGCAATGGATGGAGTTATGAAGGTAGTAGTACTCCCACTATCTACCAAGGCCATCACATTAATCTTACCCAGCTTAACCTTCAAAGTGAAAGTGCTAGCTCCAGAGCTAGTTCCAGAAATGGCATGCATTGAGACTTGAACTTCTGTGTTGCCTTCATTTGGGTGCTCAGGACTACTAGGAGGTGTAGTGAATATCCCCTCAGGATTTCCTTCATTACTCTCTTCCTCATCTTCCATACTAATGATATGAACTTGAATCTGGAATTTACATACCTTACTATGACCAGGAACCCAAGGTTCATTGCATTTGAAACACTTTCCTCTATTCCATTTGCTCCCGGTACTAGTAGTCGTTATCTCACTGTGTTCCTTATTGACATTTCCACCCTTCCATTTGGACTGTGCACTACCTTGATAGCTCCCTCTTGGGTTTGTCCCTTGATTCCAGGATTGCACCTTCTTATAGTTCTGTCTATTCTCATAATTTCTTGCATGTGCATAAGCTTCCACTAAGGTATTAGGTTCTAAAGACTTCAAGGGGGTTTTAATGTAATTCTTCAACCCTGATACGAAGTAATCCAAGAAATATCTCTCTATCAATGCAGCATTGTTTCTTTTTACAAGTATCATCAGATTTTCAAATTTGTCAATGTATGCTTCTACTGAGCTATCTTGATTCAATCTCTTGAAGGTCTCAGTGATATCATACTTTGTTTCTGCCACAAACCTCTTCTTGATCATAACACAAAATTGTTGCCAAGTAAGAGTGCCCGTATCAATCTCATTGCTACTAATCCACTGATCCGCTCTTCCTAGCAAATAGACTTCAGCTATCGATACCTTTGTAAGATCGAGGAGGCCGACTAGAGGGGGGGGGGGGTGAATAGGCGTTTTAAAAACTTCTATGCATTAAAACCGATTTCTAATGCGGAAGCTTACAACAAATACGGTTTTGCACAATTAAAGCCTAAATCAACTATGTTCAACTAAGTGCACCAACAAAACAAGTTTATTGATAATAATTAATCAAGCATGGACTTGTAAGCAATCCAATTTAAGCAATGTAAATAGCACATAGCATGGCAAGCATTCATACACAATGAATGAGCAACTTAATTATATGAATGTAAATTGCAATATGGTAGAGCTCAAGAATGCAAACCACAAGATGACACGGCGATGTTTTACCGTGGTGTTCGGAGACTTGCCGGTCTCCCCTAGTCCACGTTGAGGGAAACCCAAACCAATTGGACCGGCTCCACAAATTAAGCCTTCCTCCAAGGTATCAACACCTCGCTCCACTAGGGTTGCTCTTACTCCACTCCGAGATGGCAAGCACCAAGCCACTCACACACCGAGCCTTCTCACAAGCTTTACTTGAGAAGATCACCGGACCACAACGCTCCACGCCGCCTAGGTGTCGGCAAACACCAAGAGTAATAAGCCAAGCCCCTTGCTTGACTCTCACCGAGTGCAACACATGCACAATTGAATACTCAATCCAATTCTAATTGCAACACATGCAACTAGAACCTCTCCTTTTGCTCACAAGATGCAACACATGCACAATTGATTAGAGAAGCTCACACTAGCTCAAGTAAGTGAAATAGGATGCCAAGTATTGTCTCTCAACCGGCCAAGGGGTATTTATAGCCCCACAACAAAAACTAGCCGCTTGGAGTCGAACACCAAAAACTAGCCACATGACATTGGTGCGGTACTACCGCATGATTATACTGGCGGTACTACCTTCTGCGGTACTACCACGCGATTATAAGGGCGGTACTACCGCAGCCTAATTTTCAGCACGAGGCGACACTCGGTAAAAAGGTCATAACTTTTGACTCCGATGTCGAATTAAGTGATCTTGGACTCTATTGAAAGCTTATTCAGAGGGATACACAACCCACCTATTTGATTGATCTCAAAAATATTTGATCAAATCAAAAAGCACAACTCAAAAGAGCGACTACCATGGTCTAAGTCCAAAGAAATAGCAACAAACAATCTTAGACCATGTCAAGGGAATACACATGAATCTTAACCATTTGCAAAACACATTTGCAAACTTAGAACATGTCACAAGGAGTAGGTACATGAACTTCAATAATTTGCAAAACACATTTGCAAAGTATAATCATATGTTACAAGGATTAAATGCATTAGCCTTGACTATTTGCAAAACACATTTGCAAATAATAACATCATGCCACGGTGAGTTAGAGCAAGCAAGATTGAGCTATCAACACATGATGAGACTCAAGCTACTAGACAAGACCTCTCTTAATAGTACGACAACCTATACTAGCAATCCGGTCTTCCAACCAAACACCAAGACTGGTAAAAGACTAGGAACACATCCTTAGCCCTAGCTAGTCATACCTTTGCCTTGACCATCCACTTGAAGCTTGATGACTCACATCCTTGCTTCATGTCCGGGTCATCGTCTTGATATGCATCAACCCATGATGCATCTTTTACTTGACCTCAATCAACACATGATGAGTCTTCTCTTGACTCGATGATCAACTCATGATCATCTCTTATTCGAGATCTTGATATGCATCAACACATGATGCATCATCTTCTTGAACCTTGACTTGATGACGATCAACTCATGATGCCATCCAAAGTCTTCATCACCCTGGAAAATAACCTATTTATCCAACTCATGTAAAATGTTAGTCCCACAATGTCATTAACATTAATTAACAAGATTTACCTGCATAAATGCTTCTAAACAAGCCATTACTGACAGGCGCGGTATTACCGCCAACTAGCATCCGGTAATACCGCTCTCCGGTAGTACCGTTTCTCAGATGCGGTACTACCGATTTCCAGAGGCTCGAGAAATACAGAAAAACACCTTCTCTGGAATTTACATACCGCCAAATAACAAACGGAACAACCGGGTTGCGGTAGTTCCACCAACATATTTGCGGTCATACCGCTACGCGGTAGTTCCGCCACATGAGCTCCGTTACTACCGCAGATCGGTAGTACCGCTTACCAAATGCGGTCATACCGATTTGCACTGAACTTCCTCTAGAGGCTTTTCGAAATGCAATGCATGACTCCTTCGTCTTGAGCCATGTTAATCGTTATCATCTTTGCATTTTCTTTTCATGTCATCATTCAAATTCCGGGACTAAGCCTTGAAAACATCTTAGCACACACATTAGTCCCACAACACAATTGCAAATAATTGAATATAAAGCAATATGAGTATATATGAACTACACAAGTTATATATACCATGAGTATATACGAACTACAAGTTGTATATACTAAATATGAGTGTATACGAACTACACAAGTTGTATATACTCATATGAATATATTAACTACACAAGTTAAATATATTCAAAGATATATTCCAAAGTAAAGATCCTTAATATATGTGAAAAGAGAATATGGATCAATACTAATGAAACCACAAAATATAGAATGAACTCCCCCTAAATGTGTGCATATACAAATGTGTAATGGAAACATATGCACATATCCATGTTAACCTTTTCAGTGGAGTTTAACTTATATTTTGGATCCGAGGAATGCAACAAGATATAATAAGAAGAAGTAGAATGCATACCTCTTGTATTTTCATCTTTATATCCAAACAAGACTAAGCAATAGATAATCAATAGAATTGTTAGTCTCACAAATAAATTTGTCATTAATGAATACATACCTGTTTGGATTTTTGCTTTTATACCCAAGCTGAGACTAAACATGATATAACAATAAGAGTGTTAGTCTCACAAGTGTATTTGTCATTAATCCCCAAAATACTCCATTAACACATAATGGTGGGTCTAGATCCTTCAATCTCCTCCTTTTTGGTGATTGATGACAAATCCTTCATTAATAGCAACATTTGGATATAAGTCAACATATGATAAGAATTTAAACTATTAAACTATATCCATGCATGTCATTAAATAATTTAATGAACATAATGTATTCTTAAGCATATGAATGAGACATGCATGACAAGGTGAAATCACTCATAATAGAATATATCAAATATATCAATCATCCAAATGTAGCTTACACAAATTCTCCCTCTTTTGGCATTAATCACCAAAAATCCAAAACAAATCTAAGCCAAAAGAGTCTTTGCAAAACCATAAGCTTGAAAATATAATTCATCTTATTTTGGTCATAAAGAGTAGAAAATATATACATAAGACCAATTTGGGGGTTTGGTTTCAAGAATTTTGAAGGAAACATAAGAAGTCACAAACTCCCCCTTTATGACCGAAAAGAGCAAATCAACTTGAAATAATGCCATATTTTGAGTTTTCTAAAGGAAATGATATTTGGAACATATTCAAATAAGTTCACTCTTGAAATCTTCTCAAGAAATATTTTTTTATGAAGATACCATGCTCATTTTCTCAATTTTCAAAGAGATATGTGCATTGGGAAAAGTGTGGAAACAAGCTCCTAAAAATCTAAAATAAATCATAGAGATAGTCCTTACAAATACACACAATTTTTGTTTTGGGAGGCTCAACCAAAAATCAACCATTTTGAAGATATGCAAAAAATCAGGTTTCAAAAAACTGAAAAATTCAGGTTTTTCAGTTTTTGACAATTCCATTTAAGCTTCAAAAGACAGCTGACAAACTGGTTAAATGAGCTCCAATAAATCTGAGAAATTTGGCATAGAAGATAAACTATAGGGGATAAAATATCATCATTATATCTTCCTCAAATTATGAACCAATTTGGAGATACAAAAATCACAAAACATGCACAAATCTGAATTTTCAGCAAGTGATCAAAGTGAGAAAAAGTCAAAACTTTTTCACATCAAGTTGAAATACATTCAAATTTTACAGAAACAAACTTTGGACTCCTAAGAAACTTTTCCAACAAGAATTTTCGAAAAAGGAGTCTCCATTCAAAAGATATGCCAAAATGCGCTTTCTTAGCAATGTTTTTGCTTAAAGAGAAGAAAGGACAAAACCTTTTCAAATAATATCCAAATAATTTGAAAATTTCCAGAATTTAACTTTCAAAAATTTAGAATGTTTTCCAAAAAGTATTTTTGAAAAATGATTTTTCTTTCAAAAGATATGACAAAAAGCGCTTTGTAGACACAAAAAGAGAATGATTTTGCATTAAAGATCCAAAATGCAAACCAATTTGAATTTCATGGAGTTTTCACTTTCTTGGCTTTGTATGAGTTAGAAATACTATTTAAAACCAAGATACTCAAAGAAATCTGGCTCAAATAGCTAAACTCACTATATGCAAGAATAGGCTATTTTGGGTCAAAACTAGTTTTTCGGTGAACTTCAAATGAATAGAGCTTTTCAACGGTTGGTCTTTTGTAAAAACTTTGAACTTGAGAAATGTTTGACATGACCAACCCTACGAGTTTGGTATAGACAACTTTTTCAAAAACTTAATAGATTTTGATTTAAGGAAATATATCGTTCAATTCAAAATCAAGATCATACAAGATCATTTTGAGGCCAAATTTGATACTTTGTTTCTAAAATAGAAATTTTTACTCTAAAAGCATTGGAAAATATTTAAAATACATATTTAAGTACTTTTATCTAGTTTTTCACAAATTTGAACCTTTTAAGCAAGATTTTTTATTTTTGACCAAAGAGGGTCTTTAAAAAGCTAAACTTGCATATTATTAACAATGTCACTCCAAGAATACCAAATGAAGCAAATGAGAATGAAAATATGCATTCGCAAGATCCATAAACCATTTTGGACAAAATGTAAATTAGTTTTCCCATAAAATATAATACTTTACCCCCTTTTAAGTAAGCTCAAAATATTTAATAAGTTTTTCATAAAGAACTCCCCCTTACACAAATGTTTTACTTCTTTGACACACAAAGGCTCTCTTAGTCCAATGAATCTCCCTTATTGACGTTAATTACTAGAAGATGTCTTGTTTGTGGATCACACTTCAAAGAAAGTCGTGAAAACACTTGTAGATACCACTTGTAGATAAGACTACCACTTATAGATGCTACTTGTGGATACCACTTGAAGAGATCTTAGGTATCAGATAAACCACTTGGATAAGAAGAGAGATTAGGTATCGGAGAGAGCTTGGTAAGAAAAGAATTGATCGGCATAGTATGAAATAGATACCACTTAAAAGATACCACATGAACAAATAAGATGATATCATTTGTGAGAATACCACTTGTAAAAACAAGGATACCACTTGAACAAACAAATATGATTCTCATGCCGAGGCAAGAGATGATCAAAAGGAGCTACCACTTAAAAGAATACCATTTGAATGATAAATATATCACAAAGAGATCAAAATGGTATATGGAGTCAACTAAATATATGAGGGTAGCTTGATAGTATACCAAGGATTAATTTGACCAAAGGAAGCAGCCACTAAAGGTTTCAACTTTGAAAGGAATGAAATGGCTGTTCTGTCAGAATTATCGGTAGTACCACAGGTCAAAGGCCGGTAGTACCGGGATCCGGTAGTACTGCAAGGATAAAGCGTGAGTTCGACAGTCGGAGCTTGAGGATAGATCAGAGAATTGAACTGAGAATTGAGATGGTGTAAATGATCTCAGATTTTATACTCAAGTAAATGTCATTTAGGATCATTATGCATTGAGGAGATTTCAGAGAATTCAAAAACATAGTTTTTATGAATTTGGCTTTTGATTTTACAAAAGAAACTCATTTTGATAAATATTTTTCGAAAAATTCAAATGAGCAATTTTTTTAAGCATACAAATTTCATGTATGAGTCATTAATACCATTATGGACCTTTTCATGTGAATTATATTGGCTCATATGGCGATACTCACTAAAGTGCTAGAAGGTGACCACTTTGGTCAATATAGGATTTTGGATGAGTTTCAAAATCAAATAACTTTTGATGAGTTGGTCTTTTGGAAATCATTTGAATACCAAAAAGGTTTAGAATAGCCAACTCTACGATTTTCCTTTTGGGACAATGGTCAAATTCTTTTTTACATAAAAATCTAGTTTAGGTCAAAAAACAAGATACCAAGATCAAGAATTTTGGGTGGAAACTCATTTTCATTTAAAATAGGTTTTTTTTGAACCAAAATCTTTGGTAAACCTTTGAAATACATTTTTATATATTTTGCATCTAGTTTTTCAAAGGATATACTAATAATTTCAAAATTTTAACTTTTGGCTAAATGGCTCAATTTTGAAAAACATTACTAGCACTTAATTAATTTGGGCACACTTAGGGATGTGATATACATGTAAATGACTTAGCACTCCCCCTTAATGTGCCACAACCATCTTGCTCAAGATTTTAATAAGGAAATTTTAGCACAAGAGCAAGAACACCCCTTTTATAAGATTTTTATAAAGGGCTAGATACTTCAATGTAAGTACTTGTTACCGAGATAGCATTGTCTCATGATGTGAATTGATTATCCTCAAGCTTGGCTCCAAATAGACATATGGTGGAATCCACCTCTTCATGAATGAGCCAAACCTCCAATGCATCTCCAAGTAACTATTAAATATTTTAAGCACATTTGGTACCCAATACTTGGTTGGGTCCACGAATGTTAGTCACAATGGATTTGGGCACCCAAATGACCCTAGCATTTGTTTTATGTAAACTAACATTCCTAGCAAACACATTGTCATTTCTATTCTTTCTAAGCAAATAATCATTATTATAAATAATGGGCTTAGGAGTAATACCTTTAGGGCATTCCTTACTAAAATGTCCTTTTTCTAAACAATTGTAGCAAGTTGGATGTTTTCTTCCATCCTTTGAATTATTCTCTTGCTCCTTGCCGGTTTGCCTCTTCCTTGATGATATTGATATGTCATCCATTTGATTTGGGCACACCAAGGCAATATGACCCTTCTCATAACATTCAAAGCATTTGATATTCGTGTATTTCTTTCCTTTTACTTTGGGATGCTCTTCACCTTTTTCAGGTGATGAAGCCGAGTCCTCTCTTGTAATCTTCCTTGTTAGGGCATATGGAGGAGAGGTGACCCTTTGATGACAATCAAAGCACTTGACATTCTTCGTGTGTCTTGCATTGTGCCTTGTCTTGCTATTCTCCCTTTTCTTCATGGGAGTGAACCCAATTCCACTCTTGTCGTTCACATTTTGTTGCTTGCTTAATATTTCATCAAGAGTGGCTTTTCCTTTGTAGCTTTTATCCAATTCATTTTTCAAATTTGAGACTTGGGCCTTGAGTTTTTTGTTTTCCTCTACAAGGTTAGTCTCACAAGACATAGAGGAAATAGAAATATTTTCACTAGAGCAACAAGGCATATCAATTAAATCATCACATAAAGTGGATATATTAACTTTAGATGAATTGTAAGAAATATGAGCTATGTGTCGACGATCAAGACGTCGATCTTACGAAAAGAAAAGGAGAAAGTGACGTGGAAATCTAAGGGTATAATGGATCGCTCTTTATTCAAGTATGAACTGGTTTCTGATTATGCTCGAGAACACTGCTTGTTCCCTTACAATATCAAACCTATAACACGAATCTAGGGCTTGTGCTTTAGTCTGATGGCTCTATCTTGTTTTCTTCTTTGCCTCCTCCTCCCCTTGATCCGTCCAGGTTCCATCTTTAAATAGCCCTTGAAGAGGCGGCAGTTACTTCCAGAGAAGGCGTCTGATGTGAAGCGTTGCGTCTGGTCGGAGCCAAGCGACGGTTGATAAAGAACCAACCGTTCGGCGGTTATATGTATATGAGACATATAACCGCATAGAGGTTGTTCGTTACTGTGTCTAGATAAGAAACATCGTATGGTATGGAATATGCACGTGCTCCATTCGTCATACGGTAGAGAATATACTTGGAATCAGTTCCAAGTGTCAGTTCATACATTTTACGAGCAGTTCTCCTGGTCGTGAGCTTGGCTTAGGCCTTTGTCCGACCAGGGTACCCATCATGTAACCTCTGGAATCTCTACGACCAGTCAGGTCGTGTACCTCAGGGGTTACGACCACAAAGACGTATGGTCTATTATGTATTAAAGATAATACATAGAGGTTTTAATCCTCGTCAGCTAGCCCCCAAACTTTAAATGAATATGTCGTGTGAACACTTTTCCTCCGATGAAGTCGTATCGGGATGACGCTCATTTAAATGCAAGAGCATTTGAAGCGGTTTGTATTCACTTTAAAGTTGAGAACTTGCTTTGGGAACTGAAGAGTTTTTGTGTCCATTGGACTTCTACTCTTATCTTCTTTTTAATTCCATCAAAATTTGAAGGTTATAAATAACCCGCAGAAGGTAGATCTCTGAAGAGGAATTTTAGAAGAAATCCCCAGCTTTCTTAGTTTTGCTTCGTGTTAGAGAGTTTCCTTCTCAAACCTTCCCTAGGATGGGATTCAGAATCCCAGAGTTCATAACACCTTTATGTCTTTTGATAAGACAA
Organism: Ampelocalamus luodianensis; assembly: GCA_036346255.1. Classification (NCBI taxonomy): domain Eukaryota; kingdom Viridiplantae; phylum Streptophyta; class Magnoliopsida; order Poales; family Poaceae; genus Ampelocalamus; species Ampelocalamus luodianensis. The sequence goes on from CM070619.1 coordinate 32,936,087, forward strand.
AAATCATGGGACAAATTGACTTTTAGACCACTATTTCTGGATCAAGATCCATGGAGAGTGACCTTAAGGTGGTCTAAAAGTCAATTTGGTCTATGAGTTTTGTTTTCAAGGTGAATATGACCTTTGAAGATCGAGTGAACACTTCATCATCTTTGATGTATAATCAATCTCTGATCAAGAAAAAGGTGCGAAACCAACGCTTACTTGGTTGTACTTCTACAGTCTCCTTCTGCCAGAAATCAACTTCGATCAATCTGAAGATATTCTTCGAAGGGTTAGTCGAAGGATTGCCGCTTAGAAGGTTATAGAAGAAACGTAACCAGGGGATTTTGTTTTTGTAATGTTCAGATCTTAACGGAATAAAGCTTCATTCTGTTCATATCTTTGTAATAAGGAATGAGGTTAAGTCGAACCTTGGATATTTTTTCTAGTGGGCATGCATCCAGATAGAAAAATAATCCAAATAAACGACACTCTCATTCTCCAATCTGAACAAATAGCTTAAAGATTATGAAAAGAATGGTAAAAGAGATAAAAAAATATCTCCTAACTGTAAGGAATTAATCTTAAACAGATCCTCTGGTGTTCCAGTCGTGTCCGACCAGAGCACCCCTCAGGAAAAGGTTTCTGAGGAAGAGGTGGTCGTGGAGGTTCCTGATCAGGATGCTTCTAAAGCAAAAACTGCTGAGGATGAAGTAGTAAAAGTAGCCCCCGAGCAGGCTTCAACATCTGCTCAGGATCCTCTAGTAATCCTTACTCCTTCTTCGGAGGTAGTCATCTCCAAAGATCCTCAACAGGTTCCACCTCCTCCTGGAAATGCTTCTCAGGTTAATAGATTCCCTTTTTCTCCCCGATTTATCGAGGATAAGGAACTTGATGAAGCCTGGGGAAATATATCGGACCGTCAAGTGAGATTGGTCGGATACAATCTTTTCGAATATAATGACATGACAATTCGGGTAAGTGTTCTACGACCATCCTTACAACTCTTTCTTTTAAAGTTTCTCTGAGAACTTATCAAAGAAAGGGATTTTATTTTTGTAGCACATGGTCGAGAAATATGTCGTGGTTTGGAGGACCAGCCCAAATGAATAAAAACTTTGGAGCAGAAACACTCCGATATGAGAAGTAAGAACATTTCTCTTTTTGACCTCCTAAGTTTTATTATCTTGTTTCTCCTTATAGTTTAATCTTTTCTTTCTATCATATTTGATAGATTTAGAGAAAATTAAAGAAGAGATTGTGACCAAAGAAGCCATAATAATAAAGCGAGGGAAGAAAATCAGGGTAAAGACCGGTCGATCGAGCATGCGATGACCGAGCAAAGGACGTTTCGACTCTTGTGAGAAGAAAATCAAAGGTAATCGGTCGTAGACTTAACCAGTGCTTGATGACTCCAATTTTGAAGAGCATGATGACTTCTTTTTATCCACTCGTGCAGAAAAAACCCAAACACTTGAACGAGCGGAGAAGACCATCGAATTTGAGCGTGGCCAAAAGGCAGCCCTTGTATTTGGCCTTGATGAGAAAATCTTGGCTCTTAGCAAAATGATCTTTGATATGGGATCAGGATCAAGCTTGCCTTCTGTAACATCCCAATTTTGGGCTTGTGTTTCAAATGTAAGAAAATCAGTAGAAATTAAAACTTTTTCTTACATCATGTATTTCCTGTTGTGCCAAACAATTCTTGTACAAGGGATTATGGAAATACATTGTCACAAGTCTAGTTGATCCAAATATTGATATTCCAAAAACAATCTTGTCAAATTTTGTGATCATCCCCTGGAAATATTTTTCCTAAGTCTCTGTGATGGTATGTGACCCCTCTGAAAAATTTCACAATTTTTAGAAATTGTTTGAATATTTTTAGAGGCAGTCAAACATTAAAACAGAGCCTTGCAGAATTTTTGGAGATTTATTCGCAGCATAAAAACCTCCGAAAATTTTACACAAGGTTAATATCTGAGTTAGCAAGCTCCTGTAAAAATTTCATAATTTTTGGAGCTATTTTGCTACCTCAAATAAATCATTCAAAGTCTCTGTTCTAATTTCAAAGTCAAACCTGGTTTTACTGTGCGTCGGGTTCGAGTCAGACTCGGGCTCGAGCCAATTGTTTCGGTCCAGTCAACTAGCTGCACCGAGCCACCCTTGAAAACGCGCGTTGGATCTCCACCGTTGGATCTAAATCGCACGGTCCGCGCGCGTGTAACCCTTCGGACCTTCCGGTTGCAAGTTTGAATGTCAACCGTTAGATCTCCATCCAACCGTCGAGATGCGCCGAAACCTTCGGACCCTCCGGTTGCATTCTTAAATCTGAGCCGTTGGATTAAGATCCAACGCTCGCGTGTTCCTTCGTTGTAAAATGAGTTTGCGACGTGGAGCAATCGAGGCCGTTCATTTCTAATCCTAAGGCTCGCAATCTCCCCGTTGTGTTTTGAACCTGGGAGGCGCGGCGCTTTCGTAGCCGTCCGATTTAGATCGTAGGGCTCAAAATCGCCGAGCATCTTTCCCTCTTCTTCAACCTTGAGCCGTGCGAGCACAGTAGGGGTTATGGCAGTGTCATCTCATGCTTCCTACGGCCGCCCTAGGCAACAGTGAGGGTCGTGGGAGACACTTTCGGCCATGCCATGCCCTAGTGCACCAGCTTTTATCTTTTCCTTGTCGGCCGCGCATTGTGTTCTGTGTTTTGCCGCCCGAAAGAGGAGTGGTGCAAACCCTAATGCTTTCATGGCTTTTTAAACCCTCTCAATACCTCCTGGTGTTTCTTTAGACCACCATCAAGCTTCATTCTCAATATTGGAGCTTAACACCTCAAAAATGGCAAATCGCCATTGTTGACCCGTGGAGCTCCATTGGTGTTCTTGGTGTTCCAGTGGTCCTCCTTCATGTTTCTTTGCCCTAACCTCATCTATTTACTATCTTGAACATTTCCCCTCACTTAATTTTGGATTTGATTCTCAGGAATTGTCCAATATGGGGTTTGTTCAAATTCGGCCGAAATTGGTCATCTTCTTCCTCAGCTCAGGTGAGTGCCCCCTTTTCTAATTACTTGCTCATGTAGCTTCTGTGAATCATTATGAAGCTATTTTGATGCTTTAGAATCACTCATTTGGCTCAGGGTATCTATCTCGGGTTTTCTTCTCCAAGTCCGGCAAGCTTTCACCGTGATCAAGCAACTCCGGCCATCTTTGAAGCTTCTTGTCACTAAGGTAGCTTCTTATTAGTCCCTAGAAGCTTTGGCACCCGCTTCCTTGGACCGCAGCGGAGCTTTTCGCTATTTTCATGTTTAGCAGTAAAAGCTCCCATTTTCGTTTTCCGGCTAGCCGGCGTTCTAGTCCCTCACCGCCGGTGAGAATGCTACCATTAGATTCGTTGTGCTATTGCGAATCCATTTTGACTCTTGTTCGGCGCCGCCGCGGCCAGTGTCGCCGGCGATTAGCCGTGCAAGTCACTCGGGTTTTGCCGGCACAGAGCTCCCGTTTTCGTCACTTAATTAGGACACATTAATTGCTAATCATTAGTTATTAATTATGTCTTAATCATTGTCGTTGAGCCACTGACCAGTGGGCCCAATATCCTTTAATCACTCTCTGGTTCAATCCCGCACTGTTCCGACATCATTAATGCTTAATCATGGCTTAATTAATATGTCGGCATTTAATCACTGTCGGAAATCTCCTCTGGGTCGCTGACTTGTGGGCCCGAGGGGTTAAAATCAAATCTCAGGAGTCATTAGTGCCTAGTTAATGTTAATCATTAGAAGCATTAATCCTGTCCTAACCGCCACTCTCAGTCGCTGACAAGTGGGCCCAGTGCACTGTGCACGTGGGTTAAACCAGCGCGTGGGTGACTCGAAGTCACTGACATGCGGTCCCACGTGTCAGCATCTTCCGTTGAACTGCGATCAATAGCTACCGTTCATTTTTAGATCTGCGGCCCTGATCTTTGTGTGCGTTCGGACCCTCCGGATGCCTTGATCGTTCTCGACCGTCGATCTTTCGATCAACGGCTGAGATCGCGTATGCAACCGCACCGTCCGAATGCATACACTCGTCTGCGCCGTTGGATCTTGATCCAACGGTGGGCTCCGTTTCGATTCGGCGCGCGTGCGCTGTTTTCGGCGCGCGTGAGCCGTAGGATTTTAGATCAAGGGTTGAGAGTTGTCCACGTCGTTTTCTTTTATTTGAGTTTGTCTGTATTTCGGTAAGTATTTGTTTAACAACTGAAAATGATGTAAAAACTTTAGAAACTCATAACTAATTCATTTTAACTGCTTTTTAGATAATTCCAACGGTATTAAATTATGTTGTCACTTTAGTTTATTATAAAAATGGAATTAAGCATGTTGCAGTAGCAGAAAATTGTGTAACTAGGAATAACTTGATTTCTGTCATTTTGAATATTCCAGAAATAGTTTTAATCTTGAAAAATGCATATCTTTTTCTGTATAAATCCATTTTGTGCAAAATCAATTTTGTTAAATTTGTCTGTTAGTATACTTTCATATAAAATAGGATTTGAGCATGTTCATAATTCTATAAAATGATTTGCATTAGATTTACAACTTAGAAAAATCATAAGTAAATGTGTATAACTCCAAAATTAGTAAATCCAACTTTGCTGTTATTAGGATGTCATAATCTACCTGCTATAAAAATTTCAGACCTTAGATCACTCTAGACAATTTCATCATGAACAGTGTTAATTATTAAATAGATTGTTATAAGGCTGAGATAGAAAACTTTGCTCATATCTTTTGTATGCTTAGTCCTATTTGCATGATTCTTGTTCCTATCATTGTCTTAGATCTTTCCTAGCTGTTTTGTGAATTTTATTAGTTTTGGATGTGTTTTGTTTGGAGTTTCATTTGGTGTTCTTCGTTCTTATTTGCTTATCGCCTTTTCGCGTTAGGTTCCAAGATAATATTATTAATCTTGATATTGAGCCACAGAGCCATCGGACTCGCACTTCACCGAACAGCGGATGTAGCATTCATTTGATCATATTGTTCCTACTATTTTCAAATTCTAATATATTATTTGCAAATTCTATGTATGCATTGCTATGTTGTTTTAAACTATTGTCGATAGTTGGCCTACTAGATGCATTATCGAGGAAATGTTTATTCCTCTACTATCAAGCCTAGGTTACATCTTTGTGATTTTGGGTTATTGGATGGACCCTTGTCACTTAGTAGTTTACGTGTCATTATGCTTAGCCATGCTTAGCTATCGGTAGAAATAGGCGATTATCGACTGTCGATAACTTTGATCACACAAACTATTACTATGTGTATATTTCAGCCTTGTGCTTTGTCTAAATTGCAAAACTAAAGCGAAAATGAAAACAATTTAGACTTGGGCACAATGGTAAGATGGTGTGATCTTTTGGGTGTGATTGGAATGGTGCCGGTCAATTAAGGACCGAACTACTTGTGAGTATCATTATCCGAGCATTTTGTGCGTGCTAACCACACTAGAGGGAAATGGGACCTCTCTTAGTGAGTACTTTGGGCTGTGTTAATTAATGAGTCGCGTGGTGGGTTGCATATTTGATTATATGCAACATGGACACGTTGTAGGAGGGGAAGACCGCCGAGGCGGTGTATCTTGCTCCACGTATGGGTCCTTGTGATCCATATTTCGTCGGCAGATCACTAAGGATTAACCCCATCGTGCGTCTCTTGATTAGCATATTCCATTGGAAAGGGTTCAGTAGGACTTAGCCGTGCTTGGCATACCAAAGGAAGTGTGCTTAATAGCTTGGCAAAAAGGCGATCCAAGTGTGGGTACATTGGTACACCTGCAGGATTAAAACTATTCGAATAGCCTCGTCCTAGGTTATGGACACGCTTGGATAAGCTTTTCAAGAGTTAGACTACAACCTTTTAAAATTAAAACTTGATGGGTGGTATGAATCGAGGATTCATGCTATGATGTGGTGACTTGGGAAAGTCACTTCTAGGTGGATACTTGTTACTTATGTTTACTCATTGTTATTTAAATGCTTAAAACAGATTTTACAAACTATTGTTCAACTTATTACAATATTGCAAATGAAACTTGCTTTATGCGTCCAAAGAACCATATAACCACATTCCTTTGAATACTGCTTTCATGTAGCTATGTATAGGCTTGCTACTCGTAAGTCTTGCGAGTACATTTTGTACTCACCGCATTGCTTGTGTTGTGCAGAGGATGATAGTGAGTCCGATGGACCTCACTTTTGTGAGTTGTCTTTGTGGCGGTTCTGGGGCGATTAGCTTGGCGGCGATCGCCGGTTGCCCTGTGGTGTTATGTGGCCAACCGGTCGTCTTTTGGTTTAAGCCATCTTATGGCAACTTTGCTTCATTGTTACTTATTTGGTACTTATGTCATTTGGCAGTCGGTTGTGTTGTAATAACTTATATTATGTATGTCTTTTAGTAGACTTGTTATATTACATTGTATGGAAATGATGCATGCTTGGAATCGATGTATGTGTCTTGCTTGTTCAGGGAGGCACATGTCCATCGAGACGCGGATTATTTTATTTGTGATACTAGAACCGGTGGAAGGTTAAGTATTACAAGTTTAATAAACCGGGTCTCACAGAGCTTGGTATCGAGCCATCTCGAACGAGAAACCCTAGCTTGGTCGTCCCTAGTATATTTTGAAAACTTACTTTCCAAATATCGTTGCTCTGAAAATCTTAAGTAAGTTCTCGATTTTACTCCTCATCTATCTTAGTTTGCTCATCTCACCTTATTCTAAATCGACTTTGAAAGCTGAATTTTCCTCTCACCTTCCTTCAAAAGATAGTTGTTAACCGAGTAAATTGGTTTGGGTAAATCATGAGAGTTATAAAATGAAAGTGTTGGCTGTCTTGAGAAGATTAGGAGCCTCTTGGAAGCTGCAAAATTTCGCCAAAAGTTGAATGGGAAAATCTGGACAGCAAGCAAGACAATTTCTGGACAGCTAGCATTTAGGTAGTAAAAGTGCTGAAAATGAGAGGTTAAATCCACTAAAATTTGTGGGAATAAAAGGGTAAGAAGTGATATGAGATAGCTTAGTATCTAACCTTTCTCTAGTAAATTTACCACCTATTTCCTAGCTGTTTGAGCAATGGTGGAGTTTCTGAAATTTTTCTTCCTGAAAAATTGATTACTCGTTTTTCCATACGAGTTGGTCATAATAGGAAGATGGTTGTTATCTTTATGATCTTGCTGTAATTTTATGTGGTTACTTGAGCTTTTGGAGTTTGTTTAGGGTTAGTTGTTTTCTTTGTCTCCTGTTCCGGAGTTGTGTTTAACCTATTTTTGTGGAACTGGATGACAAGAACCACCCGCAACAGTCAGCCGGCTGGTTCCGATGAGGAGCTTCCCCCTCCTCCGACCATGGCTGAGGTTCTGGCTCAGATCGAGTGAAATCGCATGGACCAGACCCGGATCTTGGAGGTCATTGCGAGGAACACCTCCGCTCCCGCTGCTGCTTCAGGATCTGGAGGTGGTGGCCACCAGTCTCGTGGTGGGCTTGCGGAGTTCCTCCGCACGCAGCCGCCACTTTCTCGATCCGAGGATCCACTCGACGCGGATGATTGGCTGCGTCTTGTTGAGCGAAGCTCAATATCGCTCGATGCGGGAGCAGAGGCGGGCACTCTTTGCATCCCATCACCGAGGGTGCAAAAGACTCTCTTGGTGGAGAACTTTCTCGCCATGCAGCCGCAGCCACGTTGTCTCGTGGGATGAGTTCAGATCTCGCTCAAATCGGGCCCACATACCGATGGCCTGATGAAGCTCAAGAAGAAGGAGTTTCTTGCGCTTAAGCAAGGGCGCAAGATCTGATCGAGTACCTTACGAGTTTAACCACTTGGCTCGTTATGCTCGGGAGAGGTGGCCTCGATGAGGCTAAACAGAGAAGTTCATGGATGGTTTGTCCGAGGAGCCGCAGGACAAGCTATCTATAGTGGACTTTGTTGACTTCGTGCCTTGGTTGACAAGGCCATCGTCGCCGAGCACAAGGCAAAGGCGTCGGTGAGTCCCGCAGCGCAAGTGGGAGGCCCATCGGTGCCGCAGTGCCGCCTCACTCGTCCCGTGTTGGGCCCGCACTGGGCTCGTGCTTTGGCTTCACCACCGCCGAGGCCGTCGGTGCCGATCGTTCGTCCCCCGCAGCCGTGTTTGACCACGTGCACTGCGACCCAGCAGCAGTTGCGCCCGCAACCAGTGCCGACGTTACCGCTTCGCGCAACAAGAAGGGCCACTATGCTAGCGCTGCCCTCGAGGATTGGAGCAGCCCTCGTCCTAATGGAGGACGCGGAATGGTCACACACCGACGTAAGGTGATCCGAGACTCGGTGTGTCGGGAGTGGTCGAGTCAACCACATCTCTACCGAGAGGCTCAGAGGCACCGACGTTGTGTTGGGTACGTTCCTTGTTAGTTATCGTCCTGCTGCGGTCTTGTTTGACTCGAGCTTCACATTCCTTTATTTCGAGATCATTTGCTGCTGATTGTGACCTTCACTTTGTTCCTTTGGGATTCCCTTGCTTATTCGCTCTCGGGAGCGAAATGAGAGCGATCAAGAATGTCGGGCGTTCTATTAATATTGAAGGAGTGGAATTCTTGGCGAACCTCATCTTACTTGACTCGCGCGCTGGATGTGATTCTTGGCATGGATTGGTTGTCCCAACACTTGGGGCAAATCGATTGTGCCGGAAGATGGTTTTCCTCACTAGTCCTCAAAGTAGCAAGTTGGGATTTCACCGCACCGCAGGGGCCACACCTTTGTGCCCTTGAAGCTAAGCCGACCATGGAGGTTCGGGATGTGCCTGATGCAGTGACTTTGTGGATGTCTTCCAAGATTTGCTCTGTATGCCTCGATTCGAGACTTGAGTTTGTGATTGAGTTGCTGCCCTGCATCGCCCAATTTCAAAGCGCTGCATCAATGCCTCCTAATGAGTTGGAGGAGCTAAAGAAGCGCTTGGGTGAACTTCAAGCAAAGGCTTCATCCGTCCTAGCTCATCTCCTTGGGGTTGTCCGGTTATTTTTGTAAAGAAGAAGGACAAGACCACAGCATGTGTGTTGATTACCAGTTCGCTAAATGAAGTGACGGTGAAAAACAAATATCCTTTGCCTCGTATTGATGATCTCTTTGACCGATTGGATCTGAGCTTGTGTGTTCTCCAAGATTGACTTGAGATTGGGGTACCATCAAGTCCGGATCGTATGAGATATTCCAAAGACGGCGTTCACTACTGTTATGGCCTTTACGAGTACACCGTCATGTCTTCGGTTTGACCATTGCTCCACTTTGTTCATGAATCTTATGAACTCGGTGTTCATGGAGTATTTGGATAAGTTTGTTGTGGTGTTCATTGATGACATTCTTATCTACTCCAAGAGTGAAGAAGAGCATGCTGAGCACCTGCAGATTGTATTGGGAAAACTGCGTGAGCATCAGCTGTATGCTAAGTTCAGCAAGTGCGAGTTCTGGTTGAAGGAAGTGGCATTCTTGGGCCATGTTCTTTCAGCAGGTGGTGTCGCAGTAGATCCTAGCAAGGTCGCGATGTTCTATCTTGGGGCAGCCAAGTCACCACCGATGTGAGGAGTTTCTGGTTTAGCGGGCTACTACCGCTTTATCAAGAACTTCTCCAAAATTGCTAAGCCCATGACCGAATTGCTCAAGAAAGAAAAGAAATTCGTGTGGTCATCTGCTTGTGATTTGAGTTTTCAAGAACTCAAAAGGCGATTGACGTCAGCACCAGTGCTTGTTCTCCCGATGTGCATAAGAACTTTGACATTTATTGTGATGCCTCTCGGCGAGGACTTGGTTGTGTTCTTATGCAAGAAGGCAAGGTAGTGGCCTATGCATCGAGGCGATTGAGGCCTCATGAACTCAACTACCCTACCCACGATTTGGAGTTAGCTACGATGGTTCATGCACTCAAGATTTGGCGGCATTACGATTGGTAACATTGCGAGGTGTATTCGATCACAAGAGCTTGAAATATTTGTTCACCCAATGGATCTGAACCTCGAGCAGGAGATGGTTGGAATTGATCAAGGATTATGATATGGGCATTCAGTATCACCCGGGCAAGGCTAATGTTGTTGCGGATGCACTCAGTCGCAAGGTGTATTGCAATACCTTGTCACTTCAAAAGCAACAACCTACCCTTCTCGAAGAATTTCAGCGGCTTAATTTGGGATTGATTGAGCATGGTTCTCTTGCTACCTTGGTTGTGCAACCGACTTTGGTGGAACAAATCAAGGCTGCCCAGCAGACAGATGTTGGTGTGATCCTAATCAAGCGAGAACATCAAGAATGGGACACTAAGTGCTTTTACGAGGATGAGCACGGTGTTGTGTGGTTTGGACAGCGCTTGGTGGTTCCAAGGTCATGGAATTGCGGGATTTGATTCTCCGCGAGGCCCATGACTCCCTTTGTCTATCCATCCCGGAGCTACCAAGATGTATCAAGACCTTCGACAGGGATTACGGTGGACTCGCATGAAGCGCGAGATTGCTAGGTTCGTTGCCGAGTGCGACGTGTGCTGTCGTGTCAAGGCTGAACATAAACGTCCAGCAGGCCTTCTTCAGCCTTTGCCAGTACCAGAATGGAAGTGGGATTCCGTTGGTATGGATTTCATCACCGTGCCGCCTGCACTTCTTACGGGAAGGATGCTATCCGGTTGTCATTGATCGATTGACAAAGGTGGCACATTTTCTGCCAGTGCGTACCAATCTCAGTGTTAGTCAGCTGGCGGATCTCTATGTGTCTCGCATTGTATGTTTGCATGGTGTGCCACGAACGATTGTGTCAGATCGTGGTTCTCTTTCACCTCTCGCTTTTGGCATAATGCAAAAGGCGATGGGTACACGTCTTTCTTTCGCCACTTATCATCCTCAAACTGATGGTCAGACGGAGAGAGTCAACCAAGTGTTGGAAGATATGCTCCGTGCCTGTGTTCTTTCCTATGGAAAGATGTGGGAGAAGTGCTTGTCGTTTGCAGAATTCTCCTACAACAACAGTTTCCAAGCTAGTCTTGGCATGGCACCGTTTGAGGCTTTGTATGGGAGGAAGTGTAGAACCCCATTGAACTGGTCAGAAACTGGTGAGCGTCAGTTTTTCGGGCCAGATTCCATCAATGAGGCCGAAAGTCAGGTTCAGCTGATTCGTGAGCATCTGCGCGTGGCCCAGTCCAGGCAAAAGAGCTATGCGGATCGTCGTCGTCGGGAGTTGAGCTTTGAGCCCAATGACTTTGTTTATCTCAAGGTCTCACCCTTGAAAGGCCATCGCGTTTGGCATCAAGGGCAAGTTAGCTCCTCGATATGTTGGGCCTTATCGCATCATCGAGAGGATTGGAGCCGTTGCATACATTGGAGTTGCGACTTCACTTGAGGGTGTGCACGACGTGTTCCATGTGTCACACTTGAAGAAGTGCCTCCGTGTTCCAGTTGAGGAAACTCCGTTGGAAAATCTCGATGTGCAAGAAAATTTGACCTATCATGAGCATCCTGTTCGTATTCTCGAAGAATCTGAACGAAGGACAAGGAACCGTGTCATCAAGTTCCTTAAGGTTCAGTGGTCAAACCATTCTGAAGATGAGGCAACTTGGGAGCGCGAAGATCGTCTTCGTGCGATTACCCATCCTTCTTCTCCGAGTAAATGAATCTCGGGCGAGATTCTTGTAAGGGGGGGAGGTTTTGTAACATCCCAATTTTGGGCTTGTGTTTCAAATGTAAGAAAATCAGTAGAAATTAAAACTTTTCTTACATCATGTATTTCCTGTTGTGCCAAACAATTCTTGTACAAGGGATTATGGAAATACATTGTCACAAGTCTAGTTGATCCAAATCTTGATATTCCAAAACAATCTTGTCAAATTTTGTGATCATCCCCTGAAATATTTTTCCTAAGTCTCTGTGATGGTATGTGACCCTCCAAAAAATTTCACAATTTTTAGAAATTGTTTGAATATTTTTAGAGGCAGTCAAACATTAAAACAGAGCCTTGCAGAATTTGTGGAGATTTATTCGCAGCATAAAAAACCTCCAAAAATTTTACACAAGGTTAATATCCGAGTTAGCAAGCTCTGTAAAAATTTCATAATTTTTGGAGCTATTTTGCTACCTCAAATAAATCATTCAAAGTCTGTGTTCTAATTTCAAAGTCAAACTGGTTTTATCGTGCGTCGGGTTCGAGTCGGACTCGGCTCGAGCCAATTGTTTCGGTCGATCAACTAGCTGCACCGAGCCACCCTTGAAAACGCGTTGGATCTCCACCGTTGGATCTAAATCGCACGGTCGCTGCGTGTAACCCTTCGGACCTTCCGGTTGCAAGTTTGAATGTCAACCGTTAGATCTCCATCCAACCGTCGAGATGCGCCGAAACCTTCGGACCCTCGGTTGCATTCTTAAATCGAGCCGTTGGATTAAGATCCAACGCCGCGTGTTCCTTCGTTGTAAAATGAGTTTGCGACGTGGAGCAATCGAGGCCGTTCATTTCTAATCCTAAGGCTCGCAATCTCCCGTTGTGTTTTGAACTGGGAGCGCGGCGCTTTAGTAGCCGTCCGATTTAGATCGTAGGGCTCAAAATCGCCCGAGCATCTTTCCTGGTCTTCTTCAACCTTGAGCCGTGCGAGCACAGGTAGGGTTATGGCGGTGTCATCTCATGCTTCCTACGGCCGCCTAGGCAACAGTGAGGGTCGTGGAGACACTTTCGCCATGCCATGCCCTAGTGCACCACTTTTATCTTTTCCTTGTCGGCCGCGCATTGTGTTCTGTGTTTTGCCGCCCGAAAGAGGAGTGGTGCAAACCCTAATGCTTTCATGGCATTTTAAACCCTCTCAATACCTCCTGGTGTTTCTTTAGACCACCATCAAGCTTCATTCTCAATATTGGAGCTTAACACCTCAAAAATGGCAGATCGCCATTGTTGACCCGTGGAGCTCCATTGGTGTTCTTGGTGTTCCAGTGGTCCTCCTTCATGTTTCTTTGCCCTAACCTCATCTATTTACTATCTTGAACATTTCCTCACTTAATTTTGGATTTGATTCTCGGAATTGTCCAATATGGGGTTTGTTCAAATTCGCCGAAATGGTCATCTTCTTCCTCACTGTGAGTGCCCCTTTTCTAATTACTTGCTCATGTAGCTTCGTGAATCATTATGAAGCTATTTTGATGCTTTAGAATCACTCATTTGGCTCAGGTATCTATCTCGGTTTTCTTCTCAAGTCCGCAGCTTTCACCGTGATCAAGCAACTCCGCCATCTTTGAAGCTTCTTGTCACTAAGGTAGCTTCTTATTAGTCCCTAGAAGCTTTGGCACCCGCCTTGGACCGCAAATGAGCTTTTCGCTATTTTCATGTTTAGCAAGAAAGCTCCCATTTTCGCTTTCCGCCAGGCCTGCGTTCTAGTCCTCACCGCGGTGAGAATGCTACCATTAGATTCGTTGTGCTATTGCGAATCCATTTTGACTCTTGTTCGGCGCCGCACGCCGATGTCGCCGCGATTAGCGTGCAAGTCACTCGGTTTTGCCGCACGTAGCTCCGTTGCGTCACTTAATTAGGACACATTAATTGCTAATCATTAGTTATTAATTATGTCTTAATCATTGTCGTTGAGCCACCGACCGATGGGCCCAATATCCTTTAATCACTCTGGTTCAATCTCGCGATCGTTCGACATCATTAATGCTTAATCATGGCTTAATTAATATGTCGGCATTTAATCACCGTCGGAAATCTCCTGCTGTCGTCCGACTTGTGGGCCCGGGGTTAAAATCAAATCTCGTGAGTCATTAGTGCCTAGTTAATGTTAATCATTAGAAGCATTAATCTGCCCTAACCGCCACTCGATCGCCGACAAGTGGGCCTGATGCATGTGCACGCGTGGGTTAAACCGGTAGCGTGGGTGACTCAAGTCACCGCATGCGGTCCCACGTGTCAAGATCTTCCGTTGAACTGCGATCAATAGCTACCGTTCATTTTTAGATCTGCGCCCGATCTTTGTGTGCGTTCGGACCCTCGGATGCCTTGATCGTTCTCGACCGTCGATCTTTCGATCAACGGCCGAGATCGCGTATGCAACCGCACCGTCCAATGCATACACTGTCGCGCCGTTGGATCTTGATCCAACGGTGAGCTCCGTTCGATTCGCGCGCGTCTGCGCTGCGGCGTAGCGTGAGCCGTGAGATTTTAGATCAAGGGTTGAGAGTTGTCCACGCTGTTTTCTTTTATTTGAGTTTGTCTGTATTTCGGTAAGTATTTGTTTAACAACCAAAATGATGTAAAACTTTAGAAACTCATAACTAATTCATTTTAATCGCTTTTAGATAATTCCAACGGTATTAAATTATGTTGTCACTTTAGTTTATTATAAAAATGGAATTAAGCATGTTGCGAAAGAGTAAAATTGTGTAACTAGGAATAACTTGATTTACTGTCATTTTGAATATTCCAAATAGTTTTAATCTTGAAAAATGCATATCTTTTTCAGATAAATCCATTTTGTGCAAAATCAATTTTGTTAAATTCGTCATTAGTATACTTTCATATAAAATAGGATTTGAGCATGTTCATAATTCTGTAAAATGATTTGCATTAGATTTACAACTTAGAAAAATCATAAGTAAATGTGTATAACTCCAAAATTAGTAAATCCAACTTTGCTGTTATTAGGATGTCATAATCTACCTGCTATAAAAATTTCAAACCTTAGATCACTCTAGAAAATTTCATCATGAACAGTGTTAATTATTAAATAGATTGTTATAAGGCTGAGATAGAAAACTTTGCTCATATCTTTTGTATGCTTAGTCCTATTTGCATGATTCTTGTTCCTATCATTGTCTTAGATCTTTCCCTAGCTGTTTTGTGAATTTTATTAGTTTTGGATGTGTTTTGCTGTTGGAGTTTCATTTGGTGTTCTTCGTTCTTATTTGCTTATCGCATTTTCGCGTTAGGTTCCGAAGATAATATTATTAATCTTGATATTGAGCCACAACAGCCATCAGACTCTGCACTTCAGCCAGGCAAGCAGATGTAGCATTCATTTGATCATATTGTTCCTACTATTTTCAAATTCTAATATATTGTTTGCAAATTCTATGAATGCATTGCTATGTTGTTTTAAACTATTGTCGATAGTTGGCCTACTAGATGCATTATCAGTAGGAAATGTTTATTCCTCTACTAATGAAGCCTAGGTTACTTGCTGTGATTTTGGGTTCGCTGGATGGACCCTTGTCACTTAGTAGTTTACGTGTCATTATGCTTAGCCATGCTTAGCTATCGGTAGAAATGGGCAGTTATCGACTCGTCGATAACTTTGATCACACAAACTATTACTATGTGTATATTTCAGCCTTGTGCTTTGTCTAAATTGCAAAACTAAAACTGAAAATGAAAACAATTTAGACTTGGGCACAATGGTAAGATGGTGTGATCTTTTGGGTGTGATTGGAATGGTGCCCGGGTCAATTAAGGACCGAACTACTTGTGAGTATCTGTTATCCGAGCATTTTGTGCGTGCTAACCACACTAGAGGGAAATGGGACCTCTCTTAGCTGAGTACTTTGGGCTGTGTTAATTAATGAGTCGCGTGGTGGGTTGCATATTTGATTATATGCAACATGGACACGCTTGTAGGGAGGGAACACCCAACGAGGCGGTGTATCTTGCTCCACGTATGGGTCCTTGTGATCCATATTTCGTCGGCAGATCACTAAGGATTAACCCCCATACGTGCGTCTCTTGATTAGCATATTCCATTGGAAAGGGTTCAGAGGACTTAGCCGTGTAGGCATACCAAAGGAAGTGTGCTTAATAGCTTGGCAAAAAGGCGATGCCAAGTGTGGGTACATTGGTACACCCCAGGATTAAAACTATTCGAATAGCCTCGTCCTAGGTTATGGACACGCTTGGATAAGCTTTTCAAGAGTTAGACTACAACCTTTTTAAAATTAAAACTTGATGGGTGGTATGAATCAGGGATTCATGCTATGATGTGGTGACTTGGGGAAAGTCACTTCTAGGTGGATACTTGTTACTTATGTTTACTCGCTGTTATTTAAATGCTTAAAACAGATTTTACAAACTGCTTGTTCAACTTATTACAATATTGCAAATGAAACTTGCTTTATGCGTCCAAAGAACCATATAACCACATTCCTTTGAATACAGACTTTCATGTAGCTATGTATAGGCTTGCTACTCGTAAGTCTTGCGAGTACATTTTTGTACTCACCGCATTGCTTGTGTTGTGCAGAGGATGATAGTGAGTCCGATGGACCTCACTTTTGTGAGTTGTGCCGTGGCGCTTTACTGGCGATTAGCTTGGCGGCCCTGGCGGTTGCCCTGTGGTGTTATGTGGCCAACCGGTCGTCTTTTGGTTTAAGCCATCTTATGGCAACTTTTGCTTCACTGTTACTTATTTGGTACTTATGTCATTTGGCGGTCGGTGTGTTGTAATAACTTATATTATGTATGTCTTTAGTAGACTTGTTATATTCTCATTGTATGGAAATGATGCATGCTTGGAATCGATGTATGTGTCTTTGCTTGTTCGGGAGGCACATGTCCATCGAGACGCGGATTATTTTATTTGTGATACTAGAACCAGTGGAAGGTTAAGTATTACAAGTTTAATAAACCGGGGTCTCACACCTTCCTTAGGAGATCCAGCGGAAAAGATGAACTATTTTGGCCAACTTCTGGAAGATCTCAAAGGCCAGATCAAAACTATGAGGGAAAATCATACCTAGACGATGAAGGAAGCTATTGTCAATAGAGTTAGTGTTGCTTTAGCAAAACTAAAGGCTTCCAACCCCTCTATTAGTCTTAAAGTCAGGAAGAGTACTTGATCGCTTCAAAGTGAAGCAACAAAATTTCTCGAGGAAGTAAGACCTCTCGGAAAGAAAGTTGCTGAAGAAATAGAAGTCGGATCTCCATCACGTAGCAACAAGTCTGGTGGTCCCAACATGTAAATGGATGTAATGTTAGACTATGTAAAATGAAACTTACCTTTTATCAATAAAAATCCTGCTTTGTCTTATCAATGTTGTTAAATACTCATATGTCTCCTAGCCCCCGACTGCTTATATTAGTAGATGAACCTTACTAAAACAAAGCAGTAGACCAAGAAATTGAGCAACAACAAAGACCATGGTAGGAGTACTGATAATGTGTATAATAGAGATCTAGTGGATACTAGGAAATCATGTGGTCGGAACCAGCTGATGATTTTGGCTAGTCTAGATCTTGTCCATTATCGAATATCTCTTGTAGTCGGAAGATATAACAAAGAATGGATTTGCTGATAAGAAGATATGCATTAAGAATGAATGCAAAAAATGAAATGAATAGATAAGTACCTTTGTTTAGAACATATTCGGATCTAGTCGTATCGAATCTCAAGAATTGAAGTGGTGTAAAATATTTCGCGAAACGTGTTCATGCTCAAATCGACTGGCAGCGAGGATCGTAGGAAAAGGACCGTCACTAGGAAGCTTCTTCCAGATGGCGGGACCACATGCGAGAGGAGAGACTTCGACTAGGAGGTTTTCCGTGTCTCGACCAAAGAGCCAAACTTGAGTAGAATAGAATATTGAAATAAAATAACAGTCTTCAAATTCAAGAAAGAACGAAAACCATATAAATTGTCCGAATTGGTACTCCTTATACTCGTATGTTTCTTTAAGAAAAGAGTATTTGGTTATGTGTGTGTATCATTGAAGCAATGATCAGGACTAAAACCAGTGTGGTCTGTGACATTTAAGTCAGCAATCATGAGTATTTGAGATCCCATTGAAAGGAATATCGGAGAGAATGAGTGTCTTCTCCGACCAACCAGAAACAATAAAGGCATATGACCAGATGCGACGAATAATAAGTATAAACAACCATACTTATTGTTTTAAAAAGGAAATGCATCTTTATTGAAATATGAATGGAAATGAAATACATAAAATTAAACATAGAACTTACGCAATTGATCAATATTCCAAGAGTTAGACAAAACTTGCCCATCTTTCATAGCTAATCGTACCGATCCTGGTCGGGTAACTTCGACCACAGTGTGTGGACCTTCCCACTTAGGTGAAAGTTTGTTGCGACCCGCTTGGTTCTGAATTTTTCTAAGAACCAAATCACCTACAGCTAGGCTGCGAGGTTGCACCTTACGACTATGGTACCGACGCATGGCTTGCCGGTAGATTGCTGATCGTAGCAAAGCTTGATTTCGTCATTCTTCAAGGAAATTGATGTCATCAAGTCGTCGTTCACACTGATCACTTTCGGAAAAGCAATCAGTTCGAGCAGAACCAATTTTAAGTTCTGGAGGAAGCATGGCTTCAGCTCCGTAAACCATAAAGAATGGTGTTTCACCGGTCGCACGACTAGTTGTGGTACGAACGACCCATAATACAGAAGGAAGTTCTTGAACCCAAGCCCCTGACCTTTGAAGTAACTGGTCGAACACTCGTCGTTTGATTCCTTGCATTATGATACCATTGGCTTGCTCCACTGCTCCGTTGCTCTGCGGATGAGCAACAGAAGCGAAATGTATCTTGATACCTAGATCGTCACAGAATTCCTAAAAATTGCTACTCGAGAACTGGGCACCGTTATCGGTGATTATACGACTGGGTACACCAAATCGGGTAATCACGCTTTTTGTGAGAAACCTCTTGGCGGCTTCAGTTGTAATTTTTACAACTGGCTCGGCTTCGATCCATTTAGTGAACGTGTCAATCATGACGAAAAGGAACTCAAAGCCCCCGGGTGCTCTTGGGAAAGGTCCCAGAATGTCTAGTCCCCAAGTTGCAAAAGGCCAAGAAAGAGGAATTGTTTTCAAAGCTTGAGACAGCTGATGTACTTGTCGGCTATGAAAATGACATTGTACACACTTCGTCACGAGCTCTTTTGCATCATGAAGGGCAGTTGGCTAGTAGTATCCTTGCCTAAAGGCTTTACCAACCAAAGTTCTGTAGGAATGATGAGCTCCACAGACTCCTCCATGAATTTCGGTTAGCAATTTAATGCCATCCGAGCGAGATATGCATCTCATCAACACTCCGTGAGATCCTCGTTTGTACAAGGTACGTTCAATTAGAGTGTATGATTTGGCTTTTTGTGCTATACGATCAGCCTCTACATCATCTTCTGGAATTAGATCATGCTGAAGATAATTGTAGATCGATGTCATCCAATCTCTACCGTGATCGTGATGGCGCCAACCATCATCGACCTGTGGAGCATCCATGTTTGCAGAATCAAGGTCTGCAACCTCCTTGCGAACAACTATGTCCTCGGAAGGCTCGACTACAGAGGGTGAATCGAAGTTTCTCGAGAAAACTCCGGCGGACGGATGTCCTTGTGGAAGCCATCCGGGCCAACTAGTCTGCCAGAAAGTTTTCCTTTCTAGGAATGTGTTGGATCTGAAAACCAAAGAAATGCTTTTCGAGTTTCCGTACTTCCGCCAGATATGATGACATCTTGGTACTAGAGCATTGATACTCTTTCCCTACTTGATTCACTACTAGTTGAGAATCGCCTTTCACTAGCATTCTACGAATCCCGAGCGAACGAGCTGCTCGAAGTCCTGCCAGCAAACCTTTGTATTCTGCCACATTGTTAGTAGCAGGAAAATTTAACTGAATAGTGTACTTTATTTGTTCGCCAGTAGGGGAAATCAAGACGACCCCAGCCCCCGAGCCGTGCAACATCAAGGAACCGTCGAAGTACATTGTCCACTCATCGTGGTGCTCGTACTCGGGCCCCTAGGTGGGTTCAGGGTTTGTCCATTCGGCAATGAATTCTGCTATTGCCTGGGACTTGATTGCTGTTTGTGGGATAAAATGGAGATCGAACGCCCCAAGCTCAACCGCCCATTTTGCTATTTGTCCTGATGACTCCCTGTTTCCTAGGACTTGACCAAGAGGATATCAGTAGGTATGACCACTTTATGGGCCTGAAAATAATACCTTAGTTTCCTTGAGGCCATAAGGAGACCATAGAGCAACTTTTGTACCTGCGGATACCTTTCTTTTGGTCCATGCAAGACTTCATTTACGTAATATATTGGTCGTTGAACATGGTCTCGTTCTACGACCAATACACCACTAACCGTTTGTGGCGTTGCTGCCACGTAAATTAGCAATGTTTCTCCCAATCTCGGAGAGACTAAAATTGGGGGACTCGTAAGGTACCATTTTAATTCTTCAAAGGCGCTGCTCGCCTCTTTAGTCCATTCAAAACTCCCATATTTCCGGAGAAGCTTAAAGAAAGATAGTCCTTTTTCGCCTAATCATATATGAAACGACTTAACGCTACCATACTGTAACAGCCCTAAGTTAGGGTTTGTGTTTCAAACGTAAATTATGAGGAGAAATAAAAACTTTGGTGCCTCATGAAATCATTTGAAAGTTTCTACATTTTTCCCTAGCAATTTCCATTTTCTATAATTGTATTCTAGTGAATGGAAGTGGTTGTCAACAAAATTCTTGACCTTAAACTTGTGATCATCCTCTGCAAGTATTTTTCCTATCATCTTGACCATCCTAGTTACCTCCCTGAAAAATTTCACAACTTTTAGATTTTGTTTGCTATTTCAAATGGCCAAGTCAAACCAGTTTAGAAATCTGGTCAAACCTCTGGACAGCAACTTGTGAATTTTCTTGGGAGAAATCTAGTGCATGAAAATTCCTGGAAAAATTACACAAGGTTGTCCTCTGTCCCTGTAAGCTCCCATACAAATTTCAGAATTTTTGGAGCTCGGGAGCTATCTCTAAGAATTCCCCAAACACGCTTAGCCTTTTTAATTCAAAATGTCGGATCACTGTTCCTCGGGCTCGAACCCGAGCCCGACTCAAGTCCGACCGCGCCGCTCGGCTCGATCGCGCCAACTAACTACGCCACCTCGAGCCCGATCTTTGTCTACCGTCCGATGCAGATCGTGCGGCCCGCCTGCGCCCGATGCAATCGACCTGTCCGATTGCACCCATGAATCTCGACCGTCCAATCTAGATCTAACGGTCGACATGATCTTGATCGAGTTAAACCAACTCGTCACGCCGCACCAGACTTGGACTCGAGCCACCCCCTTCTCTCTCGCTGACAACCCGGTCCCACTCGCCAGACCTTTCCCTCCACGCGGCGTTTACCGAGCGCCAGCTCTCCCGCGCGCTCGCTCTCTCTCCCGCGCGCCGCTCTTCACCACCCCGGCGCATGCGTGCCGCCACGTCGCCACGCCGGTCACCTCGCCGCCTTACCGCCTCCACCTTGCTGCCTCCGCCCTCCTCTTCAAAAGCTAGCGGAGGGCTTCACCTACCTGGTTTCCCTTCTCCTCCTCTGTCCATTTCCTCCTCTGAGCTCCAGAAGCCGTGAGTGCCGCCTCGCCGCCTCCGAGCGTTCCGGCTGCTCCGGCGATCTCCGAGCTCGGCCGATCGCCTCACGGCGTGTTCCGCATCCCCAGGAAGTGAACCCCTCAAGAAATTCCGGGTTTCATCGCCTGTGGAGCTGCGCTCACTCCTTCTTCTCCAACTCCGGCTGATTCCGCCTCTCCCGCCGCCGCGTCTTCTCCGGCGAGTTCCAGCTCGATTCCTCTCTCGGTGAGCATCGCCTGGACTCCATCTTTCTTCCCCGATCACTCACACGCTCTCTCCTTCACCTCAGGTCCTTGCCGGCGGTGACCACCTCGCGCCGCCGCAGTCTCTCGTCGCCGGGCCATCTCCGGCAGCCGCCTTAGCTCCGCGTCATCCCGGTGAGTTCCTGGTGACCCATTGATGCTCATGCGCGCTAGTTTTCACCTTCTTCTTCTCTGGCGCAGTCGCCCCTTGTCACCTCCACGGCCGCCGCGCTCCGTCGCCACGCCGCCACGGTGCATCTCCGGCTGCCTCGAGACCACCTTCAGCTTCAGCAGTCCTCCAGCAACCCATTTTGGCTGTCACACCTACCGCGCCGCCACTCCTTCGCCGGCGACGAAACCAGGTCCAGAGCCGCCCGAGCCATCCCCTGTTTGCCTCTCTGTTCTCTCTTTCAATCTGCATGACAGTGGGGCCCACCTCCCTTAAGCCAAGTTTTAGCTGATAATCAAACTTAGGGATGTTCATTAGTTCACTCTCTTGCATGATCAAAATTGGTAATTGAGGTTTGAAAGTATTTTAGTGCTAGTCTCTGTATGTTTCTCTGTTGTCGTTTTTCTGTTGTCAGTAATTTGATTTTGGTGTCATGCTTATGCTTTTGATTCTTGTTAGTGCTTGATGACTCCCTTAAGTAGTAGTGTTTAGCAATAAATTAATTAGTTAGTCTCTATAGGTTTCAAATCACTTGTTGGCTTGTATGATCTAAGAAGCTGTTAATGGAACTAGTTGTCTTGCCTCTGTACTTGTGGTTTCGCGTTTACAGTGTGGTAAGGCTTTGTAGTAGTAGCATGCTGAAATTTGTTAGTCTTGCAAGTATTGGTGTGATGCTTAGGAGTGTGAATAGCTGAGTATCTTTAAAACCCTAACTTAGTTAGAAAATTTTCCTTAGCATCTTAATTGGATATTTAGCTAGTTAGTGTTCTTATAGCAAACATGTAGGTCTAAATGATTTTATCACTTTGTAAGTTGCATAGAATAACTAGTTAATTAAGATAAGATAAGGTATTTGATGCTTAGTTAATAGATGTGCACACAATCACCATCAAAGTCTGTCGAAAGATTAAAACATATAAGAAGATTGATTTTGTGGTTAGCTTGGTAAGTAAGTGAGTTTGGGTAGATCAATCACATGAAAACATGTCTAATTTAAATCATCTCCGTAGCAGCTAATTTGTTGTCCTATTGTAATGGTCTAGCTTCTGTGTTATAGATTTGTGGTTGTTTTTGAAATTTTAAGTTTTGTCGGTGTTATTGGTTCTTATTTGTTGTTTTTGCTCGATCGATAGATTGCGACGAGTCTGGTTTTATCGAGAGCGATCCCGCAAAACGTTGAGCATCTCGAGCAACAGCAGACTAGACAAGCCGTTTGATCATGTTAATCCCAAGTATTTTAAAGTCTAATATTTTGTTTCAACTGTATGTATGCATCGCTTAATTTGTGTTAAATTGGTTAGTTAATCCTTTAGATGCATAATCTGTAGGTAAATGATTATCCTCTACTACCTGAGCTAGGTTATGTCTCTGTGAATAGAGATCGTTGGATGATCTCTTGTCACTTAGTAGATACGATTTCAATTGCTTAGACATGCTTAGTATAGGTAGAAATGGGCGGTTATCGACTTAGTCGGTAACCTTGATCACACAAAATTTACTATAACTTTATGTTTCAGCATTTTTTTGCTATGTTAATTGCAAAACTAAAACTGAAAACAAAAATGATTTAGACTTGGGCACAACGGTATGATTGGTGTGATATGTTGGGTGTGACTGGAATGGTGCCCGAGTCAGTTAAGGACCGAGTTACTTGCGCCACCGTACTGAGCATTTTGCGTGCTAACCACACTAGAGGGTATGGGACCTCTCTTGACCTAGTACTTTGGCGTGTATTGGCTCCGGGTCGCAGGAGGGATGGTGTTGGGAGCATGGTAGTTGTCCGAAAAGCTTTACCCCGCAAAGGTAGTTGTCTTTTCGGCTTTACCATGTAAGCGTATGGATTTCTATCCATACGAGCGGCTCGTAGTTAATACACAATATTGGAAAAAGTCTCGTAGGACTTAGTGTCAAGCATACCTTCTAAGTGTGCTTTGGCTTAAAGGCGATGCGAAGTGTGGGTACATTGGTACACCCCGCAGGTTAAAACTATTCGAATAGCCTCGCCCTAGGTTATGGACACGCTCGGATACGCCCGTAAGAACTAGACTACAACATTTAAATTAAAACTTGATGGGTGGTACGAATGCGGGATTAGTGCTATTGTTGTGGTGACTATTGGGATAGTCACTTCTAGGTCGTTTATCTTTACTCTTTTGTTATTATTATCCTTACTGTTATTTCAACATTATAAATGAATTACAAACTTGCCTTCAAATTGTATTACTTTATTGCAAATAAATTTGGCTTTGTGCAAATGAAACATATGGCCTCCACCAAATAAGCCTGCATGTAGCATATGAACAGGTCTGCTAGTTCACACGTCAGTCTTGCGAGTACAAAGACAATCTTTGTACTCATCGGCTTTGCTTAATGTTTTTGTTGCAGAGGAAGAAGGTGAGCCGAGCCCCAAGGGCTTCACTTCTGTGAGTTGTGCTGCCGCTTCGTGTGACGACTAGGCTTGGCGGTCCGGTCAGATGCCTTGTGGGTTGAAGGCACACTGATTGGCTTTGTTTATGGCCATCTTATGGAACTTTTGCTTCCGCTGTCTGTCTTATTTATTTGTGTATCTTTTGGCCGGTCGGCCTTTGTCTGTAATAACTCTACTGTTGTTACTTTCTGCTTAGTAGTGTAATGTTTGGACTCTATGTTTGGAATGGAGTTGATGCATAATTTTGTGGTGAGGTATGTATACTTTGCTCGAAGTATACATATCTCGAGGCTCTGATTTATTTGATTTGTGATGCTAGGGCCAGGTGGGTGGTTAAGCATTACAAGCCAAATAAATTGGGGTCCTCACAAAGTTGGTATCAGAGCCATTCTGACCGTAGTAACCCAAGCATAGTCGTCCTTAGGATATTTTGGAAAGGCTTATTTTCAAAGTATAAAAAGGGTTTATGAAAACCTAGGCAGTATCTTAGCCTTCTACTCTCATCTTACTCTAATTTGAGTTTTTAAAACTTGGTTTCTCTCTTCCCTTTCAAAAGATAGTTACTACTGTGTGAATTAGTATTTGGGAGAAGCATGGAAGGCTAATCTAACTAAAACTTGTGGGAACATAAGGGTAAAATGTGTTGTAAGTCTGCTAAGTGTCTAAATTTTGTCAGTTGGCTTTGTGACTTGAAGTTTTGCATTTAGTTCGTCTTTGTTTTAAACTGTTTGGTGATTTATCGATTTCTTGCTCTCGCCTATCACTAACCTATCTTAGTGAAACAGATGGCCGGAGAACGCGTGGCGATCACCGGTGGTCATGATGAGGAGCTTCCCCCTCCTCCGACTATGGCTGAGGTTCTCGCTCAGATCGAGCGAAACCGCATGGATTCGATGCGCATTTTGGAGGTTATTGCTAGGAATACCTCCACTCCTGCCGGTGCCTCCGGATCTGGAGGTGGCGGGCACCAGACTCGCGGGGACTTGCGAGTTCCTCCGCACGCGCCGCCGACTTTCTCCCGCTCCGAGGACCCTCTCGATGCGGATGATTGGTGCGCATGGTTGAGCGAAGCTCAACATAGCTCGATGCCGAGCCCAGGAGAAGGCACTCTTGGCGTCCCACCACCTGAGGGCGCAAAGACTCTCATGGTGGGAGAACTACCTGCCATGCAGCCCGGGCCATGTAGTCACCGGAGGAGTTCAGATCAGCTTTCGTCGGGCCCACATCCTCGATGGCCCGATGAAGTCAAGAAGAAAGAATTCCTCGCGCTCAAGCAAGGGCGCATTACGTGACGGATTACATGCACGAGTTTAATCATTTGGCTCGTTATGCTCGGGAGGTGGCCTCAGATGAGGCTAAGTAGGAGAAGTTTATGGATGGCTTGTCCGAGGAGCTGCAGGACAAGCTATCTATTGTGGACTTCTCCGACTTTCAGGCCTTAGTGGATAAGGCCATCGTTGCAGAGCATAAGGCAAAGGCGCTGGGTGAGTCCATAGCGCAAATGGGAGGCCCATCGATCCGCTCGTGCCACCTCACTGCGTCCTCGGTGGGCGGCACGAGGCCCGTTCTTTTGCTCCACCAACACCGAGGCCATCAGCACCAGCTCCTCAACCACCGTAGGCCGTGTTTCAGCCACGTGCGCCTGCGATCCAGCAGCAGGGTGACCTCCGCAATCCGGCGGCCGAGGTTACTTGTTTTCGCTGCCACAACAAGGGCCACTACGCCAACGCTTGCCCTCAGAGTGCTGGAGCGGCCCCTCGTCCTAATGGAGGGCGCGGGCCGGGAAGTGGTCACCCACCTGACCAGAAGATCATCCAGAAGAACCAGGGTGCGAGCAGCGGTCGAGTCAACCATCTTTCAGCTGAGGAGGCTCAGGAGGCGCCAGATGTTGTGATGGGTACACTTCTTGTCAATTAAATTCCTGCTGCAGTATTATTTGATTCTGGAGCATCGCATTCTTTTGTTTCAAAATCTTTTGCTGCTGCTGGTGGTCTTCACTGTGTTCCTATGTGAGTTCCTTTGCTCATTCGCTCTCCGGGGTCGGAAATGAGAGCTGATTTAGAATGTCGGGATGTTCCTATCGAAGTCAAAGGAGTGGGATTCTTGGCAAATCTCATCCTGCTCAATTCAGCGAGCCTGGATGTAATTCTTGGCATGGATTGGTTGTCCCAACACATGGGACAGATCGATTGTGCCAAGAAGATGATTTTCCTCACCAACCTTTCCGGCGAACAGATTGGCTTTTCTCCGCAGCTGCAAGGGTCACACCTTTGTGCACTTGTAGCAAAGCCAGCTTTGAAGATTCAGGAGGTTCCCACCGTTTGTGATTTTGAGGATGTCTTTCCCGAAGATTTGCCTGGGATGCCTCCAGTTCGAGACCTTGAGTTTGTCATTGAGTTGCTGCCCGGTACCACTCCGATTTCAAAGGCGCCGTATCGGATGCCTCCCAATGAGTTAGAAGAATTGAAGAAGCAGCTTGGTGAGCTCCAAGCAAAGGGTTTCATCCGTCCCAGTTCATCTCCTTGGGGTTGTCCGGTGATCTTTGTGAAGAAGAAGGACAAGACTTTGCGCATGTGTGTTGATTACCGTCCGCTCAATGAGGTGACGGTGAAGAACAAATATCCTCTACCCGCATTGATGATCTTTTGACCAGCTTGTCTGCAAATCGTGTTCTCCAAGATTGATCCGAGATTGGGATATCATCAAGTCCGGATCGTATGAAGATATTCAAGACGGCTTTCACTACTCGTTATGGTCTTTACGAGTATACCGTCATGTCTTTCGCTTAACCAATGCTCCACTTATTTCATGAACCTCATGAACTCGTGATTCATGGAATATTTGGATAAGTTCGTGGTGGTGTTTATTGATGATATTCTTATCTATTCCAAGATCAAGAAGAGCATCTTGAGCATCCAAGATTGTTTTGGGCAAGTTGCGAGAACACCACTATATGCGAAGTTCAAGAAATGCGAGTTCGTTGAAGGAAGTGGCATTCTTGGGCCATGTTCTTTCACCGGAGGCGTAGTCGTGATCCCAAAGAAGGTCGATGTTCTATCTTGGGGTCAGCCAAGTCACCATGGATGTGCGGAGTTTTCTTGGTTTAGCGGGCTACTACCGCCGCTTTATCGAGAATTTCTCCAAGATCGCGGCCGATGACCGAATTGCTCAAGAAGGACAAGAAGTTCGTGTGGTCCTCTGCCATGATGAGAGCTTTCGAGAGCTCAAACAACATTGACTTCACTCCAGTTCTTACTCTTCCCGATGTCCACAAGAGCTTTGATATCTATTATGATGCCTCTCGTCGTGGACTCGGGTGTGTTCTTATGCAAGAAGGCAAGGCGGTTGCCTATGCATCTAGGCGCTTGAGACCTCACGAGCTCAATTATCCCACCCATGATTTAGAGCTTGTCTGTGGTTCATGCACTCAAGATTTGGCGGCATTATCTCGATCGGAAACCGTGAGGTGAATTTCGATCACAAGAGCTTGAAATATTTGTTCACCCAACAGATCTGAACCTCGTGCAGGAGATGGTTGGAATTGATCAAAGATTATGACATGGGTATTCAGTATCATCCTGGCAAGGCCAATGTGGTCGCTGATGCACTTAGCCGAAAGGTGTATTGCAATACTTTGATGATCCAAGAGCAGCAACCTGCACTTATTGCAGAATTTCAGCGTCTCAACTTGGGTTTGGTTGAGCATGGTTCCCTTGCTGCCCTGGTTGTGCAACCGACCTTGGTGGATCAAGTCAAGGTAGCCCAGCAATCAGATGACGGTGTGAACCAGATCAAGCAGAACATCAAGAATGGATCAGCCAAGTGCTTTACAGAAGATGAGCATGGTGTTGTGTGGTTTGGGCAGCGTCTCGTGGTTCCAAAGGTTCCGGAATTGCGGGATTTGATTCTCCATGAGGCCCATGATTCGCCCTTGTCTATCAATCCCGGGGCCACCAAAATTTATCAAGATCTGCGTCAGAGATTCTGGTGGACTCGCATGAAGCGCGAGATTGCCAGGTTCGTTGCCAGATGCGACGTATGTTGTCATGTCAAGGCCGAGCATCAGCGTCCAGCGGGTCTTCTTCAGCCCTTACCTATACCAGAGTGGAAATGGGATTCTGTGGGTATGGACTTCATCACTGGTCTGCCCCGTACTTCTTCAGGGAAAGATGCCTTATGGGTTATCATTGATCGATTGACGAAGGTGGCCCACTTCCTTCCAGTGCGATCGAAGATTGATGTGAATCAGCTAGAAGATCTTTACATATCCCGCATTGTGAGCTTGCACGGCGTGCCACGAACGATTGTGTCAGATCGTGGTTCCCTGTTCACTTCTCGGTTCTGGCACAGTTTACACGAAGCCATGGGGACCCGTCTTTCTTTTAGCACAGCCTACCATCCTCAGACTGATGGTCAGACGGAGCGAGTTAATCAGGTGCTTGAAGATATGCTCTGTGCTTGTGTTCTTTCCTATGGGAAGAATTGGGAGAAATGCCTACCGCTCGCCGAGTTCTCCTACAACAACAGCTTCCAAGCTAGTCTCGGTATGGCACCATTTGAGGCCTTGTATGGGCGGCGATGCAGAACACCATTGAACTGGTTAGAAACTGGGGAGAGACAGTTCTTTGGCCCAGATTCCATCAATGAGGCTGAAAGTCAAGTGCAGTTGATTTGTGAGCACTTGCGCGTAGCTCAGTCCAGGCAGAAGAGCTATGCAGACCGGCGTCGCCGTGAGTTGAGTTTCAAGCCCAATGACTTTGTGTATCTCAAAGTCTCACCTCTGAAGGGTCATCGTCGTTTCGGTGTCAAGGGCAAATTGGCTCCTCGGTATGTCGGACCCTACCGCATCATCGATAGAGTGGGAGCTGTTGCATACAAGCTAGAATTGCCGGCTACACTTGAAGGAGTGCATGATGTATTCCATGTATCACAATTGAAGAAATGCCTCCGTGTTCCGGTGGAGGAAACGCCATTGGAAAATATCGATGTGCAAGAAGATCTGTCCTACCGCGAGCATCCTGTGCGCATTCTTGAAGAATCTGAACGGAGGACTAGAAACCGTGTGATCAAGTTCCTCAAAGTTCAGTGGTCGAATCACTCCGAGGATGAAGCTACCTGGGAGCGGGAAGATCGTCTCGTCTGCACTACACATCCTTCTTCTCCCGATGTCGTAATCTCTGGCGAGATTCTGTAAGGGGGAGATTTGTAACAGCCCTAAATTCGGGTTTGTGTTTCAAATGTAAATTATGAGGAGAAATAAAAACTTTGGTGCCTCATGAAATCATTTGAAAGTTTCTACATTTTTCCCTAGCAATTTCCATTTTCTATAATTGTATTCTAGTGAATGGAAGTGGTTGTCAACAAAATTCTTCACCTTAAACTTGTGATCATCCTCTGCAAGTATTTTTCCTATCATCTTGACCATCCTAGTTACCTCCCTGAAAAATTTCACAACTTTTAGATTTTGTTTGCTATTTCAAATGGCCAAGTCAAACCAGTTTAGAAATCTGGTCAAACCTCTGGACAGCAGCTTGTGAATTTTCTTGGGAGAAATGTAGTGCATGAAAATTCCTGGAAAAATTACACAAGGTTTTCCTCTGTCCCTGTAAGCTCCCATAAAAATTTCAGAATTTTTGGAGCTCGGGAGCTATCTCTAAAAATTCCCCAAACACGCTTAGCCTTTTTAATTCAAAATCTGGGATCACTGTTCCTCGGGCTCGAACCCGAGCCCGACTCAAGTCCGACCGCGCCGCTCGGCTCGATCGCGCCAACTAACTGCGCCGCCTCGAGCCCGATCTTTGTCGACCGTCCGATGCAGATCGTGCGGCCCGCTGCGCTTCGTGCTGTCGACTGTCTGACAGCACCCATGAATCTCGGCCGTCAATCTAGATCTAACGGTCGACATGATCTTGATCGAGTTAAACCAACTCGTCACGCCGCACCAGACTTGGACTCGAGCCACCCCCCTTCTCTCTCGCTGACAACCCGGTCCCACTCGCCAGACCTTTCCCTCCACGCGGCGTTTGCCGAGCGCCAGCTCTCCCGCGCGCTCGCTCTCTCTCGCGCGCCGCTCTTCACCGCCCCGGCGCATGCGTGCCGCCACGTCGCCACGCCGGTCACCTCGCCGCCTTACCGCCTCCACCTTGCTGCCTCCGCCCTCCTCTTCAAAAGCCAGCCGAGGGCTTCACCTACCTGGTTTCCCTTCTCCTCCTCTGTCCATTTCCTCCTCTGAGCTCCAGAAGCCGTGAGTGCCGCCTCGCCGCCTCCGAGCGTTCCGGCTGCTCCGGCGATCTCCGAGCTCGGCCGATCGCGTCACGGCGTGTTCCGCATCCCCAGGAAGTGAACCCCTCAAGAAATTCCGGGTTTCATCGCCTGTGGAGCTGCGCGCACTCCTTCTTCTCCAACTCGGCCGATTCGCCTCTCCGCGCGCGTCTTCTCCGGCGAGTTCGAGCTCGATTCCTCTCTCGGTGAGCATCGCCTGGACTCCATCTTTCTTCCCCAATCACTCACACGCTCTCTCCTTCACCTCAGGTCCTTGCCGGCGGTGACCACCTTGCGCCGCCGCAGACTCTCGTCGCCGGGCCATCTCCGTGACGCCTTAGCTCGCGTCATCGGTGAGTTCTCGTGACCCATTGATGCTCATGCGCGCTAGTTTTCACCTTCTTCTTCTCTGGCGCAGTCGCCCCTTGTCACCTCCACGGCCGCCGCGCTCCGTCGCCACGCCGCCACGGTGCATCTCCGGCTGCCTCGAGACCACCTTCGACTTCAGCGATCCTCCAAAGAACCCATTTTGGTCAGTCACACCTACGCGCGCCACTCCTTCGCCGGCGATTTAAACCAGTCGAGCCGCCGAGCCATCCCCTGTTTGCCTCTCTGTTCTCTCTTTCAATCTCCATGACAGTGGGGCCCACCTCCCTTAAGCCAAGTTTTAGCTGATAATCAAACTTAGGGATGTTCATTAGTTCACTCTCTTGCATGATCAAAATTGGTAATTGAGGTTTGAAAGTATTTTAGTGCTAGTCTCTGTATGTTTCACTGTTGTCATTTTTCTGTTGTCAGTAATTTGATTTGGGTGTCATGCTTATGCTTTTGATTCTTGTTAGTGCTTGATGACTCCCTTAAGTAGTAGTGTTTAGCAAGAAATTAATTAGTTAGTCTCTATAGGTTTCAAATCACTTGTTGGCTTGTATGATCTAAGAAGCTGTTAATGGAACTAGTTGTCTTGCCTCTGTACTTGTGGTTTCGCGTTTACAGTGTGGTAAGGCTTTGTAGTAGTAGCATGCTGAAATTTGTTAGTCTTGCAACATATTGGTGTGATGCTTAGGAGTGTGAATAGCTGAGTATCTTTAAAACCCTAACTTAATTAGAAAATTTTACTTAGCATCTTAATTGGATATTTAGCTAGTTAGTGTTATAGCAAACTTGTAGGTCTAAATGATTTTATCACTTTGTAAGTTGCATAGAATAACTAGTTAATTAAGATAAGATAAGGTATTTGATGCTTAGTTAATAGATGTGCACACAATCACCATCAAAGTCTGTTGAAAGATTAAAACATATAAGAGGATTGATTTTGTGGTTAGCTTGGTGTAACGTCCCAAAATTTGGATTTTCAAAAATCTTTTGAGTAGTTTAGGTCCCTGGAAAATTTCACCAATTTTATTTGAATTAATAAAGCTTAATTGGAATTTTCCTAAATCAAAAATATTTAATTTGACTAATATAAACATTAATTAAATAAAAATTTATGTTATTTGGCTTCCTTGTCCTTCAAGGAATTTTTGGGTATTTTCTGAGATTTTTTTCGGATTTGTTTGCTATTTTATTTGGTCTCCTTGATTTTCGGGATTTCTTTTAATTCCGAAAATCAGTTTTTCTCTCTCCTGCCCACGTGCTACAGTAATGCGCGAATCACTGTTCATCGTCGTTTCCAACGAGCGCAGCACGAGTCCTTTCTCGCATGCGTGAGCAAAACAAATATTCCAAATCGATATCTTCCTCCACGGTGCATATAAAAGCGAGCCGTTTGCGCCACGCGTCGTGTTGATCCCCTCTTCCAATCCCCGAATTGGTTTCCTCCAAACCGATCTATTTTCGCCGCAATCTCCAGAAAACCGAGCTCCAACCAAAGTCTTCTCGTGAATGCGCCTTCGTCCGACGTCCGTTGGCGAACCGTCTGCGGCGTTGGCTTCGCGTCGTCGCCTCTCGTCATGGTTCCATCCACTTTGCCCGTAATCGCCGAGCACCGTCGGCCATTAGAGTCCAACCGTGTTCTTCGCGTTCGCTTCCTTGGTGAGTTTTCCAAAATCCGACCGCGCCATCGCGTCCGCTCGTCGTTCCTTTCCGCTTTGCCCTTCGCCGCTACGCCTACGCCGCGCCGCGGCCACGCGTGCAATGTTCATGTATGTGTACTGTTCATGTCTATGGTGCGACGTTTGGTGCGTATGTGTTCGATCCGTAGTCTTTACCTTTCGTAGCTCGAGTCTCTGGTCATCTATTTAATCCATGCATCCTCTCTGTTAGTTCTTTAGTCTTTGTTTTGCCTTCCCAAAGATCAAAATCCTTGCCACCGCCACGTACCAAATATTAGCCTCGAGTTTCTTCCTGTTCTCTGTAATCTATTTTTGTTTCTTGTTCTATTCGGTTGATCGCTCCGATTCGACCGCTCCTGATAATTCTTTCTCTCAATTGCTATGCTATCTCTCGCGCCAAAAGACCAACTGAAACACGCCCCTTGTTCTCTGTTCATGTATGTACAGCAATATCTAAGCAATTTGTTCTCTGATGCTTCGTGTCTTCCTTTCTTGTCTTTGATGTGCAGAGCCAAATATTTATTCTTTGCTTTGCCATCTCTCTACCATGTCAATGCCGCCATGCCGCCATGATCAGGTTGAACAAATCTCTGTTTATGTTGCCTTCAATTGCATCTCTAGATTTCTCTTTCTTTTCCATCAAATTAATGTATCACAGCTATACATCTAATACTTTCTTTCCTTGTGGACCCATTGCCATCCATACAAATTTATATCTCTCTAAACACATGTAGACCCACATGTCATCCTCCTAATTAAACACCATAATTATTTATCTCACTTACATGCGGGTCCCGTATGTCAGTCAACCTTGGTCAAACCCTTGTTCATGAGCTTGGTCCACCGTGGACTAGCATATCTCTGTGGACCTGGTCCATAGACTAGTGGCCCACATGTCAACCCCTAATCCTATTTTCGGGAATTAATTTAATTCTTGGAAAATCCTTTTATCTTATTGGTCCCACTTGTCACTCTCTCTACCTTATTTCTGGAATTATTTTAATTCTAGAAATCCATAAATACCTGTCAGTCCCACCTATCATATACTCGTTCTTTTTCTAAATATTTTCGGAATAGAATATTCTGAGAATATTCCGTAGAGCTTTTTCATCATTTCATGTGAATTCCAATCTTCCAAAAGCCATATCTTCTTCATCCGAATTCCGATTGAACCCATTCAAGTTTCTAAATTCATCTAAATTCAATATCTACCTTCCAGTACCATTCAATTTCAATTTGGAGTTTATTTGATTTGTCTTTTTGAATTTAGTTTGTTTTGCGCTTTCTTTCTCGTTAGACGCCGAAGTCCCGGAATCGTCCGAAGGAGCTGAAGATCAAGCAAGTAGAAGATTGAAGATAAAATAAGATCACCATTGCTATAGCAAGGCAAGTCATACCTTTGATCATCTTGAACCCAGTTTTCAAATTACGTTGTGTTAAATTATTGCATTCTACTTTAATTATTTATTTAAATGCTTTGGGCATAGTTATTATCCAAATTGTTATCCCACCTTGGCCTTGTATGTCATAATTCCTTGTCACCCTAGATTGGTTTAGTTGGTAATATTATAACACCAACGTGGGTTGGTTAGACGCGAGTACAATTGCTTAGCCATGCTACGAATCATCATCTCATGTGAGTCGCAAATATTAATTATGACTAAGTGACTATGGAACTTTGTGTAAAACTGTGTGCTATGTGTTATTACTTCGTGATGGCATGTGTTGCACTAAAACCAACTGGGTGGTAAAGGATTTAGACTGAGGCAAGTGGTGGAGACTGTGTGACATGGTGGACTATGTGATGGGTATGATAATCTGTGTGGCTTAGTTAGAATATGGAAGTCTTGCCTTGGTCAATTAAGGACTTAACTTTGTGCGCCATTGAACTGAGCCTTACTGTACGACCACATGCCTGGTATGGGACGGGCCTAACTTAGTAAGTTATGGATTCTCGGCATTGATGTTCAGGTGGTAGGTTAGGCTTTGTGATAGGGTGGAGGTGTGACTACTTGGTGGTTGCATCACGGGAGGATTCGTCGTCCCTGTCCAACGGTGTGTGTTATGCATGGGCTATGTGATATGTATAACGGTTTGTAAGCACACTGGGAATGTCAACGTTGGAGATGAAGTTGCCGAACTGTTATGTTACGATTAGTGCTAGCTACACTAGTTGTATCGTGTGGGTAAAGTGTACAAACCTCTGCAGAGTGTTAATCAATCTATTCGAATAGCCGCGTCTTGGTCATGGACAACGCTCGGGATTTCACATGAGGGTAGTGTTCATAAAATGTGGGATTGGGAGTGTGTGATCTCAATCATATGGTGTGTGAATTAATCGATTAGTTGTGTGTCTTTGTGGAAACAATCATTAAATTATTATTGCTTATTTGTTTTAACTTATGTTTTCAATCTATTATTTGTATTCAATGGCAAATGTTGCATTTTCAAAATAACCACGAAGCCATTCCTTTGGAATAAGCCCATATATATATTGCATTCGTGGTATGATTTGCAGTCGGTTGTGTACTCACGCTTGTTGTAAAACTTGCGCCAAACCTACGAAATGGAAGAATCGTTGGTCAACAAGGTCTACTTCAAGGATCGAGAAGAACTAGGTCGCGCACTTCACCGATTGCACTGTGGGCATATGGATGGGCTTCACCGAGTTATTCCGTTTCGTTCATTTGCGACTTCTTGAGCTATTCGCCTCCGAGGCATTAATTGTAAGCTTTGACCTTAAGGTCTTTACTCTGATATTTATTGTTATTTGCCTATTTATTAGTCATCTTTGTATATGGAAATGATATTTCATCGATGTTGCCACTGTGTGCACTAGCGTGATCCTGGACTAGTGCAGTATACACAGAGGGTCCAGAATTGTATTTTTGGGTCCCGACACTTGGTAAGTAAGTGAGTTTGGGTAGATCAATCACATGAAAATATGTCTAATTTAAATCATCTCCGTAGCAGCTAATTTGTTGTCCTATTGTAATGGTCTAGCTTCTGTGTTATAGATTTGTGGTTGTTTTTGAAATTTTGAGTTTTGTCGGCGTTATTGGTTCTTATTTGTTGTTTTTGCTCGATCGATAGATTGCGACGAGTCTGGTTTTATCGAGAGCGATCCTCCGCAACAGGTTGAGCATCCTGAGCAACAGCAGCCAGGCAAGCAGTTTGATCATGTTAATCCCAGTATTTTAAAGTCTAATATTTTGTTTCAACTGTATGTATGCATCGCTTAATTTGTGTTAAATTGGTTAGTTAATCCTTTAGATGCATAATCTGTAGGTAAATGATTATCCTCTACTACCTGAGCCTAGGTTATGTGCTGTGAATAGAGATCGTTGGATGATCTCTTGTCACTTAGTAGATACGATTTCAATTGCTTAGACATGCTTAGTATCGGTAGAAATGGGCGGTTATCGACTTAGTCGGTAACCTTGATCACACAAAATTTACTATAACTTTATGTTTCAGTATTTTTTTGCTATGTTAATTGCAAAACTAAAACTGAAAAGAAAAATGATTTAGACTTGGGCACAACGGTATGATTAGTGTGATCTGTTGGGTGTGACTGGAATGGTGCTCGAGTCAGTTAAGGACCGAGTTACTTGCGCCACCGTACTGAGCATTTTGCGTGCTAACCACACTAGAGGGTATGGGACCTCTCTTGACCTAGTACTTTGGCGTGTATTGGCTCCGGGTCGTAGGAGGTCGCAGGAGGGATGGTGTTGGGAGCATGGTAGTTGTCCGAAAAGCTTTACCCCGCAAAGGTAGTTGTCTTTTCGGCTTTACCATGTAAGCGTATGGATTTCTATCCATACGAGCGGCTCGTAGTTAATACACAATATTGGAAAAAGTCTCGTAGGACTTAGCTGTGCCGGCATACCTTCGGAAGTGTGCTTTGGCTTAAAGGCGGCCTGAAGTGTGGGTACATTGGTACACCCCTGCAGGGTTAAAACTATTCGAATAGCCTCGTCCTAGGTTATGGACACGCTCGGATACGTCCCGTAAGAACTAGACTACAACATTTAAATTAAAACTTGATGGGTGAGTGCGAATGCGGGATTCGTGCTATTGTTGTGGTGACTATTGGGATAGTCACTTCTAGGTCGTTTATCTTTACTCTTTTGTTATTATTATCCTTACTGTTATTTCAACATTATAAATGAATTGCAAACTTGCCTTCAAACTGTATTACTTTATTGCAAATAAATTTGGCTTTGTGCAAATGAAACATATGGCCTCCACCAAATAAGCTTTGCATGTAGCATATGAACAGTGCGCTAGTTCACACGTTGTCTTGTGAGTACAAAGACAATCTTTGTACTCATCGGCTTTGCTTAATGTTTTTGTTGCAGAGGAAGAAGGTGAGCCCAAGGGCCTCACTTCTGTGAGTTGTGCTGCCGCTTCGTGTGACGACTAGGCTTGGCGGTCCGGTCAGATGCCTTGTGGGTTGAAGGCACACTGATTGGCTTTGTTTATGGCCATCTTATGGCACTTTTGCTTCCGCTGTCTGTCTTGTTTATTTGTGTATCTTTTGGCCGGTCGGCCTTTGTCTGTAATAACTCTACTGTTGTTACTTTCTGCTTAGTAGTGTAATGTTTGGACTCTATGTTTGGAATGGAGTTGATGCATAATTTTGTGGTGAGGTATGTATACTGCTTTCTGGGAAGTATACATATCTCGAGGCTCGGTTTATTTGATTTGTGATGCTAGGGCCAGGTGGGTGGTTAAGCATTACAAGCCAAATAAATTAGGGTCCTCACACATACAACCGGTTAGTTTCTGAACTTCTTTCTTTGTGGTCGGATCGTTCATCTGATCGATGGCAGCGATTTTCGCTGGATTTGCTTCGATGCCTCTAGCCGAAACTAGGAATCCAAGAAGCTTTCCCGACGAAACTCCGAACACACATTTATCTGGATTTAACTTAAGGTTATGACGTCTTAAGTTATTGAAAGTCTCCTGTAGATCTAGAATATGATCGCCGGCGTTGATGCTCTTTACGACCAGATCATCGACGTAGGCTTCAAGATTCCGACCTATCTGTGGGCTAAAGGTCTTTTGCATCAACCTTTGGAATGTTGCACCAGCATTTTTGAGACCAAATGACATCTTTACATAACAGTAAGTACCATATGGAGTGATGAAGGAAGTTTTCTCTTCATCTTCTTTACTCATATTGATCTGGTGGTACCCAGAGTAAGCATCTAAAAAACTTAACAACTCACACCCAGAAGTTGAGTCTACAAGTTGATCAATGCGAGGAAGGGGAAAGTCGTCCTTCGGATAAGCTTTATTAAGATCTGTAAAGTCAATACACATTCGCTATTTCCCATTGACTTTTCTAACCATTATAGGATTGGCGAGCCACTCTGGGTGGTCGACCTCACGAATGAACCCAGCTTTGAGAAGTTTGTCAATCTCCGACTGGATTGCTTCTTTCCGATCGGATACGAAACGTCGTAGCTTCTGCTTGACCAGTTTTTTGTTAGGCTGTAGAGCTAGCCTATGCTCGATCACCTCTCTGGGGACCCCGGGCATATCGGACGCCTGCCAGGCGAATACGTCCTGGTTAGCTCGGAGGAAAGAGACGAGCGACTCTTCCTATTTAAGGTCGAGTCTGCCCGACCAAGATCTTGGCACCCTCGGAGAAGCACTTCCGTCGAGTTGTACCTCTTTTATCGGTCGGAAGGTTTGGTGTCATCTTCGACCTTGAATGTTTGACTCGCATGTTAACGGTGTTAGTTCCCCGGTGGAAGTTCATCGACCGATTCTAAACATTTCCGATCGCATCGTAGGCTATTTTCTGATCGCCTCGGACCGTGATTACACCCTTTGGTCCCGGCACTTTCAAACTCTGATAACCGTAGTGCGTGGCTATCAGGAATTTTGCTAAGACTGGACGACCAAGGATTGCATTGTATGCAGTCTCGAAGTTTACCACATCAAATGAAATTTTTTCTGTCCGAAAGTTGTCGGGCTTTCCGAACGTAACCAGTAGGGACAAGTGCCCTATCTGCTTAGCGGTAGACCCAGGAACTATGCCGTGGAAGGCATATTTCACAGGTTTTACCTTGGATTTGGGAATCTACATGTCTTCCAAAGCACTCGCAAATAAGATATTTAAAGAACTACCCCCATCTATCAAGACCCGATTAACCTTGCAGTTATTAATAGTAGGCTCAACGACAATTGAAAACCTACCTGGTCGAGTCGAAAGATTGGGGCAGTCTTCTTTGCTGAAGAAGATTATCGTCTCCGACAACCTTGAAGGTTTAACGGCGATCGAAGGTTCGGTAAGGTTGACTTCTCGCTCCATGGCTTTCAGGTGACGTCTGGACTCATACGAAGAAGACCCACCGAAGATCACATCGACAGTGTGTTGAGGTTCTTGGTACTCCATTTCTTCGTCACCATCTTTGTCCTTCTTGGAGCTTGTTTCCCCGAGCTCTTGGATCGACGGAGTGGACCTTTACCTGCATAATAATCTTCCAGCTTCTTTTGCCAAGCGCGACAATTGCGCAGGTCGTGTCCTACTTGCTGGTAGAGAGGACACCATTTTTTATTTTTCTTGTAACCATTGGTCGGAGCCTTAGCCTTACCACGACCAGTATAATCTTTTCTTCCTTTGGTAAATTTTTCAGTAACAACAAGAACCTCCTTGTCGTTGGCTCTGCCATGCTTCTTTTTCTTGAGAGTCTTCTTTTGCTTCTTTTCCGTCCTATCCAAACTAGGTTGAGGAATTTTATCCTTTCGATCAATAGCTTCGTTCCGCTCGACCGCTTCACTGGCCGTTGCGTACTTGTCGGCCATGTCGAAGAGCTCGATGGTTGTTCGTGGGGGATGTATAGCTAAATCCTCCGTAAACCTTCGATTTCTTAATCCTGCTTTGAAGGCTTGGATAACGGAAGATTCTGCAACCTCCGGTATTGAGTTACGAACTTGGCTAAATCTTTTGATATACTGCCGGAGAGTCTCGTTTGATTTTTGCCGTATTCTATGGAGATCGTCTTCCTTTCCAGGGCGATCATACGTACCCTAAAAATTTGCAATCAAAAGGTCGCAGAGTTGCTCCCAAGTATACACGGACCCGACCGGAAGGTTAAGCAACCACGATCGGGCTGATCCTTCTAATACCGTAGGAAGATAGTTTGCCATTACATTTTCATCACCACCAGCAGCTCTAATAGCGGTGGTATATATCTGGAGAAATTCCAAAGGATTTTGGGTCCCATTGAATTTATCCAAATTGGCCGGTCGGAACCTATTTGGCCAACGTACAGCTTGGAGCCCTGCTGAGAAGGCTCGACAGCCTGTGATAGTCTCGTGGCGCCTTCTTTGAAAAGGTGTCGGATTGTAGTCGGTTGGAGACCGATTCCTAGGAACGGATTGTCGATGCTCCAATGTCCCGATTCGGTCGTGGACGTTAGTAGAACGCCTCCGACCACTTGCCTGGTTTAGATGATGTCGAAGATCACCAGGTCCAAGTGATTGCTCCTCTCGACGAAGCAAGGGTGAGGATTCCTGGAATAGTCTCCTCCCCTCATGACTTGTTGGTCGGAATCGTCGAGGTGGTCGTAGTTTCAACTGATCTTCAACACGATCATGCAGGCCCCTGCTTCGGGAAGAATGCTGGGACAAAGTCATGGTCTGACTTTGCGGGTGCCTTCGTTCCCGATATGCTTTTGTGCGCTGCATCGTCTATTGGATGATCTCTGACACTGGACCTACAAGTTGGGCAAAACCTGGAGTCTCTGCCAGGGTAGGGTCAGAAGTATTTAACATATCTCTAACTCGCTGCAGGTTTTGTATTGTTACCGAAGGTCTCGAGGGATTTATGCCAGAAGAAGGTGTTTGATGGCTTGAATCCCCCAATCTCCTTATCGATCTTGCCTGGTCCCTTACATTGGTTTGGGAAGGATCAGGCGTATTAACTGGTGAACGTCCACCAGTTCTGTCACCTCCGGTATTTGGTGCTTGATCGCCCGTACCATCTCCATTATGACGTGGTGGCGAGGCAACGTATGGAGGACCGTACACGGCATTGTGATCTGTATCTCTGATCGCATTGACCTCGTGCTTCCAGCAGTGATCCTCCGATGAACTTCCATCGTAATCAATGGAGAGCCTTTCAGAGCTTCTGCGACAAGCTTCCACGACGGAGAGCAGTCGGTGATCAGCACCTCCTGAGGTTTTCGGAAGGGCCTCAGCCTGATCCGGCGAATTGCCGATCGAATGCTGAGCTTTATCATCCCCACTTGGTTTACGACCAATGGAGGTTTCATTGACACTGTCACCAGGTGTCGGTTGGCTCCTGGAATTGCTAGAAGCCGTTGGTGAGCACCTATCAACCATGATCGCATCAAAGGTATATTGAACCTCGGGTTGCGGTGTTGAATTTTCGTCACCTTTTTTGCCGGTCGAAAGGCCCGGGCTTGCAGAGGTTTAGGGTGTACCGAAATGGTCGGAAACACTTCATCTGAAACCGCCACTGATCGTAGCGGTGTGTCTTCATCCATCCGGTCGACTTCGCCGATTTCTGCCATGGGCGAACCAGCGGAGGAAGAGGATGAAGAGATTCCGTTTTCCTCTATGGCGCGCATGCACGCGTCCATGTCGAGGTTGGCGTAGTCCGCCAAATCGAACCTGTTTTCTTCATCCCAACTTCCCGCCATAACCGCATCAACGATCACAAGCGGGGAATGGACAAAGATTTGATGAGTAGAGAAATTCTTCCAAGATTCCACGCCGCGCTCCCCACGGACAGCGCCAGTTGTCGACGATCAAGACGTCGATCTTACAAAAAGAAAAGGAGAAAGTGACATGGGAAATCTAAGGGTATAATGGGACTGCTCTTTATTCAGTATGAACTGGGTTTTACAGATTATGCTCTGAGAACACTGCTTGTTCCCTTACAATATCAAACCTATCACACGAATCTAGTGTTTGTGCTTTAGTCTGATGGCTCTATCTTGTTTTCTTCTTTGCCTCCTCCTCCCCTTGATCCGTCCAGGTTCCATCTTTAAATAGCCCTTGAAGAGGCGGCAGTTACTTCCAGAGGAGGCATATGATGTGAAGCATTGCGTCTGGTCGGAGCCAAGCGACGGTTGATAAAGAACCAACCGTTCGGCGGTTATATGTATATGAGACATATAACCGCATGGAGGTTGTTCGTTACTGTGTCTAGATAAGAAACATCGTATGGTATGGAATATGCACGTGCTACATGCGAATTTTCCAATGGGCATAGTT
Source organism: Ampelocalamus luodianensis (assembly GCA_036346255.1). Classification (NCBI taxonomy): domain Eukaryota; kingdom Viridiplantae; phylum Streptophyta; class Magnoliopsida; order Poales; family Poaceae; genus Ampelocalamus; species Ampelocalamus luodianensis. The sequence goes on from CM070619.1 coordinate 32,977,855, forward strand.
TGTGCCATTAAATTGTGGTGCTTCACCTAGGTGCACAAAATCTCTAGTCGCCATCCTTTACTCTCTAGACGGTTAAGTCTAATAAATGAGAGATCAAGCTCTGATACCACTTGTAAGATCGAGGAGGCCGACTAGACGGGGGGTGAATAGACGTTTTAAAAACTTCTATGCGCTAAAACCGATTTCTAATGCGGAAGCTTACAACAAATACGGTTTTGCACAATTAAAGCCTAACTATTCTATGTTCAACTAAGTGCACCAACAAAACAAGTTTATTGATAACAATTAATCAAGCATGGACATGTAAGCAATCCAATTTAAGCAATGTAAATAGCACATAGCATGGCAAGCATTCATACACAATGAATGAGCAACTTAATTATATGAATGTAAATTGCAATATGGTAGAGCTCAAGAATGCAAACTACAAGATGACACGGCGATATTTTACCGTGGTGTTCGGAGACTTGCCGGTCTCCCCTAGTCCACATTGAGGGAAACCCAAACCAATTGGGCTGGCTCCACAAATTAAGCCTTCCTCCGAGGTATCAACACCTCGCTCCACTAGGGTTGCTCTTACTCCACTCCAGAGATGGCGAGCACCAAGCCACTCACAAACACCGGGCCTTCTCACAAAATTCACTTAAGAAGATCACCAGACCACAACACCTCCACGCCGTCTAGGTGTCGGCAAACACCAAGAGTAATAAGTCAAGCCCCTTGCTTGACTCTCACCCAGTGCAATACATGCACAATTGAATGCTCAATCCAATTCTAGTTGCAACACATGCAACTAGAACCTCTCCCTTTTTCTCACAAGGTGCAACACATGCACAATTGAGTAAAGAAGCTCACACTAGCTCAAGTAAGTGAAATATGATGCCAAGTATTGTCTCTCAACCGGCCAAGGGGGTATTTATAACCCCCACAACAAAAACTAGCCGTTTGGAGACAAAACAGCCAAAAACTAGCCGTTATAGCATTGATGCGGTACTACCACAGTTATACGGGCGGTACTACCTTTCTGCGGTACTACCACTGTTATAAGGGCGGTACTACCGCAGCCTAATTTTCAGCACAGACGACACTAGGTAAAAAAGGTCATAACTTTTGACTCCGATGTCAGAATTGAGTGATCTTGGACTCTATTGAAAGCTTATTCAGAGGGCTACACAACCCACCTATTTGATTGATCTCAAAAATATTTGATCAAATCAAAAAGCACAACTCAAAAGAGACACTACTATGGTCTAAGTCCAAAGAAATAGCAACAAGCAATCTTAGACCATGTCAAGGGAATACACATGAATCTTAACTATTTGCAAAACACATTTGCAAACTTAGATCATGCCATAAGGAGTAGGTACATGGACTTCAATCATTTGCAAAACACATTTGCAAAGTATAGTCACATGTTACAAGGATTAAATGCATGAGCCTTGACTATTTGCAAAACACATTTGCAAATAATAACATCATGCCACGGTGAGCTAAAGCAAGCAAGATTGAGCTATCAACATATGATGAGACTCAAGCTACTAGGCAAGACCCCTTTTAATAGTATAGTAACCTATACTAGCAATCCGGTTTTCCAACCAAACACCAAGACCGGTAAAAGACTAGGAACACATCCTTTGCCCTAGCTAGTCATACCTTTGCCTTGATCATCCACTTGAAGCTTGATGACTCACATCCTTGTTTCATGTTCGGATCATCGTCTTGATATGCATCAACCCATGATGCATCTTTTACTTGACCTCAATCAACACATGATGAGTCTTCTCTTGACTCGATGATCAACTCATGATCATCTCTTATTCGAGATCTTGATATGCATCAACACATGGTGCATCATCTTCTTGAACCTTGACTTGATGACGATCAACTCATGATGCTATCCAAAGTCTTCATCACCCTGGAACATAACCTATTTATCCAACTCATGGAAAATGTTAGTCCCACAATGTCATTAACATTAATTAACAATATATACCTGCATAAATGCTTCTAAACAAGCCATTACTGACATGTGCGGTATTACCGCCAACTAGCATCCGGTAATACCGCTCTCCGGTAGTATCGTTTCTCAGATGCGGTACTACCGATTTCGAGGCTCGAAAAATGAGAAAAACACCTTCTCGGAATTTACATACCGCCAAATAACAAGCGGAACAACGGGTTGCGGTAGTTCCACCAACATATTTGCGGTCATACCGCTACGCGGTAGTTCCACCACATGAACTCCGGTACTACAGCACATCGGTAGTACCGCTTACCAAATGTGGTCATACCGATTTCCATTGAACTTCCTCTAGAGGCTTTTTGAAATGCAATGCATGACTCCTTCGTCTTGAGCCATGTTAATCGTTATCATCTTTGCATTTTCTTTTCATGTCATCATTCAAACTCCGGGACTAAGCCTTGAAAACATCTTAGCACACACATTAGTCCCACAACACAATTGCAAATAATTGAATATAAAGCAATATGAGTATATATGAACTACACAAGTTATATATACCATGAGTATATACGAACTACAAGTTGTATATACTAAATATGAGTGTATACAAACTACACAAGTTGTATATACTCTATGAATATATTAACTACACAAGTTAAATATATTCAAAGATATATTCCAAAGTAAAGATTCTTAATATATGTGGAAAGAGAATATGGATCATTACTAATGAAACCACAAAATATAGAATGAACTCCCCCTAAATGTGTACATATACAAATGTGTAATGGAAACATATGCACATATCAAAGTTAACCTTTTCGGTGGAGTTTAACCTATATTTTGGATCCGATGAATGCAACAAGATATAATAAGAAGAAGTAGAATGCATACATCTTGTATTTTCATCTTTATATCCAAACAAGACTAAGCAATAGATAATCAATAGAATTGTTAGTCTCACAAATAGATTTGTCATTAATGAATACATACCAGTTTGGATTTTTGCTTTTATACCCAAGCTGAGACTAAACATGATATAACAATAAGAGTGTTAGTCTCACAAGTGTATTTTTTATTAATCACCAAAATACTCCATTAACACATAATGGTGGGTCTTGATCCTTCAACCTTTTGCTCTTCTGGTGTCATAGCTAGCTCAAAATATTTTTCACTTTCCTAATCCAAGGCTCGTTGTTCTCCATCAAACCTAGGAAACTCTAGTTTTGGGCCTCTCTTGAATTGTTGATTGTATTGATTTCCAGTTCTCAGGGAATTTGCTTTGGATTTTGATTGAAACACTGACCCTCGGTGCTCCTGGCCAATGACAACTCCAGGGTGGTTCAACTCTGTTGGGTGAAGCAACACCATTCAGTGGATTGTACTGATACGACATATAAGGAGGTGCATACGGCGGGTTTGAACTGATATATTGTGGGGCAAAAGTTCCATTATCCATGACCATATGATACACACTCACACCGAATGTTCCACTTGGTAATTTCGATTGACCATCACAAACTATATGATCTTCTACAGGGCTAACCATGGTTGTATTCATGACAGGAGCATTGACTCCTACCACTGTTGGTATGACCAAAGGAACAGATGGTATATTACGAGCCAGGTTACCTGTACTGTGGTGTGGAGCGAAAGACTGAGCACTGCCTGGCGTAGCAAAGAGTTGTCCTGGAGAATTTAAGATTCTTGGTTCTTGGCCATTGCTCACCCGCACAACCTCATCTTCTATGACGACCAAATTACTTGCAGCCATGACCTCATTCTTGTCCATCATGGATTTCAAAGATCTCTATCATTACATCCAATTTGGTTGAGTTCTCCTGGATTTGCTCCTGGAATTTTACCATATGAGTCTGAGTACTGGTTGAATTACCTTCGATTTGCCTCTGCATACGTACCATTTCCTTCTTCATCTCTTCGATTTCACTCACTGTAGCCCATCCCGTCTCTCCCTCCGCCGATCTGCCCCCTTTTGGCATCTTCGAGGACCACAATCGATGATTATCACACATCTTAAGGAATTTTATAGGAGGAAATAAGAGATCCCTCCAAACCCTCACTACTAGATTCAGGATTCTACTCCTTCTCACAGATCCAAGTCTTTTCGAGCTAGTTCAGGAATTTTATCGAGGAAACTTGTTCCTCAACCCTTACTACTCAAAAACCACTCAAGATCTGCAGAATCTCCGAGAATCGTAAAGCTCTGATACCAAAGATGTCAGGACCCGATGGTACTGACCCAAGATAGACAGATTCAAACAGAATTTGGGGGATTCTCTCAGATTGTATATTGGAAGAAACAAAAGAATACAACTAAGTTCTAAAGAGTAAAGTAGATGCGAGAATGAAAATAGGGTTTTCAATGCCGTTCTCTTGGTTACAAAGAGGCTATTTATACCTCCGGACATTAGCAACATGCATACAGTCAAAACACTCAAAGTTACGATAGCGATGCGTAATTCTCTAAATGGTGAGCGATAAAGTAACTAAATGGTCTTGGTAGTTAGATCGGATTGAAACGTCATCTCGCAATCTGGTCCACTCGTTCTTCGCCGATCAACGTAAGTCTGAACGTTCACGCGATCTCGACCATACGATCTCACTAGATTGAACCGGTATTCACCAATCTCCACCGCTGGATAACTGAAATGTCTATTAGCCTCTTCTGAACATAACTGAGACTTCTTGGACTTGACAGCACCGCTCGGTGGGGAGAGGTCGTGCGCCAGTTGCCATCGCGAAATCATCGGAGCCTACACATACTGCTCCATCACCTGCAAGGTAGGTGATCCTCCTGTACTTCTATCCATCGAATTCATTCGCAGCTCCTCGACTTGGTTCTTGGTTTCTTGATCCACCTGAACGGGAGCTCGTTCATGGCAGTTCGGAGTGGACGGTTGGCTCGTTGGCCTCGAAAACAGTATGTTCTTGAGCCGTTTGTTGAATCATGACTTCGAAGTGGGACACCAATGGGACTTCTTCTGCACCCATTGCTGCACCGCGTTCCATTATGGCTTGTGCGAGCATCACAACATGCACTGGCCCGTCATCAGGATCGTGGAGACAGCAGGCTGCTTTTTCATGTACTTGACAGGCAAGGAGCGCTGGATTGGCGCCTTCGCTGGCATTCAGGTCGGTGACTTCCCCAAAAACAGTTCTTGATGGAGTTACTGTTGAATATGGGATATATTGTGATCCGAATTTCTAATATGAAAGTATCCGGATTAGTTGCCATATTAGCAGATTAGTTTCTTACTTGGACTCTAAGTCCTTTTACCCATTTATATACCTCTTGTAAGCCGCATGGGGAGAGTTGATGCCAAAAGCCTCATTGTAATCCCCTGCGTTTTGTAATCGCTCCTCATATAGTGATCATCGTTGGTTGGCGCCTGTGGTTTTTTCCCGCAAGGGTTTTCTACGTAAAATTCGTGTCTCTTGTCCCTATTGATCCGTGCATTATTTCTAACAAGTGGTATCAGAGCACAGGAGATTAGGGTTTTGAGAGACAAGAAGAAAAAATAGCAGATCCAATCTACGTCGTCGTCTCGCGCAGAGCGTCTACGAAGCTGTCGTCGCCTCCATCATGTGGTGGCACCACCCAGCATCGCCAGCGTCGGTCCCGGTCCGCGCGCCCGTCCGAACGTCGCATCTGCGTCTTCGTCCCTTTCATCGCTCCCGAGGAAGTGTTCCCGCATCGATCGGCGTCGCGAAGTCTCATCGCCTCGGTCAAAGCGTGTCATCTACTCGGTTTCATCGGCGTTTCATCCGCTACGGTCGCCCGCCCACAGCGTGCGTCGTTTGTTTCCCGCGGATCGTCGGCACGTCATCAACAGAGTAGATCAAATCAAAAGGGCAATTGCAAGGTCGTGCACTTCCAACTTTGCCGGGTTCCGACAGCATCACCGAACGCTGCGTGTGGCTGTGTGGAGAAGCTGTTCGCGTGTGTGCATACAAAGCAAGAAAGCCAGCATACCAAAATCCAAGTCTCCACAGAACAGGTCCTAAGTTTCTTTGCTTTTTTATATTAAAACACACAGTCATCTTGTCGATCAATCACTCATTCTGTTGATTCGTGGAGAAGACAATTTCGGCCATTTTTTGCTTCGTCCACCCAAGGCTTGTACCAGGATATTCGAAGATCTTTGATTCGTGTACATAGAAGGTGTACCAAAGAGGTCATGATTTTTGCTAGGTTTACACATATTAGTACCAGCAATTTTCAGGTTTTATTCCTCATGGCAACTTTGAAGTATGATCTTCCACTCTTGGATCGAGACACAAGATTTTCGCTGTGGCAAGTCAAGATGAGGGCTGTGTTGGCACAGATAGATTTGGATGATACATTGGAAGGATTTGCAAAACAACCTATCACATGGACCGCAGATGACAAGTGTAAAGACCGTAAGGCTTTATCTCAGATTCACCTTCATCTATCAAATAATATTTTACAGGATGTATTGAAGGAGAAGACAGCTGCTGCATTATGGCTGAAGCTGGAAAATATTTGCATGACAAAGGATCTCACCAGCAAGATGCATCTCAAGCAGAAGTTGTACTCTCATAAATTGCGAGAAGGAGAATCTGTGCTTGATCATTTTTTGGCGTTTAAGGAGATCGTTGCTGATCTAGAGTCGATGGAGGTAAAATATGAGGATGGGGATTTGGGTCTTATTCTTTTGTGTTCCCTGCCTAGTTTATTTTCAAATTTCAGAGATACCATATTATATAGTAGAGATACTCTCACTTTTAATGAAGTTTATGAAGCTTTGCATGCTAAGGAAAAGATGAAATAGATGGTACCTTCTGAAAATTCAAGCTCGAAAGGAGAAGGCTTGTTTATTCGTGGCAGGCAAAAGGAGAAGAACTCAAACAATGGATTTTGAGGCAAAAGTCTGAATGGCTACAGGAACCGGTCGAAATCTAGAGGAATGTACAAGTCGTGCAAATATTGTAAGAAAAGTGGGCATGACATCTCTGAATGCTGGAAGCTGTAGAATAAAGAAAAGAGAACTGGCCATTATAAGCCAAAAGGTAAACCAGATGATGAAGGTAAACCTTCTCTTGCTGCTGATGATAGTCCTAATGGAGAAATCCTTGCTGCCTTTGCTGGATGTGCTAAAACCAATGATGAATAGATTCTTGATTCTGCCTGTACCTTTCATATGTGTCATAATAAGGATTGGTTTGCCACCTATGAACCTGTTGAAGGTGGTACTGTGTTGATGGGTGATAACTCATCTTGTAAAGTTGTAGGAATTGGTTCAATTCAGATCAAGATGTTTGATGGTATTGTCAGAACTTTGACAGATGTGAGGCACATTCTAGATTTGAAAAGAAACCTCATCTCTTTGAGTACTCTTGATGCTAAAGGGTACAAGTATTCTGGTGAAGGTGGAGTTTTAAAGGTATCAAAAATCTTATAGTGATGAAAGCTGATATTAAAACTGCCAATCTGTACCATCTGCGAGGTACTACAATATCAGGTAATGTTGCTGTAATTTCAAGTTCATTATCTGATTCTGATGCTACTAATCTTTGGCATATGCGTCTTGGGCATATGAGTGAACTTGGTTTGGCAGAATTGAGTAACAAAGGACTTCTTGATGGACATAGCATCAACAAGTTGAAATTTTGTGAGCATTGCGTGTTTGGCAAACACAAAAGGGTGAGGTTTAATACTTCAGTTCATACCACAGAAGATATTTTGGATTATGTGCATTATGATTTATGGGGGCCATCTCGCAAGACATCTCTAGGAGGTGCTCGTTATATGTTAACAATTATAGATGATTATTCTAGAAGAGTGTGGCCTTATTTCTTGAAGCATAAGTCAGAAGTATTTTCAGCATTTAAAGAGTGGAAGACTATGATTGAAAGGCAAACTGAAAAGAAGGTAAAGAAACTTTGCACTTATAATGGGATGAAATTCTGTTATGATGAATTTGAATCATATTGCAAGACTGAAGGCATTGTTAGGCATTACACCGTTCCTGGTACTTCTCAACAAAATGGTGTAGCTGAGCGTATGAACAGAACCATCATTTCCAAGGTCCGTTGCATGTTGTCTAATGCAGATTTGCATAGGCATTTTTGGGCTGTAGCCGCTTCCACTGCTTGCTATCTTATTAATCGGTCACCCAATATTGCAATTGAAAAGAAGACTCCAATTGATGTATGGTCTGGTTCCCCAGCAAATTATTCAGAATTGAGAGTTTTTGGTTGTACTGCTTATGCTCATGTTGATAATGGAAAATTAGAGACTAGAGCTATTAAGTGCATCTTTCTTGGTTATAAATCTGGTGTTAAAAGATATAAGTTATGGAATCCTGAAACAAGGAAGGTTGTGATTAGCAGAAATGTTATCTTTAATGAATCTGTTATGCTTCCTGATAAATTGCCTACTCACGTTCCTGTTGAGAGTGGCCAAAATTCAAGTGTTCAGGTGGAGCACTCTGTTGGTTCAGGTAACACATCAGATAAGGAAAATACCATTGTTCATGATGCACCTATTGTTGAGCAGCCACCACAACAGTCTATTGCAGTTGACAGGCCTAGGAGGGAGATAAATCCACCTAAGAGGTTGATTGAAGAAGCTAATATTGTTGCTTATGCTTTGAGTGTGGCAGAAGAAATTGAAGGTAATTCAGAACCTTCATCATACTCTGAGGCTATTAGCTCCACCGATTGCAATAAGTGGATAACTGCTATGAATGATGAGATGTAGTCACTTGAAAAGAATGGCACTTGGGAATTAGTGAAATTGCCAAAGGAGAAGAAGTCTGTTCGTTGCAAGTGGATTTTCAAAAGAAAGGAAGGTATTTCTTCTACTAAACCAGCAAGATATAAAGCAAGGTTGGTTGCAAAAGGTTATAGTCAAATTCCAGGTATTGATTTTAATGATGTCTTTTCCCCAGTTGTGAAGCATAGTTCTATTCGCACTTTACTCAGTATTATTGCAATGCATGATTATGAACTTGAGCAATTAGATGTTAAAACTGCATTCTTACATAGGGAGTTGGAAGAAGACATTTATCTGAGGGTTTTGTTATTCCTGGAAAAGAACACCTTGTTTTTAGATTAAAGAAATCTCTTTATGGTTTGAAGCAATCTCCTAGGCAATGGTACAAGAGATTTGACTCCTTTATGCTCTCTAATAATTTCAAGCGGTGATGAGGACATGACCCCTATGGATACAACCATATTTATTATGCTTACTATTCCAAGTATAAGAGCTCGTACGCTTCACTTAAATTATCAGGTGAGCTTGTTTTTATGAGTGTCTTTATATTATACGAATTATATGATGCTACCTAATGATGAAATATATATATGTGCAGCGCCATGTCACTTTTGGTCCAAGACAAGCAAGCAGTTCGAGCTGGACCCATTTTGGAATCCAGTTCGGCCTCTAGAATCAGCCTGACAACACCAACTTAAAACAGGCATAACTTTCACATACGGAGTCCGTTGGAGGTCCACGAGTACTTGATTGAAAGCTTATTTCGTCCTCTTTCCAACGGATCTAGCCTCACCTCCAAATTCTGTTTGGACTCATCGCAATCATCAAAAGAAGACGTCATATCACTTATTTGGGCCAATTTGGGCTTTGTAATCATACTGAACTTGGCCCATCTGTCGGCGGCCCACTTGGGGGCATGGTACTGTTCACATGAACAGTAACCTATGAATTTAGTCCCGCCCCGCTGGTTCTATTAGATGTGCGGCTCCCCCTCCCCTATATAAGGAGGCCGTACCCCTCTAGTTTTTCTTGGATTTTGTTTAGTTAAAAGTTAGCCTTGTTGCAACTTTGTGTATTGGCTTGTGTCGACTAGACCAACCATAATAGCGCTTCAAAATCCCAACTTAATTCAATATTTCAATTCCTATTTGCAATTTCAGATTGCTTTATCTTTTTCTTGCGTGCTTCTTCGGTGTATGCAGGAATCGACCTTCGTGGTCAGGTCATCCGGGTATTCGTGCACGGTTGATAACGACTTGTCAATCAGTTCAGCGATTGCGTGGTTTCGAGCCTTGCGTGTTCGTAGCCAGGATCGTGAGAGTTGAGCGACGACTACCGAACTTATCGTTCTCATCGAAAGATCGGGCCAACAATCAGACCTTCGGGTTCATCAAGTGGTCTGATTATGACAACTGTGTTTATTTAAAGACTGTTAATGGTTTAGCCATTTATTTGCTTCTCTATGTTGATGATATGTTGATTGCTGCAAAAGATAAGTTAGAAATAGCAAAACTAAAAGCACAATTGAGTATTGAATTTAAGATGAAGGACCTAGGTGCAGCAAAGAAAATTCTCGGCATAGAGATTATTAGAGAGATGAAATCTGACAAGTTATACCTTAGTCAAAAAGGTTATATTGAGAAGGTCCTTCGTCGTTTTAATATGCATGATGCAAAACCAGTGAGTACTCCATTAGCTTCACATTTCACATTATCTTCAGCTTTATGTCCTAAGTCAGATTATGATATTGAGTACATGTCTAGAGTTCCATATTCTAGTGCAGTTGGTTCTCTGATGTATGTTATGGTCTGTTCTTGTCCTGATTTATCTCATGCACTGAGTGTTGTTAGTAGATATATGACTAATCCTGGAAAAGAGCATTGGAAAGCAGTTCAGTGGATTTTCAGATATTTGCGTGGCACTTCTAATGCTTGTTTGCGGTTTGGAAATTCTAGAGATGGACTTGTTGGTTATGTTGACTCGATTATGCTAGTGATTTGGACAAGAGGAGGTCTCTCACAGTTATGTTTTCACCATTGGTGGTTGTCTTTGTTAGTTGGAAAGCAAGTTTGCAATCTACTGTTGCCTTATCTACCACTGAAGCAGAATATATGGCTATTTCTGAAGCTTGTAAAGAAGCTATTTGGTTGAGAGGTTTGTACACTGAGCTTTGTGGAGATAAATCTTGCACTACTATATTTTGTGATAGTCAGAGTGCTATATGCCTTACAAAAGATCAGATGTTCCATGAGAGAACAAAGCACATTGATGTGAGATATCACTTTATTCGAGGTGTTATTGCTCAAGGTGATGTCAAGATGTGCAAGATAAGTACTCATAATAATCCAGCTGACATGATGACAAAGTCAGTCCCTGCTACTAAGTTTGAGCTTTGCTCAAGCTTAGTTGGTATTATAGTCTAGTCCTAGAGACTAGTTGGCGCACGGTGATTTTTTATCTTATTGTGGAGATATTTGATGATTGATGATTCTTCATTATGCTACAAGAGGAAATTCGTCTCAAGGTGGAGATTGTTGAATATGAGATATATTGTGATTCGAATTTCTAATATGGAAGTATCCGGATTAGTTGCCATATTAGAGGATTAGTTTCTTACTTGGACTCTAAGTCCTTTTACCCATTTATATACCTCTTGTAAGCCGCACGGGGAGAGTTGATGCCAAAAGCCTCATTGTAATCCCCTGTATTTTGTAATCGCTCCTCATATAGTGATCATCGTCGGTTGGCGCCTGTGGTTTTTTCCCGCAAGGGTTTTCTACGTAAAATTCGTGTCTCTTGTCCCTATTGATTCGTGCATTATTTCTAACAGTTACTGTGAACATAATCTTCAGGTCAAGTCTTTTTTTTGGCCAAATCTTGCAGTGCTATAGGTATGTGGTGGATGGAGCGGACCGCAGATTGGTGCACTTGAGGTCGCTGCCGCAGCAGCCGTGGCCGCTGCCGCGGATGAGTTGCCAGTGTGGCAATCACGTTACCGAGGATAGGTGGTACTGCTCAGTGCTCTGCATGGTTAGACCACCTTCTTGATCTCTTGTTATTCTACTTGCCTATCTCCGAGCTTGTTTAATGCTGACAATAACTTTCTCTGAAAATGCAGGCGAATTATGGGTCGGCTTCCTGATCAGTGAAGAGAAATGGATCAAGTGTTGCAAGTTAGTTCTTGTGGGGCTGACAAGAAATTTTGATGGATTTTGACAAGGACAGTTCTTGTGGTTTCCTTTCTTCATTTATTCTCTGTAGTTACTTTTGTAGAATGTGAAGCAGATACGTGTGCGGAATTTGTTGGATGCTAAATCTAATCTTTGTTTCTTAGGAATCTTGATAAGGAATTGTTGTTCAATATTTTGTGGCTTGAATGCTGATTTCATTTAGGAGTTGATTGTGTATTTACTATAATTTCCCCATTTTCTGCTTTAGGAGAAAACGATCTTTGTGTGAATTCTCTTTTAGTTATGGTGGTTGATAGGAGTAGGGCATATCCTGTTTAGTATACAGAATAGTTTTATGTCAGATGATCATTTTGAAGTATGAACCATTGTTGCAGTTCTACTTTAGTTGATCTTCAACGTATTTTGTTCAGAACAAAAATAGTTCTGTTTTCAATAAGAGCACGCCCTTCAGGTTATTTAGTAGTTTTCTAAAATAAAAAGGTTATTTTTGTAGTTTTTCTAGAGTAGGTTATTTTCTAGTCGAAATGTCACTTGCTGATCATATTCATGCATAATTTACCTGACTGTAAAGTAGGAAATAAAATATCTGGAATCCATTTTGTGAAACTAAAAGTGAGTTTCTCGATAGAGGTGGTTAAATGGGCCGTGCCAGCTGGGGCGGCCCAAAACATGGTATTGTTGGCCTGACCAAGGCACGACACAGCCCACCACCTAAACGGGCCATGCTGGCCCAACCTGGCCCGACTCCTATGCCATGTTTGAGTCGTCACCTTGGCCCAGCGGCCCGGCACGCATAGTACCGTGCCTAGCATGGTACAGCCCAGACACAACCTATCTAGGCACAGTTAGACAACGGTCGGCCAGTTAGGCAAGGTTAGACACGGTAAGAGATTCAAACCAAACAAAAATGGAATTCAAGTAAGATTTGTCATCATGAATTATTTGCAAAGTCTTCAGGTGGAATATGGCACTTGCTTAGACATACGACAAGATGTAAAGCAAAATAAGGAGCAATTGTGAGGCGACAATCATGCAGTACAATCCCAGCGTTTCGATATGTAGTTGGGATTGTAGTCCTGAGATAACCTGAGAATCTCTTTGTCGTTTAATTGCTTCACATGATCTATCTTTAAACTTAGGTGAGTCTAAAACATTTGAAAAATACATTAGGACTATGTATAATCCTAGTTTTTCTACGGTTTCTAGACAGATATCAACCATAGATCTAGCTAAATACTATAATGATTGTCATGCTAAATTAAAAGAACTCTTTAATACCTATACATTTTGTTGGCTTTGACCTCGGGCATATGGAGTGGTTGGACTAGAGATGATTATCTTAGTATAGTTGCTCATTATGTTAATGACAACTGGAAAATAGAAAAAAAATTACAAGGTTTAAACTAATTGATGTAGCACACATGTGTGAGAATACCGCGAACTATATTATTAAAGTTGTGGAAGATTTTGCTCGTACAAATAATTTTTTATAATTACTTTAGACAATGCCTACGCTAACTCTAGGACAATAGATATTCTCACTCCGTATTTAGTACATATGTTGAATCATTCTTGCTACATCAGCGATGCACCTGTCATATTATTAATCTTATAGCTAAATATGGTTTCAAGAGTTTGGAACCGTATATTAAAGCTTTCCACGATGTAATATCTTTCGTAAATCATTCTAACCAACGAATAGTAGCAGATAAGAACTTTTGCATTGCAATGAATGTACATCCATGAAAATTTAGTTTGGATATGCTAGTAAGATGAAACTCTACTTACTTGATTCTTAATAACCTTTGACCATATAATAGCACATTTTTTGTTTTTATTCACACACTATTGACTGAGCAACATTGGTTTGTTGGTTTGTTGCTGAAAAGTTACAATTGTCTTTAGAACCTTTTGATGATTCCATTATTGCTATGTCCGCAGTGTATTATCCAACATCTACTTTAATTGTACATCATATTCTTGAAATTGCTAGTCACTTCATGGCACATTGTAATATCCCGAAAGTGAGTTAAGGTTTGAATCGAGGAAGATTAATTTTATTTCGGGAGAGATCGATTAATCGGGGAACGATCAAACGGAACGTCGGGAAGGACTAATTGGTATGTTGTCAGTGCAGTAGTTTTAGAGGGGGAAAGAGCAATTTGCGGCAACTTGGGCTGGGCCAAGGCCCATGAGGTGGCCGCCAGGGGGCTTCCTCCCCAAACCCTAGCCCTTCCCTCCCTCCCCTTCCCCTCCCACCCCCAACCGGTCGCCCCTCTCCCCTCTCCCCACCTCTCCACCTCCTTCCTCCCTCCCTTGCGCCTCTCCATCTCCCCATCACCTCCATTGCTGCTGTCCAAGGTGGAGTAGGAGCTCCTTGCAGCCGGCCAAGGAGGAAGAAGAAGGAGAAAAGAAGAGAAAGAAGGGAAGAAGAGAAGGGAAGAAGAGGGAGAAGAAGGGATCCATAGCGGAAGCATGGTGGTCATCATCCCGCTGCGTGCTCTTTTCGTTCGGCAAGGGTAACCCGCGATTTGTTGTTTTGGGGTCGTTTTCTAGTTGTCTAATTTTCGGATGTCAGTTCGTCGATATACTGCAGCAGTGAAGTTTGTCGGTTTTGAATATGTTAGAACCATAATTGGGTCTGGGTGTCTCCTAGAAAGTTGTGGGTATCATAGTTATCTTTCATTTCCGACAAGATTCAGGTCATTCGGACTTCGGTAGCCAAAGTTATGATTTTTTAGTGCTATGATGTTTCTGTGGGTAGCAGAATTGACAGTGTCTGCTTAACCTGTTTTAAACATGCTGTTAGAGGGGTTTCCAGAGGGTCTCACCATAACGAAAAACGAGGCTAATCCTCTTAGCTTTCAGTAAAGCTAAAGATCACTGAATTTGGACGAACGTAGAGAAGTTATGATAGTTTCTTTGTCGCTGTCCAGAAACCCGACGTGAATTATTTGCTCTGATTAAATAGATTGGTAGGTCTGGTAGATGGCCGAATCAGAGGTCTCCCCAACTAAGTTTATTTAGACATTTCAATTACCTTTTCAGATTGTCCAAGATCATCCTATTTGGACTCCTGAGCAGAAAGTTATGAAGTTTTGAAGTCTGCTGTCCGCAGTGACCGATCGCTAGAAATTAGAAAAGCTAGACGTGATAAGAAGATTAGCGATTTCGATTGTAATGTGATGTAT
Organism: Ampelocalamus luodianensis; assembly: GCA_036346255.1. NCBI lineage: Eukaryota > Viridiplantae > Streptophyta > Magnoliopsida > Poales > Poaceae > Ampelocalamus > Ampelocalamus luodianensis. The sequence goes on from CM070619.1 coordinate 32,992,960, forward strand.
GATTTTGGTCCAGTATGTTATTCTTAGTTTGGGGTTATCTTCTTGTCCAGGTGGTAGCGAGATCCCAAGGGCAGCACCCACTTCGCGTCCGCCGTTTTCGCACGGTTGAGGCAAGTATTCGGGTTATAGCGTATTTTCGGTTGTATGATATGATTGTGGTGATTGCTTGTTGTAGCCTTGCATGAATGTTAGCGTAATGAGCTTTCCTTTTATCTTGATGAATGCAAGCTATGGTTAATGTTTCCCTTGAGCGTTGCTAAATCATACATGTTGTTATGTACATGTTAAATTCGTGTATATGAAAGACGTGGGCAAAGAGCAATTGCATGTTCCAATCGTGTTGGAGACTTGGTCATACATGCATGTTTTGATATATGATAGCGAAGTAAGGTTCTTTGGCATGATGTTTATATTGAGATTGGTGAATGCTCCAAGTATGATTATGCTCTATTTATGTCCATTGTTATTGTCTTGGGTATATTGATGATGAATAGATGTTGTGCATGTGCATATTGAGATCATCTTTGAAGCTTGGTCACGTGGTGACCAAGCATGCATTCGTTGAGGTCCCGTCATGTATTGGCGGGCTTGAGGTCCCACATTGGTGCAATGTGGGCTATGAGCAAAGAGGTCCCCATCATTCGGATGATGGGCAAAGGTCCCTATACATGTGGTGTATAGGCTTTTGGTCCCTGTGCGGAGAGGCACGTGCAAGGGTACACAATGACGGTTGTATACCCGCATTACCGGTAAAATGCGAAAAGAGATAAAGTTAAAAGGTGCATTGCATTGGTTGCATTCACATGAGCATGAAGGCTTTACTCGGTGCATTGTTTATCTTGGATTATTGATGCTATGAATGTTAACTTGCTTAGCCTTGTTGGTACTTGCTTGAGTCTTTGGGCTCACTCTTGCTTTGATGTGTTTTAGGTACAACGCAAGACGGCATGCATGGGAGGAGTAGATGAATTGAAAGCACGCACTACCTCACAACATTAAAGCAATTGTCATTTAGCTTCATATAAGAATAAATAGATCTGAGAAATACCCATGGTTGTTTTATGATTCGATTATGGTTGTGAGAATAGTGTTAATTTGATTACATTCATATGATTATCTCTTATGCATGAGTGAATTGGATTATGAAATTATTGTTAAATGATATGTTTACTGTTAGAAGCTATGGATAGTTTGAGTTTGAGTTAAGCTGTAATAATGAGAATAGAAAGTTTTGGTTATGTTTAAGATATTATTCTACACGCTTGAATGAACTCGATTATGATTTTATTGATAAATGCCTTGATCAATTATTGGAACCTCAGTATAGCGACTATACAAAGGAGGTTTTGTCGAGATTTTGTAATTGGTCTTAGTTTAGCTTAGTTTAATTTTATTTTAGTAGCATTCCGCACTCAATGTTGAGTCAGGTGTTATTCTGATTGGTATCAGAGCGGGCTGTAGGTCCGTGGTGACTAGATAAAAAAATTTGCTAATGTTAATCAACTTAAAAGTTTGACACACTGAGCACAGTAGGATGGGGATGGGTCAATCTTTGCATTTACGTTTCCGTTATATCGTTTTGATGATTGCTGACATGATTTGAGTTTGTCTGCTTAATTAATTAATTATTATGATTATTATGAGTGGGAATAATCGATGTTGAGAGGTTAAGGTTGTGGTTGTGACCCTGGGCTTTACCAGGTTACACCACCATTCGTGGAGTGGGAATAGGGAAGTGCTACCTCGGATATCTTAGTACAGGTGCTGATAGTGAGAATCTTTTAAAGAGTTGTTCTCTTCCTTGAATTTGAATTTGGTCAACTCTTAACGATTCATGATTGATGGGTTTCTTTGAAATGTTTGGTGTGTTTCCTTTGGCTTAATTTGCCCCGTAAATCAATTATTGTTTTTCCCAGCCGTTGAGTTATTCTCGCGATTGGTGAATTTTGCTAATTGTCAAGATTGACTTTTGTAGGGGAGTTTTGTTTTTCTTATTGGAAAGCTTGACCTATTTTATTCGCTTGATGTTTTGGTTAATGAAAGTTTCTTTTGTAAGTCCTTTAGTTCATGAAGGCTTTGACTCAACGTATCTCTTTTGGGTATTTTGAGCGTTGAATATTAATGGTTGTGTTATGAGTTTCAAGTTAAGTTCGCGGTTTGTGCATGATCGATCTTAACTAAGGTCCTTATCAAAGAAAGTTGAATAAGTGGAGGTTGTCCTTTAGTGGTTCTTGATGAGTTATGACTATGAGTATGACAATATTTAGTTGGAATCAATGGAGTTGTTAAGAGGTGTGGTATGTTGATGAATTGGTCCGATTGTTAGGATTATGGAATCGTAGATTTATTGGATAGCATGGAGTAATGTATCTCTATGGATTAGCTTACCCATTAGTGATGGTTATGTTAAGAATGTGTTTGAACGATGCTTTAGAGGATATCGATTGGAAATTTTCGTAAACTAGTTACTTGATGATCATACAAAATTGCTAGATTAAAAACATGTATATTAGATTAGACGAACGTTGAGGTAGCATGTTGTGAAACCTCATTGTATGCAAAGCGATGAGATTATTAAATGTTGACTTTGTGTTTACAGATGTTTACGCGACTACAAAACGTAGTAGGACCCTATTTGTATACATGATTCATACAATTGACAATTGTTAATGACAGTTGGAGCGGGTGTGAGTAACACTAATGGTTGAGTGGGTGATTGAGTAAGTGGCCTCTGAAAGTGTGCTTTGCGAAAGTATCATTTCATAGTATGAACTAGTTAAAATAGGTTTGTTTCAACCTTGTGGCTTGTGTTTCCTTTGGAGAAATTTATGATGGGATAAGAGGCTATGATGAGTCTCGCTAAGAGTGTATTGTTACATTACTAGTGTGATTGTCGATGAGGGATTATGATGATAATATTGAATGTTTTGTATAAAGGACCGGATCGCCGCCGATGTTAATTAATTGAATATGTTTCTAGTTCGCATTTGTGATCTTTCGACCTCATGTTGATGTGATAGCTGAATTTGTTTAGAGCAAAGTGACGTGTTGAGAGGTTTTATTAGTTCCCAAGTGGAATAGGTGTTGTGATCTTCAATTACTCTTTGTCGGAAATGCCATGGTGATGCTATAACCAACGAAAATCGAGTAAAGTGGAAGTATTTGAGATTTAAGCAAAGTTTCATAACTTGCAAAATATTAAAGTTTGTCTAAAACTTTTGTTCTTGCCCATAAGAGTTTTCCAATTCTAAAAGTAGTGTTTTATTCTCACTGAGGTTTGATATTCTCTCGAATGTGGGACGTGCGCCTCAACTTTGAACATATCTTTTGGTTTTGAGAACGCTTTATCGATTGTTTCTCTTGATCTTGTAACTCTGTAAGTGGTAACGTTTTCTTTTGAGCTAAAACTTACTTCTATTTGCCTCTTCTTCTAAGAAAGGGTTAACCGATCTGTATTGTAAAGTCTCGTAGGTGGTGTCTTGGCATCTAGATAGTGGTGGTCTAGTAGATGGTTTGATGAACCCTTAGGTGTCAAGTCGTCTGAGAGGCTTGGAGTAATAAATCGATTTATTGGAATAATCCTTGGAGAGGAATCGAGTTGAAAAGAATATTTGTCTTTGGAGCTAACAGATTTCGTTGTCGCAACTAGTAGGACCTATAACAAGTTGTAGACCAAGATTTGGTGTTCTTTTTTACCGAGCATTAGAATTAGCAAGTATGGAAAACTGGATCAATTTATTAGAGTATCGCAATTTGGTAGTATTGTGAGGCTATGAAAGTTATTTTTGATGATGTGGTTTAATGAGAGTGGGGTTACAAAGTAATCAAATCGCCATGTTAATTAATGGGATAATGGAAAATATTGAGTAACGTCAAGAGTGATTTGGCTTTAAATGAGTAACCTTCTGAGGGTTATAATCTTTGTAAAGGTAGACTGGTCAAGAAAATATTTTCATGATGATGTTAATGAGAGAGTATGTTGGAATTATGGGATTTTACGGATTTAATCTGAGGATTTTCCTATCTTTTATATGAGAAGTTCGTTGTAGGAATCTTGGAGTTTAATTTGGGCTTTGCAATTTTAGCTAGGACTTGGGGCACCCAATGATTATGTGTAGAGGAGGTAGATTAAGGGTGGGTTTCGAACAGTGAGATAATCATTGATAGAGCCCTTTTAGAGAAAGTATATGATTGTGAGAGTGTGAATTCCAAGTTGTTTATTTCTAAAACATTGAGGAGATGTGATTGCGTGTGTAATCTATTTTGAGATGCATTGGAAGTCATCTGTCAAATTAATCATGTAGATAGAGGAGTTGTTGAGATAAAGTTTGGCGGCGTCGATAGAGCCTTTATACGGAATTGTGGATGATGTATTTCAACATGAGTGTAACATTGAGAATGTAAAGTTAAGAAAGATGAGTTAGTGTGTTTTGTGATGAACCAAACTCCAAAGTTGAGAGATTTTATTCTTAAAAGAGATCTCGAGAATTTGATACTTCCTCAAAGGAGTGAATTGTTTCTGGATTCTCGTTTGAGTTTTGTGTTGTTGACCAATATCTTTCGTAAGTTGAGTTTGACTCGATTTTGGTATATATGATTCTTATGATTCTTATCGGTTCAGAAAGAATAAAAGAAATGATGGATTTGGTTAATTGAGTGGTTTCTCTTTTAGCGATCGTGGTGTTTATTTGCAAATTTTCTAATTGAAGGTGGAAAGATTTTCGTGATAAATCATCGATTTTGAATTTGACTCCTTTTAGTACCGAGTTGGTAACGTTTGGTTGCGTTGAGAGTTCTTCATTTTCAGTTGAGCTTTGCTGGTAAAAGAGTGTGTTTTAGGAAGAGTATTGTTGTTGGTGGTTTCTGATTAAAGGAGGTGATTTTTGCTTTAGTGAGGAGTATAATTGAGCGGTGGAACACGAGTTCTGTGTTCTATGTGCATGTCGTGTGGTTCGGTATCTTTGGGAGGTTTAACCCAAGATACATTGGGTTGTTTTCGCTAGTTGGCGTATCGCCGGGACATGCTCTCGAGTCCGCGCGCGAGTGCGTAACGTCTTGTATGTTCGGTGTTGAGTGAATACATGGGAGATCCAGAGTTTGAGGTTTCGATTGCGCCGTTAACCATCGAGTGAGGTCTTACCCTCGAGTCTTGTCCGGTGAGTGTACCTGGAATGTCGAGTGGAGCGTTAGTACAGACGTCGATTTACGTCCTGGTGTTGTGGTCTCTTCTGTTGGAGAGAGAGGTCACTTGAGAGTTGAAGTCTCACGTGAGCGAGTTTAGTAAGAGTTGATCGCATTGGTATCTCATTGTTAAGTTCTAGTCGTGGTTTTCTGTCGGGAAGATTGGCGTTTAGATTCGGGGTCGAATCCTGTTAAGGGGGGTAGAATGTAATATCCCGAAAGTGAGTTAAGGTTTGAATCGAGGAAGATTAATTTTATTTCGGGAGAGATCGATTAATCGGGGAACGATCAAACGGAACGTCGGGAAGGACTAATTGGTATGTTGTCAGTGCAGCAGTTTTAGAGGGGGGAAAGAGCAATTTTGCGGCAACTTGGGCTGGGCCAAGGCCCATGAGGGTGGCCGCCAAGGGGGCTTCCTCCCCAAACCCTAGCCCCTTCCTCCTCCCCTTTCCTCCCACCCCCAACCGGCCGCCTCTCCCCACCTCTCCACCTCCCTTCCTCCCTCCCTTGCGCCTCTCCATCTCCCCATCACCTCCATTGCTGCTGTCCAAGGTGGAGTAGGAGCTCCTGCAGCCGGCCAAGGAGGAAGAAGAAGGAGAAAAGAAGAGAAAGAAGGGAAGAAGAGAAGGGAAGAAGAGGGAGAAGAAGGGATCCGCAGCGAAGCATGGTGGTCATCATCCCGCTGCGTGCTCTTTTCGCTTCGGCAAGGGTAACCCGCGATTTGTTGTTTTGGGGTCGTTTTCTAGTTGTCTAATTTTCGGATGTCAGTTCGTCGATATACTGCAGCAGTGAAGTTTGTCGGTTTTGAATATGTTAGAACCATAATTGGGTCTGGGTGTCTCCTAGAAAGTTGTGGGTATCGTAGTTATCTTTCATTGCCGACAAGATTCAGGTCATTCGGACTTCGGTAGCCAAAGTTATGATTTTTTTAGTGCTATGATGTTTCTGTGGGTAGCAGAATTGACAGTGTCTGCTTAACCTGTTTTAAACATGCTGTTAGAGGGGTTTCCAGAGGGTCTCACCATAACGAAAAACAAGGCTAATCCTCTTAGCTTTCAGTAAAGCTAAAGATCACTGAATTTAGACGAACGTAGAGAAAGTTATGATAGTTTCTTTGTCGCTGTCCAGAAACCCGACGTGAATTATTTGCTCTGATTAAATAGATTGGTAGGTCTGGTAGATGGCCGAATCAGAGGGTCTCCCCAACTAAGTTTATTTAGACATTTCAATTACCTTTTCAGATTGTCCAAGATCATCCTATTTGGACTCCTGAGCAGAAAGTTATGAATTTTGAAGTCTGCTGTCCGCAGTGACCGATCGCTAGAAATTAGAAAAGCTAGACGTGATAAGAAGATTAGCGATTTCGATTGTAATGTGATGTATGATTTTGGTCCAGTATGTTATTCTTAGTTTGGGGTTATCTTCTTGTCCAGGTGGTAGCGAGATCCCAAGGGCAGCACCCACTTCGCGTCCGCCCGCTGCACGGTTGAGGCAAGTATTCGGGTTATAGCGTATTTTCGGTTGTATGATATGATTGTGGTGATTGCTTGTTGTAGCCTTGCACGAATGTTAGCGTAATGAGCTTTCCTTTTATCTTGCTGAATGCAAGCTATGGTTAATGTTTCCTTGAGCGTTGCTAAATCATACATGTTGTTATGTACATGTTAAATTCGTGTATATGAAAGACGTGGGCAAAGAGCAATTGCATGTTCCAATCGTGTTGGAGACTTGGTCATACATGCATGTTTTGATATATGATAGCGAAGTAAGGTTGCTTTGGCATGATGTTTATATTGAGATTGGTGAATGCTCCAAGTATGATTATGCTCTATTTATGTCCGTTGTTATTGTATCGGGTATATTGATGATGAATAGATGTTGTGCATGTGCATATTGAGATCATGTCAAGCTTGGTCACGTGGTGACCAAGTATGGATTTCGTTGAGGTCCCCGTCATGTATTGACGGGCTTGAGGTCCCCACATTGGTGCAATGTGGGCTATGAGCAAAGAGGTCCCCATCATTCGGATGATGGGCAAAGGTCCCTATACATGTGGTGTATAGGCTTTTGGTCCCCGTGCGGAGGCACGGCAAGGGCACATAAGAACGGTTTGTATACCCGCACACGGTAAAATGCGAAAGAGATAAAGTTAAAAGGTGCATTGCATTGGTTGCATTCACATGAGCATGAAGGCTTTACTCGTGCATTGTTTATCTTGGATTATTGATGCTATGAATGTTAACTTGCTTAGCCTTGTTGGTACTTGTTTGAGTCTTTGGGCTCACTCTTGCTTTGATGTGTTTTAGGTACAACTGCAAGACTGCATGCATGGGAGGGAGTAGATGAATTGGAAAGCACGCACTACCTCACAACATTAAAGCAATTGTCATTTAGCTTCATATAAGAATAAATAGATCGCTGAGAAATACCCATGGTTGTTTTATGATTCGATTATGGTTGTGAGAATAGTGTTAATTTGATTACATTCATATGATTATCTCTTATGCATGAGTGAATTGGATTATGAAATTATTGTTAAATGATATGTTTACCTGTTAGAAGCTATGGATAGTTTGAGTTTCAGGTTAACTGTAATAATGAGAATAGAAAGTTTTGGTTATGTTTAAGATATTATTCTACACGCTTGAATGAACCTGATTATGATTTTATTGATAAATGCCTTGATCAATTATTGGAACCTCGGTATAGGCGACTATACAAAGGAGGTTTTGTCGAGATTTTGTAATTGGTCTTAGTTTAGCTTAGTTTAATTTTATTTTAGTAGCATTCCAGACTCAATGTTGAGCTGGGGTGTTACACACATGAAAATGAAATAGTGTTACAAGAAGCTATTACCGCTATGAAAACTAAATATTTGAAATATTGGAAAGATATCCCATATGTATAAGCATTTGCATTTATTTTAGATCCCAAAACTAAACTTTAAGGATTCACTAATGTTCTCCAACTTCCGAGTGAGGCTAAATGGATAGATTATTCTAACTATTTTTCAGACGTTCGTACTAAATTGTCCGAAATTTATCAAAAGTGCCAACTAAAACTTTGAGGAGTTCTCACACATCCCCATTTGAATAAATGGAATTATTATGCATCTCATAAGCATGCACTACATTTCTAGAGCAATTGCATAGATTTTTGCCTTTGAAAAATTTGAATCAAAGTTTAAACAAACAACTCAAATTGAAGCTCCAAGATAAAATAGAAATAAAACTTGAGATCATCATTGGGAGATAATTTATTTAACTCTTACAATATTTATCATGAATTAATATATTTTTTCTAAATTTTTAGAACTTAGTTCAACCTTGTGAAAATTCAAATCAAGTTCTAAAAGCATATGAATCAATTCTTTTGTCCAACATAAACATGTATTAGCCAGCAACAACATACATGAATAAAGAGCATACTCATACTTCTAGCATTCATGAACAGCGACATACACATCAATCTAGCATCCATGAGTAGACAATATACACATAATACCAGCAAACATGAACAATCACTCCTAATTTGTAATACTCCGAGTTTCGTTTAGAGGGAAAATTAATCGGGAAAAGGCTGCTAGTTTTTTTTCGGTTTTTGGGGCAGTTTAGTGGGTTGGGAGTCCGGCCAGGCTGACCAGGCCTTGTGGCCGGCCAGGTTCTCCCCCCCTTGGGCCTAGGCCCATGCGCCCCCTCCCCCTAACCCTAGCCGGCCTCCTTCTTTTCCCCCCTTGGCCGAACCACCTCCCCTCCCTTTTGGCCGCCCCCCCACCCCCCCTCTTCCCCCTCACGTCCCTACCCTTGGGCTGCCCCTTCTTCCCTGGTGGCCGCCCCCTATTGTGGTGCCTCCCCATCTCGCCTTCGGAGTTCCCCCGCTGCCGGTTTTCACGTGGAATCAAGGAGGGCAGGAGGTTGCTTCGGCCAAAGGAGGGGAGGAGGAGGAAGACAATCTTCTCCAAGGTTCTTCTGCCTACATCCTGGTTGCTGCAAGGGTAACGAATGCCGAGCCTCATTATTTGATTAGTGGTAGATGTGATTTGGATCATATTTGATTAGATCATATTGCTGCGAGTAGAAAGTTACTTCTGTCCAGAATGTTGCGTGGTCTGTTTCGTGATCTTAAAGGCCGAATTTGAGATGTTTCATCTCATAGAGTTATGTAGGTATTGTTCTTAGCTTTCGGTGGCCACTAAGAACACCTCATTCCGATGTACGGATTAAAAGTTATGATCGTTTTAGTTTCTGCTGTCCACAATTCTGACGAGAATTACCTTTTAAGTTGTCTTCTAAAATATGTTTATGTTAATGGACGAATCAGGGTTTTCTCTCAACTAGGTTATTGTATATCATTTTATAACCTTTTTAGATTGTTAAAGAACGCCCCAATCAGAGTTATAGATCAAAAGTTATGTTGTGTCCTTTACTGCTGTTCGTGTCGGTTGGGCAGAATCTATCTTCTGGGTTCCGCTGCTGGTTAGCATTTTATTTTGGCCGAATTGGGTTGTCTCGTTAACTAGATTGTTGTAGATATGTTCGTTAAGTTTATGTAGGATCTGGCTCACCTCGTTTGAGTCCTAGGTCAATAGCTATGGTCATTATCGTCTTCGCTGTCCGATGCGATTCCGCAGTGCCGCTGTTTTCAGTTTTGGGTTTATGGCTTTTTCTTGAGTGTTCAAGAGGGTATTGTAGAACCTTTAGTCATGTCGGGTATCATGTTGTTCTTATTTCGTTTATTTAATTGTTTAGGCAGCGAGGCTACGGGTTTGGGAGCATTATCGTTGTCGCTTAACGCGTCGCATACGCGAAAGGCAAGTACTTTGCTAATCTTAATGGTTGTGATTGATGAACACTTACATGATTATGTTGTGACATCTTGTATTACAAGAGATGATGAATTGTCTATGTTCTTTCATATATGTTGAATCTGTGCTAAGAGATGATGTTCTTCAATGTTCATATTCATATAATGCATCCATAATTCATGTTTTATCCACGGGAGTGGATTGTAAGTCCCACCATTCCAATGTGGGCAGATTTGAACATTGTCATGTCCCGTCCACGGGAGTGGATAGAAAGACCCATCAATTCCAGTATGGGTAGATTTGGACACCTGTATGAAACTTTCTTCATACGGGACTTGGATCCCCGTACTTTTGTTAAGGTGCGGGCTTAAGTGAATACCGACGGGTGTGTCACTAGCTATACCGGTATAAGCATGTGTGCAGTCCATCCTTTGATTACATTCATTCATTTCATGCATTCCTAAATATTCGTTCGTGTATGTTCAGAATTTGTGAAGGAGTTGTCTCGTCCATACTGGTGTATGTTAATTTATTCTATGTACTTGCTGAGTCCTGGACTCACTCTTGCTTTATTTATATTTATTTTAGGTGATCAATGAAGATGTTCCTCTTGGGCAGGAGTAGACACGCACCACTCATTCACTTAACCTTACACCAGCTCCAATAAAAGAATTAGATTCTGTTCTTCCTTTATTAAATGATGGATTGTAATAAATAGACTCAGATGTGGATGTCATTTCATTTTCTTCATACTAAGGTTGATTACATAACTGCTTATGTTCCCTAAACATTCGTTCGTCATGTTTATCTTAATGGATGAGGTAGACTTAATTATTCAGAATTCGTGGACTGTTGTTGGATACAGTGTTAGTAACTGTTTAGGTTCTAAAACATGTCGAACTTTTTATATTAGTTGATGAGATTTGTTGAATTCCTTCTGCATAACTGTTGTAGGTTAGGCTTTTAGGTACATTTTGGCTTCCGAATTGCCAGGGTATTACAGTTGGTATCAGAGCGGGCTTTAGGTCCATGGTAAATAGAATAGTAAAACTGACACACTGTGCACAATAGGTGGGGTTGGGTGAGTTCTTTGTTTCTGCATTTCTATTGTTGTGACTCACGTATTGAGCAATTGTTGAATTGTGTTGTGCTTGTGTTACCGTGAAACTAAATGCTTAGTTTTAATTGCTGTGGTGTTCTTAGATGGCGAGAGGAGGAGACCGTGGCCGTGGAGCGGGCCGTGGACGTGGTCGTCCGCCGGGTCGTGGCCGTGGTTGTGGGCGCGGTCCGGTTGTGTCATCTTCCTCGGCTGAAGAGGCGGCTGGTGGGACCGCTGAGGAGGTTGCCTCAGCTACTCACCCGACAGCAGACCCTCAGGCCACGTCAGCCATTTTAATTCAGAATCTTCAGAGGGAGATCCAGCAACTCCGTCACAGTGCGAGCAGCTCCTCTGTTGTACCGCACTGCTGTGGTACCAGTTGTGGCAGCGACTACCCCTGAGGCTAGGATCAGCCTCCGCGAGTGGATGTCGCTTCGCCTGGACACCTTTGATGGAGCGGGTACTCCGGTTCAGGCTGCTGATTGGTTACATTATATGGAGCGACAGTTTGGGGCGTTGGAGATGACCTCATAGCAGAAGGCACGGTTTGTGGCTTTTCAACTCAAGGGCCAAGATGATATCTAGTGGGAAGGGGTTCTTTCAGCCCGGACCCCAGTTCAGGGACCAATCACATGGGAAGTTTTTGTGGAGCAGTTCAGGACCAAGTATTATTCAGATTCATTCCTTGAGAGGATGGAGCAATCGCTACTGACACTTGTCCAAGGTAAGATGTTAGTGACAGAGTATGAGACTGAATTCAATAATTTGGTGCGCTTTGTACCCGCGGTGGCTAATGATGACCGGGAGAAGGCCAAGAGGTTCCGCCGGGCCTCAATCGAGTATCACCACGCCCTAGGAGCGATCGCTTGCGTGACTTCAGACCGTGGTTGAGCAGCCGCAGGAATGGAGCCGAGAAGGATCTTTCGTTGCGCAGGCGCACTCGGTGGCTCTGCTCACCGTGGATCCGCGGTGGTCGAAGCGGAGTTTTGGCGGGATGGTGGGTCTTCTCGACCGCTTCCAAGAAGTTTTAGAGTCGCCCCACTCATTCAGGCCGCAGCGGCGCGCTTCTTCATCGATGCCACGTTCTTCATCATCCACACTCGATGCATCCCGCTCCGGACGAGGTATGAAATGCTTTAAGTGTGGAGAGGGTCACCGGGCATCAGAGTGTTCTTTCAAAGGAACATGTCGTCAGTGTGGCCGGGAGGGCCATAAGTTGTCTGTTTGCAAGAAAAATCCAGCAAGCATCATCAAAAGGGAGATAGTTCCAGCAGTGTCTTCTTCCAGTGCTCCTTGGGGTTGATTCGGACTCTAGCCACTGCTCTGCGCCTCGCCTCTTCAAGATGGGTTCCTCCCTGCAGCGCTTACTCCTACACCTCCTACGGGTTCTACTGGAACCCTAGGCCACTGTTCGCCTCATTCACTTCACCAAAGCGGCAGTTCCTGCTCACCCTTCGAGAGTGTGTCGGTGCGTCTTCTGCTCCGGCACCACCGGGAGTCTACGCCATGCCTACTCCTGACACTATGGGCCGCCCTGACATCATGACAGGTACCTTGCTAGTTGATTCCCATGAAACTTTTGTTCTTTTTGATTTAGGAGCTACCTATTCCTTCGTGTCCCTAGAGTTTGCTAGAAGAGCAGGTTTGAGTATGCAGCGTATTTCTGAATCCGTCGTAGTCATTTCTCCGGGGGGTCTTATTTCTAACTCTACCGCCTATCCAGGATGTTCCATCATAATTGATGATGAAAATTTCACTGCTAACCTTATGGTAATTCAATTGTCACCTTTTGATGTTATCCTGTGCATGGACTGGTTATTCAGTTACCGTGCCAAGATTTGTTGCTTCTGGAAGATAGTGACTCTACAAGCCCCGTCTGGTGAAGAACTGGTGTTTCAGGGCAGTGCACCGTCTGATTCCTTGTTTGTGTTGGCTAGTCTATTTCCCAGTCGTCGGTCCTCAACCATTGGGTTGCTATGGTCTCTCAATGAGAAGGCTGATTATTCACTACGCATAGAGGATATTCCCGTGGTGAATGAGTTTCCTGATGTCTTTCCTGTGGAGCTCCCTGGGATGCCTCCAGCGCGGAAAGTGGAGTTCCGGATTGATCTTATTCCGGGGACCCAACCTATTTCAATGTCTCTATATTGTTTGGCACGACCCTTCCAGGAGGAGTTGAATAAACAATTGGACAACCTGCTGTCCAAAGGTATGATTCGGCGTAGTGTTTCGCCGTGGGGAGCGCATGTTCTGTTTACTAAGAAGAAAGATGGCAGCTGGCGTATGTGTGTGGACTACCGGCTCTTAATCAGGCCACTGTGAAGAATAAATATCCTTTGCCCCGTATTGAGGATCTTTTTGATCAGCTGAAGGGAGCCAGCGTATTCTCTAAAATTGACCTTCAGTCAGGGTATAATCAAATTCGAGTTCGAGAACAAGATATTGAGAAGACGGCTTTCTCTACGAGGTATGGCCATTATGAGTATAAAGTTATGTCGTTTGGACTAACAAATGCTCCTGCAGTTTTCATGGAAGCCATGAACAGTATGTTGCACCGGTACCTTGATGACTTTGTGGTGGTGTTTATTGATGACATCCTAATCTATTCCAAAACAGAAGAGGATCATGAACAACACTTGAGGTTGGTCCTCGAGACCTTAAGAGAGAACCAATTTTACGCCAAGCTGAAAAAGTGTGAGTTTTGGATTTCTGAAGTTGGGTTTCTGGGCCATGTAATCAACCAAGAGGGCATTTCAGTTGATCCCAGCAAAATCTCAACCGTGGTAGAATGGAAGAGGCCAACAAATGTCAAGGAAGTGAGGAGTTTTCTGGGTTTAGCTGGTTATTACCGGTGTTTCGTGGAGGGTTTCCCTACCATTGCTAGACCGATGTCCCAGTTGACGCAGAAAGGTGTCAAGTTTCAGTGGTCAGATGCGTGCGAACGCAGTTTCTGTACTTTAAAGGATAAGCTGGTGACCGCTCCCATTCTTACTCTTCTAGAGCCTAGGAAGCGTTTCACAATTTATTTAGATGCATCTAGAGTTGGACTTGGGTGTGTGCTCATGCAGGACAGTAAGGTGATTGCCTATGCATCGAGACAGTTGAAGAAGCATAAACAGAATTATCCTACTCATGATTTAGAGCTGGCCGTGGTGGTTCTTGCTTTAAAGATCTGGCGCCATTATCTGAATGGAGAATCCTGTGATATTTTCACCGATCACAAGAGTCTGAAATACATTTTTACCCAGAAAGATCTGAACCTGAGACAGAGGAGATGGTTAGAGTTGATAAAAGACTATGATCTCACCATCCAGTATCACCCAAGCAAGGCGAATGTTGTAGCAGATGCCCTGAGTCGCAAGGCGACACCTCCTGTTCTCAGTTGTCTTATTGCTGATTTTGAGCGTATGGATATCTCCTTTTGTTTTGCGGGTACCGCCCATGTTGAGACATGTTTGCTTCTCGAGTCAGCTATTCCAGATCAAGTGCGGGAGGCACAACAGCGTGATCAGATGCTCCAGCGTGTGAGGAAGCGCTTAGATGAGGGCAAGCACGGCCACTTCAGCTTGGATGGTTCCGATGCGTTGCGATTTAAAGGCCGCCTCTGCGTGCCACAGGAAGCTCAGGTCAAGGATGAGATTCTAAGGGAAGCGCACCACACTCAGTATACCGTACATCCTGGTGAGACCAAGATGTACAAGGATTTGAAGAAGAGTTTCTGGTGGAAAAGAATGAAGGTCGATATCGCTCATTATGTAGCGTCTTGTGGAGTTTGCGAGCTGGTCAAGGCAGAGCATAAGCGACCTGCAGGTTTGCTGCAACCTTTAGAGGTTCCAGTTTGGCCATGGGATGATATCTCTATGGATTTTGTAGTTAGTTTACCCCGCACGCAGCGAGGGAAGGACGCTATTTGGGTCATATTGGACCGGTTTAGTAAGTCGGCACATTTCATCCCTATTTGTACAACGAACTCAGCTAGTGATTTGGCTCCTCTTTATGTGCGAGAGGTAGTGTGGTTGCACGGGGTGCCAAAGACTATTGTTTTAGATCGAGATGCTAAGTTTGTCTCCAAGTTTTGGGAGAGCTTGCAGAGTGCTTTGGGCACACAGCTTCGTCTTAGCATCGCGTTTCATCCCCAAAAAGATGGTCAGTCTGAGCGCACAATTCAGACCCTAGAGGATATGCTCAGATGTTGTATTTTGTCCTGGAAGGGAGGTTGGGAAGACCACCTAGCTTTGGCAGAGTTCGCCTATAACAACAGTTATCACTCTAGCATTCGAGCCGCACCATTTGAGGTTCTCTATGGACGAAAGTGCAGATCCCTGTTGTGTTGGGATGCTGTTGGAGAGCGAGCAGTGTTGGGTCCAGATTGGGTTCAGCAAACTGTGGCCAGAGTGGCTGAGGTTAGGAAGAATTTGCTAGTCGCCGAGCCGGCGTAAGAGCTATGCGATGTCGAAGCGAGGTTTGGAATTTGAGGTGGGGGATGATGTCCTTTTGAGAGTATCGCCCACCAAGGGCGTAGTGCGTTTTGGTACCAAAGGGAAGCTCACCCATGGTATATTGGACCTTTTCCAATCTTGGCATGAGTTGGGAAGTTGGCTTACCGCTTGATCTTACTGAAATCCATGCACGGTTCATAATGTGTTCCACGTATCAATGTTGAGGAAGTTCTTGAGAGACCCAGAGCATGCCATTCCACTGGAGCCTTTGAGCATTGAGCAGGACCTTACTTTTGAGTCCCGACCGGTGAAAATTCTAGAAGAGTCAGAGTGGGTTCTGAGGAACAAGACTTTGAAGTATGTCAAGGTTCTTTGGTCTCATCAGTCTGAGAGAGAGGCCACTTGGGAGGTAGAGTCTCGCATGCGCGAGCAGTATCCAGACCTATTTACTTCCGGTACGTATTGATTCGTTGTTTCCAATTTTGTAGTTTTCTGTTCTTGTGTTCGTCTCGATGGTTAGAATTCGGGGTCAAATTCTGTTAAGGGGGGTAGAATGTAATACTCCGAGTTTCGTTTAGAGGGAAAATTAATCGGGAAAAGGCTGCTAGTTCTTTTTCGGTTTTTGGGGCAGTTTAGTGGGTTGGGCCTCCGGCCAGGCTGACCAAGCCTTGTGGCCGGCCAGGTTCTCCCACCCCTTGGGCCTAGGCCCATGCGCCCCCTCCCCCCTAACCCTAGCCGGCCTCCTACTTTTCCTCCCCTTGGCCGAACCCCCTCCACCTCCCTTTTCGCCACCGCCCCTCCCACCCCCCTCTTCCCCCTCACATCCCTGCCCCTTTGGAGCCGCCCCTTCTTCCTTGGTGGCTGCCCCCTGCTGTGGTGCCTCCCCATCTCGCCTTCGGAGTTCCCCCGCTGCTGGTTTTCGCGAGGAATCAAGGAGGGTAGCAGGTTGCTTCGGCCAAAGGAGGGGAGGAGGAGGAAGACCATCTTCTCCAAGGTTCTTCCGCCTACATCCTGGTTGCTGCAGGGGTAACGAATGCCGAGCTTCATCATTTGATTAGTGGTAGATGTGATTTGGATCATATTTGATTAGATCGTAGTGCTGCGAATAGAAAGTTAGTTCTGTCCAGAATGTTGCGTGGTCTGTTTCGTGATCTTAGAGGCCGAATTTCAGATATCCATCTCCTAGAGTTATGTATTTATTGTTCTTATCTTTTGGTGGCCGGCAAGAACACCTGATTCCGACATATGGATCAAAAGTTATGATCGTTTTAGTTTCTGCTGTCCACAATTCTGACGAGAATTACCTTTTAAGTTGTCTTCTAAAATATGTTTATGTTAATGGACGAATAAGGGTTTTCTATCAACTAGGTTATTGTAGATAATTTTATAACCTTTTCAGATTGTTAAAGAACGCCCCAATCGGAGTTGTAGATCAAAAGTTATGATGTGTTCTTTACTGCTGTTCTTGTCGGTTGGGCAGAATTTGTCTTCTGGGTTCCGCTGCCGGTTAGCATTTTATTTTGGCCGAATTGGGTTGTCTCGCCAACTAGAATGTTGTAGATATGTTCGTTAAGTTTATGTAGGATCTGGGCTCACCTCGTTTCGAGTCCTAGGTCAATAGCTATGGTCATTGTCGTGCTGCTGTCCAGATGCGATTCCGTGGTGCTGCCTGTTTTTCAGTTTTGGGTTTATGGCTTTTTCTTGGGTGTTCAGGAGGGTATTGTAGAACCTTAAGTCGTTTCGGGTACCATGTTGTTCTTATTTCATTTATTTAATTGTTTAGGCAGCGAGGCTACGGGTTTGGGAGCATCATCGTTGCCTGCTAACGCGTCGCAACGCGGAAGGCAAGTACTTTGCTAATCTTAATGGTTGTGATTGATGAACGCTTACATGATTATGTTGTGACATCTTGTATTACAAGAGATGATGAATTGTCTATATTCTTTCATATATGTTGAATCTGTGCTAAGAGATGATGTTCTTCAATGTTCATATTCATATAATGCATCCATAATTCATGTTTTATCCACGGGAGTGGATTGTAAGTCCCACCATTCCAATGTGGGCAGATTTGAACATTGTCATGTCCCGTCCACGGGATTGGATAGAAAGACCCATCAATTCCAGTATGGACACGTAAGACCCATCAATTCCAGTATGGGCAGATTTGGACACCTGTATGAAACGTTCTTCATACGGGACTTGGACCCCCGTACTTTTGTTAAGGTGCGGGCTTAAGTGAACACCGACGGGTGTGTCACTAGCTATACCGGTATAAGCATGTGTGCAGTCCATCCTTTGATTACATTCATTCATTTCATGCATTCCTAAATATTCGTTCGTGTATGTTCAGAATTTGTGAAGGAGTTGTCTTGTCCATACTGGTGTATGTTAATTTATTCCATGTACTTGCTGAGTTCTGGACTCACTCTTGCTTTATTTATTTATTTTAGGTGATTAATGAAGATGTTCCTCTTGGGCGGGAGTAGACACGCACCACTCATTCACTTAACCTTACACCAGCTCCAATAAAAGAATTAGTTTATGTTCTTCCTTTATTAAGTGATGGATTGTAATAAATAGACTCAGATGTGGATGTCATTTCTTTTTCTTCATACTAAGGTTGATTACATAACTACTCATGTTCCCTAAACATTCGTTCGTCATGTTTATCTTAATGGATGAGGTAGACTTAATTATTCAGAATTTGTGAACTATTGTTTGATACAGTGTTAGTAACTGTTTAGGTTCTAAAACATGTTGAACTTTTTATATTAGTTGATGAGATTTGTTGAATTCCTTCTGCATAATTGTTGTAGGTTAGGCTTTTAGGTAACATTTTGGCTTCCGAATAGCCAGGGTGTTACATAATTATTCTATCACTATTTGTACTTGCCTCAACCGTGTGAAGCTTGATGATGTGGAGAGGGCGCTGCCCCCGGAATCAAACCACTTGAATATATATAACAATTACACTAAGAGAAAATTTCTGGATAAAACATTGGTAGAAATAAGTACAAGACGAACTACGCTCCCTAACGCAACCCAAAACACCAACTTCTATAGACATCGATCTGTCCCAAAACAGAATATTATTCTTCTAAAATTCATACCTTTTTGTCTACTTATCCAAATCTAGTGTTCTTTGATTCTCTTGAAAGATCCTTAAGTTATCCACATAAAACTAGTTGGTGAGATTCCCAGATTCGGTCATCCTCTATCCTTACCAAACAGATTACTAAAACTACTAAATCCCGTCAGAGGTTCTGGATAGCGAGACTAAATCTTACATAACTTCCAGTACAATTATCCAAAAATTAAGTTATTTAGCTCTCTGAAAACCTAATAAACATACCTACAACTTTTATGTTGGTAGTATCCTCCAAATAATTTGTTATCTAATTTCTATTGTCCAATTAATACAATCTGCCCGAAACCTGACAGAGCTTCGGGACAGTAGCGTTGTAAAATCCATATCTAAGAATCCGTTCATCCAAATGACCTGATCCAAGACTCTATTGAAAGCTAAAGACGTGGCCTACAAATCTCTAGGAGATGGCCAGATCGAATTTCGTAGTTATCATCCTCAAAACAGTCGGGCACTACAGACTGCCCTAAACCGATCTAATACCGACATTGCTAAAATACAAGAATTTACAGCTAAACGAACGAGATCAGGGGTTACCTTAGAGAAACCGATGTCAAACATGAGGTACACCACATCATCCCTCTTCCCCTCCCTTCTCTCCTCGCCCCTTCCTTCTTGTTCTTCTTGGCCGGCCAATCACCCAGGCGTCCTTCCTTCTTCCTCCAATAGGCCGGCAGTGGGGAGCGAGGTCCTTGGCTAGAAGCAGGGGAGAACACCCGAGGAGGGGGCGCAGGGACCTTGGGTGACGGCCAAGGGGGTAGGGGATCGGCTGGGGGGGGGGGTGTGGAGGCCAACAAGGGGGAGAGGAGGGGTGTGTGGCTAGGGTTTGGGGGGAGGGTGGCGCCTCCCCCCCTTTGGCCGGCCACCACATGGCCACATGGGCCAAGGCCCAAGCCCAGGTTGCCAAAACTTTGCAGAAATCCCCCTCTTATCCCCTGATAAAAATGCTTTGCTAATTGGTCCTTCTCCCTAATTTAATTATTCTCTCCTAATTAAATTGGAGTATTACATTCTACCCCCTTAAACAGAATTTGACCCCGAATTCTATTCATGCTTAACGCTAAAGAATAATCACAACTAAAAACTTACTAACATTACCACGTACCTGCTGCGAATAATTCTGGATATTGCTCGCGCATGCGAGACTCCAATTCCCAGGTGACCTCTCTCTCAGTCTGATGCGACCATAGCACCTTGACATACTTCAATGCCTTATTCCTTAAGACTCTTTCTAACTTCTCCACGATTTGTACCGACTTGGATTCAAAGGATAAATCTTGCTCAATGGTTAAAGGTTCTAGCGAAATTACATGCTCCGGGTCCCTTATGTACTTCCTCAACATGGAGACATAAAATACATTGTGCGCACCGCACATAGACTCTGGAAAGTCCAAACGATATGCCAATTTTCCAATTCGTGCCAAGATCGAAAAAGGCACAACACCTTTTGTGGGAGACACTCTCAAGAGCACCTGATCCCCCACTTCAAATTCCAACTCTTGTCTCCTCACATAAGCATAGCTTTTCTATCTGCTCTGTGCTGCCAGCAGATTCTGCCTCACCAAGGCCACATGCTCAACGGTCCTCTATACCCAATCCGGGCCCAAAACTGCCTTCTCACCCACTGCCTCTCAGCACAGTGGTGACCTGCACTTGCGCCCATATAGAACCTCGAATGGCGCACTTTAATACTAGAATGGTAGATATTGTTATAAGCAAACTCTGCTAGTGGCAACTGATCCTCCCAACTGCCCTCCCAAGACAAAACGCAGGACCGCAACATGTCATCCAAAGTTTGAATGGTATGCTCTGACTGTCCATCTGTCAGTGGGTGAAATGTCGTACTAAGATGGAGTTGAGTGCCCAGCGCACTCTGCAGACTCTTCCAAAACTTGGCATCCCTGTCGAAAATAATAGTCTTTAGTACGCCATGCAACCTCACAATCTCCTACATGTAAATAGGAGCCAAATCGCTCGTTGAGTTTGTCATGCGGATAGGAATAAATTATGCAAATTTACTGAAATGATCCACTATTACCCACACTGCATTCTTCCCTCACAGTGAACGAGGTAACGCAACAACGAAGTCTATGGAAATATCATCCCACGGCCACTCAGAACGCCCGAGGCTGCAATAATCAGAGGATACTTATGCTCAGCTTTCACTTATTGACAAACACCACAAGAAGCCACATAATTAGCGATATCCACCTTCATTCTTTTCCACCAGAATTTTTTTTAAGATCACAATACATTTTTGTCTCACCCGGATGAACAGTGTACGGGGTGCGATGTGCCTCCCTCAAGATATCATCTTTGACCTCCGTCTTTTGTGGTATACAAAGGCGACCCTTAAACCACAAAGCACCAGAATCATCCAAACTGAAATCGCCTTCTTTTCCCATATCCAGACATTTTCTGACACTCTGCAATAACTGGTCATTCTATTGTGCCTCCCGCACACGGTTTGGAATGGCTAACTCAAGGATCAACTGTGTCTCCACTTGTGCCGTGCCTGCATAGCAATATGATATCCCCATGCGGTCAAAGTCAACCACAAGGCATTCAAGGGTAGCAGGAGTCGCCTTGCGACTAAGAGCATCAGCAACAACGTTTGCCTTGCCGGGATGGTACTGAATTGAGAGATCATAATCCTTAATCAGCTCCAGCCACCTACGCTTCCTTAAATTCAAATCCTTTTGCGTGAAAATGTACTTGAGACTTTTGTGATCTGTGAAAACATCACAAGTCTCCCCATATAGATAATGCCTCCATAATTTCAAGGCAAACACCACCGCAGCCAGCTCCAAATCATGGGTTAGGTAATTCTGCTCATGCTTCTTCAGTTGCCTTGATACATAAGCTATTACTTTACCCTCTTGTATGAGAACACAACCCAATCCAATTCAAGAGGCATCAGAGTACACTGTGAACCACTTCCCAGGCTCGGGAAGAGTAAGAACAGGAGCAGTCACTAGCATTTCTTTCAAAGTATGGAAACTACGTTCATAGTCGTCATTCCACTGAAACTTCACATCCTTCTACGTGAGCTGAGACAAAGTCTTGGCAATAATAGAGAAATCCTACCGAAACCGCTGATAATATCCTGCCATACCACGAAAACTCCTCACTTCTTTGACGCTGATCGGTCTCCCCCACTCTACCACTATGGAAATCTTTCCCGGGTCAACAGATATTCCCTTATCATTTATGATGTGCTCCAAGAATCCCACTTCTAACATCCAAAACTCACACTTTTTCAATTTAGCATAAAACTTATTCTCTATTAATGTCTCCAATACGAGCCTCAGATGATGCCCATGATCTGCTATCATCAATAACCTAGATACTAGATACTCATCTGGATACTCATGCAACATCCTGTTCATTGTCTCCATAAAAGCAGCAGGGGCATTCATTAGTCCAAAAGACATAACCTTAAACTCAAAATGTCCATACCTTGTGGAGAACGCCGTCTTTTCAATATCCTCTTTTCAGACAGGAATCTGATTGTACCCAGACTGAAGGTCAATCTTCAAAAATATCTTAGCTCCTTTCAATTGATCAAATAAGTCTTTAATGCGAGGTAGTGGATACTTATTCTTAATAGTTAACTGATTCAGGGCATAGTAATCAATACACATATGCCAACTACCATCTTTCATCTTTGTAAAAAGAACAGGAGCTCCCCAAGGGGACACACTGGAATGAATGAGATCTTTGGCTTTTAGGTCATCCAATTGCTTCTTTAATTCTTCCTAGAAAGGACGAGCCAAATGGTATGGAGTCATGGAAACTGGTCGGGCACCCGGAACCAAATCAATATGGATCTCTACTGGGTGTGGTACTCTGCTGGAAAGACATCTAGGAATTCCCGAACCACCGGAATATTTTTTGCAGTCAGGGATGAACTTGGCTTTTCTATTAAAGATAAAAGAAACCTATCCTTCGCTGCACGGCTACCAAGAAACAAACTAGCCAGCATAAAGAGTGAGTGAAATGGAGTGCTCCCCTGAAAGACTATCTCCTGTCCAGACGGGGCTTGCAAGGTTACTGTCTTCCAGAAACAAGAGATGATAGCACGGTAACGATGTAACCAATCCATACCCAAGATAGCATCAAACGGCTCCATCTTCATAACCATCAGGTTAGCAACAAATTCTTCCCCATCTAAAAAAATCAGACAACCAGGACAAACTATGGAACTCGAAAGAATTCCCACATGAGAATTAACTAGAACTGACTGATCTATATGCTGCATACTCAAATTTGCCCTACTAGCGTACTCTAACGATGCAAAAGAGAATGTAGCTCCTGAATCGAAAAGAACAAAAGCTTCCACTGAATCCACCAAAAGCATACCTGTCTCCACATCGTGATGACCCACCGACTCGGCAGTAGGCATGGCATAGGAAACTAATGCTGGGGTGGCGGAAGCCCCAACACCCTAGTATGGTAGTGTAGCAGCTGCTGGAGGTGCTGAAGGTGCCCCAACTGGAAACGGTGCCGCGGGGGTAGGTGGCCAAAAGTACCTTGATGGTGGGATCCCTCCAGGAGCAGGGAGGTAAGGCTGAGGCGACACCCAAGTCTGAGTAGGGGTGGCTGCTAGCATCTGCACCGATCCTCGAGAAGAAGCAGCTGGCGCTGGCGTGGACACTTGAACTGGCTCCCACTTGATGATACTAGCGGGATTCCACCAACAAACCAACGTCTTGTGGCCCTCCTGTCCACAGTGGCGACATGGGCCAGACCAGGCACACTCTGAAGCATGATGCTTGTTGCCACACTTGAAACATACCATGCCTTGCCCTGGAACTGGATGAAGCATGGGTGCACCTGCTAACGGTCGAGATGCGACTGAAGACTGCAGCTTCGAGAACTTGGAATTGAATGAATTCTGAGGGCCTTTGAACTTCTTGGAGACATGCCTCTGAGAAGACCCACCTCCTCCACCAAAACTCCTCTTTTGACTGCTATCAGCACCATCAGGAACCAAAGTACCTCCAACACCCTACAACTCCTCACTAAGCTGCATCTCCATCTCTATGCCCCTGGCCTGTTCTACCAGGGAGATAAAATCACGCAACTTCAAAGCCCCCAACACATGACGGTACTCAGGTCTGAGCCCCCTGCGAAACCTCTTTGCCTTCTCATCATACGTGGCCACAACTGGAACGAAGCAGATTAGGTTATTAAAACCCGCTTCATACTCAGACACTAACATCTTACCCTGCTTATAATTGTTTAATGAAACCTCCATCCTTTCCACAAACGAATCTGGATAAAACTTCCTCCTGAACTGCTCAACAAACAGCTCCCAAGTAGCCGATCCATGAGTAGCGGTCCTAGCTGATAGGACTCCTTCCCACCAGAGATCCACCTACCCCTTCAATTGGAAGGCCACAAACTGAGCCCTCAATTCTGAAGTCATTCCCAGTGCTCCAAAGTGCCTCTCCATACGCAACCAGTTAGCTGCATCAACTGGTGTGCCCATCCCATCAAAGGTATCCAGCCTTAGAGCGTTCCATTGATGGAGCCCCATAACAACAGTAGCAGGGATCACAACAGGGGTAGCCACAGGAGTAGCAGCAGGAACAGCCGCTGGAACATGCTGGGGTTGAGCCTGGCCTCCCTGAACCTCCCCATGCTGAACTGCTGAAGCAACTTCTCTTCTGGCCTCGCATGATTGCCTTCCCCAGCTACAGATTCCTAAACCTCAGGCGGTGGTGTCGCTTGACCTCGACCGGCACCCTGCCGACCACGACCATGGCCACGGCCTCTACCCCTTGCCATTGCTAAACACCACAAACAAGAACAATCATACGTTAAGCACAACGATCTACTATCAGCTCAATCACAAGAATAACTAAATATTCAACGAAAGCGTATATGCAATGCAATAACCCAATCCCCATCTATTGTGCATAGTGTGTCAAGATTAATGATTCTAGTACCACGGACCTACAGCCTGCTCTGATACCAACTTTAACACCCCAGCCCAATAAGAGCCTGGAATGCTACTAAAATAACTGAGTAACAAATTAAAACTAAGATATTTTACTAAATTTCGGCAAAACCTTCTTTATATAGTTAACCATACCGGAGGTTCGCACAATTATTTATAGCAATAAATAATAATCCAATCATCAAATCTATAACGTAAACATAAAGGCAGCAATAACATGCTAACCAACTCTATAACAAAACATCCATCGCATAAGAAATAACCAATAGAGAATCCTTTAAGCGGTTTGCTTAATTATTAAGGCATGTTCCAAATTTAAACAATTATAAATAGTTCATGGTAGTGTGCACTCAAACTTATGACTATTCCCTCCTATGTATGGCGTTCTCGTAAGGGGTACCTAAAAAAACAAACAACAGCAAGAGTGAGTCCAAAACTCAGCAAAGTACAAATTAGTGAGACAATAACATACACAGCTATATCATCATCATCATCCAACCACAATTTTCCATAATCAACCAATTCACATGCGCATGCAATGCAAATGCACAAATGCAACTTTTTTTCTCTTCGCATATACCGGTAATGCGGAGTATGCATGTGTCTATGCATACCCATACCTATGCCTTCTAGCACAGGGACCATAAAGTCCACACTCCACGAGTGTGGGGACCACAAGCCTGTCTAATACATGACGGGGACCTCAAAATCAATGCTTGGTCACCACGTGACCAAGCCTCAAAGATGATAACATCATGCATATGAATCAATTCTTTTATCCAACATAAACATGTATTAGCCAGCAGCAACATACATGAATAAAGAGCATACTCATACTTCTAGGATTCATGAACAGCAACATACACATCATTATAGCATCCATGAGTAGACAATATACACATAATACCAGCAAACATGAACAATCACTCCTAATTATTCTATCACTATTTGTACTTGCCTCAACCGTGTAAAGCTTGATGATGCGGAGAGGGCGCTGCCCCCAGAATCAAACCACCTGAATATATATACTAATCACACTAAGAGAACATTTCTGGACAAAACATTGCTAGAAATAAGTACACGACGAACTACACTCCCTAGCACAACCCAAAACACCAACTTCTATAAACATCGATCTGTCCCAAAAAAGAACAATATTCTTCTAAAATTCATAACTTTTCATCTACTTATCCAAATCTAGTGTTCATTCTCTTGAAAGATCATTAAGTTATCCACATAAAATTAGTTGGTAAGATTCCCAGATTTGGTCATCCTCTATCCTTACCAAACAGATTTGGTCATCAAAGGTCTTGGACAGCGAGACTAAATCTTACATAACTTTTAGTACAATTAACCAAAAATTATATTCTTTAGCTCTCTGTAAACCTTACGAACATATCTACAACTTTCATGTTGGTGGTATCCTCCAAATAATTTGTTATCTAATTTCTATTGTCTAGTTAATACAATCTGCCCGAAACCTGACAGAGCTTCAGGATAGCAGCGTTGTAAAATCCATATCTAACAATCCGTTCATCCAAATGACCTGATCCAAGACTCTAGTGAAAGCTAAAGACGTGACCTACAAATCTCTAGGAGATGGCCAGATCAAATTTCGCAGTTAACATTCTCAAAACAGTAGGGCACTACAGACTGCCCTAAACCAATCAAATACCGACTTTACTAAACACTACTACAGAAAATGTTATCACAGACGGTTCGGAACCTTCATCACAGACGGTTCGGCACCGTCTGTGTTTTTATACGTCTGTGATAACTGGCGGTTATCACAGACGGTTAAAAAACCGTCTGTGATAAATAACAACACAGACGGTTCTAATGAACAACGTCGTGATATCCATATATCACGAGCGGCTATATTTACGAACCGTGCGTAATATCCAATATCACGAGCGGTTCACAATTCTCACCGTCGTGATATATGGATATCACAGAGCGGTTCGTAATATAGCCGTCGTGATATATGGATATCACAGACGGTCATAATTAGCAGCATGCGAAATATCCACATATCACGAGCGGTGATAATTATGAACCGTCTGTGATATCCATATATCACGACGGTGATTTTACGAACCGTCGTGATATCCATCTATCACGAGCGGCAATAGTTATGAACCGTCTGTGATAGCTCTTTCAGCATAACTAATTTAATTTTGATTTTCGGCTAGCCTCAGGAATTGCTAGCCATGCCCTCTGAAAACAAGCAGGCAGAAAATAGATACATTACAGATGAATCAATCATTGACACTCAAAGTGATCATTTAACTCAAAATCAATTCGACACGAATATGTATCAAATATTGGCTAGCCTCAGGAGTTACAATTGAATTACAACTATTCAAAGTGAATTACATTAATGAATCATTCAAGGTCGTTCAGCGGTGTTGGAGTAGTGAAACTCTCCGTTGGCGCTAATGATATCCGTCATGATGAAGGTGCAGAGCTTCCCTCGAACATCCGAGATCTTTCTCTGAACAAGTGAATCTAAATCTATATTGAAGATCTGTAGCTAGCAACAGTGAAGTAGTAAGCATACATATGTAAATTTATAATTAGGAAATAATTATTGCGAGATTGACCAACCTCAGGATCCTCCAACTTAGCACTCATGAGAATCTGCATATGATGGCAAACGTTGCATGCACATTCTTCTGCTTTTTGCTGACGACACTGCAAAAATAGAATTACATATATAGGTATAGTCAGTTCGAGATGCATTATTACGAAGTATGATAGAATTATTGTAATATCCCGAAAATGTGAGGATCAACTTTCGGAGTAAAATAATTTAATCGATAGCGATTATCTTTTTTCGGGGGAATATTTCTTGTTAGATCTTGTAAAGAGAGGGGGTTCTTGGTTTTCACGGCGATGCAGGCACAGGCCATGGCCTGTGGTGGCAGGACCTCCTCAGGGAGGCACCATGGGCCTAAAGCCCATGCGCCCCCACACCCCCCCTAACCCTAGCCGGCCACCTCCTCCCCTCTCCCTTCCCCCTTGGCCGCACGTCCCTGCTGGCTCCAAGGTGCCCCCTCCCTCCATTGGTGGCAGCCGGTTCCCCCTCCCTCCATTGGTGGCAGCCGGTTCCCCCTCCCTCCTTTAGTGGCAGCATCCTCTCCTCCCTTGGTGCAGCCGGCCAAGTCAAGGGAGAGGCCGGAGACCGTCGACCTTGGGTGTTCGTGCAAGGGTCGGTGTCTCACGCGTCTCCTAGGGTATGATCTCGCATCCCTCCTTTTGGTTCAGATTCGTTTGTGGTAGAGGTGGGCTTTGTTTTATCGATAGTGCTGTTTTTCCGAGGCAGATTGTTGTTCTCTATTGAACGTTGAGTTTCGTTTAGTTAAAAGCCGAATTAGGCCTGGTGATCTCCTATAGAGTTGTAGATTATTTCGTTAGATTTCAATAGCCTCCAAGTTCACCAGAATCCGAGTTGTGGTTTGAAAGTTACGGCCATTTTTGTATCTCTGTCCAGATCTTCGATTAATTTCCAGCAGTCACCTTGCGTACCAAATTGAGTATGGTTAAGACCCGAATCAGGGTTTGCTCTCAACTAGGTTATTGCAGATACTTTCATAAACTTTTTAGATTGATAAAGAACGCCCAATTCGGAGTTGTAGATTAAAAGTTACGGCCGTTTTAATTCTGCTGTCCTAGCTATTCAATCAGATTCTGTTCTGCTGTTCCTTTTAACTTTTAGCAAATTAATTTGGCGATTTGGTTTATCTCGTCAATTGGAATGTTGTAGATATGTTCATTAAGTTTATGTAGGATCTGGACTCACCTCGTTCTGGGTCCCAGGTTATTAGATATTAGTGTTTTCACGCTGCTGTCCAGAACTAGTTCATTGTTGAGGTAATCTGTTTTTAGATTAGAAACAGCTAGATATTGTGGGTCGTCGGGACGGTGTTGTAGAACGTTACTGAAAGCGCCCTGTTATGTTGTTCTTATTTCAAGTATCTTGTGTGGCGGAGTGGCTTGAGTTTAGGAGCACAGCCGTTGACTCCTAACGCCAGCGTCGCGAAGGCAAGTACTCTCATGAACATATGTTTGGGTGTATGTTGCATGCTTGATGACTTGATTGTGTAACTCCGATTATCCACAAGGGTGTGCAATTTTTGTGTTCCATGCTTATGAGTTTAAATCCATGACTACATATGTGATGTCTTTCATATTTCATAGTGCAATTCATATATCCTATTTCGTGTGCCATCCACGGGAGTGAAATATAAGACCCATCAATTCGGTATGGGCACGTAAGACCCACCAGTCCAATGTGGGCAGTTTGGACACCGTATGAAATGTTCTTCATACGGTATTGGGATCCCGTATTTTGGTTAAATACGGGCGTAGGTGCACACCGACGGGTGTGTCACTTAGCTATCTGCATTATAAGTATTGTGTGCAGTCCATTCTTTTAATTAAATCCATACATTCCATTATTCCATTTATAATCCTTGATATATGTTTCGTTTCATTTATAGATGAGCACTCGATTGAAATTGTGGTATGTTTAATTATTTTCTTGTACTTGCTTGAGTCTGGACTCATTCTTGTTGTTTGTTATTTATTTTAGGTGATCTTTGATGCTGGCCGACTGGGAGGGAGTTAGACACGCACTCATCATACGTTTCACCACATTGCAGATCAACTGTATGATTTATTCTCTACCGTTCTTTCATTATTGAAGTATTGTAATAAATAACTCTAGATGGAGAAGGAAGGATACCTTCTCCGTGTTGCCGTTCAATCTTTGTTACTTGTGAACCTTCATTATTGATGAACAATAAACAAAAAATAGGTTAATTGGTGAAGGAAGGATACCTTCACCTCATCTTGTTGATTTGATTTTGCCATTAGATGTTTATCTCATTCAAGTTATTTCTGTCTTGTGATGTACTGCTAGTATTGTAGGTGACATCTTGGTTTTCCAATAGCCAGGGTGTTACAGTTGGTATCAGAGCGGGCTTTAGGTTCGTATTTTATTTGAGAAAATAACTATTAAAATTGACACACTGTGCACAGTAGGTGGGGTTGGGGATTACATTGCTTCTGCATTATTTTGTTATGTGATTTGTTTCTTTGACCAATCTTTATGTTGTCTTGTACTCACTTTCTACCGTTAAGCTGATTGTTGTCTTTCTTCCATCTTTGGTGCTGTTAGATGGCAAGAGGTAGTGCCCGTGGCCGTGGAGTAGGCCGGGGTCGTGGTCGACCGCCGGGCCGTGGTCGTGGTCGTGGGCGTAGTCCGGTTGCTGGCTGTGTCTTCGCTGGAGGGTGCAGGTGCGACCGGCGAGAGGTTGCCTCAAGCTGCTCAACCAGACCACGAGGCCCGAGCCGTGTCGGTGTTCTTATCTGAGAATCTTGAGAGGAGATCGAGCAGCTGCGTCGGCAAGTGCGAGCAGCCCCTCATGACAGACCGGATGTGGAAGCGGTTGTCGCGGTGTTCCACCGAGGCTAGAGTCGATCTCCGCAGTGGATGTCGCCGCTTGGACACTTCGATGGGCGGTACCCGATTGAGCGGCCGTCGGGCTGCGGTATATGGAAGCGACAGATTTGGGGCACTAGAGATGTCCTCGATGCGAAAGGTGCGGTTCGTGGCCTTTCAAGCGAAGGGCCAAGCGACATCACGGTGGGAAGGGTTCTATCGGCTAGGACTCGGCTCGAGGACTTGTCACTGGGAGGTTTTGTGGAGCATTTCAGGTCTAAGTATTATTCGAATCCTTTCTTGAGAGGATGGAACAATCTCTCGACATTCGTTCAAGGGAAAATGTCAGTGTCAGAGTATGAGACCGGATTCAACGATCTGGTACGCTTTGTACCAGCTGTGGCTAATGATGATCGCGAGAAGGCCAGAGGTTTCGCGAGGGCCTCAATCGGAGTACCGCCACGTGCAGGGCGACTAGCTTGCGTGATTTCAGCTCCGTGGTCGGCGGGCGGAGGAATGGAGTTGGAGAGATCTTTCTTGCGAGCGAGCTACGGTGGCTCTGCTCCTGCTGGTGGTTCTGGTGGTGGCCAGAAGCGGGGTTTTGGTGGGGGAGGTGGGTCTTCACAGCGACCTACTCCCAAGAGGTTCCAGGGGAGTCATCACTCCCGTCCTAGTCAGCAGTGGCAGTCCTCTTCCTCGGCGCCACGTGCTTCATCATCCACACCACAGATGCGCCCTACTCCAGGTCAAGGTATGAAATGTTTCAGGTGTGGTGAGGGGCACCGAGCCTCAGAGTGTTCTTTCAGAGGGACTTGTCGTCAGTGTGGTCGGGAAGGCCACAAGGCATGCGTATGCAAGCAAAACCCGTGAGCATTATCAAATGGGAGTCAGTTCGAGCATCGTCTTAATCCAATGCTCCTCGGGGTTCAGTTCAAACCCTAACTGCTGTTCCTGCACCTGCGCCTCAGTTTTCTTCAGGGTGGGTGCCTCCCGCAGCGTTTACTCCTGCTCCTCCTGCGGGGTTCTACTAGCACCCTTTTCCGTCTGCACCACCGTCGTTCGCTTCACCTGCTGCAGTTCCTGTTCACCCCACGCAGAGTGTTGGCGCATCTTCTGCTCCGGCACCACTGGGAATCTACGCCATGCCTACCCTTGCGACTTTGGGCCATCCCGACGTGGTGATAGGTACATTGCTAGTCGATTCGCATGAGGCTTTAGTTCTCTTTGATTCTGGTGCTACCTATTCTTTTGTGTCTCTGGAATTTGCTAGAAGGGTGGGTTTGAGATTGTAGCGTATTTCTGAGTCAGTAGTAGTCAGTTCTCCGGGGGGTCTTATTTCCAACTCTACTGCTTGTCCGGGTTGCTCTATCACTATTGATGACGAGAATTTCACTACTAACCTTATGGTAATCCAATTGTCACCGTTCGATGTTATTCTGGGCATGGATTGGTTATGCAACTACCGTGCTAAGATTTGTTGTTTCGGAAGACCGTGACCATACAAGCCCCATCAGGGAAGAAGCGGTGTTTGAGGCGATGCGATCGATTCCTTATCCACGTTGGCTAGTCTGTTTCCTAGACTTCGGGCCTCAACCATTGGGATTCTTTGGTCTCTCAGCGAGAAGACTGATTCCCTTCTGCGCATCGAAGAGATTCCAGTGGTAAGAGATTTTCCTGATGTCTTTCCTGGGGAGCTTCCTGGGATGCCTCCAGTGCGGAAAGTAGAGTTTCGGATTGATCTTATTCCAGGAACTCGACCTATTTCAATGTCTCCATATCGTTTGGCTCGACCTTTCCAAGAAGAGTTGAAGAAGCAATTGGACGATTTGTTGTCCAAGAATATGATTCGGCGTAGTGTTTCACCTTGGGGAGCTCCTGTCTTATTCACCAAAAAGAAGGATGGTAGTTGGCGTATGTGTGTGGATTATCGGGCTCTAATCAAGCTACTGTGAAAAATAAATATCCCTTCCCCTGCATTGAGGATCTCTTTGATCAGTTGAAAGGAGCTAAAATATTTTCCAAGATTGACCTTCAGTCGGGTTATAATCAAATTCGAGTTCGGGAGCAAGATATCGAGAAGACGACTTTCTCTACGAGGTATGGCCATTATGAGTATAAGGTTATGTCTTTTGGACTAACAAATGCTCCTGCGATTTTCATGGAAGCCATGAGCGAGATCTTTGCATCGATACCTTGATGATTTCGTTGTAGTATTCATAGGCGATATCACGATATATTCCAAGGCGAAGAGGATCATGCTCGGCATCGAGGTTGGTTCTTGAGACTTTAAGAAATCAATTTTATGCCAAGTGAAGAAGTGTGATGCGGATTTACGAGGTTGGGTTTTGGGCCATGTAATCAATCAAGAGGGCATTTGATTGATCCTAGCAAGGTTTCCACAGTGGTAGAATGGAGAAGGCCAACCAATGTCAAGGAAGTGAGGAGTTTCTTGGGCTTAGCTGGCTATTATCGGCGCTTCGTGGAGGGTTTCTCAACCATTGCACGACCGATGTCTCAGTTGACCCAGAAGAACATCAAATTTCAGTGGACAGATGCGTGTGAACGCAGTTTCTGTACTTTGAAAGCTAAGTTGGTGACCGCACCAATTCTGGCCCTTCCGGAGCCTGGAAAGCGTTTCACCATATTTTCAGATGCATCTAGAGTTGGACTTGGTTGTGTGCTTATGCAGGATTGCAAGGTGATTGCTTATGCATCGACTCAGTATGTCGCATCTTGTGGAGTTTGTCAGCGGGTCAAGGCTGAACATAAGCGACCAGCAGGTTTGTTACAACCTTTGGAGGTTCCAGTTTGGCCATGGGATGACATCTCCATGGATTTCGTAGTTGGTTTACCTCGCACGCGGCGAGGGAAAGATGCGGTTTGGGTCATAGTGGACCGATTCAGTAAGTCAGCACATTTCATCCCTATTCGAACGACCAACTCAGCTAGTGATTTGGCTCCTCTCTATGTGCGAGAGGTAGTGCGGTTGCAGGGTACCAAGACTATTATTTGGATCGAGATGCTAAGTTCGTCTCCAAATTAGGAGAGCTTGCGAGTGCTTTGGGCACCAACCGTCTTAGCACCTTTTCATCCCAAAGCAGATGGTCGGTCAGGCGCATAATTCGGACACTTGAGGATATGCTCGGATGTTGTGTTATGTCGTGGAAGGAAATTGGGAAGACCATCTAGCTTTGGCGAGTTTGCTTACAATAACGATTATCACTCTAGCGTTAGAGCTGCACCATTTGAGGTTCTTTCGGTAAAATGCAGATCCCCTTTGTCTTGGGATGCGGTTGGAGAGCGGGCGGTTTTGGGTCCCGATTGGGTTGACAAACCGTGGCTAGAGTGGCAGAAATTAGAAGGAACTTGTTAGCTCTCAGGCCACGGAAGAGCTATGCGGATGTCGGAAGCGAGAGTTGGAGTTCAAAGTAGGGGATGATGTTCTATTGAAAGTATCGCCTACTAAAGCGTGGTTCGTTTGGTACAAAGGAAGCTTAGCCCGAGGTACATTGGACCCTTTCAATTGTGGCCAGTCGGTAGTTTGGCTTATCGTTTGGATCTTCACGAATCCATGGCGAGTCCACAATGTATTTCATGTGTCCATGTTGAGGAAGTTCTTAAGGGATCCGGAGCATGCAATTCCATTGGAACCATTGAGAATTGAGCAAGACCTTACTTTTGAGTCCCGACCAGTGAAAATTCTAGAAGAATCAGAGCGGGTTCTGAGAAACAAGACACTTAAATATATCAAGATTCTTTGGTCCCATCGATCGAAAGGAGGCCACTTGGGAGGCTGAGTCTCGCATGCGCGAGCTTTATCGAACTTGTTCACCGCAGTGTGTAATCTCTGTTGTTAAGTTCTATTCGCGATTTACTTTCGTGTAGATCGGCGTTTAGATCAGTCGAATCTGTTAAGGGGTAGAATGTAATATCCCAAAATGTGAGGATCAACTTTGGATTAAAATAATTTAATCGGTAGCGATTATCTTTTTTGGGGAATGTTTCTTGTTAGATCTTGTAAAGAGAGGGTGTTACTAGTTTTTCACAGCGATGCAGGCACAGGCCGTGGCCCGTGGGCTGGCGGACCTCCTCAAGGGGAGGCACCATGGGCCTAAAGCCCATGCGCCCCACACCCCTAACCCTGGCCGCCACCTCCTCCCCTCTCCCTTCCCCTTGGCGCCACTTCTCCTCCCCCTCCTTCCTTGGCCACACATCCTGCTGGCTCCAGGTGCCCCCTCCCTCCATTGGTGGCGGCGGTGCCCCTCCCTCCTTTAGTGGCGATCCTCTCCTCCTTGGTGCGGCGGCCAAGTCAAGGAGAGGCCGAGACCGTCGACCTTGGGTGTTCGTGCAAGGGTCGGTGTCTCACGCGTCTCCTAGGGTATGATCTCGCATCCCTCCTTTTGGTTCAGATTCGTTTGTGGTAGAGGTGGGCTTTGTTTTATCGATAGTGCTGTTTTTCTGAGGCAGATTGTTGTTCTCTGTTGAACGTTGAGTTTCGTTTAGTTAAAAGCCGAATTAGGCCTGGTGATCTCCTAGAGAGTTGTATATTATTTCGTTAGGTTTCAATAGCCTCTAAGTTCACCAAAATCCTATTTGTGGTTTGAAAGTTACGGCCATTTTTGTATCTCTGTCCAGATCTTCGATTAATTTCCAGCAGTCACCTTGCGTACCAAATTGAGTATGGTTAAGACCCGAATCAGGGTTTCATCTCAACTAGTTTATTGCAGCTAATTTCATAACCTTTTTAGATTGATAAAGAACGCCCAATTCGGAGTTGTAGATTAAAAGTTGCGGGGGTTTTAATTCTGCTGTCCTAGCTATTCAATCAGATTCTGTTCTACTGTTCCTTTTAACTTTTAGCAAATTAATTTGGCCGATTTGGTTTATCTCGTCGACTGGAATATTGTAGATATGTTCATTAAGTTTATGTAGGATCTGGACTCACCTCGTTCCGGGTCTCAGGTTATTAGATATGAGTGTTTTCGCGCTACTGTCCAGAACTAGTTCATTATTGAGGTAATCTGTTTTTAGATTAGAAACAGCTAGATATTGTGGGTCGTCGGGACGGCGTTGTAGAACGTTACTGAAAGCGCCCTGTTATGTTGTTCTTATTTCAAGTATACTGTGTAGGCGGAGAGGCTTCAGGTTTAGGAGCACCGCCGTTGACTCCTAACGCTTCGCGTCGCGGAAGGCAAGTACTCTCATGAACATATGTTTGGGTGTATGTTGCATGCTTGATGACTTGATTGTGTAACTCCGATTATCCACAAGGGTGTGCAATTTTTGTGTTCCATGCTTATGAGTTTAAATCCATGACTACATATGTGATGTCTTTCATATTTCATAGTGCAATTCATATATCCTATTTCGTGTGCCATCCACGGGAGTGGAATATAAGACCCATCAATTCCAGTATGGGCACGTAAGACCCACCAGTCCAATGTGGGCAGTTTGGACACCCGTATGAAATGTTCTTCATACGGGATTGGGATCCCCGTATTTTGGTTAAATACGGGCGTAGGTGCACACCGACGGGTGTGTCACTGGCTATACCGGTATAAACATTGTGTGCAGTCCATTCTTTTAATTAAATCCATACATTCCATTATTCCATTTATAATCCTTCAGTATATGTTTCGTTTCATTTATAGATGAGCACTCGATTGAAATTGTGGTATGTTTAATTATTTTACTGTACTTGCTGAGTCCTGGACTCATTCTTGTTGTTTGTTATTTATTTTATGTGATCTTTGATGCTGGCCGACTGGGAGGGAGTTAGACACGCACTCATCATACGTTTCACCACATTGCAGATCAACTGTATGATTTATTCTCTACCGTTCTTTCATTATTGAAGTACTGTAATAAATAACTCTAAATGGAGAAGGAAGGATACCTTCTCCGTGTTGCCGTTCAATCTTTGTTACTTGTGAACCTTCATTATTGATGAACAATAAACAAAAAATAGGTTAATTGGTGAAGGAAGGATACCTTCACCTCATCTTGTTGATTTGATTTTGCCATTAGATGTTTATCTCATTCAAGTTATTTATGTCTTGTGATGTATTGCTAGTATTGTAGGTGACATCTTGGTTTTCCAATAGCCAGGGTGTTACAATTATTGTGTTGTAGTACGTACCGGAAATCGCGTCTTGTGATTAAATGTGGCGTTCGTTCCCTTGTATAGCCCTCCTCGGTAATATAGGAGATGAGCGACCTACATGTTTCCAAAAGTTAACCTCGGCCATTTCACACGAAGAAGACTACAATAGAGTTATGTATGGAGGAAATAAGCACACTGTCAGTACTCCTCGCACAAGGGTGAAGTCGTGACCTTTTTCATTAGGGAATCAAGGTATAGTACTGGTTCCTCTTTGGTATAATGACTAAAAGGACCCGAGTGGTGCCTACTCATGTATGTCGCTTGAGTCATTAAACCTAAGTTTGTGCTTTGCGTATAAAGTACAAATGAAATTTGTATAGCAAGTAGTGAAGCACTTACTTAGTTGTAGGGCACCATTATGTAGTCCTTGTCGTTTTGAGCAAGCAATCACAATCGTTATGTATTTCTCGGCGTAGGATCGTCGCCAAGATGGTTTGCTCGAGAGACCACGTGTGGAGTCGAGAAACCCACGGTTCTTTCAATCATTGGGCATTTTTAATCATGTATCTATACATAAGCAATGAGTTGTTATATTCGGTATTACGTGAATGTAGAACTTGATTGTACACATTCTGATGTCGACATCGTAGAAGTGAGGCATCGAGGGCTTTGAGGTTGAATAGGTCGAATAAGTCGTGAAGCCCACGGCGAAGGGCCGACTCGTGGAGAAATAGTCCTCCGTGTATCTATGATGATTCCATCAGCGCACCCTTTCTCTTTGGTCTTGTGCAAGTACGGGTATGCAAACTCGACAACCTAATCCAGCGTAGGCCAATACTACGGTGGTTGCTATGGACTTCGAAATAGTATTTCTTAGGGTTAGGAGAAGCGCCTTAATATTCTTGATTTCGATTTGTCTGAGCGACTTGCCGCTCTGCGTCCTCCCGTGAGGCGACTCGGGAACCAAAAGCGGCGCTTTTTGTTCTTTCGGTGTCTTCTCCACGGAACCGATGAGGCGGGCTTCAAGCGAGGTTGAGGTGTAGTCATGGAGGTCTGTTGGAGAGGCATGGTCGTGCCGAGATGGTTGGGGTAGAGTCATCGAGGTTGAGCGGCACTGCAGGGTCGAGCGATGTCCTTCTTGGGTCCTATTGGAGGCATGGTCATGTTGAGATGGTTGGGGTGGAGTCATCAAAGGTTGAGGCGGCTGCGGGGTCGAGCGATGTCCTTCTTGGGCCTTTGGATAAAAGCGTACGGCATCCCCTAGTGTTACGATGTAAATCGTTGGGCGAATCTCGGTAGGACGGCCTTAAAATTGTCATGTACCATGTCCACGGACCTAGCGTAACCTGCGCCACACAGGCACCGTCTTTGCACTATCCCTTCCATGCATGGATCGCCACCCCACGCCCGACCTCAATAGACATCCCAACCATCCTCACTTGGGCGTGCGGTCGTCGGCTCCTACAAAGCGATCGCAATTAGCTAAGGCGTCCTATAGGTCTATCTTTGGAGCATTCGAGAGATGTACATTACCTTGATGTCGTCGATAGGTAATTGGGCGTCATCATGTTCATAATTTTGCGTGGGCGCAACGCTACTCCGATGTTGAGGAGGGTGGCTCCCAAAACAACGGGGCGGCTTGCGGCGGTTGAGGAGTAGGAGTTGATTCACTTGGTCCTACAATCTTGCTATCTTTTCTTCAAATTTTGCGATGCTTTGTTCTCTTCCTTCAAATTTTGTAGTAAGCACATGTTCCAACTCGTGTCGTACACGGCCTTAGATCTCTTCCTGCTCCTATACGTGCGATGAGTCGTATGGGAATCCATCCCTCAAGATCGTTAACCCTTTTGCCTCGTGTGCGACCGGGTGCTCCTTGTTTCCCGAGCCATAGATAGTATATCCTTCTCCATGCGCTTGGAAGGAGCCTTGAACATGCGAACTCAATTCTTCTTGCAAGAGGTCATCATGTTATTATAGACATTATGAAGTTATGGACTTATTAACAACTAGGTAGTTCGAAGACATATTTACCACGGTTGGCCACATCGATCTGCAGGGTTTGTGAAAGAGATTCGCCGAAGGCGTGGTGATGCCCTCGCTCTTAACCAAGAGAGAGCGCGTTAAATCTGTGATCTCGACAAATGGCCTTGTTGCGTCTCGTCCTCCGCCGCCCATTGCGCGGTTTACGCGTACCAGCGGTCTGAGAGTTTGTGGGGTGAGTGTTCGATTATGCGGAGAGCCTTGTGCGTCGCACTTTCCTCAAGAAATTCGGCGTCGTCTTCATTTGCACAAAGGCGTCCCATATATCCCGCGACAAAATTTATCGCCGTGAAGGCGTTCGACCGTGTTCACGTGCTTTGTGACAAGCACGCTCTTGAAGGTCCTCCACGCCTTTCGATCGAGAACAGCGCTTGCCGTTCCGCGCGCCCGGTCTGCGGTGGGAAAGTGAGCGATTTTAAAACTTTGTCCCACGGTGGCGTCTCGAACATCCGACACGGTGTCCCAACTCGGTGTGGTGATGGGGATCCGTTCCCTTCTAAATATCCGCTGCGGTCGGAATCTCGCGCTTTGGGGACTCACGGGGATCCCATTGGCATTGACCTCGTGGCGGTCATTAGGCACGGAGGAATTTTCGATGTTCCTCTGCCATCTCGCGTCGTACCACTTTCCTCGGAGATCTAGGCGCGTTCGGCGGCGTCGATGATGGCGGCGAAGCGGTGCGAAAACCATGTAAACACTTGCTATCTATATATGCGAAGCAATATCGTAAGCTCTAACCGACCAGATTCAAGCGGATGTACTCAACTTAACGAAAATGATGCACAAGCGTAATATATAAGAAGGATTGATGGTAGTTTGTGCTCTCGGAAGGAGAGTTGCGAAAGAACAAGTCTTTGCCATCTCAATCCTATTGTCTATACTCTTCATTAAATGAATATGATAGTATAAATTCAAACTATGAGCTCTAAGCGATTACTTTGCTTAATCTGTCAAATGATCTCAGCTATTACAGAAAATGATCTTAACTATCACATTCAATCTCGGTATAAGACAAAAGTTCATCACGAGCATGTCAACAAAGCCCTCTTGATCAATTTCGGTTCACATATTATCAAAGTCACATCACAGACGGTTCGTCAATACAATAGAGCTCAAGAATGAACTAACGATATATCAAATTGACAATAGCATTCAACCATACGTGATAACTAGCATTCAACAAAGTAACAAATTAACAGTATATCAAATTGTGGTAGCAAGTAATACAATAGAGCTCAAGAATCAACTAACTATCACATTCAATCTCGGTATAAGACAAAGTTCATCACGAGCATGTCAACAAAGCCCAGCGATCAATTTGCAATATCTTTAGTACTCACAGAGAGGAATACTCACGAGAGGATGCCGCACAACAACTCACGGTGCAAGGAGGAGGCCGGTGCGGGAGGAGGCCGGCGCGGGAGGAGGGAGGCGCGGGAGGAGGGCGACACGAGGAGGAGGGCGGCGCGGGAGGAGGACAGCGCGGGAGGAGGCGGTGCGAGGAGGAGGACGGCGTGGGGAGGAGGCCGGCGCGGGAGGAGGCCGGTGCGAGAGGGAGGAGGCCGACACGGGAGGAGGTCACGCGTCGGCGGAGGCGCGTCGTTGATGAAGGGCGGCGCGTGGGTCTTCTGGCCGGGAGGTGAGCAGCGAACCCTAGAGGAGACGAGAGAGCGCGAGAGCCTAAGAGGCGCGGGAGAGGAAGTGACGAGTAAAGAGCAAAACCCTAGCGGTGCGCTTTTTATAAAGGATATCACGAGCGGCTCTATTAAAGCACCGTCAGTGATAAGATATCACGAGCGGTTCCATTAAATAACCGTCTTTGATATGGAGGATATCACGCAGCGGTTCTTTAATGGAACCGTGCGCGATATGAATATCACGCAGCGGTTCGTAAATAGAACCGCTGCGTGATGTGTGAGACTTGATTTATTTGGCTTGTAATGCTTAACCAACCACCGGTCCTAGCATCACAAATCAAATAAATCGATCCTCGAGAAATGTATACTTCGCAGCGAGATACACACCTCGTTACAAAATTAGACATCAACTCCCTTCCAAACATAGAGTCCAAACATCACACTACAAACGGAAGATAAACAAATAGTAAAGTTATTATGCACAATGGCCGATCGCCACAAGATACACAAATAACAAAAGAGAGACGATGAAGCAAAGTGCCATAAGATGGCTATAAACAAAGCCAATCGGTGTGCCTTTACCCACAAGGCATCGGACGGACCGCCAAGACTAGTCGTCCAAGAAACGGCAACACACACTCACGGAGTGAGGACCCCGAGGCTCACCTTCTTCCTCTGCAACA
This sequence comes from Ampelocalamus luodianensis, assembly GCA_036346255.1. Lineage (NCBI taxonomy): Eukaryota > Viridiplantae > Streptophyta > Magnoliopsida > Poales > Poaceae > Ampelocalamus > Ampelocalamus luodianensis. The sequence goes on from CM070619.1 coordinate 33,033,505, forward strand.
AAACATTAAGCAAAGCACCCGAGTACAAAGATTGTCTTTGTACCGCAAACGACGTGTGAACTAGCGGACTGTTCATATGCTACATGCGAGCTTGTTTAGTGGGGCCATATGTTTTATTTGCATAAAGCCAATTTTCATTTGCAATAATGTAGTACAGTTTAAAGGCAAGTTCGCAATTCATTTTTAATGTTGAAATACTGATAAAAGTAATAATAACAAAGGGTAAGTAAAAACATCCTAGAAGTGACTATCCCAATAGTCACCATTAACAATAGCACTAATCCCCGATTCGCACCACCCATCAAGTTTTAATTTAAATGTTGTAGTCTAACTCTTGGAAGACCTTGCCAAGCGTGTCCATAACCTAGGACGAGGCTATTCGAATAGTTTGAACCTGCAGGTGTACCAATGTACCCACACTTGCATCGCCTTTAAGCCAAAGCACACTTAGAAGGTATGCAGCCTGACTAAGTCCTACGAGACTTTTTCCAATATTGTGTATTAACTACGAGCAGCTCGTATGGATAGAAATCCATACGCTTACATGGTAAAGCCGAAAAGACAACTACCCACTCAGGATAAAGCTTTTGGACAACTACCATGCTCCCACCTCCATCCCTCCCCGCGACCTCCTGCGACCCTGAGCCAATACACGCCAAAGTACTAGGTCAAGAGAGGTCCATATACTCTAGTGTGGTTAGCACGCAAAATGCTTAGTTCAATGTAACAAGATGTTCTGGTCCTTGTTGACTCGGGCACCATTCCGACACCCAACAGATCACACCAATCATACCAGTTGTGCCCAAGTCTAAATCATTTTTGGTTTTCGCTTTAGTTTTGCAATTAAACATAGCAAAAATGTCAAACATAAAGTTATAGTAGATTTTGTGTGATCAAGGTTACCGACTAAAGCCGATAACCGCCCGGCTTCTACTGATAGCTAAGCATGTCTAAGCAAGTTGACCGGATCTACTAAGTGACAAGAGATCATCCAACGACCTCTAATCACGAAGAAATAACCTAGGCTCGGTAGTAGAGATCAATATTTTGTCTACGAGGATATGTAACTACAGATTTAACTAATCAATTTAACACAAATTAAGCAATGCATACATACAAATGAAACAAAATATTAGACTTTAAAATCTTTGGGATTATCATGATCAAGCTCTTGCTCGGATGTTGTTGCTCAATATGTTGCGAGGATCGTCCTCGTGGTTGCCGCAAATATCGGCTTCAACGATCGAACATAACAACAAATAAGAAACGAATAACACCGACAAAACTCAAACATACAACAACATCAAAACAAGCCAAAACTCACACAAAGCCTAAGCATGAAATAACAGAATTTTAGAAACAGAGAACAAATCATTTTAAGTTATTAGCAATTTTCTATGAATTTTCTAAGCTAAAAACACAACAAGTCACTAGTTAATTACTTAACAAATTTTCATGAATGAACCAGCGATAAAATCTATCCTAATAGTTAGTATACCTAAAATGAAATTTTCTGAGACTGGGTTCATTTAATTTGGACAATTATTGGAAGAGATATGCATTTTCTAATTTAGAAGATACATAAGACATCATTTTATTAGCTAACAGATTTTTGCTACAGAGACATGGGTGAAGTTAATTTTATCAAATAGCACACTTAAAATGAAAATTAACGATCAATTCATACAATTTGGATAAAAATTGAATTAGTTATGCATTTTCTAAGTTTAAATGAATTAACAAAGCAACAAAAACATATTACGAAAATACTAAAGCATTAAATCCTTTTTCTACCGCCACCGAAGAAGCCCGAACCATCGACACGGGGCATGCGCGCGAACGCCGACCACAGACGCAACACCGCCTAAAGTGACGTCGGCGTATTCAAAGAATACGTCTTGGCTCATGAAGGTGCAAACCCAAAACACTCTCACGGTGAAATACGCTTCTCAACAGAAAACGCACAACCGTAACTACACAAACCTAATCGACAACATGGACCCACATGGCGAGACTCAAAGTGAAATGCAATGGATGGATTAAACGATTTCTAAACGTGATTAACCAAAGAGGGCCTACAAAACAGAGACTCAAGGTAGACATAATTAGTGTTAAGCTAGTCTTCACCGCGGCTCACCGGTGAACACGGCACGGTGGCGCGCCGGCGAATCGTTCTTACAACCAGAGGTTTCGGCGAAAGAGTGGTACCTTCTGGTTCGCAGGACCTCGCGAACTTCGATGACGGTGACGCGAGCACAATGGTCGCCGGAGATGGGCTCACGACGGCCGAGGCGGAGAAGAAGCTACGCTCGCGGAGAAGACGCTCACGGCACTTCGAGAAGCTTCGGAAGGTGCGCCACGGATCGCCTCGACTCCGTGAGCAATAAGCACAAGACAAAGTCGAAGAAGAAGGTCCGAGACGGCGGAATTGCCACGGCGCGAACACCGTGATTGGAGAAGAAAGGGTCGCGCAGCCTCAACGATGCACCAAAGACAAAAATGAAGCTATCATTAACTTCGTGCATCAATGCGATCCGGCGACCAAGTGTCGGCCGAAACTCACCGAGCACTAGCAAGCTTGCAGAGCCGAGACCAACGGAGTTGGGGACGGCGAAGTGGCTCGGACGATTCACCGGATGCCACGAGCTCGGGATGGGAAAATGGATGCGGCACCGAGTGTGGTTCACGATGGTGAGGTTATGCTCAAGGGCTTCTCCAACGCGGCAGTGCTACCTTCGTTTCCCTTTCCTACGAAACAAGAAATCGGGCGGAGATAACACGAAGCAAAGGAGAAGAAGTGGATGAGCTCAGGGCTTTTATGAAGTCACGCGATGCCTCCCACGGACACGAGGGCATAAAGGTGGCAAATGACGCAGGTGCGTGGCAAACATGCACGCACGCCGCGAGCTCCGGTGAGGTGCGGAGAAGACGAGGTTGATCTTGACAGTGGGACCCATATGTCGGCGACAGACGGCGGTGCGAACGGTGGTTTGATTTGATCGGAACACACCGACCGTTGGATCCGAAATGGACGGCCGGGATTGGTGTATGCATTCGAACAGTCGGTTGCATACGCAATGCGTGATCGCTCGATTTGCATCGGACGGCCGACACCATCGGGCTCGCATGCGTGCAGCTAGGCGGTGCGACCGAGTCAAGTGTGCGAGTCGGACTCGAGCCCGAGGTTGTTCGCCCGAGGAATGTGACTTTTAGAATTTGATTTAAAAGACAGAGAAGGTTTGGGAATTTTTAGAGGTAGCTCCTGAGCTCCAAAAATTTCGAAATTTTATGGTAGCTACTAGAGACAGAGGACAACCTCGTATAATTTTTCCAGAACTTTTATGCACTGCATGGTTCTAGAGAAAATTCACAAGCTGCTGTCCAGGAGTTTGACCAGATTTCAAACAGAGTTGACTTGGCCATTTGAAATAGCAAACAAAATCTAAAAATTGTGAAATAATTCAGGAGGTAGATAGGATGATCAAGATGGTAGGAAAAATAATTTCAGAGGATGATCACAAGTTTGAAAGCTAAGAATTTGTGACAACAACCTCCATTCACAAGAATTTAATTCTAGAAAATGGAAATTGCTAGGGAAAATGTAGAAACTTTCAAATGATTTGAAGAGACAACAAAAGTTTTTATTTCCCCTCAAAATTTACATTTGAAATACAAACCCTAAGTTAGGGCTGTTACAAATCTCCCCCCCTTACAGGAATCTCGCCCCGAGATTCTGATCACTGGGAGAAGAATGATGGGTAATCTGCTTCGAGACGCATCTTCCCGCTCCCACGTAGCTTCATCCTCGGAGTGGTTTGACCACTCGAACTTTAAGGAACTTGATCACACGGTTCCTCGTTCTGCGTTCAGCTTCTTCGAGGATACGAACGGGCGCCACGATAAGACGAGATCTTCCCGCACATCGATATTTTCCAATGGCGTTTCCTCAACTGGAACACGAAGGCACTTCTTCAACTGTGACACATGGAAAACATCATGCACCCCTTCAAGTGTAGCTGGCAACTCCAACTGGTATGCAACGGCTCCCATTTTCTTGATGACGCGATAAGGCCCGACATACCGAGGAGCGGCTTGCCCTTGACACCAAAACGACGGTGTCCTTCAAAGGTGAAACTTTGAGATACACAAAGTCATTGGTGGAAACTCACCACGACGACGCCGACCGCATAGCTCTTACTCGCTCGATGAAGCACGGCGCAAGTGCTCACGAATCAATCGCACTTGACTTTCAATTTCATTAATGGAATTGGCCAAAGAACCTTTCACCGCCACCCGGTTTAGAGGCGTTTCGCACGCCTCCCATACAAAGCCTCAAATGGTGCCATACCGAGGCTAGCACAGAAGTTGTTATAAGAGAACTCGCAAGTGGTAGGCACTTCTCCCAATTCTTCCCATAGAAAGAACACAAGCACGGAGCATATCTTCAAGCACCGATTGACGCTCCGTCGACCATCGATGCGAGGATGATAGGCCGTCTTGAAAGTAAGATGAGTTCCCATGGCCTCCTGCAGACTATGCCAAACCGAGAGTAAACGCCTACCACTGGCCGACACAATCGCCTTGGGCACACCATGCAAGCTCACAATCCTTGATACATAGAGCTCGGCTAGAGGTTCCACCCGAGTCGACTCTTGACCGGAAGGAAATGCGCCACTTCGTTAGCTTTGTCAATGACAACCCAAATGGCGCTATTTCCCTTAGATGAGCGGGCAGCCCAGTGATGAAATCCATGCCTCAGTAATCCCACTTCCACTCGTATGGGCAAGGGTCAAGAAGACTCTGACGGGCGATGCTCGCCTTCACGCGACAACATACGTCGCATTCGCAACGAACACGCAATCTCGCGCTTCATGCGAGTCCACCGTAATCTCGACGCAGATCTTGGTACATTTTAGTGGCCCCGGATGGATGGACAAAGGCGAATCATGGGCCTCTGAAGAATCAAATCCGCAACTCGGGACCTTTGGGACCACAAGACGCTGCCCAAACCATACGACACCGTGCTCATCTTCGCGGAAACACTTGGCTGATCCATTCACGATGTTACTCGCTTGATTTTTCCCACACCATCATCCGATTGCCGTTGGCCGACTTGATTTGATCCACCAAGGTCGGTTGCACAACCAAGGCGCAAGGAGCTATGCTCAACCAAACCCAAGTTGAGACAATGAAACTACGCAAGAAGTGCGAGTTCGCTCTTGGATCATCAAAGTATTGCAATACACTTTTCGGCTAAGTGCATCAAGAACCACATTGGCTTTGCGGATGATCACAATACCCATGTCATAATCTTTGATCAATTCTAGCCATCTCCTCTCGCTGAGGTTCAGATCCGCCGAGTGAACAAGTATTTCAAGCTCTTGTGATCGGAATACACCTCACTTGTGATTCACGATCGATAATGCCGCCAAATCTTGAGTGCATGGACCATCGCAGGCAAGCTCTAAATCATGGGTGGGATAGTTAAGCTCATGAGGCCTCAACACTGCCTAGATGCATAGGCAATCGCTTTGCCTCCTCGCATAAGAACACACCCGAGTCCCGACGAGAGGCATCGCAATAAATATCGAAGCTCTTGTGGATATCGGGAAGAGTAGGGCCGGGCAAGTCAATCGCCGCTTGAGCTCCCGAAAACTCTCATCACAAGCGAGAGGACCATACAAACTTCTTGTCCTTCTTGAGCAATTCGGTCATCGGCTGGCGATCTTGGAGAAGTTCTCGATAAAGCGGCGATAGTAGCCCGCTAAACCAAGAAAACTCCGCACATCAGTGACTGACTTGGGCTGGCCCCAAGATAGAACATCGCTGACTTTGCTGGGATCCACAGCTATGCCTCCAGCTGAAAGAACATGGCCCAAAATGCCACTTCCTTCAACGAACTCACATTTCTTTGAACTTTGCATACGCTAATGCTCATAACTTGCCCAAAACAATCTTTAGATGCTCAGCATGCTCTACTTCAGTCTTGGAATAGATAAGAATGTCATCAATAAAAACCACCACAAATTTGTCCAAATATTCCATGAATACGGAATTCATAAGGTTCATGAACAACGCCGAGCATTGGTCAAACCGAAGACATGACGGTGTACTACGCATGTGCCATAACGAGTAGTGAAAGCCGTCTTGGAATATCCTCACCGATCCGGACTTGATGATAGCCCGATCTCGATCAATCTTGGAGAACACCTGCTCCATACAAGCTGGTCAAAAGATCATCAATGCGGGCGAGAGGATATTTGTTTTTCACCGTCACTTCATTGAGAGGACGGTAGTCAACACACATACGCAAAGTCTTGTCCTTCTTCTTCACAAAGATCACCTGACAACCCCAAGGAGATAAACTGGGACGGATGAAACCCTTTGCTTGGAGCTCACCAAGCTGCTTCTTCAATTCTTCTAGCTCATTGGGAGGCATCCGACACGCGCTTCAAATCGGGCGATGCGGGCAACTGATCGATGACAAACTCAGGTCTCGAGCCGAGGCATCTTGGCAAGTCTTCGGAAAGACATCCCAAAGTCGATACTATGGGAACATCCCGAATCGCAAGGTTGGCTTCGCTTCTAATACACATAGATGTGTCCCCTGGCCGCGCGAAATCCGACTGCTACTTTGAAGGGTCGTGAGATAGACAATCTTCCCGCACAATCGATTTGCCCCAAGTGTTGGGACAACCAATCCATGCCAAGAATCACATCCAGGCTCGCTGAACTGAGCAGAATAAGATTTGCCAAAAATCCCACTCCTTTGACTATGATAGGAACATCCCGACATCAGAATCGCCTCTCATTTCCACCCGAGAGCGGATGAGCAAAGGAACTCCCAAAGGAACACAGCATAAGACCACTAACAGCAGCAAATGATCTTGAAATAAAAGAATGCGATGCTCCAGAATCAAATAATACTGCAGCAGGACGGGAATTAACAAGAAGTGTACCAATCACAACATCTGGCGCCTCCTGAGCCTCCTCACCAAAGGTGGTTCACCCGATTGCTCGCCGCACTGGTCTTCGAATAATCTTTTGGTCGCGGTGGTGGCCGCTCGCCTCGCGTCCTCCATTAGGACGAGGGATGCGCAGCAACACTCGAGGCGCGCATTCGCATAATGGCCCTTGTTGTGGCAGCGAAAACAAGTCACCTCGGCACGGATTGCGGAGGCCGCTCTGTTGCCGATCGCAGCGCGACGTGGCTCAAACACGCCTGCGGTGGGCGAGAAGGTGCAGATGGTCTCGGCGCCGGTGGAGCAAAAGAACGGCCATCGTGCCGCCCACCGAGGACGAACGAGGCCGTGTGAGTAGACCGATGCGCTCCCATTTGCGCTGCGGGACTCGCCAGCGCCTTTGCCTTATGCTCGCAACAATGGCCTTATCTACCAAGGCACGAAAGTCGAGAAGTCCACAATGGATAGCTTGTCCCGCAGCTCCTCGGACAAGCCATCCATAAATTTCTCTGCTAGCCTCATCCGAGGCCACCTCCCGAGCATAACGAGCGGATGATTGAACTCGTGCATGTGCTCCGTCACGCAGTTGCGCCCCTGCTTGAGCGCGAGGAACTCCTTTTTCTTCACTTCATCAAAGCCGTCGGGGATGTGGGCCCGACGAAAAGCTGACTGAACTCCTCACGCGCGACCACATGGCCCGCGGGCCGCATGGCGATAGTTCTCCCACCATGAGAGTGCCGCCCTCGCCGGTGGGACGCGAAGAGCGCCTTATCCCGCTCGCATCGAGCTATGTTGAGCTTCCGCCAACCATGCGCAGCCAATCATCCGCATCGAGAGGTCCTCGAGCGGGAGTAAGTCGGCGGCCACGCAGACGGAGGAACTCTGCAAGTCCCATGAGTGCGGTGGCCGCCACCACCGGCGAGGTGGAGGTATTCCTAGCAATAACCTCCAAGATGCGCGTCTGGTCCATGCGGTTTCGCTCGATCGAGCGAGCACTCACCATGGTCGGAGGAGGGGAAGCTCCTCATCATGACCAGCTGCGACCGCCACGCGTTCTCCGGCCATCCTGCTTTACTAAGACAAGTTAGCAACAAATTTAAGAGCAAGAAAGCCCAAAATTCATGAAAGCAAGTCGTAAACAAACACAAGGCAAGATAAAGTTCGACCAAGAAAAATCGGACACATAACTACTCCCTTTACATCTTACCCTATTATCCCCACAAGTTTTAGTTGGATTAAACTTCATGGTTCTCCCAAACTAATTCCACCTAGTAACTATCTTTTGAAAGGTGAAGAGAGAAACCAAGTTTCAAAACTTAAATTAGAGTAAGATGAGAGTAGAAAGCTAAGATAGGTAAGGAATAAAATCGAGAATCTGCCAGGTTTTCATAAACCTTTTATGATTTGAAAATAAGACTTTCAAAATATCCTAAGGACGACTATGCTTGGGTTATTACGGTCGAATGGCTCGATACCAACTTTGAGGACCCAGTTTATTTGGCTTGTAATGCTTAACCAACCACCGGTCCTAGCATCACAAATCAAATAAATCGATCTCTCGAAATGTATACTTCCTAGCAGCGAGATACACACCTCGTTACAAAATTAGACATCAACTCCCTTCCAAACATAGAGTCCAAACATCACACTACAAACGGAAGATAAACAAATAGTAAAGTTATTACAGACAATGGCCGACTGGCCACAAGATACACAAATAACAAAAGAGAGACAATGAAGCAAAAGTGCCATAAGATGGCTATAAACAAAGCCAATCAGTGTGCCTTTACCCACAAGGCATCTGACCGGACCGCCAAGACTAGTCGTCCAAGAAACGGCAACACAGCTCACAGAAGTGAGGACCCTGAGGCTCACCTTCTTCCTCTGCAACAAAAACATTAAGCAAAGCACACGAGTACAAAGATTGTCTTTGTACCCGCAAGACCGACGTGTGAACTAGCGCACTGCTCATATGCTACATGCGTGCTTGTTTAGTGGGGCCATATGTTTTATTTGCATAAAGCCAATTTTCATTTGCAATAATGTAGTGCGCTTTAAAGGCAAGTTCGCAATTCATTTTTAATGTTGAAATACAAGAAAAGTAATAATAACAAAGGTAAGTAAAACATCCTAGAAGTGACTATCCCAATAGTCACCATTAACAATAGCACGAATCCCAGTTCGTACCACCCATCAAGTTTTAATTTAAATGTTGTAGTCTAACTCTTGGAAGACCTTGCCAAGCGTGTCCATAACCTAGGGCGAGGCTATTCGAATAGTTTGAACCACGCAGGGTGTACCAATGTACCCACACTTCACCGCTTTAAGCCAAAGCACACTTCCAAGGTATGTCAAGCACAACTAAGTCCTACGAGACTTTTTCCAATATTGTGTATTAACTACGAGCCGCTCGTATGGATAGAAATCTATACGCTTACATGGTAAAGCCGAAAGACAACTACCCACTCAGGATAAAGCTTTTCGGACAACTACCATGCTCCCACCTCCATCCCTCCTGCGACCTCCTGCGACCCGGAGCCAATACACGCCAAAGTACTAGGTCAAGAGAGGTCCCATATACTCTAGTGTGGTTAGCACGCAAAATGCTTGGTTCATGGTAACAAGATGTTCGGTCCTTGTTGACTCGGGCACCATTCCACCACACCCAACGAGATCACACCAATCATACCACAGCCCAAGTCTAAATCATTTTTGGTTTTCAGTTTTAGTTTTGCAATTAAACATAGCAAAAATGCTGAAACATAAAGTTATAGTAGATTTTGTGTGATCAAGGTTACCGACTAAAGCCGATAAACGCCCAGTTCTACCGATAGCTAAGCATGTCTAAGCAAGTTGACCCGGATCTACTAAGTGACAAGAGATCATCCAACGACCTCTAATCACAGCAAATAACCTAGGCTCAGGTAGTAGAGATCAATATTTTGTCTACAGGATATGTAGCTACGGATTTAACTAATCAATTTAACACAAATTAAGCAATGCATACATACAATCAAAACAAAATATTAGACTTTAAAATACTGGGATTATCATGATCAAATCGCTTGCTGGATCTTTGTTGCTCAATATGTCATGAGGATCGTCCTCGGGGTTGCCGCAAATATCAAGCCTAACGATCGAACATATAAAGAAATAAGAACGAATAACACCGACAAAACTCAAACATACAACAACATCAAAACAAGCCAAAACTCACACACAGAGCCTAAGCATGAAATAATGTAATTTTAGAAACAGAGAACAAATCATTTTAAGTTATTAGCAATTTTCTATGAATTTTCTAAGCTAAAAACACAACAAGTCACTAGTTAATTACTTAACAAATTTTCATGAACAGAACCAGCGTATAAAATCTATCCTAATAGTTAGTATAATCAAAATGAAATTTTCTGCACTGGGTTCATTTAATTTGGACAATTATTGGAAGAGATATGCATTTTCTAATTTAGAAGATACATAAGACATCATTTTATTAGCTAACAGATTTTTGCTACAGAGACATGGGTGAAGTTAATTTTATCAAATAGCACACTTAAAATGAAAATTAACAAAGATCGATTCATACAATTTGGATAAAAATTGAATTAGTTATGCATTTTCTAAGTTTAAATGAATTAACGATTAAATGAGAAAACATATTCGTAAATACTAAAGCATTAAATCCTTTTTCTACCGCCACCAAGAAGCCCCACCATCGACAATGGGCCCGCATAACGCCGACCGTGACAAACAAGACTCGCTTAGTGACGTCGAAGGCGTATTCAAAGAATACGTCTTCGCTCATGAAGGTGCAAACCCAAAACACTCTCACGATGAAATACGCTTCTCACGAGAAAACGCATAACCGAACTACACAAACCTAATCGACAACATGGACCCACATGGCGAGACTCAAAGTGAAATGCAATGGATGGATTAAACGATTTCTAAACGTGATTAACCAAAGAGGCCCACAAAGCGAGAGACTCAAGGTAGACATAATTAGTGTTAGCTAGTCTTCACCGCGGCTCACCGGTGAACACGGCACGGTGGCGCGCCGCAAGAATCGTTTCTTGCAAACCAGAGGTTTCGGCGAAAGAGTGGTACCTTCGGGTTCGCAAGGACCTCGCGAACTCGATGACGGTGACGCGAGCACAATGGTCGCGGAGATGGGCTCACGACGCCGGAGGCGGAGAAGAAGCTGGCGCTCGCGGAGAAGACGCTCTGCACTTCGAAGCTTCGAAGGTGCGCCGCGGATCGCCACGACTCGTGAGCAATAAGCACAAGACAAAGTCGAAGAAGAAGGTCCGAGACGGCCGGAATTGCCACGGCGGCGGAACACCGTGATTGGAGAAGAAAGGGTCGCGCAGCCTCAACGATGCACCAAAGACAAAAATGAAGCCATCATTAACTTCAGTGCATCAATGCGATCCGAAGGGACCAAGTGTCGAAGCTGGAAACTCACCAGAGCACTAGCAAGCTTGCAGAGCCGAGACCAACGGAGTTGGGGACGAAGAAGTGGCTCCGGACGATTCACTGGATGCCACGAGCTCGGGATGGGAAAAATGGATGCGGCACCGAGTGTGGTTCACGATGGTGAGGTTGCGGGCTCAAGGGCTTCTCCAACGCGGCAGTGCTACCTTCGTTTCCCTTTCCGGCCGAAACAAGAAATCGGGCGGAGATAGCACGAGAACGCAAAGGAGAAGAAGTGGATGAGCTCAGGGCTTTTATGAAGTCACGGCGATGCCTCCCGGCGGACCGCGAGGGCATAAAGGTGGCGGCGACGCAGGTGCGTGGCAAACATGCACGCCGCGACGCGAGCTCGGTGAGGTGCGGAGAAGACGAGGTTGATGCCGGCGGTGGGACCCATATGTCGCCGACGAGCGAAGCGGTGCGAACCGGTGGTTTGATTTGATCAAGAACACACCGACCGCTGGATCCGAAATGGACGGTGGGGATTGGTGTATGCATTCGGACAGTCGGTTGCATACGCAATGCGCATCGTTCGATTTGCATCGGACGGTGACAGCCATCGGGCTCGCGCGCATGCGGCTAAGCGGTGCGACCGAGTCAAGTGTGCGAGTCGGACTCGAGCTCGAGGTTGTTGGGCCCGAGGAACAAAGATTTTTAGAATTTGATTTAAAAGACAGAGAAGGTTTGGGGAATTTTAGAGGTAGCTCCTGAGCTCCAAAAATTTCAGAAATTTTATGGTAGCTACTAGAGACAGAGGACAACCTTGTATAATTTTTCCAGAACTTTTATGCCCTGCATGGTTCTAGAGAAAATTCACAAGCTGCTGTCCAGTGAGTTTGACCAGATTTCAAACAGAGTTGACTTGGCCATTTGAAATAGCAAACAAAATCTAAAAATTGTGAAATAATTCAGGAGGTAGATAGGATGATCAAGATGCTAGGAAAAATAGTTTCAGAGGATGATCACAAGTTTGAAGGCTAAGAATCTGATAACAACAATTTCCAATCACAAGAATTAAATTCTACAAATTGGAAATTGCTAGGGAAAATTGTAGAAACTTTCAAATGATTTGAAGAGACAACAAAAGTTTTTATTTCCCCTCAAAATTTACATTTGAAATACAAACCCTAAGTTAGGGCTGTTACAATGTGAGTATATCAAAGACGGTTCTCCTTACTAACCGTCTGTGATATGGAGGATATCACAGACGGTTCCACATGGAGCCGTCTATATAAGTTCAACACAGACGGTTAGTTAGAGGAACCGTCTGTGATATACTCATATCACAGACGGTTGGGAATAAGAACCGTCTGTGATATGCCACCCCTATAAATATAAAGACCCAACAGACCCCCCTGCCCTAGCGTCTCTGATCTCTTCTTTGGAATAGAGGGGCTTGAGAAGCTTTGCTCTGTGTTGGCTATAGGAGGCTTGTTTATTTTGCTTGGCTTGTTCTTGGCTGTGGGTTGCCCTAGCAACTTATAGCTATTTGGCTTGCATGCTTGCTTTGTAAGGCTTGGCTTTGGTGGTAGCTCTCGGTTTGGGTGTTGTGAATGAGTGTTTTGTTTCGGCTGTGGGTGTTTTCTGAGTGGGATAAGCTTATGGGGGAGGTGCATTTCGACTGTGGCTCTTCTCTTGCCCTGTTCATTTAAGTCTCACATTGCACTGTGCCCTGAAGGAGAAGGATAGTGAGGAATCTCGCGGCATATTAGGAATTTTTGTCCTGAGCTCCGAGGGTAATGATCTTTAACTCTTTATATTTGCTTTAGGTTTATCTTTAATCAATTTTAGTGTATTTGGTTAATAGGAGGAGTAACGTATTTGCAGTTTATTAATATAATTTAACACTACTAATTGTTACGTGTGTAGCGTAGATGGACCGAAACTGGATGTACGGTGCGAACCGTGTGAGTGAAGAGTACATTAATGGCGTGATTGCTTTTAAAAGAGCCGAGCAGGATATGCTGAATAAGGGGATAGAATTTATGTAACGTCCATGCATTGATTGCGTGTCGAAGATTTTTAACAACCCATATGCAGATCGTATGGCACTTGATTCGAAGGGGTTTCAAAAAAGGGTATACATGTTGGACCAGTCACGGTGAAGAGCAGATTATATAGGAAGTTAATAATGATGACATCACCGAGGAAGTTAATAATGATGACATCGCCGAGGAAGTCAACGATATGCCGGATGTGGACTGTGTTTTTGATGACGATAGGTCATACGATGACAATCTGGATCAGATGCTACGCGATGCAGAAGAAACTACGATGAGAGAGAGTTTTGTAAATTCGAGCGCTTAATGGAGGACTCGGGAAACCTTTGTTCCTGGCCGCAAGCGGAATACACAAGGTTGTCAACCGTATTTGAATCGCTGAAATTGAAGGCGAGCAATGGTTGGTCCGACAAGAGTTTCACGGCGTTGTTAGGTCTCCTAGCGGACATTCTTTCGGAGGGAAACGTGTTGCCCAAACACCACCTACCAAGACAAGAAGGTTCTTTGTCCATTGGGAATGGAAGTAGAAAGAATACATGCATGTCCGAACGATTGTATCTGTATCGTAAAGAGTATGTAGACTTGCATGTATGTCCGTGTGCAAAGCATCCCGATACAAGCGTAAGAATATCGCTAAGGTGAAGCAAGGACCTCTTGCTAAGGTGTTGTGGTATCTGCTGTGATCCCACGTTTGAAGCGTTTATTTGCGAACCGAAGGAGGCAAGATTGCTGCGTTGGCACTCGGAGGAGCGTAAGAAAGATGGAAAACTAAGACACCTGCTGATTACGCGATGGAGAAACTTCGATCGGACCTTCAAAGAGTTCGGTGCGGAACAGGAATATAAGGTTAGGGTTGAGTACAAATGGAATGAATCCTTTCGGTAACATGAGCGTACCGACACAAAGACTGGCCCGTGAATCTATGTATGTACAACCTTCCTCCGTGGTGTGTATGAAGCGGAAGTACATTTTGATGTCACTACTTATCCAAGGGCGAAAGCAACTTGGGAACGATATTGATGTGTACCTAGAACCATTACTGGATGATCTTGTGACATTGGTGGAACGAAGGGTACAAGTATGGGATGCGTACAAACGAGAGAACTTCTCTTTACGTGCCATGTTGTTCTCGCACTATCAATGATTTTTCGCCCTTGGTAACTGGGCTTCGGGCTTGATGCGAAAGGAGTCAAAGCCTGTCCGCATTGCTTAGATGCTACGGAGAGTGTATGGCTGAACAACTCGCGCAAAACTGTGTATATGCGTCACCGTAGGTTCCTTCCCAGGAGTCACCCATACCGCAAGATGAAGAAACAATTCGACGGAAATAAGGAGGACAGTTCAGCTCCAAGGGCTTTTAGAGGGAAAGAGGTCTATGATATGGTTAAGGATATCGATGTTGTGCTTGGGAAGGGACGTAAATTAAAAACCCGTCAGAAGAACATCTGGAATAAGCGGTCAATTTTTTGGGACTTGCCTTATTGGGAGCACTTAGAAGTTCGTCACTGCATCGACGTCATGCACGTGGAGAAGAATGTATGTGAAAGCTTGATTGGTCTCTTACTGAACATTAGTGGCAAAACAAAGGATGGTGTTAACGCACGACGTGACTTGGTTGATATGAACATAAGGACCGAGTTAGCACCGAAAGAGACCGATAAAGGACGAACATACCTTCCACCAGCTTGCTACACTATGTCCAAGGCCGAGAGAAATGAATTGTGCCAAAGCTTGCATGGTGTCAAAGTCCCGTCTGGTTACTCGTAGGCTGCATAGGTCCTCCATGGGTTGAGGAGAGCTCGCGGACACACGGCCGACGATGTCGACGACGACATCGTGAGAAAGAGCGGTGATCACTGACCTCCTCACCTTGGTGCTGGCCATCATGCTCTGCATGCTCACCTTGGCGATTGCTGCGCGTACGTACTCAAAACCGTGAGACGAAGAGCGATGGGAGTTTAATCTTAGGTGAATTATTCTGTCTTATAAAGAACTAGGAGTAACTGGCGTGCGAGACGAAGAGACGGTTGTGCGATGGTGAGATGAAGAGACATATCGCGCGGGAGACGAAGAGGTAGGAAATATCCCAAACGGTTCTCCTTTGGAACCGTCTGTGATGATAATATCACAGACGGTTCTACCGTGGAACCATCTGTAACCATAATATCACAGACGGTTCTTTAATAGAGCCGTCTGTGATACTAGTATATTCTGATTTGTTCTAAAATTGAACCGCTCAGTGATACTTGGCCATATCACGCAGCGGTTTGTAAATAGAACTGCTCATGATGTGGACTATATCACGAGCGGTTGAATATAGAACCGCTCGTAATATACTAGTATCACGATGATCTATTAAAGAACCGTATGTGATATTATGGTTACAAACGGTTCCACGATAGAACTGTCTGTGATATTTCCTACCTATTCGCCTCTCGCGATATGTCTCTTCATCTCACCATCGCTCATACTCTGATGATTTGCGTCTCTTCGTCTCACGCTCTGAATTTATTCCTTGTTTTATATAAAAGGATCATCCGCCATTGAAGATGATCATCCCACACACTTATAAGAAAGCAGAAATGGCGCCTCTTCCTTGTCTCCGACATTGATAGCCTTCACGCCGCCTTGTCGAGCACCTCTCTCGCATCAGACCGAACCGTCTTTGCGAGAAGAACACTGTTTCAACAGTGTCTTCACTCCTCTGCCGGCTGAGAATTTGCCGGAGCAGGTGACAGCCACCTTTCGTCGTCTTGACATCCTCCTCCACCGTGTCTTCCGGGTGATCTCCCACTTTCGACGAGTTTATCGTGTCGTCGACGTGGTCCTCAAAATGAGGTTGCACATCTCCAAGAGGCTTGCCGTGACTTGGATCCGTTTCGGCGACAGCGGCCGAATCCATCGGCCGAGACCCACGAAGCAAGGGAAGAGAGGCTATGGGCTCAATACTTCTTGATTCTACATGCGATGGTCTTGAGGAGACACTCGAGCAGCGCGTCGGGTGGGCGTATTCGGGCTTCGTTCGCGCTGATCGAGAATCGTCCGTCTGCCGACGCCGCGCCTATGAAGTATTGAAGACGGAGATAGCAGTCTACCTCCGTCACTAGAAAAACTTTATTTACAAATTTTTCGGTCTCTACCTTTTGAAGACTGTTATCTTTTCTTAATCTTTTTGTTTAATTATATCAGAGACGGTTTAATCTTTTTGTTTAATTATGTCAGCGACGTGTGATCTTTTCTTAATCTTTTTGTTTAATTATATCACAGACGGTTTGTAAAAGAACCGTCTGTGATAAGTCACTATCACAGACGGTTCCAAAATGTAACCGTCTATAAAAGTTCAACACAGACGGCTCCTTTGGAACCGTCTGTGATGAGGCGTCAGTATCACAGACGGTTCTGATTACCAACCGTCTATGATACTACATAGACGGTTTGTAGAATTAACCGTCTGTGATACCACAGACGGTTCTTATTAGGAACCGTTTGTGATAATTCACAGACGGTTCCTAATAAGAACCGTCTGTGGTGAGTAGCTATCACAGATCTGTATAGTTTAACACAGACGGCTCCTTTGGAACCGTCTGTGATGAGGCGTCCAGTATGACCTGTTTTGTAGTAGTGAAAATAGAAGAATTTACGGCTAAACGAACGTGATTAGGGGTTACCCTTGGAGAAACCACTGTCGAACATGAGGAATACCACACGATCCCTCTTCCCCTCCCTTCTTTCCTCTCCCCTTCCTTCTTCTTCTTCTTGGCCGGCCAATCACCCAGGCGTCCTTCCTTCTTCCTCCACTAGGCCTGCAGCGGGGAGCGAGGTCCTTGCCCGGTAGTAAGGGAGAACAACCGAGGAGGGGGCGCAGGGATCAGGGGGTGGCGGCCAACAAGGGGGAGAGGGGGGTGCGCTAGGGTTTTGGGGAGGGTGGCACCTCCCCTCCCTTTGGTCGGCCACCACATGGCCACTTGGGCCAAGGCCCAAGCCCAGGTTGCCAGAACGTTACAGAATTCCCCTCTAATCCCTGATAAAAATGCTTTGCTAATTGGTCCTTCTCCCTAATTTAATTATTCTCTCCTGATTAAATTGGAGTATTACATTCTACCCCCCTTAAACAGAATTCGACCCCGAATTCTATTCATGCTTAACGTCAAAGAATAATCACAACTAAAAACTTACTAACATTACCACGTACCTACTGCGAATAATTTTGGATATTGCTCGCGCATGCGAGACTCCAATTCCCAGGTGGCCTCCCTCTCAGTCTGATGCGACCATAGCACCTTGACATACTTCAATGTCTTATTCCTTACGACTCTTTTTGACTTCTCCAGGATTTGTACCGGCTTGGATTCAAAGGATAAATCTTGCTCAATGGTTAAAGGTTCTAGCAGAATTACATGCTCCGGGTCCCTTATATACTTCCTCAACATGGAGACGTGAAATACATTGTGCACACCGCACATGGACTCTGGAAGGTCCAAACGATATGCTAATTTTCCAATCCGTGCCAAGATCGAAAAAGGCCCAACATACCTCGGGCTAAGTTTCCCTTTGGTACCGAATCACACAACACCTTTTGTGGGAGACACTTTCAAGAGCACCTGATCCCCCACTTCAAATTCCAACTCTCGTCTCCTCACATCAGCAAAGCTTTTCTGTCTGCTCTGTGCTGCCAACAAATTCTGCCTCACCAAGGCCACACGCTCAACGGTCTTCAGCCCCCAATCCGCCCGTAATCGCCTTTGTCAATCATTGCCTCCCAGACATGGTGGTGACTGCACTGCGCCTCTGAGTAACCTCGAATGGCACTGCTTTAATACTAGAATGGTAGCTATTGTTATAAGCAAATTCTACTAGTGACAACTGATCCTCCCAACTACCCTTCCAAGACAAAACACAGGACTGCAACATGTCCTCCAAAGTTTGAATGGTACGCTCCGACTGTCCATCTGTCTGTGGGTGAAATGCCGTACTAAGACGGAGTTGAGTGCCTAGCGCACTCTGTAGACTCTCCAAAAACTTGGATACAAACTCGTCCCTGTCGGAAATAATAGTCTTTGGTACGCTATGCAACCTCACAATATCCCGCATGTAAATAGGAGCCAAATCGCTCGCTGAGTTTGTCGTGCGGATAGGAATAAAGTGTGCATATTTACTGAAACAATCCACTATTACCCACACTGCATCCTTCCCTCACGGCGAACGAGGTAATGCAACAACGAAGTCTATGGAAATATCATCCTACGGCCACTTAGGAACCTCCAGAGGCTGCAATAATCCTGCAGGACGCTTATTCTCAGCTTTAACTTATTGACAAACACCACAAGAAGCCACATAATTAGCGATATCCACCTTCATTCTTTTCCACCAAAAATTCTGTTTCAGATCACGATACGTTTTTGTCTCACTCGGATGAACAGTGTACGGGGTGCGATGTGCCTCCCTTAAGATATCATCTTTGACTTCCGCCTTTTGTGGTACACAAAGGCGACCCTTAAACTGCAAAGCACCAGAATCATCCAAACTGAAATCGCCTTCTTCATCGCTGGTCAACATCTGAGCATCTTTGACCACCTTCTTTGCTCAGGTAGCATCCTTGTGCATCGTAGAGTCTTTGGCACCCGCTTACTTGAACGATGCGGAGCTTAATTATTGCATGCATTTTTGGCCGAGGCACAACTTCGCCCTTCTCCGGCTAGCCACCGGTGTGGACCATCTCCGCCACCGCCACCACTACCTTGAGGTGCGCACGACTCATAACTTTCCATTCCGACCCTTAGTTCGCGCCGACAAGACCCACAGTGCCAGCAAGCTGCCGGGCGATCTCATGGCCAAACGCGGGAGCATGTGGCAAATTCTGACCGACACTGTAGCGTGGGAGTTAGGGCAAATCTATGTCATTAACTACTAATCATTGCTTAGTTAGTTAATGGCTGTCTTAAAGGATTTAAAGAGTAGATGACGAGTGGGACCTTGAACAGAAAACAAGGTATTAACCCATTTTGCGTTATGGAATGACATGTGGGCTCAACACACTTAAGTGCCATGTGGACTGTGCAGGTGAACTGGTGGACCACACTCATGGACCCTCAATCCATGCACTATGCATGTGGACTAAGACTATGAACTACGGGCCCCACCTATCAGAATGAATTAATTCGTAAGTTTAAATAGAAAATGACAATGTGTCATGGACCCCACTTGTCAGTGTCTGCGGCTAGGTTAGCCTCGGTAGAAAAAAAGTATTAAAGACTTTAAGAAATTCGAAAATAACTATTTGTACAATGAAAATTCCTTTAACTTCAAAAATGCATAACTAATTCAAATTAACTACAAATCGAATGAAACCAATTTCGTTAATTTTCATTTTTAATGAACTTTAATTTGAAATGGTTTTGAAATATTTTCTGTCACAAAAAGTATTAATTTTGGAGATTGATCCAAAACTGAATTATTTTTACACTAGAAAATGCTATTAACTTTGAAAATTCATAACTAATTCATGTGAACTCCAAATGAGATGAACCCAGTCATTTTGGTCTTATAATTTAATTCTCTATTTATCTATGTAATTATTTTCTCCACCACTGTTCTACAATTTTTTTTGCGGAAAATTGGATTTCGGATGAATAGTAACCGAAACATTGTTTTCAACATTTTTCAGAAATCTGATTTTCAAACTACTATAACTCTCACATAATAAATCCAAATGGAATAATTATTTCAACTAAATTCATCAAAATCGTAATCTAGCTACTATAGAAAATTCATGCAGTTATTAGCACTTTTGAATTTTTGGCCTTTTCTTGGTATTTATACGGTGTCGTCCTTCTAGAGAGTCCGAAGTGCCCGACGTAGACTCCTACGCCATTGAGAGTGAGCAACTTGAAATCCAGCAAGGCAAGCATCATTTGAACTTTATTTTGCATCATTTTGATGCCAATTTTGCTAAGTTAGTTAATTGAAATGCAATAATATTGCTTGCATGCTATTTTGATATGTCGATATTTTGGTGATGTGTAGTTAGTTATGTCCTACTCATGATGTTATCCTTGATTAATCCAGTACATATATGATTAGGTTAGGTTGTGTGAAATATATATTATATATGGGGTTGCTTAGCCATGCGGGTCTAGTTTTACGTTAGATCGATTGACGGGATTTATCCGTCAATTGTGGGAGACACATAACTTTTCTTATCTTCGTTTTTATCCAGATCGTTGTATCTGATTCTTAAGTTAAACTTTATTTATTTCAAAAGTGATTTGGGTCTGGACAAGTGGTTGTAGTGTGGGTGCCTTCGTGCACGAGACTCAGGCATTGTGGTAGTCTTGTTCGGACCAACAAGGATCGAACTTTGGTGACGTCGTTAATTCAAGTAAAACTCGTGCTACCACACACTAGGGTTGGGAACCGGCTTGGTCAAGTAAGGGGATGGTTTTTGTTGGGTTAAGTCCCAGGTGGTGTGAGGACACTTGTGTTCGATCATTTGCCCGTATGATCCAATGCAATTTTCTATAAGTGCATAGGAGTGCTATTTTTCTTTATTTACATTATATCGGTATTTCCAACACAACTTGTGAGCTCGCTTAGCAAGCTCTATCCGTAGCTTGTACTAAGTTTGGGGTTTCATCTCACAAGGGGGACTTATCTCAATAGGGCTTTCTTGCTAAAAAAGTACCGAATCTCGATTTCTCCGGCCAGCATACCTTAGGAAGTGTGTCATTATCCGGAGGCTTACGGGCTAAACGAGTCATGTGGGTAAAGTAGTACTCCCCTATAGGGTGTAAATCTATTCAAATAGCCGTGTCCATAGTTATGGACGCTCACTTGAATTCGGGAGTCATTATTGTTAGACTTTGAATTAAAATTGACATGGTTACAATTTGGTATCGGCATGAATGGGATGTTCATGCATTTTAGTTTATCAAAGTGGGCTGCCACTTTGGTATTGTTTGTTATATGTATCTATCAATGGTTTATGTACTTCTTTTACTAAACAAATGTTTGCAAATTGGCGATTTCAAACTAGATGGTCTAGGGATGAAAAATAGTGTGATTTATGCAAAACTAAGCCACTAAAACCTCTCTTTGGACAGCCACTAGCATATATAATTTTTAATTTGTGTAAGACTTGCGGGTACTTTTGTACTTAACCCGGTTGCTACTTGTTCAGGTGAGGAAGGTTTTATACCCGATGAGTTCGTTAGCGCCGATTTATGCGACGCTAATGAATAGTATTGTTCTTTAACTCCCAGTCGGTTGCCTTGGGTTATGGGGGCACACCTTGCTAGACCTTTTGGTTTATTTATATTGCTTCCATTGCTACTTAATGTTCTTATTTGAATTTGGTCGGCCGTCCGCTTTGTAATAGTTGTAAACTTAACTACTATGTTGTATGTCTTTTGAATTATCAATGTATGAATGTTGTATGTTTGTGATTGAAGTTGTTAAGGGTATGAGCGTGTTGGTCGCTGATTTTGGGAGCCAATACGAGACTCATACCCGCTGTTTTGAAATCCCTTTTAACTTCTTTAAGTGGGGACTCAGGCTGTTGGAGAATCAGCAATCATGTAGTACCTGCAGAGGAGCGGTACGCATGGTGTTTGATTGCTCCAGAACAGCTAGGTACTCTTACTAATGGAGTTAAGTTGGATTTCATCTCCTTGAGGCCCAGATTTATTTCCATAAGACCGGGAAAGCCTCGGTCTTACGGAAATAACCCGGGGGTCCTCACAAGTTCGCTTGCAACGACTTCCAGCACGACCCACCACAGGTAAGAAGAAAAGTACGTGAGGCAAAATATGGGGTGTAGGTTCTTCCTCCAAGGGCCAGCTTCTACAACCTCAAGTTCTGAAGCAAGACACAACGTCCACCATAGCCGTAGGGAACTATCCACTTATTTGGACAATGATAACATGGATTACTAGGAAGATAACTTCAATATTTTGCAATGGTGGTACGAGCATAAGATAATATATCCAGTGCTATCCATATTAGCACAAGATATGTTAACTGTTCCTGTCTCGACTATTTCTTCCGAGTTTGCTTTCTATCTTTCTAGAAGAATATTGGTGGAGAGAAGAACAAGTATCACGATTGAGATGGTAGAAATACTTATAACTTCAATATTATAGAACCTTGCTGCCTAGCTTTGTTTTCTTCATCCTACTCTGGACTCTGGAGACTACTACAGTTAAGGCACATAGCTTCCTGTCAAATGATCGAAGTTATTCACAAAGTTAAGTACAGAATTAAGTACATGGATCTCTTTTGTGTGAAAGGAACATGAGAAATTATACTTTCAAGGACATACACACCTATGCTCTTCATAGAAGCGCGCACAAAGAACATGATGTTTCCCATGTAGCGTTTCTCTTGTCGCTTTTTCCCCTTTTGTTCCTGTTCCCAGTTTTCTTTCCCTTCGTCAGACAGTAGTCTAGCTTTGTGGTAGTGTAGCGCTAGTGTAGCTTTGTGTTGTATCTCTGTTTGTACTGTTTTTTCTCCTGCCTTAATGAATCGCGTCCTCTAAAAAAAGAACATGATGTCATGGTAGTATCGACTACCTTAAGCCTCCTTTTGTTCGCGTGTCCTCGCCTCTCATCAAGAAAACCCATTCTTTCTTGGCTTCTTGCTCTGGTTCTCGCTTCTTTTTCCCGTTTCTCCCCACGCACGTATCCACTGACAGGGCCGTTCAAGTCTGCTCTCTGCTGTATGTGCAGCGACGTCGGCCGACCGAACCGGCTGGACTGGCTCTTCTCAGTGCTGTCGCTGCATGCCACAGCCAGCAACACATGTACGTACGCCCATATCTGCCTCCCCTGGATTCTTCTTCCTCTTTCTTCCTTCTTGCTCTGCGTTGCAAATCTTGGGCAATCTTGCCGTGCTAAGCCATACATTGCGCCTGCTGCATGTTTGAGTGCAGCTACTGCCACAGCCTCCGGGAGATCCTCACGAGTTTCGGCTTCCTCAACTTTTGCCTCGAGGAGGGGACTCGTCGGTGGGTTATGAATTACTGCACTTGAAGGTTACAGCAGTGACGTTACCGAAGATCTGTGGTACTGCTCACTTTTCTGCGTGGTTACTAGTTATTTTTCCATGTGCGCCTCTATGCTTGTTTAATGCTTACACTGAGTCCCTTACTTAAAAAATGTAGGTGGGGCATTAGTGAACTTTCTGATCAATGAAGCAGATGTTAGTTATGTCTTGGAGGTTGGAGGACCAGGGTCTAAATGAATGAACACGGGTACGCTACACTAGCACAAATTCAAAAATCTACCGCGCAATCAAAGAATCTCCGCTAGTAATAGATCACAGGATTACCACTAGACGCGCAGATTCACAGCGGAAGAAGAGTCGATGTGTTACAACGTGACGGCTGAGGAACGACGAAGTAAATAAGATCAATCGCAGAGAGACACGAGATTTAACATGGAAAACCCTCCCAATGCGAGAGGGAAAAACCACGGGCACCAGCCAGCAACAATCTTCACTATATCGGGGTGAGGTTACAACGTCGGGGATTACAACTCTGATTTTCTTGTCTCAAACGGTGGCTTACAGGATATATATATATCAGGGAAACCCTAATTCGACTAGGATCCGCTCCGGCCCTAAGCCTCCGGCGACGGGCCTCCGCTACGCTCCGTCCAGAAGCTGGCCTAATTGATGTATAGAATTTGGATCACAAATCAACACGATGTAGCGCGTTGGTGCGGTTGTAGTCGTACTAGTCTCGCGCCTCCTCCAAGTGCTCCTCGTGGCCGTCACAAATTGCGGATCGTCCTAGCGTTGAAGCCTCGCAGCAACACCCCCAAGGTATCCACACGTACGGGGCAGGAACACCACGCGCCGTAGTGCTAGCGCCGTCTACACAGTTTTGGGCGAAGGAGGTGTGGTGTCTAGGGTTTCGGGAATTCCGAAAATCACACTTGACCCTATGCCACCTCCCTTCTATAGATAGGCATCCATGATGGATCTCGAACTTGAGGCCCATTAGGAACTCGTGGCCCATAAGAATTCGGATCACCATCCAAAACGTGTCCCGCCTTTTAAGCGTGTGACCCTATAGGTTCACGTACACTTGAACATGGTCCGAGTACTCCTACTCGTTCACTAATCAGTAATGGTCCCTAACAGGACATGCCGACTCCCGAGTATACGTAAAGATCACATCGGACGAACCTCAACAAATCTCATATGTATTTCCCTTTGCCTCACGATATCGGTCAAACTCAAGGCGAGTACGTGCCATCCTTGTTGGTTAGCTCGACCACTCTTTCTCGATCACGTGATTCGAATTCCCTGACTATGGTTAACTCTTTAACCACGAATAGCATGGCCATGCATTTCTAGAATCCGATCACTCGAGAGGCCTAGATATATCTCTCCCGTTGCATGGAGGGGCAAATCCTATCTTGATCGACCATGCCTCGATGCATGTATCATGACAAACCCGAAAGCTACCTTTATAACTACCCAGTTACGGAGTAGCGTTTGGCAACCCCTAAGTAAATCACTATACATCTTGAGTGTATACGATGATCTCAAGTCTAAAGATATAGCATACGCATTGTAATTGAGACCAACTGATGGCATAGAAGAATACAACGTTCTTGCAGTGTCTCATAGTGGGTCAATCCAACCCCATATTCACTAACATGTGTCATATTATTGGTTTGATATCTCTATATCTATGATCTGTGAAACATGGTCATCAACCAATACATATGCTAGTCTATTCATATGTGTTCTCATATGTTTCTGACTAGGGATCGCTTTAGAATAATCATCGCAAAGATAAATATAGAGTTTCACAATCAAGTCGCATACTTGATAATAAATATTAACGATATTATTCAAGGAACAAGATAACATACTATCCAATAAATTATGAACATAACAAAATATAATCATCTCCATGATTGTTTCTAGGGCATATCTCCAACACTAAAAGCCAATCAGGTTGAGGTGAATCTGATTTGGGTCGCCTGATTTTCTCGACGTTGGATCAAGGATACTCACGTGAGGCTTGTTGAATCATAGTGATACCTCGTTGCCAATGCAAGGACTAGCACTCTATAATTCGGAAGAACACACGCGTTGATCTCACCAACCACCAAAGTGAAGATCTACCATGCTCTCAATTCCCAGTGGAAAGATTGAACGGTCTTGATAACTCCCAATCCCCTTCAAGTGTGTTCGGCACCCCTTGGAAGAACAGGAGCATTGCAAAGCAATATGTTATTTGTCAAATAAAGTCATCTTCCAAAAGGGCACAAATACATGAGTATATATGACCCCTAGGGTTGGCCACAAGTCCCCCAAACCGACTCCAACTCATCCCTACATGTATTGGACTCAAACTCACACAAAAAGAAAATCTAAATTTACAACAATCACATTGTTTCGGTCATAGCGGTACAATTGTAAGGTTTTGAGGCTGGCATCATATCCATTGCGTGGGCCTTGGAATAAGCTTTCCAACAGGCACAAGAGCACCCCAATCGGACTCCGTTTGTGAAGTTATGACCTTTTTATTACGGGCCCTGTGAGCTGTTCCGAACCGAATCCGATTTGATGAGTTGTTTCCAAGTTTGATTTCGGTTGGACTTGTGGGAGGTCCGAATTGGGCTTGAAAATCTTATGCAAAACTTGGCTTTGGATTCTTGGGCTTCTCCCCTTTTCCCCTCCTGGCCATATGGGCTTCTTCCTCCTTGCTAGCCACATGGGCTTCTGTGCCTTGCTGGCCGCATGGGCTTCTTCTCCCCTTGCTCTCCCATGTGCTTGGCTGCATATATGGCTGCTCCACCCTTGTGCTCCTCCATTGCTTTGGCCCTAGCCTCCTTCTCCACACTTATGGTTCCAAAGTCTTCATAATTGATATACCTGAGAATGCACAATGTATTGGCATGTGGTAGTATCCAATTCTCATTAGCAAAAGAAAACTCTTTAAGAAACAAAAGCACCTGTTGGTTTAGAAGCTTGGCTCTTGCCCTGGTCATTGGACATTTAGGTACATCATGAACAATGTTCTCATGCACACTTGAAGAGTTAGAAGATGTAGTAGTAGTAGGGATGTCCTCATCATTCTTTCCCTCTTGAAAATGAGTCGTCATCGACTCTATACCGTCTTGCCCAAAGAATGGTGATAAATTAGCAACATTGAAAGTAGTACTTACCCCATAGTCATCACCTTGAAGCTAAATTTTGTAAGCATTGTATTTGACCTTGGAAAGTACTTTAAAAGGACCATCACCACAAGGCATCAATTTGGATTTACGCTTATCCGAAAATCGTTCTTTATGAAGATGAACCCACACCAAATCATCGGGTTCAAATACCATCTTCTTTTTTTTTTCTTGTTTGCCTTAGCAGCATATGAACATCCCTTCTTTTCAATTACCTCTTTAGCCTTTTCATGGAGGTTCTTCATGAAATTAGCACGCTTAGAAGCCTCCATATTGGCATGTTCTTGTAATGGAAGTGGCAGCAAATCAAGTGGTGTGATTGGTTTGAAACCATACACCACCTCGAATGGACACAATTCAGTAGTAGAATGCACTGCTCTATAATATGCAAAATCCACATGCGGTAGCCAATCTTCCCACTCCTTTAGATTCTTTTTTATCATTGCCTGCAACAACGAAGAAAGTGTATGGTTCACCACCTCCATTTGTCCATCGGTTTGTGGGTGAAAAGTTGTTGAAAATAGTAACTTTATCCCAAGCTTGGCCCATAAAGTCTTCCAAAAGTAGCTCATAAATTTGAAATCATGATCTGAAACGATTGTTCTTGGCATGCCATGCAATCTCACAATCTCCCTAAAAAACAAGTCTGCTACATACGACGCATCGTCGCTCCTATAACAAGGAATAAAGTGTACAATCTTGGAAAACCTATCCACTACAACAAAGATAGAATCCCTCTCCCTCTTAGTCCTAGGCAATCCTAAAATAAAATCTATGCTAATATCTTCCCATGGCGCACTAGGAACTAGAAGTGGAGTATGAAAGCCATGTGGATTAAGTTTAGATTTAACTTTATGACATATTACACAGCGTTGAACAAACCTTTCGACGTCACGTCTCATCTTTAACCAATAGAAGTGATTGACCAACATCATGTAGGTTTTCTCTCTTCCAAAGTGTCCCATCAATCCCTTGCGTGAGATTCCTGCAATAATAGCAAACGCACGAACGAATCTGGAACACATAACTTGTTAGCACGAAATAGAAACCCATCATGTATGTGATACTTGTCCCAACCTTTTCTATCTTTGCATTTATAATATGATTCTGAAAATTCATGATCGGAAGCATATAATTCCTTCAAACTCTCTAAACCTGGGACCTTTATTCCAGTTGAGTTAAAATCACATTCTTTCTAGATAATGCATCAGCTACCACGTTCTCTTTGCTTTTCCTGTATTTAATAATGATGGAAAGGTTTCGGTGAATTTAACCCACTTAGCATGTCTATGATTCAACTTAGCTTGGCCTTTCAAGTGTTTTAAAGCTTAATGATCAGAATGTATGATGAATTCTTTAGGTCAAAGATAATGTTGCCAAGTTTCTAAAACACGCATAAGAGCATATAGTTTTTTTTTTATTAACAGAATAGTTCAATTGAGCACCACTAAGTTTCTCGCTAAAGTATGCAACATGTTTTCGTTCTTGCATCAAAACACCAGTAATACCTATCCCACTAACATCACATTCAATCTCAAAAAGTCTTAGTGAAATAAGGTAAAGCAAACAATGGTGCTTGAGTTAAACACTTCTTTAAATCAACAAAAGCTTTGTCTTGTGACACTCCCCATTCAAAAGTAATTCCCTTTTTAGTTAATTCATTCAATGGGGCAGTAATGGTACTAAAATCTTTAACAAAGCGACGGTAAAAACCAGCAAGCCCATGGAAGCTTCGAATTTGACTAACATTTACAAGGATAGGACAAGTTCGTATAGCTTCAATTTTAGACTCATCAACCTCTATTCCATGAGCTGAAACAATATAGCCTAAGAACATCACTTTACTAGTGCAAAAAGTACACTTTTCAAGGTTGGCATACATTTTTTTAGTTCTAAGCAATTCGAGCACTTGCCTAATGTATTCAACATGTTCATCCAAAGTTCGGCTATATACCAAAATGTCATCAAAATAGACTACCATGAATTTTCCAATAAAAGCTCTCAAAACATTATTCATTAAGTGCATGAATGTGCTAGGAGCATTAGAGTAACCAAAAGGCATCACTAACCATTTATGCAATCCAAATTTCATTTTAAATGCTGTCTTCCATTCATCACCATGTTTTATTCCAATTTGATGATACCCATTACACAAATCAATCTTGGAGAATATAGTAGAACCACTTAATTCATCAAGCATATCATCTAACCTAAAAATAGGATGATGATATCTAATAGTAATATTATTGAGAGCTCTACAATCCACACACACTCTCCATATACCATCTTTCTTAGGAACAAGAATAACAGGAACGACATAAGGACTAATACTTTCACATACATACCGTTTGTCCAAAAGTGCTTGCACTTGTCGCTAAATCTCCTTTTCTCTCAGGGTTTGTGCGGTATGGTGGACGGTTTGGAAGAGAAGCTCCTGGAACCAAGTCAATTTGATGTTCAATGCTTCTAGTTGGTGGTAGTCCAGCATGTATCTCCTCCAGAAACACATCATCAAAAGCCTGCAAAACTTGATAAACATCACTAGGAATAGATGTCAAGTCATTAGTAGTGAGCAATGCATCTTTGTACAGCAATACAAAGTGCATTAAATTGGCATCATCTCTCATCTCTCTCAACTCAGATTTGGTGGCTATCATGACTATCTTATTCTCTTTTCTTTTTTCCACTCAGTTTTGGCCTATGGCTCTCACTCACCGATTGTGGAATCACACTCTTTCGCTCTCTCCCTCTCTCCCTCTCTATTTGTATGTAACAGCCCCAATTTTATAAACAGTAATGGGACACTGTTCATGACATTACTGTTCATAATTAACAATTTGGAATTGCTGTTATCAATTGAAACCTCCCTTTTCTAGCCAAAGTCCAATAACTTATTTGAAGTTTCAAAGGGAATACAAGATGACACTTGTACTGTGACTGGGAAGTATTTTCCTTAAAAGCCTAGATAAATTATCTTGGCTAAAAATATTTTTGTTGAATTTTTAGAAATTATTTTGTTTTGAAGGAAAATATTTGACTTTAAAACAACCTTTTCGGGCTAAGATAATTATTTATGTATTTTATAAAGTGATAATGTGATTTTAAAAATTTATCTGGGAAATATATCATCCCAGTAGCCTCCAGTAAAAATTTCCTGATTTTACAAATTTATTTGCTATTTTTAAAAAGCCCAGTCAAACCTTTAAGCATTTGAATAGGGCTTAGTCAACTATTCTAGTCTAAACCTAACCATCAGCACTGTAGCGACTCGAGCCATGCGGTTGGGTCCAACCCTTTCACTCTGGTCCGGCTGAGTCACGCTCGGGCGCGAGTCTAAGATCCATCGCGTACTGTGAGCCGTTGATCTTCCATCGAACGGGCAGGGCTGCGACTTCATGTGGGTTATCCACGTATGCGTCACAACCTCCACCCTTGGATCTTGATCGAACGGTCAAAGGAGATGTATGCAATCGGACAACTCCGGATCCCTTTTCCATCTCCACCGTTCATTCCCGATCCAACGCCTCCTTTTCGTTTTAAACCTAAAGGCGCTTTTATTTGGGCGTCGATTCAAATCCTCTGGCGTCCCTTTACCACGTGCTATTAAGGCTGCGCTTCTCGGGCCATTAGATTTTCATCGTATGGTCGAGTGATGCATGCATTCGGACGACTCGATTCCCTCTCGATCTCCGCCGTCCATTCTTGATCTAACCGCGCGCTCGTTTCATTTTGAAATAAAAGCGCGCGACTATCTGAGCCTTTGGATTTAAATCCCACGCGCTCCTTTTGACCGAGCGCAATTAAAGCCCAAATTTAGTGGGCGTTGGATTCTAATCGTAAGGTCCAGATTTGTGTATGCAATCGGACCATCCGGTTCATTTTCCCATCTTGACCGTAGAAATCTAATCTAACGGTGCGCGTCATCTCATCTAATTGAGTGGCGTGTATTCTTTATTTGACCGTTGGATTCCAATCCAACGTCCAGATTTGAAAGTAGACCCCGCATTTCCTTTGAGCTCTGTTTAAATCTAAATTGACCGATCTAGATCGCACGGCCCATATTAATCGATACCGTTTAAAATCTTTTAACCTCTCTATTTATCACAGCCGCCCATTTCTAATCGGACGGCTGATGTTCCTTTGAGCTTTAGGAGGCGCGCACGGCTGAGGATGACAAAGGGACCCACATGTCAGGTGTTTCCTCCCTTCTTCCTTATCTCTGCGCGCAGCCCTCTCTGTAAACTAAGGAGAGGATTTATCCCAAAGTTTATGCAACTAATTTTTGGGATATTTAGCCCTAAATAGACACCTCATCAACTCTAGACTCTTCCACTTTCCACTGTAGCTCAACATCTATATATAAACCCTAGCTTTTGCTGTTACCAGTGTTGACCGAAGGAGCTTTTCATCCTCCATTGTTGTCCAGTGGAGTTTCTTGCTCCTGTCCATTGCTTGTCCCTCTTAATCACTGGTTTCACCTTGCACTAAGGTTTTGACATCTTTTGTAGGTTAAAACCGAAGGTTATCTCTCTGTTGAGCAAAATCGACTTTCTCAACTTTTGGGTGTCTTTCTTATACTGGTAAGCTAAAACCCTAGTTTTTGACATCTGGGGCATCTTAAGGACCTTAGGAGATCATATGAATCATTCTTTTAAATATCAGTAGCTTCAACTTGCTTGAAACTGAAAAGTTGATATTCTAACTTTTTGGTCTTTCATATCTTTTTCAAGATCTAGAGTTTCCCCTGTCAACTTATCATCCTAGTTAGGTTTTAACTAAACCCTAGTAGCATGACAAGTTGTTCTTTTAATTCTTGTCATCCTCTATTTAGCTTGTTAGTAGAGATCTGCCTCTGTTCTTTATTGTGAAACCAGGCAATACAAGTTTTCC
Source organism: Ampelocalamus luodianensis (assembly GCA_036346255.1). Classification (NCBI taxonomy): domain Eukaryota; kingdom Viridiplantae; phylum Streptophyta; class Magnoliopsida; order Poales; family Poaceae; genus Ampelocalamus; species Ampelocalamus luodianensis. The sequence continues at coordinate 33,065,020 of CM070619.1, forward strand.
TCAGATTTTGTAATCTAACCGATTAGGGTTGGGTTAAGGGTAGTTTAGGGTATTAAATACTCTAAAATATCAGGCTAAGTTTCATTTTTGAACCTTTGCTTGATCTATTTTCCTTTTTCCTAAAATGCATACATCTGTTTACATTCTTTTCAAATTCTGGAAAACTGGAACTTGGTTCTAGACTATAGTTTCTGTTATTTAAAAGTTGTATCTGATAAAATGGGTTATTCTCACTATTAGGGTAGTTGTGACTTAAGCATGCTGTTAATCATGCATTTCTTTATTGATCATGCATATTTCTTCCATTTTGTACTTATTGTCGATTTTGGCATTTATTGGACTTTATTGCTTCTTTTAGAATCTGGTTTTGCTGAAGTGATTGAACCTATTTCTGAGCATCCTGAGCCTGCAACAGAAGTATACTACTATCAAGGCAAGCTTCCTCTCTGCACCATATTGATCCCAAATTTTGTACACTAGATTTTCTAAATCCAGTGACATCTGTGCATGCTATTTTTCTGAAAATACCAATATGGACTGTATTAGTTAGTTATGACCTGAGTGACATTGTGGATTACCTTAATTATAACCATACACTCAACCCTAGCTCAGTACTGTATACTATAACATATATTTTCAGATTTGGCCTAGACATGCAGTCTAGAGATTTTAGAGTTTGACAAGCATATCTTGTCAAACATGGGAATCACAAATGGCTTTTTGTTACTTTAAACTCTTTGTCCAGTTTACTTATTTCAGAAATGAGTTTTATATTTAACTTGATCTGGACAAGAGGAAGCTAGTGATGGTGCTTTTGTGCACGAGATTGGGAATTGTGGTGGACTTGTCCAGGTTAATTAAGGACCGAACTCGACTATTCAATTCAAGTCCCCACGCACTTCCACATGCGGTGTATGGGCGCTGTTTGGTTAAGTAAAATGTTAAGACTATTGGGTTGGAAACAGGAAAGTAAGAATATGTGTATTGACCTTGTATGGCATAGATGCTTTGGTCTTATGATCGCGTTGTATGCCATGTGAGCTTGTATGTCAAGATGTCGATGTTCTTAGAAGGGTGAGGCGTATATGTGCTCCGTAGCATATCGTACCTTAAAGATGCCGATTGCATCCTAATATGGGTAGTGAGCCCATTCGCATTTAATTATTTGGGTCGGCATTCGACGCAACATGTGTGCCCGGTTAGCGGATGCTATCGATCGTTGTTTAGCGAGATCACTCACACATGGGGTCCAACTCAATAGTGTTAGCTTGTTGAAAAATACCAAATCTTAGCTTCCCGGTCGGCATACCAAAGGAAGTGTGTCATCATTCGAGTCATCCGAAGGCAACGGTGACTAAGTCATGTGGGTAAAGATGTACACCTCGCAGGTATAAACCTGTTCGAATAGCCGTGTCCACGGTCATGGACGATAACTTGAATTGATGTCACCTGTATAGAAGTTTTGATTTACAAATGTGGTTTCGGTTTCTGGTTTAGCATGAGGGATTCATGCTCTGTACTGTTTACAATTGTTCCATTTACTTACTGTTCTACTTTAACTTTGATTTATTAAATTGCTTTATCAAAATTTAGCAATTGTAGGTTAAGATGTATTGCTTTATGCAAATCTGAACCTTTCTACCCTCCTGTTGCAACCTTATGCATATATAAATTCTACTCCTTTGTATAGGCTCTAATAACCACTTTCTTTTATTAGTTTGTGTAAGACTTGCTGAGTACCTTCCGTACTCAAGGTGCTGTCACCTATTGTTGCAGGTGAGGATGGTTATCTTTATGAAGTACCCGTTAGCGCCGATCAGGGTGACGCTAACGAGTAAAGCTACTTCTTTCCTCCACGCAATTGCCTGCGGGTGGATGAGGCCATTGGTGGATTTTGAACTTTTATTTTGCTTCCGCTGTTGAACTGGTTGTAGTGACCAAGTCACTCTACAATGTAGTACTAAAATCGAAAGTTGTAAACTTATGTTTAATTATGTCAATGAATGACTTGTATGTGTTTGATGCAATGTTGATGAAGGATATATATGCAATGGTCGTTGATCCTGGGAACCATTGTGGTACATATATATCCGGGAATCCTGTTTATTGGAATTGTCACTTGTTAAATTTATACCTTTAGCATGATCTTTAATAAAGGGACAGTACTGTTCCTTCACTAACAATTGTGCTACAATATGAATTTAATTAAGTACATTTCCAATAACCGGGGGTTCTCACATTGTACCTCAATATTTTGCATATTATCATTGATAATTTGAGGAGTTAATAGTTGTAGCACCACTTCTTTGTTATTCCACATGAACTTTTATTGATTAGTTCTCCTATCATGAATCATAGCACGATCATATTGCCATGGACTGCCAAGCGGCAAATGGCAAACCTCCATTGACACCACATCACACCATGGTGTCTTGATAAGTACCAATATGAAAATCAACATCCACGGTGTAGCCAACATTCATCAAACCTCTATCATTCAACCATTGAATATGATATGGATGTGGATGCTTCTTGTATCTCAACCCAAGCTTAGTGCACAGTTCTTTACTAGCCAAACTGTGACAACTTCCACCATCAATGATTACCTTGCACAATTTGCCATCATTACCAACATTAGCTCTGGTTTGAAAGAGATTGCAGCACTACTCAGGATTGGTCCTTGGTTGCACACTCAACACCGTCGGCGTGCATTCAAGAATAGGACCAACTCCGGGATCATAAAACACTTGCTCATGCGCTTCCTCCTCTCTTTCTTCTTCATGGGCATCTCCATATTTTTCAAATTTAGCAAAGCGTTCATCTTCTTCTTCATTTGTAGAATCGTATTCTCCATTCTCCAATATCGGCATGACCTTGTTATTTGGACAATCCTTTTGCATATTATCACGTCCAAGGCATTTGAAGCATTGTATGGAACTACTCTTCACCGTGGAACCCATTGAGGATGTGCCACTAGCTGCGGGATATGAACTCTTCTTTGCAATTGGAGTAGTTTCTTTGTTCTTGCTCACTAAATTGCAGAAGCATGAACTGCCACTAGAAGTTGTTCTCTTGCTAACTTGTGGCTTAGGAACGAATTTACCCCTACTGGACAGTGTATGGGCAGCAAAGGAAGTGGAATAGGCATACTGCTCATCATCTTGCAATTGTCGTTCCGCCTTTGTAGCTTGATGCACTAACTCATAATGATTGTTATAAGGTTGAAAATTGATGATACGCTTCAAGCTATGATTCAAACCTGAGAGGAAATGCACCATGGTTTGCTCTTCTTGTTTTTGAACACTGGCTCGAAGGCTTGCTCCATCTTCTTGTAGTAATCTTCCATGTATTGTAGTCCTTGTTTCATGTTCTGCAATTTATCAAAAAGATCACGTTTATAATATCGAGGAACAAAACATGCTCTCATCTCGCGCTTCATCTCTTGCCATGAGTCAATAGGGACGGCACCATCCTCAACTCGTTGGTTGATTACTTGTTCCCACCATCACAAAGCATAATCATCAAATTCAACGGATGTCATTTGTACCTTTCTCTCTTTAGAATAGTTATGCATACGGAATATCTTGTCAACCTTCAATTCCCAAGTGAGATATGCCTCGGGATCAGTACCTCCAACAAATTTGGGCATGGAGAACTTGAGCTTACCCAAATCTTCATCTTCATAGCATGGACGATCTCGATGTAAAGAAAAATCATGATCCCAAATATTCCTGTAGGAAGCAACACCACACCCCTCACCTTGGCCACAACCATGCCCTCCTTGGCCTCCAAATGCTCTTCCACATCCCCCGGGTAGTGGTGGACGAATGGCATTGACAGCCACATGGCTGTGCGGCTCACGTTGTGCATGGGCAGCAACTTCGTCACCCAAAATTGTTGTTGAACACTTGATTCATCATATCCATCGCGATCTTGAACATGCCTAGCAAGTGCAACAATGTCATCACACAATTGTCGTGTATTTTGCTCACCTTGCAATTCCAATTGGTGCACATCGTTTGCAATCTAGCCATGCTTCTCATGAAGTTTATTCGGCCTATTGTTCAACTCACGATGAAAATACTCACGTAGTGCCACATACTGATATTGCTTGACATGAGCTTCGGGATCATTCGACACATGATCCACATTATATGGTTCTTCTCCACCTGACATGGTTAGATGTGCAAAGGGCAAGAACATCAGCTATATATGTGGATGTTTTATGAAATTCACTCAATCTTACTCTTTCTTACAAACACAAAGTTCTTACCGTTCCGAAGTGAATTGAGGCCAAAACTTACACTTGGTAGTAGCTATAACCAGCAATGTGATGATCAAGCGAATTTAGGAGTGTAACTCAATTGCACAACAACAAATATTTTGTGGAGCTTGGTATGGAAAATTGTATATCCTATACAATATGAAATTCTAGATATTGTAAAGCTAGGTAGCAATCCAAACTAGAATTTAATGCCTAGCTGCTGATCCAAAAGATATAAGAGGTGTTTAGGTGTAACACCCCAGCCCGACATGAGCCTGGAATGCTACTAAACAAAACCCTAATAATTCTAATCAAGGCAACTTTAGTAAATTTCGGCAGAACCTCCCCTGTAAAATTAATTACACGGAGGTTCCAACATACAGATAATTCATAAATTAACTAAACTATCATCCAGACACATCAAAAGATAATCAAAGACATGCTAAGTATCTAGCAATCCAATGAAGTATAAAGTTCCACTACTCATCATTATTATACTTAAACCCCTGCAAGAGACAAGACATAATGAACCTTTGAGTATCTTGCCCAATTACTAAAAACAATTACGATCTGAAGATCATTCAACTTTATTTAGTTCATGTGGCATGTGTGTGACTAGTAGACTACTTCCCCCCATGCATGTCGTTCTTGGCTCAGGTACCTAAAACAACAATAAAAGCAAGAGTGAGTCCACAGACTCAGCAAGTACATAAAAAAACTATAACATCAACATACATGTAAAGGAGATCAACAATAGAACATCTCATATGCAAATGCAATGCTCAAGGAACCTTTATCTTTAACTTTCTGTGTGCATTACACCGGTAATGCAGAGTATGCAACCGTCGCCGCATACCCATGCCTGTGCGCTCACGCACAGGGACCAATTGCCCGTTACTCCGCAAGTAACGGGGACCTCAAGCCCACGCTCCACGAGTGAGGGGATCTCGGGCCCGTCACATTCATGACGGGGATCTCAAAGGGAAACATGCTTGGTCACCGCGTGACCAAGCCTCAATATGCTCTCAATATGCAAATGCTCATCTCTCATTCATCATCAATCTTACCAAAAGACAACAACATTGAACCACAGTAGAGCATAAGCATAATTTGAGCCATCACCATACTTAAACATTCATCAAGTAAGCCATCTTGCTATGCAACCATATATCAAATAGCACACAAACATAGCCAATCAATCACACCCATTTAACAACAATGCACTTGCCTCAACCGTGCGAGCGAGGAGGTTGGGGATACGGTGCTGCTCCGAATCAAACCCACACTGGATAACATATGAGACACGCTAAGGCTACCATATAGATTCAAAAGCAAAACTATAGATACAACTGAGCATAACGGCCACTAAAATGCGGTCCCCAATTCTATTACCAACTACCAGTCTGTCCTACCAGTGGACAGTCACCTTCGAAAAAACATAACTAATTGTACATAAATCCAAATAAAGAGATCTTGGACATTCTGAAAAGGTTATTGAATTCCCCTTCTAAACCTAGTTGGTGAGGTTCTCTGATTCGTCCCTTTACTAGCCCTACCAAGCCATACAACAGAGTATCAATTCTCGCGTCGGGTCTCTGGACAGCAACAAAGAAACTATCATAACTTTCTCTACATTCGCCCGAATTTCATGATCTTTAGTTTTCCTGAAAGATGGAAGGATTATCTACATTTTTAGTTATGGTGAGCCCCTCTGATTTTTCCTCTAAGTATACGCTTAAGTCGAAACACTAAAACCTGTCAGACCAGCCATCATTCCACAGCACAGACTCCCTAAGAAAAATCATAACTTTTGCTACAGAGGTCCAAATGACGTGATTCTTGTCGGAAATGAAAGATAACGAGATAACCTACAACTCTCTAGGTGATGGAGACCTCCAATTCGGCCTCTGACAGCTTCTTAATTATTAATCAAAACGACTGCAGATTCTCGTCAGGATTTTGGGACAGCATCAATTAAATCAACGTAACTTCCAAACCGTAAATCGGAATTGGGTGTTCTTGGCGGACAATTAAAGCTAAGAACAAAACCCAACTATCTCTAGGAGACAAGATTCCCAGATTCCACTTCTAAGGATGCCAAAACTTCCACGCACTAATCTGGACAGAACGCGATCTAGCAGCAAAAGTAATCGATCTACTAAACGAAACCGTAAACGCATAATATACTAATCAAACAGCGAAGAACACTCGTCGTTACCCTTGAAGAATCGCAGGAAGATGATGAACCACCCCTATGAAGAAGATCCTCTCCCTCTTTCCCTTCCTTCCTCTCAAAGGATGCAGTCCTACGGTCCTTTCTTCGCTTGGTTGGCGGCGGGGAACACCGGTAGCAAGGAGGAGGCACCAATGGAAGATGGGGCAGCTTGGAGAGGGGAGGGGAAGGGGTGGAGGCAGCCATGAGGGAGGCGCAAGGGGGGAGTGGGGGTGGCGGCCATAGGGGGGAGGAGAGGGGCGGCCTAGGGTTTGGCCCCCTTTTAAAGCCGGACTCCTCCCTCCACCTATGGGCCGAAAGCTCATGGGCCTGAGGCCTCACCCACGCTGCCCAAAACTGCTGCTAACCCCTTTTTAATCGACTAATTAACTATTTTCTATTAGATCCTTCTTCGGATCAATTTCTAATTAACCCTTTTCCTTTGAATAACTGGTTTTCTCCGTTTTCCACTGAGTATTACATTCTACCCCCTTAGACCGAATTCGACCCGAATTGAACACGCTAAAGCCAAAGAATAATCACGATTAAGGATTACTAACATTGCCACGCTCCTGCTATGAATAACTCCGGACAAAGCTCGCACATGCGAGACTCCCATTCCCAAGTTTTTTTTTCCTCTCGAAATTATGGGACCACCATACCCTGACATAATTGAAATGTTACGCCTTACTTCACGCCCCAACCTTTCACGAGTTACTCAACGGTCACGTCTTGTTGACATGGTCTTACTCGTGGGCCACTGGCCCTAACGAGCTTCACGCTCTAGGCACGCTAGGACTCGAGACGGTCCTAGTAATGCGCTATCTCCCGAATCTTCGCCTATTTCAGAAACAGCCAAAGTACCAAAGGTCAACATTTTCTTTAGTACCAAATCACACAACCTGCACATAGCACATAAACTCGTGTTCCTTGTATCATTCGATCTTTTCAATTTTACAAAGGGCACCTTCTTTAACTGTGGACGCACCACAGAACTCATTTTAAACAAGCTCTAACAAAAACAAAACCCAACTGAGAATAAAGAATTCTCAACGCGAACACGCATCACCAACTCCCCACCAAAAGAGTTAAATTCAAAACCAAAAGATTCATCATGAAACTCTTCCACTTTCGAATTAGACAGGCTACCAATGAACACCACATAAGCCAAAGGCAAAATCACTCGAATGCTCAAAACAACCATTTCCTTTATTTGTCTTAACCGAAAGAATCTCGCATACCGAGAAGAACCAACTTAATAAATGTTTGGCATCCATCACGAAGACAAATCTCAAATAAAAGCCAAGAGAACATTTCATTATCCAAGAATACAACCTTTTCCTCAAACTTTCTTGTAGGGTTTTCATCTTTATCTTAAACCTTGAGATTCCCAATCATCGCATAACACTCTAATTTATTCATTTTTTTTATTTGGCAATATCAAAGCTATGCTCAAACTGAACACAAAATCCACACCTATGAAGAGAGACTCTTCCAATCCACAATAGCATACTCTGATCAACTTCTCTACCAAAAGAATTATCTTGACAAATAGTTCCCAACACTCCTCAATATAAATTTCATCCACAATCACATCACCTCAATCTTTTATAGATAATCAACTTGATATTCACCACATAACCACTCATTTACTTTACCCAAAGAATTCTATCAAAGGTCAACACACTATTTAAAATTCAGTTCTGTTCTTCCACCTCTGCACATATTACTAGGTCTTTCAGGTCCTAGCATAACATACAGGGCCCCCAAATTTAACCTTCAAGTCTCCTATCGTGAATTTCTGGTTTAGTTGATAAGAAATCCTCACATTCGTTTACTAAAATTTCACACACTCGACAATAATCTTAGTCATTAATATCAATATTCCTAACTAATCGATAACCGCCCCAAGGTACTTTATTTCACCAACCTTAGACCTTCTCTAATCCACACCAATCCAATCCAACTACACAACTGTAATATACCTCTTCGCAATACCCTAACTGATTGACCAAGATTCAAACATACTCAATCATTTAATGTCAAAAGATAAATATATTCTTGACCAAGTCATCCATCGAGATAATCTAACTCCTATGGGGTTACTCATCAGGCGAGTCATACTTGACAATAACTCAATTATTCCTACTATCCCGTTAATTAGCGCAACGATTAATTTTCTCCACACTATTACCGTCATGAAACTACACCATCATGCTTCTACTACACAATCTTCTTGAGTACCCAAATTCGATACTCAAATTCGATCAAGATTCGATACTTGCTACTTCTAATGTTCGAAAATAAACACGAAATCTTGACCACATCTGCTATTGGTCCTACTAGTTGCTACTACGAAATCACAACTCCAAAGACTAATATTCTTTTAACTCAAATCCTTTTCAAGGATTATTCTAATAAATTGATTAATTATTCGATGCCTCTCCCAAAGGTTCACAAATCATCCACTAGACCACCCCTATCTCGTGCCAATTCACATCCGAAGAGACTTTGTAATATAGTTCGGTTAACCCTTTCTTAGAAGAAGAGGCAAATATAAATAAATTTCATTGTGGAAAACGTTACCACTTACAGTAGTTCAAAATCACGAGAAACAATCAGATAATGATGTTCTTGGAAAATAAAAGATAGGATCAAAGGTGAGGGCACACGTCCTCAAACGGGAATAAAACATTACCTTTGGAATTCAAGAAACTCTGATGGGCAAAACAGAAAGTTTAAGCAAAATTCGGAAACTGAAAGTTACCAAACTTGACTTCAGTCTCAAATACTTCTACTTCACTCTTACCTTTAACAAAGAAAAAGACTTTCGTTGGTTACTGACATCACTTTGCCAACTCCAACAATAAGAGATTCATAAACCTCAATACAAAAATCACTAAGAAGCTAATAAAACCTCTCAACACGTCATTAAGCGCAAAAACAAATTCAGCTACCACATCGACAAGAGGTCTGAAAGTTCACAGACGCAAAGCTAGAAATATTTTCACTTAATCCATATCGAACAAGCGATCCAATCCCTTTATACCATACATTCCATATTGTCATCATAATCCCTCACTAGCAATCTTACTAACACTAAAATAATATACTCTGGCGAGAATCCTCGTCGCCTCTCATCCCATCCTAAATCTCTCCAAAAGAAACACCATCACAAGGTTGAAACAAACCTCTTTTAACAAAATCATACTTATCAAATAACAACTTCGCCAAGCACGCTTTGAGATATCACTTATTCATTCATCCACACCACCATCGAGTGTTACTCACACCCACTCCAAATATCAAAAGGGCTCTACTTCTACTTGTAGTCACATATCCATCTATAAACGTAGAGTCAACACTCTATTTTAAGCTCTTAGTTTAGGGCAATTTATAACTAGAGATTTAATATCAACATCCCTTGTAAAACAGGGTGTCACAAGGTACTACCTCTACATCCATCTAGTCCGATATACATGTTTTCGATCTAGCAATTATGTATGACCATCAAGTAGCCAGTTTATGAAAATTACTGGATTAATATCCTCTAGGTCATCGTTCAATCATATCCTTAACATATTCATCACTAATGGGTAGACAAATCCATTGAGATACTTTGCACCGATTTATCCAATAAATCATCGAATTTCCATCATCTTAATGATCAAAACAAGTCATCAATATCTCACACTTCTTAATAAATCTCGGTTCACTAGTAGGTATAAACATACACTTACTCATAGTTTTCATCAGAACTACTAGAAGACAACCTCGACTTAATCAACGTTAATTCCAAGGAACTGGTTAAAACCATTTATGTTCCACACTACATATCCAACTTGATAACTCAAACCATACTAGTTAATTGCTTTGGTTATAACCTCTCACTTATCCATAACAAAACATCGCTAAAGGGTTGAACATCTTGTTTCATAGAATGGAACCATTAAACTTCAACACTAATCATACCCAAAAGAAATACATAAAGTCAAATCCTCCACGCACTAAAGGTATTTCAATAGGAAACGTTCATGACCCAAATTATCAAGCGAATAAATGGGTCAAGATTTCCATCAAGAAAGTAGAACCTCCATAACAAGGAACAATACTATCAAAGACGACGATCACAAGTAGCAAGAATAGCTCAAGAGTCGAAAAGACAACATTTGCTCTATAAAACAAATACAAACCAATTGAAACCCATCAATCGCATTGTAACCACTAACCAAAGAAGGTTCATCAACATGCAGCGCTCAACAGATTGGAAAAACAATATTTGCTTTAAAGGATCAAATTAAATCAATGGAAACACCTCAACTGGAAGAAACTTCAAATCTAAGAGCAATTCATCAAGCACACCTTAACTCGAGTAGACCAAATCAATTATTTTATTTTATTTTATTTTTTTAGGAAGAGAACAATCTCTCCAAAGATACTCAAATTATCACCTATACTAAGATATTCGAGAAAACCACTTCCCTATTCTCACACCGTGAATGGTGGTGTAACTGGTAAAGCCCAAGGTCACAACCACGACCTCAACCTCTCAAACGTGGGTTAACCCCACACAAGATAACAATAGTATTATATTATAGATATATTAGTTCAACTCACAACAGGATTCTTCAATACAACATACGGAAGCGTAAATGCAATGCAAAAACCCAACCCACCCATCATTCACGGTGTGTCAATTTAATATTTCAACTACCACGGACCTAAAGCCCGCTCGATACCAATCAGTAACACCCTGACCCGACATGAGCCTGGAATGCTACTAAACAAAACCCTAATAATTCTAATCAAGGCAACTTTAGTAAATTTAGAGAACCTCCTGTAAAATTAATTACACTGAGGTTCCAACATACGAATAATTCATAAATTAACTAAACTATCATCCAGACACATCAAAAGATAATCAAAGACATGCTAAGTATCTAGCAATCCAATGAAGTATAAAGTTCCACTACTCATCATTATTATACTTAAACCCACAAGAGACAAGACATAATGAACCTTTGAGTATCTTGCCCAATTACTAAAAACAATTACGATCCAAGATCATTCAACTTTATTTAGTTCATGTGGCATGTGTGTGACTAGCGACTACTTCTCCCCATGCATGTCGTTCTTGGCTCGGTACCTAAAACAACAATAAAAGCAAGAGTGAGTCCACAGACTCAGCAAGTACATAAAAACTATAACATCAACATACATGTAAAGGAGATCAACAATAGAACATCTCATATGCAAATGCAATGCTCAAGGAACCTTTATCTTTAACTTTACGTGTGCATTACACCGTAATGCAGAGTATGCAACCGTCGCCAAGATACCCATGCTCGCGCGCCACGCACGAGGACCAATTGCCCGTTACTCCGCAAGTAACGGGGACCTCAAGCCCACGCTCCACGAGTGAGGATCTCGGGCCGTCACATTCATGACGGGATCTCAAAGGAAACATGCTTGGTCACCACGTGACTAAGCCTCAATATGCTCTCAATATGCAAATGCTCATCTCTCATTCATCATCAATCTTACCAAAAGACAACAACATTGAACCACAGAGAGCATAAGCATAATTTGAGCCATCACCATACTTAAACATTCATCAAGTAAGCCATCTTGCTATGCAACCATATATCAAATAGCACACAAACATAGCCAATCAATCACACCCATTTAACAACAATGCACTTGCCTCAACCGTGCGAGCGAGGAGGTTGGGGATACGGTGCTGCTCCCGAATCAAACCCACACTGGATAACATATGAGACACGCTAAGGCTACCATATAGATTCAAAAGCAAAACTATAGATACAATCGAGCATAACGGCCACTAAAACGCGGTCCCCAATTCTATTACCAACTACCAGTCTGTCCTACCAGTGGACAGTCACCTTCGAAAAAACATAACTAATTGTACATAAATCCAAATAAAGAGATCTTGGACATTATGAAAAGGTTATTGAATTCCCCTTCTAAACCTAGTTGGTGAGGTTCTCTGATTCGTCCCTTTACTAGCCCTACCAAGCCATACAACAGAGTATCAATTCTCGCGTCGGGTCTCTGGACAGCAACAAAGAAACTATCATAACTTTCTCTACGTTCGCCCGAATTTCATGATCTTTAGTTTTCCTGAAAGATGGAAGGATTATCTACATTTTTAGTTATGGTGAGCCCCTCTGATTTGTCCTCTAAGTATACGATTAAGTCGAAACACTAAAACCTGTCAGACCAGCCATCATTCCACAGCACAGACTCCCTAAGAAAAATCATAACTTTTGCTACAGAGGTCCAAATGACGTGATTCTTGTCGGCAATGAAAGATAACGAGATAACCTACAACTCTCTAGGTGATGGAGACCTCCAATTCGGCCTCTAACAGCTTCTTAATTATTAATCAAAACGACTGCAGATTCTCGTCAGGATTTTGGGACAGCAGCAATTAAATCAACGTAACTTCTAAACCGTAAATCGGAATTGGGTGTTCTTGGCGGCCAATTAAAGCTACGAACAAAACCCAACTATCTCTAGGAGACAAGATTCCCAGATCCCACTTCTAATGATGCCAAAACTTCCACGCACTAATCTGGACAGAACGCGATCTAGCAGCAAAAGTAATCGATCTACTAAACGAAACCGTAAACGCATAATATACTAATCAAACAGCGAAGAACACTCGTCGTTACCCTTGAAGAATCGCAGGAAGATGATGAACCACCCTATGAAGAAGATCCTCTCCTCTTTCCCTTCCTTCCTCTCAAAAGGATGCAGTCCTACGGTCCTTTCTTCGCTTGGTTGGCGCAGGAACACCGTAGCAAGGAGGAGGCACCAATGGAAGATGGGGCAGCTTGGAGAGAGGAGGGAAGGGGTGGAGGCAGCCATGAGGGAGGCGCAAGGGGAGTGGGGTGGCGGCCATAGGGGGAGGAGAGGGGCGGCCTAGGTTTGGCCCCTTTTAAAGCCGGACTCCTCCTCCACCTATGGGCCGAAGCTCATGGGCACGAGGCCTCGGCCCACGCTGCCCAAAAACTGCTGATAACCCCTTTTTTTAACTGACTAATTAACTATTTTCTATTAGATCCTTCTTCTGGATCAATTTCTAATTAACCCTTTTTCCTTTGAATAACTGGTTTTCTCCCGTTTTCCACTCTGGAGTATTACATTAGGATAGCAACTCACAGACAAGGATGATGTAACTTGATGCAATCAAAGGAATGAGCTTGTGTGAAAATATAAGTGAATAATAACTAGCACTTATTGCACAAGTTATGGAGAGATGTTAGCCAATTGCTCAATTATGATAATAGGGCACAAGATTGCTCAAATCAATACAAGTGCAGAATCTGAAATTTGGAGACAAAAGGGTATAATAATGCACAAATTTTGGCCACTTTATTTTCTTTTTATCTTCTATTTTCTTTCTTTTATTTGGCACTCTTTGCTTCTTTCTATTTATGCTGCCACACACTTTTTTTATTTATTTCCTCTAAAAACAGCACAACACCCCAAAGAAGATTGCTTCCAAAATTGTGCACGAAACTAGATATGAGCAGCCCAAAAGCAATATCAAATAGCTAGTCTCAGTAGGAGAAATGTTTCCACAAAGGAAGATATGGTTCACAAAGGATATAAGTGAAGCTTCTCAAGAATTGCGCTGCTCAAGAATATAAGCGAAGAGCAACATGCAAAAAATTTCAGCAAGGATGAGAGTAGACAAATAGCAAATATTACTAGAGAACTACTCCAAAAGATAGTGGGGCTTAGAATTTATAGCCTCAAACTTGACTTCTGTCTAGCACTCCACACGGATTCGAATTCGTAATGAACTTGAATTAGAATCAGATTTGAAATTCCAGTCTATGGGTGTTGAAACTTGACAACTCGAACACACATAGAAGGAGTCCGGATTTTGTCGAACCCGGGAGTGAAGGATCCCGAATTCTCTTTGTTCATACACCGGCCCAGGATTTCCAGTGTACACAGTCTCACAAAATGGATATCACAATCATATCAAGAAATCGTAAATAACATTAAGTAATTAAATGTTTAATACAAATGAGTTTGAACAACAATATCAAATATCAAATGAATAACACAGCGGAAGCATAATAATATATGTGAGCCACACGATGCGCCACAGGCAATCGTCTGGGTCGAAGGCCTACTCGTCCTGATCCTCACCGTCGGGGAAAAAGTCTTCTCCTGAATAAGAGTTATTCAGCAAGGATGAGCACAACTTCCGTGCTCGCAAGCTACACCCAATATTGAATGAAAATGCATGCATAAGGTAACAAGTGAGTATGGCAGGGGTTATTTTGCGTAGAGCAACATTTTCAGTTTAAATATCCATAATAATTTCTAAGGCCATTTTCATATTATAACTAAATTTAGATTTTAAAATGACAATGTTATAGTATGGATAACCTCCAATGAAAAAGTGAAAGATACCCTCCTAACACTTGGCTTCCTGCCCAATTTTACACAAGGATTAACCATCCTCAGATATTTGATAAAACAGTTTTAAAACCAAAAATAAATCTAACTTTAAGTGGCCCTGCTAACATGTCCATGACCGCGGACGCGGCTATTCGAATAGTTTCTACTCTGTAGAGTTGGTACAACTTTACCCACATGAGATGACATGCTCATTATGTCGGCCAATACATGCTTCCGTAGGCGTGTGACTGAGCAATTATCATGAGGCCGTTACAATGTTCTACCCTAGTGTACTAATGCCCGCTAAGGTTTCGCCCCTTTAGACTAACCGTCCTCCGGAAGCCCCCTCTTGCGCCAAGTGGGAATAAAAGTCTAACCTACACCCACATAATCAAGATGACATAAATACACTAAAACATTACAAATTAATTAGCCAAATCCTGCCCATACAGAACGTGTGGTGGTACGGTAAGGCATAGCAATAAGCGGCTCAAAGACCGGTCCTTAATTGACTTGGGCGTCATTCCTACAAACCATGGACCTTAATCTTAACCAGATCAATCCCGTGCATAAACCTGCACCCACCATTCCAACCATTTTTCCCAAGTCCAAACCCCTTTTTGATTTCATTTAGAGTAAAACCCTCTTTATAAATTCATGTGGTAAAAACAATACCACCATGTCAAGTTTGAAACAAATTTGTAAGAGATTTGGCTAAACCTTCCCAAATTCTTTAAGTGTGAACTAAGCCTGGCTGAGCATATGACTAGTTTTGATAATATTTTGTCTATGATGTCAAGGCAGTCAAGTACAATATTCAAATTGGTCATACAATGAAACATTTGGAGTAACTATATATAAAATAGGGTATTGAAATACTTATACAAACATATGCATGCATTAAATAATTTAAAAACTAAAAATAACTTAAAAATACTAGGAGCAACATGATCAATGGTGTAACTTGCCTTCGTTGATGTCTTGGAATTTTAGGTCTTCGGATTGGTCGAACTCTCCGGAGTCGTCGAAGTCTATTCGCGAAAATACGATAAATTCAAATAAATTCAAAAACTCAGCTCAAACTAACTCCAAATTGAAATATTTTGTCTTAGTTAGCTAGATTATAATTTTATACAAATTTTGCAACTTGAATCACCCAATTTGGAGTTCAGATGCAAAAGTTATGAATTTTTGAAGTTTAAATCTATTTAAAACCTAAATTCTGAATTTATTAGATTTTATGGATTTATTTTTCTAAAGGAAATTATAGTTATTGCACAATGATGATGTCAGCGACAGGATTTCGGAATTAAAAGAATTAAAAACAAAATTCTGACAAGTGGACCCCATTGTAAGTGGCTCGGCTCACAAAGACTGGGTTTACGGTGATTGGGCTGAGGGTGTGGTGGACCGTGCCACCTTGGCGCCACGCGGGTGATGACTAAGCCACGAGGGCTGAGGTGGCCGCCAGATGGCACCGAGGTGGCGTCCGGGTGGCAGTGCCACGTCGGCATAGGTGGCGGTGGCGCTCGGCGTTGAGCTCGCCGGCGCTACGCACCACGGCGAACTCCACCGAGGGGCTCATCGTGAAGAGGGGGTGATGGGGATCGCGATGCTTACCCAGGTGACGCAAGGGCGTGACGCGGTGGCCGGCGGCGAGGAGAGAGGCGGCGGTGCAGCTCGGCTTGCGGCGTCGAAGGAGCTCCGGCGATGTCCCGGCGAAGGCGAGGTGAGCACTAGGTGCGCGAGGTCGTGGCGAATCCGATGGTGGCGGCGGCGTGGACGCGGCGATGGTGACGGCGGCACAATTGGCGGCGGAGTGCTTGCGGTGGCCGGCGACAGAAACTCGAATTCCGGCGAGCTCAAAAGGGGAGAGAGGGAGTGGTTGGCGGCGTTGGACTGAGGAGGACGGGGGCTTCCCGGTGCTCCCTTTTATAGGGGCCGGGGGTGGTCGGGGGAGGAGATCGTGCGCGGGCTCGGCGGCGGCGGTTAGGGTGCGCGGGCGAGTCGGGTGGAACCGGCGCGAGAAGAGGGGAAGATAGTGGGGGCGAGGGCGGTTGGGCACGCCGGGTCGTGTGCGCATGTGCGCTAGGAAGGCGGAGGTTGGGGGCGGTAGTTGTGGAGCTCGGGCGTGGCCGGGAATGGCGGAGGCGGCGGGCGCGTGAGGAAGAAACCGCGGGGAGAAGAGAGGGTGCGGGGAAGAAGGGGTGCGGCCCATTGGATTTCGATCCAACGGTCGAAGCCGTGCGTGGTGACATGGAAGAGATCGGCGAGATCTGGCCGTTTAGGTTCGATCGGAGGGCGAAGAGAGATGGGGGTGCGGGCCGTTGGATTCTAAACCAACGGTGGGGAGAGAGAGAGAGGGTGAGAGCGGTGCGGGCCGCGTGCGAGCTGTGCGTGGGTGAGTTTGGGCCGAGGCCTTTGGGTTTCGGCCCAAACAGGGTTTTTGTTTTTCTTTTTATTTTCTATTTGTTTTAATCCTGATAATTCAATTTGGCTTTAGAAAATATCAAAATAATTCCAAAAATTATAGAAAAATTCACAGAAATTTCCTTATTTATTTTGGACTTAATGAAATTATTTTCAACTTTATGTTGGCTTTTAACTTTGCAAATAAATTTGTTTTGGCTTTGAAATATTCATAAAAAGTTTTTTAAAAAAATTCCAGAAAATTCCACAAAACTAAATAAATTTTAATTTTTACTGAAATTTGAAATTTGGGCTGTTACAAACCTACCCCCCTTAAGGGAATCTCGACCCCGAGATTCAGACTTGGTCAGCAAACAGGTCGGGGTAGTTGGCCTTGAGGTCTTCTTCTTTCTCCCATGTGGCTTCACTCTCTAGGTGATGACTCCATTGCACCTTGTATGATCGAATGATCCAGAATCTTGATTGGTCGCTCCACATAAGTGAGGTCTTCTTGGAGATCACAGCTTTCCAGGAGGGTGTGGTCTTCTGGCACTCGGAGACATTTCTTCAACTGTGACACATGGAAGACATTATGCATCACGACAAGGCTTCAGCGACTCAGCCGATATGCAACTTCACCTCTTACGCTAAAATTTTGTATGGTCCTACAAATCTGGGTGCAAGTTTTCCTTTTGTCCGAAATCTTCTTACTCCTCTAAGTAGAGTAACTCTGAGATAGACAAAGTCTCCTACCTCAAAGTTTAATTCCCTCCGACGGTTATCAGCATAACTCTTTTGTCGGGATTGTGCCACTCTCGGTGTTCTTTATGGCTTTTACCTTACTTTCAAAGATCTTTGATCAACTCAGTCCAAAGAGTCGATGTTCTCCTACTTCATCCCATAGGAGTGGAGTTCTGCACTTTCTGCCATACAAAGCTTCAAATGGAGCCATTTGCAAACTGGCTTGATAGCTATTGTTATATGAGAATTCTGCATACGGCAAATTCTTGTCCCAACTTTGTCCAAAGTCTAGGGCATAGGCTCGGAGCATGTCTTCAAGAACTTGGTTGGTGTGTTCCATCTGGCCATCTGTCTAAGGATGATAGGTTGTACTGAAATTGAGTTTGGTGCCTAAGGCTTCATGCAGACTCTGCCAGAATCTTGATGTAAACTGGGAACCTCTGTCGGACACGATTTTCTTGGGTACTCCGTTTAGACAAACAATTCTGGCCACATACAATTCTGCTAACTGGCTGCTTCTGTATGTAGTCTTGACGGGGATGAAGTGAGCTACTTTGGTCAATCGATCAATTATCGCCCAGATAGAATCATATCCTGATTGGGTCCTAGGAAGTCCGGTAATGAAGTCCATGTCGATTTCTTCCCACTTCCATTCTGGAATTGGTAGTGGCTGCAACAATCCAGCTGGTCTCTGATGTTCTGCCTTAACTCGCTGACACACATCACAGCAGGCGACAAACTCAGCTATCTCCCGCTTCATGCCGACCCACCAATATTTTTCCTTTAGATCCTGGTACATCTTGGTGCTTCCAGGGTGAATGGAGTAAGGCGATTCATGAGCCTCCTTCAGAATTGACTGTTTTAACTCCTGTTGGTCAGGCACACAAATGCGGTTCCCAAACCATACAGTTCCTTGTTCATCTTCAGCGAATCCTGGAGCCTTGCCTCTTCGTATATTCTTCTTGATCTCCTTGATGTCTTTATCTTCTAGCTGTTTTTCTCTGATCTAACTTTGAAGCGTTGGTTGTACTTCCAAAGCATTCACACAACCTTGATTGACAATCTCCAAGTTCAGACGCTTCAATTCTTCATGCAGCTCGGGCTGATCCTTCTGCACTATAATGGTGTTGCAATAAGCTTTTCTGCTCAGGGCATCTACAACTACATTTGCTTTGCCTGGATGGTAGTGAATTCCGACATCATAATCTTTTATCAACTCTAGCCATCTTCTCTGCCGAAGGTTTAATTATGCCTGCGTGAAGATAGGGTTTGGAATTTTTTTGTTGCAATTTTTGGTTTCTGGAGTCTAGGTAGTAAGAACAGAAAAGAAAAATTAATCTAAAGTTGGGATAAGTAATCCTACCGAGTTAACCTGGCTTTGATACCAAGATGATACGGGGTCGCCCGATCTTCTTGACATAGGATAAAGGATACTCACGTGAGGCTTGCTGAATCATAGTGACCACCAAAGTGAAGATCTACTATGCTCTCCATTCCCAACGGAAAGATTGAACGGTCTTGATAACTCCCAATCCCCTTGAAGTGTGTTCGGCACCCCTTGGAAGAATAGGAGCATTGCAAAGCAATCTCTTATTTCTCAAATAAAGTCGCCTTCCAAAAGGGCACAGATACATGAGTATATATGACCCTAGGGTTAGCCACAAGTCCCCCAAACCGACTCCAACACATCCCTACATGTATTGTGTAATATCCCAATTTTTTGAGTCTTAAAAATCCTTTGATTAGTTAGTAGAGAGAAAATTCACCATTTGGGTTTTATTTGAATTTAATTCAAAAGCTTAATATGGAATTTTAGTATCAAAATAATATAATGTGAATAATTCCAACATGAACAATTGTCAAAACTATTTTATTTGGGTTCTATGTGCTCAAATATATTTTCTAGATTTTTCTAATTTTTTTAGTTCATTTGGTAATTTCTATTGCCATTTGGATTTTCTGCTAATTTATTTAAAAAAAAAAGCTAATTAAATCTCAAATAAAAGCTCTGGGTTGAATCTTTCTGGCCTAGCCCACCTTTCCACGTGCGTGGCCCATGTAGTGGCCCAGTTGCGCGCTGAGCCAGCCCGCCTGCGTTCGCTCCCTCCGCTTTGCTGATGGGTGGGGCCCGTTTGTTAGGTGCGTCCCTGACCTCACGTCTTCGTCCTCGCGGAGTCCCAGCCGACACCGCCATTGAAACTTCTCGAAGCTCTATCTGACAAAACAAAATCTCCATCTAAACCTTATCTGAAAAACACGTCAAACTCAATCTTTATCTCCTTCGCATCTTTTGGGATATGAATCATATCTTGAATCCGTTTCTATCTCTAAAATCTGGTGACCCCGTATCAATCCCGATTTGGGGATTTCCAATTCTGGTACACCCTGACCGTATAAATAGAGCCCTATGGTTCGCATCCGTTCCCTCACCCCGAAGCCCATAGCCACTTCACCCCGATCGACCTAGCGCCGCCGTATTTCCAGTTTTAGGGTTTTTGTCGCCGCCATTGTTGTCTTCAAATTTCGGTGCCGTCGTCATCGCCCTGGGGTCATAGTCTATGTCGTCGTGTTCAACGTCGCTCGGGCTGCCTCCAGGACCTTTCACCGCCGCTAATACCTCGCCGGAGTCTCCGTTCGACAATAGCCGCAGCTCTCCACCGCTCAACCTTCACCGCCGGCCACCACTGTCCACCTCAACCACCGGTGAGTGCGTCAACAGATGCGCATTAGCCTCTTCTACGTGTTGGTACCATTCACTGACGACAGAACGCCGCCATTGGCCGTTGTTGGGCGGTCCAGAGTGCCACCCATCGCTATCAAGACCACGTGGTGTCCACGTCACTGCTAGCTCAGCCTCCGCGTCACGTGTCGCGTGCGTGGCTTTGCGTCAACTGCTACATGTGCGCCCGCGTGTGCAACCCACCAAGCCCTAGATCCAAAGGCTTGATGAACTTGGTTCACCTTGAGCCGTGTGACTCACTTGTGGGTCCCACATGTTAGATTCTCTCTAATTCTTTTAAATTCCAAAAATCCTTCGCTGATGTCATGATTGTACAATAATCTCGTTTTTCTGTTGAAGATTAATTCAGAAAATCCAATAAATCCAAATTTGGGTTTTTCTTTAGATTTGAACTTCCGAAGTCCATATCTATTGCATCCGAACTCCGATTGAGCCTATTCAAATTTCTAAATTCATCTAAATTCAAGATCTATTTATATGATATTTTATTTAATTTTTGGAGTTGGTTTTATTCTCTGTTATTTTTTTATTTGTTTTGTTTGCTAGTAGACGTCAATACTTCGGAAGATTTTGGAGAAGGAGTCCAACAAGACCAAGACCAGTACCTAGATCTATTCCAAGGCAAGTCATACCTTTGATCATGTTGAATCTCAGTTTTCAAAAGTACTTTGTTTCAAAGTATTGCATTTATTTTAAGTAATTATTTAAATACTTTTGGGCTTAGATATTAATCCAAATTGTTATATCCACATTGTCTATTGTTATGTCATGATCATTTGTCACCCTAGATTGGTTCACTATTTAGTTGGTATTATCATAGCACCAACGTGGGTTGGTTAGTATGAGTAGATTGATTAGCCATGCCATGAGTCATCATTTCATGTAAGTTGCAAATTATAATCTTGACTAAGTGACTATGGAACTGTAATATGGTGGAACTGTGTGAATGGGAATATTAATCTGTGTGTCATAGTTAGAATTTGGAATTCTTGCCATGGTCAATTAATGACTTAACTTTGTGCGCCATTGAATTGAGCCTTACTATACGACCACATGCCTGGTATGGGACGGGCCTAACTTAGTAAGTTATGGATTCTTGACATTGATTACTCAGGTAGTAGGTTAGGTTGTGTTGCATGGGTGGAGGTGTGCACTACCAGGTAGTCGCATCACGGGGTAGTTCGCCGTGTCCCTGTCCAATGGTGTGTGTTATACCAAAGCACTGTGTTTGGGTTGGTATAGCGGTTAAGCACATCGGGAGTGTCAATGTTGAGATAAAGTTTCCAAAACATTTTGTTATGATTAGTGCTAGCTACACTGATTGTATCGTGTGGGTAAAGTGTACAACCTTTGCAGAGTGTTAATCAATCTATTCGAATAGCCACATCCGCGGTCATGGATATGCTTGTGGATTTCACACGAGGGGTAGATTTTCATAAAACTTTGGGAAGGGACAGGTGTGTGATATAAGTCATATGACTGTGTGAATTAAACTGATTAGCTTTGTATCCTTTATGAAAATAAACTGTTAAATTATTATTGTTTATTTGTTTTGAATTGTGCTTTTAATCTATTATTTATATTTAATTACAAATATTGCTTTTATGCAAAAGAACCACAGAACCCATTTCGTTTGGAATAAGCCTGCATCTATAAATTGCATTCTGTGGTAGGTCTTATGAGTACGGTTGTGTACTCATGCTTGCTGCAAACAAATCTACAGAAGAGGAGTCATCGCCTACCTTCGAGGAGGAGTTCGTTGAAGGTGCTGATCGTTAGGGTCTTGATCCCAGTTGATTGCCTGTGGTGAATTGATGGGATCTCCGCTGAAGTTACTTTGTTCCGCTGCTGTTTTATTCTCTGTTAGCCCTGCATGGCATAATAAGTAAACTCGACCATAAGGTCAAAACTATTATTTGTTATTCAAATTACTCGTTTATGCTATTAATCGCTTGTATGGATCGATATTCATCTATGTTGCCACTGTGTGCACTAGCGTGATCCTGGACTAGTGCATTATATACAGAGGGTTCAGAATTGTATTTTTAGATCCCGACAGAGGTGGTATCAAAGCCATACTGACTGTAGGTCTTGACCTTAGTTAGATCGGTCATCTTTAGAGTGTCCAAATTATTTTCTAAAGCAAAAATTTACTTGCAAGATTAATCAATTGCTTAACTCCTCTCATATCTCTCTTGACTCAACTATTATTGAAATTTCTTCTCTCCCCGCTGTTTTTAAGCTGTTCTCACCCTTCGTTTGTCTTGTCAGATGCCTCTTCTTTAGAGCTATGGTGAATGCAAGGGAGGACTTGCTGCTGAACTCTGGAAACTGCTGCAAGTACTTGGAGGCTTCGACCACCCTATGTACCGTGGAAGCAATTGGGTCGTGAATGGCCGAGATCGTGGAGTGCTTTGCCGTTTGATGATCTACGCCAAGAGGAACACTAAGGCAAGCCAGCCTACGAACATTTCTGTCAGATGGATCACCTTCACAGAGGGAGTCCAGGAGTCATCACGCCTTGCCATCCTCAGGATTTGCAACATCTACGCGCGTGAGCTGAATGACACTATCTTCCACTACCATCCCCGTGCCTTTGCCATGGATCTTCCAGCCCGCTACCCATCTATAGATGGAGACAACAACGCCACAGTAGTACATCTCACTTAGTTCGCAGCCGCTCAGGAGGAGTCACTGGAGCTGGTTGCCACCGAGCTGGAGTACGTCTACGAGATCTTACAGAGGGTGGAATAAAGGATCACCATTTTGGAAGAAACCCTCTACGGCCAGTGTGAGCATGAGGATCAAGAAGAGGAAGACCCAGAAGAACCAAAGGAGGATCCCGAAGAAGATCCAGAAGAAGGCCCTGCAGATCAAGAAGAAGTCGCAGAGCCAGAGGAGCCAGTTGTGCTTGCAACCAGGACGCCTGTTCCTGCTGCACCAGCCTGAGGCACCAGGATCAGTTTATAAGGATGTCAGCTCACTTCAAGTCTCTACAGGTGGGAGCACAACCGTGGTTGTGGAGGCTACCTCAGCGACTGAATTCGCGAAGGTTTAGGTTTCGCCAGTGGAGGCTTAGTGTGTTGAGCCGCGTCAGTTTGAGTTTAGGTGTGTTGCCCTTTAGGCGGTAGATTGTGTGCTTAGGTTTGTTGTTTTATTTTGTGTGCGAGTATGAGCTACAAAGGCCCTTAGGCATTTGTTGTAGCTATGCTAAGACCCTATTAATAAAGGTGTTTTAGTTGGTTTCTCCTGAAGCTGTGTTTGTTGGGTTTAACCTACCCCCTGCTTAGTTCCTAACTCACCTTGTGCTTGCAACCTTATCTAACTCATGGAGATTCACCAGATGGTTCAGACTCATCACGCCGCCGCAAGTGGATCAGGAGCCAGTGGTTCAGATGGGAATGAGAAGACCCCAGGAGGAGCCTTTCCACCGCAAGCACCCCCAATTGACTTACAGAATTTTGGAGCTTTTATGGCAGCACAGACCCAACTGATGTACACCATGATGAGTCAAATGCATGCTGTGAGCAATCAGAACAACAACAATCACCACAATGGAGCCCTAGTCGCTCATGGTCACCATAGACTATCTAAGCTTGTGGGGTTCATGAGAACATACCCACCCACTTTCTCTGGGAATGTTCACCAGCGGAAGCCGATGATTGACTCTGTGTCATTGAGAGGAAGCTGCTGATCACTCAATGCAGCGATCATGAGAAGGTTCTTTATGCCACTCACTAGACGAAAGGCATCGCTGCCGAATGGTGGGAGAACTTCTGCGCCGCGCATGAGACGTCGCAAAACATTACTTGAGAAGAGTTTTCTACAGCCTTCCGTCAGTACCATGTGCCGGAAGGGATAATTGACCTGAAGAAGGATGAGTTCCGCGCTCTTAAGCAGGAGCTATGTCAGCGACTGACTATCTCAATAAGTTTTCTCAGCTAGCTCGCTACACTGCAGAGGATGTCGCCACTAACAAGGCTCGCCAGAGTCATTTCCTGAAGGGAATGAATTCTGGATTACAAGTCAGCTTGATCGCCTACACCTTTCCAGATTTCCAGGAGCTAGTCAACAAAGCTTTGGTTCTGGAGGACAAGTGCAAAGAACTAGAGGATAACCGTAAGCGCAGAATGACCCAGCAAGGAGGTCATCAGCCCTAGCAAGGACAGTTCTGCCACAGTTCAATCGTTTTCCATCACAAAATTCTTTCAGAGCACCTGCACTAACTTCAGCACCCCGTTCAGCTACTCAGAATTTTCGCAACCCTGCACCAGTCAACCCCAAATCTAGGGAGCAACTAGCAGAATAGATCAAGAGTATATTATTCTTGGCATTAGCCAGGCCACTTCACCAACCAATGCCCGCAGAAGGGAATAATCACTCTAGTACGCTTCAACCTTGGAGTTACACCTACCAAGACACGAGCACAGAGCAATCAGTAAGGAGTTTCTCAAGCTACCAGTCAATCCGGAGGAGCACCATAGTCTGTGGTCAGAGGCCGTGTCAACCACGTCACTTTTGAAGGAGCTCAGGAAGCACTGGACGTCGTACTGGGTAAGTTTATGGAAAACTCAATACCTGCATCAGTTTTGTTTAATTCTGGAGCTTCTCATTCGTTTGTTTCTGGAGTTTTTGTGAGACCCCGGTTTATTTAGCTTGTAATGCTTAGTTATCCACTAACTCTAGCATCACAAACAAAATATCCCGTGCCTCGAAAAAATGTATACTTCCCAAAATTGCAGTATACACACCCTTTTACAAAACATTGCATCAATTCCATATAACCGAAGCTTAAACTTTACAAGTAAAAGACATACATAATAGTTATTACATAAGAGAGGCCAACCGGCCAAGAACTTAAAAGAAGAGCGGAAGCAAAATGCCATAAGATGGCTAAGACAAAAGCCAACCAGTTTGCCATACACCCACAAGGCAATCCGACCGGGCCGCCAAGCTAGTCGTCCACACCGCAGCAAAACTCACCAAAGTTGATCCCTTGGGGATCAACCTTCTCTGCAACAAATAAGCAATACAAATGAGTACAAAACTGTAGTCGCAAGACTTACGAGTAACAAACCTAGATACTACTAAATGCGGGCTTTAATCAAAGGAGAAGGCTCAAGGTTAATTTTTAGCATAAAGCAAGTTTTATTTGCAATAAGTAATAGTTTGAAGGCAATTTAACAATCTGAATTTTACTTGCATAAATAACATCGATACAATAAGTAATAACATAAAGACATCCTAGAGATGACTAACCCAATAGCCATCACAACAATAGCACGAATTACCTATTCGTACCACCCACGTCAAGTTTTAATTTAAAAGATTGTAGTCTAACTCTTGAAAGACCTTGCTAAGCGTGTCCACAACCTAGGACGAGGCTATTCAAATAGATCAAACCCTGTAGGGGTGTGCCACTGTACCCACACTTTAGACTGCCTTTTTGCTAAGCTATTAAGCACACTTCCTTTGGTATGCCGGCACGGCTAAGTCCTACGAGACATTTCCAATGGATTGAGCTAATCAAGAGCCACACGTATGGGGGTTAACCCTTAGTGATCTGCCGACGAAATATGGATCACAAGGACCCATACGTGGAGTAGGATACACCGGCCTCGGTGGGTGCTCCCCTCCCCACAAACATGTCCATGTGGCATATACCCCATATGCAACCCACCACACGACTCATTAATTAACACCCCTAAAGTACTTAGTCAAGAGAGGTCCCATATATCTCTAGTGTGGTTAGCACGTAAAAATGCTTGGTTTAGTGTAACAAGATGTTCGGTCCTTGTTGACTTGGGCACCATTCCAGTCACACCCAAAAGCACACCATCTTCCATTGTGCCCAAGTTCAAATCATTTTGTTTTTATTTTTAGTTTTCACAAATAAACATAGCACAAATACTAAAACAAAGAGTCATAATAAGTTTGTGTGATCAAGGTTATCGACTAAGTCGATAACCGCCAAATTCTACCGGTAACTAAGCATTGCTAAGCATCATATCGCAAAGATAATAAAAGACCATAAATCATTCACCGGGCTCTAATTCACCAGTGAGAATAATAACCTATGGCAGTGGCAGGGGTGAATAATTTTAAGGCAACAATGCAATAGGCTTAGCTACCTCTAATCGACAAAATAAATCTTGACATAAAGAAGCATGCATACTTAGGTTTTGCAAACAAGATATTAGACTTTAAAAGTAATAGGAGCAATATGATCAAATGATGTTACACTGCTTGCCTTATTGTGATTTGCTTGGTTGCTGTAGAGGATTACTCACGAAATCAACACAATCGTCGGAACCTATCGAAAGAACAGAAAATCCAATAAAAATGGAGAACACCGAAAGAAAGTCAAAAACCAAATTCATCCAAAACCCATGAAATTTATATATCAGGTAGAGCATGATTTTAGACAAATTTATCAACAAGAAACATTTGATTTGGGCTAAGTATGCAAAAGTTATAGCTAAATCAATTTCAGTCGGCTGAGAAATTCAAATTTAATTGTTACATGTTACTGTTCATGGCATAAATTTCTAGAAAGATATGGAACTTGAAATTTTTATGGTAGGTAGATATTGGCATCCTAAGGTTAGCAAAATTGAGTTTACTTTATTTGGAGTTAAAATGAATTACTTATGATTTTTCTAAGTTGTGAAACTAGAATATACCATTTTTCAGAGGCAAATAAATGAACAAAACATATCCTATGTTAAAACACAATATCAGAGGAATTTAACAAATTTTAGTTTGCTAAGTTTGGAGTTACAGGGAATTACTTATGTCTTTTACAAATTTTAGACAATTTTTAAAGTGCAATTAAAGCTAAACAGAATTTTAATTTATTAATAAGTTTTTCTGGAACAAGACTAAGCCTAAAACCATTTTTAGATTAAAGTTTAGTCATAATCAGATTTAACAAAATTGGAATCAACCAAGAATGATTTAGAATGAATTAGTTATGAGTTTTTGAAGTTTAATGCATTTTTCAGTTGAGAAATAACTCTTGCCGGGAATTAAACAATTTTTACCGAAAAGAATTGGTGTGGCTAGATCTGGGCCGCAGATCTGGAATGGACGGCCCACGCGCTCTGAAATACAACCGCGCACGCATGGTCTCAAAAGGACCCACCGTTGGATCAAAATCCAACGGTGCACAATGATCGAGACGTTCGGGTGACCCGAACGGCTCAATCGATCTCGACCGTAGAAAAGAAATCGGACGTCACACAGCGATTGGGACACTCGGGAGGTCCGAATCTAGATCGTTGATCTAGATCTGACGTGTAACATCCCAATTTTGGGCTTGTGTTTCAAATGTAAGAAAATGAGTAGAAATTAAAACTTTTTCTTACATCATGTATTTCCTGTATGTACTAAACAATTATTGTACAAGAGTTATGGAAATACATAGTCACAAGTCTTTGATCCAAATCTTGATCCTTCAAAATCATTCTTGTTCCATCTTGTGATAATCTCCTAGAAATATTTTTCCTAAATTCTTGGGTTGGTATGTGACCACTCTGAAAAATTTCACAATTTTTAGAAATTGTTTGCATCCTTTTGGAGGTCAGTCAAACCTACTCAAATTCTGGTCAAATTGGGGACCAGCACCTTGTGGAATTTTTGGAGGAAAATGTATAGTACAAAAACCTCTGAAAATTTTATATAAGGTCAATAACTCAGCTAGCAAGCTCCTGTAAAAATTTCATAATTTTGGAGTGAGTTCGCTACCTCAAATAAGTCCTCCAACTTCAGATCAGTGAAACTCAAATTTGGGGTTGAGTCAGACTCGGGCTCGAGTCAGACCCGAGTCCAACCCAGCCTTTGGACTCGCTCGAGTCGAGTCAGCAGCGCCGCACTCGAGCTCGATCTCGTGCGCACGCGTGCTGACCGTTGGATCTCGGTCGCACGGTCCTCGTTCGAGTGAACGTTCGGACCTTGCGGTTGCATTCATCACTCTAAGCCGTTGGATCTCCATCCAGCCGCCCAGACCTCCCCTCTGATCTCAGCGCCTCGGGGTGGTCCAGGCCACTAGATTTCCATCCCGCGGTCACGACCTCCCCCTGGACCTCCTCACCCGCAAAGACCTCCCCACCTCGGGTGATCTGGGACGCCCAGGACCACCCCATGCCAATCGGGATCGTCTAGGACCTCCCCTCAGCCATGTGTTTCTTCTCCACGACCTCCTGGAGGTCTGGTCGTCATAGTTTTTCCCTCACCTGTGCTTGTGTCAGTGTCAGAGCAGTTGGGAGCAGTGGCCTGTCACTTTTTGGTCCTTCCCAACGTCTCTTTCTGCCATGCATTGATTGTCTGTCAGACCTTTGCCCTAAAAAGAAGTCAGCCCTACCAGCTCCTGTCACATCTAGCAAGTCCATGGCAGGGTGTGTGCACCCGAAGCTTGCTCTGCCCATGGCTTTGCCCCTGTCTTCTTAAGACCCCGAACTCCTCCTTGTCTCCCTTAGTCTTCCTCTCCCTCCACCAAGCTTCATGAACACCACCATTGTCGGTTTTTGAAGTTCTTCAAGATCACCCGAGCTCCTGTGGTTTAATTGCGAACTTGGTTTTCCAACTTGTTCAATTATCCACCTTGGGCATCTTGTCTAAACCAAATCGGTTGGTTTCAGGGGGAGGCATTGTGGGTACCTGTTCTTCAAGGTCGTCCCTGCTTTCTTCTTCGTCTCCGGCGAGCTTGGTCACCGGAGCACCTCCTTCGGCATCAACCTCTCCTCCGAGCTCCTTTGGACCTCACCTTGGCCCTGGTGAGTCCTCTTTAGTCTTTTAGAGCTCAAGGTTTAGCTAGATTAGAGCGTTGCAAGCCTTTTAGTGTTTGTCGGTTTTGCCGAAGACCTAATTACCACCCTCTCCGGCTCGCCGGCGTTCTGAGCCGTCGCCGCCGTCGAGAGTTAGCCCAGTAGGTCCGCGGTGCTTTTATGAGTTTAGTGGTGCCCTTGGTTCCCGCCGGCGTGGTCCATGTTGCCTACGGCGAGCTTTTCTTTGACTCGGGTGTTTTGCCGTGTCATACTCGGGCAGGATATGAGATCAATGATTAGCATTAATGGCTGTCCGAGGTTGTCCATTAATGTTGTCTTGCCGGCAGCTCGCGCGTGCCTTCTAAAGCCCCGACCTCCCAGGGTAAATCATAGCCGTCTAAGACCACCCCCAGGATAGATCTGAGCCGTAGAGCCGTTTCCGACAAAATCGCTAAGTCCCAGACCTCCTAGAGTAATCTCCGCCGTTAAGGACCTCCCTTGGTTAGTTTTTAGCCGTTGGATCTGGCCCTGTGTAAAATCTTGCACGCTAGGACGTCCCCTAGTGTCGATCCTAGCCGTCTAGGACCACCTCGGTTAAATCCTAGCCTTTTAGACCTTTCCCCGTGTGCAAAAGACCTCCCTCGGTCGTTTTGCAAAGACCACCCTCGGGGTCCTCCTTGTAAAAAGCCATCCCTGGTCGTTTGCAAGAAAACCCCGCTCAGGACCTCTTAGGCTCAATCCTAGCCGTTCACGACCTCCCCGGATTTAGATCTGAGCGTTAGATCCCTTTTGTAAAACCCTTAGCCTTCGGACCTCCCTCCGCTTTGATCTAGACCGTTTAGGACCTCCCTAGGTCTAATCTGAGTCGTCCAGATCTCCTCCGATTAAGACACTATCGCTTAGGACCTCCCCGAGTAGATCTTGGCCATCCAAGACCTCCTCGTGTTATCCCAGCCGATCAATACCTCCCTCTGGAGATCTTGACCGTCTAGGACCTCATCCTTTAGATCCGAAGCTTTAGGACCTACTCCTCTGGTCTAAACCGTTAGATTTATATCTAACGGGCTAGACCTCCTTCCTCAGAGTTAAAGCCTTAGGACCTCCCCTAGTGCTCGGGACCGCGAGATCTCGATCTGACGGTCACGACCTCTGTTAGGTGCGAGGACCTCCTTTGCGTGCGCTGTGCATGCACTGGTCGTGGCCATTGGATCAGATCTCAACGGTCCAGACCTACCCAGTGCGGGAGGAGGTCTCCTGTGCTCTGTGTTTCGAGGTCCGTGGCCGTGCGATGAAGGATCGACGGCCCACGACCTCTCCTTTGTCTTTCAGTTCAATTGGACCTCCCGAGAGCTCAAATTTTCTAAGTCTTTTATTGTTTCAAATTTCAAAAGTGCATAACTTTGTCATTTTAGCTTCTTTTTGAATGATTCCAGTTGCTGTAGCTCTGTTAGGGTATGAACTTTAATATGAGAATGAATTTAGGCACTGTTATGTAGCAGAAAATGATAGAAACTGCATGATCTTGTTTAGTGAAAATAGTGGCTTAGAAATTCCTTGAAAATTTGTAAAATGCATAACTTATTCTCTGTTATTCCAAACTGAGCAAACTAAGTTTTGTTAAAACCCACTAGGAATGTCTTATGTCTAGAATAGGTCTTCATATGATCCTTGCCACTTTGAAATTAATGATTCACTAGTTTTAGAACTTAGAAAAATCATAACTAATTCATTTCAACTTCAAATTGTGCAAACTCAGTTTTACTGTTGTTAGGATAACCATATCTACCTACCATAAAAATTTCAAGTTCCAGATCATTCTAGAAATTTTTGTCTTGAACAGTAACCGAAATTAATTTAATTATGATTTTTCAGGCTGAGAGAACTTAGATTAGCCATAACTTTTTCATACTAAGTCCAAATGAAGTGATTCTTGTTTCTAAAATTGTCTAAAATCAGCCCCTAGCTTTTGTAGAAATTTCATGGGTTTTGGTTGTTCTTTGCTGTTGATTTCCTTTTGGTGTTTGTAGAAATTTCATGGGTTTTGGTTGTTCTTTGCTGTTGATTTCCTTTTGGTGTTCTTCGTTCTTATCGATTTTTATCGCCTTTTCGCATTAGGTTCCGAAGAGAACTTTGAACCTGAGCACTCCTCTCTGCAGCAAGACCAATCCCAGCAAGGCAAGCAGTTTGATCATGTTAATCCCAGTATTTTAAGTATTTATGTTGTTTACAAATTCTATGTATGCATTGCTATTTGTGTTAAACTATTGTCGTTAGTTGACCTAGTAGATGCATTTCCTTAGGCAAATGATTATCCTCTACTACCATGAGCCTAGGCATTGCTGTGATTTAGAGTTCGTGGATGAGCCCTTGTCACTTAGTAGTTGCGAATTAATTGCTTAGCCATGCGTAGCTTCGATAGAAATGGGCGGTTATCGACTTGTCGATAACCTTGATCACATAAAACTTATTATGATGCATGATTTCAGCCTTGTGCCATGTCTACTTATGAAAACTAAAACTGAAAACAAAATGATTTAGACTTGGGCACAATGGTATGATTGGTGTGATTATGGGTGTGACTGGAATGGTGCCCGAGTCAACAAGGACCGAACATCTTGTTACACTAAACCAAGCATTTGTGCGTGCTAATCACACTAGAGGGTATGGGACCTCTCTTGACTTAGTACTTTGGCGTGTATTGGCTTCGGGTCGCAGGGAGTCGCAGGAGGGATGGTGTTGGGGCATTGTAGTGTCCGAAAGACTTCACCCGTGATGGGATTTATTGTCTTTCGGCTTGCAATGTAAGAGTATGGGTTTCTATCCATACGAGCGGCTCGTGGTTGATACACAATATTGGAAAATGTCTCGTAGGACTTAGCCATGCCGGCATACCTTCGGAAGTGTGCTTGTGGCTTAAAGGCGGTCTGAAGTGTGGGTACATTGGTACACCCCGCAGGGTTAAAACTATTCGAATAGCCTCGTCCTAGGTTATAGACACGCTTGGCAAGGTCTTTCAAGAGTTAGACTACAACCTTTTTAATTAAAACTTGATGGGTGGTACGAATCGGGGATTCGTGCTATGTTGTGGTGGCTATTGGGATAGTCACTTCTAGGTGGTTACTTGTATTTATCATTATTTTCACTGTTACTTTCAACAGTTAAATTTATTTGTAAACTTGCTTTCAAATGTATTACATTATTGCAAATAAAGTTGGCTTTGTGCAAAATGAGACATACAACCTCCACCTAAATAAGCTTGCATGTAGTTTATGAATAGGTCTGCTATTCCACACGTCAGTCTTGCAAGTACCTTTGTGTACTCAGTTATCTTGCTTAAATGTAATTGTTGCAGAGGAAGAAGGTGAGCTTGAGGGGCCTCACTTACGTGAGTTGTCTTTGTGGTAGCTTGCAGGCGTCTAGCTTGGCGGCCTGGGTTGCCTTTGGGTGGTGTGGCTAACCTGGCCGACTTTTGTTCTAGCCATCTTATGGCACCTTTTGCTTCCACTGTCATTCTTGTTTATTGTTCTATTTGGCTGGTCGGCTCTTTTGTAATAACTTTACTTTATGTATGTCGTTGTTGAACTTAGTGATGTATTGTAACATCCCAAAGTTATGTTACCAAAATAAATTAAAATAAAGTATTGTTCTAATTGGATTTTCTGAGAATTTGCCAGAGTTTGATTGCTTTATTTGAATCTTTGAAATTTTGAAAGTCAAATTTGAAAGTTATTTGAAGTTATTGAAGTTTTATTGGATTTAAATTGAAAAATAAAAATTTACTTAATTTCTAGAATTTTCTGAGTTTTTAAAAGCTTTTTCCTAAGTATTTTCAAACCAAAATAATTTATTTGCAAAATTAAAAGCCAACTTTAAGTTGGAATTATTTTATTAAGTCCAAAATGCCTCTAGGAATTTCTGTGAATTTTTCTAGCATTTTTGGATGTATTTTACTATTTTCTAAAGTTCTTTTGAATTTCTGGAAATAAATCAATTGAAAAATCAATTTAAAAAGCTGGAAAGCCTTCGGGCTGAAATCTCCTCCTTCGGCCCATTTTCTCCCGCGCCTCGGCCCACTCCAGCCGTCCGCCGCTCCCTCTCTCCTCACTCTCCTTCCCACCGCCCGATCGCCATCCGACGGCCACCAAGCGCCCACGCACTCCTTCTCTCTCTTCCTCTCCTCTGACCATTGGATCGGTATCCAACGGCCAAGATTCTTCGTAACTTTCGGGACCTCCAAATGATCCACTCATTATGAATCGTTGGATTTAAATCAGACGGTGAGCAAAGCCCCACGCCACCATCTTTTCCGTTTCCATCAGATCGCGATCCAACGGCCGCCGAACCCTTCTTCTTCCCGTCCCCTTCTTCTTCCCCACGACGCCGCGCGCCCCGCCATTATCGCCGCGCGGGAGCTCCGTTACCGCCCGTTTCTCTCCCCCACTCTCCTCGTCATCGTGCGCATTCAAAAGCCCTCATCACGCCGCCCCACTTCCCCACTTTTCCCTCTCTTTACTTCGCCGGTTCGCCCGCACGTCGTAACGGCCGCCGCCACACTCACGCCACGATCTCCCACTCCCGACCTCCTCCGCCCCTATAAAAGGAAGCATGTGGTGCCCCTTTCCTCCCTCATTCCGTTCCCGCCACCCACTTCTCCTTCACCCTCTCGGTTTCGCCGGAATTCGAGTTTGAAGAAACTCGGCCGGGCACCCTTTCTTCCCCGACTCCGGAGCCGACATCGCCGCCGCGTCCCCGCCGACCACACCAACGACATCGCGCCACCGTCGCCTACTCCGTGCGTGCACCAGCTCGGCCTAAGGACCACCGGAGCCCCTTCCTCGCCGTCGAGCCGCAAGCGCCGCCGCTTCTTCCCTCGCCGCCGGTGATTTCTCCGTGCCCGAGCGTCGTCAAGGTGAGCCTCATGCTCCCCGTCGCCTTTTCTCTCTATTGATACCATCCACTTCCGCCACCTCGCCGCCGTTCGCCGGCGAGCTCACGACCGAGCTCGTCACCGGCTGTGTTCACCGTCGAGCTGACGTGGCGTCGCCACATCACTGCCACCTCGGAGCCACCTGTGCGCCACCTCAGCAGCCGCGCCCGCGTCAGCGCCACGCCACCACGCACCGCCAGCACACCCGCACCCCGCACTGTTGCGATGAGCCGAGTCCACCATGGACCGTTGACCCACCCATGGACCCACCCATTGACTTGGGGCCCACTGTCGATGTCTCAAAAGATTTCCTTTACAAAAATAATTCGGTCGGGAAAATCATTTTCCCTCGCTGACGTCATGCTTGCGCAATAATTAGGATTTCCTTTAGAAAAATAATTCGGGAAAATCAATAAAATCTGAAAATTAGGTTTTATTTAGATTTAGAACTTCCCGGGGTTCGTTCTCCCTCATACGAACTCCGATTTCGTCCATTCAAATTTCTATATTCCTATAAAACCAAGATCTAGCCATCTAAACAAAAATCATTTGATTTTGGGTTCTTTTGACCTGCAATTCCTTTAAACCCTAATTTATCCTTTCATGTAATTTCAATCTTCTAAAATTCATATCTTTTGCTCCCTAACTCCGTTTTAGTCCATTCAAGTTTGTAAATTCACATAAAATTATTATCTAGCTAACTAAAGTAAAATACTTCTATTTGGAGTTAATTTGATCTGTCTTTTTGGATTTATTTGGATTTGAGTTGAATTGGTCGTATTTTCACGATTAGATTTCGACGACTTCGGAGAATCAGATTTCGACACCAATTGAAGAGCAATATAAAAAGATTGATTTTGACTGTGTGATCATCAACGACTTCGGAGAATCAGATTTCGACTGAAGAGCAACATAAGAGGATTGATTTTGACTGTATGATCATCGTGATCGTACACTTGGATTACCTGAAGATAGTACTTGTGAGTACTAGGTGACCTGTTAAGAAAAACAACGTCACCTCAACACCGAAGTTCATTAAGGTGATCTGTTAAGAAAACAACGCCACCTCATCAAGCGAGGCAAGTTATACCCTTGATCATATTCATCCTACTATTTTAAATTATTTATATTCTGTTTTAAATTATTCTTGCATGCTTATCTATATCAAGATCTTAAATTCTGTTTTAAATATATAGTTATGCCTAAAATCCTTTGTATGGCCAATGTTGATATTGAATCAAACACATTGTCACCCTAGATCAAACCCGTTGATACGATAGTATGAACTAGGATCATTTGAACGTATTGCTTAGCCATGTCGTTAGACCAAACTTGTTTTTAGGGAATTTCACCATCAATCAATTATTGATTAAATTGTACCCTTGGCATCTGTGTCATGGGAGTTTTACAAATGACTTGGAAAATAAAATAAAATGATGGTTTGGACTTGGGCGGAATGGATGATTGGTGGGTGCAGGTTCATGCACGGGCTTAATCTGGTTAGGGTTAAGGCCCATGGGTTTTATTGGAAAGTTGCCCAAGTCAGTTAAGGACCGGTCTTCGAGCGCATGATGCTACGCCTAACCGTACCACCACATGTCCCGTATGGGCGGGACTTGGCTAAATAATTTGTAATGTCTTAGTGTCGTTTGTGCTATGTTGTTGGTATGGGCGTTGGTCAGACATTAGACCCATCTGGCGCAAGAGGGGGCTTCCGGAGGATGGCCAGTCCAATGGTAGCGAAACCTTAGCGGGCATAAATACATTAAGACAGAACATTGTAAAGGCCTCGACACGTGCTCTAGACCGCTTACCATGGTAGTGAGCGAGTGGCATAGATATATGCTTGACAAACTAGAGAAGTCTTGTCATGTGGGTAAAGCCGCACAACCTCTGCAGAGTGTAAAACTATTCGAATAGCCGTGTCCGCGGTTATGGACATGCTAGCAGAACTACTCAAAGTTAGACTTTGGTTTTGTTTGAAAACAAACTTCTTCAAAACTGGTTTATCCAATTGGGAATTAGGCAAACAGTCATGTGATAGGAGGATATCCTTCACCATTCATGTGTGAACGTTATCTGACTATACAATTGAGAATTTTATAAACTTTAGTTATAGATTAACTGATTTGGAATCTAGTACCAGTATTTAAAGAAAATGCTGCTTTATGCAAATAACTTTATAAGCCATCCTTTGTTACATCCATATATGCATGTCATTCTATACTTGACGGGTGTAACTTGCGAGCACAGAAGTTGTGCTCATTCTTGCTTATGCAAACAAAATTTCAGAAGGGAAGAACTTTGCTACCGATGTGGATCTCGACGACTAGGCCGCTTCCCCAGTCGATTGCCTGTGGCAGATTAACTGGACCCTACTATTTCTTCGTCTTCCGCTGTGTTTATTTTATTGTGGGCCTGTAAGCCTCCTTTGTAATCAACTCTGTTGTTATTTATTAATAAAGTTGTGATATGATTTTGTTACCATATCTGTTTACTGTGTGAACTAGCTATTGATCATGGGACTAGTTCAGAAATGCACAGAGGATCTGGGATATTAATCCCGGGTTCTGACATGTATGTTGTATGGAAATGATGTGTAATTTTGTGATGATGTGCATATGCTGCAATTCTGGGAAGCATATGTCCATCGAGGCTTAGAATGTTTAATTAGTAACGCTAGAACCATTTGGAGGTTAAGTGTTACTAGTTAAATATTCCGGGTCCTCACATGACGGCCCACGGAGATTGAAACCTCCGGAGTTCAAAGGTGCACTAGATCTGGGCCGTTGATCTCTTAATCGGACGGTCCAGAGATTATCTAAGCATTACACACACGCTGATCAGGGCCGTTGGTTACGAAACCGACGATCCATAATCATTTGAGTGTAACGCACGCGCACAGGAGGCGTTTAAGATGCGGGGCCCACCTGTAAGTGACTCAAGGGTCCGCTTTAGGACAGCATTAAAGAACCAAACCAATTATTAACCGTGATTAACAATGATTAGCTCTTAATGACTGAATCTATGTCCTAACCGGCACGCTACAACTCACGCTCGAAAGCCCACGAAGATCTGGACCGTTGAAGCAAGATCGAACGGTCCAGAGATGAGCTCCACACTGCGCATTTAAACACATGGGTTTAAGCACGCGGGCCCACCCCATCAGTGTCGCTGAATGTCGGTTAAGGACAGCCTTAAAGAACTAAGCAATGATTAACCATGATTAACTGATGATTAACATTAAAGATGTCCTAACTTGACAACGCGCAGCTGGTTTTGTCCGACAAAAACCCGAGGGGGCTCCACGGCTCGCCAGCGCCGACCAAGGGCCAAAATGAGTCCGTAATAGCCACGCGCACACACTGGTGTAGGTGGCGACCACGAAGGAGGACCACATTGGCGGCTAGCCGGAAAGAGGCGGCGCGGCAAAGCACGGCCGAAAACGAAAAACGCAAATGAGCTCCGCATTGTTCAAGGGAGCGGGTGCCAAGCAACTAGGGACTATTAGGGGGGTTACCTTAGCACAGGAGAGGCTCAAAGGTGGCCGGGGTTGCCTTGACCACGAAGGAGCTTCCCGGAGCCAAAGAAGGAGATGATGGAAACGTGACCTGAGCCAAAATGAACACGACTGTGTGGTCAAAATAGCTTCACTAAGATCCATAGAGGGTCCATGAGCAAGCAATTGACAAATGAGGCACTTACCGGAGTGGGAGAGAAATGGGGTGATTTCGGTCTCAACGATCTAAACCCAAAATTTGACAAATCCTGTGAATGCCAAACAAAATTAGATTAGGGGTTTTACTCTAGGAGGTTAGAGGAACAAGATGGAGAAAGAGATTGAGTAAAGGAGCCACTAGAGCGCTGTCGCCATCGAGGAGCTCCAAGGTCCAATAATGGCGATTTTGGGCTCTCGGGTGTTTTGAACTCACACAAGCCAAGAGGAGCTAGGGTTAGCACTGTGGTGTTGAAAGAGAGATAAAGAAGGGCTTGGGGGCCTTTTATAGCCGGAGGGACAAGGGTTTGAGCTACAGCCGAGCTCAACAATGAGCTTGGTCCATGGCTGCCATGGACACACAGACACGATGGGAGCAGTTGAAGACCATGACTTTGGGGGCAAAGCTGTCGAGCAATAAATACTAAGAGACGTTGAAGGACGAACGGAAATGACAGGGCATTGCTACCCTCTCCCATGCGCTCTGGCACACACGTATGTGTGTGAGGAGGAAGAAGATGACCAGCACCGACGCCGGGCCCACATGTCGGCGAAAGAAACAAAGAGGTCCGAGCCCAACTATTAAGTGGGTTGAGTCAAACCGCATGACTCGACTCACATTGTGGACCATTGGATCGACAATGGATGGCTGGGATTAATTGGGACAAAAGAAAGAGCCGAAAGGCACACCAGATCAGGAGCGTTAGATTAAGATCTAACGGCTAAAAATGCACGCGCCACATGAGGCGACCCAGCGCGAAGCGGTACGCACTCACAGCGGTTGGATTAGAATCCAATGACTGAAAAACGTTGGCACGATCGGAAGTCAAAAGGTTTCAACGACGAGGGCCGCACGATGATGATCCAACGTCTGATATTGATCGCGCATTGAACAGGGCTCAGGCTGGTGCTGAAGTGGTTGGGTGCGACCAAGAAAAGAGGGTTTTGAGCCCGAGCCTAACTTGGACCCAACCAAGATTTGACCTAGAGTTTGAATTTGAAGCTGAAAACTTTGAGGGATTTTTAGAGATAGCAATTCAACTCCAAAAATTCTAAAATTTTAAATGGAGCTTGCTGATCCAAGGATAAACCTCGTATAAATTTTCCAGTGGTTTTTATGCAAAATATTTTTCTCCAGAAATTCTACAAGGTGCTGATTTAGGGTTTGACCAAGGGTCAAAATGGTTTGACTGCCTCTTAAAATATTCAAACAATTTCTAAAAATTGTGAAATTTTTCATAGGTGTCACACCACATGTTTATAACCAAGGAAAATTATTTTCAGAGGATGATCACAAGATTTGACAAGGATTGTAAAAGAAAGGTCATGACTTTAGTCAATTGGAGATTTTGGTTTTTGATTTCCCACAATTCCATTACAAGAATTGCAGAAAAGTTCAAAAACTTCAAGATGCAAGAAAAATTTTAAAAGCATCCATTGGTATGCTTATCAGGTGCAGCCACCAGGGCAAGATTACATCATATGGGTGGCTGATGTGAGAGGCTTACGGGCAATGGGGGAGGATTGCGCTGGAGGCCTTTGTCGTCATAACAACATTGGTGTGATGATTGTGTTAAACGGATGCTGCTCTCCGAATCGTATTTGCATGTCATTACAGGGATGCTCTCTCTGAAACTCACATCAGCATTACGAACTTATGCAGATGAGAAAACAATGTATTTGAAACAATTGTTAACATTTTTGTTGTATCTCACTGGAGCATATGTTGGTGGGATGCTCGGCAAAATTTTTGGGGGCAAATGTTGAGCTGACTGGCAGATGATGCCCCTTGTAGTTTCACATTGTAACATCAACTGATATACTTGTAGTAAACGTTAAAAGTGAATGTTCTATATGCATTCAATGTTGCCATGTTGTAATCTGTGCCAGTTGCATTTGTTTCGGAATGGGTTAATAGTATGCTTGTGTATACTAGTTTTCATTAATGAATGAATGAGTTTTTGGTCTAAATGGCATTGTTTATCGTAGAAATAGCAAATGTGGCATTTAATTATCATTTGAACACTTATACGATATGAATGCAACATATCCAGTTTCATCTATCGCAGCGTGAACAATACAAAATTTGCTTATACACAATCAATGATTATGCGTCAATTCGTTATTTGCTGACAGTTGTACTCCATCATGAAGTAAAATGTAATGTAACTTGTCATTATATACAAATACAACGCATATACACTCATATGGTCTAAACAAATTTGGGGAAAATTTCTATAATTTGTGTACAAATACATAAGAGAAAGACACAAATATAATTGAAGTATTACAATTAGGGGTAACATGGTCTATTTGCCTCTAATCCCCACTCATATGGTTTTTGGAGCCAACTTATTAGCCAAATACTTTTAACAGATAATTCCAGATTCTCAGAGAAGTGAATTCTCAAATAATTAAAAGCAGAATCTGCAAAATAAAAATCTAAAACTTTACCAAACAAACCCTAAGACTTGACTTCCGGCTCTGTCACGCGGAACGCGTAGCATCTTCCGCGATAAAGTCGGAGTTCGGAGAGCCGAATCCGATTAAAACGGAAAGGGAAAAGACTGAAAAACGTAATTATTTAGCAAACGTAGGGCTATGTTGAAACGTTACCAAAACCTCCCGATCCGACAAAATCCTAACCGCCATGATCAAAGCCCCCCGGAGCCCGGCTTCTATCTTCTCCCTTTGCCCCCTTTTGCTTCCCCCTCCCATCCCTATTCTCCAGCGCCGGAAAGGCCGGGCCAGACTCGCTGGTCACCACTAACACACCGCCGCCTTAATCCCACCGTCGAGCCTCAGCTCCA
This sequence comes from Ampelocalamus luodianensis, assembly GCA_036346255.1. Classification (NCBI taxonomy): domain Eukaryota; kingdom Viridiplantae; phylum Streptophyta; class Magnoliopsida; order Poales; family Poaceae; genus Ampelocalamus; species Ampelocalamus luodianensis. Next base: position 33,106,045 of record CM070619.1, read on the forward strand.
CCTGCCACTAACCATCCCTGCGCCATCATCCCCTCTTACCCGCGCCGCCGCCACCCCACCACCATCACCGCGCTCCTTCGCCCAGCTCCATCCCGGCGACCCATCGCCCCAGATCCGCCGCGGCCGCCGGTCTGGACATCCCTACCGTGTCTCCGGCGAGCACCGGCGCACGGCTCCGCCGTCGAGAGCTCCTCCGACGTCAAGCTGCGACGTTGCGCAGCCGTTGAGCGCGGTGACCTCTCCCAACTCCGGCGACACCGACGGCGACTACCCGGAACCACCTCTCCTTCCTCTACACCGAGCTGCTCCTTTGACACTTCTTCCTCGACATCTGCTTCAGTCCCTGCCACTTCTTCCCCTACTTGGTTAATATCATTTCTCCTACCTTCTCAATTCTATTTACTGTTTAGCTTGATTGATAATTGTGCACTGTGCCACTGTAGAATGCTTCCTGTGATGGGAATCTGTGTTCTGTATTGTTTGTGTTAGTAATGGTTAGTAATTTCAGTAGTGCTAATTGTGGTTTGTGATGGGACAATTTATGCCTATTGTAAAAGGTTGATGAACGCTGAAAGAGTTCAACAATTCAAGATAGTTGTGAGTCTTGTGATACATAGAAACAGCCACGTATTGAGTTTAACCTAGATGATATTTTGCTGATCTGGGGCTGCTGAAGCCAATTGTGGAGTCGAGGATATTAGAGATGATGCGAGGAGATAATCTTTGTTAAGGGGCCATGATTTTCCTCAGAACCGGCATCTTTTTTGGGGGTATATTTTGATTTGTTGGTTAGCAGGGTGCTCAAGTATTATATCAACTATCGAGTACTTGTGCTGTTGTTTAATTCGGTTGCAGTTTGGCACAAGTTTTAGAATTTGCCACTCCATTCGTTGGCATTTCAGGATTTGCCACCATTGTCTCACTAACATGCGGCCTTGGACCCACACGTCAGTGGACATCAAGTGACAAATCTTGAAGTGCCAACGAATGTAGTGGCAAATCCTGAATCCCCCTTTTAGTCAGTGATATGTTAGCCCCAGTCATCCTCCATTTTTGGCTCCACGGTCATGAAATATCGCGCCCTTGTTTCCTGAATCTAGTCCCTTTTCCCTTAAAAATTATTACCATCAGGGATTTCATTTTCTTTTTTCTCTTTTGTTGTTTGTCAGATAGTATGTTATCCATTGCTGCTGCTTCTTGAAGCTTCAATATTTCCTTCAGTGACATTGGCATTTCAAAACAGTTTCTTGAGAGCACAGCGGTGGTTGAACATGATTGATGACGAGGCTGACTTCGGCAACATCATTGATGTCCCAGCAGAAGTGCAAACCGCTGTAAAGTTCCGTCCCAAGGCTCAGGTCAAGCCCCGAAAGCCATCTGTGCCATCCAGATCTCTAGTGCCTAATCCTACTGTGGAAACAACTGACGAAAAGGTGGGAGCTTTAAGTCAAGCCGATGTGTCTCAAGAACTTACTATCGATCAAGAAATAACATCCTTGACATGCCTTGCTAGCAAAACTGTTGGTGATGGAACTGCTTTTAGGGGTATTCTTGATACGCCTTCTGAAGATGGGCTGACAGTTTCCCTGGGACCTGTGAGTAATCCTGATGTGACATTGGATTCTTCAACAGGTGGTGTTACTTCTGTAGATAGGGTTTCTCAAAATGAAGAGCACAATGATGATCTGCCCGAAGTAGCCACACATCAAGAAAACTTGGTGGTTTCAGATACCCAAGCTTCATCCACCAGTTCAAGTGGCAAGACAATTGATGATTTAGCTGATTTTGGAGGACTGTTTGATACACAAGTTGAAGAGGAAAGAGTTGCAAAGTTCCAGCCAAAGATTCATGTGAAACCCAGCAAGGCAGCATCCAAGTCACAGAAGACTAACCAAAAGGCGAGAGCTTCCACTGTAGATGTGGTCTTACAAAACAAAGAGGATTGCAATAATCAGACAGGATGCAATGATGAGCAGCTACAAGATCCTAGACATCAAGAAAGTGTACAGACTTCAGAGTCTCAAGCATCCTTGGGAACCGATAACAGTACAATTGACAATTTAGCTAACCTCGACAGCATCCTTGAAGAACCTGTTCAAGAGGAAACAGCTGCAAAGTTCCGGCCTAAATTGGGGCCAAAGCCTGGTAGAGCTTCATCTAGGGTTGCTGGGACTAATGATAAAGTTGCTGTTGCTGCTCCAGAGGTTGGGTTTTATGATTTAGATGTGGTCTCTCGAGATACAGAAGATGATAGACACGGTGAAGGCCACAACGATGATCTGTGCCAAAAACCTACAGATCAAGAAGCCATTACAGTTCCAGACACTTGGCCACCACAGGTTCTTGGATATCTAGAGGTTTTCAGTAAAAATCCATTGATATTTCAAAAAACTGCACAAAGATTGTACCTTTATGCTTTCTTTTGATTGTTTGTAGGATGTGGATGCTACTGTTGATTTAGACTCTCATGATGAGCTGATAAATCCTCATCCTGATGGTACTCAATCGATCTTTGGAGAACCATCAGGTGTGCACTTGTTTTAATTTGTGACATCTTGTAGTCCAAAGAATTACTGATGTCCTCTTTGTTCTTTGCATTTGAGATTTTTTTCTAGGAGTGTTTAAAGAAGTCCTTAAAGTAAATGAGACAGAAGTTAAGTCTATTATGAACTTGTGCTTATTGTTGCCTAAATATTGCGCGTCAAACTTGTGTCTAAGCTGGATTGTACGTGCTTGTGCCATGCTTATTAAGTCGTTGACTAGTCGACAAGTTGGTGGAGCAAAGGCGACTTGGTCCGACGACTCGACTTGCCAGGTTCCTAGCTTGCCGCCGCCGCCTATCGTCGCCCTCGGCCGCTGCTCCCAATCGGCACCGCCCTTCGTCTCCCTCGGCGGGAGCTGAAGCTCCTAGCTCGCCAACGACGGAGATAGAGGCGACATGGATCCGGCGTCGGGGAGGTGGAGGCAAGCTCGATGTGGCCGGAGATCGTCGCCCTCGGTCGCAGCTCCCAGCCGGCTCCGCCTTTCGTCTCCCTCGGCGGGAGCTGAAGCTCCCAACTCGCCGACAGTGGAGGTGGAGGCAACGTGGATCCGGTGTCGGGGAGGTGAAGGCGAGCTCGATGTGGCCGGCGGCGAGTTCCCTGCCGCCGTCGCCATCCCCATCGCCATCACCCTCCTCTGCTCCCTTTCCCTCTCCCTCTCCCTCTCCCTGTCGCCGTCGTCATCGCTCTCCTCTGCTCCCTCTCCTCTCCCTCTCCCCATCGCCATCACCCTCCTCTGCTCCCTCTCCCTGTGGCTGTGTGGTGTGGTGCGTGTGCTGTGTGGCTGTGGTGTGATGTGCTGTGTGTGGCTGTGTGGTGTGATGTGTTGTGTGTGTGTGTGCTGTGTGGTGTGCTGTGCTGTGCATGTGCTGGCTATGTGTGGTGCTGTGTGTGCTACGTGTACCATATGAACAGTACCTTTCGACTAGTCGGCCGAGTCGACTAGTCGACAAGTCGATCACTAGGAGGATAGTATCGACTTACCGACTTAATAACCTTGGCTTGTGCATATGTAGACATGATTGGGTCAATGTTTTTTTTGAACAAGAACAGTAGTGGGAGGATCCTACTGAATATATTAAAATAAATTGTAGTGCGAAAAAAAAAACTGTTGAAAAAACGTAAGGTCCAAAGGACGTACTGCAGCTTAGCAAGCTCCTCAGCAAAGCAAGGAGGATAGAAAACACAAAATCCTGATCACTTCCTAAAACAAGATACAATTCTGGAAACATTTTTTTTTGCAACCAATTGTTTAGCATGGGCATCTTTTTCTGTGAAGCTCTTTCCTTTAGCAAGTCCATATTAATGAAGCGAGTTTTTTTTTTCCATCTGTGTTTGTCGGGGGAGATTTTCTTGAAAATACGCTTGTTTCTTTGTAGCCAAATATGCCAGCATCTATCTGTAATAAGCTCCTTGAAGATTAACTTTCTGGATGTAACTGCACCTTTGTCACTTCTAATGTTTCAAACATTTCTAATGAAGTGTCCCAATTGATACCAATCTGTCTCCAGCAGCTTTTGCTGAACTCACAAGAAAAGAAGAGATGTTCCCAATCCTCCAAATCATTCGAGGTACATAAAGCACAAGTTTCAGAATCAACATGAAAATTATTCTTTTCTCATCATAAACCCTGTGTTCAATTTGGCATGCAATAATATCCAGAAGAAAATCCTGTGTTTTAGCATATGGTTCTTCCACATCCATTGATAGAGAAAGAAAATTTGATGATCTTCAGAAAGAGCTAAATAAGCTTTGGAAGTGCTAAATACATCTGAACCCCAAACATATTCCCTGGTGTCCTTTTTCTGAAAATGACTGTAGTAAAGACAATCTTACTTGAAGTTCCAGTAGTTCATCACGTGTATTTGCCGACAGGGGGAAGAAAAACTCATTGGCTAGCTGTTACTCATGTAGAAACTGTGAAACCAGTAACAATTTATTCTTGGGCTGCATTTGCATGATTAGTGCTGTTTGTTTAAGACACTATTTGTGTTTGGTCAAATACTTTTTCAGATGTTTAAATTTTCTGAATGACTAACCTACATGCGTCTGTAACTTAGATGGTTTTCTTTTGAACTGTGGGATGTAGAGAGCCAAATTGTGTCCATATGACCCTTTTAAAAAAATGCAACCTCTTAAAACAATGCAACCATACTACTAGCAAAAAAAAGGGAACACCTCACAATATAAAAATGCAACTCACTGCAAAAGAATGCAGCACACAAATATAAAATGGAACTCCTGGAAACAAAATGCAACACACTTAAAATGAGAACGCAACACCGCGAAACACAAACGTGCAGCACCCTAAAAGAATGCAACACCCCAAAAAAAATGCAACTCTTGAAACAAATACAACTCATGAAAATATGCCAACACGAAACACAAAAATGCAACTCATCAATGCATAAAATGCAACACCCCAAAACGGGAAAAATGCAACCCACCTGCATGCCCACTAGTGTGGAGGGAGACGGCGACGGTGCAGCCCTGATTGCCTCCATGACCTCCAGTGGCGCGTGACCTAGGGAGTGCGGCAGGGCGGAGCTGTGGTGTCATGTCGAGCCGGCACGGGTATAGAGGAGGCTGCTGCGTTATGTGAGTGGTGACATGGCTATGGCTAAAGAAGCAGTGGCGGCGGATTGGAGGTGCGAGGGGTGGAGGATGGTGATGGTGGGGAAAGGATGTGGCACCTTGCTGACCGGCCCTATTCCGCACTTGCGCAACCCAGAGGGGAGGTGCTGCTGCCGGCGGCTGAGAGGAGGTGATTAAGGGAGAGGGGAGCTTTAGGTGTGTTGGGTTTTGGATGCAGAAAGAAGTAGTGGTGTGGAGGTGGAGGTGGTGTAGGAACAAGGTGACCAACTTGGGAAGATGGCAAGTAGTTGCAAAATATCTTGTAGATAAAATTTTAGATCTAAGAGGGTGTATGTACCCTAGTTATCTCCTTAATTTTTTATTTTTTAAATGAAAGTTCAGTTTCTTCACTCACAGACCCAAATATATAGCAATCCTATAGATTCTCTCTAGTCTTCTTAGGCATAATTACTCTTATCTGATATGCCCTTAATGTTGCTATTCTCAAATGAATTCCTTTAATTTAAGTTCCATTTTTCCTATATGTCAGCTTCCAGCAATTTATGGCATATGATCTTAATTATCATTTGTTTTTTGCATGTGGAAATTTGTTGATATAACCTCATGCTCTGGCGTTGAAGTATCACTATTGTGCTTGATTAAATCAAAAGCTATCTACATATTAATAAAAATAAATTGCCAATTACTTCAATACTTGTATTCTTTCCGTTAAGTTCACAATAAGCTTAATCTAGGAAAGAAAAATGGAACAAAATGTCACATGTTTCTTTACCACCAGACTACCAGTTTAAGCTTTTCTCCCCCAAATTGTGAGTGATATTAATGGGTTACCTGGCATAACACTCATTTTTGGACCATACTTCATGAGTTGTTGACTGTGTAATTAATTTGTATAGCTTTGACTAGCTTTCCTGGTACTTGTCTTCCTATAAGGAGCAAACATATTTCTGTTACAGCTGAAGCCACAGTTAAATTTCAACCTAACGTTGGAAGGAAAAAGCGCAAAGGAAAATCGGTATCGTTTGTTCTACCGGATGCTTCTGAGGGGTTGGTCCTACAGATACCAATTCTGAGATGAGCAACTTCAGCCATGACTGTAATGGCATAGCGACAGATGAAAATTTAAACAACTCGCTTCAGCAAACAGCTGAAAAGGTAAGTGTATACTGAAATTCACACTTGTGGTTAGAGGGTATAATGGCATGATATCTTGACTAGAGTGAGTTATATTTGCCTAAATATTGCAAGGTCTCTTCTCTTACCCAGTTATTTTATTTTTCAGCATTGTATTACTGAAGAACAACATTCAAATGATCAGGAATATACTGATAGGCAGAGCAAGCACCATGAGGGGGAGCCATCAGATCATGCTGTTGAACAACAACCAAAATTGGATGTTGGAGAAACAGGATTATCTATGAAGCTACGAAGCAGGAAAAAGTTGCAGAAAGTTGGGATAACTGAGCATACTGCTGATGTTAATTTTGATGAAGACTATGTTGAACCTTCAGCAGCCGAACGAGATAATGATAGTGGTGATGAGTACACTGCTGGAGGCAAGCAGAAGGTCAGGAGAAAGTCAAGGGAGAAAGATATAAGTAGAGAACCTTTGAGGGGTTCCAAGCGCACCTCGAAGGATTCCCCTATAGAAGAATCACAGCAGCAGAAGCTTCAGAAAAATAAAAGTAAAGTATCTTCACAGGGTCGTAAGAGACCCTTGAAAGATACATCAACAGAACAACCTGAGAGGAAGCTTACGCACAGAATTCGTCAAAAGAGAATGAAAGGTAGCTGGCAAAAATAACAAAGCATCAATATTACATAATACGAGCTCTTAACTCTTGTATTTTGGGCCTTTATTGTTTTAGAAGTCAAGACATTACTGGAAACACCCGATCATGAGATAGATCGCATGAAGCTAAGTGTGGCACATCTTAGGTTGTTACAAGAGGCCAGAGAGCGTATCAAGGTGAGTTTTGTTGTGGCACGTTTAGTAGTTCTATTTCTGAAACATTTTTATTATGTTGCTCATGATTTTGTCTGGTTCTTCCCAGGGTAAAGAAATTCCATCCTCCTCTAATCAAAGGTGTGGTACCTGTTTTTGACTTCTTCAAATATTATGCATAAATATTTTCTCTAGGTGGGCAACCTAGCAAGTAGACATCCACAGGAATTAACTTATCAACTCCCTGAGCAGTACCATAGGAATCCTTACTGGACACCCCCCTGTAAATAGTACAGGTTCCCATAGCAAGTGTAAACTATTTCTGAAAGGAGCAGGATTCAGGAATTCATCATTGTAGTACCACTCATTATTTTCTATCCAGATATTTTTAGTTTAAATGTAGCAAAATAGCCAGTCATTGGCAAAAACGTAAGAAGAAGCAAAAGTCGACCAAGACTAACGTGGAGGAAGCAGTTAAAAGATATTTAAGAGATTGAAATGTAGCTAAAGAATTAGCTTTGAATAGGAGTGTATGGAAGTTAGCGATCCACGTACCGGAGTTTTTATTTGCAAGGCTCTCGTCTCTTTGATTTTGAGGAAGTTTCTTTCCTAGTGTACCCCAACTTGTTTGGGATCAAAAGCTTTGTTGTTGTTGTGGCAAATAATGCTATGGATTGATTTGCAAACTTTTTATTTTGTCATGGAGACATTCACCGTCTGAGATAGGTTATTTGAACATGACATTGCTGCTGCGGTTGTTGGTTCCAGCATCTAAAATTGCGCTATTTGAACATGACATTGCTGCTGCGGTTGTTGGTTCCAGCATCTAAAATTGCGCTATTCAATTTGATGGGCTGCTATACAGCTTCTATCTTGTTCTGTTAGTGCTATGCACCTCATACCTGACTCTAATAATTTTTGTGACACTTCTAACAATTGTTTCATCCAACTCCTGTATAGATGCACTAAGTCCATTTGCTATCTACCAATTCCTGCTGACTAGTGTGTAGTGACTATAGAACCTATTAAAGTTTCAATCTAGTCTTCTTTCTCCTGCAGTAAAGCCTCTCTATCTCTGTACTATAGTTAGACATTGTTTTGTTTAAAATACATGTTTTTGCAGCACTTATTTAATAATGTCCTGAATGTGTGTTTGTGGAAAAGTTATGGATTCACATGCCCTGAGCTATTACAAAAACTGATTTAGTCAGTTCTACCGACTTTTCCCCTACCCTGTTCTTTGTTAACATCTTTATCTTGTGCGCAGCAGCTCCCAACTTGGAGATACGGATCATTTTGATTTTTTTGGAGATAAGGAACTAGAGAACTATGACAATGACAGAACAGAGAATCCCGTGCTAGAAAATACAACCAAACTGAATTACCATTCTTACATGAACAAACAATCACGGGCCAAATGGTCAAAATCTGACACAGATTTGTTTTACCAGGTATTTAATAAATCAACCACATTGGCAACTATTTTTTAATTTTGTAAGACCAATTTTCTTCACGAAGATGTTTTGGCTCCTGTATATGTTGGTGACACTACAATTTGTGTTTTTGTATTTATGTCGGTCCAGGGTCTGCGACAATTTGGTAGCGATTTTGCAATGATACAGCAACTATTCCCTGATAAGACCCGTGATCAGGTGCGGCAAAAATTTAAAACTGAGGAGAAAAAGAATCCGATGCTAGTTCATGATGCTATAATTCATCGCCCAAGAGGTGAGAAGTTGCTCTATAAGTGGTCCAAGCCCATATTCTGATTTCTGATGTGTTATCTAGCTTAACTGAATACTTCTGTTTTACAACTGTACACAGATAATTTGTATTTCAGAAAAGTAATCAAACAGCTCAACATTGAAGATGTGCAGCCAGAGATCAACAGTACACGTAAACAAGAGGGTGCTTCAAATGAAGGAGACCTTGGAAATGAGGTTTCTTCTAAAACCAACGCACCTTATTTATATCTAGTTTATTTCATTAACCTTGTTTCTTTATTTTTCTATATTAAGAATGTGTTGGATGATTTCATCAACGAGGAGGAAGAGAATGGTTCAAATTGGTCAGATGGTGCTCACAGATCTGAGGTCAAAGAAGGGGAGCATGTTTCTTCAAATGCTGATGATGACCTTGATGATGTTTTTGATTGGTACTAACACGATAATCATGATAAAATTCAGGCAAACATGACCCAGGATCTTATGATTCTGCTAATCTTGTGAGCTGACACATTTTGTGTCAAATAATTTTTGCTCACAGTAATACTGAGAAACTGATGCAGATAGTACAATTCCCAGGTTGAATAATACAATTTTCTTTAACTTTTGCTTTTAGGATGGCTGGAACCAGAACATTGAGATAGACATAAGCAACACTGGGATGTTATCTGTTGCTTCCTTAATCAGCAATTCTGGTTCCCTAGTTTGCTAGTTGAGTAGTATTGTATATATTGCCTGTCATTTGATATTTGGTTCGATGTTAATTCTATCATTGGGACCTTAGGAACCTTTATCTGGACACTGATATACTGTTAATATTTTTTGATTTGTGATATGAATGCTGATATTTAGTACTGTGATATCAGTTTCTGCATTATCAGTTTCTGCATTTCCAGAAATGGCATGTTTCTACAGGCCTCTATTCTGTTACGCCAGAATGAATTCCCTGTTTGTATTGAAATATTTGTTGAGTATACTGGATACTATCAATTATCAAGTGAGGTAGCTATTCTGATCCATTTGTTGCAATGCCTGGCTAGTTACTGATGGACATAGTGTTACTACTTGATCATATTCGTATCAACTGAGAGTCCGAGACAACTATTCTGCATTTCTGCTCCATTTCTTACAATGCTAGTTTAGTTACTCATGGACATATTGTACAACTTTTATGCACCGGGGATGAAGTGGTGAGCAAGCTGAAGGGAAGACAGAGGCACCGACAGGTGAGCCTGGAAGTAGGTGAGGTCGTGTATGTGTGAATTTTTTTTTATTTAATCCTTTTTTTATTAATATTTTAAATTTAATCCCTCGCGAACTTTATTTCCAAATCTGACCCCTTTGGTCACACCACCACCCGTGGCGTGGCTAAAGCGTACTGTCACGCCACCATGAGCGGCGTGACAAAACATGCCACGTAAGCTCTCGGCCGCGCGCCTGCCAGCGTGGAGGGTTTACGTGGCATCCGTCACGCCATAGTACATGGCGTGAGGCATCTGTTACACCATAGTACATGGCGTGACAAGGTGGGATTGTCACGCCATTAGGTTTGGCGTGACAGTGGCGACTTATACTTCTTCGTTTTTTCTTATCTCTCACGCACAACACATATACATAACACCATGTACATGTAACATTTAAGAATCCATAAATTAAAAATAGAGAATGTATCTGTGAACCAAAGATAACACCATCATTTTAACTGAAAGTAAATACCTATATGAACCGATAATTTTTTTTGTGGAAGTATGGACATATGGTAGACAGTACCGTTGAGGAAACATGTGTAGAAATCCTACAGGAATAATAGGTGGTGCTCATTAAGAAATAAGGGCACAGAGGTTTGTAAATTAGGGTTTCCTTTTCTGAAATCGTGGTTTCAAATGCAGCTTATTACTGTTTGTAATAATTTCAAAATATAGCAAATGAGTTTAGGAAAATTACGAAACTTTTTGTGGAGCCTCCCATCATAGTGTTGTTGCTTCCGTAAATTTGGTATAATTTTATTCGTTTAGAGAAAGGATGGTTGATAAGAATATCAGACGAGGTATAACCTTGAGGATGTCCAAGCAAACTGTCTGCTGAAACACTTGTTGTCCAAACTATTGGAGTCTCTACTCGATAAAATCGTCTGAACGTATATACGCAGGCAGTCGATGAAGTACTTTATGAAGCTTATAGAGAATATGATTGAAGGGGTTGAGAACGCTCGTTGTGATTATGAAGATGCCCTAAAACATGGAGGATTCGATGTCGGTGCGAATGGTTTTTTCTGGGATTCCATTAGAATAGGCATACTTGCAATATAGGCTTTCTTTGATGGCTTAGCGGAGATACGGAAACCAAACTACATTAGAGTCCGCGGACAGAAGCATGTTACACGTAGTGACATGGCATGATGGTTCGGCTAATTGCTTTAGTCATCCTCGCTACTACTACGGTACATTGCGACACAAGCATCCGGACCATATAACTATATATGCCTTTAGGGGATAGTAAAAAACATGCAGGGTAGGACGGGGACTATTACGTAATGACCTGACCTACTGCGTGGACTGGGGCCATTTTTCCTTCCTTGCTAGCACGGCGTTGAACTCCTGGCCGGCCTTCCCCTTCCCCTTGTCGCGGGACTATCCACGTCGGGCTGGTATGTCGAAGTCGTCCATGTCCTGTGATTCCATGATGTAAGTGCACCGTATAGTGAAAATCGTAAGAAGGATGTTAATTCTTCATAACTCACGTCGTCGATACGGATTAGGCCCGGGCAACCAGATACGCTATGGCGGCCGGGCTCAGCCGCATGAGCCTTTCCCTTGCCCTTGTCGCGGGACTGTCCACGTCGGGCTGATATGTCGAAGTCGTCCATGTCTTGTGATTCCATGATGTAAGTGCATTGTATAGTAAAAATCGTAAGAATGATGTAAATTCTTCATAACTCACGTCGTGGATAGGGATTACGCCCGGGCGACCGGATACGCTGTGGCGGCCGGGCTCAGCCGCATGAGCCTTTCCCTTGCCCTTGTCGCGGGACTGTCTACGTCGGGCTGGTATGTCGAAGTCGTCCATGTCCTGCGATTCTATGATGTAAGTACACTGTACAGTGAAAAACGTAATAAGGATGCAAATTCTTCATAACTCACGTCGTCGATATGGATTACGCCCGGGCGACTACTGCGCTCCTTCGGTGCCTCCTCAATAGGGTCCAGTACGTAAGGTTTCCACCGCACGAAGTTCTCGGCCCGCACCGAGTAGTTCAGCATGTACTTCTGCTGGATGAATGCCCTGTCGTACATCTCTAGGCCATCGATCCACTGGAAGAAGTGGCAGCGCATCTCGGGCTGCCATCATGTGGGGATGAAGTTAAAAATTTAAGGAATTCAACGTTGACGAAAATCGATGCGCGCGAAAGAAACGCTTACGAGGTGGTGCCCGCACGTGTAGTATGCCCGGGCGGTAGTGGCTGGGTGTGTGGACTGAATGATTTCTGCTAGTTCGCCGCACACACACTGCGGGATCGGAGAACGTGGTGGTACTGGAGCATCTTTCATTGAAAAATCTGGGTATTGTAGCTGTTTGCTCTTCTGCTTAAGCCACTTTTGCTTCTGCAACATCCTCACGTAGAAGTTTGTCGAAGAGTCCATAGCTGGGTATTAGATGTGTAGTGTTGTGTAGTGTTGGGTTTGGTTCAACCCCCTTTTATAAGCTCCATGGTTGGCATGGTGTCTTTTAGTTTTGAAAAGCTGAGGAGGTAGAATGTTGTCATGTCCATCTGAAAAGTTGCCCCGTGTCATCTTGTCACTGCGCAATGCTGTCTCCTTTGGTCTTATCACTGCGCAAAGCTGCCCCGTGTGGTCTTGTCACTACGCAAAGCTGTCTCCTTTGGTCTTGTCACTGCGCTAAGCTGCCCCGTTTGATCTTATCACTGTGCAAAGCTGCCCCGTGTGGTCATGTCACTGCGCAAAGCTGCCCCGTGTGTTCTTGTCACTACGCAAAGCTGCCCCGTGTGGTCATATCACTGCGCAAAGCTGCCCCGTGTGGTCATGTCACTGCGCAAAGCTGCCCCGTGTGGTCATGTCACTACGCAAAGCGGCCCCGTGTGGTCTTGTCACTCGCAGCCGCCCGCGTGTGGTCATGTCATCGCGCAGCGACCCGTGTGGTCTTATCACTGCGCAAAGCTGCCCCGTGTGGTCTTGTCACTGCGCAAAGCTGACTCATTTGGTCTTATCACTGTGCAAATCTGCCCCGTTTGGTCTTATCACCATGCGTAACTACTAGCTAACACATTACCCGCTTCATAAGCCTCCCCCCGCGGCTATAAAATGCATGCTCCACGCTCTGAAAGTAGGACCACGAGATACCATGGCAGACGAAGTAATGGGTCCATTCTAACCAGGGTCGCGGAAGCAAGACCTTCCCCTCCAAAGGAGGGAGGACTTCGGGCCTAACTACCGGTTGATGCCGAACAAGCGTGCTTAACCGATATGACCGAAATGCGGACACAGGGAGGACGCTGTCGTGCAGGTCTTAGACGGCCATTTCGATGGCGGACGACGTTTCTTCCGATGCCCACACTCTGGGGTAAAATTAGTAAGTTGTTTGCTTTATGTTACTGCTAATAGAGCCTTCATGTTAACCTCCTTTCCAGCAGATGGTGAAATGCGACTTTGTCCGCTGGATCGATCCTCCCCATGAACGACATGTTGCGATGTACCTGGATACATTGTGGAACCGAATCTTTGAGTTGGAGGCGCGGATTGACGATCTCAACGAGCAAAACGATGACCTCCGCCAACAGATGCAACACAAGAGGGGCAACGAGGAGGTCGTGAATATAGGAAGTTCCTATGACCCCACATGCTGCTGCGCGAACCCTAGCTGCATATGTGCGTGCCACTACAACGACGGCTAGCCACGTCCGAGGCGCCCCCCTGTACAACACTCTATGTGGGTAGCGCGGGACACCTTCTACCATTAGGCACGGCCGGAGAAACTTGTATCTCGGTAATTTCCCCTCTTGTACGCAATTATTTTCAATCTCGTAAAGCATGTAACTGAATGGTCGACGTGTCATTGCGGTTGCCTTCTATCTACTGGACAGTTTCATCGATGTGTCGTGTGCATTAAGTTGTAGGCGTCGATACACATTGATGAAACATACATTGTACGAACGAGTTAGGGTTGTCAAGTCGATCTGAAAAGCCTAAACCCTTAAACCTAAAACCCTAAAGCTAAACCCTGAGATGTGAAACTTAAAAACCTAAACCCAGAGACCTGAAATCTAAAAACCTAAACCTAAACCCTGAGACCTAAAACCTAAAAACCTAAACCTAAACCCCGAGACATTAAACCTAAAATCGTAAAGGTAAACCCTGAGGCCTGAAACCTAAAAACCTAAACCCTAAGGCTTGAAACCTAAAAACCTAAACCTAAACCCTGTGACCTGAAACCTAAAAACCTAAACCTAAACCCTGTGACTTGAAACCTGAAAACCCTAAAGGTAAACCCTGAGTCCTGAAACCTAAAAACCTAAACCCTAACACCTGAAACCTAAAAACCCTAAAGCCAAACCCTGAGACCTGAAATCTAAAAACCTAAACCCTAAGACCTGAAACCTAGAAACCTAATTCCCCGAGACCTGAAACCTAAAAACCTAAACCCAAACCCTAGTGCTAAGTCCTGTCACGCCATTCATCCCGGCGTGACAGGACCGTACTGCCACGCCAGTATTCATGGCGTGGCACTATTGTTGTCACGCCAACTTGCTGAACATTCCAGAGGCGATGCGGGAGAAGGGCTTCGATCTGGTGCTAAGTCCTGTCACGCCATTCATCCCGGCGTGGCAGACCATCTTACACATCGCATATGCGCGCGTGGCACTATTGTTGTCACGCCAAGTTGCTGAACATTCCAGAGGCGATGCGGGAGAAAGGGCTTCGATCTGGTGCTAAGTCCTGTCACGCCATTCATCCTGGCGTGTGAAAGTATCTAGGCCCCTAAAATCGTGTTTTGGTAATTAATGATTATATGTGATTATTGGACTAATGTGTTTATTGAGTATTTACAAGGTTAAGACCTCTTGGTGGGTTCAATGATAAAAAGCATGCAGGGTAAATAAAGATTTACATGATTGAAGACAAGTATAAGTAGATAGTGATCTTTTTGTATTTTACCGGTCTTAGAAGAAAAGGTTGGAAGACCGGATTTTAGGTTAAACGTCGTACTATTAAGAGGGATCATGACTAGTACCTTGAATACATGATCTTGTGCAATATGGATCAATTTAGGATCATGCATACATCTGGTTTTGTTTTCCAAAAGCCTTTGAGATAAGTGTCAAAAATCGGTCATACCGACGTCTCTCGGGCAGTTGTACTGTTTGGTGCGGTATGATCGCATGTTACTTGGCGATTCTACCGATTTATGAACTCCTCAGCCAACCAGGCGCTAATGCGGTACGACCGGCTCTCAGAGCGGTACTACCGCATTGCGGTCGTTCCGTTTTTTAGTTGGCGATTGTATAAAACCAGAACCGTTGCATTTCTGACTTAGAGCTCTCTGGGATAATCGGTCGTACCGATATTGAAAAGCGGTCGTACCGATCTGCGGTCGTTCCGATTCTTGTATGGCGGTACGTTTTTTACAGAGAGCATGTCATCTCGGTCTTTCTGGAAAACCCTTGGTTCGGTCGTACCGCTCCTCCGTGCGGTATGACCGGAGGTTGCG
The DNA here is from genome assembly GCA_036346255.1 of Ampelocalamus luodianensis. Taxonomy (NCBI): domain Eukaryota; kingdom Viridiplantae; phylum Streptophyta; class Magnoliopsida; order Poales; family Poaceae; genus Ampelocalamus; species Ampelocalamus luodianensis. The sequence continues at coordinate 33,121,572 of CM070619.1, forward strand.
GTCGTACCGCAAGATAGTTGGCGGTCGTACCGCAAGGGTTGTTCAACGGCTATGTCAGAGTCATTTATTGCCACTATTCTAACCGTTACAGTGCTCAGTCTTTGGTGCGGTCGTACCGCACCTTAGTTGGCGGTCATACCGCATTTCGGTATTTTTTCTGGTATGACTCTCCAACGGTCGTTTTTGTTGGTGGGTGGTATAAATACCCCCCAACTGCACAAGGGCAGTGTGCTAGACCACATTTAACATCCTTAGAGCCTTGTGCATTCACTCAACTCCTCAAATTCATTTGTTCACTCTTTGAGAGGTTGTTGAGCTCATTCAAAGTGCATTCATCATTCTAGTTGATCCTATTGCACTTGAGTGTCGTCAAGCGAAGGTCTTGGTTTGTTACTCTTGGAGTTTTGCCGAACTCCTAGACGGCTTGGCGGTGATTGCACGGTGATCTCTTCAAGAAGATTGTGAAGAGGCCCGGTGCCCATATTGTGAGTGGTTTGGTGTTCACCATCTCCGGAGAGGAGGAAGAACAACCAATAGTGATCGAGGAAAGGCTTAATACGTGGAGCCGGCTTGATTGGTTCAAGCTCCCTCAACGTGGACTAGTGAAGACCAGCAAGTCTTCGATACCACGGGAAAACATCGTTGTCTCATTGTGGTTATTCGTAGTCTTTACTCTTCCGCTTTTATATTTATAGCTTGATCTTTGTGCTTGTATTGCTTAGCTAGAAGTATAATTTGTTTAGACTAAGTTATTAATTAGCTTATCTCGTTAATTTGTTTAAAAGTTTAAAAACCTCCTATTCACCCCCTCTAGTCGGTTATCCTTGATCCTACAAGTGGTATCAGAGCTTGGTCTATCAATTTGTTAGACTTTACCGTCTAAGAGAGAAAGGATGGCTAGTGAGGGTATGCATATAGGAAAGACTCATTTATTTGATGGCTCAAATTATTCTTATTGGAAAATTAGAATGTCTATTTTCTTAAAAGCCATGAGTCCGAACATATGAAAAATTGTAAATGAGGGTTACGTTATGCCTCTTGATCCAACAACCCTCACGGTTCAAGATGAACGTAATGCTCATTTAGATGCTCAAGCAATGAATGCTCTCTTTGGTGCTTTGAACACGGATGAGTTCAATAGAGTGAGCAATTTGGAAACCGCTCATGATATTTGGACCACCCTCTCCGAAATTCATGAGGGCACATCCACGGTCAAAGAAGCCAAGTTGTATAGGCTTCGGATTAAATATGAGACTTCATAATGTTGCCAAATGAAAACATCACCGAGATGTATTCAAGACTAAACAACATTATAAATGAACTCAAAGGTCTTGGTACTAACCTTCTTGATATTGATGTTGTGCGCAAAATGCTTAGGGCCCTCCCGGATAAATATGAGACGTTGGTGACATTATTTCTCAACTCTCCCGAGTTGCCAAGAATGACACCAACCAGACTTTTGGGCAACCTCATCACTAACGAGCTATACAAGAAGGACAAGGAAGAGCTATTGGAATCATCTTCATCCAAGAAGAAAATTACCACTTTCAAAGCTAAAGCTGAATCAAGTGATGATGAGGATGAAGAAGAAGACTTGATGAGGAGTACGCTCTTCTTGTGAGGAAAATGAAGAAATTCATGAGAAGACGCCCACATCGAAACTTCAACTTCAACAAATTCAAGAAAGGGCAATCCTCAAGGGACAACAAGAGATATAGTAACATTCGTTGTTATGGATGTGATGAGAAGGGACACATAATCTCAAATTGCCCCAACAAGAAGGATGACAAAGATAAACCATTAAAGAAGAAGTAATTCGATGGAAAGAGTAAGCTTTTCAAAAGGCTTCACAAAGGGGGCAAAAATGAAGCTCACATTGGAGAGTGGGATTCCGACGAAGAATATTCGGATTCCGACTCCGAATCAAGTGATGAAGAGTCTCCTAAGAAAAGAGGACTTGTCGGCATCGCCATAAAGGAAACTCCGTCACTCTTCACGTCTCCTACATGCCTTATGGCGAAAGGAGATAAGGTAAAATCTATTGATAATGATGCTCCTTCATATGATGAATTAATGGACATGGTTGAAGATTTAAATGAATATATTGGAAAATAGAAATCAAAATTTAAAGTCTTAAAGAAAGAGTATATTTCTCTAAAAGACTCTTATGAGGAGCTAAAGGAAGCTTATGATTCTTTTCTCCTAAAAGATATAGAAAAATCTCATTCAAATATTGGTATTACTTGTAATTTAATGAATAAGATGCCAAGAGTAGAAAGTATGCCAAATGCTAAAACCATGTCTAGTATTTCTACCTCTTGTGATGACTTGCTATCCATATCTTGTTGCTCAAGTGATGATTCAATTATTGGCATGAATAATACGTGTGACCCTTTGCTAATTGTTGAAAATCATGAGCTAAAAGAGCAAGTCAACAAGCTAAGTAAGAACTTGGAAAGATGCTTCAAGGGTAAATCAACCCTTGACAAGTTATTAAGTAAGCAAAGGTGCTCATTCAATAAGGAAGGACTTGGGTATGTGCTCAAGAAAGGTAAGAAACCGGTAAACAAGCCTCCAAGGTTTATTAAGCAAAATGGTAAATATTGCAATAAATGTGGTAAGGTAGGACACATGTCAAATGTTTGTTTAAATATTAATGTTAAATCATATGGCATTTATGATTCTTGCTACATACTTAAGAAATCCATTGATGGTAAAATAATTGCAAGATTTATTGGCACTTCGATTTTAGGCGTTAAAAAGAATGCTATTTGGGTGCCTAAAGCCTTGGTCACTAACCTCCAAGGACCCAAACAAATTTGGGTACCTAAAAGAACTTGATTCTTGTTTTGTAGGTGAACTACAAGACCGGTGGAAAACATTGGGTGCTTGATAGTGGATGCACTCAACACATGACCGGTGATAGAAAAATGTTCACCACATTCGAGAACGTAAAAGGAAGTGACAAGATTACCTTTGGAGATAATAGTAAAGGAAAGGTAATAGGATTGGGTAAAATTGCTATCTCAAATGACCTTTCTATTTCAAATGTATCTTTAGTTGAATCACTTAATTTCAATTTATTATCCGTTGCTCAAATATGTGATCTTGATTTAATTTGCTCCTTCTCAAATGAAGGTGTGTCAATTTCAAGTGTAAAGGATAATGCTTTAGTTTTCAAAGGCTTTAGATTTGGAAATCTTTACTTGGTTGATTTTTCCTCAAATGCTTCATGCTTACAAACTTGTTTAATTGCAAAAACTTCTTTGAGTTGGCTTTGGCATAGAAGGCTAGCTCATGTTGGCATGATTCAACTTAAAAAGCTTTTCAAACATGATCTAGTTGTTGGTTTGAAAGATGTGAAGTTTGAGAAAAATCGACTTTGTAGTGCTTGTCAAGCCGGTAAACAAGTCAAGCTCTCACCCTTCCAAGAGTATCATGTCAACCTCTAGACCATTGGAACTCTTACATATGGATTTGTTTGGGCCAACAATCTATAAGAGTATCGGGGGAAATAGCTATTGTTTAGTTATCGTAGATGATCACTCTAGATATTCATGGGTGTTCTTTCTAGATGACAAGAGTGAAACCTCCGGAATTTTCAAAAGCTTTGCTAAACGGGCTCAAAATGAATTTGATTTCAAAATAAAGAAAATCCGTAGTGATAATGGTTCCAAGTTCAAAAATACTAAAGTTGAATACTTTTGTGATGAACTTGGAATAAAGCACGAACTTTCCACAACCTACACTCCGGAGCAAAATGGAGTTGTAGAAAGGAAAAATCGTACATTAATTGAAATGGCTAGGATAATGCTTGATGAATATAATACTTCCGATAGTTTTTGGGCGGAAGCAATCAACACCGCTTGTCATGCCATAAATCGTCTCTATTTGCATCGCCTTTTGAAAAAGACTTCTTATGAACTCCTTGTTGGAAGAAAACCGAGCATCTTTTATTTTCGTGTCTTTGGTTGCAAATGTTACATTTTGAAAAAGGGTGTTCGTCTTTCAAAATTTGCAAGTTGGTGTGATGTTGGTTTCTTGCTTGGTTACTCCTCAAATAGCAAAGCATATCGTGTCTTTAATCAAAACTCCGCTTTAGTTGAGGAAAGACACGATGTTCAATTTTATGAAACTAACGGCTCCCAAGAAGGGCATGAGAATTTAGATGATGTAGGTGATGAATTGTTAAGAAAGGCTATGGAAAATATACAAATTGGCGACATCAAACCGAAAGATGAACCGTCATCTTCTACTCAAGTTGAACCTCCTACCTCTTCCACAACAAGTCGAATTCAAGTGGAAGAAAACGACAATAAGGAAGATGATCAACCATCAAACCTACCACAAAGAATCCACAATGCAATTTCAAAAGATCATCCAATAGATCAAATATTGGGTGATGTAAGTAAGGGTGTTCAAACTCGATCTCGTGTTGCTTCATTTTGTGAACATTACTCTTTTGTCTCTTCTCTTGAGTCAAAGAATATAGATGAAGCACTTGAAGATCCGGATTGGATGATTGCAATGCATGAAGAGCTCAATAATTTCATTCGAAACGAAGTTTGGACATTAGTGGATAGACCCAAAGAACACAATATCATTGGTAAAAGATGGGTGTTTAGAAACAAGCAAGATGAGAACGACATGGTTGTAAGAAACAAAGCAAGATTGGTCGCACAAGGTTTTTCACAAGTCGAAGGTTTGGATTTTGGTGAAACTTTTGCTCCTGTAGCAAGGCTTGAATCTATTAGGATATTACTTGCGTTTGCATCATGCTTTGACATTAAATTATTTCAAATGGATGTCAAAAGTGCCTTCTTAAATGGAGAAATATCCGAATTTGTTTTTGTTGAACAACCTCCCGGTTTTGAAGATCCTAAGAATCCAAATCATGTCTATAAACTCTCCAAGGCGCTCTATGGTCTTAAACAAGCTCTTAGAGTATGGTATGAACGCCTTAGAGATTTTCTAGTTTCAAAAGGATTCAAAATTGGGAAAATTGATTCAACTTTGTTCACCAAAGTATTAGATGATGATTTTTTTTGTATGTCAAATTTATGTTGATGATATCATTTTTGGATCTACTAATCAAGACTTTTGCTAAGAGTTTGGTGATATGATGTCTAGGGAATTTGAAATGTCCATGATCGGAGAACTAAGCTATTTCCTTGGATTTCAAATCAAGCAACTCAAAGATGGAACTTTTGTAAGTCAAACAAAGTATGCAAAGGACTTGATCAAGAGATTTGGCATGGAAGATGCAAAACCTATCAAGACTCCCATGGCAACCAACGGTCATCTCGACCTTAATGAGGGAGGTAAATCAGTAGATTTAAAGCTTTATAGATCTATGATTGGTAGTTTACTTTATCTCACCGCATCTAGGCCCGATATCATGTTTAGTGTTTGCATGTGTGCACGGTTTCAAGCATCTCCAAAAGAGTGTCATTTAATGGCCGTAAAAGAATACTAAGATATTTAAAGCATTCCTCTAGCATTGGCCTATGGTTTCCTAAAGGTGCTAAGTTTGATTTAATTGGATACTAGGACTCGATTATGCGGGTTGCAAAGTGGATAGAAAAAGCACCTCGGGAGTTGTCAATTCTAGGAAGATCCTTAGTTTCATGGTCATCCAAGAAACAAAATTCGTAGCTTTATCCACCGCGGCTTAATATGTTTCAGCGGGAAGTTGTTGCTCAATTACTTTGGATGAGGCAAACTTTGATGGATTACTGAATTAAAATTGATAATATGCCTCTTTTGTGTGATAATGAAAGTGCGGTTAAAATAGCAAATAATCCGGTCCAACACTCAAGAACCAAGCATATAGATATTCGCCACCATTTCCTAAGAGATCATGTGGGCAAAGGAGATATTGAAATTAGCCACATCCGAACCAAGATCAATTAGCGATATTTTCACCAAGCCATTAGATGAAAGCCATTTTTGCAAATTGAGGAATGAATTAAATGTCATAGATTATTCAAATATTGGTTGAAACTTTGCCTCATGTGTTTTGAGTGAATTGGTGCTATTTGAGATTTTTTTTTTAAAAGTTTTCTTTTGAAACTTTATTAAGAATATCTATGCTTATAAAAACTATATTCTCTAATAGACATTAGTCTATGCATAATGATCCTTATTAATATTTATTTGAGTGTAAAACTAAGGATCATTTGCAAATCAATCTAATCTCAAAGAAATCCAGGACTGGTTCTTGAAGTCCCAGAAAAATCGGAACAACCGACGTTATATATGCGGTATGACCGTGTCTCGGTACGACCGACTTTATAACTATGGTTCTACCGCATTGCGGTACGACCGGTGGTTTGTTCACGGTCCAACCGGGCTGTCCTTTTAGAAGGGTTCTTTCATTCCTTGAGCGGTTCATCCGCAGTCCAACTGCATCATTTCCTTCGTTCCTCTCTCTCTCCTACCCGAAGCCGCGAAGAACACTTCCCCGAAATCCTTCCTTCCCCGGCGATTCCTTGCTCTCCTGCTCATCCTTGCCTCCTTTGAGGTCATCTCCTCAATCTCTCCAGATGCCTCGGACTCGAATCATGACTCGAAAAACGGTTGGACCTCCAAGGGGAGGAAAATCTTCATCTCAACCTCCGGGAGCTCGTTCGCCTGCAGCTCAGAGTTCAAAACCAACTCGAGGCAAAGGGAAAGGCAAAAGACCAGCAGAGGAAGATCCCGTGTCTGACACTGAAGAAAGCCTATCACTTGCAGAGACAGATTCTCAGACTGAATCAGAGTCAGAAGAAAACGCTCAGTCAGATGATTTGGGAACACCTCCGGATCCTCCCACAGACTTGAGATTGCTCTCATCTGATGAGTATGCAATCAAGCGACATGTGAACCAATATCTTTCCAGATCAGATTCGGTAAATCCAAGGTTTCACACAGCTTTTCAAGAACAAGTCTATGAGCGGTTTATGGACATCACGTAAAATTTACGAGATCACAAGTGGATTAAATGGGTTCACTTGAACAACTTAGACATATCAATGGTGTTTATCGGCTCTTTCATAGAGTGGGTCTTCATGACCTTGTGGCACTTAAACGTAACTATGATGATGAGTTGATCGTGCGCTTTATGCCACAGTGCATGTCTCCGCAGATTTGACTTCAATAAGATGGATATCAGTTACCAGGTATGTGGAGAGCACTAAAGAAGAATTTGAGAGAGTGTTGAGGATTCAATCCAGTTCTTGGGAGAAGATATTTGATAGTCCACTTTGCTTACTCACATGCAGGTTGATTATTATGACACTTCTGTCAAGTATAAGCTAGGTACTATTACTGGACTTAAGCCAGAACCTAGCATGATCAACAGAATCATTAATCACACTTTTTATCCCAAGAGTGGTAATTTTGATGCAGTCAGAGGACATGCTTGGAATATTATTGATCATATTATGAGAGGAACAAAATTTGATGTTGTGGATGTTATTCTCCAAGGCATAGTATCTTCCAAGAATGATAGGATTAAGAGGATATATTATGCTCCTTATATCATGGCATTGATTCTAAAGAAAATTGAATACCATGGTGGTTTGGGATCATTTCACAAGTCTTATCGACCTCGGGATGGTCTTCCCCCTCGTCGTGTTGAGGTTGAGGAGAATGTGGGTGAGGTCCTCATTGCAGCTCATCGCTCTGCCGAAGGTACACTTAATCGATTCTTCAAAATCAGTAGTTGATCCTTAGCAATTTAGAAGCAATGAAGACGGCTCAATTGGAATTTCAAATGAGACTCACTCAAAGTCGGCTCACTTAGAAGCAACTCGAATGATTTCTTTGATGAAACTCATAACAGGATGGCAATGTGATGGGCGCTTTTAATGATTTAGAAGAGATTTTGAGGACTCTCACGATTCTCTCGTCGTCCACCTTCATTCTCTCTGCACCTCCTCAGAGCTTCTACCCTTGGTGCCTCCATTGTCTGCTTCCTCCGGTCCAGTGGACCCGGCTCGAGACCTCCAACTGTGCGGCATCGCTTCTCTTCCATTCGAGCCACCACTCCACAGGATTCTGACCCTCAGGACCCAAGCCATCTGAGCTAGTGTTTTTGGTAGTTGTTGCCAAAGGGGGAGAAGGAGTGAAGTTGTGAGAAGGCTCTTTAGGAAGGAAATTAGATTTTGGGTTATGCTATTTATATCGTTTGTAATGACTTATGCTTTATGATCAAGACTTGAACTATCTTACTTATAATATGTGAAATGTGAACTTGAACTCTTGATACATGTTGTTAGTTTTTTTTTTCTTCTCAAGTTCATTTCATGCTAAAAGGAACTCCGCTAAATGTTAATTATCCTTACTTGTGCTTGCAAAATTACTTCTTTCCCATATGCACAAGTTTAGGGGGAGCTTCTTTTATTTGTCTTCAAAATCTTTCTCACTCTTTGGTTATGTTGTCATCAATTACCAAAAAGGGGGAGATTGAAAGTATCTAGGCCCCTAAAATCGTGTTTTGGTAATTAATGATTATATGTGATTATTGGACTAATGTGTTTATTGAGTATTTACAAGGTTAAGACCTCTTGGTGGTTCAATGATAAAAAGCATGCAGGGTAAATAAAGATTTACATGATTGAAGACAAGTATAAGTAGACAGTGATCTTTTTGTATTTTACCGGTCTTAGAAGAAAAGGTTGGAAGACCGGATTTTAGGTTAAACGTCGTACTATTAAGAGGGATCATGACTAGTACCTTGAATACATGATCTTGTGCAATATGGATCAATTTAGGATCATGCATACATCTGGTTTTGTTTTCCAAAAGCCTTTGAGATAAGTGTCAAAAATCGGTCATACCGACGTCTCTCGGGCGGTTGTACCGTTTGGTGCGGTATGACCGCATGTTACTTGGCGGTTCTACAGATTTATGAACTCCTCAGCCAATCAGGCGCTAATGCGGTACGACCGGCTCTCAGAGCGGTACTACCGCATTGCGGTCGTTCCATTTTTTAGTTGGCGGTTGTATAAAACCAGAACCGTTGCATTTCTGACTTAGAGCTCTCTGGGATAATCGGTCGTACCGATATTGAAAAGCGGTCGTACCGATCTGCGGTCGTTCCGATTCTTGTATGGCAGTACGTTTTTTATAGAGAGCATGTCATCTCGGTCTTTACGAAAACCCTTGGTTGGTCGTCATCGCTCCTGCGCGCGGTATGATCGGAGGTTGCGATCGCATCGCAAGATAGTTGGCGATCGTATCGCAAGGGTTGTTCAACGGCTATGTCGAGTCATTTATTGCCACTATTCTAACCGTTCAGTGCTCGGTTTTGGTGCGGTCGCATCGCACCTTAGTTAGCGTCATACCGCATTTCGGTATTTTTTCCGTATGACTCTCCAACGGTCGTTTTGTTGGTGGGTGGTATAAATACCCCCAACCGCACAAGGGCGATGTGCTAGACCACATTTAACATCCTTAGAGCCTTGTGCATTCACTCAACTCCTCAAATTCATTTGTTCACTCTTTGAGAGGTTGTTGAGCTCATTCAAAGTGCATTCATCATTCTAGTTGATCCTATTGCACTTGAGTGTCGTCAAGCGAAGGTCTTAGTTTGTTACTCTTGGAGTTTTGCCGAACTCCTAGACGGCTTGGCGGTGATTGCACGGTGATCTCTTCAAGAAGATTGTGAAGAGGCCCGGTGCTCATATTGTGAGTGGTTTGGTGTTCACCATCTCCGGAGAGGAGGAAGAACAACCAATAGTGGTCGAGGAAAGACTTAATATGTGGAGCCGGCTTGATTGGTTCAAGCTCCCCCAACGTGGACTAGTGAAGACCGGCAAGTCTTCGATACCACGGGAAAACATCGTTGTCTCATTGTGGTTATTCCTAGTCTTTACTCTTCCGCATTTATATTTCTAGCTTGATCTTTGTGCTTGTATTGCTTAGTTAGAAGTATAATTTGTTTAGACTAAGTTATTAATTAGCTTATCTCGTTAATTTGTTTAAAAGTTTAAAAACCTCCTATTCACCCCCCTCTAGTCGGTTATCCTTGATCCTACAGCGTGACAGGACCGTACTGCCATGCCAGTATTCATGGCGTGGCACTATTGTTGTCACGCCAACTTGCTAAACATTCCAGAGGCGATGCGGGAGAAGGGCTTCGATCTGGTGCTAAGTCCTGTCACACCATTTATCCTGGCGTGACATGACTCATTTGTCACGCCAGTATTCATGGCGTGACAGTAGCAACTGATGCTCAAAATGCATTCAGACTGAGTTCATTCCATCGACATTCGAACGCTCCCTGGAACTAGCAGATCTCGTAGGCTCCCCATATATATCTCAAGCACACTGAAGGTGAACAGAAACATAGTATTGTTCTCTGAAGCTCGATCGAACAGTGCTTGAATCCCACGTGGTATGACACCCAGATTTGTAGGCTTGCCTTCCTAATCCATATGGTAAGGATTGTAAGTAAATCGTCATTGGTAAGGATTGTAAGTAATTTACCTAAACATTCAACATCCGTCAACTCTCAATCGTCATTCCAACAATCATTCAAACATGAAATCAGTCATGTAATTCAACATCCGTCAACTCAGAAATTTAACTAAACATTCAACATTCGTCAACTCAGCAATTTCATTCAAACATAACCATACAAAGTTTATTTCCAGCAGTCATCTGATTTCATTCAAAATGAACTCTACAGATATGCATACACACATTCATTTCATCACTTGCGCTTTCGGTGCGCATCCGATCCCGGTGTGAACCTCGCTGGTGGGTGTTGGCCTCGCGTGCCCTCGACAACGTTTACGGAACTAATGTCCGCGCGGTCACGCCGTTTACGGCGTTGTGGCGTGGCCCGAGTCAGCTGCGTAGGGGACGGTGCACCATCTAGATCTGCGAGGTCCATCTCGTCGTGCAACGTAGCATCGACGTCATCCTCGTTTGCACCACCCTCCTCGTCCTCGCCAGCCTCGTCTGCACCACCCTCCTCGTCCTCGTCGGCCTCCGGGTCGGTCGAAGCGGATGTGGTCGCTCCCGATGTTGTAGCACGCGAGGAGCCACTCCGAGCGGGGTCAGGCTGCACGACTTCTCCCGCTGCCGCCGCGCAATTCATTTTTGCGGCCAATCGCCGACATCGACGGCGAACCATCTACAAGGTTAACCAAAAAAAGAATATTGTTAGCACAGTACAAAACACAGCAAGCCGAGCTACAAAAAATTGTTCTTATCTTCAGTACATGAACACATAGATGTTACAACGGATGACACGAAGGTAACTTTTATGTATCAGAGTTTGGTATGAAAAGGTATGAAAATGTTACCTCCACAAAATCCCTCAAGCGCTGGAAGCTCCCCTCTGAACCCTCGGGTAGCTTGAGGGCCTCGCCGGCCTCGTTGCATATGCGTGTGAGCTGTGTTCCCTACAAAATGGCCATACAAAGTAAATTATTCGTAATGTTGCTAAACTCTATAATAAATGCGGATTGTGTAGCATGCACATGAAAATTATCATATATAAAGAATGTCATCTTAGTTCACGAGGCACTCACGTAATAGGTGTTGATGGGGGCCCTCTCTGGCTGCGTGCTCGTCCGTGTGAACTCGTCATAGTCGTCCACGAGGCACTCCTCGGAAGAGTCCCCCTCCACTATGTCCACATCGGTCATGGCCGGTCGCAACCGGAGGCGCGCAACGTCGTGGAGCCACTGGAGGTATCGAACGAATTGAGCCTTCTGATGGATCGGCGGCGCGTCCTGGCTCTGATTCTCCCGGTCGTCCCACTTCGACAAGTAGGATTGGTGATAGGCGGCCCAGTCGGTGTGGCGATACCTCCGCCTTCGGTTCATCCTGCCACATCCACAATGTAATAGTTAGCATTTAAAACACTACGGAAGCGACAAAGGAATCGTGGTAGGTACCCTTACCCGTGAAGATTCAGATTGGTCGAGAACACCATTGGAGGGGCGGCCTGCAGCTTCCCAAACTTCCTCATCACCCGATGGGGCAAGTGGTACTCCACCGCATGGAAGAAGACTAGCGGTGAGAGTGTCATCCACAAGGTGCTGTCCCGCTTGCACATCTGGTTTAGCTCCATTTCGTCGACCTCACCGCGCGTGTATGGCAACCACGTGACCTGCACCAGATGTATAAAACTGCAGCGATAAAATCATAGTTCGAATAGCTACGAGGTATGTACTTGGTCTTGCGTGATGACGTCGAACTCGTTTGTATACGCGATGTACCGCGACCTCGGACGCCCAGTAGGTGCAACGATGGAGCTCCAAAGGTATGCTACCGTCGGTCCAGACGCAGGGTCCTGAAGGGGCCATGCCTGCAAGGAGATACATTTCAGTTGCATTTATATTGGAAGGCGACAGCTATGACGAATGGAATGAGTACTTACCTGTAAGGGAGCACGAGTGGGCCAACCTACAAGGAAACGCTCCCACATCCATACCTGCAGAAGGTATGTGCATCCGCCCAAGTTACCGTCCGCCCTCCTAGATCGGCATGCGTCGCACAAATGCCGGTACAGACATGCCAGTGTTGCGGAACCCCAACTGTAGGTCCCTGCCGTCGCAAAATCTGCCAAAATCGGCAAGTAAATCCAGGAGACGGCGTTCCCTGTACCGTCCGGGAAAAGAAAGGAACCGAGCAGGTGCCAAATCCATACCCGTGCGAAGCGGCGCACCGTGTTGTCATCTGCACCTGGCGGGCACACGTTGAAGTGCGCGCGTAGCCAGGATGCAAGCACCGCCGATGGCCGGTTGTTCCTCGTGTCGGCAGGCGGGTCCTCGGTTGAAACTCAAGCCACTCTCCCACCCGGTCTCGCCAACCCACGCTGTTGATGTCTCCAGACACTGCCACCCCGTCTATGGGGAGGCCGAGAATTATGGCGACGTCCTGGAGCGTGATGGTCATCTCGCCCGACGGTAGGTGGAAGGTGTGGGTCTCCGGGCGCCACCGGTCAACCAGTGTGGTAAGTGCAGCACCGTCCATACGGGGGAGCCCGTTGATCACTGTCCGCGCCAGAGCTAGTAGACCGGCTTGGCGGACATGTGGCTCGTACCGCTCATCCCAGCGTAGAGGGGTGTGGACGCGAGGGCGAAGCGGCTGGAGTACCTGCATGAGAGATATGCAAATGAATGAGTAAAACAAGAACATGGTAAACAAATTGGAAGCATGACCGAATAGTCGAGACTCGTCTCACCACACCCTCGTCGGCTGTGAGGTGCGCACGGTGATCGTCATTGTATTCTGTGAGGAGCAAGGCGTACTGTGCATGCTGCGACATCCTGCATTACAAGATAGGATTTTTGTAAGGTAACATGAGGTACAAAACATTATAGAAAAAACAAATGAGCGACCTGTACCAATAAAAAACAAAAAATTTCGCATAACGACAACAATGATTACCTCAAGGGGGCGGCACACGCGTGCGGCGCCGCCTTACCCTACGCAGCTGGGAATTCGCGGTCACGTGCTTTGCCCTGGTGTGTCCGTGTTTGTGACACTCCGAGCACCTGTTGCTTATAGTGGCGTCGTCGAAGTCCCCAAGACAGTACATGTCCTTACCGCCTTGCTGTGAGAGGTCCATGTCATTACGAAGCCTCTTCCTCTTCCTTCGACCGCGCCGCGTACTCATCAGTTCTTTGTCGGGATTGTATTCCTCCCCCACGTACGGTGGCCAATGCGACAGATCAAGGTAAGGCTCGAATCTTTTCTCCCAAGTCCTCAACGTGGCTGCCTTCGAGAATTCTTCCGCAATGAACGTGTCAGAAAGGTAACTTACGCCACGCACATGACAGGCGGTGACGACGTGAGAGCATGGGACATGTAACAAAGTCGGGACCATGCAAGTGCAGTTCCCCGCTGTCAGGTTCACTCTATGGTTTCGGTCACCATAACGCTCGCCCCCTATCGATGTGCCCCCGGCTGCCCGGACGGCGTATATGTGCAAAGTGGGATCGTATTCTTCCGCTTCTTGATTGCATGACTCAGCGATAGCAAGGTGCTTGGCAGCTGCCGCACCCCAACGGTGGCCGGCGTTGTACGCATCCCTCGCACGAGTCCACCGATCGACAAAGTATGAGTTGGACTTCCGAAAAGAGTACTCCAAGATAGCCGAAACCGGCATAGCACGGATGCCCTTAATAACGTTGTTGAATACTTCCGAGATGTTCGTTGTCATCATGCCATACCGACAGCCACCTTCATCGTATGCCTGTGCCCACTTCGTCTTCTGCTGCAAGACCTCGTCCAACCACTTATTACCTCGTTCGTTGGTCAGTCCCCTAAGCTCCGTCAACTTGACCTCGAAGTCCCTCTTCTCTAAACATCCGCACAACAGCTTGAACTTTTTTTTGTGAGATCTTCCCTACTGCATTGCTTATAGAAATTAGCAGCTAAGTGACGCATGCACCACCTATGCAAGACATCCGGTGTCGTCTGATGCGCTCTTAACAGCGTTCGAATCGCGGTGCACGTCAGAGACGATGCAAACAACCCGTCCGGGCCCAACGAGGCGTGAGCGAACTAAATCCATGAACCATCCCCAGCTCTTATTGTTCTCACCCTCTGTCAGTGCGAATGCTAATGGAATCAGCTGGTCCTCCACATCAATACCAACGGTGAGCATCAACGCACCATAGTACTTCCCGGTAAGGAACGTGGCGTCAACTGATATGACAGGCCTGCAATGCTTGAAGGCCTCTATGCATTGGCCAAAGGACCAATACACCCTCATAAGGACATGTTTCATAACCCCTCCATCGCGTTCCATTCGATTGTCGTGCCAAGGATAAAACTCCATACCCGGATTCTTGGCTTGCATAGCGGTTAGGATTCGAGGAAGCAACCCGTAAGCCTCCTTCCAATCACCCCACAGTAACTGCATCGCTCTCTGCTTGGCCCTCCATGCTTTCCCGTACTTCACGCGGTACTTAATGAACCCAAATATAACCTCAATGAGGGTGGCGATGGTCACATCAGGATCGACACCCACAACCTCGATAATACGTCTTGCAATGAAATTAGCGGTCGCCTTAAGGTGCTCCCCCGACACTCGAGCAGTCCCACAAGAGTGAGGTTGCTTCACGTTCGCGATTTTTCATTGTTTGTCCCTAGTTTTGCGGCCCCCATACCTTCCATCCGCACCCCCTTTCGCACCTCACGGTGTACCTCTTGTTCACATCGGAGTGTGTCACTACGAACGGACGATGGTGCCGCACTGAGTATTCTTGCAGCCAAACCTTCATGTCCTCCAAGGTTGGAAACAACATGTTCTCCCGTATTATGTCAGTCTCCGAATCCGCAATGCCATTCCTGCTCTTCAACCCGTTAGCACAAACCGCCTTATCAGCCATACTAACATCATCGAATGTGTGCACCAACGGGACCTCACCCATAACACTGCGAAGAACCCGCCCTTCCTCAGAGGACAAAAGCGGTGCGACAGCCTCATTTTCGGCCGAGCTCCATCCTTCGTCGGAATCCACTCCACGGGTTGTTCCCTCACGAAACAACTCCTCCTCAAGCTCGTTGTTCATTACAGCACCATTAAAATTAGTCACAGGGTCAATAACATGTTGCAGGGAAGAAACAGGCAAATCCACCGATAATGCATGGGCAAGGTTGGTAGGACTGACGCTAACGAATTCAGCCGAAGGTTGCTCCTCCATTGGGGGGCCTCCAGAATTATGGACATCAAGGTCTAGTTCCTCCGTGTTGCCATTCACCACATCCAAATTGTCTGGCAAATCCTCAACAACGTTGATTGTTCTCTCCACCGCCACTTCCAATGAACGGACCTGGGATACGAGCACAAGATCTTTGTATGTGTCCCAATCATTGTCGGACAAGATTGGCACCAAACATGCGTGCACCTTACAACCCACACCAGCATCATATCGCCCCTGCAGTCAGACAACGACCCCAGGCTCATCCCATCGAAATGTCGACTTTATCCTACTCTGAAGAGTTCAAAAGTCCGATGATTCGCGAAACAAAAGAACGGTAACTTCCATGCCACTGAAGTCGACATCACTACCCGTTTGGCTAATCGGTCCACCGGTAAATACACGTACAACTTTATCCATCTACATCCAACGAAATATTGCAAAGTCAGTACCGCATTCCATATGTATGAAATATCGCAATCAACATTGCATATAACAAAAGTTGCGCAGTTCGAAGGTACAAACTAATGGTTCATAACAACTTTATTGTAGTTTTGTGATCTATAACTCTCATATTTCTGTAGAAGAGACTAACGCTTTATTGAGATGTGTTAGGCCATACACAGTGGACGAATAACACCAAGAAACAATGAGATGCAAAAAGATCAAAATTCTACACTATCCGAGTCTCTCGTGCTCAGTCACGCTCGAGATCCCGTTCTCGAGACCGCCCAAACCACGTGTTTGGGACCGCTCAGAGCTTGCCTCCGAGTGCGACCTACACTACCCTGGATCCACGTGCCCAGGTATGCTCGAGATCCCGTTCTCGAGACCGCCCAAATCACGTGTTTGGGACCGCTCAGGGCTCATTCCTGAGTACGCCCAGGACTTCGCTCTGGTACGCGAGCTTCTGCACTTTCGGAATGCCACGAACCACTCGTTCGGAAAATCTGATATGCAGAAAGGAGATAAGTCATATTTGATTTCTATAGAGGTCTTTTCTATAGAATCCTTCCTACAGTGATTTATTAACCAATGGACCAAAAGATCCTTAAACAATAAGTAAGATGTGAGAATCATATGGATAAGGCAAGGGCATAGTGGTCATGTGCATAGCCAAGAGAGAATGCCCAGCTAAAGCCTTCCTTACTTAAGCCATTTTTCCCCACTGCTAACACAAGCATCATTCATTTGGTTCGCAACCAAACACCAACAAGCAAGAGCAAGAGCCCAAGCAAAGCTATCACAAGCCAACACCACCATTTCTCCCCACTGCCTCTCCACAAAACTAGCACAAGCAAGCACAAGCCAGCATCACCACCACCCATTACCACCTATACGTGTTGCTAAAGCCAAATAGCTCAACAAAAACTATATATGCACAGAGGGTCTCCAACATTAACCCAACATGAAACCCTAGCAATACTAACATTCCTTCCATATCCATGCCCACAACCCTCATCCTCCATCATAGGGCATAAGACGAACCCACAAGCAATATCATACTCTCAACATTTCAAATCACAGAGCAAGGGGATGAATCAGGGAGTAGAGAGGAAGGGAGGTTATACCTCAGTGCCCGGGGGAGGGGAGACCGGTGCGGGGACAAGGTCGGCGGCCCGGGAGGGAGGCGCGCGGAGGAGGCCGCGCGGGAGGGGACCGGCGTGGGGACGAGGCCGGAGCGGGAGGGGGCGCCGTGGGGTGGGAGGGGGAGGCCGCGCGGGAGGGGACACCGCGGGAGGGAACAACGGCCAGCGGCGCGAGGACCGGCGCGGGCCGGATGCCGCCACGGGGAGGACGACCGGCGCGGGAGGGGACCACCGCGGGGACAACGCGGGTGCGGGGGAGGGGATGGCTCGGGGGAGAGGCCGGCGCGGGAGGGGACCGGCGCGGGGGAGAGTCCGGCACGGGGGGCGGCATCGCGAGGACAGGAGGGGGCGGCGTGCGCTAGGGTTTTGCTGTGAGTGAGAGATAAGAAAAAACGAAGAACGGGAGTATAAGTCGCCACTGTCACGCCAAACCTAATGGCTTGAAAATCCCACCTTGTCACGCCATGTACTATGGCGTGACGGATGCCACGCGAGCCCTCCACGCTGACACGGCGCGCGGCCGAGGGCTAGCGTGGCATGTTTTGTCACGCCGCTCATGGTGGCGTGACAGTACGCTTTGGCCACGCCACGGGTGGTGGCGTGATCAAGGGGTCAGATTTGGAAATAAAGTTCGCGAGGGATTAACTTTAAAATATTAATAAAAAAGGATTAAATAAAAAAAATTTCTGTATGTGTGCTGTAAGCTGGACCATGGGGTCTAGAGGGGGGATTGTACTCGTCCTGGATCCATCGATGAAATGAATTGACGTCTATTCCCCATCCTGTGTTCTTCTCGTCCCCGTTCCCTTCTCTATTGCTCATCCCAGTTCTCTCCAAATTACCTAAATTTACCTCAAATACTGCTACTGGTTTGTGTGATTCCATCTCTCATGAGGTCGGGACATAGCAACAACTTACTGCTGGATGCTATCAACTGAGCTATTTTGATCCATTGTTGCAATGTTTGTTTAGTTGCTCATGGGCGAACTGTTAAATAGGAAATGAAACGGCAATTTCATGGGCGTACTGTTAAATATTTTGCAGCTATATATGTATGAAGCTGAACCCACTGTGTATCTGAAAAGGTGGAATGCATGATAGATTTGACGATTTGGTAAGCTGAAAGTTTATGCAGTCTGCAGTGCAAATGAAACTGGATATTCTCATGATAACACAGTGAATTTATTATATGTTAAATATCAGGGAACATTTTGACGTGGCTATAGATACCACCCGATTTCAGCCTCCAAGCTTATGACTAATAAGGACTAGTTTATGAACCTGTCAAACTAATGCAGAAGTTTGTGGGTATATGTGAAAAACTATATATCTTGCTTCATTCGTTTAGTGCCCTACCACACTTTAGCATGCATTTGAAATCCATTCGAGTCGGTTGCGACGTCTACCACTACCTCCATTCAACGAAATCGCGGTATGGAAAAAAAACTGAGTACCAAAAACCAAGAATGCACCTTTAATGTGCCCTACCTCATTTTTGCGTGTATTTGTAATACGTTTGGATCAGTGTGAAATATTCCAAAACGACAGGTTGCCACGTGTACCATAAGCTCCAATGGACGAAATCGAGATACAAAAAGAAATTGAGTGTTGAACACCCAAATACACCTCTAGTGTGCGCCACCTCACTTCGACGTGCGTTTGGAATCTCTCCGAGTTAGTGTGAAACTTTCCTCGACAACGAGTTGTGACGGCTACCATAAGCTCCACTTTATAAAATCGAGGCACAAAAATAAAATGAGTGCCAAATCATGAGGACCCGGTTTATTATGCATCTTGTTTAACCATCCACTTGGTCCTAACGGTACAAATCAAATAAACCAAGCCTCGAGATATGTATACTTCCTGTGCGCAAAAGATACACACCGTTACAAAATCATGCATCAATTCCATTCATACACATAGAGCGAAGCAAAAGCAACAAGCTCAAAGACATAGATAATATAAAGAGAGTTATTACAAAGAGAGGCCGACCGGCAAAAGTCATACAAATAAGTAAATACATAGCGGAAGAAAAATGACCATAAGATGGCGATAAACAAAAGCCAATCGGTGTGCCTTTACCCACAAGGCAACCAACCGGACCGCTAAGCTAATCGTCCTGCAGGCAGCGCGCAACACAACTCACAAAAGTGAGGCCCTTGGGGCTCACCTTCTTCCTCTGCAACAATTAATATTAAGCAAAGCGATGAGTACAAAACTTGTTTTTGTACTGCAAGACTGACGTGTGAGATATGAACTATAATTAACTACATGCAAGCTTTATTTAAGTGGATGAGGCTCGGACTTATTTTCAAACAAAGCAAGTTTTCATTTGCAATAGGGTAATAGATTCAAAGCAAGTTTGCAATTAACTTTTATTGTTCAAATAAAAGAGAGACAATAATAACAATAGATATAGAACAACACCAACCTAGAAGTGACTAACCCATAGTCACCACAACAATAGTATGAAGTACCCTTCATACCACCCGTATCAAGTTTAAGTTTTAAAAGGTTGTAGTCTAGTTCTTGTGGGAAATAACCAAGCGTGTCCATAACCTAGACGAGGCTATTCGAATAGTTTTAACCTGCGCGGGTGTACCAATGTACCCACACGATGAGACCGCCTTTCCACGTACCACGGTTAGCACACTTCCTTTGGTATGCGAGGCATGGCTAAGTCTAACAAGGCGCTTTCAATGGACGATGCTAATTAAGAGCCGCAACCACGGAGAAAGACACATTAGACAGCCTAACCGCCTGCTAATGCTCCTCCAACACCACAAACAAGAACACACCCACCGACCACTCATCATTAACACCTCCAAAGTACTTAGTCAAGAGAGGTTCCATATCCCCTCGTGTGGTTAGCACGCAATAATTGCTTGGATCAATGGCACAAGTAACTCGGTCCTTAGGGACTTAGGCACCATTCAATCACACCCAACAGATCACCCAACATACCATTGTGCCCAAGCCAAGATATAATTTTTGTTTTCGCTTTTGATTTGCAAAATGGTAAAACACAAGGGTTGGACATAATGGAATAATAATAGTATTTGTGTGATTAAGATCACCGACTAAGTCGATGATCGCCCAATGCTACCGATACTAGGCATGGCTAAGCAATATTTATTCGGGATCTACTAAGTGACAAGAGCTCATCCAACGAACTCTAATCACAGCAAATAACCTAGGCTCGGTAGTAGAGGATACTTATTTACCTCACATTATGCAACTAGAGGATTAGCTAATCAATTTAACAACAAATTAGCAATGCATACATAGAAGTTAAACAAAATATTAGACTTTAAAAGTAATGGGATCAAATGGAAATGATCAAACTGCTTGCCTTCTTGCTGTTGCTCAATTTGTTGCGGAGGTTCGTTCTCGGGTTACCGCAAATGTGAAGCCTAAGCGAAGAGCGAAAACAACCAATAAGGCGAGCAACACTTAAGCGAAAGAGCAAGCAAAATTTATCCAAATGCATGAAATTTATACACAAGGTAAAATACTAACATACCTAGACATAGAAATTGGAAAAACCTAATTTGGATTTGTGGTGCAAAAGATATCCCCTAAAAACCTATTTTCTACCATAATTAGCACTGTAGCAAAAATATTTTCTAGAAATATTTTGGAGCTGAAATTTTTAGGGTGGCTACCTACTGGTGTGGTGATAACCCATATAAAATTTCAGGTCATTTGGAGTCATATTGAAAGAGTTATGATTTGTCTAAATTGTTTAAGTTATTAAACTAAAATATGACCCTTATGATTTCTAAAAACAGAGAAATTTGTGAAACCAATTTTCCTAGCAAATACACTATAAGTGGAAGCTAATCCAATTGGATTCATACAAAATGATCTATAGATTAAAAGTTATGCATTTTACAAGTTTGCAAAGTTCTGAAAACATTATTAAGTTCATTTGTTTACTATTTTTGAAAATGGTTTTCCAGGTTTTATCATGGTCTCCAGTTATTTTTCTATTTAAGTTCAAGTTATAAGGAAGCTAACAAAATTGGAATCATCTAATTTGGAGCTAAGATGACAAAGATATGAAAATGACAAGACCCTAATGTTCTTCCGTTTTGGACTTGGCACTCTGGGACTTTCCTAACACCGGAGGCGTGGGCGAGTGGGAGCCGTCGATCTCAGATCGGACGTCCCGGTTGAACCCGGCGACACGAGCACCGCAGCGCGCAGAGAGGCGGCGATGTGGAGAGCTGAGGCCATAGATCTCTAGATCGAGCGACCCATGAGACACGTCGCCCCGACACGGAGCTCGCGCGACAACAGAAGTTTCGAGCGCTGAGCTTGCTCGCGCTCGTCGCCGGCGAAATCGCCATGGCGGCGCGGCCAAGGGCCAAAGCGGATTCTAGCACTATTGCGCACTGATGGCACCGTAGCGAGGCCAATGGTGACTGACGCTGGCGGCGCGTGGCGAGCGGAGGGTGCTAAGCACCAAAACGAAACGACGATATGGCTAAGCTACGCGCAAATGGGCGGTGCAAAAGCTATGCGTGGTCCTATGGACTTAACGCGACCAACCGAGTCCAAGCGGTAGCCGCGGCGAGGCGGAGGCTAACGCGGCGGCGGCGACCAAACAGTGAACTATGGCTACGGTGCGGCCAAAAGCTAAGCGGAGAAGCTTAAGCTCACGGAGGTTCACCAAGACGATGACGGGGTTGGGGTGGGCGAAGGATGATCGAGCAGCCCGGCGACGAAGTCCCACGGCGATGAGAAGAGCTTCGCCGTGGAGGGTCAACTGGGCCAAACTAGCAACACGGGTGGTACCATGAGCTTGCGATTACACGAGAAGCTCCAGGAGGCGGTATTGGGAAATGGGGTCTTCACCAAGAGAAGAAGAAGGGGGCACTGGCGGTCGCGAGCTCCAAAACTCAATCCCGCTGCCTCAGAGAGAAACCCAAAATAGAGTGAGGTTAAGCACCACAGAGGTAAAAGGAAGGAGCGGGAGGAGGAAGAATCGGCGAGGAGCCACTGGAGCACCGTCGGCGGCAGAGCTCAAGCTCGGCAATGGCGGAAATGGGCGTTGGGGTGGTATGGGCTCGCTCAAGCTCGAGGGTGCAAGAGAGAGCTGGGGAGAGGAAAGGAAGCCAACGGAGGTGACCGGGGGCTTAAGTAGGCTCGAGAGCACGAGCACCGTTGCTCGCGCTCGGGTTCCTGCTGCGCTTCTGATCGCGTGGCGGCGGGAGCGATTGAGACGCGACTTCAAACGGGCGGTGGAGTGGCGGGCATTTAATGCGCTGCAGACACCGTTGCGAGTCGCCGGATGGGACAGCACGCTGCGCGCCACGCGGCTCCGCCATGGCGCTGCGCGCCCGCGGCGAGGAAGGCGGCGACGACCAACCGTCGATTGCATCAAGGGTTAGCGTCGCGATCGCGTTGAAACGGCATCGGATGGCGTCGACCGCCGATTGAAATCCAACGGTGAGAATCATAGGCAACCGGAGTTGTCCGAATGCTTACGAATGAGAGCCGTCCGATGGAGATCTAACGGTGATGACGCGCGCGCCGCTCGACAGCGCCAGAAATGCGCGATTAAGTTGGCTCGGTCGAGTCAAGTGACTTCGAGCGAGCGACTACTCACACCGAGGAACAAGCAAACCAGCTTAGGTTTTGATTTTTGAACTGAAACTTTGAGGATTTAATTGAGGCGTCAAATCAACTCCAAAATTTATGAAATTTTAACTGGAGCTTCTGACTTAAGGATTAACCTTCCATAAAATTTTCAGAGATTTTTGTGCACTGAATTTTTCTCCAGAAATTCCAGAAAGGTGATTTGAGAGGTTTGACCAAGGTTTGACTTGCCTCTAAAATATTTCAAATAATTTCCAAAATTTATGAAATAATTCAGAGTGTTACCAAGCAACCCTAGAGCCCAGAAAATTTATTACCAAGGGTTTGACATAGGATTTCACCTGAAGGTTTTGACTTGAGATAAATGAGGATTTTGATTTTGAATTTCCCAAAATTCCTTTACAAGAATTTCAGAAAAGTTTCAAGAGAAAAAGGATGAAGGAAAAGTTTTAATTTACCCTCATTTTATTACATTTGAAACACAAGCCAAAATGGGGATGTTACACAAACACCAAGAATGCACTTCTAGTATGCCATTATAACATTCCAATTTTCAGGAGCTTTTGAAAGTTTTCAAAATTTAAAAATAACCATTTGGTCTTTATGAATTCCTAAAGCTTAACTTGATATTTTGGAAATTGAAAGCAATTTAATATGAATTAATCAAACTTCAACTAATTCAAATTTGGGTTATTCTAAGTTATTGGAGTTCTCTCGTATTTAAACCTGTAACAGCCTTAGTTTTATGGAACAGTAATAAAATGCTTTATGAACAGTAATGAGATGTTGTTCATAACATCACTGTTCATTTTTATAAATTAGGCATTATGTTACAAATTAAAATCTTCATTTTCTAGCCAAAATCCAAAACCTATTTGAAGTTTCAAGGAAATACAAGTCAGAGCTTGTATTATGATTGGAAAATGTTTTTATCCAATACCACATAAGTTATCTGGGCCAAAAAAATAATTCTTGTCAAATTTTCATAACCTATTCTGACCTTAGCAAAAATTTCTTGCTATTAAACAAACCTATATAGTGCATGTGACCTATTTTTGTATTTTAATAAAAGAAACTATGGATTTTATATTTTATCTGGGATTCATGGCATCCCAGAAGTCTTCCTTCAAAATTTCATATTTTTACAAATTTGTTTACTATTTTTAAAGCCCCAGTCAAACTTTTAGAGCTTTAAAAGGAGTTGGTCAATTCTCCCGGTCTAAACCTAACCCCTGGTACTGTAGCGACTCGAGCCCAATAAGGTTGGATCCAACCCGGTGCAGTTGGTTCGGCTCGGTCACGTTCGGGCGCGAGCCCAACACTATACGTGACGTGAGCCGTCGATCTCCAAGCGAACGGGCGAGATGTGCGAAGCCGCGTAGGCTATCCACGTACGCGAAGCAATCTCCACCGTCGGATCGCAATCCAACGGCATCCGATCTTGATTCAAGATCCTATCGTGCCTCAAACCTCAGCCGTCATATCTCAATGGACGAGCCGGATTAATTGGGCCGTTCGGGTCATTCCGTAGAGCCAGTCCATCTTGGCCGTTGGATTTTCAATAAGCGGGCCAGATCTAGTGGGCCGTTCGGGTCACCCGAGCACCACATTGAATCTGAGCCCTTGGATCTAAATCGGGCGATCGAGTGTGATTGTGCCGTTCGGGCCATCTCGATGATCCACGCAATCATGACCGTTAGATCTAGATCCTGTGGTACGCCATTTTCGGTCAAGGGCATTTTTAAATGGTAAAAGCCGAGATGAGCGTGAGCCATTGGATCCTCAATCAACGGACCAGATCTTGTGGGCCGTTCGGGTTGCCCGAACGCACCACTCAACCTCCACCTTTGGATCCTGATCGGACGGACCGCATCCATTGGGCCGTTCGGGTCACCGGACTCCTCTTCAATCTCCACCGTTGATCTTAGATCCAACCGCGCCGTCCTTTTCAATTCAAAATTCAAAGGCGCGCATTAAATTGCGACCGTTGGATTTAAATCCTACGGTACCCTTTCGAGCCGCGTGCGCTTAGGGCCGGATCTTGATATGGCCGTTAGATTAGAATCATGCGGTCCATATTGAAAGATACCTGTTGTATGTTATTTGTCCATCTTATCGCCGTTGTCCATTTCCAATCGAACAGTGCCAATGTTTTGAGCTTACGGTGGGATGTATTGTCGTATTTTGATGCGGCCGACAGTGGGGCCCGCTTGTCAGCGACGCCTCTCTCTTCCTTCTCGCACCTGTACATCGCCTCCGACTTCGTTGCGGAGAGGTGGTGTTCCGCCGCGATTTTGGCAAATCTCTTCTTAACACCTGGCACCATATTGCCACCGCATCCACTCTAGAACCCTCTCGATTGCTCTAGAGGTTCAAACCCTATATAAACCCTAGCTTTTGAGCTTATCCACCATTGTTGACCGAGAGAGCTTTCTTCATCTTTTCCTTTCCAGTGAAGCATCCCTGGCTCTCACTTCTTGCTTATTCCTCTTGGTGCTTAATTCACTTGGTAATGTGAGTTTTGGGCATCATATGTAGGTAAAACCGTGCTTTTGTTCTCTGTCGACTTGAGCCAGTTGAAGCACCACTTCGGTGAAATCTTGCTCGGTGAGCTATGCCGTCCATTCTTTCCATCATAAGCTTCTTTATGATCACAAATAACTTACTAGAGGATTCACTTGTGCATAAGCAACTCCAGTCTTACTATAACTGAAAAGTTTCTTTTATAACTCTTCGGTCTTTCATATCATTTTCAAGCTCTAGGGTTCCATGTTATCTTTTAAGCTTAGTTAGTTCTTAGCTAAACCCTAGTAGCATAAGCAGTTGTTCTTTTGATTCTTAATGCCTTCTACTTAGCTTTGTAGCAAAGATGCGCTGTCACCATTTGTTGTCGTAAACCGCAACCTCTGTAATTTTGATAGTTTTACATGTCGACCCATTAGGGTTAGTCTAGGTATTATCTACTCTAAAGATCAGATTAAGCTTCAATTTAGAATCTTTTACGTAGTACATTTTCAATTAACCCAAATCTACAATCACTTACATTTCCAATTCTTTTCAAAACCTGAAATTATAACTTGAACCTAAACCCTAATTCCTGACAATTAGTGGCAGTAGAGGGTAATATGGGTTATTTTCTTTATTGGGGTAGATATAGTTTAAGCATGTTGTTAACCATGCATTACCATCTTGATCATACATTTTCTCTTTATCTTTTACTTGCTGTCAGTTCTTGTGTTTATTGGATGCTATTGTTTCTTTTAGAATCTGGTTGTTCTGAAGTAATTGAGTCCAACTCTGAACCATCAGCACCTGAACAAGAAGTTTATTATTACCAAGGCAAGCATCCTCTCTGCATCATGTTGATCCCAAAGTTTTGCACTATAGATCTCCAAAATACAGTGATAACTGTTGCATGCTAATTTTCTAAAAAGCAATTATGATCTGTTAGTAGATAGTTATAACCTAACATTGTGGCTCACCTTAAATTTGACCATACACTCAAACTTAGAGTAGTGCTATATACTACGACATTTAATTTCAGAAATTTGCTTAGCCATGCAGTCCATAGAACGTTAGTGTTTGGCAAGACTATCTTGTCAAACATGGGAGCAACAAATGAATTTCAGTCATTTAACTCTTTGTTCAATCTATTTAAATCAGAACTAAATTTAAATTTTGTTTGATCTGGACAAGAGGATGCTAGTGATGGTGCCTTCGTGCACGAGATTGGGAAATGTGGTGGACTTGTCTAGACCAATTAAGGACTGAACTCTGACTATTCATTTCAAGCCCCAACGTACTTCCACACGCGGTGTATGGGCGCTGTTTGGTTAAGTAAAGGGTTAATGCTATTGAGTTGGAAAATAGGGGAGTAAGGACATGTGTATTGATCTCATATGGCATAGATGCTTAAGTCTTCGGGCCGTGTCTTATGCCTTGTGAGTTTTTATATCAGTATCAGATGTTCTTAGAAGGGTGAGGACGTAGATGCGTTCCATCACATGTACGTACCTTAAGGGTTCCAATTGCGATCTAGCATGTGTAGCGAACACAATTTGTATTTCTTTTGATTGGGTCGGCATTCCTGGCGCAACATGTGTGCCCCGGTTAAGCAGATGCTATCAGTCGTTGTTTAAGCGGGATTAGTTCTCACATGGGTTGTCCAACTCAATATCGTCAACTTGTTGAAAAATACCAAATCTTAGTTTACCCGACCGGCATACCAAAGGTTGTGTGCTATTATTCCGGAGGCTTACGGGCTAACTAAGTTGTGTGGGTAAAGATGTACACACCTGTACTATTAAAACTATTCGAATAGCCGTGTCTGCGGTCATGGACGACACTTGAGTTGATGTCACCTGTATAGATTTTGATTTCAACTAATGTTTGGGTTCTGGTTTGGCATGAGGGAATTCATGCAATGTTTTTGTTGGTGGTGAACAACCACTCCAATGATGTTACAGTTTAGATTTAAATTTCATTTACTTACTGTTTTAGTCCAATTTGATTTATTAAATTGCTTTATCAAAACTTAGCAATTGTAGGTTAAGATGTATTGCTTTATGCAAAATTGAGCCATTATACCTTTCTATTGTGACTTTAAGCATATACAAATTCTAATCCTTTGAATAGGTTCTATTAAACACTTTCTTTTAATAGTTTGTGTAAGTCTTGCGAGTACCTTTTGTACTCAGGTGCTTTCACCATTTGTTGCATGTGAGGATGGTTATCTGTATGAGATGTCCGTTAGCCTCGATCAGGGTGACGCTAACGAGTGAAGCTATTTCTTTCCTCCACGCAATAGCCTGCGGGTGATGAGGCCATTGGTGGCTTTTGCTATTAATCTTTTGCTTTCGCTGTTAAACTTTGTTAGTGACCCTGAGTCACTTGATATTGTAGTACTAAACCGAATTGTAACCTTCTGTTTAATTATGTAAATGTATGCCTTGTATGTGTATGATGCAATGTTGTTTAAGGATATATGTGCAATGGTCACTGATCTTGGGAACCATTGTAAGACATATATCCGGGAACCTAAATATTGGATTTGTTACTTGTTAAATTTATACTTCTAGCATGATCTTTAATGAGGGAATCGAACTGTTCCTTAATTAAGAATTATGCTACAGTATAATTTTAATTCAGCACATTTCCAATAATCTGGGGTCCTCACAAAACCCCCCTTCCTTTGTTGTTCCGAATTCCCGTCGGCCTGCTTCTTTTCCCTGCCCAGCCTCTTGGTTTCGACCGCCTCTCGGTTTTGACCACCCTTTTGGTTTCGACCGCCTCTCGGTTTCGACCACCCTCTTTGTTTCGACTGCCTCTCGATTTTGACCACCCTCTTGGTTTCGATCACCCCCTCGGTTTCGACCAGCCCCACCTGTTAGCCCCCTGCTCACCTTCTCTTGCCTCCCTCTTTTTCCGCAGCGACGTGCACATGCCGTCGTCTCTGCAGTGACGTGCGCATTAAATGCTATAGTCTCCGCAACGACGTGCGTATTAAATGCTGTTGTCTCCGCTCCACCGCATTTTTTCCTCCCCCTTTCTCACACCACTCCATCTTGTCGCCTGGTCCTTCTCCTTCCTCTATAAATAGAGCACCAAGGAGTCCTCGCCCTCCTCTTGCATTCCCCTCAACTCTCTCTCTCTTTCTCTCGCCCTGTTTCACGGTGCTTCAAGCTTCGCGAAGAGTTCGTTGGAGCCCGTGCTGTCTTCAACCTCCTCACCGCCGAAGAGTTCGCCGGAGCGCCCGTGCCATCTTCTACCGCCGTTCGCCATCCTCCTCCAACCTCCTCCTCTGGCCTCTCTCTCTATCTTGGTGAGTTTCTCTGTATCCTTCTTACGACTACGTTGAGTAGTCGTATCCTTCTTGTATCCTTCTTACGACCACGTTGAGTAGTCGTATCCTTCTTGTATCTTTCTTACGACCACGTTGAGTGTTCATATCATTCTTTCGACCACGTCGAGCAGTCGAATCCTTCTTTCTTCTTTCCACTACGTCAAGCAGTCGAATCCTTTTTTCTTCTTTCGACCGCGTCGAGCAGTCGGATCCTTCTTTCTCCTTTCGACCAGTCAAATCTCCTTTCGACCAGGTAGTCCAAACCTTCCGACCAGTTGGAACTTCCTTCCGACCAGGTAGTCAAACCTCCTTCGGAGAGCCTGTTTCCTCTGTTTGAGGTCCGTTTCGAGCGATTCAAATCTCTAAATTCAGTACATTTTTTTGGGTTCTAGTTTGGTAATCTTTTTGGATTTTATTTGGAGTTGTCTTATTTGTTTGGCTCTTTTCGTATGTATAGATTTCAGCATTTCTAAAGAGTTCTTGGACCTGATGACCTCGACCGAAGACCTTTGATCATGTCGTGTCCAGTTTATAAAATTATATTGTTTTATATCAATATACAAGGCTAGTTATATAAAAATAGTTTGAGAAATAGCCAAATACCTACTCGATAGTATGACTCCCTTAAATCATTGCGAAAGACAGGTTGACATGTACCATTGGGCACCATAAGTTCGGTAATCTTAGTTGGATATTATTGTGATACCAATATGGGTGCGTATTATGCTTAGTCTTGCTTTAGTTATGCGATGGCCTCTCGATCACATGATTCAAGGATGATGAATTTAACTTAATGATATATGAAATTGTGGCACAACCACTGTTGGTAAAATTTATTGTGCCATGGCAATGGTTGCCATTTGGTTGGGTTAAACCAAAAATGATTTCATACTCAAGTGAATGATCGTGAAGTAAAGAGGGTGCAGGAAGCACATTGGGATGAGGATGTTTCGCTTGAGTAGTCGCTAAGGACTTAACTTTATGCGTCATTGATCTGGGCCTGACTGAATAATTATGGGGTGGACCTGACTGAATAATTAGCAATGTTTTGAGTTGGTTCTGTTTGGGTTGATGAACGGCGCAAGACGGGGCTAGGAAGGCGAATCCTTAGCGAGCGGAACCGAGTCAAAACGGAGGTTTGTAAAGGCCTTGTGATAATCTCTTAGTCGCACACCTCGAAAGTGTGTGGGCAGAGAGTATGAGATGATTATCTCTTGTGGGTCAAGCTGTACAACCTCTGCAGAGTGTAAAACTATTCGTATAACCGTGTCCCCAATTATGGACAATGCCTGGTGATTTCACACGAGGGGTAGATTTTCTCAAAAATGTTGTCATGGTTGGTTACGAGTTGTTTGGGAAGTGAACAGGGTGTTCACGAGTTGTTTCAAGAAAACTTGATTACTTACATACTAATATTTCAAATTGTACTTTCAATCTACTTACTGTATTTACTGTCAAGACTGCTTTCTACAAATCAATCATAAAGCTATCCTTGTCAAGCCTGCATGAATACTACT
Source organism: Ampelocalamus luodianensis (assembly GCA_036346255.1). NCBI lineage: Eukaryota > Viridiplantae > Streptophyta > Magnoliopsida > Poales > Poaceae > Ampelocalamus > Ampelocalamus luodianensis. Next base: position 33,151,777 of record CM070619.1, read on the forward strand.
TGCATACTGTTTCCTACAACTTGCTGAGTACTTTATGTACTCATGGATTTGCGCCCTTTGTTGATCAGTCGTCGAAGAAGACCTAGGGAGTACCGAGTTCTACGAAGAGGAATACTTCGAAGACCATGCGAACTAGGCCATGTCCTCCACTCTATAGCCTGTGGGCATGTCGAATGGCTTCCACGAGTTGTTTTTGATTTCCGCTGCAAGTTTACTCTGTTGTCGTTAAGCCCTGCGTGGAAAAATCTGTAAAACCTAACCATAAGATCCTTTTTGCTACCAAGTAATATTAATTTGTCTGCTTCTTAGCTACCTGGTTGTATAGATATGATTTCATCGATGTTGAAAACTGTGTGGACTAGCTACTGATCATTGGACTAGTTCAGAATACACAGAGAGCTCGGGTCTAGTGACTCGGGGTCCCGACAGAGATGGTATCAGAGTCATATTGACTGTAGGATACAACCACAGTTAGCATGGTCGTATTAGCCAAAGACTTCAAAATTTATTTTCTATATCAAAACACAGTCAATTGATGAGTAGTTATCATTCTCTTATCTTACTCTATCCTTCTCTCATCTTATTCTAATATTTCCCCATATCATCCATAAGTTCTTGTATCTTATCCCTTGTGAAACTCTGTTTCTGAATTCAAACTGATCCTTCTCACCTCAGTAATCTCTACAGGATCGAGCGTCCTGTGATCGAAGCGATGGATGCTCTGGGAAATTCCAAGACCTGCCGTTGGTATTAATTCGACCGTCCATATAAGTTAGATTAGCAGTGTTTTAGCAGAGTTTCCCTTCTTAGCTTTAGTATCGTGTAGTCCGAGTAATATGACCTTTAGCTTAAGTTTTGTTGCCTCTTAATAGCTTTCCAGCTATTTTTTTGTTGGGTTAAACGACTTGCCCCGGTTAGATTGCTCTATCTTTCTCCTTTGTTCTCTCTGGTCTCTTGTGCTTTCCCTCCCTTATCTATCATGGTTTCTTTCTCTCGTCTATTAAACTTGGAAAGTTTGGTGCAAATGGTTCAGACCCACAACTCAGCAAGCCAAGATGAACGAGTGGATCCCTTTACACCACCACCACCACCTCCGGCAGCCACAATAGATTAGTGTTTGGGTCAGTTCATGGTAGCCCAGACGTAGCTGATGAATGCGATGATACAAAATATGAACCAGATGATGACTCAGTAGAGCCAGACTTCTGCTGCCCTAGTCGCAATGCTAAATCAGACCAATCAAGCAACTGCACGCCACCACCACCAGCTTTTCCTCAATCAAGGCTGGCAGAGTTCATGAGGACCCGTCCACCTATGTTCTCCAACTCCTCCGAGCCTTTGGACACTGCCAACTAGCTGCGCTCTATCGATAAAAAGCTTGCCATCGCTTGATGTGACGACTGCGAAAAGGTTCTGTATGCCGCGCACCAGCTTGAAGGCATTGCAGTAGAATGGTAGGAGAATTATTGTGCCGTCCATGAAAACCACTAGAACATCACTTGGGCTGAATTTTCAGGAGCTTTACGCCACTCTCATATTCCTGATGGGAAGGTGGAAATGAAGAAGAACGAGTTCCGTGAGCTGCTACAAGGGAACATAACAGTGAGTGAATACCTCAACAAGTTTACTCAACTCGCTCATTATGCTCAAGAGGATGTTGCCACTGATGATGCACGTCAAAAGTGATTCAAGCAGGGACTCAACCCTCGCTTAAAGGTTCAGATCGTAGGCAATGACTATGCATATTTCCATTGTCTAGTAAACAAGTCTATACTCATAGAAGATTCTCATCGTGAGCTCAAAGAATCCCGTAAGAGGAAGATGGTGCAACATGGTGCTAATCAAAGTCATCCGCAGAGGGCCAGAATGAATGTGCAACACTCTAGCCGTATTGCTCCTCCTGTGGTGATCAGGACCCCTACGACAGCACCTCGCCCAGCCGCTCCAGTATATCGCAGCTCCAGGAACAACAACACTAACAACCAGTAGCCAAGAAGCAACAATCATGCTGCGGGAATCACCTATTTCATCTGTCAGCAATTGGGACACTACGCCAGCAACTGCCCACAGAAGCAAGGTCCAACGCCTATCAGATTCAACTTGGGAGCCACTCCGACTAGAACCCCAATGCTAGGAGTAGGTCGTGGAGTAACTCAGACTCCAGTTGCACCAGTGTAACATTCCAACTTTGGACTTGTGTTTCAAATGTAAGAAAATGAGTAGAAATTAAAACTTTTCTTACATCATGTGCTTCCTGTATGTTCTAAACAATTCCTGCACAAGAAGTATGGAAATACAAAGCCACAAGTTTTTTGATCCAAAACCTTGTCTTCCAAAAACATTCATCTCAAACCTTGTGATCATCCCTTGGAAATACTTTTCCTAAGTTCCTGGGATGGTTTGTGACCTCTCTGAAAAATTTCACAATTTTTAGAGATTGTTTGAATATTTTTAGAGGGCAGTCAAACCTGTTTGACTTTCAGTCAAACCTTAAACCAGAGCCTTGCAGACTTTTTGGAGAAAAATGCACTGCATAAAAACCTCTGAAAATTTTATACAAGGTTAATATCTGAGTTAGCAAGCCCCAGTAAAAATTTTAGAATTTTTGGAGTTGTTTTGCTATCTCAATTAAAACCTCAAAGTCCCAGCTCAGTTTAAAGCTCAAAACCTAGTTTCTCTGTTCCTCGGGTTTGAGTCAGACTCGGGCTCGAGCCTCTTGTCTTGGTCCAGTCAACTAACTGCACCGAGCCTCTTTTAAAAGCACGCTTTCAATCCCAACCGTTGGATCAAAATTGGACCGTCCTCGTCGCAGGAGACATTCGGACCTTCCAATTGCCTTGTTTGATCAGAGCCGTTGGATTAAAATCCAACGCTCGCAATCTCCTCTGTCGTAATCCACCTCAGCATCGTGGAGCAATCCGAGCCATTCATTTCTAATCCAAGGGCTCCCGATCTATTCCTTTATTTCAAATCTCAGAAGCGTGGCGCGTTATCAGCCGCCCGATCAAAATCCAAGGGTCCAGGATCGCCCGAGCTTTTTCTCTGGTCATCTTCAACCTCCCGCCGTGTGTGCACAGAAAGAGGCATGGTGCCTATCAAATCTTGTTCCTCTGGCAACGTATCCCTGGTAGGCATTAAGTGCTTGCAGATGCTTTCGGCCGAGAGGCATGCACTACCCCTACATCTCCATCATTTTGCTTTTCGGTCCATGTCTATGTCCTGGACTTAGCTCACCCGAGAGGCTCCTTCTTGCTAAACCCTAATTCTCAGCTATATAAACTCCCCAACACCCTTCCTGGTGTTCCTTTACACCATCCTAAGCTCCTTATTCATTTTTGGGGCTTAATACATCAAAACACCATTGTTGACCCGTGGAGCTCCATTGAGGGTCATGAAGCTCCAGTGGTTCTTCTTCAAAAATTCTTGTACTCTTTTCTACTCCTTATTGTCCTAAACATTTCCCCTCACTTGATTTTGGGTTTCATTCACAGGATTTGACAAATTTTGGGTTTGTTCAAATTTGGCCGAAACCATCCCCTTTCTTCCTCAGCTCCGGTAAGTGGTTCTTTTTGCAATGTTTTGCTCATGAACCTTTCTTTGAGGTTTGTTGAAGCTATTGTGACCACCCGGTGGTGTTCATTTTTCTCAGGTGATCGTTTTTGTATCATCTTCTTCAACTCCGGCAAGCTCCACCGTGGTCAGACCTTCTCCGACCATCTTTGAAGCTCATCTCTGTCAAGGTAGCTTCTTATTAGTCCCTAGAGGCTATGGCACTCGCTTATCTGGACTACTGCGGAGCTTTTCTTGCATTTTCGCTTTTAGTCGAGATGGTCACTATCACTATTCTCCGACTAGCCGGCGTTCTAGACCTTCGCCGCCGGCGAGGTTTTCACCATCGGGACCGCAAGGCTATTGCGAACTCATTTTAGTCCTTAGGTTGCGCCGCCGCGGCCGGGGTCGCCGGCGATGAGCCGGGGAATCCACTCGGGTGTTGTCGGTCGTAATCGTCTGTTTTCGGTCGACATTAGGACATCATTAATGGTTTAATCATTGCTAATCATTAGTGGTTTTAATTATGTCTTAATCGGGCCCATTGTCTCACTGACCAGTGGGCCCAGTCTCTTTAAAAACCCCCGTCGGCCTAATCAACACCGTTAGGGCATCATTAATGCTTAATCATTGATAATCGGGGTTTAGAATTAATTGGCTGTCTGAAGTAACCCTGGAGTCGCTGACATGTGGGCCCGTTGGCCTTAAGCCACAGTTCGGGGTTCTTTAAGACAAAACCTGGGGTCATTAACTGCTAATCATTGGTTAGCAATTAATGTGTCGTAAGTTGGCAAAATGTCTCACTGACATGTGGGCCTTCGCCACTTAAAAACCCCATGCGCACTTAAGCCCCGTGAGTTGCACCTTGTTGATCGTGGACCGTCGATCTCGTGATCAACGGCCCAGATCTAGAGAACATTCGGACCCTCCAGTTCCCTTATCATTCTGGGTCGTCCATCTCACGATTTGCGGCTGAGATCATGAGTGCAATCGGACTCTCCGAAGGGAGATGCGCTCCGCGCCGTTCATCTTGAGATCTGCGGCTGTGGATGGCCGAGGCAACCGCACCGTCCGAATGTATCCCTCCTCGTGAGCCGTTGGATCTTGATCCAAGGTGGGTTCCTTTTTGGGATCGCGCGCGTGCGCTGTTCCGGCGCAAGTGGGCCGTAGGATTTTAGATCGAAGGCCCACGAGCGCCCACGTCACTTAATTTCCGTTGAGTTTGATTTTATTTATGTAAGTCTTTATTTGTCAACTAAAAACTGTATTTAAACTTTAAAAACTCATAACTAATTCTTGTTAACTCCTTTTTAGGCGTTTCCAACTGTAATAAATTCATATGCCCCTTAAGTTTAATATAAAAATGCATTTAGGCATATTTCAGTAGCAGAAAATTATGTAACCAAAATAACTTGATTACTACCAATCTTGATTATTCCAGAAATAGCATTAAAACTTGTAAAATGCATATCTTTTTCTGTATAATTCCAATTTGTGCAGAATCATTTTTGTTAAATTCTTCTGTTAGTATACTTTGCTATAAAATAAGTTTTGAGCATGGTCATACTTCTGTAAAGTAGCATGCATTAGATTTACAACTTAGAAAAATCATAAGTAAATCATTGTAACTTCAAAATTAATAAACTCAATTTTGCTGTCATTAGGATATCATAATCCACCTGCTATAAAGATTTCAGACCTTAGGTCATTCTAGAAATTTTCGCCATGAACAGTACCAGTAATTAATTAGGTTGATTTTAAAGGCTGAGAAAGTTTATTTTGGCTATATCTTTTTCATACTAAATCCAAATTGCATGATTCTTGTTCCTTAAATTGTCTAAAATCATCCCCTAGCTGCTGTATAAATTTCATAAGGTTTGGATGTCTTTTACTGTTGGAGTTTATTTGGTGTTCTTCGTTCTTATTGGTTTTATCGCCTTTTGCGTTAGGTTCCGAAGGTAATCTTGATATTGAATCTGAGCCACAGCCATCAGATCCTGCACTCTAGCAAGGCAAGCAGATGTAGCATCATTTGATCATGTTGCTCCTACTATTTTCAAATTCTAATATGTTGTTTGCAAGTTCTATGTATGCATTGCTATGTTGTTTTAACTATTGTCGATAGTTCACCTAGTATATGCATTATCAGTAGGCAAATGTTAATCCTCTACTACTGAGCCTAGGTTTATCTTGCTGTGATTTTGGGTTCGTTGGATGAATCCTTGTCACTTAGTAGTTTACGAGTTTGTTGCTTAGCCATGCTTAGCTATCGGTAGAAATGGGCAGTTATCGACTTGTCGATAACTTTGATCACACAAACTTATTATGATATATGTTTCAGCCTTGTGCTATGTCTAAATTGCAAAACTAAAACTGAAAAACAAAACAATTTAGACTTGGGCACAATGGTAAGATGGTGTGATCTTTTGGGTGTGATTGGAATGGTACCCGAGTCAATTAAGGACCGAACATCTTGTGAGTATCTGTTATCCAGGCAATTTGTGCGTGCTAACCACACTAGAGGGAATGGGACCTCTCTTGACTTAGTACTTTGGCGTGTGTTGACTACGAGTCGCAGGAGGGCGTGTGTGTGTTGCGTTGTGGTAAAATGAGATGGGTTATGTGTGGGAGCATTGTAGTTGTCCAAAGAGCTTTACCCCGAGGGGTAGTTGTCTTTTTGGCTTTACAATGTAAGCGTATGGGTTTCTATCCATACGAGCGGCTCGTAGTTGATACACCATATTGGAAATGTCTCGTAGGATTTAACCGTGCCGGCATACCTTTGGAAGTGTGCTAAATCATGTGGCTTAAAGGTGGTCTGAAGTGTGGGTACATTGGTACACCCCTGCAGGTTTTAAAACTATTCGAATAGCCTCGTCCTAGGTTATGGACACGCTTGGGTAAGCTTTTCAAGAGTTAGACTACAACATTTTAAATTAAAACTTGATGGGTGGTATGAATCAGGGATTCATGCTATGTGTGGTGGCTATTGGGTTAGTCACTTCTAGGTGGTTACTTGATAATTATTGTTACTCGCTGTTATTTCAATGCTTAAAAACTGATTTGTTAAATTGCTTTCAATCTATTACATTATTGCAAATGAAACTGGCTTTATGCGTCCAAATAACCATATAACCATCATCCTTTGATACAACTTTCATGTAGCTATGTATAGGCTTCTTACTCGTAAGTCTTGCGAGTACATCTTTGTACTCACCTGCATTGCTTATTGTGTGTAGAGGAAGAAGGTGAGCCCGATGGGCCTCACTTTTGTGAGTTGTGCTGTGGCAGTGTGTGGGGCGATTAGCTTGGTGGCCCGGTCGGTTGCCCTGTGGTGTTATGTGGCTAACCGGTCGTCTTTTGGTTTAAGCCATCTTATGACAACTTTTGCTTCCGCTATTACTTATACTCTTGTCATTTGGCCGGTCGGCTGTTCTGTAATAACTTATATTATATATACCTTTTGGTAGACTTGTTATCTTATGTTGTATGGAAATGATGCATGCTTTTGTATGATGAATATGTGCTGCAATTTCTAGGAAGCACATGTCCATCGAGGCACGGGTTATTCTGTTTGTGATACTAGAACCAGAGGAGGGTTAAGTATTACAAGCTTAATAAACCGGGGTCTCACAACCAGCCAAGACCCCTCAGCCTTTTGGGAGAGACTGGGTGAACCATGTCACAGTGGAGGAAGCCCAGACAGCCCTAGACGTCGTGCTGGGTAAGTTTCTAGTAAACTCAATACCTGCTACTGTTTTGTTTGATTCTAGAGCTTTGTATTTATTTGTTTCTTGGAGTTTTGCTGCAAAGCATCAGTTTGAGGTTTTAGATCTTAAAAGTGCTTTGTTGGTTCAATCCCCCGGTTCGGAGTTGAGTACGAATCAAGGGTGCCCAACAGTTAAAGTGACCATAGAAGGGGTAAAATTCCTAGCCAGCCTCATCATCATTGACATCAAGTCCTTGGATGTGATTTTGGGTATGGATTGGCTTACCAATCACCATGCCATTTTGGATTGTGGTGGTCGTAGCATCACTTTGGTCAGTCCAACTGGAACCAAAATAAAATTTGAAGCTTTCATGGAGAAACAGGATGGAGCTCTAGTCTGTAGTGTCAAGGCGGTATCTTTGGAAGACATGCCAGTGGTCAGAGATTTTTTAGATGTCTTTCCAGATGAGTTACCTGGAATGCCAACTTTTCCAAAAATTATTATTAGTAGAATTACTTTTGGTTTAGCATTATTTTGGCACTGAAAATTCTTTTATCTTGAAAAATGCGTAAGTATTTCTCTGTAAATCCAATTGGACTGAAATTATTTATGTTGGAATCCTCTGTTAGTGTACTTTATTGTGGAATAGGTTTCGAGTATGTTACTACCTCTGAAAATCTTGTTTTACAAATGATTTGTGCACTACTTTCTTGACTTTGAAAAATCCTAGAAAATTCATTTTAGTTCCAAATGAGATGAATCAAATTTCATTGTTCATCTCATGTGGTGCTCTGTCTACCATAGAAATTTCATGTTCACAACCTCTTTGGAAAATTTTGCCAGAAATTTAATTTCAGATGAACAGTACCCGAGAGGGATTTTTCAGCATTTTATCAAAAGATGATTTTGTTTTGGCTATAGCCTTTGCATGCAACATACAAATTGATTGATTTTTGTTGATAAATTCATTTAAAATCATGCTCTACCTTCTATGTAAATTTCATGATTTTTGGATGAATTTGAGTTTTTGAGTATTTTCAGTGTTATTCGTTCTTATTGTTTCTTCTCGATTCTTTCGATAGGTTCTAACGAATTTGTTGAGTACAAGAGTGATCCTATGCAGCAAGAAAGTTATCTCCATGAGGCAAGCAATCCCTCCTTTGATGCATGTTGATCCTATTATGTTCAAATGTATTATCTTGTTTGCAAATGTATGTATGCATGCTATATTGATGATTAATTTCTCGGTTAGTGATAGTTAATCTGAATAGATGCATATTCTGTAGGTTAATGTTTTCTCATTGCTACTGAGCCTAAGTTTAGTCTTATTATTGATTTAGAGCTCGATGGATGGGCTCTGATCATTTATATTTATGTAGTATAAGAGTCGGTTTGCTTAGCAATGCTTATAACGGTAGAATGGGGATCATCGCTTCGGCGGTGGTCATTATATCATCACTTTAAAATACTTGAGTCAGGGTACTCATGTGTTTATTTATTTGGAAAAACAAAAAATGAAAACAAAAAGATTTAGACTTGGGCACATGGTATGAATGGTGTGATTGTCAGGTGTGAATGGATGGTGCCTAAGTCAACAAGGACCGAACATTTTGTTACACTGATCCAAGCATTATTGCGTGCATTCTACACGAGGGTATTGGGAACCCCTCTTGACTTAGTACTTTGGCGTGTGTTAGTTCTGAGTCGCAGGTGGTGGGTTGGGTGTTGTGTTAAAAAAGGAAATGTTATGTGTGTTTTGGGTGTGTGGGGGTGGGTTCCTGTCAAGGTTCTCCACACTGAGGGGTATTGTAGTTGTCTGAGGCTTTACCCTGAGGGGTAGTTGACTGAGGCTTTACAATGACTCCGACACAACGTATAGGTTTCTATCCATACGGGCGACTCGTAGCTAATGCATTATATTGGCCTTGCTGGCATACCTTCAGAACTGTGCTTTATCCGGTGGCACAAGAGGCGATCAGTGTGTGGAGTACGATTGTATACCTCTGCGAGGTTTAATCTATTCGAATAGCCAAGTCCTTGGTTATGGACACGCTTGGGAGGTCTTTCGAGAGTTAGACTATAACGTTTTCAATAAAACTTGAAATCCGGTGGTACGAATGGGGAATTCATGCTATGTTATGGTGGATATTGGGAAGTCACCTCTAGGATGTTATTTATGTTTATTATTGTTGTCTCACTGTTATTTAAACAAATAAAAATAGATTTGTTAGAATTGCCTTCAATCTATTACATTATTGCAAATAAAATGCTGCTTTGTGCTGAAAATGAAATCTATGGCCTCCTCCTTTGATTCAAGCTTACATGTAGCTATGTATAGGTTTGTTATTTGTAAATCTTACGAGTACAATTTTTGTACTCAATTGCTTTGTCTAATTGCTGTAGAGGAAGTTGATCCCCAAGGGATCGACTATTGTGTGACCAATTTCGTGTAGGACGACTAGCTTGACAGTCTGGTCGGTTGCCTTGTGGGTAAGGGGCAAACCAATAGGCTTTCTTTTGGTGCCATCTTATGGCTATGTTTCTGCTGTAACTTCTAGTATTTTTTTATCGTTATATTTGGCCGATCAGCCTTTCTTTGTAATTTGAACTTGTATGTCTTTTGTGTTGTAAATTATGAAGTAAGTTCTCAGATTTCTCTCCTCACCTATCTTAGCTTGCTCACCTTATCTTGTCTTGTTAAGTTTTGAAATGCTGATTTCCCTCTCATCTTCTTTCAAAAGATAGTTGCTTATCGGTTATGGACGACCGCTTGAAACTTCTTCCTTACTTAGGTCTTATTTGGCCGGTCGGCCTTTGTAATGTAAATACTGCAATCGTTTAAGTTAAGCACCATTTTGCTTACCTTGTATATGTGAATGTATGGTTGTGAATACCAAATGTTGTGAATGTGTGTGCTAGCTACTGATCCAGGGACTAGCACAGAATACACATAGGGTCTTCGGGTATTTCACACCCGGGGGTCCGACATTTTCACAAAGACATTCCATAATCGCTTAGTCAAGTATGAGTTTATCATTTTAAAATGATATCAATAACTCGTTGTAAGGCTAAGCATACTAATCATAACTAACCAATCCATGTTACTAATATGATAATTACCAACTAGTGGTTGACCAAACTAAGGTGACAAATGATCATAGCAATACAATTCACAGGGTGGGTATAAATTAAATAGGTTACCTAGCTAATCCCAAAATAATAAAACATTTGATAATTAAATTAGCATGTAATAATTTGAATCAAAGTAATTTTTTAAAACTAGGTGCAATATGATCAAAGCACAACTTACCTTACTATAGAAATGATGTTGTTCTTTTATCTTCAGTCTTCGACTTCCTTGACCTTCAGCTCCTTCGGACAATTCGGAATGTCAACGTCTAACGAGAGAAAGCACGAATACAAACAAAATTAAAAAACAAATTAAACAAACTCCAAATTGAAATTGAATGGATCTGGAAGGTAGAGCTTGATTTTAGATGGATTTAAAAACTTGAACAGGTTCAATCGGTGTTCATATAACGAAGAACGAGCCCTTGGAAGTTCTTGATCAAGAAAGAAAATCAAGAAATTAACAGAGGAGAGATAGTGTGAGTCACTGACAAGTGGGGCGGAAAGAATATTCTTGAAATCTTTATTTTTAGAAATTCTAGAAAATGCCGAGAGTATGGCATGTGGGACCCACCGGATAAAAAGGATTTTTGTCAGCCATCAAAGGTAATGATTTTTTTATGGAGGTGGTATTGGGGACCATTGAAAAGGATTTTATGGAATTATGAACTTACATGGCCTTGTGTAATCCTTCATTAATTCATTATCTAGATGATATGACTATCATTCATAATCATTTGTCTATTCTTAAGAATATATGAATATTTCTTTAATCCGCTATCTAGAGGATCTGATTATTACTCATTTTCTACAATCCATTATCTAGAAGATACATCACTCATATCTTCTAGATAATGGATTAATCTGATGATTAATAGTCACATCCTCTAGATAGCATATTAACAAAATATTATTCGATACCAAGCAAGTTTATACCGGTTCTTACAAGTTCTTACCAATGCGGCAAGGAAGTGGTACAACGGTGGTGGTGGTTCGTGATACTCTCACTTGCGATCACCAACGATTGCGAGGAACGACACTGTGAGTTAGTAGGAAGTGGAGCTTGGAAGGCTTCAATATGGTAGCAAGGATCAGCAATAATCAAAACAGTAAATGCAAGTTGAAAAATTGTTCAAAATACTAGCCAATGTTGCTTGATCCTAGCCTAATCAAAGCTAGCTAATCAAAGCCCTATGCAAAGAAGTGTATATACGCTGCATAGCGATCAATGTGACTTGATGCAAGCAAGGAAAGCCTCACAACAAGTGCTAGGAGAGGCGCTAGCCAACTACTCAAACTTCTTTCTAAGGGCACAAGATTGTTCGCGTGATGTAGAGCAATAAACAAGCAATATCGATGCACGCAAACAACCCTCTAGATTGGCGAAACAATAGCTAGTCTCAAGCGATGAAAAAAACAAAATTTTATATGGCTTATATATGCTTTTCTGAAAGGTTTCAACGAGATCTACAACTTTTCAGTTGAGGCGAACTCCAAATTCGAAAGGAAGATCGAAGCAGCGGCAAAACAGAAACCGAAAACTTGCGACGCGAAATCGGGGCCGAATATGGCCGATTTTGGGGAACCTGGAGGGCGACTAGTGACTTACATGGAAAAGATGCGCCTCGTCATTAGCTTCGAAACGAGCAGAAGAACGTAAAAAACGGACACCGTATGCAAAAGTTATGCCCGTTTTACTGAAGGTGTCTCCGAAACGGAATCCTACTCGGACTCGAAACCGACTCGTGTTTAATCTTGAAACTACTATATATTTTGATTCCGTGGGCCAAATTTGCTGAATTTTTTTATGAAAGCTTGTGGCTATATGTAGAAGGTCTTCAATAATTTTTATGCATTTTTATTTTTGTTTCCTTTTTCTTCTTTTTTTTCTCTACCGCGGCTTTTGTTTTTGCGGTTGCCTCTTTCTCCTTCTACTATTTGGCCAACCCTAGGATTTACCGCAAGTCGCAAATAACATCAACTCTCCCAAAAGATCACAGCAATCCACTGACGTGTGGGCCCGTAGGCCTTAAACCTCAGTCTCGAGGTCATTAGGACTAATTTCCGAATTCATTAAATGTTAATCATTGTTAGCATTTAATTGGTCCTAAACTGTCCCTTTGTGCCACTGCCAGATGGGCCCCCAATCACTTAAATCACCTCTGTTCAAAATCGTTAGGACTCATTGATTGCTAATCATCATTAATCATTGGTCATTAGTAATTAATTAGCTGTCCTAAAATCCTCCTTAAGTCGCGCCATGTGGGCCCGAGCCACGTGCGCGTGGGTTAAAGCTTGCATGTGTGACTCGATCAGCGACATGCGACCCACATGTCGGCGCTTCATTTTGAACTTCGTTCATTGGCCACCGTCCATTTTGTGATCGTGGCCCGAGATCAATGGTGATCGGGTCACCGATCCTCCCATTCGTCGTGGGCCGTTCATTTGTTGATCTGCGGTCCCGATTCTTGCGCCGTCGCGAAGTCGAACCTTCCTCGCTCTTGACCATCTGATCTTCGATCGACGGTCGCGATGGTTTGGGCCGTTCGGGTCGCTCTCGCGCACCCCTCGCACGCGCCGTTAGATTCCAAATCAAGGGCCCATAATTGTCCACGTCGTTTCTTTTCTGTTAAGTGTTGTTTATTTCTGTAAGTATTTACTTACCAACTGAAAATTGTATTAAAACTTTAGAAATTCATAACTAATTCATTTTAAATCCTTTTTAGATGTTTCCAACTGTAATAAATTTCTATGCCTCTGTAGTTTAATATAAAAATGCATTTGGGCATGTTTCTGTCACAAAAATTTTGTAACTCAAATAACTTGATTTTTGCCAATTTTGATTATCCCAAAAATAGAATTAAAATTGTAAAATGCATATCTTTTTCTGTGTATCTGTAAATTGAATGGTTTTAACTTTGATAAATTTGTTATTAACTAAACTTTAATCTAAAAATGGTTGTAGGCCTGAATCAGTACCAGAAAAATATGTTAATAGATTTAACCTTGTTGGTAGCATTTAAAAATTCATTTAATGTTGTAAAAGACACAAGTAATTCCCTGTAAATCCTAAATATATAAAATTGATGCTGGAAAATCTCTCTGTTGGCATACTTTAATATGAAATAGGTTTTGCACCTGTTTATGTTTCTGGAAAATATAATGTGCTAGGTTTACAACTTAGAAAAATCATAAGTAAATCATTATAACTCCAAATTTAGTAAACTCAACTTTGCTGTCATTAGGATGTCATAATCTACTTGCTATAAAAATTTGAGCTTAGATCATTGTAGAAATTTTCGCCATGAACAGTACAATAATTAATTTAGGAAATTTATAAATTGAGAGAACTAGTTTTAGCCATAACTTTTTCATGCTTAGTCCAAATGAAGTGATTCTTGTTTCTAAAATTGTCTAAAATCAACCTCTAGCTGCTGTAGAAATTTCATGGGATTTTGATGTTCTTTGCTATTGAGTTCCTTTTGGTGTTCTTCGTTCTTATCGGTTTTTATCGCCTTTTCGCGTTAGGTTCCGAAGAAAACTTTGAACCTGAGCACTCCCCTCTGCAGCAAGACCAATCCCAGCAAGGCAAGCAGTTTGATCATGTTAATCGCAGTATTTTAAGTATTTATGTTGTTTACAAATTCTATGTATGCATTGCTAGTTTGTGTTAAACTATTGTCGCTAGTTGACCTAGTAGATGCATTTCCTTAAGACAAATGATTATCCTCTACTACCGTGAGCCTAGGTAATTGCTGTGATTCAGGGTTCGTGGATGAGCTCTTGTCACTTAGTAGTTTGCGAATTAATTGCTTAGCCATGCTTAGCTTCCGGTAGAAATGAGCGGTTATCGACTTGTCGATAACCTTGATCATATAAAACTTATTATGATTTATGATTTCCACCTTGTGCCATGTCTACTTATGAAAACTAAAACTGAAAAGCAAAATGATTTAGACTTGGGCACAATGATAAGATGGTGTGATTTTGGGTGTGGCTGGAATGGTGCAGAGTCAATTAAGGACCGAACATCTTGTGAGTACACATTATCCGAGCAATTTATGCGTGCTAACCACACTAGAGGGTATGAGACCTCTCTTGACTTAGTACTTTGTAGTGTATTGGCCGGGTCGCGAGGAGTCGCGGGAGGGATGGTGTTGGGAGCATTGTAGTGTCAGAAAGACTTCACCGTGATGGGATTTGTTGTCTTTCGGCTTGCAATGTAAGCGTATGGGTTTCTATCCATACGAGCGGCTCGTAGTCAATGCACAATATTGGAAAGCGTCTCGTAGGACTTAGCCGTGCGGCATACCTTCTAAGTGTGCTTTGTGGCTTAAAGCGATGCGAAGTGTGGTACATTGGTACACCTGCGAGGTTAAAACTATTCGAATAGCCTCGTCCCGGTTATGGACACGCTTGGGTAAGCTTTAAGAGTTAGACTACAACCTTTTTAATTTAGACTACAACCTTTTTAATTAAAACTTGATGGGTGAGTGCGAATCGAGGATTAGTGCTATGTTGTGGTGGCTATTGGGATAGTCACTTCTAGGTGGTTGCTTGTATTTATCATTATTTTTATTTGTTACTTTCAACATTAAAATTGGTTTGTAAACTTGCTTTTAAATGTATTACGTTATTGCAAATAAAGTTGGCTTTGTGCAAAATGAGACATACAACCTCGACCTAAATAAGCTTGCATGTAGTTTATGAATAGGTCTGCTATTCCACACGTCAGTCTTGCGAGTACCTTGTGTACTCAGTTATCTTGCTTAAATGTAATTGTTGTAGAGGAAGAAGGTGAGCTTGAGGGGCCTCACTTTTGTGAGTGTCTTTGTGGTAGTCTTGAGGCGTCTAGCTTGGCGGCCGTCGGTTGCCTTGTGGGTGGTGTGGCTAACCGGTGACTTTTGTTCTAGCCATCTTATGGCACCTTTTGCTTCCGCTGTCTTTCTTGTTTATTGTTCTATTTGGCCGGTCGGCTCTTTTGTAATAACTTTACTTTATGTATGTCGTTATTGAACTTAGTGATGTATGTTGTACGGAAATGATGTGTAATTTTGTGATGATGTGCATATCTGCAGTGCAGGAAGCATATGTCCATCGAGGCCTAGAATGTTTAATTAGTAACGCTAGAACCATTTGGAGGTTAAGTGTTACTAGTTGAATATTCTGGGTCCTCACAAAGTTGGTATCAGAGCCAAACTGACCGTAGAAACCCCTACTTGGTCGCCTCTAGGATGTTTTGAAAACTTACTTTCAAAAGGTTTACAAAAACTTAAGTAAGTTCTCTTATTTTACTCCTTACCTGTCTTAGCTTGCTCATCTCACCTTACTCTTGATCAAGTTTTGGAAAAGTTGTTCCTCTCTTCCTTTCAAAAGCTAGCTATCTATCGATTAAGTTGGTTTTGGGAAAACCATAAGTGTTGTAAATTGAAGTGTTGGCTGGTTGGAGTGAAGAGTAGGAGCTCCTGCAGCCTCAAATTTTGGCCAAGGGGCAGAATTGGACAGCTAGCTTGTAACTAGTATATAGTGCTGATGATGAGAGGTTAATTCAACTAAAACTTGAGGGGAGAAAAGGGTAAGAAGTGATATGAGTTAGCTAAATACCTAACACTCTATTAGGTGATTATACCTCGGTTTTTTAGCTGTTTAGAGTAGGGTAAAGTTCTGAAATTTTGCCTTCCTAAAACGGTTACTCGTTCTTCCCATACGGGTTATTCGTTTCGGGAAGTTGATTTGGTAACTTATGGTCTTGTGCTCTTTTGTGGTTACTTTTGAGCCCTTTTATTTGAGTTTGGATTTCCGTGCTCTTGGGTCTCGAACTGTATCTAACTTGTCTTAGTAAAACAGGATGGCTGGTGGGACTCGTAGCGGTCGGAATCAGCCGGGTAGTCCTGATGAGGAGCTTCCCTGATGGAGACGGGGTGCCCGATCTTTCAATGAGATTGATAACTATCGATTTTGGGTGGAGGTGACTCGCGATCCGACTACAACCGTCTGACGGCGCTTGCGCCTTAGCAATCGTTGAACCAACTCGAGGCGTTATTGGCCGTGATAGAAGCGCGATCAACTTTGAACACGAGGTTCAATTCCTGCGAGCAATCGAAGAACTAGCAAGAATAAGATGTATGCAATCTGATATTGCGAATAAAATTGTAGTATAGATGGTATTGAAAACAAAAGTGGGATCCCGGCTGTCTTGGCAGTGGTCGTCAAACACAAGCGAAGAAGCAGTTTGCACAATGGCTAAACCTAAATTCAACGAAATCCCAGTTCTAGCCGAGGGCGGCGGCTCCTATATGGGAAGACGACCAGGGTGGCGGCCAGTGAAGTGGACGCACGCCCTAGGGTTACAAGGCCCATGGGCCCAAGAGGAGGTGGCGCGGCACCCTTTTTGACTCGGTAAAAAAAGAGACGTGGATTGTTTTGTTTATTGTGGTCAGCTCGGTTGGAATTTGAAGCTGAGGTTGGATCCATTGGAAAGTAGACTTGATAAGATTTCAATGAAGTCCAAGAACATCCCAAGCGGAGTCCGTATGAAGAAGTTACGGCCGTTTGAACT
The DNA here is from genome assembly GCA_036346255.1 of Ampelocalamus luodianensis. Classification (NCBI taxonomy): domain Eukaryota; kingdom Viridiplantae; phylum Streptophyta; class Magnoliopsida; order Poales; family Poaceae; genus Ampelocalamus; species Ampelocalamus luodianensis. The sequence goes on from CM070619.1 coordinate 33,168,724, forward strand.
TAGTCTTTGTCGCAGCGATCCGAACTCGAATTCAGAACGAGACCAACTCGAACTCTTGCTTGGCTCGGACCCAAAGTGACGTGATGTCCTCCATTATGCCTCCTATGCTTGTCCATGACTCCACATACCTCTCCTTGGTCCTTTCCCATGTTCCTAAGCACAATTAAATCACTTGCATTAGGTAGCGATCTATTCTCAGTAATATATAACCCTATGAACGAATTCACCTGGTGATTAAGTTGGCGAGCACGAGCTCGAGTAATTGGTCCTTGTAATATTGGTTGTGGATCAGTTGTGTGTGTAGGCGCGGTTGTATCCAAATTAGGGATGTCCTCATCATCCTCCCCTTCTTGCATTTGAGTCGTCCTCGACTCAAGCTCATCCTCTTCTCCCAAGTATGGTTTCAAATCTGCAATGTTAAATGTGGGACTAACCCCAAAATCTACAGGTAGGTCAAGTTTGTATGCATTATCATTAATCTTTTCTAACACTTTGAAAGGACCATCAGCTCGAGGCATCAATTTTGACTTTCTCAATTCAGGGAACCTATCTTTTCTCAAGTGCAACCAAACAAGATCTCCTGGTTCAAAAGTTAAATGTTTTCTCCCTTGACTACCAACAAGTTTATATTTAGCATTCATGCGCTCTATATTCTCCTTAGTTGTCTCATGCATTTTAAAATCAATTCAAACGTTGGTTAGCATCAAAGTTCAATTTATCCGAAGATGGAATAGGCATTAAATCAATAGGAGCACGAGGCACAAAACCATAAACAACTTCAAAGGGCACATTTTTATAGTAGAATGCAATGAGCGATTATAAGCAAACTCAATATGAGGCAAGCATTCTTCCCACAATTTTAAGTTCTTTTTCAACACCGCCCTAAGCATTGTAGATAAAGTTCTATTCACAACTTCAGTTTGTCCATCGGTTTGGGGATGACAAGTAGTAGAAAATAACATTTAGTCCCCAATTTGGCCCATAAAGTTCTCCAAAAGTGGCTAAGGAATTTAGCATCACGATCGAAACTATAGTATTAGGCACACCATGCAATCGAACAACTTCACGGAAGAATAAATCAGCAATATTGGCGCATCATTGCTCTTATGACATGGTATAAAGTGAGCCATCTTAGAAAATCTATCAACAACCACGAATATACTATCGCTCCCTTCTTTGTTCTAGGCAATCCTAAAACAAAGTCCATCGAAATATCTTCCCACTAACGCTGAGGCTGGTAGAGGCATGTATAAACCATGAGGATTAAGTCGTGACTTAGCTCTTTGACATGTAGTGCAGCGAGCAGCGTAACGCTCGGCGTCTCGTCTCATCTATGGCCAAAAGAAATGATCAGCAAGTATATCCTCTGTTTTCTTCACGCCAAAGTGTCCCATCGACCCGCCTCCATGCGCTTCTGTAACAACAACAAGCGAGCGGAGCTAGCTGGAATGCATAGCTTGTTAGCTCTAAACACAAACCCGTCATTAATGACAAATTTGTTCCACGTTTTTCCTTCTTTACAATTCAACAATATATCTGTAAAATCAGCATCATGCACATATTGCTCTTTAATAGTCTCTAATCCAAAAATTTTGAAGTCAAGTTGTGAAAGCATGGTATATCTCCTAGACAAAGCATCAGCAATAACATTCTCTTTTCCCTTCTTGTGTTTTATGACATAAGGAAAAGACTCAATAAATTCAACCCACTTTGCATGTCTACGGTTCAATTTACTTTGACTTCGAATATGCTTTAAAGATTCGTGATCAGAATGTATAACAAATTCTTTGGGTCATAAATAATGTTGCCATGTTTCCAAAGTTCGAAATAGTGCATATAATTCCTTATCATAAGTAGAATAGTTCAAACTAGGCCCACTCAATTTCTCACTGAAGTATGCTATAGGTTTACCTTCTTGTAGCAATACGCCACCTAAACCAATTCCACTAGCATCACATTCTAGTTCAAAAGTCTTATTAAAGTCAGGGAGTTGGAGTAGTGGTGCATGTGTTAACTTATCTTTCAATGTGGTGAGGCGGTTCCCCTGTGCGGCACTCCAAACAAATGGCACGCCCTTCTTGGTGAGCTCATTCAATGGTGCAGCGATGGTGCTGAAATCCTTCACGAAGCGGCGGTAGAATCCAGCAAGTCCTAAAAAGCTTCGTACCTGTGTGACCGTGTTAGGAGTCGGCCAACTCTGTATTGCTTCAATCTTGGCTTGATCAACTTCAATTCCCTGTGGAGTAACAACATATCCAAGAAACGCGACTCGATCGGTGCAAAAGGTGCACTTCTCAAGTTACCAAATAAACGTGCATCACGTAAGGCATTAAAAACAGCACGTAAATGGTCAAGATGTTCCTATAAGGATTTGCTATATATCAATATATCATCAAAATAAACCACCACAAATCTACCAATGAAAGCACGCAAAACCTCGTTCATTAGTCTCATGAAAGTGCTAGGTGCATTAGTTAATCCAAAAGGCATTACTAACCACTTATATAACCCAAACTTAGTTTTAAATGCTGTTTTCCATTCATCGCCTAATTTCATGCGAATTTGGTGATATCCACTACGCAAGTCAACCTTGAGAAAACAACGAGCCACTCAATTCATCAAGCATATCATCTAATCTAGGAATAGGATGACGATACCTAATGGTGATATTATTGATTGCTCTACAATCTACACACATGCGCCATGATCCATCTTTCTTAGGCACTAAAATGACCGAAACAGACACAAGGACTAAGAGATTCACGCACATACCCTTTGCAAGCAATTCTTGTACTTGGCGCTGAATTTCTTTAGTTTCTTCCGCATTGGTCCTATATGGTGCGCGGTTGGCGATGATGCCGAATTAAATCAATTTGATGCTCAATCCCTCGAAGTGGTGGCAACCCGGTATGTCCTTGGAAAGACATCGTTGTACTCTGCAAAATGTTAGTGACAAAGGAGGCAAAGAAAGAAGGTGTATCCTCAAATGAAAACAAAGCTTCTTTGCAAACTAATGCATAGCAAATAGAATTACTAGCATCCAGTTCAGTCATATCGATTTGGTAGCAAGAAAACTAGCACCTTTCAATTTAATTTCTTTATTCTTCACATGAGTAGATTTAGGTTCTTTCTTTTATGTTGCTGAAGTTCTTTTGCTACAATCTGATTTTCGCTCTTAGCATTCTCTGATTCTTCTCTCTACTAGCTCTAGCAAGTTCACCTTTAACAATTTGTTCGAGTCATAGGATGCATTACAATTTTCTTTCCCTTGAACATGAGAGAGTATTGATTATTCCTACCATGATGCACACAATCGATGTCGTATTGCCAAGGTCGTCCTAATAACAATGAACAAGCTTGCATAGGAACAACATCGCAATCAACATAATCATGGTATGAACCTATAGAAAAGTTTACTCTCACCATTCGTGTTACCTTCAACTTACCACTATTGTTGAACCATTGAATATGGTATGGGTGGGGATGAGGTTGGTCGCAAAGCAAGCTTCTCCACCATATCCATACTCGCCAAATTGTTGCAACTCCACCATCAATAATTATGCGAATCGAGCGTTCCATGGCAACGCCTTGATTTGAAACAAATTATGGCGTTGATTTTGCTCAAGACGAGAAACTTGAGCACTTAGTACGCGTTGCACTATAATGCTCAAATACTTGTCGGCATCTTGAGCGCCAACATGTTCCTCCTCATGATCGATTCGTCATCAAGTCCTGCGGTCGGTTGCAAGCATATCATATGTTTCATCATCAAAATCACTAGCAGAGGAATACCCACCATCATCGCGTATGATCGATGCGCTTGTTTGGACAATCCGCATGATGTATCCATAGCCTTTGCACCGATGGCATTGAATATCCTTAGTTCGTTGTCGAAGCAAGCAAGAGGAAGTTTTGTAGGCGCTTGTGGTGCTGATTTGGTTGCTTGAAAACTCGTGGTCTTGAGTTTGAAGTAGCGGGCGCGGCTTGTTGTTGAAGGGTGGCGGTGGGGTGCACCGATGGCGGGGTAGTAGATGTGCGTGGTGTCCATGAGTTGGTGCGACCTGTAGAAGAGTTAGATCGTGTCCTCGTCGGCGTCCACGCACTTCACGTTCGACTTTGCAAGCAAGATGAAACAATCTAGTAATGGAGTTGTAATCTTTATAGTCAAGGATGTCTTGAATTTCTCGATTCAACCCTCCCAAAAACCTAGCCATTGATGCCTCCTCATTCTCATATAAACCACAACGCAACATACCAATTTGCATTTCTTGATAGTAGTCTTCCACAGACTTTGTACCTTGTCGTAAGCGTTGCAATTTATTTAACAAATCACGAGCATAATATGAGGGAACAAATCGATGCCGCATAAGCAATTTTAAAGCCTCCCAACTGTTAGGTATGTTATTGGGATGTTGACGGCAATATTCTTTCCACCAAATAGAAGCAAAATCGGTAAATTCACTAGTAGCAGCCCTAACTCGTCTAATCTCAGGAACTTCATGGCAAGCAAATTTTTGATCAACAGCTAGTTCCCAATTAAGATAACCATCAGGATCATATTTACCATTAAAAGAGGTCATAATGAATTTAACCTTAGCGAAAGAATCATCGTGGTCACGTACCTCATGTCGTGGGGGGTCTCGTCGCATACCTTGTCGATTAAAACGCAACTGTCGATGAGCTCGATCGTTGTTATTGTTACCCATGTCATTGGCCTCGGTATCGATCACATAGTCGAATTCATCTTGTCCTCTACCACCGGGCAGCGGGGAACACCGGTGGATGCATGGGCCATCTCATCAAGGCGCGTCATAATACGCCAAAGAAGTGTTAGTGAGGCCTTGCGCTCTCTCATCGCGGCGCGTGGCGTTTGCCTCAATTTGGGCGCCCTCAAGTTGAGCAAGTCGCTCATTCGTGACCTGACATCTTCCTCAAGACCCTCCGTCACGAAGGTTCATGAGGCGTCGGAAATGTTATGCGATTCCTTCGTGCGAGGAGTATGAGATGTATCCTCATCCGAATGCTCATGAGATCTGCCATTGTTAGCAAATCACAAGTATATGTCCCTAGCAACTACTAGGATGTGGTGGTTCAAAAGTCGCTCACACTCAAGCCTTCTATCGAATTCTTACCAATTCTTACCAAGCAAGCGGGGGTGATCGGCGACCAGCGGTGTCAATGTATCTCAGAAGATTGGATAGAGCGATTGCGGTGAAGATCGGTGCATGCAGTTGTAGAAAAGGTGTAGGTGGGAAGGCTCAAGTATGGTAGCAATGGATTAGCAACTATCAAATCGAGAGAATGCAAGCTGAAAAATCGTTCAACGTCGGTTAGTCTTGGTCCTAGGCTGGATGGACTAGAGCGCGAGCCTAGAACACAAACGAAAGCAGCCAGCGCGAGCTAGAGAACGTGGCACACGGAGTTCGGAGGCTCGAAAAGGATGCCGTCTGCACGGGAACCTTAGAATCACTTGGAGAGGACTCTGTCAATTTTGAGCGAGTCGAGAAACTTGATTTTTCTCGGTTTGCGGGCCCGTTTGAGGCCCTAAACGACCTTTTGGGGTCGAAGTTGCTGCGCGTGTGCCCGATGGCTTACGCGGATCTAAAATCCCCAGATTTCCCAGACTTGGCACGGATCAAGAATCGCCTCAATCGGAGGTCGTATGCAAAAGTTGTGTTTTTTCCTTTTTTTTTTTTTTTTTGATCGCGTTGCGAAGTCAAATGAATCTCGTGTTTCCTTCAGCATACGAGCTTTTTCTCTCTCTCTTTTTTTGTCACAAACCCGAAGCGAGCTTTTGTTTTTGTTAGGGTTTTCCTTGGAGTGGAGGCGGCGGGAGGATTGTAGCTTGCGCGACAGAGGATAGTGGCCACGAAGGATGCGGCAATGGATGGCGGCGCGGGTGGTCGTGGTAATGGCTCGTGGTGGTGGCAGCGGGCGGCGATTGAACCCAACCACAGCAGTGCGACCAAGCGTGAGCAAAACTCGAAACTCTAAAGGAACTAGACACTAAGACCGGCCAAAAGACACGGCGATGCAATCGAAAGTTCAACAATGCAATGCCTTTGAAAAGAAAGATGCAATGGCGCAATTGGTCTTGGGCGGATAGGTGATCTAATCCTATAGTTTTTGGCTTTTACGGACTTTGAATTAAACAACCTAACTACGAAAAATAGTAAATTCTCACCGAGCAACCTTGGGCTCGATACCACTTGATGGAGACGGGGTGCGATCTTTCGATGAGATTGATAACTATCGATTTTGGGTGGAGGTGACTCGCGATCCGACTACAACCGACGACGGCGCTTGCGCCTTAGCAATCGTTGAACCAACTCGAGCGTTATTGGCCGTGATGGAAGCGCGATCAACCTAAACACGGGTTCAATTCTGCGAGCAATCGAAGAACTAGCAAGAATAAGATGTATGCAATCTGATATTGCGAATAAAATTGTAGTATAGATGGTATTGAAAACAAAGTGGGATCCCGAAGGTGTCTTGACAGTGGTCGTCCGACACAACCGAAGAAGCAGTTTGCACAATGGCTAAACCTAAATTCAACGAAATCCCGATTCTAGCCGGGGCGGCGGCTCCTATATGGGAAGATGACCAGGGGTGGCGTCGAGGAAGTGGGCGCACGCCCTAGGGTTACAAGGCCCATGGGCCCAAGAGGAGGTGGCGACACCCTTTTTGACTCGGTAAAAAAGCAGACGTGGATTGTTTTGTTTATTGTGGTCAGCTCGGTTGGAATTTGAAGCTGAGGTTGGATCCATTGGAAAGTATACTTGATAAGCTTTCAATGAAGTCCAAGAACATCCCAAGCGGAGTTCGTATGAAGTTCTGACGTTTGAACTTAGTGTTGTCGCAGCAGTCCGAACTCGAATTCGAGCGAGCCCAACTCGAACTCTTGCTTGCTCGGACCCAAAGTGACGTGATGTCCTCCATTATGCCTCCTATGCTTGTCCATGACTCCACATACCTCTCCTTGGTCCTTTCCCATGTTCCTAAGCACAATTAAATCACTTGCATTAGGTAGCGATCTATTCTCAGTAATATATAACCCTATGAACGAATTCACCTGGTGATTAAGTTGGCGAGCACGAGCTCGAGTAATTGGTCCTTGTAATATTGGTTGTGGATTTGTGGAGATCATGTGGATATGATCCTAATCTTAGTGTGTTGAACAATTGGCAATAGCGCCGAGGTGTTTGGAGAAACCCTCGTTTTCGGTGAAGTTCATGTCTTTGTCGAGCTTGAGCGGTCCGGCCGCCATGGTGGCGATCGGGCGGCGTGCCTTTGGTTGTTTTGCTTGTGAGTGGCTGCGGTCCGGCCGCCGGTGGCGATCCGACCGGCGGTGTGGCGATTCGGCCGCTACCGTGCGATCGACCGGCCATGAAAGTGGCTTTGGATTTTTGAGTGGGCCAAAAATAGAGGTGTAGGCAGAGAGGAGGTTCTCTGCTCTTGGTCTCATAATTTTGGAGCCTCGGGCAAAAGTTCTATTGGTTTGAAATTTCCAGAGAGGTTGCGGATTTCAAGGCGGAATTTGGCTAAGTCTTGGGTAGCGGTCGACCGCCTTTGGTGGCGGTCGGCCGTGAAAAGCGGCCGGACCGGCCAAGGGTGGCGGTCGACCGGTTGTGACTTGGTTCGTGCGTCTGCGTGGCGGCGATGTGTGTTGTTAGGTCAAGTTCATGTTCATTAGTGCATATGTGTTGCATGATGCATGTTTTGGCTAACGTGGGTCAAGTTGTGAAGAACTTGTTCCCGTTTCGATTTGCTTGTCTATTGTTGTGCGAGTTGCTTGGTGGTCAACGACGGTCAACGGCGAGGATGATCGGGACTAGGCTTGGAGAGCCGAGGTCGAGCGATCGGCGATGCGGGTGAAGTCATTGGACTCAAGTATGGTGCAAGATGGACAAAGGTGACCGAGCAGGCGGTTCGGTGCGGCGGTTGGATCAAGCGGCGCGGGGTGGTGCAAGTGCCATGGTGGTTTCGGTGGGGCCGGATGGGAGAGACTTGCCGACATGATGAGAGCCGTTGGATCAACCTACGTGGCGAACAGCGAGTGCCGCTGTCTGGACTCGGTCTTCGGAGAAGGACCGAGGAGGGGTATTTTGGTAATCTTACCAAATACCGTCTTGGTGACCTTTTGCTAACCCGCGGCGCAAGACGGTGCGTGGAGAAGCGGATTAGGTCAAGAGGAGATGAAGACGGCGCTTTAAAATGCGTGCGTGTGTGACCCGTTTGTTTTGGGCCTTAACGGGAGCCCATCATGGAAACTCTTCTAGAAGGTCTAGGCCTCCACTATAAATAGAGGAGGGAGGTGGCTGCACCCCCTAAACCCTTCAATTGGAAACCCTAGCTTTGGTTGTTAGGGCTTGGAGAGATTAGTGGGAGGTTAGGGTTCTAGAGAGATGGATTGATTTGAGTGCTCAAGTGTTGAGCTTTGTCCTCCTTGATGGAGTGGCTGTAAACATACCATCTATTCAATCCAATCAATCCAAAGAAAGATTTCACAAATTGTATCTCTTTGTGTTCATCCTCTCTATTTGTGATTTTGGGGCTTTCTTTGATCCGGGAGTTTTTACTTGGTTTTTCTTCTTGATCTTGCTTGCTGGGATATGTGGGAACCTATCTAAGGTCATCTTGATCATCATCCACCCACGAGCAAGCTTTTGGATCTAAGTTTTGATCTTGCCGTTTTAGTGAAAGAAAGGGTGATTTTGAGGTTTTGCTATTGAGAGCTTTTGGCTTGGTTTCTTCTCTTGATATAGCTTGCTGTGACATGTGGGAACACATCTAGGATGATCTTGATCATCAATCACCCACGAGCAAGTTTCTAGATCAAGTTTTCGTTTTGACCGGTTTTGAACCCTCCTTGGTAAAATGGAAAAAGGTCAAAACTTTGATGTGGATCTACTCAATCGTTGCTTGGAATAGGTTCCTAATATCCTTAGGAAGGTGTGTTCCAAATTTGGTCAAGTTTGGCCTTGTAGATCAAAAGTTAGACCGATTTTAGTTTCGGTTTTGGGCTGATTTTCTGTTCATCGTGCTAGAGGTCGACCGCCCACCGAGAGTCGGACCGCTAGACAAATCGGTCGAACCGCCGCGTGTGAGAGGTCGACCGCTGAGCAAAATATTCGACCCGATTTACGAGCGGTCCGATCAAACCAACGGTCCGACCGCCCGTGAGAGGTCGGACCGCGAGACTTGGTGTTTGGAGTTTTTGAAGTCTTTGCTTTGGGGTTTTGATTGGATTTAATACAAGTCTTCCGCTGTGCTTGATTGATTGATCTTCATAGCTTTCATAGCTATTGGAGTGAGATTCGTATTGAATTCGATCGTTGGTGTAAAAGTGATCGTGCTCCTATTCACCCCCCCTCTAGTCGCCTTTCCGGTCCAACAAGTGGTATCAGAGCCAAGTTTGCTCTTTTGTGATCTTAACCGATCTTTGAGCATGGCGACTAGTTTGTCGACTTGTGAGCGCTTCTTTGCATCTTGTCGCGGTTCTTTTGCCGTTGATGTCCATTGGGACAAAAGGCTTGAACATACGATTTTTATGATGTCAATTAAGGAGCAATTCACATGTGATACTTGTGGCTACCCTTTTGGTTTTGATTGTCCTAGTTTAGGGGATGAGTCACATTTAGAGCAGGAGAGAAGGAGCCCATTGGCATATGTCTTTGTAGCGATTGAGGATGAACATGATGAAGAGCTTTTGAGGATGATCATGATGATTCTTTCGAGGATGATCCCCTACTTGAGCTAAGCAAGGTGAGCAAAGAAAAACTCATTGATGGCTTAGTGTCATATGAATATAAATTGCATGCTCTTCGGAAGAAAATAAAATTGCTAGAAAGAGAAAATGGTGATTTGTCCCATGAACTCTCCAAATTGAAAACATCCATGTGTGCTTATGATTCCTTACTTGTAGACATGGATAACTTGAATAATTCTCTTGCATGCCTAAAATCTGAAAATGAATTATTGAAATTAAATGTTTCTATGCCATGTGATTCTTGTGTTGCCTTACATAATGAGCTTGATAATGCTAAGTTAGAAATAGGTAATTTTAGATCTATGGCTAGAAATGATTGTGATTCTTGTGTAGGCATGCTTGCTGAATTTGAGAAGTTAAAATTGACTAATTCCATTCACCTTGAGCAATTAGAGAATGCTAGGGCTGAAATTATTGATATTAAAGCTAGCCCTTGTAGCATGTGCTTAGAGTATGAAAAATTGCTTAAGGATGGTTTAGTCTCTTGCAAGAATTGTGCTTGTTTAGAAAGTGAAATTGATGTTTTGAATTGCATACTTAATACAAATGCATCATTAATTTCTTGCACATCTTGCATTTCTTTGAAGAGCGAAATTGATTCTTTGCGCGATGATATGAGCGTCAAGTCATGTGACACTTGTATTTGCCTTCACTCCGAGATTGATATTTTTAAGATTTCTCTGGCATCTTTGATTTCGGAGTTGGAGTCCTTTTGTGCTAAAAGTGAGTCACTTGATGTTGGTGTTTGTACCATCGCTTTAGATAGCTCTTCTTTGGGAGGTTCGACTCTTTCGAACTCTTCTTGTGTTGTCCAACGGATTTCTAAAGACAAAGGTGTTTCTTCTTCAAATGATACTACATCTTCAAAAGAGAAGTATCATTGCACCTTTTGTAAGAAAGATGGACACACTTTCGAGTTTTGCTTTCGCCGTTTGAAATATGAGCGTCGAGTGCGTCGTCGTACCTCTAGGAACACACATAGTCTTTATCGTGGCATGTGTGAGTCTAGTGCCGATCGAGGGCGAGTCTTGATGTTAGTTCTTCCAGACTTCTTCTTTGAGCCTTAATGGTGCCTTGTCCTCTCGGTGTGTCTCCTAGTAGACCTTTACACTATTGCTCATTTTGTGGGAAGAATGGACATCATGTGGATTTTTGTTTCCGTGCAAAACATTTGCGTCGAGCTCATGCTTCTAAGTCTCCTAGTGGGCATAGTCTTTCTCATGACAAGCACACTATAGAGCCTAGCATGAAGACTCGATTTGTTGATGGCTTCTTTGACACCATTTCTAGTGGTGTTGGGCAAAGATCGTGGACTTGGTTTTCATGGTTATGGTTTTGTCCACGAGCTGCCACGAGGTAGGATTTTCGCCGTTTTCCAAGAGGTGGACCTCGTTTTGTTCATCGAGGTACACACCCACGGCGAGGATGTGTGAGTTGCTTTAGTGCTTTTGTTGGTTCTCATCATGGTGCTTTCAAGCAAGGCCATCGCCGCTTTTCTAGAGATGGATCTCGTTTTCCTCATCGAGTTGTCCACTCGCGGCATGCCTTCAAGGATGATATTGGATCTTCTTGCATGGACCATCATTCGCATCATTCTAACTCTCATAATGGTTTGACTGCCTCTAGTGGTGGTGTGTCCAAGGTTTGGGTTCCCAAGTATTTGCTCTCTAACCCTTCGGGATCCAAGACTTGGACACCTTGCCTTTCTCATGTGTAGGTACCGACAACACTGGTTGGAGAACATGGACTTAAAAGATTCTGATCTTCTGCTTCATTACTTGATTGGGACTCTTGATGGTTCTCCACCTCAATAATGGCCTCCAAGAGGCATGTGCTTTCATGATCGGTGTCTTCACATGTTTTGTGAGCAATCTTATACCTTCATGCATTTACCTTCATGATTATTCAATCTTGGCATGTTGTGCTTGTTTTGTGCTCACTTGTATCATATTGGCATGTGTTACTTCTTTGATATCATTTATCATGCCTTTACCTTGCTTATGTATCCATGGGCTAGATTGTTATTCATTATGACCATGGGTGTATGAGCTTGATTTTGTCATCTTGAGCTTGTGCTGTCTTGTACTCTTACTCTCTTGCTCATGTTGATTCTTGCTTGTATATCCAGGTATCATATTATTGTTCTTTATTTCCATGGGTATATGAGCTTTAGTTTGTTATCATGAGCTTGTGTTGTCTTGTATCCTTATTATATTGCTCATGATTGATTCTTGCTTATGTATCCATGTCTTAGACTGTTATTCCTCATTTCCATGGGTGTATATGCTTTGTTTTGTCTTCATGAGCCTATGTTGTTCCGTACATGATTTATCTTGCTCTTGTTGATTTTTGTCTTATGTATCCACATGCTTGCTTGATATCCATGTTTAGCATACCTTATCCATGATTTGTTCTTTAACATGCCTTATGCTTACATGGTTATTGTGCTTTACTGTTAATTGTGGATGCATGAGTATTGCCATAGCTTTCACCAGCATACTTTACCTTTGATTGTATATATGATGTGTGATATGCTATGTGCTTGTTTGCTTGCTCCTATGCCTTATTGTGGATTAAGGATAGTTTGAGCTTTGTCATATCTTGGATAGCATGTCTTTGCAACCGATTTGTCTATCTTCATGCTCATGTCTGAATTGTTGATTATATGCTTTTATGAGCTTTGGATCATTTCTTTGCTATCCTTCTTTGGTCATGTGTCTTGGTACTGTTTCCCTAGATAATGTCTCACTAACCCAGTACCAAGGTATAGACTTCTTCTGTCTCTTTGGTGTAGCCTTTTCGGTTGAGAAGAAGAACATGTGGTCCAACAAGTGGTTAAAGACTCCAGCTGCTGGTTCTTCTTCATTTGTGCATTCAATGCTGGCTATCACTTCTAGGAGACGAAGGAATTTTGAGATGAGGATGATGGGTGAGCGCAACTACCTTTTGGAGCTTCAAGGAATGGATATTCATTCATCATGATTACATCTCACTGCCAAGCAGTGCGACTCAGGTTCGAGCTTCTATACCTTACATTTGTGTATGGTATCCCTAGTCTACCTTGCATAGCATCCGGTTCGTGTCGGTGTTGGGCTTGTTGAATCGGGGTAGATAGGAGGCTCTGTTCTAGCACGTGTCTTTTCTAGGCACTCTTCTTGTCCCATGGTTTTCTAGGATGCACTTCTCTCACGGACCTAGGTTGAGCTTGTTTCAGTCACTAGTCTTAGAAGGTTTTGAGTGCTGTAGGGCTTTTTAGTGTTGGTGTTTCGCTCCCTAGCTTTTCGAGTTGCTTTCCTAGAGATTGTGTGGTGTTTGAAGTCTTTGTGCTATCTTGTGGAGTTTTGGCACTTTTAGCAGATCTCCTCAAAGCTTTTGACCAAACAAGGTTTGCCACCTTGAGAAGCAAGTTAGGGATAATTTATCCCTATGGGTTGGTTTGAGGGGAGTTGGTTCTTTCTGAACCTTCCTTGTTCATCCGAACTTTCCTTGTTCATGTGAGCGTTTTGTGGATCTTTTAGATACCTTCTTCAAGTGGTATTTTCTTGGATCCTTTTCGGTTTTTAGGCTTTTTCTCTTTCGTGCATCTCATTGTATCATATTGCATTCATATGAAAAATCCAAAAGATGCATTGTATTATAAGCTTTCTTATACTTGTCTTTTAATTTGATGAAGCTTTGCTTATTACCCTCTTGAGCTTTAGTATTTCAATTCTGCTCAAAGATCGTGTCTAGTTCTTTGACTTGCTAGAATTATCATGCTTTCACATGTGCAGCAATGTCTTTGCTAAGCTGAGCTAAAACTATTAAACAACTTGAACTAAAAATTGTAATTTGTGGATCTTTTAGCTAGTTGCTCAACTAGTGATTTTTGTGACATTGGCCTGTCAAAATTGCTTTGTTAGCTCTTGAATCTAGAATTGAACATTTATGGAGCTTCTTGTTCTTTTAAGAATCTATAATTGCTCTATGAATCAATGAAAAATGATCTCTTTTGTGCGAAAGAACTGATCTCACCAATTCTTTCTCATGAGACGGCTTGCCACTGCACTAGGCATGAACTCAGGGGGAGTTTTGGATGACCTAGACCACTCTTTTAAGCTATTGTTGCTTGGGATGGTCGCGGCAAGGCTTGAGATCTAGCACATGGCTAAGAAAACAAATTGTGAAAATTGGTTGAAGCTTGGGAAAAGTTTGTGGATGGCTCCTAGTCCAGGATCTTCTTCACCAAGATAGACCTTTACTCAACTTCAATATTTATTGAAAATGAAATCATTGAGAAATTTGGGCTTTTGAGACAATTTGAGCTAAATGATTCAATTCGAGACTTTTTGTCTCTAAGGTGGTCTTTGCTAGCTTCGATCTAACAATGACATTCGACATGGCCATTATCACTTTAGGATACTGTTGTTGAACTTGCTAATTTTGAAGCATTGTAACAATCCAACAACATGTGGTATTTTGAGCTCACTAGCTTAGCTTTGCTATACATGTCTTAATATGATCTTGCTAGCTTTGTCGGGCTTATTGTATCTTGAGTAATGGTAGAAATGCTAGCTGTTCAATTGAGTAATCCCCAAGCTTCTTTTTACTAAAAATTGAAAAATCAAAACAAAATGAAGCCACCCCATTGCACTTCATGCATGCTCTTTCTTTTGCTTCTTAGTATTGTTGCACTTGTTATCTCTGGATGAGAGGAAGTTATGATTCCTTGATGAATCCATTGTCAAAGGGGAGAAGTTTTGGCAAAAATGTGAAAAGAGCTTTCGGGATAAGGGAGAAGTTCGAGGATGTTATGGGGAGAAGTTTTGTAAAAGGGAGAAGAAATGGCTTCTCATTGCCAAAGGGAGCTTTAGCTTTTCTCTTGTAAAATGATGATCATAGTGAGGGAGTTTTGAAATTGCATTCTTTTGATCTTAGTGTCTTTTCTGAACTTGAATTGCAATTCTTGAAGACTCACAATGATCAAAGGTCAAATCGAACAATTGTTCTTTCATATGGACCTTAAGTGAGATTTTTGTCAATTCTCTGGAATTTGAAGCTTTCATGCTTTCTTTTGCCTTATCTCACTTGCCTATGCTATTTAGAAGCCAGCTTGGTCTTTTCCATTGCTTTCTCTTGCATTTGGACCAAGTTGTGCCTTTGTGCGAAAACGTCGGGTATTTTCATTTTCAAACCTCTAATTTGCATTTTTGAGAAGATTGTCAATGTGTTCATCAAGGGGGAGATTGTGGAGATCATGTGGATATGATCCTAATCTTAGTGTGTTGAACAATTGGCAATAGCCCGAGTGTTTGGAGAAACCCTCGTTTTGGTGAAGTTCATGTCTTTGTCGGGCTTGAGTGATGCGACCGCCATGGTGGCGGTCGATCGGCGTGCCTTTGGTTGTTTGCTTGTGAGTGGCTGCCGGTCCGACCGGCGTGGTGGCGTCCGACCGGCCAGGGATGTGGCGATCGGCCAACTCACCGCTGAGCCATGACCGGCCATGAAAGTGGCTTTGGATTTTGAGTGGGCCAAAAATAGAGGTGTAGGCAAGAGAGGAGGTTCTCTGCTCTTGGTCTCATAATTTTGGAGCCTCGGGCAAAAGTTCTATTGGTTTGAAATTTCCAGAGAGGTTGCGGATTTCCAAGCTGGAATTTGGCTAAGTCTTGGACTGACGGTCAGACCGGCCTTTGGTGGCGATCCGACCGCAAAGAAAGCGATCGGACCGCCAAGGGTGGCGGCCGACCGGTGACTTGGTTCGTCGTCCTGCGTGGCGGCGATGTGTGTTGTTAGGTCAAGTTCATGTTCATTAGTGCATATGTGTTGCATGATGCATGTTTTGGCTAACGTGGGTCAAGTTGTGAAGAACTTGTTCCCGGTTTCGATTTGCTTGTCTATTGTTGTGCAGGTTGCTTGGTGGTCAACGACGGTCAACGGCGAGGATGATCGGGACTAGGCTTGGAGAGCGAGGTCGAACGATCGGCGATGCGGGTGAAGTCATTGGACTCAAGTATGGTGCAAGATGGACAAAGGTGACGAACAGGCGATTCGGTGCGGCGAGTTGGATCAGCGGCGCGGGGTCGGTGCAAGTGCCATGGTGGTTTCGGTGGGAGCCGGATGGGAGAGACTTGCCGACATGATGAGAGCCGTTGGATCAACCTACGTGGCGAACAGCGAGTGCCGCTGTCACCGACTCGGTCTTGGAGAAGGACCGAGGAGGGGTATTTTGGTAATCTTACCAAATACCGTCTTGGTGACCTTTGCTAACCCGCGCGCAAGGCGGTGCGTGGAGAAGCGGATTAGGTCAAGAGGAGATGAAGACGGCGCTTTAAAATGCGTGCGTGTGTGACCCGTTTGTTTTGGGCCTTAACGGGAGCCCATCATGGAAACTCTTCTAGAAGGTCTAGGCCTCCACTATAAATAGAGGAGGGAGGTGGTGCACCCCTAAACCCTTCAATTGGAAACCCTAGCTTTGGTTGTTAGGGCTTGGAGAGATTAGTGGGAGGTTAGGGTTCTAGAGAGATGGATTGATTTGAGTGCTCAAGTGTTGAGCTTTGTCCTCCTTGATGGAGTGGCTGTAAACATACCATCTATTCAATCCAATCAATCCAAAGAAAGATTTCACAAATTGTATCTCTTTGTGTTCATCCTCTCTATTTGTGATTTTGGGGCTTTCTTTGATCCGGAGTTTTTACTTGGTTTTCTTCTTGATCTTGCTTGCTGGGATATGTGGGAACCTATCTAAGGTCATCTTGATCATCATCCACCCACGAGCAAGCTTTTGGATCTAAGTTTTGATCTTGCCGGTTTTAGTGAAAGAAAGGGTGATTTTGGGGTTTTGCTATTGAGAGCTTTTGGCTTGGTTTCTTCTCTTGATATAGCTTGCTGTGACATGTGGGAACACATCTAGGATGATCTTGATCATCAATCACCTGAGCAAGTTTCTAGATCAAGTTTTCGTTTTTGACCGGTTTGAACCCTCCTTCGGTAAAATGGAAAAAGGTCAAAACTTTGATGTGGATCTACTCAATCGTTGCTTGGAATAGGTTCCTAATATCCTTAGGAAGGTGTGTTCCAAATTTGGTCAAGTTTGGCCTTGTAGATCAAAAGTTAGACCGATTTTAGTTTCGGTTTGGTGATTTTCTGTTCATCGTGCTAGAGGTCGGACCGCCCACCGAGAGGTCGACCGCTAGCAAATCGGTCGAACCGCCGTGTGAGAGGTCGACCGCTAGGCAAAATATTCGACCCGATTTACGAGCGGTCGGCCGCTAAGCCAACCGGTCGACCGCCCCGTGAGAGGTCGACGCCGAGACTTGGTGTTTGGAGTTTTGAAGTCTTTGCTTTGGGGTTTTGATTGGATTTAATACAAGTCTTCCGCTGTGCTTGATTGATTGATCTTCATAGCTTTCATAGCTATTGGAGTGAGATTCGTATTGAATTCGATCGTTGGTGTAAAAGTGATCATGCTCCTATTCACCCCCCTCTAGTCGCCTTTCCGGTCCAACAGGATTAGCTGTGCGTGTAGGCGCGGTTGTATCCAAATTAGGGATGTCCTCATCATTCCCCCTCCTCCGACTATGGCTAAAGTCCTCATGCAGATCGAACGCAACCGTTCGGAGGACCGTAGGGTGTTGGAGGTTATCGCGAGGAACACCTCCACTCCCTCTGGTGCCTCTGGATCCGGAGGAGGAGGCCATCAGTCTCGTGGGGGACTTGCGGAGTTCCTTCGCACGCAGCCTCCCACCTTCTCCCGGTCCGAGGATCCCTTGAACGCAGACGACTGGCTACGTCTAGTTGAGCGGAAGCTCAACGTTGCTCAGTGCCAGGAGCAAGAGCGGGCGCACCGCATCCCATCGGTGGAGGGTGCGGCACTCTCATGGTGGGAGAACTTCCTCGCTATGCGACTGCGGGACACGTGGTCGTGGGAGGAGTTCAGTCAACTTTCTCGGGCCCATGTTCCCGGCACGATGAAGGCGAAGAAGGAGTTCCTTGCGCTCAAGCAGGCGCAAGTGCGTGATCGAGTACCTCCACGAGTTCAACCATCCGGCGAGGCGCCTCGCCGAGGTGGCCACCGATGAGGCCAAGCGGAGAAGTTCATGGAGGGCTTGTCTGAGAAGCTTGGACAAGCTCTCTATTGTGGACTTCCGACTTCCGCACCTTGGTGGACAAGGCCATCATCGCCGAGCACAAGCGCGAGCGCTGGCGAGTCCCGCATAGCGCAAGTGGGAGGCCCGGTGTGCCGCACAGCCGATCTCATTCGTCCCGAGTTGGGCTGCACGGTGGCCCGTTCTTTGGCTTCACCACCGCCGAGGCCTTCGGCACCAGCTCCACGTCCTCCGCAGCCGTGACTCGATCCGCGTCGCTGCGATCAGCCAACAGAGTTGCTCACCGCAACCCCGCGGCGACGCCACCGCTTCTCGCCACAACAAGGGCCACTACGCGAGTAGTTGTCCTAAGAAGATCGAGTAGCCCCTCGTCCCTAATGGAGGACGCGGCAAGGGAGTGGTCACTCACGACCAGAAGACCCGGGCTTGGGGCGGTCGAGTCAACCATATCTCGGTGAGGAGGCACGGGGCGCGGCGTGGTGTTGGGTGCGCTTCTTGTTAATTTGCGCCTGCAGCGGATTATTTGACTCGGAGCCTCGCATTCTTTTATTTCGAGGTCGTTTCTTTGTTGATTGTGGACTTCACCGTGTTCCTTTGGGATTCCATCGCTTATTCGCTCTCGGGTTCGAAATGAGAGTGACCAAGTGTGCCGGGGCGTTCCTATCCACATCGAAGGAGTGGGATTCTTGGCGAACCTTATCCTACTCGACTCGGCGTGCCTGGACGTGATTCTTGGCATGGATTGGTTGTCCCAATATTTGGGGAAAATCGATTGTGCCAGGAAGATTGTCTACCTCACCAGCCCTTCAGGTGAACAGTTGGGTTTTCACCGCAGTTGCGAGAACCCCTTCTTTGTGCACTTGAAGCGAAGCCCGCTTTGGAGATCGAGGATGTTCCCACAGTATGTGATTTTGTGGATGTTTTTCCCGAAGACTTGCCCGGAATGCCTCCTGTTCGAGATCTGGAGTTCGTGATAGAGTTGCTGCCCGGTACCGCCCCATTTTCTAAGAGGTCGTATCGCATGCCTCCTAATGAGTTGGAGGAGCTGAAGAAGCAACTAGGTGAGCTGCAAGAGAAGGGTTTTATCCGTCCTAACTCATCTCCTTGGGGTTGTCCAGTTATCTTTGTGAAGAAGAAGGACAAGACCTTGCGAATGTGTGTTGATTACCATCCGCTTAATGAAGTGACGGTAAAGAACAAGTATCCTTTGCCCCGTATTGATGATCTTTTCTATCAGTTGACCGAAGCACGAGTCTTCTCCAAGATTGACTTGAGATTGGGCTATTATCAAGTCAGGATTAGGGCCGAGGATATTCCAAAAACGGCCTTTGCTACTCGTTATGGTCTTTACGAGTACACCGTCATGTCTTTTGGTTTGACTAATGCTCCTGCTTTATTCATGAACCTTATGAAATCGGTATTCATGGAGTATTTGGATAGGTTCGTAGTGGTATTCATTGATGATATCCTTATCTACTCCCAGAGTGAAGAAGAGCATGCTTGAGCATCTTAAGCTTGTGTTGGGCAAGCCGCGTGAGCACCACCGTATCGCGAGTTCGCAAGTGTGAGTTACGTTGAAGGAAGTGGCATTCTCGGGCCATGTTCTTTCAGCGGGAGGTGTGGTCAGAGATCCTAGCAAGGTCGGTGATGTGCTATCTTGGGGTCACCCAAAGTCGGTCACCGATGTGCGGAGTTTTCTTGGTTTGGCGAGCTACTATCGCCGTTTTATCGAGAATTTCTCCAAGATTGCGAAGCCTATGACCGAATTGCTCAAGAAAGACAAGAAGTTTGAGTGGTCCACTGCTTGTGATGTGAGTTTTCAGGAACTCAAGAAGCGGTTGACCTCAGCCCCAGTGCTTGTTCTCCCTGATGTTCACAAGAGTTTTGATATCTATTGTGATGCTTCTCGTCAGGGTCTTGGTTGTGTTCTTATGCAGGAAGGCAAGGTTGTAGCCTATGCATCGCGGCAGTTTTTCGGCCCAGATTCGATCAATGAGGCCGAAAGTCAGGTCCAGTTGATTCGCGAGCATCTGCGCACGGCCCAGTCCAGGCAGAAGAGCTACGCAGATCGTCGTCGCCGTGAGTTGAGCTTTGAGCCCAATGACTTTGTGTATCTCAAAGTCTCACCCTTGAAGGGCCATCAGCGTTTTGGCGTCAAGGGCAAGTTAGCTCCCCGCTATGTTGGGCCTTATCGCATCGTCGAGAGTTGGGGTTGTTGCATCTGATTGGAGCTACCGGTGCACTTGAGGTGTGCATGATGTGTTTCATGTGTCTCACCTTAGAAGTGCCTCCGTGTCCCAATCGAGGAAACTCCGTTGGAGGTTCTCGATGTGCAAGGAGATTTGACCTACCCGAGCATCCTGTTCGCATTCTTGAGGAATCGAGCAGAGAACAAGGAACCGGTCATCAAGTTCCTTAAGGTTCGATGGTCAAACCATTCGAGGATGAGGCAACTTGGGAGCGAGAAGATCGCCTTCGTGCAGATTTTCCTTCTTTCTTCTCCGAGTAAACGGAATCTCGGGTCGAGATTCTTATAAGGGGGGAGAGTTGTAACATCCCAATTTCGGGCTTGTGTTTAAAATGTAAGAAAATGAGTAGAAATTAAAAAAAATTCTTACATCATGTATTTCCCGTGTGTACTAAACAATTATTGTACAAGAGCCATGGAAATACAAAGCCACAAGTCTTTGATCCAAATCTTGATCCTTCAAAAACAATCTTGTCAAACCTTTTGATCATCCTCCGAAAATATTTTTCCTAAGTTCTTGGGATGGTATGTGGCTCCTCTGAAAAATTTCACAATTTTTGGATATTGTTTGAATATTTTTAGAGGGTAGTCAAACCTGTTTGACTTCCAGTCAAACCTAAAACCAGTACCTTGCAGAATTTTTGGAGAAAAATGCATAGCATAAAAACCTCTAAAAATTTTACACAAGGTCAATATCTAAGTCAGCAAGCTCCTGCAAAAATTTCAGAATTTTTGGAGTTATTTTGCTACCTCTAATAAATCCTCAAAAGTCTCAGCTTAATTCAAAACCCAAAACTGATTCACTGTTCCTTGGGTTTGAGTCGGACTCGGGCTCGAGCCACTTGACTCGACTCAGTCAACTAACTGCACCGAGCCTTTTCAAACGCACGCGGTTGTTCTCGGCCGTTAGTTTAAATCGCCGCCCGCGCCGCTTGTGCCGCTCGGACCACCGCGATCGAACCCATCCTTTTGAGCCGTTAGATTTAGATCTGGCCGTCCTTATTGAATGGGCTATTCGGGTCACCCGAACATCCCCGTTAATCGCAGCCGTTGGTTCTTGATCGGACCTCTCTGATCGCTAGGAGTGTTAAAAACCCTCGGCTGGACCCCTTGAATCGTGACCGTCCATTTTCAATCCAACGGCCATGATTTCTTTTCTGTTCTTCTTCCTCCTCTGTCTCTCCGTGCGCGCGTGCGTCCATGGCAGGAAGAAAGAGAGAGGGAGGGCGGCTTGTTGTGTCACTTCGAGCATGCCTCGTCAACATCACTCTGTGGGGCATTTAATGCACCCCAGGCTTTCGGCTCCTCCATCCCGAGTCTCACTTGCCCCCATCATTTCTTGGTCCATGACCGCACCATGAACCGAGCTCACCGTGAGCTCTTGTTCTTGCTCAAAACCCTAATCCTTCCTCTATAAATAACCCTTTTGGTTCATCCTGGTATTCCTTTACACCACCCCTAGCTCTTATCTGTGTTTGAGCTCAAAACCACTTCAAATCAGCTTGGCACCATTGTTGACCCGAGGAGCTCCAATGTGGATCTGGGTGTCCAGTGGTTCAACTTCAATATTTCTTGCACCCTTTTGAGCTCCTCAACTTCCTTTATATTTCCCCTAACTTAATTTTGGGTTGCATTCACAGGAATCACTCAATTTTAAGTTTAGAGATTTTCGGCTGATTTCACCCCCTTTCTTCTCCAACTCCGGTAAGTGGTTCTTTTTGCAATTGCTTACTTATGGAGCTCGTGGGAACCTTAATGGAGCTATTTTGATCACCCATCGGTGTTCACTTTGCTTAGGTTGTCATTTTTATATCATCTTCCTCGCTCCGTGGACTTCATCGTGTTCAAGTCTTCCCAGCCATCTTTGAAGCTCATCCGCATTAAGGTAGCCTCTTATTAGTCCCTAGAAGTGTGGGCACTCGCTTTAGTGACTGCAATGAGCATTTGCAATTTTCATGTTTTGCCGAAATTGGCTCCATCTTAGTTTTCGGCTCGTGGCGTTCTAGACCTCCACCGCGCGAGGTCATCACCTTTGGGTCGCGACACTATTGCGAACCCATTTTGATATTTGGTTGGCACCGCCGCGACCAGAGTCACCGGCGATATGCCGTAGAAAGCACTCGGTTTTGTTAGCTGAGAAGCTCCTATTTTCGTCAGATCATTAGGACACAGTTAATGCACAATCATTGTCAATCATTAGAAGTATTAATTGTGTCTTAATCTGGCCTAAATGTCTCACTAACATGTGGGTCCAACCCTCTGTAATCACCCACTGGCGCTAACTGATGCTTTCGGACATCATTAATGCTAATGATTATCATTAAATCCCTGTCTTAGCATTAATGTGCCCGAAATGGTCTTTTGGTCAGCGGCGTGTGGGCGTGAGGCCTTAAACCTCGATCTCGGGGTCATTAGGACTAATTTCCGAATTCATTAAATGTTAATCATTGTTAGCATTTAATTGGTCCTAAACTGTCCCTTTGTGCCACTGCCAGGTGGGCCCCCAATCACTTAAATCACCTCTGTTCAAAATCGTTAGGACTCATTGATTGCTAATCATCATTAATCATTGGTCATTAGTAATTAATTAGCTGTCCTAAAAATCCTCCTTAAGTCGCTGCCATGTGGGCCCCGAGCCTGTGCACGTGGGTTAAAGCTTGCATGTGTGACTCCAGCCAGCGACATGCGACCCACATGTCGCTTCATTTTGAACCGTTCATTGGCCACCGTCCATTTTGTGATTCGTGGCTCAGATCAGATGGTGATCGGGTCACCCGATCCTCCCATTCGTCGTGGGCCGTTCATTTGTTGATCTGCGGTCCCGATTCTTGCGCCGATCGCGAAGTCCGAAACTTCCTCGCTCTTGACCATGTGATCTTCAATCGACGGTCGCGATGGTTTGGGCCGTTCAGGTCGCTCGCGCACCCTCGCACGCGCCGTTAGATTCCAAATCAAGGGCCCATAATTGTCCACGTCGTTTCTTTTACTCATAAGTGTTGTTTATTTCGTAAGTATTTACTTACCAACTGAAAATTGTATTAAAACTTTAGAAATTCATAACTAAGTCATTTTAAATCCTTTTTAGATGTTTCCAACTGTAATAAATTTCTATGCCTCGTAGTTTAATATAAAAATGCATTTGGGCATGTTTCATCACAAAAATTTTGTAATTCAAATAACTTGATTTTTGCCAATTTTGATTATCCCAAAATAGAATTAAAATTGTAAAATGCATATCTTTTTGTGTATCTGTAAATTGAATGGTTTTAACTTTGATAAATTTGTTATTAACTGAACTTTAATCTAAAAATGGTTGTAGGCTGAATCAGATTACAGGAAAAAATATGTTAATAGATTTAACCTTATTGGTAGCATTTAAAAATTCATTTAATGTTGTAAAAGACACAAGTAATTCCTCAGAAATCCTAAATATATAAAATTGATGCTGGAAAATCTCTCTGTTGGCATACTTTAATATGAAATAGGTTTTGCACTGTTTATGTTTCGAAAATATAATGTGCTAGGTTTACAACTTAAAAATCATAAGTAAATCATTATAACTCCAAATATAGTAAACTCAACTTTCTGTCATTAGGATGTCATAATCTACTTGATATAAAAATTTGAGCTTAGATCATTGTAGAAATTTTCGCCATGAACAGTACTAATAATTAATTTAGGAATTTATAGGTCGAGAGAACTAGTTTTAGCCATAACTTTTTCATGCTTAGTCCAAATGAAGTGATTCTTGTTTATAAAATTGTCTAAAATCAACTTCTAGCTCTTTGTAGAAATTTCATGGGATTTGGATGTTTTTGTTGTTGAGTTCCTTTTGGTGTTCTTCGTTCTTATCGGTTTTTATCGCCTTTTAGCGTTAGGTTCAAGAAAACTTTGAACCCGAGCACTCCCCTGCAGCAAGACTAATCCCAGCAAGGCAAGCGGTTTGATCATGTTAATCCCAGTATTTTAAGTATTTATGTTGTTTACAAATTCTATGTATGCATTGCTAGTTTGTGTTAAACTATTGTCGCTAGTTGACCTAGTAGATGCATTTCCTTAAGACAAATGATTATCCTCTACTACCATGAGCCTAGGTTATTGCTGTGATTCGGGGTTCGTGGATGAGCTCTTGTCACTTAGTAGTTTGCGAATTAATTGCTTAGCCATGCTTAGCTTCCGTAGAAATGGGCGGTTATCGACTTGTCGATAACCTTGATCATATAAAACTTATTATGATTTATGATTTCCACCTTGTGCCATGTCTACTTATGAAAACAAAACTGAAAAGCAAAATGATTTAGACTTAGGCACAATGGTAAGATGGTGTGATTTTCGGTGTGATCGGAATGGTGCCCGAGTCAATTAAGGACCGAACATCTTGTGAGTACACATTATCCGAGCAATTTGTGCATGCTAACCACACTAGAGGGTATGGGACCTCTCTTGACTTAGTACTTTGTAGTGTATTGGCTTGGTCGCGGAGTCGCAGGAGGGATGGTGTTGGGAGCATTGTAGTGTCCGAAAGACTTCACCCGTGATGGGATTTGTTGTCTTTCGGCTTGCAATGTAAGCGTATGGGTTTCTATCCATACGAGCGGCTCGTAGTCAATGCACAATATTGGAAAGCGTCTCGTAGGACTTAGCCGTGCAGCATACCTTCTAAGTGTGCTTTGTGGCTTAAAGGCGGTCTGAAGTGTGGGTACATTGGTACACCACTGCAGGGTTAAAACTATTCGAATAGCCTCGTCCCAGGTTATGGACACGCTTGGGTAAGCTTTAAGAGTTAGACTACAACCTTTTTAATTAAAACTTGATGGGTGGTACGAATCAGGGATTTGTGCTATGTTGTGGTGGCTATTGGGATAGTCACTTCTAGGTGGTTGCTTGTATTTATCATTATTTTCGCTGTTACTTTCAACATTAAAATTGGTTTGTAAACTTGCTTTTAAATGTATTACGTTATTGCAAATAAAGTTGGCTTTGTGCAAAATGAGACATACAACCTCCACCTAAATAAGCTTGCATGTAGTTTATGAATAGGTCTACTATTCCACACGTCAGTCTTGCGAGTACCTTGTGTACTTAGTTATCTTGCTTAAATGTAATTGTTGCAGAGGAAGAAGGTGAGCTTGAGGGGCCTCACTTTTGTGAGCTGTGCTGTGGTAGTCTTCGAGGCGTCTAGCTTGGCAGCCCGGTCGGTTGCCTTGTGGGTGGTGTGGCTAACCGGTCAACTTTTGTTCTGGCCATCTTATGGCACCTTTTGCTTCCGCTGTCTTTCTTGTTTATTGTTCTATTTGGCCGGTCGGCTCTTTTGTAATAACTTTACTTTATGTATGTCGTTATTGAACTTAGTGTTGTATGTTGTACGGAAATGATGTGTGATTTTGTGATGATGTGCATATGCTGCAATTCTGGGAAGCATATGTCCATCCAGGCCTAGAATGTTTAATTAGTAATGCTAGAACCATTTGGAGGTTAAGTGTTACTAGTTAAATATTCCGGGTCCTCACAGTACTTAAGCACACAATCAATCTATCTTTTACAAACCCTAGCCTCAACTACTCCCAAATCCCTAAATCATAAATTAGGGGTTTTCTCTTGAAAGGACTTGAGAATTCCACATCTGGAGATTCTCCTTTTATAGTGGAGGTTAGGCTAACAGAGAAGATCATAACGGGCTCCCATTAAGCCCACACACAAACGGGTCTACACTTATGCACGCTTCTCAAAGCAAAATACGAACCAAGCTTTCTGAATCTGTTTCTTCGTGATCTTTATCTTTACTCTTCCTAAACCACCTCTCCTTGCGCCGTCTTGCACCACGGTTTAGCCAAAGGTCACCAAGGTGGTAATTTAGTGAAGTTGCCAAAATACCCCTTCTCAATCCTTCTTCAAAGACTGAGTCTAATCTTCATGAAGCAATCCCATGCTTCACCTCCCCTGGTCGGTCTGACCCCCTAAATTCTGACAGCATCTTAAAGTCACCAAAAATGAGTGTTTCGACAAACCTTCACCACCATTCCCAATTGTATCATCATCCTAAGATCATGAGTATATCCCCATGATATCTGTATAGCAGCGCACACACATCGAACCTAAGGCTGAGAGTGGATCCATTGTGTTGGGCTTGAAGTTTTCTTTCCAACAAGTACAGGAACACCCAAATCGGACTCCGTTTGTGAAAGTTATAGACTTTTAATTTGGGACGTCTTTGGATGTGTTGAACCGAATCTGATTGACTTCAACTCTTCATATATTTGCTTTCCTTGTTTGTTTGGTGCCAAATCCGTGTGAAACAAGAAAATGAGACCTTCTTAGCCTTTGGAAAGTGTGGGGACTCGGATTTGAATCTAGACCTGATGAAGACATCAACCCTAAGGATGCAACCACTACTTTGACCCGCTGCACTGTATCCTCTACTTCAACCACATCTTCTCCGATAGGACTTTCGGCTACTGCACTACCACATTCTCCAATTGGACCGAGCCACTTCTACTCATACGAGCCGAGCTACGTCTACATGCCATGGTGCTGCGTCTTCATGCCATGGTGCTGCGTCTACATGCCATGGTACTGCTAAGAAGGTCTATGAGCTTTGTAATGAATGGGCTGATTTGGCCCATATAGCCTATATGGCTGGTCACTTAGGGTTTTCGGTACTGTTCATGTGGCACTATTCACACATGATAAGTACCATGGCCGCCCCTCCCTTCTTCTATACATAGTGGCCACCACCCTTCTAGTTCCTTGGGTTTCCTTGGGTTTTGTTGATTGAAGTTTAGCTTTGCTACTTTATACTTTGTTCTCTTGTTCGGCAAGATCAACAGCGAACATTGTCTTTGGAACCCGACTTATCACTACAATTTCAATTCCTATTCGCAATTTCAAATTGCTTATTTATCTTGTTCTTGTGTGCTTCTTCGATGTGTGTAGAAATTGATCTTCGTGATCAGGTCATCCGGGTATTCGTGCACGGTTGATAATGACTTGTCGAGCAGTTCAGCGATTGCATTGTTTTGAGCCTTACGAGTTTGTAGCCAGGATCATGAGAGTTGAGCAACTTCTACTGAATTTATCTTCTCATCGAAAGATCGGGCCAAATCAGGACCTCCGTGGTTCATCAAGATCCTTTATGTATTATGAGCTAGTTCAATGACCTGTAGCTAGTCCACGCAGTACAGATATCGATGAATAACATATCGATACAACACATACATAAAAATTACTTAAATATTATTACAGAACAAGGTAAATGGGCCTTAAGGCCAAAGTGTACAGAATGGTCCGATAGGCCAAATAGTTCAAGCAGCAGAGTAGCAGCAAAAAGAAATCATAGTAGCAGTGGAAAAACTTCAAAAGAGCATGACCTCCATGATTTGCCGTAGCCGTCTCCATCATCTCCGTAGCCGGATGTACATAAATATCCATACACCGGGTCTTCAGCTTGATAGTCTAAATCGACATGTTTGAGCAACCTTGAATACAAAAGTACTCAACAAGCTCTTACCGCAAATGCAATTATATAGGTGTAAGGCTTCCAAGGGCGGGGTTTTATGTTTGTTTTAGCACAAAGCCACTTTGCTCAAATACTACAGCTATTTACCAAACCTATGAGTTAGCATTTTTAACTTTGAAACAAAAGTTTATTTTTTTATAAGCAGTTGTTATCATGACCATGCCAAAACCAGTATGACCACGTCCCTG
This sequence comes from Ampelocalamus luodianensis, assembly GCA_036346255.1. Classification (NCBI taxonomy): domain Eukaryota; kingdom Viridiplantae; phylum Streptophyta; class Magnoliopsida; order Poales; family Poaceae; genus Ampelocalamus; species Ampelocalamus luodianensis. The sequence goes on from CM070619.1 coordinate 33,196,529, forward strand.
CGACCATGCTTAAACCAAAGATGTTGTGATTCTACCAAAAAATGTCTTAAACCAAGATATCCCATACACAACGATCGTTCTTACACTAGCATGCGCAAACCACCAAGACCATGCTTACACCAAAGATGTCCCGACTCGTGATCGTACTTACACCAGATGTCCCATACCCAAAGTGGCCATACTTACACCAACGCATCGCACTACTCAACCTCCATGTTTACCCAACATGTTTTAGTTCACAATTTTAAGTTAATAAAACTAACCAGTGTGACTTTCTTCACAATGCCCAAGACCGAGGGCACGACTATTTGAATAGGTTTAAAGACACTCTGTAGAGGTTATACAGTATTACCCACAAGATATGTCGGGACCTCGGGTGTGCAACCTCGAGACCCTCTATGCATTCTGAACTAGTCTCAGATCAGTAGCTAGCTCACATAGTCACAACATTGGCGTACTCGTAACCATACAACATCAAAGCTAAAGAAGCAGACAAATTAATAATAATAACAACAAAAAGACCTTATAGTCAAGGTTTTACAAAGCTTGCCACGCAGAGCTAAGGTCACGACCAGGTCCACGACCAGATCTACGACCAGAATAAACTTGCGGGGGAATAAAACAAGCTCGAAGTGGCCATCCGACATGTCCACAGGCAATCGAGTGGAGGATGTGGCCTAGTCCGCATGGTCCTAGAATTAGTCGTCCTCGTAGAGTTCGGTGCTCCCTGAATCGTCTTCGACGACTGATCAACAAAGGGTGTAAAGCCATGAGTACATAAAGTACTCAGCAAGTTGTAGGGAACAGTACGCAAATAGTATTCATGCAAGGCTTGACAATGACAGCTTTATGTTTAATTTGCAGAAAGCAGTATTGACAGTAAATACGGTAAGTAGATTGGAAGCACAATTCGAAAGGTTATTACATAAGTAATCAAGTTTCTTTGAAACAACTCATGAACACCCTGTTCACTTCCCAAACTAACCGTGACCAACCACGACAATCTTTTGAGAAAAATCTACCCCTCATGTGAAACCACCAGGCATTGTCCATAACTGGGGACACGGCTATTCGAATAGTTTTACACTCTACAGAGGTTGTACAGCTTGACCCACAAGAGATAATCATCTTATACTATCTGCCCACACACTTCTGAGGTGTGCGACTAAGATATTATCACAAAGCCTTTATAAAGCTCTATTTTGACTTGGCTCTGCTCGCTAAGGATTCGCCTTCTTAGCCCCCTCTTGCGCCGCTCATCAACCCAACCAGAACTGACTCAAAACATTTCTAATTATTTAGCCAGGTCCACCCTATAAATGGACTTATGGTTGCACGGTATGCCCAGATCAATGACGCACAAAGTTAAGTTCTTAGTGACTACTCAGACAAAACATCCTCATCCTAATGTGCTTCCTGCACCCCCTTTACTACATGATCATTCGCCTGAGTATGAAATCATTTTTGGGTCAATCCAACGAAATGACAACTCTTGCCATGGTACAACAAATTTTTTAATATTAATGGCAACACATGCCATAGCAACATATGCCACAATTTCATATATCATTTAGTCAAAATTTATCATCATTGAATCAGGTGATCAAGAGACATCGCATAACTAAAGCAGGACTAAGCATAATACGCACCTATGTTGGTATTACAATAATGTCCAACTAATAATACCCCAACCTATGGTGTTCAAGGGTACATGTCAACATGTCGCTCACAATTATTCAAGGAGTCATACTGTCAGGTAGGTATTTAATCCATACCATTTTTACACAAATAGCGATGCAGGTTGATATAAAACAATATAATTTAAAAAACTGGGTACGACATAATCAAAGGTCTATGACTTGCCTTCGTTGAAGAGTTAACAAGCTTCGGCCGAGGTCATCGGGTCCAAGAACTCTTCAAAAACGCCGGAATCTATACGTGCGAAAAGAACCGAATAAGTAAGACAATTCCAAATAAAATCCAAATTAGAACCAAAAGAAAGGTACTGACTTAGATGAATTTAGAAACTTAAATCACTCAAATCGGAGCTCGAACGACAAACCCTTGAAAGGAGGTCGAAAGAAGGCTTCGGCTACCAGGTCGAAAGAAGTATACGACTACTCAACGTGATCGTAAGAAGGATACAAGAAGAATACGACTACTCAACATAGTCATAAGAAGGATACAAGAAGGATACGATTACTCAACGTGGTCGTAAGAAGAAAGAAAGATTCGACTACTCGATGTAGTCAAAAGAAGAAAGAAGGATTCGACTACTCAATGCGGTCGAAAGAAGAAAGAAGGATTCGACGGCTCGACGTGATCGAAAGAAGAAAGAAGTATTCGACGGCTCAACACAGTCGAAAGAAGAAAGAACAAGGCACGAGGAGCTCACCAAGACCGGGAGAAATGCTGGAGGAGGTCGGAGACGGCGAACGACGGTTGAGGATGGCACGAGCTTCAGCGAACTCTTTGGCGGCGAGGAGGCAACGATGCTAGAGGCAATGGCACGAACTCCAGCCGGTGGTGGAGAAACTTGAAGCACGGCTAAACGGGGCGAGAGAAAAAGGGAGAGTTGAGGAGAAAACAAGAGGACAAAGGCTCCCTAGTGCTCTATTTATAGAGGCAGGAGGAGGACCCGGTAACCAGATTGAGCGGTAGGAAAAGGGGAAGGAAAAATACGGCGGGGCAGAGACAAAAGCATTTAATGCACACGTGGCTGAGGAAAAAGAGGGAGGAAAAACGTGCTGGAGGTGATGGCATTTAATGCGCACATGACACGTTGCTGCAGAGACGACAGCATTTAATGTGCGAGGACTTTTGTGATTATCGTGACGTGGGCACTGGTGGCGTGGGCCCCACGAAGGTGATGATGACTAGGCGAGAAGGAGGGTTGGTCGAAATCAAGCGGCTAGTCGACACCGAGAGGGTGGTTGACACTGAGAGACTTGTGAGACCCTGGTTTATTTAGCTTGTAATGCTTAGTCTTCCATTGACTCTAGCATCACAAACAAAATATACCGTGCCTCGAGAAAATGTATACTTCCCAGAATTGCAGTATACACACCCTTTTACAAAATATTGCATCAATTACATACAACACACAGACCAAAACTTAAGCTTTACAAGCCAAAGACATACATAAAAGTTATTACCAAAGAGAAGCCAATCGGCTAAGAACAGGCCAAAAGAGTTACAACAGCGGAAGCAAAATGACATAAGATGTCAATGAACAAAAGCCAACCGATTTGCCATACACCCACAAGGAAATCCGACTGGACCGCCGAGCTAGTCGTCCACACCGCAGCAAAACTCACAAAAGTCGATCCCTTGGGGATCAACCTCCTCCGCAACAAATAAGCAATGCAAATGAGTACAAAAATGTACTCGCAAGTCTTACGAGTAACAAACCTAGATACTACTACATGCAGTCTTTAATGAAAGGAGAAGGCTCAAGGTTCATTTTCAGCATAAGGCAGATTTTATTTTCAATAGATAATATGTTGAAGGCAGTTTTACCAATCTGAATTTTATTTGTTCAAATAACAGCGGGACATAAAGTAGTAACATAAAGACAATCTGGAGATGACTAACCCAATAGCCATCACAACAATAGCACGAATTACCGATTCGTACCACCCACATCAAGTTTTAATTAAAAAGGTTGTAGTCTAACTCTTGAAAGACCTTGCCAAGCGTGTCCATAACCTAGGATGAGGCTATTCGAATAGATCAAAACTCTGCAGGGGTGTACCAATGTACCCACACTTCAGACTGCCTTTTTGCCAAGCTATTAAGCACACCTCCTTTGGTATGCCGGCACGGCTAAGTCATACGAGACGCTTTCCACTGGAGTGAGCTAATCAAGAGCCGCACGTATGGGGTTATCATAGTGGACCACCATCATGGTCCCCACTAAGGACCCATACGTAGAGTAGGATGCACCGGCCTAGCTCAAGCTGCATGCGGGAGCTCCCCTCTTTCATGTGACCCATGTTGCATATAGAAATACACAACCCACCACGCGACTCATTAATTAACACCCCCAAAGTACTAAGTCAAGAGAGGTCTCATTTCCCTCTAGTGTGGTTAGCACGCAAGAATGATTGGTTTAGTGTAACAAGATATTCGGTCCTTGTTGACTCGGGCACCAACCATTCACACCCAAAAGCACACCAACTTACCATTGTGCCCAAGTCTAAATCATTTTGTTTTTAGTTTTAGTTTTCTCAAATAAATATAGCACAAGGTGCTAAACATAAGCAATAATAAGTTTTGTGTGATCAAGGTCATCGACTAAGTCGATAACCGCCCAATTCTACCGGTAACTAAGCATTGCTAAGCATTATATCGTAAAGACAATAAAAAGACTATAATTCATTCACCGGGCTCTAATTTACCAGTGAGAATAATAACCAATGGCAGTGGCAGGGGTGAACAATTTTCAAGGCAACAATGCAATAGGATTAGCTACCTCTAATCGACAAAATTAACTTTGACACAAAGAAGCATGCATACTTAGTTTTTGCAAACAAGATATTAGACTTTAAAAGTAATAGGAGCAATATGATCAAATGATGCTACATCTACTTGCCATGTTGGAGATCACATTCTTGCTGCAGAGGATCACTCACGCAATCAATAATTTCTTCGGAACCTATCGCAAGAACAAGAAATCCAATAAAAACGATGAACACCGAAAAAGACTCCAAATCCATGAAATTTACACAGAAGGTAGAGCACGATTTTAGATAAATTTAGCAACAAGAATCATTTGATTTGGATTAAGTATGCAAAAGTTATGGCCTAAACAATTTCTTTCAGCCTGAAAATTCAAATTAAATTAATTTCGGGTACTGTTCATAGCACAATTTTCTAGAAAGATCTAGAACCTGAAATTTTTATGGTAGGTAGATATTGATATCCTAAGGTTAGCCAAATTGAGTTTACTTCATTTGGAGTTGAAATGAATTACTTATGATTTTCCTAAGTTGTGGAACTAGAACATATCATTTTTCGGAGGCAAAGACATGAACAAAACCTAGTCCATATTAAAGTACATTATCAGAGGGATTTAACAAATTTTAGTTTGCTCATTTTGGAGCTACAGAGAACTACTTATGCATTTTTCAAGTTTTAAATGAATTTTTAGACAATATTTAATGTTAAAACAAGTTAACACAATCTACACCATTTTCTGCTACAGAACGGTACTAAACATATTTTTAGATTAAAGTTTAGTTAATCAAAAAATTACTACAATTGGAATCATCTAAAAAGGAATTAAAACGAATTAGTTATGAAATGTCAAAGTTTAATACAATTTTCAGTTCACAAATAAAAGGTTTCAGGATTTACTGATCACCAAACCAAAGTAGAAAACCTGGACCGTTGATTTTGAATCCAATGGCCCAAGGGCGCTGGAGAACGGCCGCGCGAACGGCCCTAAGACTCTAGCAGTTGGATTTGATCCAACGGCTCCCAACGGAAGTGACATTCAGACCCCTCGATTGCCCCAACCAATCTAGGCCATTGATCTAAAGATGGACGGCTCAGATCAGCGTTACAACCGGAAGTTCGAATGCACCCAAGATCTGAGACATATAACAAGAACTGGACAATCCACAAGGACTAGAACGTTTAGAACTCTAAACGCGCCGAGGAGGTCTAGCCCATTAGATTTAGATCTGACGGTCCAGAGCTACGGGGAGGTCCTAAAGGTTAGATCTACAAGAGGAGGTCCTAGACGGTCAAGATCTCAAGGGGGAGATCCTGAACGGCTAAGATTTCACCGAGGGGGGTCCTAGGCGATAAGATCTAATGGAGGGAGATCCCGATGGCTAAGATCTCACAGGGGGAGGTCTTAATAGTCAAGATCTACGCGAGGAGGTCCGCAAAGATAAGGTCTTAACAAAAGGGAGGTATTAACGGCTCAGATCTCTACTAGGAGGTCCTGAACGGTCAAGATCTGCCTGGGGTGGTCCTAAGGGTTAAGATCTGCGAAAATGGGAGGTCTTGAGGTTTTCTTTACAAAAGACCAAGGGGTGGTCTTTTGCAAGGAGGACCCTAAGGGAGGTCCCGAGGGTGGTTTTTACAAAAATGACCATGGGGTGGTCTTTCCGCACAGGGTGATCCTAACGGCTAAGATTTAAGCCAAGGAGGTCCTAAACGGCTAGGATCTAACCTGGGGGAGGTCCTGGCAACTATGGTTTTAACAGAGGAAGATCCTACGGTTTAGACTTAACCCACAGATGTCTTTAACGGTTGAGATCTAATCTAGGAGGTCCTGGGGGTTGTCACGGAGGTGGTTTAGCGTACGACAACAGGAGGTCTAGGTCCTCATGTAAACGACACACGAATCATTTTCGACAGCCATTAAATGCTAATCATCCAACTACAGTGGCTGTCCGAGTAAGGCACGACAAAAATCCCGAGTTCAAATTTGAGCTCACCGCCGGCGACTCCGGTCATGGCGGTGGGAACCAAGGACAGGGTTGGCTCTTAAATAGCAAGGTGGACCTAGAGGTACCAAAAGCCGGGGCTAAAATGCTTTCTACCGGTGGCTAGCCAGAGATGGCCGCCGGCGATAAACACGGCAAAAACGCAAACCAAAGTAGCCCCGCGTTGTTTAATAGAGAGAAGCTCAGACATTACGGGACTAATAAGAGGTTACCTAAGGACGGTGAAGTCAAGAAAACAACCGGAGAAGCTTCAGTGACCAAATAGCTTGCCGGAGTTGGGGAAGATGGCAAACCCGGCCACAAAGAGCAAGTCCCCAATTTGACAACCTCTGCGAATTCAAACAAGGTAAGTTAAGGGAAGTGCTCTAGGTGGTCAAAAGAGCAAATGGGCACGCCAAGAGTTGCAATTGAACCACTGGAGCCTGGATGTCCCCGAGGAGCTCCGAGGTCCAGCAATGGCGAAGAGGGTGCTCTTGGGTGTTGTGAGCACAAGAACACAGAGAGGAGCTCGGGTTTGCAAAGTGGTGTCTAAAAGAAGCTAAGGAGGAGCTCAGGGCTCTTTTAAAGCCGGAGAGCAAGGAGAAGCAATGGCAGTGCCCCACGGGTGCACTGAGTCAAAAGCTCCTGCCAAGGGCACTCTTGAAATGATGGGGGCAGGTAAAAGGGAGACTTTGGGGAAAGGCTTTGGCACACATTGAATGCTTGGCAGAAAAGAGCCGTTGACAAGGACAAGAATTGACAAAGCACTGCTCCCTACTGCCATGGCTCTGGCACACACACATGCGCAAGAAAACGATGATGACCAGGCTCAGAGAGGTCCCACCAGTCAGTGAAAGAGCTCTAGGTGGACTGGTCAACTGAACAAAACGGGTGGGTTAAGTCCGAAGATAGAGTTGGGGAGGTCTTGGCAGTAGGATTTGAAACGGAGGGCCACGATTTAAAGTGAGGTTCTGAGGTCCGACGCTCAAGGAGATTTGAGGCGAGATCACGATATGAACGGCCCACGATCACTAAGGCGCACGCGCACACCCACCAAGGGTGGTGCGAGGGTTGTCTTTGCAAAAGACCAACAGGTGGTCTTGCAAAACGCCAAAGGTGGTCCGAGATGGTCTTTAGGAGGTCTTTGAGGAGGTCTTCACTCGACCCAAGGTGGTCATTGCAAAGGTACAAAGGGAGGTCCAAGGAGGTCCGGAGGGTGTTCTTTGCAAAAGGACACGAGGTGGTCGTGACCAGGGTGGTCTCGAGCGAGTGGGAGGTCCGAGAGCTCCCGAGATCGCAACCAGAGACCATAGATCCAATGGTCAAGACGATCGCGCTAGAAAGAGCTCGTGGTTGAGCCAGAATGGTTGAGTCCAACCGAGGCCAAGGTTTGGGCTCAGTCGACTCAAACCCAACCGAGACTTTGACTTAGGTTGAATTTTGAGTTTAAACTTTGAGAGATATTCAGAGGTAGCAAACTAACTCAAAAATTTCTGAAATTTTTGAGAGCTTGCTGACTTTGAGATGGACTTTGTGTAAAATTTCCAGAGGTTTTTATGCTGAGCATTTTTCTCCGTAAATTTCTCAAAGTTCGAGTTAGGCTTGACCAAAGGTCCAACTGGTTTGACACCTCTTAAAATATTCAAACAATTTCTAAAAATTGTGAAATTTTTCAGAGGGGTCACACAACATCTTTAGAACCAGGAAAATTATTTCAGTGGATGATCCCAGATTTGACAAGGGTTGAAAAGAAAGGTCATGACTTTAGTCAATTTGGAGGCATAAAAGAAAAGTTTTAATTTCTACACATTTTCTTACATTTGAAACACAAGTTAAGAATTGGGATGTTACAAGACTGGTCGAAACCAAAAGTCGGTGAAACAAAAGGTTATGTAGTAGGCAACGAGAGAGGAACAGCCGATCGGAAATCGAAACAAACAGGTAAGGGAATTCTAAATACCAGAGAACTCCAATAAACTCTAAATAAACCAAATTTTGTATTAGTTGAAGTTGGATTAACTCATATTAAATTGTTTTTAATTTTCAAAATTTCAAGTAAAGTTGTAGAAATTCAACAAAACCAAATGGTTATTTTTATTTTAAAAATTTTCCAAAACTCCTGAAAATTGGGATATTACAAACCTACCCCACTTAAATAGAATCTCGACCACGAGATTCAGGCTGACTAAGGATTAGGTATGGAAACTTGCCCTTCAGGTCCTCTTCACGCTCCCAGGTGGCTGCCTCTTCTGAGTGATTACTCCACTGAACCTTGTAGAAATGAAAGATCTTGCTTCATGTCACTCGCTCTGCCACTTCCAAAATCTTGACGGGTTGCTCCTTGTAGGTGAGATCTTCTTGCATATCATTTGCTTCTAGCGGCATATGCTCTTCTGGTACATGCAGAAACTTCTTCAATTGAGACACATAGAAGACATCATGCACATCTAACAACTGAGGTGGGAGCTCCAATTTGTAAGCCATTTTTCCTCTTACGCTAGAATTGGAAAAGGTCCAATGTATCTTGGTGCAAGCTTCCTTACTCGAATCGACGCATTCCTTTGAGAGGGGAAACTTTCAGGTACACGTGATCTCCAGGTACAAAGGCTAATTCTCAACGACGATTATCAACAGAACTCTTCTGCCTGGTCTGAGCGATCCTCAGCTTTTCTCTAATTGACTAAACTTGATCTTCGGCTTCCTTCAAGATATCTGGTCTGAGTACTTGTCTTTCGCCTATTTCAGTCCAATACAGGGGTGTTCTGCACCTTCTTCCGTAAAGAGCTTCAAACGGGGACAAATGTAGGCTTGATTTGATAACTGTTGTTGTAAGAAAACTCTACATAGGGCAGACTTTGATCCCAACTGGTCTGGATTGCTAGAGCACAGGCTCTCAACATATCCTCTAGAATTTGACTTACTCTTTCTGTTTGGCCATCTGTCTATGGATGGTAAGCTGTACTGAAATTCAGATCCATAACCAAAACACTTTGCATCTTCTGCCAGAATCTTGAGGTGAACTGGGATTCTTGATCTGACATGATCTTCTTCGGTACACCATGTTGACATACTATCTTTGCCGTGTACAATTCTGCAGGTCGGTCTCCTGAATAGGTGGTCTTGACTGGAATGAAGTGAGCAACTTTTGTTAGGCGATCTACGATCACCCAGATAGAATCGTAGCCAGCTCTGGTTCTCGGCAGACCAGTGATAAGGTCCTTGCCAATTTCTTCCCATTTACATTCAGGTATGTCCAAAGGTTACAAGAGTGTAGCAGGTCTCTGATGCTCGGCTTTAACTCGCTAGCAAACATCACACTGAGCTATGTATTCAACAATCTCACGCTTCAAACAGGCCACCAATAGAACTCCTTGAGATCTTGATACATCTTCGCGCTTCCTGGGTGAATGGAATATAAGGTTTCATGAGCTTCCTTGAGTATCAACTGCTTAAGCTCTTTTTGGTTCGACACACAAATGCATTTGTCAAACCAAATGGTTTCTTGCTCGTCTTCTGAGAATGTTAGGGATTTACCCTTCTTCATGTTGCTCTTTATTTCTCTGATATCTGCATCTTCAGTCTGAGCTTTCCTGGTCTGATCTCACACAGTGGGTTACACTTGCAAAGCAACTAAGTAACCTTCTTCGACCAATTCCAGCCTGAGCTTTTGAAATTCTTCATGTAGTGCTGGCTAATTTTCCTTGATCATCAGTGTATTGCAGTAGATCTTTCTACTTAAAGCATCTGCTATGACATTAGCTTTGCCTAGATGATAATGGATTCCCACATTGTAATCCTTGATCAACTCCAACTATCTTCTTTGCCTCATATTATGCTAACAAGTGCCCAAAGAAGCAAAGAACCAAGCAACCCCGAATGCACTGTGTCGTGGAGTCCCAACACTAGGCGCACTCGAGCGGTGAAGCCCTTAGTCCAAACATCGGAGGATGTGAATCACATCACACTGAGAAGCTCAGCCACACCGTATGTGGTCCTTGGTACGTTCTTGTCAATTCAAGATCGCATCGCTCTTTTTATTCCAGAGCTTCGCATTCTTTTGTTTCCAATAAGTTTGTGGGTAAATATGAGTTATCTATCTCTCCTTTAGTTAACCCTATGTTAATCCATGCTCTGGGCTCTAAATGAGGACTAATTCTCTATGCCCAAACCTTACCTTGGAAATCTCTGAGTACCCTTCTTTGCACCTAATAGTCTTGCACTCCCAAGGTTTAGATGTGATTCTTGGAATGGATTGGCTAGCCAAGAATCAAGGTCTGGATAGATTGTGCCAATAGATCTATCACGCCACCAATGAGCAAGGAATTCAAGTTGAATTCGACCGAGACCTCTGTTAGAGAAGGTCCTTCTCTGACCAGTCTGAAGGAAGTAAAGCTTGAGGATCTCCCAGTGGTCAGTGAGTATCCGGATGTGTTCCTTGAAGAACTACTAGGAATGCCACCTGACAGAGACCTTGAGTTCGTCATCAACTTAGTCCCGAGAACGGCACCAATTTCCAAAAGACCCTATTGTTTGCTGGTTGACGACTTAGTCGAATTGAAGAAGCAGATTGAGGAGATGCAAGCTAACAGTTTTGTCAGACCAAGTTCTTCACCTTGGAGAGCTCCAGTGATCTTTGTTGCTAAGAAGGATGGTACCCAGTGGATGTGTGTGGATTACCGTTCACTCAATGAAGTCACTATCAAGAACAAGTACCCTCTGCCTAGGATCGATGATTTGTTTGACCAATTAAAGGGAGCCGAGTGTTCTCAAAGATAGATTTTAGGTCGCTACCACCGCTGAAGATTCGTCAAGAGAACATCCCCAAGACCGCCTTTTCAACCCGCTATGGATCGTATGAGTATACGGTCATGTCATTTGGATTGACCAATGCTCCTGCTACTTTATGAACTTGATGAATTATGTATTCATAGAGTATTTGGATAAGTTCGTCATTGTCTTTATTGACTATATCCTAGTATATTTCAAGAGTGAAGAGGACCATGAAAAGCACCTTCCGTTGGTCCCGCTCTAAGCTTAGAGATCATCAACTCTTTGCCAAGTTCAACAAGTGTGAATTTTGGATGAATGAAGTTATCTTCTTGGGTTACGCCTTGTTTGCGTAAGGTGTTGTCGCCAACCCCAATAAGGATCAAGATGTGCTCAATTGGGAGTCACCCAAGTCGGTCTCAGAATCGGAGTTTTCTGGAATGGCAGATACTACCACCGATTCATGAAAGTTTCTCTAAGATAGCAAGACCTCTCACTCAGCTATTGAAGAAGGAAAATAAATTTGCTTGGACCTTAGAGTGTGAGTAGAGTTTCCTAGAATTAAAGAAGCGTTTGACCACCGCCCCAGTGTTGATTTTGCCAGACGTCCACAAGGACTTTGAAGTCTTTTCTGATGCCTACCGTCAGGGCCTCAGTTGTGTGCTGTGGCAAGAAGGAAAGGTTGTAGCTTATGCGTCTCCCCAGTTGAAGCCCAATGAAGGAAACTACCTGACGTACGATTTGGAGCTTTGAAAATTTGGCAGCATTACCTCATCAGTAATCGCTGCGAGATTTTCATGGATCACAAGAGATTGAAGTACATCTTCACTCCCTCGGAACTCAACCTCAGACAAAGAAGATGGTTAGAGCTCATAAAGGATTATGACCTCATAATCCATTACCACCCCGGCAAAGTAAATGTGGTGGCAGATGCCCTAAGCCAAAAAGGGTATTGCAACACTGTGTTGATCCAAGAGAGTCAGCCAAGGTTGTATGAAGAGCTGAGACGTCTGAACCTGAAGATCGTCAACCAAGGTGGTGTAAACACGTTGGAAGTTGAGCCAACCGTACAGAGTCAGATCAGATAGCACCAGAAACAAGATGAAGACATCCAAGAGATCAGAAAGAACATGAGAAGTGGCAAAGCCCCAGGTTTTCCTGAAGACGAGCAAGGTACCGTTTGGTTCGGCAACCGTATTTGTGTGCCTGACCACCAAGAGACAAAGCAGCTAATTCGGAAGGAAGCTTATGAATCACCTTACTCCATCCACCCAGGAAGTACCAAGATGTACTAGGAACTCAAGGAAAGTATTGGTGGGTCAGTATGAAGTGAGAAATCGCCGAGTTCATGGCACGTTGTGACGTATGCCAAAGAGTCAAGGCAGAGCACCAAAGACTAGCTGGTCTGTTGCAACCGTTGCCTATTCCCAAATGGAAGTGGGATCATCACTGGTTTACCTAGGACCCAATCGGGTTGTGACTCTATCTGGGTCATGATCGACCGTTTGACCAAAGTAGCACACTTCATTCCCATCAAGACCACATACCAGAGTAGTAAGTTGGTGTAACACCCTAGCACAACATGAGCCTAGAATGCTACTAAAATTACAAAGTAACAATTTAAAACCTAAGTCATCATACTACTTTAGCAGTAACCTCCTTTGTCTGACCAACCATACAAGAGGTTCTAGCAAGTATCAAAAACATAATCAATTAATCCAACATCCAATCTCAATCATAATCATAAAATCTTCCATGAAACGCTAATTAACTCTATTACAAAACAATAGAGGCATTAAGACATAACCAAAAGAAAATATTCTGGTAGTTTGCTCAGTTATTAATTCATTGTCTAAAATCAATCATTCATGAGTGGTTCGTGGTTGTGTGCAATAGATCTCATTCTAGCCCTCCCATTCATGACATTCGTGCTAGAGGTACCTAAAACATAAACAAACGGCAAGTGTGAGTCCAAGACTCAGAAAAGTACAATTAATACAACAATTCAATACACACCTCTACCATCATCATCCAACCATAATTCTGTATATTAAACCAAATCATATACACATGCAATGCAAATACTCAACGCATCCTTTCTCTTTGACTCTCTTTGCATTTTACCGGTAATGCAGGGTATGCAACCGTCGCTGCATACCCATGCCTGTGCTCGCAAGCACAAGGACCAAGAGCCCATACTCTGCAAGTATAGGGACCACAAGCCCACAATCCACAAGTGTGGGGACCACAAGCCCGTCATATACATGACGGGGACCTCAAATCATTGCTTGGTCACCACGTGATCAAGCCTCAAATATGATGACATGATGCACATGTACAATTACTCTATCCATCATTAACATGTAAATATAGCAGCATCATGCATGAATAAAACTTACTTATACTTCTAGCATTCATGATCATTGTCACTCATAACATTCTAGCATCCATGAATAGCGCATACATTCATAATACTAGTAAACATGAACAATCACTCGTGAATAATCTACCACTAACTGTACTTGCCTCAACCGTACGAAGCTTGCTGATGTGGAGAGGGCGCTGCCACCAGAATCAAACCACCAGAAAAAATGTAAAAACCACACTAAGAGGACATTTCTGGACAAGGCGGTACTAGAAATAAGTACACGACGCACTACGCTGCCTAGCGCAACCCAAAACACCAACTTCTATAGACATCGATCTGTCCCAAAACAGAATAGTCGTTTCCAAAATTCATAACTTTTCATATACTTATCCAAATCTAGTGTTTTTTATTATACTAAAATCTTATTAAATTATCCACATAAAACTAGTTGGTGATATTCCCAAATTTTGTCATCTTCTATCCCTACCAAGCAGATTACTAGCACTGCTAAATCCCGTTAGAGGTTTTGGACAGCATAACTAAAACTAACGTATCGTTCAAAGACACTTATCCAAAAATTATGATCTTTAGCTCTCTTAAAAGCTACGAGCATACCTACAACTTTTGTTTTGGTGAGATCCTCTAAAAATTATTTATTTATTTGCTATGACCGATTAACATTGACTGTCAGAATTATGACAAAACTACAAAACAGTAGTACTACAAAATTCATAACTCCTAAATCACTTGTCCAAACGATGTGATCTAATACTCTACAGAAAGCTAGTGATGTCTACCACAACTCTCTAGGAGGCATCCAGGACAGATTCCGCAGTTAACCTCATCAAAAACGTCGGCCAAACATGACTACACTAAACAGATCTAGTATCGACATCGCCTAATTACACGATTTCACTACTAATCGAATGGGGAATGGGATTACCCTTGAAGAATCGCTAAATATTGCGAAGAACACCACGCGATCTCACTTCCCTCCCTTCTCTCTTCTCCCCTTCCTTCTTCTTCTTCTTCTTCTTGGCCGGTAGCACCCAAAGGAGGTGGTGCAAGGAGGCGTGGTGGCTACTGTTCACAGAGTGTAGCAGTGGTGGCTACAGTACCAAGCCTAGGCTTCCCCCTCCTTTTATTGGTGGCCGGCCCCTCATGGGCCTCTTGGGCTAAGGCCTGAGGCCCAGGTTGCCGAGTTTTTGCAGAAACCTCCCTCTTTTCCTCTGTTAAATTGCTTAATTTGCTATAAGGTTCTTCTCCCTAATTTAATTATTCTCTCTCGAATACACTTGGGGTATTATAGTTGGTGGAGCTGTAAATGGCCAGGATTGTTTGTCTGCTTGGAGTGCCCAAAAGGATAGTGTTGGATAGAGGTTCACAGTTCACGTCCAAATTTTGGAAGAGCTTGCATGAAGCCTTAGAGACAAGACTCAACTTCAGTACAGCGTATCATCCTGCATGTGATGGGCGATGCAGGCGTGTGAACCAAATTTTGGAGGACATGCTTAGAGCTTGTGCCTTAGACTATGGGAAGAGTTGGGACTAGAATCTTTCTTATGCAGAGTTCTCTTACATTAACAGTTATCAAGCTAGCCTGCAAATGTCTCCCTTTAAAGCATTGTATGGTAGATAGTGTAGGAGAGCATCAGTTCTTTGGACCTGACTTGCTCTAGGAAGCTGAAAGAGAAAGTAAGGTTGATAAGAGAACGATTAAAAGTGGCTCAGTCCTGACAAAAGATCTATGCTGACGATCGTCGCAGGGAGTTGTCCTTTGAGACAGGAGATTTTGTCTATCTCATAGCTATTCCACTCAGAGGAGTAAGAATATTTCAGACCAAGGGAAAGCTTGCGCCAAGGTTTATTGGCCTTACAAGATTTTGGGAAGGAGAGGCGAAGTCGCTTATCAGTTGGAGCTACCAGCATCCTTGCTCAGAGTTCACAACGCCTTCCACATCTCACACCAAGAAGTATCTCCAGTTCCAACAAATCAAACTTCACTTGAGAGCCTCGACCTTCAAGAAGACCTCACCTATGTGGAGCAGCCGATCAAGATTCTTGATGTTGCATAGCGTGTTACTAGAAACAAGGTCATCAGTTCGTGCAAGGTCCAGTAGAGTAACCACTCAGAAGAAGAAGCCACTTGGGAGTGAGAAGAAGATCTAAAGGCAGAGTATCCCCACCTTTTTGCTAGCCATGTCTGAATCTCGGGGTCGAGATTCCCTTAAGGGGGTAGGTTTGTAACACCTTGTTTTTCTAAGCCTTTTTGAAGCTTTCAAAAAAAGAACCAGTTGGTTTATTAGTTTGTTAAAACTTAAAACCTGAAATTTTTCGAGTGATTTAATTGACTAAATCAAACTTCAACTAATTTATTTTGGTTTAGCTTCGAGTTTGTAAAAGCTTTCTAGTGTTCGGTCTCCTTGATTTGTCCTTCTATCCCTAGTTTCAAACCCCCTAGCTTTCTTAAGCTCGGGTTTGTGTTTCAAGCCATCCTTATTATCCATAATTCAAATTCAGGATTGCATTCCTTCTTTTCGCCTCGCCCTCTTCTCTCTTTGGACTTTCCTTCCTCGTTAGGCGAGTCCTGTTGCTTTGGTCATGATCTCCTCCGGTCATGACCTCCTCTTAGTCATAACCTCGTCTTGGTCACGACCTCCTCTTAGTCATGACCTCCTTGTGGTCATGACCTCCTTTTTGCAAAGACCTCCTCCACAGGACATCCTCCCCAGGACCACCCTTTCAGTGAGACCTCCCTCTTGGTCACAGCTTCCCGCTGACCTTGACCAACCTCTGGTCTTAGCGAGCCCTCGCTCACTTTATTCTTCCTGCACGTTTGTTGCAGAAGTCTTCACGTATTAAATGTTGTTGCGTCGCATTAAATGTTGTCACCTCTATTGTACCCATCTCCCCCTCTTCTCTCCTCCCTTACTTTGTGAGGACCCCAGTTTATTTGGCTTGTAATGCTTAACCAACCACCTGGTCCTAGCATCACAAATCAAATAAACTGATCCTCGAGATATGTATACTTCGAGAAGCAAGATACGCACTCGTTACAAAATTAGACAAAGAACTCCATTCAAAACATAGAGTCCAAACATCACACTTCCAAACGGAAGATAAACAAATAGTAATAATATTACAGAATGGCCGATCGCCACAAGATACACAAATAACAACAAAAAGACAATGGAAGCAAAGTGCCATAAGATGGCTATAAACAAAGCCAATCGGTGTGCCTTCAACCCACAAGGCATCCGACCGACCGCCAAGCCTAGTCGTCACCCACGGCGACAAAGACACCACTGTAAGTGAGGACCACGAGGCTCACCTTCTTCCTCTCGCAACAAAAACATTAAGCAAAGCACCGAGTACAAAGATTGTCTTTGTACCCGCAAGACTGACGTGTGAACTAGCGAGACTGTTAATATGCTACATGCGAGCTTGTCTGTGGAGGCCATATGTTTTATTTGCATAAAGCCAATTTTCATTTGCAATAAGGTAATACTGCTTTTAAAGGCAAGTTTGCAATTCATTTTTAAGATTGAAATAACAGTAAGGATAATAATAACAAAAGCGAAAGATAAACAACCTAGAAGTGACTATCCCAATAGTCACCACAACAATAGCACTAATCCCGCATTCGTACTCACCCATCAAGTTTTAATTTAAATGTTGTAGTCTAGTTCTTGGGGCGATCCGAGCGTGTCCATAACCTAGGACGAGGCTATTCGAATAGTTTTAACCCCGCAGGGTGTACCAATGTACCCACACTTCGACGCCTTTAAGCCAAAGCACACTTCGAAGGTATGCAGAGCACAACTAAGTCCTACGAGACTGCTTTCCAATATTGTGTATCAACCCGAGCCTCAGATGGTAGAAACACCATACGCTTACATGGTAAAGCCGAAAGACAACTACCCACTCAGATAAAGCTTTTGGACAACTACCATGCTCCCACCTCCGTCCCTCCCGCGACCTCCGCGACCGGAGCCAATACACGCCAAAGTACTAGGTCAAGAGAGGTCCCATATACTCTAGTGTGGTTAGCACGCAAAATGCTCAATCACGATGGCGCAAGTAACTCGGTCCTTAATCGACTCGGGCACCTTTCCAAATACACCCAACAGATCACACCAGCCTTACCATTGTGCCCAAGTCTAAATCATTTTTGTTTTCATTTTTAATTTTGCAAATAACATAGCAAAAGTCTTTGAAACATAAAGTTGTAGTAAATCTTGTGTGATCAAGGTTACCGACTAAAGTCGATAACCGCTTGATTCTACCGATACTAAGCATGTCTAAGCAACTGAAATCGTATCTACTAAGTGACAAGAAATCATCCAATGATCTCTAATCACGACAAATAACCTAGGCTCAGTAGTAGAGATCAATATTTTGTCTACGAGGATATGCACTTACGGATTTAACTACTCAATTTAACACAAATTAAGCAATGCATACATACAACTGAAACAAAATATTAATCTTTAAAATACCGGATTAAACATGATCAAGCCGCTTGCGGCCGCCGCGTTGCTCAATATGTTTGGAGGATCGTCCTCGTGGTTGCCGCAAATATCGCCTAACGATCGAACACAACAAAGAAATAAGGACGAATAACACCGACAAAACTCAAGCAAACAACAACATCAACTCATGCCAAAATCCACACAGCAGCCTAAACAAGATATAGCAAAATTTAGAAACAGAGAACAAGTCATTTTAAGATGCTAATAATTTTCTATGAATTTTCTAAGCTAAAAAAAACACAACATGCCACTAGTTAGTTACTTAACAACTTTTCATAAACAGAAACAGTGTATAAAACCTATCCTAACAGTTAGTATACTGAAAATGAAATTTTACAAAACTGGGTTCATTGAATTTGGACAATTATTGGAAAAGATATGCATTTTCTAATTTAGAAGATACATAAGACATCATTTTATTAGATAACAGATTTTTGCTACAGAGACATGGATGAAACTAATTTTAGTAAATAATACATTTAAAATGAAAAATAACAGCACTGGTTTCATGCAATTTGGATAAAAATTGAATTAGTTATGCATTTTACAAGTTTAATTGATTTAACAGTGCAACAGAAAAGCATTTCAGAAATACTAAAGCACTTAATACTTTTCTACCGCTAACAAGAAGCTCCCAACATCGACAATGGGCACATGTAACGCGACCAGACAAATAGCACCGCCTAAAGTGGCGTCGAAGGCGTATTCAAAGAATACGTCTTGGCTCACTAAAGTGCAAACCTAAAACACTCACCGCAGAAATACGCTTTCCATCAGAGAAAACGTATAACCAGAACTACACAAACCTAACTGACAACATGGACCCACATGGCAGTGACTCAGAGAACAAATAACGGGCTGGATTAAAGGATTTCTAAATGCGATTACCAGAGAGGGCCCACAAATCAGTGACTCAAAGAAGACATGATTAGAGCTAAACTAATCTTCACCGGCGGTTCACCGGCGAAAGCACCGCACGCAGGTGCGGCGCGCAGTGATCTAGCAAACCAGTGAGTTTCAAGACGAGTGAGTGGTACCTTCGGTTCGCAAGGACCTCGCGAACTTCGATGACGGTGACGCGAGTCACGGAATGCCGCGGCGGTGGCGCGAACTGAGGCGGAGAAGAAGATGCGGTGCTCGCGGAGAAGATGCTACGGGCTTCGAGAAGACTCGAGAAGGTGCGCCACAGCTCCGCCTTGATCCGGGAACAATAAGCACAAGATGATGGCGGCGAAGGAGGTCCGAGGCGGCCGGAATCACCACGGCGCGAAACGAGCTCGGAGAAAAATCGGTCGCACGGCTTCACGATGCACCAAAGACGTAAACGAACCCACCGTGAGCATCGGTGGGCATTGCGATCAAGTGGAACCAAACGCCGAGGCTTGAGACTCACGTAACGCTAGCAAGCTCGCGGGCCGAGATCGCCGGAGGCGAGGCAGCGATCGCCTCGTGATCCACCGGGCGCCAAGGACCGGAATAGGCAAATGGAGGCGCGAGGCGAGAGAACACGACTGTGCGGTCGGCGCTCAAGCGCGCTCGAACGGCGGCGCTACGCTCGAGTTCTTCTCCCCGAGAGGAAAATTTGGGCGGAGAAGGTGAGAGAGCGAAGAAACGATGGCCGAATGAGTGCGGTGAGGTTATGAAGCTCGCGATGCTCCACAGACGCAACCGCGAGGGCAAATAGGTGGCGCCGCGAGGTGCGTGGCAAGCATGCGCGCGCGCCGCGAACTCCGTGAGGTGCGGAGAAGACGAGGTGGACTCGACAGTGGGTCCACCGCCGACGGACGGCGGTGCGAACCGGAGGTTTGGCTCGGTGCGAATCGCTCCGACCGTTGGATCCGAGATGGACGGTCGAGATTGATGTATGCATTTCGACAGTCGGTTGCGCGCGTTAACGTGGATCGTTCGATTTGCATCGACGGTCACGATCAAGTGGACTCGCCCAGCGGTGCGGATAGTTGACGCGACCGAGTCAAGTGGCGCGGTCGGACTCGAGCAGAGGTTGGTTCGGCCCGAGGAACAAGATTTTTAGAATTTGATTTAAAAGACAGAGAAGGTTTGGGAATTTTTAGAGGTAGCTCCTGAGCTCCAAAAATTTCGAAATTTTATGGTAGCTACTAGAGACAGAGGACAACCTTGTATAATTTTTCCAGAACTTTATGCACTGCATGGTTCTAGAGAAAATTCACAAGCTGCTGTCCAGTGAGTTTGACCAGATTTCAAACAGAGTTGACTTGGCCATTTGAAATAGCAAACAAAATCTAAAAATTGTGAAATAATTCAGGAGGTAGATAGGATGATCAAGATGCTAGGAAAAATAGTTTCAGAGGATGATCAAAGTTTGAAGGCTAAGAATTAGCTGACAACAATCTCCATTCACAAGAGTTTAATTCTAGAAAATGGAAATTGCTAGGAAAAATGTAGGAACTTTCAAATGATTTGAAGAGACAACAAAGTTTTTATTTCTCCTCAAAATTTTACATTTGAAATACAAACCCTAAGTTAGGGTGTTACAAATCTCCCCTTACAGAATCTCGCCCGAGATTCGATCACTGGAGAAGAATGATGGGTAATCGCCGAGGCGATCTTCCGCTCCCAAGTGGCTTCATCCTCTGAGTGGTTTGACCACCGAACTTTAAGGAACTTGATCACACGGTTCCTTGTTCTGCGTTCAGCTTCTTCGAGGATACGAACGGACGCTCACGATAAGACAGATCTTCCGCACATCGATATTTTCCAATGGTGTTTCCTCAACCGAATACGGAGGCACTTCTTCAATTGTGACACATGGAAAACATCATGCACCCCTTCGAGTGTAGCCGCAACTCCAACTTGTATGCAACGGCTCCCACTTTCTTGATGATGCGATATGGCCCGACATATCGAGGAGCCGCTTGCCCTTGACAAAACGACGATGTCCTTCGGAGGTGAGACTTTGAGATACACAAAGTCATTGGTGGAAACTCAACTCACGGCGACGCCGACCGCATAGCTCTTCTGCTCGGTCGAGCTACGCGCAAGTGCTCACGAATCAATCGCACTTGACTTTCGCCTCATTGATCGAATCCGCCAAAGAACCGCTTTCACGGTCTTCGACCAGTTCAGCGGTGTTCTCGCAGCGCCGTCCCATACAAAGCCTCAAACGGTGCCATACCAAGACTAGCTCGAAAATTTTGTTGTAGGAGAACTTCGGCAAGCGGTAGGCACTTCTCCCAATTCTTTCCATAGGAGAGAACACAAGCACGAGCATGTCTTCAAGCACTGGTTGACGCGCTCCGTCCACCATCGATCCCGAGGATGATAGGTCGAAATAATGAAAGACGGTCCCCATGGCTTCCTGCAGACTATGCCAAACCGAGAGGTGAGCAGAGAACCACGATCGACACAATTGTTCGTGGCACACCATGCACTCACACACGGGATATGTAAAGATCCGCTAACGATTCACATCAATTTTCGATCGCCTTTGAAGGAAATGAGCCACCTTCACAATCGATCAATGATAACCCATAATGCATCCTTCCCCGCAGGAGTGCGGGCGGACGATGATAAAATCCATGCCTCTGAATCCCACTTCCATTCGGTATAGGTAAGGGTGAAGAAGACCGCCGGGCCGATGCTCGCCTTGACACGACAACATATGTCACATCCGCCACGAACACGCAATCTCGCTTCATGCGAGTCCACCAGAATCTCTGCCGCAGATCTTGGTACATCTTGGTAGCCCCGGGATGGATGGACAAAGGCGAATCATGGGCTTCTTGAAGGATCAAATCCCGCAACTCGGGGATCTTTGGGACCACGAGACGCTGCCCAAACCATACAACACCGTGCTCATCCTCTGTGAAACACTTGGTGATCCATTCCTGATGTTTTGCTTGATTTTACCCACACCATCATCGATTGTTTGTCTTGCCGCTTGATTTGATCCACCAAGGTTGGTTGCACAACCAAGGCAGACAAGGGAACCATGTTCAACCAAACCCAAGTTGAGACGAAACTCGCAGCGGTGCGAGTTCTTTGCTCTTGGATCATCAAAGTATTGCAATACACCTTTCGACTAAGTGCATCAGCAACCACATTGGCCTTGCCAGGGTGATACTGAATACCCATGTCATAATCTTTGATCAATTCTAGCCATCTCCTCTCGCTCGAGGTTCGGATCTGCCGAGTGAACAAGTATTTCAAACTCTTGTGGTGGAATACACCTCACGCCAGTTTCCGATCAAATAATGCCGCCAAATCTTGAGTGCATGAACTCTGCAGGCAAGCTCTAAATCATGGGTGGGATAATTGAGCTCATGAGGCCTCAGTGCCTAGATGCATAGGCAACCGCTTGCCTTCTGCATAAGAACACATCCGAGTCCCAGACGAGAGGCATCGCAATAAATATCGAAGCTCTTGTGGATATCGTGAAGAGTAAGGACCGAGTGAAGTCAATTGCCGTTTGAGCTCCCGAAAGCTCTCATCACAAGCAGAGGACCATACAAACTTCTTGTCCTTCTTGAGCAATTCAACATCGGCTTTGCGATCTTGGAGAAGTTCTCGATAAAGCGGCGATAATAGCCCGCTAAACCAAGAAAACTCGCACATCGGTGGATCGACTTGGGTTTGTCCCCAAGATAGAACATCGCCTTCCTTGGGATCCACAATATGCCTCCAAATGAAAGAACATGGCCCAAGAATGCCACTTCCTTCAACGAACTCACATTTGTTGAACTTTGCATACGGTGATGCTCCCAACTTGCCCAAAACAATCTTCGGATGCTCGGCATGCTCTGCTTGAGCCTTGGAATAGATAAGAATGTCATCAATAAAACCACCACAAATTTGTCCAAATACTCCATGAATACGGAATTCATAAGGTTCATGAACAACGCTGGAGCATTGGTCAAACCGAAAGACATGACGGTGTACTCGCATGTGCCATAACGAGTAGTGGCCGTCTTGAATATCCTCACTACGATCGGACTTGATGATAGCCCGACCTCGGATCAATCTTGGAGAACACTTGAGCTCCGCACAACCTGTCAAAAGATCATCAATGCGGGCGGAGGATATTTGTTCTTCACCGTCACCTCATTGAGAGGACGGTAATCAACACACATGCGCAAAGTCTTGTCCTTCTTCTTCACAAGATCACCTGACAACCCCAAACTAATTCCACCTAGTAACTATCTTTTGAAAGGTGAAGAGAAACCAAGTTTCAAAACTTAAATTAGAGTAAGATGAGAGTAGAAAGCTAAGATAGGTAAGGAGTAAAATCGAGAATCGCTAGGTTTTCATAAACCCTTTTATACTTTGAAATTAAGCTTTTTCAAAATATCCTAAAGACGACTATGCTTGGGTTGCTACGGTCGAAATGGCTCGATACCAACTTTGTGAGGACCCATTTATTTGGCTTGTAATGCTTAACCAACCACCTGGTCCTAGCATCACAAATCAAATAAACCGATCCTCGAGATATGTATACTTCCTGGAAGCAGATCACGCACCTCGTTACAAAATTAGACAACAACTCCATTCAAAACATAGAGTCCAAACATCACACTTCCAAGCGGAAGATAAACAAATAGTAATAATATTATGCATAATGGCCGATCGCCACAAGATACACAAATAACAACAAAAAGACAATGAAGCAAAAGTGCCATAAGATGGCTATAAACAAAGCCAATCGTGTGCCTTCAACCCACAAGGCATCCGACCGACCGCCAAGCCTAGTCGTCACCCACGGCGACAAAGACAACCACTCACGTAGTGAGGACCACGAGGCTCACCTTCTTCCTCTGCAACAAAAACATTAAGCAAAGCACACGAGTACAAAGATTGTCTTTGTACCCGCAAGACTCGACGTGTGAACTAGCGGACTGTTAATATGCTACATGCGAGCTTGTGCAGTGGAGGCCATATGTTTTATTTGCATAAAGCCAATTTTCATTTGCAATAAGGTAATACAGCTTTAAAGGCAAGTTTGCAATTCATTTTTAAGATTGAAATAACAGATAAGGATAATAATAACAAAAGCGAAAGATAAACAACCTAGAAGTGACTATCCCAATAGTCACCACAACAATAGCACGAATCCCGCATTCGCACCACCCATCAAGTTTTAATTTAAATGTTGTAGTCTAGTTCTTGGGGCGATCCGAGCGTGTCCATAACCTAGACGAGGCTATTCGAATAGTTTTAACCCTGCAGGGGTGTACCAATGTACCCACACTTGGACCGCCTTTAAGCCAAAGCACACTTCGAAGGTATGCCGCACGACTAAGTCCTCTGAGATTGTTTCAATATTGTGTATCAACCCCGAGCCGCTCGTATGGGTAGAAACACCATACGCTTACATGGTAAAGCCGAAAGACAACTACCCACTCGTGATAAAGCTTTTGGACAACTACCATGCTCCCACCTCCGTCCCTCCTGCGCCTCCTGCGACCGGAGCCAATACACGCCAAAGTACTAGGTCAAGAGAGGTCCCATATACTCTAGTGTGGTTAGCACGCAAAATGCTCATCACGGTGGCGCAAGTAACTCGGTCCTTAATCGACTCGGGCACCTTTCAATACACCCAACAGATCACACCGTCTTACCATTGTGCCCAAGTCTAAATCATTTTTGTTTTCATTTTTAATTTTGCAAATAACATAGCAAAAGTGCTGAAACATAAAGTTGTAGTAAATCTTGTGTGATCAAGGTTACCGACTAAAGTCGATAACCGCCCAGTTCTACCGATACTAAGCATGTCTAAGCAGCTGAAATCGTATCTACTAAGTGACAAGAAATCATCCAGCGATCTCTAATCACAGCAAATAACCTAGGCTCAGTAGTAGAGATCAATATTTTGTCTACAGGATATGCAACTACTGGTTTAACTACTCAATTTAACACAAATTAAGCAATGCATACATACAATTTGAAACAAAATATTAATCTTTAAAATACTGGGATTAAACATGATCAAGCTGCTTTTCGCCGTTGTTGCTCAATATCTTTGGAGGATCGTCCTCGTGGTTGCCGCAAATATCGAAGCTTCAACGATCGAACACAACAACAAATAAGGACGAATAACACCGACAAAACTCAAGCAAACAACAACATCAACTCATGCCAAAATCCACACAGCAGCCTAAACAAGATATAACAAAATTTAGAAACAGAGAACAAATCATTTTAAGATGCTAATAATTTTCTATGAATTTTCTAAGCTAAAAACACAACATGCCACTAGTTAGTTACTTAACAACTTTTCATAAACAGAAACAGTGTATAAAACCTATCCTAACAGTTAGTATACTGAAAATGAAATTTTACAAAACTGGGTTCATTGAATTTGGACAATTATTGGAAAAGATATGCATTTTCTAATTTAGAAGATACATAAGACATCATTTTATTAGATAACAGATTTTTGCTACAGAGACATGGATGAAACTAATTTTAGTAAATAATACATTTAAAATGAAAAATAACAGCACTGGTTTCATGCAATTTGGATAAAAATTGAATTAGTTATGCATTTTTCAAGTTTAATTGATTTAATAGTGCAACAGAAAAGCATTTCAGAAATACTAAAGCACTTAATACTTTTTCTACCGATCGATGGCCCCAAACATCGACAATGGCCATGCACGCGACTGTGACAGGACAAGACACGCCTAAAGTGACGTCGAAGGCGTATTCAAAGAATACGTCTTCGGCTCACTAAGGTGCAAACCTAAAACACTCACACAGAGAAATACGCTTTCCATCAGAGAAAACGTATAACCAGAACTACACAAACCTAACTGACAACATGGACCCACATGGCAGTGACTCAGAGAACAAATAACGGGCTGGATTAAAGGATTTCTAAATGCGATTACCAGAGAGGGCCCACAAATCAGTGACTCAAAGAAGACATGATTAGAGCTAAACTAATCTTCACCGGCGGTTCACCGGCGAGCACCGCACGGTGCGCCGCCAGCGGTGATCTAGCAAACCAGTGAGTTTCAAGACGAGTGAGTGGTACCTTCGGGTTCGCAAGGACCTCGCGAACTCGATGACGGTGACGCGGAGTCACGGGAATGCCGGCGGCGAGCTGGCGGCGAACGGAGGCGGAGAAGAAGATGCGGTGCTCGCGGAGAAGACGCTACGGGCTTCGAGAAGACTCCAGAAGGTGCGCCACACCTCGCCTTGATCCTGTGAACAATAAGCACAAGATGATGGCGACGAAGAGGTCCGAGGCGGCCGGAATCACCACGGCGGCAAACGCCGAGCTCGGAGAAAAATCGGTCGCACGGCTTCCACGATGCACCAAAGACAGAAACGAACCCACCGTGAGCATCAGTGGAGCATTGCGATCAAGTGGAACCAAACGCTGAGGCTTGAGACTCACCAGAACGCTAGCAAGCTCGCGGGGCGAGATCGCCGAGGCGAGACGACGATACCGCCTCGTGATCCATCGACGCCAAGGACCCGAATAGGCAAAATGGAGCGGCGAGGCGAGAGGAACACGACCGTCGGCGGTCGGCTCAAGCGGCGGCTCGAACGGCGGCGCTATTGCCGAGTTCTTCTCCGCCGAGAGGAAAATTTGGGCGGAGAAGGTGAGAGAGCGAAGCGAAACGATGGCCGAATGAGTGCGGTGAGGTTATGAAGCTCTGCGATGCTCCACTGACGAACACGAGGGCAAATAGGTGGCGCCGCGAGGTGCGTGGCAAGCATGCGCGCGACGGCCGCGAACTCCGGTGAGGTGCGGAGAAGACGAGGTGGACTCGACGGTAGGGTCCACCGCCACGACGGACGGCGCGTGCGAACCGGAGGTTTGGCTCGTTCAATCGCCCGACCGTTGGATCTGAGATGGACGGCCGAGATTGATGTATGCATTCGGACAGGTCGGTTGCGCACGCAACGTGGATCGTTCGATTTGCATCGGACGGTCACGATCAAGTGGACTCGCGCGCGGTGCAGATAGTTGACGCGACCGAGTCAAGTGGCGCGGGTCGGACTCGAGCCAGAGGTTGGGTTGCCCGAGGAACAGATTTTTAGAATTTGATTTAAAAGACAGAGAAGGTTTGGGG
This sequence comes from Ampelocalamus luodianensis, assembly GCA_036346255.1. Taxonomy (NCBI): domain Eukaryota; kingdom Viridiplantae; phylum Streptophyta; class Magnoliopsida; order Poales; family Poaceae; genus Ampelocalamus; species Ampelocalamus luodianensis. The sequence continues at coordinate 33,223,695 of CM070619.1, forward strand.
AATTTTTAGAGGTAGCTCCTGAGCTCCAAAATTTCTGAAATTTTTATGGTAGCTACTAGAGACAGAGGACAACCTTGTATAATTTTTCCAGAACTTTTATGCACTGCATGGTTCTAGAGAAAATTCACAAGCTGCTGTCCAGGAGTTTGACCAGATTTCAAACAGAGTTGACTTGGCCATTTGAAATAGAAAACAAAATCTAAAAATTGTGAAATAATTCAGGGAGGTAGATAGGATGATCAAGATGCTAGGAAAAATAGTTTCAGAGGATGATCAAAGTTTGAAGGCTAAGAATTAGCTGACAACAATCTCCATTCACAAGAGTTTAATTCTAGAAAATGGAAATTGCTAGGGAAAAATGTAGGAACTTTCAAATGATTTGAAGAGACAACAAAAGTTTTTATTTCTCCTCAAAATTTTACATTTGAAATACAAACCCTAAGTTAGGGCTGTTACACTTACCTAGGATGTCAATTTAATATTCAATTACCACGGACCTAAAGCCCACTCTGAAACCAACTGTAACACTCCAGCCTGACAAAGAGCCTAGGATGCTACCAAACACTCTACCAACCAATTAATTTCAACATCTTAATAAACAATCAACCAACATTCATTCGTGCATAATGTAAAGTCGGTAATCAATACTAGCACAACTGTAATTAGTCAATATAGGCATATCATCTACCAAATTTACTATCAATTAATCATGATGCTTTCTCATTAACAACTAATCAAAAGCAATCCAACATTACTACGCTCAAGCAGCTAATAACCAATTAGATACATCTAAAGCATCAATGGTTAGCAAAACAAAGAAGATGAAAGAATAATCAAATCAAACTTTATAATCCATCACAAGGAATAAAATGAACTTAAATAATGAAGGATTAAGAACATAAATAGATCATTCATGATCACAGTCAAAACCTCTACCACGAAGCTTTGTAAGACCCGGGATTAACACTCCCGAATCCTCTGTGCATTTCTGAACTAGTCCCATGATCAGTCGTTAGTTCACACAGTAAACAAATATACTAACAAATTCATATCACAACTTTATTAATAATCAATAGAGATTATTACAAGAAAGGCTTACACCAACAATAAATAAACACAATGAAGACGAAGAAGAAGTAGCGAGTCCACTAATGCCGCCACGTGCAATCGATCGGGAAGTAGCCTAGTCGTTGAGATCCACACCGGTAGCAAAGTCCTTCTCCTCTGAAATTTTATTGCATAAAGCAAGTATGAGCACAACTACCATGCTCGCAAGTTACACCCGTCAAATAACAGAATGACATGCATATATGGATGTAACAAAGGACGGCTTATTGGTTGAATTTGCATAAGGCAACACATTTCTTTAAATACTTGTACTAAGTTCCAAGGTAGTTATTCTATAACTAAAATTCATTTTACAAATTCTCAATTTTATAGTCAGATAACATTCACACATGAATGGTGAAGGATACCCTTCTATCACATGGCTTCCTGCCCACTTCCCATTTGGATAAACCAGTTTTGAAGAAGTCTTTTTCAAACAAAACCAAAGTCTAACTATGAGTAGTTCGGCCAGCATGTCCATAACCATGGACACGGCTATTCGAATAGTTTTATACTCTGCAGAGGTTGTACAGCTTTACCCACATGATAAGACTTCTCTAGTTTGTCCAGCATATATCTATGCCACCGCTCACTACCTTTGGTAAGCGGTCTAGAGCACGTGCCAAGGCCTTTACAAAGTATCATTCCACCGTAGTCCACCATCTCTAAGGTTTTGCCTCCCCCTTTGGATGGAAATCCGCCGGGCTTAGGGGCCCCCTCTTGAGCCAGGTGGGACAACATAGTCAAGAAAGACAACCCACTGAAACAGTTGGATCGACCGCGATGGAACTTTGCAAATTAGTCAGCCAGATCCCGACCCATACTAGGGACATATGGTAGTACGGTGTGGCTTAGCATCATACACCCGAAGACCGGTCCTTAACTGACTTGGGCAACTTTCCAACAAAACCCATGGGCCTCAACCATACCCGATTGAGCCCGTGCATAAACTTGCACCCACCCAACATCCATTATGCTCAAGTCCAATCCATTTTCATTTATTTCATTTTTCAAAGTCATTTATAAACTTCCATAACACACCAATGCCATGGATACAATTTAAACAACAATTGATTTTTAGCTGAAATTCCCCAAAATAAACATGTTTGGTCTATAAGCATGGCTAAGCATGATTTTTCTCAAAATGTTCTAGTTCATAACTATCGTATCAACTAGGTTTTATCTATGGTGACAATATGTTTGCTTCAATTATCAAAATTGGCCATACAAAAGATTTTAGGCATAACTATACATTTAAAACAGGATTTTAAATTACTGATATAAACAGTAATAATTTAAAACAGAATATAAATAATTTGAAATAATGGGATCAATATAATCAAGGATATAACTTGTCTTGCTTGTTGAGGTGATGTTGTTTTCCTTAACAGGTCAACTAATACTGAGGTGATGTTGTTTTCCTTAACAGGTCACTTAGTACTCACAAGTACTTTCTCTAGGTAATCTAAGTGTACGACCACGATGATCATACAGTCTAAATCAATCCTCTTATAAGCTCTTCCAACAGCGTCGAAATCTGATTCTCCGAAGTCGTCGAAATCTAATCGTGAAAATAAGCCAAATTTAAACTAAATTCAAATAACTTAAATGAACTCCAAATTAAATAATTTTGGTTTAGTTGGCTAGATCTTGAATTTAGACAAATTTAGAAATTTGAATGGACTTAATCGGAGCTCGGATGCAAAAGAAATGGGCTTTGGAAGATTCAAATTACATGAAATGATAGAATTAGGGTTTTTCAGAATTTAATGATTTATTTTCCTGAAGGAAAATCCAGTTTATGATGTAGGCTGACGTCAGCACATGAATTTCTTTTCGGTGGAATTATTTTTCTACGGAAAACACCACTAACAAGTGGGCCCCTTGGTCAAAGACCAAGTCCACAATGGTCAAAGGTCCACCGCGGACCCGGTGCACAACACAGTACACGCGGGGTGGGTGCGCTAGTGAAGGCGCCGATTTGGCAGCCACGTGGGCGGATTTGGTGATGTGGTCGCCATGGTGGCAATGGGGTGGCGCACGGGTGGCGCTGAGATGGCCGAGCCACGTCGGCGCCGGACGGGGGCGGCGCTCGGGTTCCAAGAAACCGGCAAGCGACGGTGTTTCGCTAGTGACGAGGGGTACCAAATGAAAGAGGAGACTCCACTAATCGCGGTGCTCACCTTGGTTGCTTGGGGCGCGACCAAACGGCGGTGGCGAGGAAGACAGCGGCGGCAAGTTCAGGTCGGAGGCGGCGCGGGGGTTCGAGCGGCGCTCCGACGGAGGCAACGTGAGCACCGGGTCGGCGAGATCGCGGCGATGCTGAAGGTGGGGAGGACGTGGCGGAGGGTTGCTCGGACGGAGGCGAAGAAATGCCAAATCCGGCAAGATGGAAGCGAGAGACGGGGAGTGGGTGGTGGGAGCGGGTTGAGGGACTCCGGGGGCACCTTGTGCTCCCCTTTTATAGGGGCGGAGGGGGCCGGAGGCGGGAGATTGGGCACGAGGAAGGCGGCGGCCATGGCGCGGTCCCGGCGATTCCGCGCGCGGATGAGGGGCAACGGCCGAGAGGAGGGGCGATTTTATTTATTTTTATTTTGGTAACAGCACTTTGGGATGTTACAGATTGTCACAAAATGAATCTAAAGTAATTATCAAGAATAAGAAAAGTGGACAAATGGACTAGTATATTCGGTGCGGTTTGTGTATATGTGACGTGCACCATACCTACCCCTTCCTATGCATGTCGCTGCCTCGAGAAGTACCTAGAAAGCACAACACAGCAAGAGTGAGTTCACGACTCAGCAAAGTGCAATAGCAATAATTAACATAGCATCATAATTAGCCAATGAGGACAATCAACAAGTATGAAACAGTGCAATTCATTATTACTACTTGCACTTGCCTCAAACGTGAGACGGAAAGCAAATGGCGGAACGCTCTAGAACTGGGGTTCACCACCACCTGGTAACCATGAATGATACTAAACATCAATCAAACATGCATAACAAAACATTACTCGTAGTGCTCTACATCGTCTTCCTACAACCCAAGATTAAACACATGATCTACTCCAGCTAGTCAACATGCTAACAGAAAGCTATACTGGATAGCAGTATTAAAAACTTCATAACTTTTTCTCTGAAACTCGAAACGGTGCAATCTCAGACTCTCTGGAAAGATAACAAAATTATCTACAATAACCTATTTGGTGAGATCTGTAGGGATACGGGTAGGCTACGCTAGCAACAATTTAAAAATCTACCACGTAAACCAGGAAGCCAAGCAAGATAGATAAACATAGATCATTACCACCAGACGCGCAGTGCAGCGGAAGTAGAGTCGGAGCAGCCTAGTCCGACGACGAACGCGTCGACATAGTGGTCGTAGATGATCTTCCAACGTCCTCGTAGTCGATCGTCTCCTCTAGTAGCCTCCGTAGTCCCTTGTGAAGATCGCGGATCGTCCTCAGCGCAACAGCGATCGCAGTAGCGCCTCTACGGTATCCACACGTCCAGAGAAGGAACAACCGTACGCCGGTGTGCTAGCACCAAGTCGCACGGGAAGGCTCTCTCAAGAGGATGGTGGCTAGGGTTTCGGTGGAAACAACTCACGTGTCTCTTCTCATCCCTGGTACTAGCCTCAAGCATCTCTTTATATAGTGCCCCCGTGTCGGATTCTATCCGAACACGTTTTATGAATCGTATTCGTACTGGTTTGTTCCATCCCATTAAGTGTGTGACCCATTAGGTTTATGTGTAATCGGTTGTGACTCGGAAACCCTTTCCGACCACGAGTCGTAGCGGTCCCTAGCAGGACATAGCGATTCCCGAATACACACAAATTATATCGGATGAACCTTAATGCAATATGATCTACGACTAGGTCCTCATCACTTACGACCAGGTCCTATCTTTATACGACCGATTCGCACATGGTCACGACTCGATTCGTAACTCCCACGACTGTGTTTCACCACTCTGTGATTTCGTTCGATCGCTCTACGACTTGCTCGTATCACCATACGACTTGTTTGGATCTGATCGAACTAAGCGACTTACTCTAGTATTCTCCTTTGCCTCACGATATCCGGTTTGAACTCCGGTGAGATAATCATCATCCATGGACTGCTCAATACTTTCGATCGAGTTGTCGGATAACCTTCATGGTCGAACTCTTCGACCACTAGTGGCACGACCATGCACTTTCTTTATCCGATTACTTGAGGCCCAGACATCTCTCCGTTATGTTAAGAGGGCAAATCCATATCCGACCGTCCACATCCTCCGCATGTTTCATAGCATACCCAAAGCTACCTTTATAACTACCCGATTCATGACGGCGTTTGGCAACCCCTAAGAGTGTTATTACACATGTAGGGAACCATGCGATCTCGTGTCTAAGGATTATACATCATCATTGCTTGAGACCAACTAATGACACATAGAATCATAACAATCTCTATAGTGTCTCAAGGTGGGTCAATCCAACCCCATGTTCTCTAACATGTGTTTACATTATTGATTCGATATCCCTATATCCATGACCGTGAAACATGATCATCAATCAATACATGTATCGTGAGGATCACTGATGTTCCGATCAGTGATATTCGACCAGGGATACTTTTAGAACGACATCATATGAGTCGAAGAGTTTCACCAACAAGTCACATACTCGTTGATCTTCAGAACTAACGATTCATTCAAGGAACATAATAACATTTATTCAAGAAATCATAAACATAGACGTGATACAATCATCTCTATGATTGCCTCTAGGGCATATCACCAACAAGATCATCTAATTCTGCCCACATATGAGTCTAATATTCAGTTAAAAATCTAAAGTTATAATCTAACAGATAGAAAGGACAACAACACAAGAAATGCTATAACTTTTAGTTGGCTAAACCAAATATTGATTTCTCTATAAATTTGAAAAGCTGAGAATATGAACTTCAAAAGTCTAGTTGGTTCAACCCTCAGATTATGCCTTTAACAAATTTTAGCCCACAGCTCAAAACTACCGTCAAAATCGGACATACGTTTTGGACAGTAAAATTGAAACATACATAATGTTTGTTCTACAGATCCAAAAAGGGTGTTCTTTATCAATCCTGAAAGCTAATAGAATTACCTACAAAAATCGTTTTGAGCAACATCCCTAAATCGGCGTTTAACAAAATCTTAATTAATAAACAAGACGACTGTTAATTCTCGTAGGATTTCTGGACAGCAACAGTAAAATTAACGTAACTTTTAAACCACAACTCCTATTTGGGTGATCTTTGAACCTATTGAAAGCTAAGAACGAGCCCACAAATCTCTAGGAGATGAAATCCTTCAATTCGGACTCTAACTACACCAAAACGGATGCACAATTAATGGACAGAATTCTGAATCTAATCATAGCAGGATAAGCAACTCTAATTACGACAACGATCCAAAGGGGATGATTGAGTTAAACAACAAGGACTCGAAATTACCCTTGAAGACCCACAAGAAATCGCTAAACAATCCCCACGAGGAATCTTCTCCTCTTCTTCTCCTTTCTCCCCTCTTCTCCTTCCTCCTTGTGGCTGGCCAAACTGCGGGGGAACCTCCAAGAGTTAGCAGCAATGGAGGCTCAGTCTTGAGAGGTGTAGATGGGGATGGAGGCGCCAAGGAGAGGGCATGGAGGTGGCGGCCAGAATGGGGAGGAGGGGGAGGATTCGGTTAGGGGTGGCGCCCCCCATTTTTGCCCACTATGGCCAGCCCACTTGGGCCATGTGTCTTGGGCCGAGAGCCCAAGGTCCAAATTCTCTAAGTAGTTTTGAATTTTTAACTTAATTCCATCTCTAAATTTTATCACATTCGAAAGAATAATCGGGATATTACATACTCCAAGACGCTCCTTCAGGACCATCTACCTGCTTCCCTGGAGCCATCCGGAAGGCTGAAGACTGCTCTCCTCCCTTAAGCCACTGCAGTAGCATGGAGCTTCTCTCACCGTCGCTGCCTACTATCGCTAGTCCAGCTTCGACTAGCTTGTCCCTTCCGCATCATACCGGTACATTCCTAGTGGCCCAAATGCTTCTCCTCATTCTAGTTGTCTTGTTCTTTTTCTAGTTCTTTCGACCGTGTCGAGTAGTCAAACCTCTCTTCTTTCTTTTGGTCATGTTGAGTAGTCGTATTCTTCTTGTATCCTTCCTACGACCACATTGAGTAGTCGTAGCCTTCCTACGATCACGTTGAGCCATCGTAGCCTTCCTACGACCACGTTGAGTAGTCATATCCTTCTTGTGACCACGTCGAGTAGTCGTGTTCTTCTTTGGACCTGGAAGTTCCCTTTTCGACTAGATGGTCGTACCCCTTCCGATTACACATAGTCGTACCTCTTCGACTATGTAAAATCGAACCTCTTTTCGACCAGGTAGTCAAACTTTCTTTAACTACGTATAGATAAACCTCCTTTGACTACACATAGTCGTACTTCCCTCGACTGCACTTGTCGAACCTCCTTCTAATCAGGTAGTCGAATATCCTTTGACTACACTTAGTCGAACCTTCTTCCGACCATGCGATCGTAGTCTTCACGTGTAGTCAAAACTTCCTTCGACCACGCATAGTTGAACCTCTAGGTAGTCGACCCTCATTCCGCTTGAAATAAAGTCGAAACCCTTTCGACCAAATGGTCGAAACCTTTCCAACCAGGTAGTTGAAAAACCCTTTCCGACTAGGTAGTCTAAATGACGTACCGAACTCGAAACGATGCACAGTACTCGAAAACTCTTCCAAGCATGTAGTCGAGTTTCCTTCCGACCAGGTAGTCAAGACCACTCATTTTCGACCACTGTGTCCCGGCCACACAGGTTCGACCAATCTTTCGACCACACAGCTCGACCGCTCTTTCCATACCACTGTACCTCGACCACACAATTTCGACCACTATGTCTCGACCACATTTTCGACCACTCAGTTTCGACTACTCAGTTCTAATCACTCAGTTCCGACCACTGAGTTCTAATCACTCAGTTTCGACCACTGAGTTCCAATCACTCAGTTTCCACCACTCAGCATCGACCACTCAGTTTCCACCACTCAGCATCGACCACTCAGTTTCAACCACTGAGCTTCGACCACAATGGTATATGGCTTCAACCAGATTACTTCAACCATACTAATCTACGCCTTTGACCACCCTGGTCTAAGACTGTAACCACACTAGTCTAAGGCTTCTGATCTAAGACCCTGCCCAAATGAGTAAAGACACATATGTGCTCGATTCAAGGACCACTCGTAACTCAAAAGTAGATCTGAGAGTATTACCTAATCAGGTAATCTCTCCTATCTAGTTAACCATTGAGGAATGTTCCTATGGACATTCTCTCTCTCTCTTTGTTAGAGTTGTCCACTCTGATCTGAAGTATTCCCTGTTGGGATTGAATCACTCAATCCTCTCTCTCTTGGAAACCACCCACTAGTCTTTCTCGTATCTCTAGATAAATATACACAGAGAGGAAATTCCTTGGGATTGAATCGCTCAATCCCTATTGTGCTTCACTTTCTTTAAATAGGAAATACTCGGCTTAAATAAGCCTCATGCACATAGAGTCACACGACATGTACTCCACGCACCACTAACTCCACCAGGACCTATTCTCATGCCACGACCTCCTGGAATCTCTCAACGATCCAAAATACTCGGCCAACTTATTAACTCAGACTACCGCATCATTCGGGCGTTCCGATTCCTACGACCATTGTAGCTGCTGCGACCAATACAGCTTCTACGACCACTATAGTTGCTACGACCATTTTAGCTTCTATGACAACTATAGCTTCTACGACCACTGCAGCATCTACGACCACTATAACTTCTACGACCACTGTAGTTGCTACAACTTCTGTAGCTTCTACGGCCACTGCTATGGCTACGACAGCTTCTAGGACCATCGTAGTTTCTACAACCACTACAGCTTTCTACGACCACCACCTAGTCGTAAGTTTCTCTACGACCAGTTCCTAATCGTAAGTGTTTCTACGATGACCACCTGGTCATAAGCTCCTCTACGACCAGTTCCTAGTCGTAAGTCTTTCTACGACCACCACCTGGTCGTAAGTTCTTCTACGACCAGTCTCTAGTCGATGGGGCTTGCAGACATGTAGGCTTGGTCGACCAGGGAGTCTTCCACACCATATTTAAGGATATGGCCTGGTCATTCTTTTGAGTTGTCGTTAGATATGTTTGCTCTCATTCGAAGTGTTTTCATTTGTTTGAATGTATTTGGATTTTATTTGGTTGTTTTCAGTTGTTCTGGAGTTCAATTGTAGTAGGCGTAATTAGACTCTAAGGTCATGAAGGAACAACAATCCCAACAAGGACGAAGCAGGGATCAAGATTATCAGAATATTGAACATGATGATTATCAGCACGTTGAGCGAGACTATTATCAGAGTATCGAGAAGAGCAACTATCATAATATTCAGCTTTCTCAAAACATTGAGCAAGGCGAGTCAATACTTTGATCATATTGCACCTACTTTTTGCAAACTATGTTGCTTTAAATTATGAAATTACATTGCTATGAATTATACAACTATATTGGTCTAGCTCATAGTTAATGCCTTAATAATAATTGTATATAAACTTTCAATCCTTGAACTTAGACATTATCCTTGTCACCATAGACTTAATGGTTAACATACTAGTTAATAAGTCTGTATATAAGTGTCATGCTTAGCTTTGCTTAGATACATTGTCATTCGGGCAAGAAATTGCCCCACATCATTCATCCTTATGAAAATGAATTTGGGCAGTCGAGGCTGGGAGCCTAGCTAGTATGTTGGAATAATGGTTATTTTGAAAATAAATAAAAACCTGAAAAACCGATTTCGACTAGAGTGGCTGGAAAGAGTGGCTGGTGCCAAGGGCACGAGAGGATGTGGGGTATGTGGATGTACCGCCCGGGTCAATTAAGGACCGAATCTAGTGATGACCTCTCATGTAAAACAGTGCAACCACAAGTCGGTAACACCTATGACCTGGCTAACTAATTTGTTTGCCTCGGCATGGCTTCACCATTGGTGGATGCGGGTGGATAGTCGGGGGAGAACGAAGCCACGGGAACTACACAGTGCAAAAGGGAGACCACCCGTGGGCAAGTGGAGGCCCTAGGGAGGTGATACCTAGCGGTGCAGAGTTGCTAAGAGGTTGAGCATTGTAAAGGCCTTGTGATAATCAACATTAGCCACACACCTACGGAAGTGTGTCGGGGCAGTATAAGTTGATTTATCTCTTGTGGGGAATTTCACAAACTCTACAGAGTAAGAAAACTATCTAGATAGCCATGCTCATGGTCAAGAGCAGTACTGAGAACTTGCTTGATATAGCTTTCCTTTTTTATAAAAACCATTTGTGTCTGTGTGAAATGGAAAGGGTGAGTCGGGGCTCTGGGAATGGAGAAAGCCTGGTCAGGGACCAATGGTAAATACAGGATAGCCTGAGCATTGAGTGGTCCGAGCACTCAATGGTATAGGAGGTTGGACCTCCTGATACGGATCAACTAGTAAACTAGCTGATGCGCAAGGGTGGCCCGATCTTTCGCTGTACAAACGATGGAGTTTGCCTTCTTCTTGCGGCTAGGGTTCTTCCCTCTTGGACCTTGGCGATGACAAAGTCAGCAGCAGCTTCTTCTTCTTCTTGTAGCCGTGTAGATGGATAACCAGATGTTCATGCACTAATCAATCACAACGACGATTAGAAGCATGAACTCGAAGCCTCTCTAAACTGTGAGCAGCAAAGATCACGAATTAGATGATTTGAATCGTGTAGGTTCGGTAGGCAATCTCAAGAATGTCATGTTCTTGCCTTGCTCCGACCTAAGCAAACCCTAGATGGGAAAACCTCAACAAAACACGCAAGATATTGCGCCACAAAGTCGCTGTGACTTTTATGTATTTCTTTCTAAAATTCTTCTCCTTTACAATGGGTGATGCCCTGGCCTTATATTGGCATTTACGGGTGTGGTTGATTCTATCTCTAACTCTCGTATCATACAAAGATTCTTTCCTAATACAGTTATGGAAATATTACAACCGAGTTTCTTTTCTAATACAATTATGGAAATGTAACATCCCAATTCTGGGCTTGTGTTTCAAATGTAAGAAAATGTGTAGAAATTAAAACTTTTCTTGAATTTTTTTGTTGTTTGAAATTTCTGAGAATTCTTGTGAAGGAATTATGGAAATTCAAAAAATCACAAGCCTCTTTTAACCTAAGTCTTGACCCTTTGAAAGCTTTTTTGGATAATCTTGTGATCATCCGCTGGAAATAATTTTCCTTGGTTCTAGGGATTGTTGTGTGACCACTCTGAAAAATTTCACAATTCTTAGAAATTGTTTGAATAGTTTAAGAGGCCGTCAAACCAGTTTGACTGTTGGTCAAACCCTAAATCAGTACCTTAAAAAAATTAGAGAAAAATACTTTGCATAAAAACATCTGAAAAATTTATACAAGGTCAATCCTGGAGTTGGGAACCTCCCGTAAAAATTTTGGAATTTTTGGAGTTGTGTAGCTCCATTTAAAAATTCCTTAAAGTTTTAGCTCCAAATTCAAACCCTAGTCAACTCTACTGTTTGGGTCTGAGTCAGACTTGAGCCTCGCGGTTGAACCCAACCAACTAAAGTGCACTCAGGCTCGCTCTAAGGCGTGTTCATTTTGGGCCATTGATTTCCTTTTCAATGCTCCAGATCTAAGTGAACGTTCGGACCGTCCGAAAGTGCACTTCAATCTGAGCCGTTCATTTTCGATCGGACCGCCAGGATTGATTTGAACATACGGACCGTCCGAACGTTACTTTTAATCTAAGCCATCCATTTCTAATCCGACCGTCAAGACCTTTTGACTCAGTTTTGACTCAACCCAAACCCTCTCTTTCTTTTTCGACCTGAGCCAACTTAACCTTTCTCACTGACTGGTGGGCCCTCGCTGAAACTAGTCATCTTCTTCCTCTGGCTAGCGCGCGTGTGACAGAATAGGGCATGGGGGGAGAGCTGCTTTTTCAACCTCGTGTGTCACCTTCAACGGCTTTGAGCCCGTGGTTTTCCTCACCACTTTGTTTTCGCACTCAAAATCATCACTCTCAACTGCTTCCGTCGCCTCCATTTCGTCTCTGGCAAAGCTTTAGGTCATTCCACCATTAAGGCTTGTACTCGCTTAACATTGGCCTCCGGCTACTTGTTAAGCCCTCGAGCTCCTCCTTGGGTTCCTTTGCAGCAGCACCTTAGCTCCTCTCTGCTGTTTGAGCTCAAACCACAGAGAACCCTAAATCGCCTTTGTTGGCCGTGGAGGACCTCCTTCGGCACCAGCGCTCCAGTGGTTCTTTGCCCCTCTTTTCGCACCACCTTACTCTCCTTGTCACCTCAAGCTTTTCCCCTAACTCAATCTTGGATTGCATTCTCAGGAATCGTTTAATTTGGGTTTTGTTTTGTTGCGGCCGAAGTTCACCCCCTTCGTCCCCAACTCCGGTAAGGACCTCTATTCTTCAATTGTTTGCTCATGGATCACCTATGAGACCTATTGAAGCTATCTTTACCGTTCTTTTTTTTTGTTTTACTCAGGCCATGTTTTTGGTCATCATCTTCTTCAGCTTCGGCGCGGTTTTTCATCGCCCACGCAACTCCGATGAGTCTTTCCTCTCCAAGTCTTTCTGGTAAAGTCCTTGTGCCCTACTGTTGCTAGTGCGCACATTAGATGGCTTAAAACTTTGCCATATCGCCGTTGTCGTTTTTCCCATAGCTTCACCTTCGCTCCACCTCGTTGTGCCACCGTGTGAGCTCGTCTCCAGCGATGCTCCGGCCACCGGTGAGTGCGCAATAGTATTAGGTTTCCATTTTAGCCCTTGGCCGGCACCGCCATGGCTTCTTTCGCTGGTGATTAGCCGGAGAAAGTCACGGCCGAAAGCGCTCTTTGTTGCTGCATTTGGACATGCACTGTAGCTCAATGATTAGCTATTAATCGCTGTCCTAAAGCACATTTAATTGTGTAAATCCTTTCGCGTTAGTGTCTCACTGACGTGTGAGCCCCGCGCACTTAAACCCTCGGCTTTGCGCGTGCGCAGCGTTGAGTTCGCTGTGGGTCGTCCATTTCTTGATCTACGGTTCAGATCGCGTGAACGTTCGGACCAGGAGAGTGTCACCGCCGCTCTGAGCTATCCATCTTTAGATAAACGACCCAGATTGGGTAAAGCATTCGGAAGTCCGAATGTCCCTCTCATTTTAGATCGTTGGATTAGATCCAACTGTTCTGGTTAGTGGGCCATTCGCGCGGCCATTCTCCAGTGCTCTTGGGCCGTTGGATTTGATCTCAACGGCCCAAATATTTTCCGCCGTGGGTTAAATAACAAAATATGTTAATCCTTTATTTGTGAACTTTTAATTGCTATTAACTTTCAAAATCGTGTAAGTAATTCGTTTTAATTCCTTTTTAGTTGATTTAAATTTTTTTACATCTCTGTTTAACTGAACTTTAATCTAAAAATGTGTTTGAACCTTGTTCTGTACCAGAAAAATTGTGTTAGTTATATTATCTTGCTTAGCATTAATTATTGCTCTAGAAATTCATTAAAACTTGAAAAATACATAAGTTATTCTCTGTAACTCCAAATTGAGCAAACTAAAATGTGTTAGGTTCATCTATTAATATACTTTAGTGTAGAGTAGGTTTTAATTATGCCTTTGCCTCTGAAAAATGTATGCACTAGTTTCATAACTTAGAAAAATCATAAGAAATTCATTTTAACTCCAAATGAAGTGAACCAAATTTTTGCTGTTCTTAGAATGTCATGCTCAGCCTACCATAAAAATTTCAAGTTCACCAACCTTATAGACATTTGTGCGAGGAACAGTAACAGAAAGCTATTTAAATTGGATTTTTCAGCCGATTGAAATGGTTTAGGCTATAACTTTTGCATGCTTAGTCCAAATCGATTGATTCTTGTTGCTAAATTCATTTAAAATCATGATCTACCTTTTGTGTAAATTTTATGGATTTTGGTTGACTTTGGATTTTGAGTCTTTTTCGATGTTCGTCGTTCTTATTGGATTTTTCCATTCTTGTGATAGGTTTTGAAGAAATTGTTGAGTACGAGAGTGATCCTCTGCAGCAAGATTGTGATCTCTAGCAAGGCAAGCAGATGTAGCATTCATTTGATCATATTGCTCCTATTATTTTCAAAGTCTAATATCTTGCTTGCAAAATTTATGTATGTATGTGCTATTTTGCTGTTAAACTATTGTCGGTTAGTTGCTTCTTTAGATGCATAATCTGTAGGCAAATGTTCATTCTCTACTACTGAGCCTAGGATTATGTCCTCTGTGATTTAGGGTTCGTTGGATGAGCTCTTATCACTTAGCTTGTAGTCTACGAGTTGTTGTTGCTTAGAAATACTTAGAACGGTAGAATTGGGCGGTTATCGACTTAGCCGGTAACCTTGATCACACAAAAACTTATTATGACTTTATGTCCAGCACCTTGTGGTTTGTTACTTTGAGAACTAAAACTAAAAGCAAAATGTTTTAGACTTGGGCATAATGGTAAGATGGTGTGCTTTTGGGTGTGAATGGTTGGTGCCCAAGTCAACAAGGACCGAATTACTTGCGCCATTGATCCAAGCACTTTTGCGTGCTAACCACATGAGGGGGATATGGGACCTCTCTTGACTTAGTACTTTGGCGTGTGTTGGCTCCAAGTCGTAGGAGGATGTGTGTGTGTGTGTGTTGTGTTGTGGTAAAGTGAGGATGGTGTTATGTGTTGGGTGCACGGGAGTGGAATCCTTTCTAGGTTATCCACACCAAGGGGTATTGTAATTGTCCAGGTTGCTTTACCCTATATGGGTAGTTGACTCCTGGCTTTACAATGACTCCGATGTAATGTATGGGTTTCTATCCATACGGACGACTCGTAGTTAATACACAATATTGGAAAACGTCTCGTAGGACTTAGCCGTGCCGGCACACCAAAGGAAGTGTGCTAAATAGCTTGGCAAAAATGCGGTCTGACATGTGGGTACATTGGTACACCCCTGCAGGGTTAAACCTATTCGAATAGCCTCGTCTTAGGTTATGGATACGTTTGGTTATTTCTCGCAAGAATTAGACTATAACCTTTTCACTAAAACTTGACTTGGGTAGTACGAATGGGGAATTCGTGCTATGTTGTGGTGGCTATTGGGTTAGTCACTTCTAGGTTGTTATTTATGTTACTTATTGTTGTCTCGCTGTTATTTCTTCAATTAAAAATAGATTTGACAAATTACTTTCAATCTATTACATTATTGCAAATGAAAATTGCTTTACACGTCTAATGAACCATATGACCATCTCCTTTGTTTCAGCTTGCATGTAGCTATGTATAGGCTTGTTACTCGTAAGTCTTGCGAGTATATTTTTGTACTCATTTGCATTGCTTAATTGTTGTAGAGGAAGTTGATCCCCAAGGGGTCGACTTTTGTGAGTTGTGCTTCGTCTGTGACGACTAGCTTGGCGGCCTAGTCGGTTGCCTTATGGGAAGTTGGCACACCGGTTGGCTTTTGTTATCGCCATCTTATGGCACTTTTGCTTTCGTTGTTTATTCTGTTACTTTGATGTCTTTTGGCCGGTCGGCCCTTGCTGTAATAACTCTATATTATGTATGTCTTTTGCTAGACTTGGTACTGCAAGTTTGTATGAAAATAATGCATGATTTTGTAAAGGTGTATGTGTACTGTGTTTCTGGGAAGTACATGTCCACCGAGGCTTAGGATATTTAATTGGTAATACTAGAACCATTTGGAGGTTAAGTATTATGAGTTAAATACCCCGGTTCCTCACAGGAAAGATTACAACCGAATCAAACTAAAAGATATGTACCAAAACTTATCTACAAATGAAAATATCTCTGTCCAAAGAATCTCTTTCATGTTTTAGTTCGGATCTCCCGACCGTGGACCTGGTCGTAGGCTATCTGGTAGCGGTCGTGGTCGTAGACCAACTGGCCGTAAACTGCTCTCACTGAGTACTATGCTCACCGAGTACTGTTCCCGTCGAGTATTCCTCCCATCGAGTATTGTTCCCTTTGAGTGTTTTTCATGACGAGCGATCCTCCCTCCAGTTACTGTTCCCGTCAAGTACTA
Source organism: Ampelocalamus luodianensis (assembly GCA_036346255.1). NCBI lineage: Eukaryota > Viridiplantae > Streptophyta > Magnoliopsida > Poales > Poaceae > Ampelocalamus > Ampelocalamus luodianensis. The sequence continues at coordinate 33,239,953 of CM070619.1, forward strand.
TTCACAACGAGTGCTCCTTCTGTCGGGTACTGTTCCTAACGAGTACTATTTCCAACGAGTGCTCCTTCCGCCGGGTACTAGTTGTAGAATTGGGCCAACGGTCGTAGACCTTCTTGAAGTGGTCGTAGACCCTGTGGAACTGGTCGTGGACCCTGTGGAACTGGTCGTGGACCCTAGGGAACTGATCATAGGCCCCCTAGGAGCTGGTCGTAGACCTTGTGGAACTAGTTGTGGACCTCGCTTCCTCCTGGCTCGGCTTGCACCTAGTTTTAGCTTGTCTCTATGTACCTGAACAGAACTGGTTGTAAGGATATCCGAACTAGTCATAGGGATGCTCGCATCACCATTACTAGTACTTTACAACAAAAACTCAGTTTATAAAACCTGTGTTAGTTAAAATGCTAAGTCTCAGGATTTTCTACCACTTACTCTATTTCAATAAATGGCTTTGTGCAAAATAAAAGAACCACAAACCTTCTTTGATTGGCCATGCATTTATAATAATTGCATTGTTTGTTGGCTTGCGAGTACGGTTGTGTACTCATGCTCACTATTTATATTCTTTTAGCCATTAAGCATGGAAGAAGGCTACAGGGACAACTACGAGTACTGTTCACACGGAGTACTATTTTCATCGAGTACTGTTCACACCGAGTACTATTTCCACCTAGTACTGTTCACACCTTAGGCTGCTCGGACCTTCCCCTTTTGCGCAGCATGGCGGCATCTAGTCGAAGACCCCAACTGGTGTTCCCTACACTGCACGACTACAATCTTCGGCCAAGACCTAGTCGTGACAACAGACATGGTCGTAGGTCTGCCTTGGGATAATTAAGGGTGTTGGTCGAGACTGAAGATCTAGAAGGCTAAGAACTAGGTCGCGAGCCTACAGTCGATTGTCGATGTGCATATCGTGAGGGTTCCATGTGTTATGCTTTGATTCTTCTTCGTGCTGTTCTCTGAAGACATTTGACCTGTTTGGCCATTTTGCAAGTCAAAAGCCATAAGATATAATTATGTTTTGTTCAGTATTATGTGATATCTTTACATTGTCATGATATATGTTTGAACCAACAATGTAACTATGGGTGCTATCTACTGATCCAGGGAATGGCACAAATATACGTAGTAGGCCCTAAGTTGTAAATTTGGGGTCTAACAGTATGTTTTTTTAGTCAAACATGAGTTGTGATTTGGTCTCGTTTTGTGTATATTCTTGATGTACTAGTTTGACCTTGAACTCATATTTTCTAGGGTTTTTTTTATTTGTGTTTTGATTTGAACTTCCTAAGTTAACTGATATAAGAGTTTGTTTGTGATGTAGTATGCAATATATATTTTCTTTTATTTTTTGTGGTCCCATATAATTTCAAATTTGTATTGTATTTTGTGGTTTTTTTACCTCACATTTGTAGTTTGAAGGAAATTAGCGTTCTACATTAAAATAGTTAATGCAATGCAAAAGTTAATTTACTTGCAATTTTTACAAGTTTTACATATTTTAATATATGTAAAAATATTAATCATATATAAAAATGCTATCATGTAACATAAAAAACTTACGGGTAATAGTACTGTACAGTCATCCATTGTGTACGAAAGCTCTCCTAGCCACTCGTTTCCTATCACTTTTCCTAGCTGGCTCAATCCCTATCCCCTTCTTATCCCCAGCTCGCTCAGCTCCACTCATTTCCTATCACTTTCCCCTGCTCGCTCATCCCCATCCCCTTCTTATCCATAGCTCACTCAGCTCCGTGTGCTTCTTCCTTCCCCCAAATTGTCTCCACGTCCGGTGTCGGTTGCCTCACCTTCGTGTGCCCGACCTCCTCAGCTGCTCTGCTCTGCCGCGCTCGTGCTTCTTCCTCCCCCCAAATCGCCTCCGCGTCGATGCCTTGCCTTCGCGCACCCGGCCACCTCAGCTGCCCCAGCTCTGCCACGCCCGACCTCACTCAACCGCCGCCCGACCGCCTCGCCTTCGTGCCTCGGCCTCCTTAGACCCCCCCTCAGGCCCCTCGCCCACTCCCAAGCTCCACCCACCTCGCGGCGCTAGCGACCCTACCCCCCTTAAGCCTCCTCGCCCACCCCTGTGGCCCCATCCCTCCACCTCGTGGTGTCGACGACCATGACCCCCTCGGCCATCCTCGAGCCCGAGCTCCACCTCGTGGCACCGACGAGCCCCTCAGGCGCCTCCCGTGCCCCTCGCGGTGCTGTCGTTGAGGGTAGACTTGTTCATGGACAGCCCGATCAGAGCCTGACCATGTCTAGGTCGGGCTTGGGACTGGAAGTCCAGCCCGAAAGAAGCTTGGCCCGGCTCGAAATCCCCAAAAACTAATTTTAAAATAGAAATCTATTTTTTTAATCCTGAAAAATGAATTAAATAATACCTTTTTTCCTAAAAAAAAGGTTAAAATAATGCATTTTAATAGGAAAAGCAATTTTCCAGGCCAGGCTCAGGCCTGCTGATTTTAGACCAGGCTTTTCAAGCCCGACCCGGCGCGATGTTTGAACAGGTCTAGTTGAGGGTGACGCTGGTGGAGTTTGCAGGTGTTACATATGCCCTAAAAAATGTTACATGTTGCAGTTATATAATTTTTTTTGTTGCATAAGATGATTTGAGATGTTGCAACCGATGTCATGAGATGTTGCAGTAACATATGATTGAGAATGATAATTTTTTGAATTTCGTAGGATGTTGTATAAATGAAATCAAAATATTTCATTAAGTTAGCCTCATAAATTTGTTGCCGGTGTTTTTGCATGTGCCCAAAAAATATTGCATGTTGCAGTTATATGATTTTTTTGTTGTATCAGATGATTTGAGATATTGTAACCACTATCACGAGATGTTGCAGTTATCAGGGTAGCGTACGACGCTAGCACTCGGACCGTACGTATGAGCGCTATTCGCACCCAAAACTTAATACAACTTTTTGCCCCTACATGTAAGATAGAATGTCTGGTATCCCACATGTGCACGCATCTTTTTCCCAAGTATGTTTGTCTTGCCCAGGCCCAAAGCACAAAAAAAAAACCAATGACTTATTATGGATCTGACAAACCATCTAACATAAACCCGATAAGAGCATCTATAACAGTCCATGTCAGTTGTTACTAAGGGGTTGTTATATCAGCATTTAGGTGATGTAGAGGAGAGAAGGTGAGAAGAGAAGGTGATGTTGCTTCTAGATGAAGAAACTATCAAATTGTTAATATCAAGATACAAGAAACAACCAAATACTCTATTAGAGACTTACTTGTTACCTAAAAACGCGTTTTGTGGGTCCCACTGTCTTAAAGCAAAATATCCACGCGATCATTTGTGCAGTCCGACCTTATTATTGATATGATAAATGAGCTAAAACATGTAGACCACAAAGTTGTACTTCATTATTGATCATCAAGAATTATACACACTTGTAGCAATTAAAGTCTTAGACACAAGCTCAAGAAACAATTCATTAGAAGACTTGTTTCTTTTTATTAGATTGAATACTCTCTTTTATCTTAGTAACAAACTAAGAAATAAACTATTATAGATGCTTTAAGAGGCAATGGCCTGAACAAACTATCAGTCCACAGATTTCCTTTTAGGCGACAAAAAAAAAGAAACACAATTTTTGGACGCAGACATGTAATAATCGGACGACTCAAAATTAGTACCCATGACAAAATAGTACTCACATGCCCCTATACACCTCCTAATTGTTGGGAAACCATGGGCCTGACCCTGCAGTCGGCCCATTAGTGGGCACCCCATCCCAAACCCTAGCAGGGTCGTAGCCTATAAATAGGGGGTGTTATTCATTGTAAATGACTGATCAATGGATGAAGGAATAAAGAGAAGCAAGAAGTCCCCCTACATATCTGTATTCAATCTCTTATTCTGTTCTTGTGTTCATGCATTGTTCCTACGATTCTGAGTTTGTCTACGAGGTTATCGCTCGGACTGGACTCGCCAGCGACGGTTCCTCAACACGTTATCAGCACGATCGACTCTCCTCGCATCGAAAAGGTAACCGTCGATGAACGACGCTCATAGATTGAATCGTTTTCTAGATTGCTTTCAATTCTGCAAATTTGGCTTTCTAGATTGGTTTCCTACGGTGCAAATCCGCTCTAATCTAACGCGAGCCGACTTGAAATCGCCGGCCAAGCCGATCGGTGGATTGCATGAAAGAGTAGATGATGATTGTACCGTAGGTAGTAGATGCAATCGCATGAAAGGCACCATGTGTATGGCACCGCCTGCAAGCGGCTCGCTACCTCCGCGACACGTTACCGGTCGGCATAGTCCGCCATCATGTATCGCCATAGAGGCAACGACAGTGCCACGCCGCTAACACGCGGCAAGCACGCACATGACGGCATGAAGCCGCGCCTCAGTTGCAATCTTGCGCTACATTACAATGCATAACTTCGCATGTATGAATAGTAATTGCATATATCGAGGCCATGAAGGCCGTATCCGTGCCCGCAGCACCATGGAACCCCCGCACGAACCCATGAGCGCGTAAGCACCCGCCGGAGCCGGACCACCGCCGCCGTGCCTTGAAGTGCTGCACCACCACCCACGACCGCCCGCACGCGGCTCCCCGTCCACGGCTCGCATGTGCCCGCAGCGCCACCACCGGAGGCCCGCATGAATGCCGCCCCAGATAGAAAAAAAGGGAGGGGGAAGGGGGGAAGAGCCGCTGCCGGCCATGGAGCTAGCCGGCCGCCTCCTTGTGCCACCGCACGGCACGACCCCATCCCCGCCCGCCTCCGGCCGCCTCGCAGCGCAGCCAAAGTCGCCCACGCACGGGCTTCCCCTCGTATGGCGGCCGGTTGTCAAAGAAGCAAAAGAAAATATGGGGTGACGGAGCCTCCTCGGCAGGAGCTCCTCCAGACGGCCGCCCACCCGGCACCGCTTCCCTTCTCGCGCCGCATCCCGGAAGCGCCGCATGACCTTGAAGCGCTGACGCAGCCGAGCCGCGCTTGAAGCGCCGCCGCGCCGCATGCATGCGCCGTCAACCCACGCCGCCGCCACGCACTTCGGCCGAAGCCTCATGGCGTCGCCTCCACCTCGGCCACCGCGCGGGCCGACTTGAGCGCTCAGTGGCGGCGCCTCCGGCCGCCGCGCGCGATGAGTCCGGCCGTCCGCCCGTAGCGATCGCGTCGTGTCGCCCGGCCTCGCTCGCCGGCCCGCCCACGCTCCACCGCTCGATCGCGGTGCTCTCGCCGCCACCGCCGCCGCCTGGCCGCCGCCTCCTCTTGGACCCCTTCGAGCCGCCGCCGCCTCAGGAATTTGGAGCCGCCGCCACCATCAAGACCGGGGTAGGGAAACCCTACCCCGTGAACTTCATCTTGAACCGGTCAAATGGCCAGAAGATGGGCCCGGGGAAAGACCGGATTTTGGGCCAGAGGAAAGGCTATCTGGGCCGGAAAGAAGGCCCGGCGGAGAAAGAGAAAAAAAAAGAGGGGGTTCGGCCGAAAAAAGAAAAAAAAAAAGGGGGGAACTCGGAAGTTTGCAAAAACATCCTCGGAAACTATGGAAATTACGTGTAAATTCTCTCAGAACTGAGATTTTGCGTTTTAACCCCTGAAGGTTGCAAATTTCACCGAAAGAACTTTTTCCAGCAGAAAAGAGCCTCGGGAATTCAATTTTTGAATCGATTTTTGCATTTGAAGCATGTTTAACTTTGTTATTGTTATTTCTATGCAATTTATTTATTGTATTTACTATTTTGATTATCTGTGATTGTTTATATTGCTTTTAATCACTGAAAATAGCAGTAAATCATGAAAAAATGCATAGAAAAATACGGGATCACGAACCAGGAGTTCGAAGAGCATTGTGAGAATTTTGCAACCAATTTATGCAGATTACCAGCAGTAATCCTTTGAACTTTTTGCATGAATATGAAGATGACTGGCATCACGAACTAGTAGTTCAAAGTACTGACCCAGCATGATCAGAATTTATACAGAATTTATCACAGTCTTCAATTATGTGGTAATGTAATCACGGATGAGCAGAAGATTGAGAAGACTCTCTACCTTTCACCCAAACGCGGTGCAATCCGTAAGCAACTATCGTCAAGACGGCTACAAGAAGTATGTTGAATTAATTGACATCATGCAAGTTGCAGAAACTCAAGATGATATTCTAAGAAAGAACTTCATCTCGCAACCACCTAGTAGCAATGTTGGCCATGAAGCCATCGCTAGCGACTACAGGTGATGAAGCCTCTCACGAATGAGAGGAGCAAGAAGGGTAAGGTAGTGCGTCGCGTTATTGATGCTTTCGGTCTAAGAAAAGGGCAAATGCTAGCATGAGGCACACCTCGCCATTGCAGCACGGAGGATTCACATCCATTAGTTGCACTTATGAATGTGGACGACCCGATGCGACCCCATCATCCCTCCTTTGGATATCGCGCGCCACACCGTAGTCGCCCAAAAGGAGAAGATCGCGCATGAAGCCGATTGAGGCGAAGTTCTGATATACGTCTATTAGATCTAGTGCACGCATTGCACTCGAATCTTTTATAGTAACTGCAGTTTGCAATTGAAGCGAAATTTTGAATTATTGAATAATGGTTGCAAGCTCTAGCGAGCAAAGCATTAAATTCTTATCATGAGTCCTGCAAGGCTTATTTTCCCGTCTTTATAATAGCAAGTTATGTTCTGATATTTGAAGTATTTTATTTATGTGTTGCTTGCTTTCTGCTACATATTAATAAAGTATATTATATTAGAACGCGTGTGGCGCCCTATGGAGGAAGTGTGCTTAGCATGTAGCGGCACAATGAAAACCATCCTAAGAGAAATGGAAATTTTTCTAGTCGATCAGCAAGAATGCTGGTAGTCTTACGACAATCGCAGGCAGCGATACTTGTATAATAGGCTCAGAAAGGGCCACAACTATACTCCCAATGGGCACAACTTTGGTCATTGAAGAAGACTTGTTGTACCTGAATCGACTAGAACTCTCAAGGATATTTGCGCTAACAGCTCGTGTAGAGACGATGAAGAGTATGGTACAGAATACCTGCTCATTACAAAGCGTGAAGAAAGTGAAAAATAGCATTAGAATGTCTTCCTTCATATGAAACTAGGCTATACTACACTAATATTAAGGCATTTGCAGCCTGTACTGCCCTAAAAATTATATTTAGAAGCTCTGAACTTATCTATCTCTGGCATGATAGATTATGCCGCTCAGGTCTTATGATAATGAGAGATATAATTAACAATTCACATGGACATAATATGAATATAAAGAATTTTTCGAATCTGGAAGATTTTGTGTGCCCCGTATGTGCCACCGGGAAATTAATTATTAGAACTTTTGCTCTGAAAGCGAAGGATGAAGTCCCTGCATTTCTGGACCGTATCTAGGGAGACTTTTGCGATCCTATACAACCCCTGTAAGGGTTAATTAGGTATTTTATGGTGTTCATCGATGCTTCCTCGGAATGGTCGCATATATGTTTATTGTCTATGAGAAACCATGCTTTTGCAAAGCTAAATCTCGCAGATAATTAACAATTGAAAAAATAATTTCCCTGATCATCACGTGAAGTCCATCTGAATGGACAACGCCGGAGAATGTACTCCGAAGGCATCTGATGATTATTGTATGAAAATGGGAATTAAAGTTGAGCATTCTATACTGCACATCCGCACCCAGAATGGACTAATAGAACTTTGAAGAATTGTAATTTACCAACTATATGTTGAGGACACGCAGTCCTGCTCGTAGCAGCTCTCATCAATTTTAGACCATCAGCCTATAACATCCATCCAACTATGCAACTAGCGCAAGGGTCAACACTGAAAACTCCTCATCTTCGCAGGTTTGGTTGCAAGGGTTATATACCTATACCACCACCGCAGCGAACTGAAATAGGTCTTCTCCGAAAGTCTGGGATATACGTTGGTGATGAGACAGCATCCATAATCAAGTATTTGGACCATATGACTGGAGATTTGTATAATGCCCGATTCGCTGATAGTATATTAGATGAGGTTAGTTTCCCGTCATTAGGGGAGGAAATCAACCCTTGATGATAATGTCGGGAAATAATTGAAGTCTAGAAGACAATTGAAGTTCAGAAGATAATTGAAATCTATGCATATGACCCTCGCACTAGTGAAGCAAATAGAGAAGTCCAGAAGATAATTGCAGTCCAGAAGATAATTGAATTGAAGTCTAGAAGACAATTGATTTGCAAGTATTAGCGAATCAACTGCCAGACTACTTTAGTGATTTGAAGAGCGTGAATAAGTAGCATTTGCCTGCAAGCAATGCACCGGAGAGGGTTGAAATACCATTGAAGGTATCCCTAATCCCGTCCAGAGGCCTAAGAATAAAAGGACGAGAACTCCGGTCCCTCGAATCCGAAGTAACCGGGGACGCCTGGTGAAAAAGGATAAGAAGGACTTGACACAGCCGATCACCGAAGTGCCCGAACTGAAGGGAGCCGCTTGAGACTGCATCGGTATGGAACCTTCAGAAAAGGTATACCAGAATTGAACATCCCCATGAAGGGAGACATCAGCATGGATGTGTGCGCACACATCGGAGCTGAAAAACTAAAGGGACTTGCCCCGCAATTGGAAGCAGCGGTGAGCAAGTAGAAGTATTAAAAGAATCGCCCCTTGAAGAAATAGTTATAAACTTTATGACCTCGGGAGAACCTTTGAATATTACAACAGCCAATGTCGACATTTACTTTGCAAAGAAACTTGCCACAATCATCAATCTCGATCCAGAGCCTACATCGCTCGATAAATGAAAGAAAAGATCAGATTGAGAAGATTAAGAGAAGGCAATCGAAACTGAATTATTCTCTCCGAATAAAAGAAAGACGTTTGGGCCTGTAAGCCGCACGTCTCCCCTTGTGCACCCCGTAGGGTATAAGTGGGTATTTGGTCGAAAGAGAAATGAAAAGAAGCAAGGCTCGTTGTATAAGGTTTCACTGAGCATCCAAGAGATGATTATGAAGTAACCTATTCTCCGGTCATGGGCGGAACTCCCTTTTAAATATTTATCTCAATGGCAGTGAACTTGAAGTTAGAAGTAAAATTGATGGATGGGGTACCAGCATACCTTTATGAAATATTAGATTCGAACATTTATATGAAGATACCTGAATGTATCACTGTCCCGAACCAAAACAGAGCAAATAGAAATTTGTACAGTGTGAAACTCAGAAAGTCATTGTACGAACTTAAGCAACCAGACAGAATGTGGTATAATCGCTTGAAGCGACTTTCTATGCAAGAAAGGCTACACGAACAATGAGAATAATCTCTGTGTATTTATACGACGATCCCAGAATGGATTTTGTATAATCTTAGAGTATGAAGATGATCTGAATATCATCGGAACCCTGAAGGATATTAAGAAAGCAAGCTCTTACCTGGAGTTGGAGTTCGAAATGAAAGATTTGGGTGAAAACCAAATATTGCCTAGGCTTGCAGCTTGGGCATACCCCTGAAGAGATATTAGTGCATTAGTCAGCCTACACTCAGAAGATGTTAGAAAGGTTCGACTTTGCAAAGGCATACCCTTTGAAAATGCCAATGGTCGGAGACCTTTGCAAGAAGACAAAGACCCGTACAAACCTAAAGAAGAGGGGAGAAGTCTTGGGACCGAATTCCCACATCAAGTGCAATAGAAGCACTAATGTATTTAGCAAACTGTACTAGAACGGACATTGTATTTGCCGTGATCCTACTAGCAAGGTATAGTGCGTAACCTACCAAAGACATTGGCAGGGAATAAAGGGCATCTTCCGATACCTCCAAAGAAGCAAAGAATTTAGTCTGTTCTTGAAAGAACAAAGACTGAAAGAACAAAGAGTCTTGTGCCGATGACAACCACTGATAGCGTTGTCCTCACAAGAATGTGTTTGGCCGGCGGATACTTGTAGGACCTATGACATGGGTATTCACTACCATCCGGCATATGCGCTTAGTCGCAAAATAGCAAACATGCTATGTATTCTTCTTGTGCCGAAGCTTTCTCCCTTGTCCACACCCGGGGCCACAAAGATGTAACCACTTCGTTGTCGAAACAATCGCCCGGCGTTAGCACCCTTACCAATTCCGGTGGAAGTGGGATTCGAGGCCTCACAAGAATGTGTTTGGATCGATTGACTAAGGTGGCTCATTTTCTTCCGTCAAGACTTACCTTCGAGTGGGTCTTCGGCGGATCTCTACATAGCCCGCATCGTGAGTTTGCATGGTGTGCGAAGACGATTGTGTCGATCGTGGTTCGCTGCTCACATAGCTCGCAAGAGGCTATGGAACCGCCTTCTTTCACCGACTTTTCACCCCCAAATCGATGGTCGACCGAAGGGTCAACCAAGTGTTGGAGGACATGCTTCGAGCTTGTGTCCTTTCCTATGGGAAGCATTGGGAGAAGTGCTTGTCATTCGCGAGTTTTCTTACAACAACGTTTCCAAGCCGCCTCGGCATGGCACCATTCGAGGCCTTATACCCTCGTTGAACTGGTGCGAGACCGGTGACTATGAATGGCAATGCAGATAGGTCCACATCGCGGTGGCAAGTCGATGAACTCGCTGGGTTTTGCCGCTTCAAAACCTTCCGTTTTCGTCATCTTTTAGGACCACTTTAATGGTACTTGTAGGACCCGACATACGACCTCCGGAGATCTTGACAAATAGCAAACATGCTATGTATTCCTATGTGGTGGAACCGTAATTCCATGAAAATCGTCTAAGCGAGTCTTGTGCCGACTTTTGCACCACAAATCCAAATTAGGTTTTCGACGAACCACTCGAAACAATAGCGTTGTCGATGATCTTGATCACACAACTACTTATACTACTCCATTATGTCCAACCCTTGAGGCCTCACAAGAATGTGTTTGGCTCGTGTGGGTACATTGGTACACCTGCAGAGTTAAAACTATTCGGATGATTCACCACATCCAAGATTATCATGTGGATTGAATGCCGCACTAACCCCAGAGCTATTATCTATGAAGATAAATGCAGTTGTGTTGCACAAGTCACAGATGGGTTATGTGAAGAATCCTCTCACAAAGCATATCAACCCCAAGTTCTTCTATGCTCATGAATTGCAAAAGATGAACGTTTTTAAAGTACTGCATACTAAGTCATGTGAGAATCTTGCAGATTTATTCACAGTCACTTCCAGCGTCTAACTTTGAAAGATGCATATGTGAATTGGAATGATGAGACTTAGAGAAGTGCAGAGTTCAGGGGGAGAACCTTCACGAACCCATTATTAAAGCTTGATCATGAAGATCGAGTACCCAAAGAATAAATCCAGGAGATTAAATGAAATTTGGTGGATTGTACTCTTTTTCCCTTGACGAGTTTTCTTGAAGTTTCTCGGCCAAGGTTTTTAATGAGGCAATTCGTGCATCACAGCAGAACGTGTATCATGTACTCTTTTTCCAAATTTTTCCCACTGGGTTTTTATGGAGTTTTGATGAGACATGGACATGAAGGATGGGTGCCCAAGGGGGAGTGTTGGGAAACCATGGGCCTGACCCTGCAGTCGGCCCATTAGTGGGCGCCCCATCCCAAACCCTAGCAGGGTCGTAGCCTATAAATAGAGAGTGCTATTCATTGTAAATGACTGATCAATGGATGAAGGAATAAAGAGAAGCAAGAAGTCCCCCTACATCTCTGTGTTCAATCTCTTATTCTGTTCTTGTGTTCATGCATTGTTCTTACGATTCTGAGTTTATCGCTCGGACTGAACTCGCCAGCGACGACGGTTCTTCAACACTAATAAATATGTTTTTCTCTTGTTTCACCGGACTGCTCCCCATCTTCCCTCGCCTAGCATCCGCTTGGTCCGTACGCGATCAAATCACCCCTACCCCTGCCCACCACCCACAGCCGTTTCTTCCCGATCCGCCGGCCGGGTAGAGTATGGCGATGATGAGCCGGACGCGGGATCTGCTGATGGAAGGGTTTGAGGGGCTTGTGCGGGAGGGGTCATTCAAGTGGGCCCTCCCTCGCCGCTCGGCTGCGCTGGTGGACGACGACGAGGACCTCGACCACTCGCCCTCGTCCGGCAAGCGTGCGTCCGTCCCCGGCCTCTCTCCCAAGGCCAACGCCGTCGTCGCTCGCTGCTCCCGGTAATTGCCTAGACAAACGGATGGGAGAACGACCTCTTACTCGATTCGCTTCGCGTTAGTGTTTCTTGAGTTTGGGAAGGGGGAATGCTCTGGGATGCAATTTATTTCTTACTTAGGTTTTGGGGTTAAGAGAAGCTCATTCCGGAATTTGTGGGTGTTCTTTGATGTGAAACCGGCATGAACTTTTTGCGTAGGAATTAGATCATTGCGAAAAGCCAAGCTTGTTCTTTTATTTCGTTCTTTCTTTTTTGTGGAATTGGTTAGTATTACTGCTGTCTAAACTACAGGCATGGCGACGGAGGTGTCAATAATCAGAAAATCTTCAATTTATTTTTGGTATGAGTTCAACCCTGGCATCCAAGAGACCATGACACCCTGGATGCCACACATGTGGACTATCGCTTTAGTAGGAACTGATTTTAGGTTGCATATTATGATTCGTTACGGGAGCCCATGGGTACTGCGTTCTGAGGAGCAATTAGGGTATATTTGTCTGAATTCCTATGAGTTAGTGTTGGATCTGAAATGGGTTTGATTTATGGTGTGGTACTAGTGACTGGTGTGCGCAGTGTAGCTTGTTGCATGCACTGTGGCTGCTCGGTAGAATTAAGGGCTTTTTATGAACCATAGGATCGCATAGCATTATGGGAACTGGACATGTTTAAGAAATAGAGTTGATATGAACACGAATGCAACAGCAGCTGTTTGAGATTATGATGTATCAGGATTTCTTTCAGATATATGGATGCTTATCATTCTGAGTTAATTAAATCAACATGTTGTGTGAACTAATATAGTTTATCTCCTATGTTTCATGGAACCAGTAATGTTATTTGCTTTTGACCTTGTTTTGTGTAGTATAGCAACAGTTAATCAGACATGGCTTTGCAGTATGGTAATTTATTCTAATTATTATGTCATATAACCGAAATTTCCTTTTCTTATTTGCATAATAACGCCAGTTTTGCTTGCACTAGATGTTGAACAGTTTCTTTTTGTGCTAATCACCTTTCAGACTTCTCAATATTTCTATCGGTGACCTGCAAAATGACTTTGATATGCAAGCATCTGATTCCATAAAGCAGCCAAGAAACTATGCAAGAAACTTTTTGGAATATTGCTGCTTCAGGGCACTTGCACAGGTCTCACAAGTTGCAGGGTATCTTGCTGACAAAAGCTTTTGTCGCCTAACATTTGATATGATGTTAGCCTGGGAAGTTCCCTCCTCTTCAAGCCAGCTCATTGTTAAGGTAGAAGCTTTGTGTTGTTTATTTTCTCTAGATAACTACTCACAGAACTAGTTGGGTTTGCACTACAATCATCTGTCACAGGTGTCTTTTCTTACATTAAGGATTTTTAAGAATCTCTCTATTATATTGAATTTCATCCCCCTTTATTTGCAGGTTGAGATAAATGACACAGTTACTTTAGAGGCTTTCTCAAGAATAGCACCTGCCATTCCAACAATTGCTGATGTAGTAACTTGTTCAAATCTCTTTGATGTACTTTCATCATCATGTGGAGGCCATCTTTCATTTCCTGTATATGATAAGTACCTTGCAGGATTGGACAGGTCACTTTCCGCACTATAATGCTGTCTAATAATCATACACAATGGCTTGTTCAAATATTGACCACTAGCAATTTCATCTTTTGTTTACCCTCTGATTGCTCTGTCAAAACAGCAAAATTTGTGCCTATCTTTCTGATAGAACGCTTATTAGTTCTTATTAGCTCACATATTGATTTTTTTTTTCATTTTTTTTTCATCGTATATGTTTACCCCGTGCTGCAAATTATTCCCTTTGTAGAGTTTAGATAGGACATCTCACATCACTCTGCTCTTCCTATGATGGATGGGCATGTTGAGTACTACAAATTCTATTTTGCTGACTTCAGTCCAGATAACAGACATGGATCATTTTATGAATGCATGCTGATGTATTACTACCACTGGTGAGCGATATTAATAAAGGAATGGACTTATGGAGATATATGGCACAATATAGTTAACCACAGCTAATTTCTTCTGTCCCCCATGATATGCAAATCTGTTTATCTTAATTGTTGCCAAAACACATACCTGCATTGTGCATTTGATATCTTCCGTTCTCACTGCTTATTCTCAACAAACATAAGCCACTTCCGTGAATTAAGATGGAGGTATTTTGGGCAATCGCTAAGTGAGCTGTTGTGTTCAAATCGTTTTACATGCTACAACCTTGCGGTAGATATCATTATGTGGTCTGTCACGACCCGAATTGGTCGACAAGAACGGGGCGCAAGAAGTATGAATGCGAGAGAAGCGGACGAGGAACCGCACGCCTGCGCCTTGGCAGTGCCGTGATGTCGGTGCGCCATGAGCATAGGGTGCGGCAGCTTTGGGTAAACCCTTTTTTTATATTTCTCCCTTCTCAATGAAGTTTTGGCTGGCTATTAAGTAACAGCCCCTAACAATCGATCTCTAACTTTATATCTTATTCAAATAACTAATCTAACCTCTAATTCAAATATCCAATCTCTAATTTAAATAGCAAACTGTATCTGTAACAAAATATCTTATCTCTAATTCAATGAGGAGAAAATTTAAGCAAAGGGATAACTATTCGGTTGATACCGAATTGGCTGGAGGCATCTCTTGGGCCAGTTGAGCCTGCCCTGGCCGGCGGCGGTGCTGGTAGTAGCGTCCCCACATGACATCGTCTTTCTCTTCCTCTTTCACTCTGCGGTAGTAGATCCCCCAACTTGAATTAAGATGGATGTATCGCGAGCAAATAACAACTGCACTTTTGCCTGCTTGAAGTTGTACTTGCTACTGCAGGGTGTAAAGTAATGTTGTATGGCATTGTGATGGTAGAAGTTGCACAAGTATACCATGGTACATACCATGATTGGAGAGAATGCATACATGTACCACGGTACATAACATGGACATTGTTTCCTTCTGCCAAGTGCAGTGGTAGGAAGCATGTTATCTGAATGTTGAATATCTATGTTCATATAAACAGACCATTTTTCCATCAGTTAAAAAACATGTAAGTGTTAATGCATATTCTAAAGTTGGTATCAGTATCTGAAATAGGATGATAATTGGGATTCCTTTTAAATCTTAAATCATTTGTTGATGCTTTACCCTTCTTTTAAAGTAGATTATAAGCAAATGCATGAGATAGCATGACTACCAACTTTTATTGTCAAACAAAGTTATGCTCTTTTTTTCTCTTAATATAGGTTATGCAAGCATGAATTTCTGTTGGATCTTGCTTGGTAAAGACAACTGAGAATATGTTTTATCTCATATAGAGCAATCAAGAAAATGAAGGCACAATCTGAGTCCTCGCTTCTATCAGGCCTCCGATCTCAGAGAAGAGAAAGGATTCTAGAAGTAGATGGAACATTGCCAACTCAACCAGTACTTGAGCATGTTGGGATTTCAACATGGCCAGGTGTGTCCTAGTTTATTGATGGAGCTGAACAAGTTGCTGTCATGTTTGATTACTTATTAGTGAATTGGTGTGAACTTGCCTTGTTCCTTTTGTTATATCACTGATTTTCAACCTTTGCTGACGCAGGAAGGTTGACACTTACGGATCATGCTCTTTACTTTGAAGCTCTTCGGGTTGTGACCTATGATAAGCCCAAAGCTTATGAACTTGCAGAAGATGTAAAGCAGGTTGTTAAACCTGAGCTGACTGGTCCATGGGGTTCACGGCTATTTGACAAAGCCGTTATGTATAAATCAACAACCTTGTAAGTTTTCACACTTAACAAAGCTAATATGCAATATTACATAAACTAAATATAGCTTGTTCTTGTAATGGTCTTTTACTCTTTAGTTTTAATTTTTAACTTAGAGCTTCTTGCTATTTATCCTTCAAAATTTCCTTTCTATTAGGACCTAGTAGCAATGTGCTTCCCTCAGCTGGTGTCCTTATGATTAGCATATAGATTTGTTCTTATCACCTTTGATCACATGGCTTTTGTATATTGATAATGCTGAATGCAGAACAGAACCAGTGATCATAGAATTTCCAGAGTTGACTGGCCACTCCCGCCGTGATTATTGGTTGGCCATTATATCGGAAGTTCTTTGTGTCCACAGATTTGTTAGGAAGTTTGACATAACTGGAATTGATAAAGAGGAAACAATTCTGAAGGCTGTACTCGGTATTCTGCGGTTACAAGCCATTGAAGAGTTAGCTTTTTCAGTTTCCAATCGATATGAGTCGCTTTTGATGTTCAATCTATGTGACAAACTTCCTGGAGGTGATGTAATACTTGAAACACTAGCCAATACTATATCATCAAGAAGTTCAGCTCAAGCTAACCAACCTGGCATGAGCAGTGGAATGCATTCAATGTCCGCCTTTGCTGTCCTGTCAAACTTGGGTGTGGTATCACCAGTTAATAATGGCGAGAGACTCTTTGTTGGTGAGATAGTTGTTGGGGAAATGAGTTCCTTGCAGAAGGCTGTTACTGACTCAATGAACAATTATAAGAAGGTTGAATTGGCCCAAGCTACAGTTGATGGAGTCAAAGTTGATGGGCTTGATACAAACTTGGCAGTGATGAAGGTAAACTCAGAACAAAAACTAGCCTCGTCATCTGCTGATTACTTTAGATTGTGTCGCCTTGCCAAGCATTATCACCTGTTCAAGCAGGCTCTCGCTTAATTTTTCTTCAGTTTGGACTTTGTATTGTTCCGAACCAGATACTTGTTTCAGTGTTTATTGTAACATTGTTTTGATGAAAGTTTTGGAAACTGGAAATATACACATGCATGATATGCTTGTCTCACGGAAGCCCTAGACGGAGAGGGAAGAGTTCAGGGTTGCAATTTTTCTGTCATCCTCTTCATGTTCAAAACATAATCTTTTGAGAACTTGCAAGTTGAGCAGATTATTGTGTCAGCAAGATTTGAAGAAAAATTGGAGCGGGCGTAGTCTTATCCCTAGTTTAATCCATCAATTTGCTTTACTCACAGTATTGTTCCACCTGTAACTGAAAGAATAAGCGTTGCTACTAGTCTCATATTTTTTTTGCTTTGAGTTCATGTATCTTTTATTGTAACTGCTCAATGTCAAGTAGGAGGTGAAATCTCAATGTCAAGTAGGTAAAATGACTTGGTTGTGTTTGTAGTTCCTAAATATATGTTTAGTAGGTAATAGAATTAGTCAGGGGTTTCTTTATATGTGACCGTCCTCCACCAAATGCATTAGGTAGTTGGACTTCATCGGATCCTCATTTTCCAATTGATGAAATATCTATGTTTCTGTTGGAGAAATTTGCACTGTGCACCAGCAATTTCTTGCTTTTTATTTCTGCATGCACTTTAAATTTTGCAAATTATTACCTCTATTTTAGAGATTGTACATGAACTAGAATTTACCATCTTGGCTCCAGTTTTTGTAGTTGTGAATTTAGTCATTTGCAGTTTCAAAATGAAAGAACAAATTTAGTCATTGACAAAAACTCAAAAGGTATAAGTGGGTTTGGTGCAATTTTTTCTTCTTGTGATGTGTATTTTCTATATATCATTTTTCTCTTGAAGGTTTTTGTTTACAATATTATGGCACCCAACCATGTCTGGCAAGTATCAAAATTTTGGTTTTCTATATATGCTTTTTTAATTTAATTCTTAATTGCATTTAGGAATTGCTATCTCCGGTAAGTGAGCTTTGGAGGGTTTTGGTATTGCTTGCATCATGGGATGAGCCTCTGAAGTCCATGGTATTTTGCTTGATATCTTCTTATATTATCATCAGGTATACTACTTTCTCCATGGATATTTTCATGTTAACTTTATGTTAGGCATGATGCTTTGTCACTGTAGTATTCTGTGTTGGTTATTTTATATTACTATCCGAGTGCCTGTGCATTGCAACGGATCTCAAATAAACATATATAAGTTCTAAACTTGAAAAACCAATATACAAAGGTAATTATCTCTACAAAAGTTGCATATATAATTTGCATCCTATCAATAAGCCGCAAAGAGTCTTATCACAAACCACATGTGTAGATGATCCAATTGTTCACAGAAGTTCCTTATAGTAACATATGCATGCATGCACATATCTATCTACAAAAGACCCCACCAATTCAAGTGGTGGAGGTAGATGACAGACTCACCAGTTACCACCACCACCAAGTGCTTCTTTTATAATAGTAAAGATACAACTTACTGATAGAACATGATTAAAATTTAAAAGCATGAATTATGTTCTCCAACAGCTCATGGAACAAGGAGCCTGCCAAAATAAACTTAAGGGATTTGCAGCAATTAATATTTTTTAGGGCCTCTTTGATTAATTTCAAAGGAAAAATGGAGGAATTCAATCCAAAGGAAAATTTTCTACGTGGGGTGTTTCTTTTGTAGGATTGTTTCAAAGGAATTTCATAGGATAGGTAAATTTCCTACAAGGAATTCTAGCATGAGGTCTAACCTCATGTTAGCAATTCCTTTGAGAGTTCCAATGAACCTTCTCTCTTCCTCTCTCCATTCTCTCTCTAATCGATTAACATGTTTCCTGTGAGGCATCCAAAGTCCAAACACATGTTTTGAACAATTTATGTGGTTTTATTTCCTCTGGGATTCAACAAGTCACGACATTCCAATCCTGTGTTTTTAGAATCATGTGAATCAAAGAGGCCCTTAAAGGAATGTGTGGGTGGTTGCAGTTTGCATAGAACTGAAGCAATCGTTTTAGCTGTCTGCTCTTCAGCCTTTCCAATGAAATGAGAATTTTTGTGGTTCTTGGGGAGCCATGGCAGGGATACCTTTTCCATTCGATAGGCAACTGAACACATATGGCTGGGAAAATAGCTAAGTAGATCACTGGGCCCTTTGAATTGTGTTAATGAAACAACTCCCGAACTCATATGCGGGTGGGTGTGTACACGCATCTGGAATTGCGTGTTGAGGCCTGGACCCGTATGGTTTCTGAACGGTAACAGGTAAGAGATGAAGAACTATTAGCCACTTGCTGTATTACAGTTGAAGAAAAGTGACCAAAGCTGATGAAAGTGAAGGGTTTAGTTGGTTCGTGTTACTGGGCCGACGAATACCAAAAGTCTAGGAGCAACGTTGTGACCTTTGAACCCAAATTCAGTTAACCAATTTGGCAAGTTGGACAGTTCACATTCTATACTAACAACACTTCTCAGGTTTATGAAATGTAGTTGATTACTGTAACAGCCCAGCCTACTGATTTGCAGTCCTCAATATTACTCAGCTTACAAGTTATCCTTGAGAGTTTTGAGTTAGATTCAGGATCAGGATCAGGATCTTTTCTCTAGTAGTTGGTTTGTTTATATTGGATTGTTAAGAGAGAGAGTTTGAATCTTAGGCCATCGACAATGTGCTTCCAAACAGATGCTAAGTTGCTAACTCATTTCTGGAACTGATGCTTGCCACTGGAGTACAGCGATGCTTGGCAAAAAACATGGAATCGATGCATGTAGGTGTGTCGACGCTAGCAAAATAAAAACTTGGCAGGCCCCACCTTGTCTGGTGTGAATGTAGAGAAAGGAGGGGGAGGGAAGATGTTGGGGTGTTTCTTTTGCTTCTTTTATTATGAGATGGACACCACCAGGAGAGGTCGGAGAAAAAAAATGCAAATTTAGCTCCTGCGTGACGTGGTGGTGATATGGCAAACTTAGCTTCGCCTACATTGGAGATGTCCGTAGAGGGAAAAGTCGAGTCAGCCCTATAAAAGGCTATGCATTGTAAGTTTATGAAATCAAGCAAGAAGAAATAATTAGTCTTTTTCTCATCAATAAGTTTTCTCCATAATCTATGGTCTATTTCTTTCTATTCTAGTATCATATTTCCTTCAAGCCATGCTGTTTTGGCTCTGTTCTGTATGGACATTGGTATTGTACTGCTTTTTTAAAAACGTCTTAGTTATATCGTCCAGCAATCTTTCTTTTTAGAGCAGTAACACAACAAATTCATTGAACACCACATTGTAACACAGCAAGAACAGCATAGCAATGCCAAACTGGAAGTAAGAGGGAAATTTTCAGTTGATAGGCACCTAGATAATTGTGTCAAGCTACGTCTACAGATACCAAATGTCCCTTAGTCAAAGTACTAGTGTAGCTGCTACGAGTAATCTGACTTTTAGTACATTTAAGAAGTTCTTGGCTATGATGAATCTTAATTCAATTTGTTAAGTAATAGATGAATTTTCATTGGTAACCTGTGCTCCTTAGCACATTTTCACGATTGTGATGTCCCTATGTTTCTATGCTGACACAGGGGATGGTTAGTCTATTTTCTTGTTATGGTGCTATTGTTTTCGGCAACTTTCATGTTCCTCACAAGACTAACTAGTCAAGGAAAGCCAATGACTGAGGTCAAGGTGACATCTCCACCTCCAATGAACACAGTGGAGCAGCTCTTAGCTGTTCAAAATGCTATTTCCAAAGTTGAAGAGCTTGTTCAGGATGCAAATATTGTTCTTCTGAAGATAAGAGCTCTACTGTTGGCATTTCCCTCCCAGGTAAGTATATCTTTTCAGTTCTCGTTCTTCCATCCTTCTTAGGAATTATTTTATATTGTTGCTTTATTTCTGTGCTCTGTAGTCTATGATACCGGTAATGTTGTACTGAGAATATAATGTGCGCTATACATTGTGTTACGTGTTATTGTGCAAAGAAAACCCCGAGTCACACTTTAGCTTGCAAATGAATACTTCATCTAGTGAGAAAATAATGATAAGTTAATTCAAACCATATGACGACATGCTTTCTTTCATGAAATTATTATCCAGTACTGAAAAGTTCACCAAGAAGTGTCTGCAGACTGAATAACTAGACCATATTGAGCCAAAATAGAAGAAATTTACAGTTCTTTGGTTACTTTCGTTTGGTTCAGTTTTTTATTTCACAAAACCGTAATAATGAAAATTGATATGTATTTTTTTTTGTCGATTTAAGAATAGTAAGAGATGGATAATGCATTCATATAGGTCAGAATTACTAATTATTTGAAGTTAAATTGTATTATGTTTCACTTCAAAAATTATCGTAAGAGATGCAGTATACTTATCTTTTCTGATGCACTCATTGTTGAACACTGTATATGATTGAATTAATAGCATATTAATCATTTCATCTTCCTTTTTATTTTTTCTGGATGGTTTGTGGAATGGATTTTCTGGTTTTCTCAAAATTTTCCTTCATAATTAGAACTCTGATAGCATATTATGCATGTTATTTAAAATTTCAAATTTGTGTACTCCTTTGGAAATAATTTCCAAACATTCTGAGATATATCCTAAAACTAACAAGAAAATGTAAATATTTTGAAGGAGTATCCTTGAAAGGAGTATTTCAATATTACCATTAACAGTACGTGGTTCCTACAGTACCCATGGTACTGTTCATGCACATAAATAGTAATTCCAGCACATGACAACTTCTCCCACCTTTCAACATAGCTCGTCCTCGATTTGTGGTGGCAGCCATGGCAGCCATCCTTGGCAGCGCCACCTCGACGAGCGGCCACGACGCCTTGCTCCAAAGCACAGCAGGTAGCCGACGGCGGTCGATAGCGAAGACGCGGGAAACATAACATTGCCTGACGTTGATGAAGACACCACCGATGAAGACAACAAGCGCATGGCAGTGCTGTTGCCCTTTCCGCCACGAGATGCAAAGGATGGGTGAGAGATGCGACGATGTCACGACCTCCCACATGTCACCCACCGCGTTTCGCACCTCCAAAGGCACGACAACGGTCGGTGGCTTGGAGAAGGCGACCGCGGTACAGTGGTGACCTTCGACGAAGACATCATGTCCAGTGATGACACCGACGCTAGAGTTGATGGCTGCGGCGCGTTCATCGCAGCAGCATGCCTTGCCTCCTCGATTGCTGCAGTTATCTCTTGCGACCTTGTGAGGATCTGGTCACATACAACCCTTATGGACTTGATCTCGTTGGCAGCAGAAGCCATGGTGTTGGCTCTGATACCAATTATAATGATCTTAGATCACTATAGGGTAAACACTGCTGGGAGGACAGTCGGGCGGCAATGTCTTGAATGGGGAGTGACTTTAGAGGAGGAAGATAGACACAAACAGAGATGAACTATTGTTTCTTTGTTCTTCTTGCTTGATTGATAGTGCATACATGCTTCCCCTTTATAGGGATGACTCGACTTGAGCCATAAGAAATAATATCTATTTCTAAGGAAATATATCTCTAATAGATGGAAACCTATCTCTAATGGATAGAATATATCTATAAGGAAGTAAACCCACGTAACAAGGAAACTAATTATTTTTATATCTATTTTCCAACTAATAATGCAACAATGGGCCTGCATGAATAGTACGCGATTTCTACGGTTCCCGTGGTGCTGTTGACACACGTCTTCCTGTGGTGCTGTGTTGACACACGTCTTCCTGTGGTGCTGTTGACACACGTCAATAGTAATTGAAGCATGTGACAACTTCTCCCGCCCTTCGACACAGCTCGTTCTCGAGTTGTGGTGGCGGCCATGGTAGCCATCCTTGGCAGCCCCACCTCGACGAGCTGCTGCGACGCCTTGCTCCAGTGCACAGCAGGTGGCCGACGGTTGTTGATAGCGAAGAAGCGGGAACCTTAACACTGCCTGACGTTGACGAAGACACCACCGATGAAGACAGCAAGCATAGAGCAGTGCTGTTGCCCTCTCCACCACGAGATGCAACGGATGGGTTAGAGATGAGACTACGTCGTGACCTCTCACACGTCACCTACCGCGTTTTGCACCTCCAAAGGCACGATAACGGTCGGTGGCTTGGAGAAGGCGACCGCGGCACAACGGTGACCTTCCTCGATGAAGACAACATGTCCAGCGATGGCACCGGCGCCGGAGTTGATGGCTGTGGCACGTTCATCGCAGCAGGATGCCTTGCCTCCTTGATTGCTGCACTTATCTCCTGTAACATTGTGAGGATCTGGTCACATGCAACCCTTACGGACAATCTCATCGGTAACAGAAGTCATGGTGTTGGGTCTGATACCAATTGTAATGGTCTTAGATCATTACGGGGTAAATACCGCTGAGAGGACGGTCGGGCGGCGACGGTTTGAATGGGGAGGGATTTTAGAGGAGGAAGATAGACATACACGGGGATGAAATATTGTTTCTTTGTTCTTCTTGCTTGATTGATAATACATACATGCTTCCCCTTTTATAGAGATGATTTAACTTGAGCCATAAGAAATAATATCTATTTCTAATAAAATATATAATAGATGGAAACCTTCTTCCTCGACAAAGGCACCAGTGGTGCAGCTAAGGGCAACGAAGCCTGAAGAGAAGTCATCGATGGTGAGGGTAGTGACAGTGGTAGCGACTGTGCTGCGACACAACTTGCCTCCTTTGCCTTGTCCCTTGCTACTATCATCACCTGCAATGTGTCAGATCTCCTGGCTGATAGCAGTGGTTTTGTAACACGGTGTCAAGGCCACGAAAACCAAGGGTAACTCGGCAGCAAAAGCTATGGTGAGTGGCTTTGATACCAAATGTTGTGGCACAGGTTGGTTGGATACGGGTCCAAGGATCAAAAGTAGGGCACTCACCCTTGAACTGTTGGCCATGCCACCACTAAGGCTCTGAGGCTTAGTTGAAGAGGAAGAGGAGACCAAGAACTTTGTTTATTCATTGCTTGATTGATAATGGATACACGCTATCGGGACGGTCATATTTGTCCCATAAGAAATAATCTTTCAAGAAACCTATCAATTCAATCTCATCTTTCCAACTATTAAAAATAACCTTCCTAATAGACAAGATCTTATCCTTAACAATAACTTGATAGGTAAGGAATTCCAAAATAACCTACTTAATCGACTATTCTTTATCCTAGGAAATGCGTCAACTATCTATGGACGTGCTACAGTGCCAATGGGTACAGTCCTTACCGCTACAGTATTATGGTACTGTTCATACGCTGCTACTGTCTCGCTGGATCTTAGTCCATAACAGAAGCTATTCTAGGAAAGGAGATGATGATGTGTAAGTTTGTTGGATGTATTTGTTTGAATAGATAAGAGCGTGAATTTATTTGAAGTGATGGGATAGAGTTTGTTAGGAACTTGTGAAGGAAGTTGGTTTCTCCGGGTTTTTCTATTAGTTATTTTGTAAGGAAAAGTGGAATGGGAAGTGGGAAGGCAGATGAGAGAATGGCCAACCACCAACTCCTTGTAAGTGGTATATGGAGAAAAGTGGCCACAACTGGTCACCTTCTCTGACCATGAGCACCGAGAAGATCTAGATCGGGCCACACCAGGCATTGTAAGCGCTGAGCGTCATCTGTAAAACTAAAGAAGAAAAATGGAAACTACTCCCATTTGTATAAATAATGTAGTTTCATATATCTTGCAACTTAATTGAAGTACATTTTTAACTGATCATAAAGCCGATCACAAAGGAAACTAAAACAATCAACAAAGAACAAAACTTTAATCATTATGAATGAATATTTCAAATCAAAACTCAAAGTTAATTGATCTGTTTGGATCAAGAGATGAATGAGAGAGGAGCTAGATGCTAACGCCGTGGTGGAGCCGGATCCAATGGAAGATGCAGCGGCAGTGTAAGGCGACGGCAATATGGCTATGGAGCCAGGTCCGGATCGGAATCCATTGGCTCTGGCTTACGATTTCAGGGTTGAGGTAGTGGCCCGTCGGCAGCGGTCAGGAGATGCCTGAGCACTGCAACCCTCATGGATAGCCTGTCCGTTGCTTTTTGATTGTGCCTTTGACT
The DNA here is from genome assembly GCA_036346255.1 of Ampelocalamus luodianensis. Classification (NCBI taxonomy): domain Eukaryota; kingdom Viridiplantae; phylum Streptophyta; class Magnoliopsida; order Poales; family Poaceae; genus Ampelocalamus; species Ampelocalamus luodianensis. The sequence goes on from CM070619.1 coordinate 33,264,844, forward strand.
CTGTCAATGGCAACGGTGAGGAGGTCGAGGCCAGGGCCACTGGCGGCACGGGATCAGAGGAGGGGTTGGTGAGCATCCGATCATAGCAGCAGCGCCACTTCTATCTCCAAGCTGATTATGCACTGCCTGCATCAACTCCTCAGCAACCATCATTCCCCATCACCGTGACCAGATCCATCACGTCGCCACACGTCTCTGATCTAGGCAGTGGAGGGGATGAAGCTTCAACGACGAGCGTAGTAGGGAGCGCTCGAGGAAGAGATGAGGCAGTCTGTTTGCAACGATGGAGACCTGGGGATCAGGACATGGCTGGAGGCAAGGGTGCGTGAGGATGGGATCGAAGCATGGGGGGCAGAGTGCGGGCTGCGCAGTGTGTGGCAAGTGAGAGATCTCAGGAGAGGCTGTGCTAAGAGAGGAGGGGCGAAGGAATCATGCGATGCGATGGCCCCACCAGTCGGCGGGTGGTGGAGCAGAAGAATTGGAAGAGGGAGGCGGTGCGATTTGAGAGAGGAGGCTGTGCGATTTGGGAGGGGCAGCAAGATTGTAGGCGATGGGTTCGGGATTTTTTTTTAGTACACGCGGGACGCACTCACGCACATACACCACACTCACGCTCATACACACAAACGTGGGTGCGTCCTAAAAACACGTCTAATCTAGAGGGGCTAAGACCTCACGGGCCGCGGGCACACGCTTTAACCACTGAACGCACCCCACATATATGTGTACTATTCCTAAACCACCGAAATAGTTAGGTGAGGCAACCTGGGATCGAGCCCAGGCAGGTTGCTCACACGTCTGGCGAAGCAACCAACCGAGCAAAGCTCGGTCCTCGACGGGTTCGGGATTAGGAGGGAGGGCGCGAGGCACGGTTGGAAAAGGACCCACACTTGGGCACCTAAGAGTTTTTACGAAAGAAGGGGAGGGGCGACGCACCATCACTATCACCACCACCGCTACGTTCTCTCTAAGCAGTAAAGATGTGAGTATTGATGTACTTTGCAAGGTTAATGACCACACAGAATTGAGCATTTGAAGATAATATACAGTTTTCATTATTACCGGGTACGTAATTTATGTTCGTATTCGTATTTGTTGCGAACATAATTTGTGTTCATATGTTATTGGGATTTGGGAACATAACATTTTGGTCCATTGTTGGAATGGTCTAATCATCTGTACGTTCCCTTGTGCTACAGAACTTGACGATGGTCCACTTTGTGCCTCCATAGTTGAGAGGCTATGGTTTTAAAAATCATACTTGGATGTTCCTGTCAGAATGTTTCACCGGTTTAAATTATTACCCATCAAACGCCTCAAACTGGACCGGAACTGGCTTTGGTTCTGATTTTTATGGTTAAACGGATTCTCTCGCCTGTCTTTAGAACCAAGCCTGCAAGTGGAACGTATCTACACAACATTAGGATTTCCTTTTGCTTCGATAAAAAAAAGTTCCATTCTTTCAGTTGATCCTAAACAAGTTCGATTTTATGGCCAGTGTCACCATTTTAATCAAGCGCTTGATTGTATTGATTACCAGGTTTTCCACCAAATGTTATACTACCTTGTTATTTACGACTTCTAACAAGATTTCCGAATGGTTGCAACCTTCTTGATTATTTCAGTCTCCCGTAGCTTTGGTGCCTACATTTTTTATACTCCTTATTTTACAGGCCACCGATAAAGCTATTCTTGCGCTGGTAGTAATGGCTCTAAGCCTTGCCTTCCTGCCCACAAGATTGCTTATCCTGGTGATGTTTCTGGAGGTATTCACGAACAACTCGCCACTAAGGAAAGCAAGCACAGAAAGGTGGACCAGAAGGTTAAGAGAGTGGTGGTTCAGCATACCTGCAGCTCCAGTAGTGGTGGAGAAGGATAAAGAAGACAAGAAAACAAGATGAAATCAGTGTGTATATTCAATGTAATTTTATGTCCTGTTTAGCCCTTGCATTTGCCTACTGTGTACAATGACTGGGAATATGTTGACACTAAAAGCAGCTAGTATTATTTTAATAAAGGAAAAATCCATCAACACCTCGTCTCATGTTTTTTTTTAAAAAAATTTGTCCTACATCTTATTTTTGTTTACTTTACTCCCTCCTCGTAGGTCGCATGTTAGTACTATTTCTCGTGTTTTTTTTTAATCTTTGACATTTGTTTCAGTGATATCAATGTTTGTTCCAATTATTTGAGTGATTTTGATATTATAATACATGATTTTGTTACTAATGTTTCAATGCTGAAGTCGTGTATTACAAATAACAAAATCACTTGAACTATTGAAACAAGTATCAAAATCACTTAGATAAGTATTAAAATCATTGAAACAAGTGATAAAGATAATTAAAACCACGAGAAATAATGCTATCATGCGACTTGAGGGTATTTGTACATTAACAAAACCACCGAGGGGCAGAGTAAATGAAAAATGAGAAATTAGAACAAATTGAAAAAACATGTAATTTATAGGGGTGTTTATGGATTTTTTGTTAAAAATATACCCTAAAAACAATCATAGAGATGATTATATTCTGTTATGTACATTATATTGGATAGTATATTATCTTGTTCTTAGAATAATGTCGTTAATATTTATTATCAAGTATGTGATTTGATTGTGAAACTCTGTATTTCTACGATGATTATTCTTAAACATTCCATAGTAAAAAAACATATGAGAACATATATGAATAGACTAGCATATGTATTTGTTGATGACTACGTTTCACAGGTCATAGATATGGAGATATCAAACCAATAATATGGATACATGTTAGAGAACATGATGTTGGTTTGATCTACCTTGAGACACTGTTGATATTGTTATGATTTCATGTGCCATTAGTTAGTCTCAAGCAATGATGATGTATAATCTTTAGACCTAAGATCAGCATAGTTTTCTACATGTGTAATAGCACTCTTAGGGGTTACCAAACGCTACTCGTAACTGGCTAGTTATAAATGTAGCTTTTGGTTATTGTTATGAAACATAGAGAAGAATGTGACTGGTCGGATATGAGATTTGCTTTTCCTAACATAACAGGAGAGATGTCTCTAGGCCCTTCGTTGTGGTTGAATAAAGAAAATACATGGCCATGCTACTAGTGGTTGAAGTGTCGACCACATAAAGTTATTCGATACTTGATTGAGAAAGTATTGAATAGTCTATGAATGACAAATTATCTCACCTAGAGTTCAACCAGATGTCGTGAGACAAAGGGAGAATACACAAACAAGTCGTTGATTCGATCGAGATACAAGCCGGTGCGTACGATTCTGGTTGGTTGTAGATCGTCGCGGTTGTACGATTCTGGTGTTCGTATGGAGATACGAGTGGTCGCATACGCTTCTGAGCTAGTCGAAACTGGTCATACACAATTACGAGCTGGTTGTATAGAGATACGAGCTGGTCGTAGACTGGTCAAACATAGTCACAGACTAGTCGTATGGAGATACAAACTGGTCGTAAGGTGTTACAAACTGGTCGCAAGGAGTTGCAAACTGGTCATAAGGAGTTACAGACTAGTCGTAACTACACTTGGACTAGTCGTGACTGAATTCGAGCTTGTCGTAAATGATAAGGATCTGACCATAGATCATATTGCATTAAGGTTTGTCTGATATATTCTTTATGTGTTCGGGAATCGTTTATGTGCTGTTAGGTACCGCTAGCGACTTGTGGTCGGAAAAGAGTTTTTGAGTTACAACTATCACGCATGAACCTATATGGTCACACACTTCAAGGGCAAAGATTTGGTTTGGATGGTGATCTGAATTCCTGTAGGCCTTGAGTTCTTAATGGACCTCAAGTTGGAGACCTGTCATAGATACCTATATATAGAGGGGCGATGACATGGGGTAAGATAAGCTTTTGAAGATTTCCTAAAACCCTAATAGCCACGCCTTCCTCAACCACGCCGCCGACGCTAGCACTCCTGCACGTGGTGTTCCTGCCCCGTACGTGTGGATACCTTGGAGGTGTTGTTGCAAAGCATCAGCGCTAGGACGATCCGTAGCTCGTGACGATCATCGGAGCAGGAAAAGAAAACGCGCGGCAAGTACAACTACGTCTGCATCTACTCACTACATCGACTCTACTTCTGCTACGAGTCGGTGTGTATAGTGTAATCTCGTGATCTATTACTAGCGGAGGTTCCTTGGTTGCGTAGTAATTTTTTGTTTTGTGCTATCTTAGCCTTTCCGCGATCCTTCAGTCGTATCAGAGCCATCCTGTCTAGTTTTAGATTCAGATTAGATGCATATTGTGATATGTGGGGTGATAGATGTGATCTATTTCTGTTTTCTGTTGGTCATTCTATATGATAGATTATTTTTGGCGATGGTCGATATGATCATCCATGCGCGGTGGTCTTAAGATGGGTTTATGATCGTTATTCCGTGATCGTGTTTTCATGGTCGTGTCACGACTTGCTTCTACCAGTCGGTTTCCGCCATCGGGGCAGACAGTGATCGTAAATCCATAGAGTACGTAAAGATCAATCTAATTGATCGAATCGGAGTTGCATTCGAAAAGGGGTTAATGTGATTAATCTAGTGCAATTTTCATGGGCGGACGATGGGTTGGATCTCGTGATCGAAAAATTTAGCATCTGGTGCCGCCTGTGACTCCACTCGCTCACCGTGGCGGAATCGCCAAAAGGACCATGGCATATGGATAGGGCTACCACCCTTCTGGTGCGGGTTGCCACCCCTATGGACTAGGATCTTAACTTGGTTTTGGTATTGCTAGTTCACGTCATCCATTAGATAGAATGTAATTCTATGCCTAACTTGTTTTGCAGGATTTTGTGAATACTATGACCCAAGATGTATGAGATGCATATGTGTGTGTAATGTTCATGACCTGTGTGTCATGTTTATTGCATCCCAATGCTGTCTACTTTTGTATAATGGCATGCGTGTCGACTTGTGATGCTTCTTCACTACTTGTAATTTATCACTAGTACTATTAGAAGTAATGGCTTAATGGGAGTACTTGAGGATTTGGTCAATAGAGATATGGAAAACAGGAAGCACGGTGGTGGAGATCACCATATGGAAGGGTCATACTATATCACAATGCAATGTGATTGTCTGTGAATGCCTTTATATTCTTGTTTTATTTCTATGCATGTTATTTAATTGCTTTGTATGCTTTTAACATGGTAGAAGTAAATTTCCCGAGCTAATGGATCTGAAGGGAGATGAACCGTGCCACGCGGGCGCTGACGACGCTGCCACGCACATGACACGTCGGCTCGGGTGCTGAACTGGCTTTGAGGTGGATGCTGACGCGGCGAGCCACGTCAGACCGGAGGCAGAGGAGCTCGGATTCTAATGGCAACGGCGAACGGCAGTGATCTACGGCGGTGGATGGTACCAGCGTGTTGAGGGCGCTATTGCGAACTTGATGAGCTAGCTCCGGGTTATTGGGGTTGCTTGTGGTGGTCGGCAGCGAGCTTAAAGCGGCGGAGAATGTTCGAGCGTTGTCAGACGGGAGCTCCGACGAGGTATTGGTGATGACGAAGAGTCCTGGAGGTAGCCCACACGATGGTGAACCCAGTGGTGTGCTCAACGTTGACGAGGAGGCGCTGCCAGTGACGCAATTCACGAAACAAGAACATCGGCCAAAACCCTAGAAGTTCAATTCATGGCGGCGCTGAGGCTTTAGTGGTGCGGGGACTTGAGGGGTTTTGATGCGGACGCTCTGACGATCTCGATGGTCCTATTTATAGGGTCTGAGATAGCACGAGGAGGCGTATTGGCGGTGGAGTTCTAAAGAAGTCCGAAACGAACACGCGAGGATTTCAGGGATAGAGAGAGATTCAAGATTTGATTTTGATCCAAACGGATGCGGGGAGGATAGAGATAAGATTTGGCACATTTTCTAGAAGGATTTTAGTTGGAAAGAATGCGTTGTCGGACAAGGCTTGAAGCTCAGCAATGGCGGACAGACGCGGCCCTACCTGGCAGCGGCCAATGGTGAGGATGCACGCGCGGGGCGATCAGACGATCTTGATCTGACCGTCCAATCTCAATCGGACGATCCAAAACACCGGTGATGTTCGGATCGGTCGAAGACCAAACTCCATCGGACCGTCTAAGCACGATCGGATGGTCCTGACCGCTTGTGTTGTTCGGACCGTCCGAATGACCAACTCCATTGGACCGTCCTAGCACGATCGGATGGTAGCGGACGAAAGGGTTGTGTGGATGCGCACGAATGGGCCGCAAGCGGGCCACACGTGCGAGAAAGGAGACTGGGCTGAAGAGATTCGGCCCAGTTGGAAATCTGATAATTAAATAGGTTTTGTAATTTATAAAATACTGGAAATTAAAATAAGTAGTAGAAAATAGCAAATGAACCTAGAAAAATTCTAGAAAAATATAGAAAATATATCTGAGCACATAGAATCCAAATAAAATAGTTTTAACACTAGTTGAAGTTGGAATTATTTATATTAAATGATTTTGATATTGAAAGTCCAAGTTAAGCTTTTGAGTTAACTTCAAATAAAAACCAAATGGTGAATTTTCTCCCAACTAACTCTTCAAAAGGTTTTTAAAGCTCAGAAAATTGGGATGTTACAAACCTCCCCCTTAAAGGAATCTTGACCCTGAGATTCAGACTAGCTAGAGAACATGTTAGGAAACTCGGCTTTCAGCTTTTCTTCATGCTCCGACGTTGCTTCTCCTTCAGAGTGGTTACTTCACTGAACTTTGCAAAAATGAACAACCTTGCTTCTGGTACAATGCTCTGCGACATCCAAAATCCTAACTGGCTGCTCGTTGTAAGTGAGATCTTCTTTCAACTCAATTGAATCCAAAAGGGCTTGTTCTTCTGGCACACTAAGACATTTCTTCAACTGTGAGACATGAAAGACATCATGTACTCCTGCTAATGATTGTGGTAGCTCCAACTGATAGGCAACTTCTCCACCTTTGAGTGGAGTAAGTCGAAGATACACAAAATCTTCTGGCTCAAAGCTGAGATCACGACGACAATTATCAACATAACTCTTCTACCTGGACTGAGCTACCTTCAATCTTCCTCTAATCATGACCACTTGCTCTTCTGCTTCTTGGATAATATCTGACCCGAAAACTAAATGTTCAGCTGTCTCTAACCAATTCAAAGGGGTTCTGCAGGCACGACCATACAAAGCTTCGAATGGTGACATTTGTAGACTGGATTGATAACTGTTGTTATACGAGAATTCTGCATACGACAAACTTTTATCCCAACTGGTAGCATTAGCTAGAGCACAAGCTCTCAACATATCTTCCAAAATTTGATTAACTCTTTCGATCTGTCCATCTATCTAAGGATGGTAAGCAGTGCTGAAATTCAAATGGGTACCCAAAGCTTCATGCAAACTTTGCCAAAAACGCGAGGTGAACTGAGATCCTCGATCTGACACTATCTTTTTGGCACACCATGCAGACTGACAATTCTCGACATATACAACTCTGTAAGGTGATTTCCTGAGTAAGTGGTTTTGACTGGTAAGAAATGGGCAACTTTAGTCAAACGATCAACTATTACCCAAATCGAATCATAACCCGATTGAGTCCTGGGTAAACCGTAATGAAATCCATTCCGACCTCTTTTCACTTCCATTTTGGAACCTTCAGCGGTTGCAACAAACCTGCTGGTCTCTGATGTTCGGCTTTTACTTTCTGACATACGTCGCACAAGGCAACGAACTCTGGGACTTCTCGCTTCAAATTTGGCCACCAAAATTTACTCTTAACATCATGGTACATCTTAGTACTTCCAGGGTGAATCGAATACCTTAAGTTATGGGCCTCCTTTAAGATTAGCTGTGTCAACCCATCCACATCTGGTACACATATACGTCTATTAATCCACAGTATATCTTGATCATCTTTGGTGAATTCTTTGAATTTCCCTTCTGCCATCTTTTTTTTTGATGTATGAAATCTCTGAATCCCTTTGTTGAGCTTCACGAATCTGTTTCTCCAGGGTAGACTACACCTCTAGACTGGCCACAAATCCTTCAGGTACCACTTCTAGTTTCAGCTTCTGAAATTCTTCATAAAATTTTGGGCAACTCTCATTTACTTCCAAAGCATTATAGTAGCTCTTACGACTTAGAGCATCTGCAACTACATTGGATTTTTCAAGATGGGTGGATTCCAAGATTATAATCCTTTATCAATTCTAATGATCTTCTCTGCCTCATGTTCAAATCTGACAGAGTGAAAATATATTTCAGGCTCTTATGATCTATGTAGACTTCGTAGCGATTACCAATGAGGTAATGATGCTAAATCTTTAAAACATGCAATATGGTGGCTAATTCTAGATCATGGGTAGGATAATTCTCTTCATGAGGCCTTAATTGCCTTGACGCATAAGTGACAGCTCTTCCTTCTTGCATCAGGACACATCTTAATCCTTGATGTGAAGCATCACAATAGATATCAAAATCCTTTCGAATATCTGGCAGAATCAACACTAGGGCTGAAGTCAAACGCTTCTTCAACTCTTGAAAACTTTCTTCACAAGCTGGGTCCAAGTGAACTTTTTCTCCTTTGTCAACAACTATGTAAGAGGCTTAACAATCGTTGAAAATCCTTCGATGAAACGACGGTAATATCCCACCATTCCCAAGAAACTACGAATCTGAGTTACTGTCTTGGGCTGCTCCCAATGTAACACTGCTTTGACTTTGCTAGGGTCAACTGCTACTCCCTCGACTGTCATCATATGACCAAGAAAATCAACTTCCTTCTTCGAGAAATCACACTTACTGAAATTAGCATACAACTGATGCTCTCTGAGTTTCTCCAAGATTAGCCTCAGGTGTTCGGCGTGTTCTTCCTCCGACTTGGAGTAAGCCAAAATATCATCAATGAACACTACTACGAACTTGTTTAGATATTCCGTGAATACTTTATTCGTCATGTTTATGAAGTAGGCAGGGGCGTTAGTCAAACCAAAGGACATGACTAAGAACTCATAATGTCTGTACCACGTTGAGAGAGCGATCTTCGGAATATCCTTCGGACAAATCTTCAACTGATGGTAACCTGATCGCAGGTCGATCTTTGAGAACACTCCGGCTCCTTTCATCTGATCAAACAAATCATCAATTCGGGAAAATGGATACTTATTCTTGATGGTGACTTCATTTAGAGAACGATAATTAATACACATTCTCATGCTTCCATCTTTCTTCTTGATAAACAAAACTGGCGTTCTCCACAGCGACGAACTCGGTCTTACAAATCCTTTCTTGAGAAGTTCTTCAATCTGCTTCTTCATTTCTGCTAATTCATCAACTGGCATCCGATAGGGTCTCTTCGAAATTGGTGTTGTTCCTGGTATGAGATCAATAACAAACTCGATGTCACGGTCTGGTGGCATCGCTGGTAACTCTTCTCGTAATACATCTAGATATTCTTTGACAATAGGTACATCTTCCAAAGCAACGGTCTCCAGACTGTTGACTAACAGATGTCCATCACGAACGGAGGTGGCTAGGAATTTCACTTTCCTCCCATTAGGATCTTCAATTGTTACAGCTCTTTGGCCATAATCCAACACGGCTTTGTGCTTGGATAACCAATCCATGCCAAGAATGACATCTAAGGTTTGAGTGTTTAAAACAATTAGGTTGGCTAGAAACTCAACTCCAGCTATTAGTAACTTAGCTCCTAAACATCCCACTTTAGAGCTTAGCTCTGCTCTAGGCGACTGGACTAACAGAGTATGCTTAAGATGCATAATTTCCAACTTATTCTTAGTTGCAAAAACTCCAGAAATAAACGAATGCGAAGCTCTAGAATCAAACAAAACTGATGCAGGTACTGAGTTAACCAGGAACTTACTCAGTACAACGTCGAGTGCTTCCTAGGCTCCTTCCAGAGTGACGTGGTTGACACGGCCTCTGACCACAGACTGCAGCGCTCCTCCAGATTGACTGGTGGTTTGAGATGCTCCTTGATTGTTGCCTGTCACTGGTGTCTTGGTGGGTGTAGCTCTAAGGTTGAAGCATACTGGAGTGATTGTTCCTTTCTGTGGACACTGGTTGGCGAAATGGCCTGGCTGACAGCAAGAATAACAAACTCTTGATTCATGCTGCTTGTTACTTCCTGAGTTGGGGTTGGCTGGTGTAGGATTGCGAAAATTCTGAGTAGCTGGACGAAGTGCTGAAGTTGGTGCAGGTGCTCTGAAAGAATTCTGTGGTGGGAAACTATTGAACTGCGGTGAACCTGTCCTTGCCTTCCGTTGTGACTGGTGACTTCCTTGCTGGGCCATCCTGCGCTTACAATGGTCTTCCAACTCTTTGCACTTATCCTCAAGGACTAAAGCTTTATTTACTAGTTCTTGAAAATCTGGGAAGGTATGGGCGATCAGGTTGACTTGTAGCCCAGAATTCAGTCCTTTCAGGAAACGACTCTAACGAGCCTTATCGATGGCTTCATCCTCTGCAGCGTAGCGAGCTAGCTGAGAAAACTTGTTGAGGTAATCAATCACTAACATCCCTCCTGGCTTTAGAGCGCGGAACTCATCCTTCTTTAGGTCCATTATCCCTTCCAGCACATGGTACTGACGGAAGGCTGTAGAAAACTCTTCCCAAGAAATGTTTTGCGGCGTCTCATGCGCTGCACAAAAGTTCTCCCACTATTCAGCAGTGATGCCTTCCATCTGATGGGTGGCATAAAGAACATTCCAACTGATGTTCGGACTGGTCGAAGACCAAACTCCATGGGAACGTCTAAGCACGATCAGATGGTCCTGACCGTTTGTGACGTTTGGACCATCCAAGCACGATCGGATGTTAGCGGACGAAAGGGTTGTGCGGATGCGCACGAATGGGCCGCAAGCAGGCCACGCGCACAGGAAAGGAGACTGGGCTGAAGAGATTCGGCCCAGTTGGAAATCCGAGAATTAAATAGGTTTTGTAATTTATAAAAAACTGAAAATTCAAATAAGTAGTAGAAAATAGCAAATGAACCTTGAAAAATTCTAGAAAAATCTAGAAAATATATCTGAACTCATAGAATCCAAATAAAATAGTTTTGACACTTGTTCAAGTTGGAATTATTCAGATTAAATGATCTTGATATTGAAAGTCCAAGTTAAGCTTTTGAGTTAACTTCAAATAAAAACCAAATGGTGAATTTTCTCCCTACTAACTCTTCAAAAGGTTTTTAAAGCTTAGACAATTGGGATGTTACAAGCTGGTTGTATGGTGATACGAGCTGGTCGTAGACTGTTCGTACACAGTTATGAGCTGGTCGTATGGAGATACGAGCTGATCATAGACTAGTCGAACATAGTCACAGACTGGTCGTATGGAGATACAAACTGATCTTAAGTCGTTACAAATTGGTCGCAAGGAGTTGCAAACTGGTCGTAAGGAGTTACAGACTGGTCGTAACTATACTTGGATTGGTCATGACTGAATTCGAGCGGGTCATAAATGATAAGGACCTGTTCATAGATCATATTGCATTAAGGTTCGTCCGATATATTCTTTATTTGTTCGGGAATCATTATGTGCTGCTAGGTACCGCTAACGACTCATGGTCGGAAAAGAGTTTCTGAGTTATAACCGATCACACATGAACCTATAGGATCACACACTTAAAGGGCAAGGATTTGATTTGGATGGTGATCCAAATTCTTGTAGGCCTCGAGTTCCTAATAGGCCTCAAGTTGGAGACCCATTATGGATGCCTATATATAGAGGGGCGGTGGCATGTGGTAAGATAAGCTTTTGAAGATTTCCCAAAACCCTAATAGCCATGCCTTCCTCAACCACGCCGCCGGCGCTAGCACTTCTGCGCGTGGTGTCCCTTCCCCGTACGTGTGGATACCTTGGAGGTGTTGTTGCGAAGCATCAGCACTAGGGCAATCCGCAACTTGTGATGATCATCGGAGCAAGAGAAGAAGACACGCGGCAAGTACAACTACGTCTGCATCTACTCGCTACATCGACTCTACTTCCGCTACAAGTCAGCGCGTCTAGTGGTAATCTCGTGATCTATTACTAGCGGAGGTTCCTTGGTTGTGCGGTAAAATTTTTGTTTTGTGCTATCGTAGCCTTCCCGCGATCCTTCATTTTTTCCTTTAATAAAATGTGAATTCTCCACTATGGAATTGCCCTACTAAGATCTCCAAATTATCGGTAAGTCTGTAGTGTGTCTGACTGCTATTGCATGCTTGCTTAGTGCGATCGTCGAGGTGAACGGGGGACCGCTCCACTATCATACGAGGATAGTCTTTGGTTTCTGGGATGGCGTCTCACAGCGGCGTCCTTGGCACAACGACAATGTCGGACCTGGGAGTAACACCCCTAAATCCTCTATGTATTTCTGAACTAGTTCTATAATCAGTAGCTAGTTCACACAGTAAACAGATATGGTAACATCCATAATTCACACAACTTTATTAATAATCAAAGTTTATTACAAGAAAGGCTTACAAGCCAATAATAAACAAACACAGCGGAAGACAAAGAAAAGTAGTGGAGTCGAGCTAATCTACCACATGCAATCGATTGGGGTAGCGGCCTAGTCGTCGAGATCCACACTTGAAGTGAAGTCCTTCTCCTCTGAAATTTACTTGCATTAAGCAAGGGTGAGCACAACTTTTGTGCTCGCAAGTTACACCAAATAACATATTATAATGCATGTAGGGATTTATCAGAGGAAGGCTTATTGGTTGAATTTGCATAAAACAATGTTTTCTTTAAATATTTGTACTAAATTCTAAAGCAGTTATTCTATAACTAAAATTCATTTTATAAATTCTCATGTTTTATAGTAGGATAACCTCCATATGAAATATGGTGATAGATACCCTCCTATCACATGGCTAACCGCCTAATTTTACCACAAGGATTAACCATCCTAAAATCACTAGCTAAAACCATTTTAAAACAAAAATTAAAGTCTAACTTTGAGTGGCTTTACTAGCATGTCCATGACCATGGACATGGCTATTCGAATAGTTTTACACTCTGTAGAGGTTGTACAGTTTTACCCACAAGACATGATTTCTCTAGTTTATTTGGCATCCATCGATACCACTACTCACTATCTTAGGTAAGTAGTCTAGAACATGTGTCAAGGCTTTTACAATACACCATCCCACTGTAGTCCCGTCTCACTAAGGTTTTGCTTCCATTGGGTTAACCACCTGCCGAACTCAAGCCCCCTCTTGCGCCAAGTGGAGATACATAAAAGTAGTCATACAGACACCCACACAACCAGATGACACAACCACGGTGAAATTTTGCAAATTAGTTAGCCAGGTCCCGCCCACTCAGGACATGTGGTAGTACGGTAGGGCTTAGCAAGATTTGGCTCGAAGACTAGTCCTTAACTGACTTAGGCGACTTCCAAAATAACCCCTGTGCCTCAACCCTTCCTGAATTGAGCTCGTGCATAAACCTGCACCCACCAACTATCCATTTCGCCCAAGTCTAAACCAGCTGTTTTATTTTGGTTTTCAAATCATTTGCAAACTTCCATGGCATACCAATGTCATGGATACAATTTAAACAACATTTGATTTTTGGCTATAAATTTCCAAATCAAATATTTTTTATCTAAGCATGACTAGGCATATATTTTTTCCAAAGTGTTCTAGTTCATACTATTGCATAAACTAGATTTTCATCTAAGGTGTCAAGGTAGATTTAATTAAATGTGAAGATTGACAGTACAAAGGATTTAGGCATAACTACAATTTAAAAACATGTGTTTTAATTACATTGAATAGAAATAAGCATGCATTAATAATTTAAAATAGAATTTAAATAATTTGAAATAATAGGATTAAATATGATCAAAGATGTAACTTGCCTTGCTCAATTAGTTTTTGTTCTTAAACGACGTCGAAATCTGACTCTCTGAAGTCGTCGAAATCTATACGTAAAAATAAGCCAAATTCAAACAAAATTCAAATAAAATCCAAAAATTATGAAATAAATACTGGAAGGAAGATAATGAATTTAGATGAATTTAGGAAAAAGAATCAATGGATTTGGACTTCGTATGAGGGAGAACGAATTTTCATAAGTTTTGAGAATCATATGAAATAATAGAGTTCCAAATTTCACTATTCTAGAATTCCTACTGTGCTGACGTTTAACATCAACAGAAGCAATAGATCTGTGTGAATGAAATGGAGGGTACACTTGATAGAGAAATAACAGAAAGAAAAGAAGTATTGGAAGAGGTCAAAGACAAGTGGGACCTCATGGTCATAGGCTCAAGTGAAAGCTCATTCACAGAAGCAATTCACAGAGGAAACAGAGAACGAACAGAGAGCTCCAGGTGCATGGAGGAAAATGGTGGCACCGGTGAGGAAGGTGGTGTGGTGGCTGGAGAACAGGCAAAATGGAACCCCAGCGATGAGGCGGAGATGATGACTCGAACAGATTTTGGAAAAACTCAACGAGGAAGCGGGGAACGCGACGTACGCGTTTCAGCGTCATGGCTCGATATGGCGATGATGATTTGGTGGTCTTTGGGCAATGGTAACAGAATCACGACGTAGAACGCGGCAAGGTGAACTCAACACCACAGACGGTTTGGCTGGGGGACATCGGATGGCGACGGAACGCGACGTAGAAGACCTTCGGAGGCCGACGGGTTAACATCGCCATTTTGGGCAAACGAAGAGGATTTTGCATGTGGGGTCTGAGGCAAAATGAAGAGGGTAATGCGGGGAACTCGGTGCTCACCTCGGTTGTGGAGAAACGTGCACGGTTGGCCAGCGGCGAGGAGAGAACCGGTGGCGCGTCGTAGGCGTCAGGTGCCGATGATGCTCCAGCGAAGTTCCGACGAAGGCGAGGGAAGCACGGTGTAGAACGTCACGAGACGAAGCTAGGGATATGGTCGATGGTGGCGTGGCTCCACTGTAGGAGGCGCAAATGTCCAAGGAACAACGTTCGGCCTACGACAGAAAAGCTTCGATTATGGAGAGGAGAAAAGGAGGAAGGAGCTAAGATTTTTTAGGACGGATGAGGGAGAGGAGAGGCATACGTTTCTCTCTTATATAACCGTGGAGGTGGATCATTGAGGAGATCAATGCACATGTGTCACGGCCGGACATGGCGCGTTCCGTTGATTTTGCGCATTAATGAGGGGAGGAATGGCCAGGAATGGAGGTGTCTTGATGAGGGGAGATGGATGCCTGAAATTTCGGGAAGAATCGTGGAGAGAATCACTAGTTTGATGAGCTAATGAAGACTTCTAATGGCATCGAGCTGCTGTGTATGTGTTCTGGACAAGCCACTGGTAGAAGAAAGGAAAAAGTAGGAGAGAGAAAGAAAGGAAAAAGTAGGAGAGAGAAAGAAAGGAAAAAGTAGGAGAGAGAAGGGGAAAAAGAAAAAGAAAAAGGAAAGAAAGAAAAGAAGAAAAGGAAAGAAAAGATTTTTGGCCAAAATTTGAAATGACATTCTAAAATTTTCACTTCACAAAAAATTCAAATATAAATTTGAATTTTGAATTTCGGCTGAGATTTGAATTTGAGATGAATTCAAAATAAAAATTTGAATCCAGAAATGGCCACAAAGGTATTTGAATTTAGAACAAGGATTTGAATTGATACTCAGAATTTGGATAGGTGAACGGAATTAACTCATCCGGGATGAACTCATCCAACGAACGGGAAAATTCGCCAGAGATGCTGCATTGCGTCTGGCCGACATGTTTCAAGGATTAAATAGAGAATAAAATTATAAGGCCATAATAACTTGGTTCAACTCATTTGGAGTTTAGAAATATTTTCTATGAATTTTCAAAGTTAAAAGCATTTTTTAGTGTGAAAATAATTCAGTTAAGGATCAATTTCCAAAAACTATATTTTCTGGGCCAGAGACAAGTTTGAAACCTATTTCAAAATGAATTTCATTTAAAATGAAAAATATCAAAATTGGTTTCACTTTATTTGGAGTCGAAATGAATTAGATATAAATTTTTAGCGAAAAAATAAAAAAGAAATTCTTCGGATGGACCGAATATCCACAAGTTACTATTCGAACAGTCATAACGGATTTTTTATTTTTTAATTTTAGAAATAACAATAAGTCAAATAGATTTTTAGAAAATAGCAAATAAAGTCAAAAAATTCTAGAAAAATTCACAAAAATTCATTGAATTATTTTGAACTTAATAAAAATAATTCCAACTTAAAGTTGGCTTTTATTTTTGTACAGTAATTTTTATATATTTTCTAAAATAGGAAAACCCTTTTTAAAATCAGGAAATACAGGAAAATAATTAAAATTTTATTTTTCACTTTAAATCCAATAAAATCTCAAAAAATTCGATAAATTTTGTTTTTGACTTTTAAAACCAAGAAATTAAATAATTGTTATTTATTTATTTATATATATATATTATTTATTTTAACCAAGAAAACTCCTTTTGAATTACAGAAAATCAAGAAAATTCTTTGTCAGCCAGAAGATCCAATAAAATAATAACTTTATTACTTTTATATTTGGTAACAAAACTTTGGGATGTTATAGACAAGGAGACTCAGGCGGTGGCTGAATCGAGCTCCTAAGGCAACATGGTGGCACGGCGTCGAGAAGCTCCAGGGCGGTGTTTGAGGGCGGCACAGTAGGTGCAGCGATGGCGTGATCAGCGCGGCATGGTAGACACGACGGTTATCTCAAGCGATGGCGACGACAAAGACACATGAGGCTAAAATCAGCGGTGGTAGCGCGGTGGGTATGGCTGGTGTAGAGGGCATCGACGGTGGTGACGTGATGGATGTGGTCCATGTAGGTGGGATCCACGAGGGTAGCATTGACGACGATCGGATCGGCGAGGGCAGTGTAGTTGGCATGGCCAACGACGATTGGATCAACGATGATGGCGGTACGGTTGACACGGGCGGTGAGCTAGCGAGCGTGGATGACGTCAGCGGCGGAGCGGGCGAGGTTTGGCGTGCATTCGTGGGTGGCGGCATGCCGGCAGGCGTGGCCCATGGCTGCCGTTGGTGGAAAAGACCGCTGGTGTTGCTAGTTTGCTATGGTAGGTGTCGATGATCGGAACACGGGGTTCCCTATCGAACTTATCCGAGAAAGTGATGAGAACACTTTCAAAACGAAGATGCTTTACTATTGTGGACACACTAACTATTTGTATAAGAATACAATGGGGGTGTTACAAAGTCAATGAACGTGAATCTAAACGATGATTAACTTAATCGTAATGATCTTATTACAGAGTATGCGGGCTATCCGCTTTATAGTTAGTGAAGGGGTGGCTGTTAATGCTACTAAAGGTGACTCTAATCTTCACGCACGTTCTTCAGTAAAGTCTTGATCCGTCACGTCTTTTAGCCACCTATCGTAGTTGCTAGATGCGCAAATAACTGTTTTTCCATTAGTCATGTGGGAAACTGTCATGTCTCCCAACCAGTTTGCTAGTTGGGGATTACCCAAGACCGTATAGCTGGTCGGATTACGTCCATAGTTGGTCGTATCATGACTTATATTGGTCATCGACAAGTTAGGCCGTGGTGAAGGGTATTACACTTTCTTTAAATACAGCTTGTGGTTCATAACCGTTATATAGGTAGCCTGCGATATGTGGGTCCAGTTTGATATAGACTCTGGCATTGACCAGAAAGGTTGACCAGGTCAAGAATCTTCGTCAGCTAGCCCCTAGTGCTTAAGAAAATAAGAAATATTTACTTAAGGTCTTTTTTCCTCGAACGTGAATCAATAATATTTTATTAGGCGCAATCATACCAATCATTTAATGAACATGTGAGATAAAGGAATAGATTATGGTTTTCTTGGAAACCGTACCTACAGTTTGCGGTAAGTGGGCGAACGGTTCATGGTAAAGAGGGATAAAAGACTTCCTTTATACCTTTACTATTACTTTGCTCTCATTGCAATCTTCGTCTCT
Organism: Ampelocalamus luodianensis; assembly: GCA_036346255.1. Lineage (NCBI taxonomy): Eukaryota > Viridiplantae > Streptophyta > Magnoliopsida > Poales > Poaceae > Ampelocalamus > Ampelocalamus luodianensis. The sequence continues at coordinate 33,282,760 of CM070619.1, forward strand.
TTCCTTAGAGCCTCTTCAACTCCGGTTCATCTTGTTCCCGAACCTATTCATCTTCAAAAATCCTTGTTCGATCTTTGATTATGGGGATTCTAGTAGCTTCAACCCTTTCCGAGAGCAGGATTCAAGAGTGGGAGGATCAAGGACATCTCCTGGTGCGATCTTTGATCGAATGGAGCCCTTGAGGTAGTGAAGATGCTCTGATTCCAAAAGAAGGTCGAATCATCCACTTCTCTTTGTTGGTAAAACTAGGTTTTCGTTTGTCGTAAAGTGAATTTTTGGCAGATGTCCTAGATTATCTCAAGATAGAGCTCTTCCACTTGGGACCGAATTCCATCATAATCCTTAGTTTATTTTCTTATCTTTGTGAAACTTTTATTGGCATTCCCCCTTCTATTCGTCTTTTCTGCTATTTCTACTAATTCAATAGAAATAACAGAGGTTAGGATTCTGTGGAAGTACTTAATTCAAGCCCCAAAACCAAATTTCCAAGAACAACCCTACTCCCTATCAAGGATACATGGTGGGATTATTAGAAGGAACGGTTCTACTCTGACATTTCTGGACATAGCGAGTTAAAATACTACGGAGGTCCTTCGCCCAGCTGGTCCGCCCAAGACGTGAAGAAATAGATGACCTCCCTAAAGCTAATAGCCGAGGAGGAGAGACTGATCGACGTAGTCATCTCATTGGTGACTGCTATATTAACTAGTCCGAGGATCATCCATAACGTCCTCTAGCACAAGATCAGTCCCCTGAAGGAAAGGGCTCACTTTGCTTGACAGCTGAAAGGGTATAACAACCCAACCAAAGATAGCCCTTGAGGTAAGTTACTTTCGAGGTTTCTTACGGTAATATTTTGACTTTGCAGTATGAACATTACCAAGTTTACAAAATTTTTGTATTTAGTTCTGCCAGAGGAGGTAGTCGAAGAGAAGACTTCCTTTATGTTGAAAAATGTAAAGGATCTATTTCTTTTGACGACCAACCCTCCAACCTAATTGAGGTGTCTACAGAGTTCATAAAAGAATGAATGCAAGTATGTATAAGTTTAATTCTAGTCTTGAATTTCTTCTTAAGACGGTAATCAATAAACTCTATTTTTCTTTAGATGCATGGTAGGAAGAGAGGTATTGGCCAATTTTGGTTAAACAGTCAAGCCTCATTTGCCAAGAAGACCAAGATTGCTGCTGCAACGCCAGCCCAGGTCATGGTCGAGAGACTGATGACCAGAGCGAAAATTCCTCCAGTAACCTCTTCTAGCACATAGGTCATTAGCAAGCAGACCAATGTTGCGACGATCAGTGCAGCTCTAGTCGACGTTGTGTAGTCCAGTGGCAAAGTTGCAATAGAGGCAACTAGCATCCTTCCTGCAATCTAGTCGAAGCGAATTCATGACCGGCCCCGGGCGTAGGAGAAGTTGGCAAAGACTGCCAAGGCTACTACCTAGGTGCGCAAGAAGGAAAAAAAAGAAAGGATTATGATTTCTCAACAATCATATAGTCATCTTCCTTTGTTCCCGTATGTTCAGGATGAGGGAATTGACATTGAGGAGGAAGAAGAAACTCCCCTCATTCTGGTGAGAAAAACTAGTATAAGTGGTCCTAGCATAAATATCACTAACGTTGACAATGGCAAATTGGTTGCTGTTGATGTTCTATTTTCTTAGAGACCAATATTAGTCTCCATTTTAAGTAAGTATTATAACTTTACTCTTTCTTTTATTGATAATTTTAATGTTTACTTAGATAAATATTTTTATTTGTATCAACCCTCCGACCACCTCTCTAACTTCAATTTCTGAAATTAAGGAATCTAGAGAGGAGCCATTGTCTACTCCCCTTGTAACTGAGCTAGTACAAGTCGATTTAGAGGAGATAACAGTGCTCAAGGTGTTCGCTAAGGAAGTGGTTGGAGACACTCCGACCTCCACAAGCCATGTACCCACAGAAGCAATCGAGAACACTTTGACTCCTATGGAAGTGGTGGTCGAGAAGATCCTACCTGTTGAAGAGGAAACAAGGCAAACCGAAGTGGTCGTCGAAAAGGTTCTAACCACTGAAGTTTCTCCTGTCATGGAAGAAAGGACTAAAGTTGCTTCTGACCAGGACGCTGGTTACGGTTTAGTTTTCAGTCTAGTGAACAAGTAAGTAGTCTTTACATTTTTAATTATGTTTGAGCATTTGCCTTCTTCTTTGTTAAGATTTTTTTTATTTTGCTCTTTTGGATAGGAAACTATTCCTTCTCCTACCATCACTTCTAATACTGGTGCCATAGTGTTGGGACCCGGATTTACACATCCAAAACCCTATGTATATTCTGAACTTGTCCGAGATCAATAGATAGCTCACATAGGAAACATCGATGAAATACCATCCATTTATCGATTTAACTAAAAAGATCTCAAAATAACAAATAGTAATAATAACTGGACCTTATGGTCAATGTTTACTTAACATGCCACGTAGAGCTAAAGAAATAAATAAACTCTTGCAGTGGAACGGGAAAACTTGGAAAGGTCAATCAACACGCCCACAGGCAATCGAGTGGAGAACGCGTTCTAATCCGCAAAGTCTTCATAGTACTCCTTCTCAAAAAAAAACTCTTGAGCAGCTTGACACTTTTCAACTAAGCGGTAAAGTTTTAAATCGTGAGTACATAAAGTAGTCAGCAAATCGTAGGGAAATAGTATGCGAATAATATTCATGACATGCTTCACAAATGATTAGCTGTACGGTTCTTTTCTAGAAAGAAGTAGTGACGATAAATACGATAAATAGATTAAAATGCGTACTTGAAAAGAATAATAAATAAATAAACAATTACTTTGAAACAACCAATGAATTTTCCATTCACTTCCCAACCAAACCAATAAGTGAATTCCCCATTCACCAACCAACACAATCCACCATGTGAATTTCTCATTCACCAAACTAACATTATATTTATCATGTGAACTTCACATTCACACTCCGACACATTTTATAAAGAAAATCTACCTTTATGTGAAATCCTTGAGCACGTCCATGACCACGAACAAGGCTGTTTAAACAATTTTAACTCTGCAGAGGTTTTACAGCTTTACCCACAAGAGATGAATCAACTTATAATGTTCGTACACACACTTTCGAGGGTGTGTGACTAAGTGAATATCACAAGGACTTTATAAATCTTCTTCTTAACCCAACTCTGCCCACTAAGGTTTCGACACGAAATGTCTCAGCGACCAGACAGAGCCCCCCTCTTGCGCCATTGTGAGTATACGTCTATCTCGCAACTCACGCTTCCAAGACAGAACCGAAATTAAAATATTACTAATTAATTAGCCAGGTCCATCCATACTGAACATGTGGTTATACGACTAAGGCCCAGTTCAATGGCGCACAAGATTAAGTCCTTGACAAATTACTCAAGCGAGTCTACCATAAACCCACAACATGCTGACCGTACCGCCTTTACTTCACAATCGCTCACCCGAGCGGAAATTATTTTGTTCAACCAAGACCAATGACATACCCCGTTGTGGTACACAAATTTTAACAACAATGGCTACTCGCCACAATTCCATATCTCATTAAGTCAAATTTAACATTATTATACATGTGATTATAAGCCCATCGTAACTAAGCATGACTAAGCATCTCTACAATACCCATATTGGTGATACGAATATGTCCAACTAAAATTAACCATCCTATGATGACAAGTGATTCACGGTATTCAAATGTTCAATGAAGGTATAATGACAAATAGGTGATTAACTATTCCCAAAAGTAGTGATATAAAGATAGCATGTAATTGACATAAAACAACATACTTTTGAAATCACAGGTTCAATATGATCAAAGGACTACGACTTGCCTTGATTTTGGCTTTGCTTAGTTACTACAATTGGATCGTCAAAGTTTGCTTCTGCTCCTGCTCCGTGAAACAAATCGTCTAACGAGAGAGAAAAACAGACGAAGCACAAATAAATCCAAAATAAATTAAAATAAAATCCAAAAATAGTAAAACAACTCTAAAAAAACCTAATTTTAGATGAATTTAGGAATTTAAATGGGCTGAATCGGAGTTCGAATGAAGGAGAACGGACTCTCGTAAGATTTGCCAGAAAGGAAAAAGAAGAGAGAAAAGAATATTCTCTGGAATATTCCTTTGGCTGAAAAAAAGAATTTGGAACTTACAAGTGGGGCCCACCTGTAAGTGAGAGAGATGAAATCATGGAATGACATGTGGGACAAATTGTAAGTCACAGAACCCGAGAGGAAGAGAGAATGACAAAGGGGTCCCACCTTCATAGAGAGAAAAGAGAGTTACAGAGAAGGAAAACAGGGAAACTTGGTTGACGGAAATGGCAAGCTGTGGCGATGGTGACCGAAGGCAAGGCAGGTGGCAATGAGTGGCAAAACGGGTTCCCGGGGATGAGGGGAACACAAGGATGGCAGTGGCTCGGCAAGACCGGCAATGAGGTGGTTACGGTAGTGACATTGGCTGCGAGGTGGCTCATGGGTAGCGGCGAAATCGATGATGCACTAGCGTCTGAAGAGAACCGAGAGGAGCACAAGATAGGCGGCAACTTGGGGAACACAGAGCACCTGGGAATGGTCGAAGAATAACCAGAGCAGCGACAGGACGGTGGCTTGAGGAAGAGAAGAAGGGTGACGATGGTGGAGCACTTCGGTGATGGAGAAGCAACGAGGAGGTGGGGGATCAGAAGAGAAAGATGAGAGGCTTGAGGTGACGCACATGGAAACACGTGGGCACTCAGCGATGACAAGATCGGGTGCAGAGGCAGTGGCTGGTTTTGGGGACGAAGATGGAGATGGTGGTACGATGCTATTCCGCGGATGTCATCGAGAGCATGACGTAGAATGTCTTGAGGCAATTCTGAAGGTGGCGATGATGCGGGCAGAGGACCATTGACATCGATGCAATCCAACGAGAATCCAACGAGAATGAGCTTTGTTGGCGCATGGTTTGTCGATGAAATCCGACGAGATGGAGATTAAATCAATGAAGTAGACTTGGTTCTTCAGACGAGGATGGCGAGGCGAAGATAATGACGCAGGAGGCGCACTTGTATAGACCCAGGAAGGGAGTATCCAAGACAAGGACAGTAATGAGTCATCTCAGACATGGACATGGGCACAGAGTCACAGTCGGGGACAGGATGGAGAAGATGCACATGTGGCAGTTGGCAAAGACTGACAAGGCGGGGCCACAAGGCAGAGGAAGAAAAGGAAAGGAAGGAGGTGGCCAAGCTGTAGGTTGGGCCAGAGAAAGAAAAGAGATGGCCAAGGAAAAAGGAAAAGGCCCAAGAGGAAAAAGAGAGTCTATGCGAAGGGAAAAAATCCGAAATAAGGAATTTCTGAGTTTTATAAAATAGAATTAAATAGAACCGAGTTCAAATAAATAGCAAATAAATTCTAAAAATTCCACAAAAAATGCCAAAAAATTCTCTAGAACACAAGGAACTCAAATAAAACAACTTTTTAATTGAAGTTTACATTATTCACATTAAATTATTTTGATTTCTAAAAATTCAAATTAAGCTTGGACTTAAACAAGAAAAAAACAAATGGTTACTTTTATTTTTAAAAGCTTCAAAAATATTCCAAAATTTGGGATGTTACAAATCTACCCCCTTAAAAGGAATCTCGTCCCTGAGATTCGGACTGACTAAAGAATAGGTTCAAAACTCAACTTTGTTCACTCTTCCAAATAGAATTTTCTTATGAGTAAAACAAAGCTATAACTAACGCTGGGCTAACTTAAGGACTTACCCGGACTGATGTTCTGAATAGTTTGAACTTCTTCTGCAGTGACATGATTCAATTATCCTCTTGCTGAAGTTGACGGAGTTCTGGTAGCTTGACTTGGAGTCTGAGGCATTCCTCTTCCTACTCCTGGCAAAGAAGTACTGGCTGGTGTAACTCCCAAATTGAAAGAAATTGGTGTCGGCCTTTGCTTCTGCGGACATTTGTTGGCATAATAACCTATCTCATGGTAGTTGAAACATGTAACTCCTGTAGCTAGATTGTTGGTCCTTTGAGATTGACGATTGTTGCTGTTGTTGATACTACGAATTCATGATTTCACTGAATGAGATACTGGTACAGGGGTTATGAATACAATAGATGAATTACTAGAACGAACAGGCTGCTGAGCATTAGTTCTGGCTCTCTATAGATGATTCAGAAGAACTCCATGTTGTATCATCTTTCTTTTGCAAGACTCTTCCAACTCATGAAGAGAATCTTCCATGAGTACGGTTTTATCTACCATATGTTGAAAATCCACATAATCATTTCCAATAACTTTCAATTTTAGATAGGGATTAAGTCCACGCTTGAATCACTTCTGACGTGCACTATCTGTAGCAACATCTTCTGAAGCATAGCGAGAAAGTTGAGTGAACTTGTTGAGATACTCAATGACATGTTTCCTTGTTGTAGATCACGAAAATCATTCTTCTTCATTTCCACTATACCATCTGGAACATGTGCTTGATGAAAAGCTGCCAAAAATTCTTTCCAAGTAATAGCTTGTGAATTCTCATGAGTTGTAGTATAGTTCTCAAACCATTCTGCGGTTGTACCTTCAACTGATGTGAAGCATAAAGAAACTTCTCATGATCATTGCATTGGTGTAAGATCGAGGAGGCCGACTAGAGGGGGGTGAATAGGCGGTTTTAAAATCTTTTGGCTAAAACCAAGTTTTATGTGAAATTATAAATCAATTCGGTTTTGCAAAATTAAAGCCTAAAATAACTAATCTTTACTAAGTGCACCAATAATAAAAGACTATAGACAAGATAGCAAACATACAAAGATAATAAAGCAATTTATTTATAGGAATGTAAATTACACGAAGTAAAGCATAAGAGAACAAACCACAATGACACAAGAATGTTTTTACCGTGGTGTCGCACAAGAGAACAAACCACAATGACACAAGGATGTTTTTACCGTGGTGTTCGGAGACTTGCCGGTCTCCCCTAATCCACATAGAGGTAAGCCCAAACCAATTGGATTGGCTCCACGAATTAAGCCAAACACTTCGATCCACTCGGGATTGCTCTTCCTCCACTCTGGAGATGGCGAGCACCAAACCACTCACAACACGTCGGGCCTTCTCATAAGCTTCTTGAGAAGATCATCGGACCACGACGCCTCCACGCCATCTAGGTGTCGGCAAACACCAAGAGTAATAAGCCCAAGCCCCTTGCTTGACTCTCACCTCGTGCAACGAATGCACAAGCTCAAATGGATACAAAATCCAATTCTAGATGCAACACATGCAACTAGAGACCTCTCTCCTTGCCCACAAGGTGCAACACATGCACAATTGAGAGGAGAGGCTCATACTAGCTCAAGAGAGTGAAATAGAGTGCCAAAGGTTGTCTCTCAATCGACCAAAGGGGTATTTATAGCCCCCACAATAAAAACTAGCCGTTTGGAGATGAAACAACCTAAAAACCAGCCGTTACAGCATTGGTGTGGTACTACCGCAGTGCAAACCGCGGTACTACCTTTATGCGGTAGTACCTCTCTTATAAGGGCGGTAGTTCCGCAACCTATTTTTCAACACAGACGACACTCGGTAAAAAGGTCAAAACTTTTGTCTCCAATATCGAATTGAGTGATCTTGGACTCTATTGAAAGATTATTTGGAGGGCTACACAACCCACCTGATTGAATGATCTCAAACACATTAGATCAATGCAGAAAGCACAAGAACTTCAGAGAGTCACAACCATGGTCTAAGTCCAAGGAAATAGCACCAATCAATCTTAGACCATGTCAAGGGAATACACATGAATCCCAACAATTTGCAAAAACACATTTGCAAACTTAGATCATGCCATAAGGAGTAGAAATATGGACTTCAACTATTTGCAAAACAGATTTGCAAAGTATAGTCACATGTTACAAGGATTAGACACATGAGCCTCGACTATTTGCAAACCATATTCGCAAATAATAGCATCATGCCACGATGAGCTAGACCAAGCGAGATTGAGCTATCAACACATGATGAGACTCAAGCTACTAGGCAAGACCTCTCTTAATAGTACGACAATCTATACTAGCAATCTGGTCTTGCAACCAAACACCAAGACCGGTAAAAGACTAGGAACACATCCTTAGCCCTAGCTAGTCATACCTTTGCCTTGAGCATCTTCTTGAATCTTGATGACACACATCTTTACTTCAAGTCCGGGTCATTGTCTTGATATGCATCATCCTATACTTGACCTTCATCAGTACATGATGTGTCTTCTCTTGACTTAATGATCAACTCATGATCATCTCCTCTTCGACGTCTTCATATGTATCAACACATGATACATCATCTTCTTGAGCCTTGACTTGATGACGATCAACTCATGATGCCAACCAAAGTCTTCATCACCCAAGAACATAACCTATTCATCCAACTCATGGAAAATGTTAGTCCCTCAATGATTAATATTAATTATCAAGATATACCTACATTAAATGCTTCTAAACAAGCCATTACTTTCAGGTGCGGTACTACCATCATTGATCATGCGGTAGTTCCGCTCTTCGGTAGTTCCGCAAAGACAACACCGGTACTACCATACTTCTAAGAGAGCAAAAGGTGTCTCTCTGGAAAATACGTACCTCACGAAGAATCAGAACTTCCGGTGTGTGGCAGTTCCGCTCAAACAACAGCGATACTACCGCTCTTCCAAAAGAGCAACAAATGCCTCTCTGGAAAACACGTACCGCCACTTAGGTTCAGTACAACCGGTGCGCGGCAGTTCCACTCAAAGAATTGCGGTACTATCGTGATGCGGTAGTTCTGCCAAAATAACTCCGGTACTACTGCTTCATAAGAGCGACTGGACCAACTCACCTGATCGGACTGGCCACGTGGACCGCTCAGATTTGTTTGAACATTTGGACCACGCCTTTTGACCACACGATTGGTTGATATGTTCGGACGGTCCGAACGTTCACCAGTAGTTCCGCTAAAGGATTTGCGGTCATACCACTACGCGGTAATTCCGCCACATAAACTTTGGTACTACCGCACATCGGTAGTACCGCTTACCAAATACGGTCATACCGCTTTCCACTAAGCTTCTTCCAAAAGCTTTTCGAAATGCAATGCATGACTCCTTTGACTTGAGCCATGTAAATCTTTTGTCACCTTTGCATTTTTCTTTTCATGTCATCATTCAAACTCCGGGACTAAGCTTGTAAAATATCTTACACACACATTAGTCTCATAACATAATTGCAAATAGTTGAATATAAAGTAATATGAGTATATATGAACTGCACAAGTTTTATATACTCAAAAGATATGTTTCAAAGTAGAGATCCCCAATATATGTGGATAAAAGAATATAGATCAATACTAATGAAACCACAAGACATAGAGTGAACTCCCCATAAATGTGTGCATACACGAATGTGTAATAAAAACATATGCACATATTCAAGTTAAACTTTTAGTAGAGTTCAACCTATATTTTTGATCCGAGGAATGCAACGAGATATAGGAATATGATATTGAATGCATACCTCCATGATTTTCACCTTTTTATCCAATTGAGACTAAACAATAGGTATAACAATAGAAGTGTTAGTCTCACAAATAGATTTATCATTAATCACCAAAATACTCTATTAACTCACAATGGCAGGTCTAGATTCTTCAATTGGGCAATAGCGAGCTTTTTCTCAATAAAGCGAAGCTAATCTTATGCTTCCAAAGGTTCTTGTGAATGAGAAAACGTGTTAGGACCCGGGGTATTTAACTCGTAATACTTAACCTTACAAATGGTTCTAGTATTACCAATCAAATATCCTAGACCTCGATGGATATGTACTTCCCAGAATTACAGTACATATACATTTTTACAAAAACATGCATCATTTCCATACAAGATTACAATACCGAGTCTAAGCAAAAGGCTTACATAATAGAGTTATTACAAAAGGGGCCGACCGGCCAAATTACACAATACCAACAGAAGGAACAGCGGAAGCAAAATGCCATAAGATGTCGATAACCAAAAGCCAACCGGTTTGCCATTTACCCATACGACAACCGACCGGGTCGCCAAGCTAATCGTCCAACACGTAGTCTGTCTCACAAAAGCTAACCCCTTGGGGGTCAACTTCCTCTGCAACAATAAAGCAATGCAACTGAGTACAAAAAATATACTCGCAAGACTTACGAGTAACAAGCCTATACATAGCTACATGCAAGCTGAAACAAAGGAGATGGTCATATGGTTCATTGGACGCATAAAGCAATTTTCATTTGTAATATTGTAATAGATTGAAGGCAATTTGACAAATCTATTTTTAATTGTTGAAATAACAGCGAGACAACAACAAATAATATAAATAACAACCAAGAGGTGACTAACCCAATAGCCACCATAGCATAGCATGAATTCCCCATTCGTACCACCCAATTCAAGTTTTAATTGAAAAGGTTATAGTCTAATTCTTGGACGACCTTACCAAGCATGTCCATAACCTAGGGCAAGGCTATTCGAATAGATTGAACCATGCAGGGGTGTACCAATGTACCCACATGTCAGACTGCCTTCTTGCCAATCTATTTAGCACACTTCCTTTGGTGTGCCGGCATGGCTAAGTCCTATGAGACGCTTTTCAATATTGTGTATTAACTACGAGTCGCCCATATAGATAGAAACCCATATGTTGCATTAGAGTCATTGTAAAGCCGGGAGTCAACTACCCATATAGGGTAAAGCAACCGGACAACTACAATACCCCTCAGTGTGGAGAACCTAGAAAGGATTCCACTCCCGTGCATTCAACACATAAACACAATCCTCATTTTACTACAACACAACACACACCCACATCCTCCCGTGACTCAGAGCCAACACCCGCCAAAGTACTAAGTCAAGAGAGGTCCCATATCCCTCTCATGTGGTTAGCACCTAAAAGTGCTTGGATCAGTGATACAAGTAATTCGGTTCTTGTTGACTCATGCACCAATCATTCATACCTAAAAGCACACCATCTTACCATTGCGCCCAAGTCTAAAATATTTTATTTTCAGTTTTAGTTTTCTCAAAGTAACATAGCACAAGTTGCTGGACATAAGGTCATAATATGATTTGTGTGATCAAAGTTATCGACTAAGTCGATAACCGCCCAATTCTACCGTTCTAAGCATTTCTAAGCAACAACAACTCGTTCTACAAGCTAAGTTACAAGGGCTCATCCAACGAACCCTAAATCATAGTGGATACCCTAGGCTCAGTAGTAGAGGATGGACATTTACCTACAGATTATGCATCTAAAGCATCAACTAATCGAACGATAATATAATAGCAAAATAGAGTATGCATACATAGCTTTTGCAAACAAGATATTAGACTTTAAAAATAATAGGAGCAATATGATCAAATAAATTTTAACATCTTCTGACCTTGCTGGAGATCACTATCTTGCTGCAGAGGATCACTCTCGTACTCAATAAACTCATCGGAACCTATCGCAAGAACGAGAAAATCCAATAAGAACGAATGACACCGAAAAAGACTCAAAAACCAAAGTCAACCAAAATTCATGAAATTTACAAAAAAAGGTAAAGCAAGATTTTAAATGAATTTAGCAACAAGAATCAATCGATTTGGATAAAGCATGCAAAAGTTACAGCATCAACAATTCTGATCGAGCAGAAAATTTCAATTGATTAGCTTTTTGTTACTATTCATTGCATAAATTTCTAGAAGGTTGGTGAACATGAAAATTTTATGGTAGATAGAGCACAATATTCTAAGCACAACAAAAATTAGTTCACTTAATTTGGAGTTAAAATGAATTTCTTATGATTTTACCAAGTTATGAAAGTAGTGCACAATTAATTTGGTAGAACAAGATTTTTAGAAGCAAAGACATACTTAAAACCTATTCTACACTAAAGCATAGCAACAGAGGATTCTAACAAATTTTAGTTTACGCAATTTGGAGTTACAGAGAATTACTAATGCATTTTCCAAGCTAACTCAATTTTTAGAGCAACAATTAATGCTAAACAAGATAATACAACTAACACAATTTTTCTGGTATGGAACAAGGTTCAAACGATTTTTAGATTAAAGTTCAGTTAAACAGGGAATTAACAAGATTTGAATCGTTCAAAAAGGAGTTAAACGGATTACTTAAGCCATTTTGAAGTTTAACACAATTTACAGTTCACAAATAAAAGACAAACTGGATTTTCTCATTAACCCTTAACGTGGAAAACTCTCGGCCGTTGAGATTGAATCGAACGGCTCAACGAACGGGGCAAACGACCACGCGAACGGCCCAAACACTCCTGGTGTTAGATCAACATCAGACGGTCTACAAGGAAAAGACATTCGGAAGGCCCGAGCATCCCACGAGATCTGAGACGTAGATCTCAAAATGGACGGTCCAAGATCACTACGCGCTGCGCACGCACCAGGGTTTAAGTGTGTGGGCCCACATGACAGTGGTCGTAGCCAAGGGGGGTGATCTTTGCAAAAGGGCTGAGAGGGTGGTCTTGGCTAAAGGCCAAGGGGGTGGTCTTTGCAAAAGACCAAGAGGGTGGTCTTTGCAAAAAGGCTGAGAGGGTGGTCTTTGCAAAAGACTCAGAAGGTGATCTTTGCAAAAAGACCAAGGGGTGGTCTTTGCAAAAGACCCAGGAGGGTGGTCTTGGCTTACGACAACGGGTTTTCATGTACTGCACGATTTGCCCGGTGGCTCGCTTCCCGCGACTCTGGTCACTGCGGGGCGAACTAAGGGTAGAAATGGGTTCACAATAGCATTGCGCAACTACTGGTGGAGGTGGTGACACCAGAGGAGGACCATACCGGCGGCTAGCCGGAGATGGCCGGCGCTAAAGGTACGGCAAAAAGAAAGAACGACAAGGAGCTCTGCATTGTCCAAGAAAGCGGGTGCCCAAGCTTTCTAGGGACTAACTGAGGCTACCTGGATGCTGGAGAGGTTCAGGGATGGCCGGAGAAGCTCTAGCGACGAAGTCCAATACCGGCGCTGGGGAAGACAATGTGGAGAAGACGGTCTGAGCAAAAAGAAGAGGACTGGGTAGTAAGGATAGCTTCAATAAGGCTCAAAGATGGTTCATAAGCAAGCAATTGAAGAGAGGAGGTCCTTACCGGAGTTGAGGAAGAAAGGGATGAACTTCAGCCGAAAAGAAACAAAACCCAAATTTGATGATTCTTGTGAAGGCAATTCAAAATTGAGTTAGGGGAAATGATTTAGATGATGAGGGGAGCAAAGTGATGCGAAAAGATGAGCAAGGGAATCACTGAATCACCAGCGACGATGACGGACCTTGTCGGCCGACAATGGCGATTTGGGGATTCTCTGTGGTTTGAGGTCAAACAAGCAGAGAGGAGCTAAGGTGGTACTGTAAAGGAATGCATGGAGGAACTTAAGGGCTATTTATAGCTAGAGGTCCAAGGTTAAAGAAAGGACAAAGCTTCAAGGTGAGCTCGGTTCATGGCTCTGCCATGGACGAGCTTGAGAAGATGGGGGCAGATGCGAGCGCGACCTTGAGGGCGAAAACACAGGCGGGCATTAATGATCAGGGACAAGGAGCCGTTGAAGGTGACGCATGCGGGTTGACAAAATGCCCTCCATGCCCTGGCGCTCTAGCACACAGGCACGGCCGCACGAGGAAGAAGATGACCAAGACCAGCGAGGGCCCATAGTCAGCGAGACGCACCAAAGTGGCTCGGTCGAAAAAGAAAGAGAGGGTTGGGTTGAGTTAAGAGATTGAGTCAAAAGGTTTTGATGGTTGGATCAGAAATGGACGGCTCAGATTAAAAGTAATGCTCGGAGGTCCAAAACATTCAAAGCAATCTTAGCGGTCCGATGGGAATTGAACGGCTCAGATTGAGATGGACTCTCGGACGGTCCAAACACCCACTTAGATCTGAACAATTGAAAGGAAATCCAATGGTCCAAAAGAAAAGCGCCAACTTGAACGGGCCCGAGTGCAGTTAAGTTGGTTGGGCTCAACCAAGAGTGTGAGTCCAACTCAAACCCAAACAACCACCTTTAACTAGGGTTTTAAATTGAAGATGAAACTTTGAGGAATTTTTAAATGGAGCTACACAACTCCAAAAATTCCAAATTTTTTACAGGAAGTGCCCAACTCCAGGATTGACCTTGTATAAAACTTTCAGAGGTTTTGATGCAAAGCATTTTTGCCCAAAAATTTCTCAAGGTACTGATCTAGGGTTTGACGGAGAGTCAAACTGGTTTGACTGGCCTCTTAAAATATTCAATTAATTTCTAAAAATTATGAAATTTTTCAGAGGAGTCACACAGAAGTCCTAGAACCAAGGAAAAATATTTCCAGAGGATGATCACAAGATTATCCAGAAAAGTTTCAAAGGGTTAAGACTTAGGTTAAAAGAAGCTTGTGGTTTTGAATTCCCATAATTCCTTTACAAGAATCTTCAGAAAATTCAAACAACAATAAGATGCAAGAAAAGTTTTAATTTCTTCACATTTTCTTACATTTGAAACACAAGCTAAGATTTGGGATGTTACAAAACGTAGGCGGACGAGTTCTCATATATTATGATAACTTTGAGTGTTGATGAACTGGCGTGAAACAGCTGTTTCGGGAAGTTAATTGTAACATCTCAATTTTGGGCTTGCGTTTAAAATGTAAGAAAATGAGTAGAAATTAAAACTTTTTCTTACATCATGTATTTCCTATTTGTACTGAACAAGTGTTGTACAAGAAGTTATGAAAATACAAAGTCACAAGTCTTTTGATCCAAATCTTGATCCTTCAAAAACAATCTTGTCAAACCTTTTGATCATCTCCTGGAAATATTTTTCCTAAGTTCTTGGGAGGGTATGTGGCCCCTCTGAAAAATTTCACATTTTTTAGAAATTGTTTGAATACTTTTAGAGGGTAGTCAAACCTGTTTGACTCTTAGTCAAACCTTGAAACAGTACCTTGTAGAATTTTTGGAGAAAAATTCAATGCATAAAAACCTCTGAAAATTTTACACAAGGTCAATGTCTAAGTCATCAAGCTCCTGTAAAAATTTCAGAATTTTTGGAGTTATTTTGCTACCGCTAATAAATCCTCTAAAGCCTCTGTCTATTTAAAAACCTAAAACCTGGTTCACTATTCCTTGGGTTTGAGTCGGGCTCGAGTTCGGGCCACTTGACTCGGTCGAACCACCTAACTGCACCGGGCTCACTCATAGCGCGCGATTGATATCAACCGTTGGATTTAAATCGCACGGCCCGCATTCGCAGAAACATTCGGACCACCATGAACATTCCGTCCATCTGAGCCGTTCGTTTTTTATCGGACCGCTCTGATTGCTTGGAGTGTTAGAAACCCTCAGTCGGATCCTTTTTAATCGTGACCGTTCATCTCGCATCCAACGGTCACGGATTCTCTTTCTGTTCTTCTTCCTCCTCTGCTTCTCCGTGCGCGCGTGCGGCAATGGCAGAAAGAGAGAGAGTGCGAGGGCGGCTTCGATGTGTCACTTCAAGCTTGTTTTCGTCAACGTCTCTCTGCGGGGCATTAAATGCGCATCAGGCTTTCTCCTCCATTGTCTCGAGTCTCAGCTGCTCCCATCATTTCTTGGTCCATGGCCGTAGCATGAACCGAGCCCACCATGGACTCATGTTCATGCTCGAAACCCTAATCCCTTCCCTATATATTGCCCCCTCTAGGTCCTCCTGTTGTTCCTTTACACCGCACCTAGCTCCTCTCTGTGTTAGAGCTCAAAACCACTTCAAACCTTCAATCCACCATTGTTGACCCGAGAGCTCCAATGGCGATCTTGGTGTCGAGTGGTTCACCTTCAATCTTTCTTGAACCCTTTTGAGCTCCTCAACTTCCTTTATATTTCCCCTAACTTAATTTTGGGTTTTATTCACAGGAATCGCTCAATTTTAAGTTCGGAGATTTTCGGCAGATTTCACCCCTTTTCTTCTCTAACTCCGGTAAGTGGTTCTTTTTGCAATTACTTACTTGTGGAGCTTGTGGGAACCTTTTTGTAGCTATTTTGATCACCCATTGGTGTTCATCTTGCTCAGGTTGCCATTTTCTTCTTCATCTTCCTCGGCTCCGGTGGACTTCATCGTGTTCGAGTCTTCCCCGGCCATCTTCAAAGCTCATCTTGGTTGAGGTAGCTTCTTATTAGTCCCTTGAAGTGTTGGCACTCGCTTTCCTGGACCGCTGCAGTATTTTGCTATTTTCATGTTTTGCCGAAATAGCTTCCTTCGGTGTTTTCCGGCTCGCCGGCGTTCTAGACCTCCAGCGCCGGCGAGGTCACCACCATTAAGTTCGCATCGCTATTGCGAGTCTATTTTGGTATTTGGTCGGCGCCGCCGCGGCCGGAGTCGCCGGCGACAAGCCGTGAAAGCCACTCGGTTTTTGTCAGCTGGGAGCGCCCGTTGTCGTCATTTATTTAGGACGCAGCTAATACCCAGTCATTGCTAAGTATTAATGGTGTCTTAATCTGGCCAGATGTCTCACTGACATGTGGGCCCGTAAGCCTAAAACCGAGAACCAGAAGTCATTAGGGCTGATTTTGGGTTTTATTTATTGCTAATCATTGTTAGCAATAAATGTGTCTCAAAACCGCTACTGTGCATCGCTGTAGGACCTCAGTCCCTAAGTCCATCTCTGTGTAAATCGTTAGGACACTTTAATTGCTAATCATCACTAATCATTGGTCATTAGTAATTAATTGCCTGTCCTAAAATATTCTTGTGTCTCGCTGCTTGTGGACCCGTGCGCGTGCACGTGTGTTAAAGCTTCGTGTTTGTGACTCACGATCCACCGGCATGCGGCCCGCGTGTCGGCGCTCAGTTGCACTTCGATCTTGGACCGCCGTCCATTTTGCGATCTGCGGTCGGATGCGGGATGCGTTCGACCATCCGGTTCCCTCTTCACTCGGGACCGTCCATCTCACGATCTGCGGTGAGATCGTGCGTGCAATCGGACTCTCCGATTAGATATGTGCTCGAGCCGCTCATCTTTAGATCTGCGGTCTTGATAGTCGAGGCAACCGCATCGCCCGGTTGCATCCTTCCTCGTGAGCCGCTGGATCTTGATCCAACGGTGGGCTCCTTTAGGGATCGCGCGCGTGCGCTGTTCTCGGCGCACGTGGGCCATAGGATGTTAGATCGAGGGCTCTCGAGCGTCCACATCGCTTATTTCCATTTGGGTTGGATTTCATTTAAAGTATTTATTTATCAACTAAAAATGTATCGAACTTTAGAAATTCATAACTAAATCATTTTAACTCCTTTTAGATGTTTTCAATCAGAATAAATGTTTGTGCCTCTGTAGTTTAATATAAAAATGTAATTGAGCATGTTCTGTCGGAGAAAGTTGTGTAACTCACATAACTTGATTTCTGCCAATTTTGAATATCCCAAAAATAGAATTAAACTTGTAAAATGCATATCTTTTTCTGTACAACTCCATAATGTGCAAAATCAATTTTGTTAAATTCCTCTGTTAGTGTACCTTAATATGAAATAGGTTTTGAGCATGTTTATGATCCTAGAAAATGTAATGTGCTAGGCTTACAACTTAGAAAAATTATAAGTAAATCATTATAGCTCCAAATTTTGTAAGCTCAACTTTGCTGTTATTAGGATGTTATAATATACCTTCTATAAAAATTTCGGACCTTAGATCATTCTAGAAATTTTCGCCATGAACAGTAACCGTAATTAATTTAATTAGGATTTTTCAGGCTGAGAGAACTTAGTTTAGCCATAACATTTTCATGCTAAGTCCAAATGAAGTGATTCTTGTTTCTAAAATTGTCTAAAATCAACCTCTAGCTGCTGTATAAATTTCATGGGATTTGGATGTTCTTTGCTGTTGAGTTCCTTTTGGTGTTCTTCGTTCTTATCGGTTTTATCGCCTTTTCAAGTTAGGTTCAAGAATTTATTGAACTGAGCACTCCTCTCTGCAGCAAGACCAATCCCAGCAAGGCAAGCAGTTTGATCATGTTAATCTCAGTATTTTAAGTATTTATGTTGATTACAAATTCTATGTATGCATTGCTACTTTGTGTTAATAGTTGACCTAGTAGATGCATTTCCTTAGGCAAATGATTATTCTCTACTACCATTGAGCCTATGTTATTGCTGTGATTTAGAGTTCGTGGATGAGCTCTTGTCACTTAGTAGTTTGCGAATTAATTGCTTAGCCATGCTTAGCTTCCGGTAGAAATGGGTGGTTATCGACTTGTCGATAGCCTTGATCACATAAAACTTATTATGATTTATGATTTCAGCTTTGTGCCATGTCTACTTATGAAAACCAAAACTGAAAACCAAAAATGATTCAGACTTGGGCACAATGGTATGATTGGTGTGATTATGGGTGTGACTGGAATGGTGCCCGGGTCAACAAGGCCGAACATCTTGTTACACTAAACCAAGCATTTTCGCGTGCTAACCACACTAGAGGGTATGGGACCTCTCTTGACTTAGTAATTTGGCGTGTATTGGCTTTGGGTCGCAGGAGGTCGCAGGAGGGATGGTGTTGGGGGCATTGTAGTGTCCGAAAGGCTTCACCCGTGATGGGATTTGTCGTCTTTCGGCTTGCAATGTAAGCGTATGGGTTTCTATCTATACGAGCGGCTCGTAGTCAATGCACAAGATTGGAAATGTCTCGTAGGACTTAGCCGTGTAGCATACCTTCGGTAGTGTGCTTTGTGGCTTAAAGGCGGTCTCAAGTGTGGGTACATTGGTACACCCTGCAGGTTAAAACTATTCGAATAGCCTCGTCCTAGGTTATGGACACGCTTGGCAAGGTCTTTCAAGAGTTAGACTACAACCTTTTAATTAAACCTTGATGGGTGATACGAATCGGGGATTCGTGCTATGTTGTGGTGGCTATTGGGATAGTCACTTCCAGGTGGTTACTTGTATGTATCTTTACTTGCTGTTATTTTGACAACAAAACAGATTTTGCAAACTTGCTTTTAAATGTATTACATTATTGCAAATAAAGTTGGCTTTGTGCAAAATGAGACATACAACCTCCACCTAAATAAGCTTGCATGTAGTTTATGAATAGGTCTGCTATTCCACACGTCAGTCTTGCGAGTACCGTGTATACTCAGTTGTCTTGCTTAAATGTATTTGTTGCAGAGGAAGAAGGTGAGCTTGAGGGGCCTCACTTTTGTGAGCTGTGTTGTGGTAGCTTGCGGGGCGACTTGCTTGGCGGCCCGATCGGTTGCCTTGTGGGTTGTGTGGCTAACCGGTCGACTTTTGTTCTAGCCATCTTATGACACTTTTTGCTTCCGCTGTCATTCTTGTATATTGTTCTTTTTGGCCGGTCGGCTCTTTTGTAATAACTTTACCTTTTGGTATGTCGTTGTTGATCTTAGTGATAATTGTTGTATGGAAATGATGTGTAATTTTGTGATGATGTGCATATGCTGCAATTCTGGGAAGCTTATGTCCATCGAGGCTTAGAATGTTCAATTAGTAATGCTAGAACCATCTGGAGGTTAAGTGTTACTAGTTAAATATTCCGGGTCCTCACATTAATCCATAAGTAGAGCCTGAACTCTGCACAAGAGATGCAACAAAAGAGAGAGAAAGTAGATTCTCATATAGATAAATATATGAAGAATGTAAAGTTCCAATTTAAAGACAATTGAATGACTTTAACTTGTAATGAATATTTTTCAATGAATGAAAAATTTTGTCTGGAAATTCACTAAGTTCTCTTAATGTTTTTAGTATATTAATAGCCCCCAATGGTGATGTGTTTCACTAGTGATATGGTAAACATATCATAAGGAGTTAGTACTTGTGACACTTTTATATGCTGATGACTAGTGTAACTTTCACATTATACACAATACCAACTAGCAGCAATCTCAGATAAAGTCGATCTATTGAGTTTTTGAGCAGTGAGAACTGGCTTATGGAAAAAGTCTTTACTAGAAGTTATCTGAAGACCAAACCAACAACCTTGTATATGTTAATATACTGGTCAGTAGTCATGGAAACTAGCAAAAGTCACATAATAGAAAGCAAAATAGAACCACAACATATAAATTGGAAGACAAAGATATCAATGAATGAATGCAAACCATAAACTTTATTAATGAGATAGAATATGTTACACATAATACTTGCGAAGATGTTCTATATTCCAAGTGTTCGATAGAATCCTATTATCCTCCATAGCAGGTCAAACAGAACCAGGTCGGATGACAGAGACTACAGTAAAAGGACCTTCCCATTTGAGAGAAAATTGTTCGAATTAGGATGTTTCTGGATTCGTCTTAGAACTAAGTCACCCACATGATTAACCCTTCTTTTGTAGTAGCTAGCAACCCTTTTGTAGTAGCTACACAACCCTTTTAGATAGGCTACTAACATGATTAGTGCTCGATCGCATTTTTCTTCAAGAAGGTTGATGTCACCTTCAAACTGGTCCCCTTGATTGACAATATCATGAAGATTAATACGTGTTGTCGGTGTTTTAGAACCGATCTTACGTAAAGATTGTTTGATTCGGGGGGTCTCCATAATTGATCACGCGGACAAAAGAGACACGGAATTTTTATACAGGTTCAGGCCTTCTCCAGCGAGAATAACAACCCTACTCCTGTGTGCATTGTATTGGGTATCCTGGTTACAATCAGTGGAAAAGGCTTACGCTAATGTTGCTACTGATTGCCTCTCAAAAATCCCTCTCCAAATACCTCTAAAATATGCCTATTTATAGTATGCTGTGAAGGCGGTTGTCGTTCCAAGTCAGGAGGCGCTCATTATTCCATAATAATGAGAGTAATTACCGGAGTAGTATGCTCCCCATGTTGCCTAACGATTATCAATCAGAGATAATAGTGAGTTATCTGTAGTTATTCCAGGTATAACTACGTATCTTGACTGCTCAGATCTCACAATTAATAGGGCCTACTGGCGAGTGGACCTGGTTATCTGTGGAGAAGTCGTGGCAAGACTGGTCGTAGTAGGACTTACGACCAGGGGTAGTCGTAGAAAAGCTTACGGTCGATCTTACGATCAGGTAATCGTAGAAAACTACGATTACACGAGTCGTGAAATATTTACGATCGAATACCCCAAAAGTATCGGAATTAACCGAGAGAATAAATAATCGGAGAGAGTTATCGTAGTCGGGCCAAGGGGCGCCACCTCCCCAAAACCCTAGTCGCCCTCCCTTCCCCTCCTCCCACTTGTGGCCGCGCCCCATCCCTCCTCCTTCCTCCCCTTTGTCGCCACTTCCTCCTCCCACGAAATACTTATGGAGGAAGAGGAGGACCGACTATGGGGTGATCGGGAGTTCATGGTGGACGCCACCGCAGCGTGCCTTCCTCGTTTGCAAGAAGGACTTACGTTGTTTTATTTTCCACCGATTGACATCTCCCTAGAAAGTCGTAGATACAACTTTACAAGAATGAGGTATACTTAGCAATAATGAATTTAATGGTGTGACTGTGTTTCGGAAGAAGATGAACAGACGTCATATTTACCCATAATACATAATTAAAGTTGAATGATCTAACGAAGATTATTATAGAAAATGAGGATTATTAGAACCTCGTCATCAAGCCCCCTAGCTTTATGTGAAAATAACATACTTGGGCAAGGAGTCGTAACTACGACCACTAGGTAGCTGTAGAAAAAATGTTGAAGGAAATACTCTTCAACATGTGTTTCATTCGACCAGAAATATACTTGGTCGATGCAGTTTGTTGGAAATCTCACGATTACAAAGTAGTCGTAGAAAATCTTACGACTTCGAAGTAATCGTGGTACTTATGATCAGAAGTAAAGCCTTTCCTTGTGGCATTTCTTTTGACCAGAAGTAGACTTGGCCAAGAAGGTAATTTCGCTTGAGGTGTGAAAAGAGTCTCGGTTATTTCGAACAGCTAGATTAAAACGATCTGTTCGTTAGAGCAATTCCCCAAGCGGTGGAAACCGTTGAGTTTCCACAGCATTTTGTTTCAAGCGTGCGGTTATAAAACGAACCGCGGGGGTGACTTTAGGGTTCTTGCCTTTTCCCCAATTCACCCTGACTGTTTATCGCATTCTCGCCTCCTCCGTCGCCAGCGACACTGTGTGCTTTCTTGAAGCTTTCCCGAATCCAACTCTCCCCTTCGTGAGAAAAGATGGCTAGGATCGTCTCTGAGTGGGCTGAATCAGAAATGGATACAGCGAAGATGAACGCCTTGGTTGTTGCCGAGAAGATCCCCGAGACGGTTCTCGTGAAGTGGATTTCGGCACATGGACAACACTGCCCGTCGGGGGAGGACGGTCAAATCCCTGTCTTCCAAGCGTATTGTGAGTGTGGCCTTCGATTGCCTGCTCATCCCTTCCTCACACTCGTGCTCGAGCACTTTGGGGTGGAATTAGTAAACCTTGGACCTAATTCCATCACAATGCTAAGTGTTTTCGTGTACTTGTGTGAGGCATACCTGGGGATTCCGGCGGACCTCGAGTCTTCCAGTACTACTACGGGATGGCTTGATAAATCGGAATTGTCGAAAGTTGCGGTCTAAAGCTCCACGACGGTAGGTCGAGGGAGTATATTCAGATATTCACCTGGTCCTCATGGCCAGGGTGGAAGAAGAAATGGTTCTACTGGGAAGTCACCGAGGAAGATAGCCTCTCGTTCATCGGGAATGCCGTCGAGAGGATTTCTTCTTGGGATTCAACTCCCAAGAATCTTGACCGGATCGCCCCCTACATTCAAGCTATCAAAGACTTGAAGGCGGGGTTATCGGATGGCACGTGGTGAAGGACTTCATCACGCGCGCATTAGCCCCCAAGAAACGAGTTCCTCCTATGTGGAAGTACTCGGGGAAAGAAGACCCGACCAGAGACTACAAGGATGGCAAGTGGAATGCTCACTTTTCGACTCTGGCCTTGATTAATCCTGATCTGGTCTATTGATTGTGCTACTTGTCCGTACAGATCTTCCACAGGCAGAGATTGACGCCCGCGTCAGGCTCATTTGTGAGAAGAGTCCGTCCGGTGTAGCAGCTCCCCAAATTCTTGCGGTTTTGACCGCAGAGAAAAAGGTGGAGCGCCTAAAGGTAATCGAGAACCGACTTTGTCTTTAGGCCCTTTTTAGTCGTAAAAAGGTTTACGTCTAAAGGATTTGTCGTAGAAAAACTTACGACTGTGGGCTGGTCGTAGAAGAACTTACGACCAGTTAGTGATCGTAAAAAAAACTTACGACCACTTTCTTTTTCTGATCTTCAACAGAAAGTAGGCATGGAAGACCGCCAAGACGACAGGGAAGTCGAATTGGTGGTCATTGGGGCGACAGCGCAAGCGGAGCCAGCAAAAGCTCCTCCAACCAAATGGCATCGATTTGTAAAGGTCAGCGACAAAGGTGGCGTGGGTTCGGCTCCTCCTGCTCCCTTTGCTAAATTCGCTGCAGATATAGAGACTACGGCGAGGGAAAAAGCAGAGGAAGCTGCCTTTGCCCTTAAGCATAAAGCCCCTAAGGCCAAGGTACCCTTCTAGTACGACAACAAGACTTTCACAGTTTCTGCTTCTCGTGGCTTTATAAAGCAGCTAGAAAAGGAGAACTAGAAGAGCTTCATGTCTTTTGTGAAGAAAACTGCTGCTTCAGCAGAACCCGAGGTCGAGGGGAGCAGTGCCCTTGAAGTAGTCGAGAGGGACCTCGGCCACTCGGGAAGTCGGGAAGAGGCGACTCCCGTCCCCCTGATCGAATCTCGACCAACAATAGTCGAGAAGAAGTTGAAGAAACCTTCCATTAGGAAGGTTGCTCCCAAGTTCTGAGTTAGGTCCAGCGCGCAGAGGTATGTGAAAAACAGAAGCGTAAGAACAACATTTACCCTTTATTTTTCACGAGTTAACTTGCTCTTTGTTTCGTGATCTAAGCCCAACTCCTTCATCCCCCATGGACGCTTCTATTGAGAAGCCCGCCGTTACTTCTTCAGCCACTGAAGGTGCGACAGCGGCGGTAGCTGACGTTCCAGCTACCATTCCCATGGTGGAAAAAGTCGTCGCTGCCGAAGTCATTACGACTACTGAAGCAGTCATAGGGATGGAAGTGGAGACGAGGGAGGCCGTGAGGGAGACACTAGGAGTATGCGGTGGTGAGAGCTCCGACCACCGTGCCGGTAAGGAGGTTGTTGAGGGCATTCCTTCCGGTCCTCCAGGCGGTGCTACCATCACAGAGTCAGAAGAAGAAGAGTATTTTAACTTCTGCTCTGATTTCTTTGGCCTTGCTTCATCGTAGGATCTTCCGCCTTCAGATCTCATGACCGAGTCCCTCACCCCAGCAGCATTCCCAATTGTGGGGATGTCTTCGATGACGAACATCTCGAAGGGGTTTGGTGGAAATGAGTCGAGGAGATGGATGGACTGAAAGATCCGTCAAGAATAGTCTCCATGTTTGCTTGGTCAAGCATGAATGTAAGTATCCATTGATACCCACAAGTATAGTTTTATCCTTGCTTCTTATTGCCTTTCTTTCCTGCAGAAAGCTGTGGAACAAGTGCTACGGTTTGCGAGTACAACCGGCAACTTGTCATGTTACGGCAAGAAAAAGCAGTACTCTGTGAGCAAGCAGAGAGGTGGTAAGTAACCGTCACTCGTAATCGTTTTATGACTCGACTACTTGTTCAGTACTCGAGGGGGGTTGTCGTAGAAAATCTTACGACTTGGTACTAGTCGTAGAAAAACTTATGACCATAAGTAATCGTAGAAAAACTTACGATTATGTGTTAGTCGCAGAAATACTTACGACTGCTTGTCTCCGTATTCATGTCTACCCTTAACTTTTTTAGGTTTAAGAGTGACGAAAAGACCTTAGCTGATTCGCTCGACTTCGAAAAAGCCGAGATGAAGAAGTTAAAGAACGAGCTCATCAACCTTCTGAAGAAGCTTTAGGAGGCAAACTTTGCAACTCAAGAGTTGTAGGAAAAAATAAACAGTACGTGAAGTTACGACTGCTTATAATCTTGATCTTGACCTTCCTAACTTCTCATTCTTTTACAAAAAAAGAAGTCAAAACAAGGCCCTTCAAGCTGAGGTGGGGACTCTTCGAATCGAGGTTCAAGAAAAAACCTCGGTCGTTCGTGAGATCGCCCGCATCGCGAAAGATAAAGATCAAGAAATTGAGAAATTAGATTCTCAATTAATGGGTAAGTAAAACTTTACCTACTATTAGAATATTTTTCCTTCTCGTAGAATCATTTTATCTAACTAACTTTACTCTTTTCAGAGCAATTGGTCGAAATAAAACAACTCCACGAGGCTTCGACTTGCACCCAGGAGGAGATGAAGTCGATGAAGATCAATCTTCAAGACAACATTTCACTTTTGAACAATGTACTCGATGGGCTACATGCTGAAAAAGGTCACACCTCATGATGACACGATAGCCGCTCATACGAGTGCCATTGGGGAGCAAGTCGGTACCTTGCAAGAGTTGGTAACTACTCTAAAGACCAACCAGAATGACTCGATAAAAGAAGCGGTCAAAGGAGCTGTAAGCTTTGTTTTAGCAAAGCTTAAAGCCCGTGACCCCAACCTTAATCCTCATTCAATTGAAGCCGACTTCGATTGCACTGAAGCCGAAGCAGAACGACTAATCGAAGATATGCAGTCGTTCGCGAGAAAGTCGTAGAGGAGATGCAAATAGAATCTCCTTCATCAGAGTATTCTGTAATAGGAACCTGTAAAGACAAGCCTTTTGGTAATGTATTAATATATGATCTTTTTCTTTTCCTGCAAATCATCTTGTAGAGTGGTTAGTAACTCATAAGATATTGAAAGAAAAATGATTAGACCAGATATCTATAATTCCTCCTTCCTTCTCCCTTTTTCCTGCAAATCATCTTGTAGAGTAGTTAGTAACTCGTAAGATAACGAATTGGAAAAAGAAACCAAGACTAAAAAATGAAATCATGTTTATAACTTTATCCTAGCCCCCGACTATTTGCTTACTTTATGTGAGGACCCCGGTTTATTCGGCTTGTACTGTTTAACCATCCACTTGGTCCTAACAGTACAAATCAAATAAACCAAGCCTCGAGATATGTATACTTCCCAGAAATGCAGTATACACACCTCGCTAAAAAATCATGCATCAAGTCCATTCATTCACATAGAACCGAAGCACAACAATAACTTAAAGACATACATAATATAAAGAGAGTTAGTACAAAAGAGATGCCGCCCGGCCAAAAGACATACAAATAGATAAATACACAGCGGAAGCAAAATGGCCATAAGATGGCGATAAACAGAAGCCAATCGGTGTGCCTCTCACCCACAAGGCAACCAACCGACCGCCAAGCTAATCGTCCCAAACAATACAAGAACACACTCACAAAAGTGAGGCACTTGGGGCTCACCTTCTTCCTCTCGCAACAATTAATATTAAGCAAGCGTATGAGTACAAAATTGTTTTTGTACTGCAAGACCGACGTGTGAGATAACGTAACTATAATTAACTACATGCAAGCTTTATTTAAGTGGATGAGGCTCGACTTATTTTCAAAGATAAAGTAAGTTTTCATTTGCAATAGGGTAATAGATTCAAAGCAAGTTTGCAATTAACTTTTATTGTTCAAATAAAAGAGAGACAATTATAACAATAGATAGATGATAACACCAACCTAGAAGTGACTAACCCATAGTCACCACAACAATAGCATGAAGTACCCTTCATACCACCCATGTCAAGTTTAAGTTTTTAAAAGGTTGTAGTCTAGTTCTTGTGGGAAATAACCAAGCGTGTCCATAACCTAGGACGAGGCTATTCGAATAGTTTTAACCCCGCAGGTGTACCAATGTACCCACACGATAGACCGCTCTTCCACCATCCACGGTTAGCATACTTCCTTTGGTATGCGTGCACGGCTAAGTCTAACAAGACGCTTTCCAATGGACGATGCTAATTAAGAGCCGCAACCCACGGAGAAGGACACATTAGATGCCCTAACCGGTCCGCTAATGCTCCTCCAAACACCACGACACACACACACGCTTCAACACACCCACCGACCAGCTCATAATTAACACCTCCCAAAGTACTTAGTCAAGAGAGGTTCCATATCCTCGCGTGGTTAGCACGCAACAATTGCTTGGATCAATGGCACAAGTAACTCGGTCCTTAGGGACTTAGGCACCATTCAATCACACCCAACAGATCACACCAACATACCATTGTGCCCAAGCCAAGATATAATTTTTGTTTTCAGTTTTTGATTTGCAAATTGGTAAAACACAAGGGTTGGACATAATGGAATAATAATAGCATTTGTGTGATCAAGATCACCGACTAAGTCGATGATCGCCCAATACTACCGATATCTAGGCATGGCTAAGCAATATTTATTTGAAATCTACTAAGTGACAAGAGCTCATCCAACGAACTCTAGTCACAGCAAATAACCTAGGCTCAGGTAGTAGAGGATAAACATTTACCTACAGATTATGCAACTAGAGGATTAACTAATCAATTTAACAACAAAATAGCAATGCATACATAGAAGTTAAACAAAATATTAGACTTTAAAAGTAATGGGATCAAATGGGAAATGATCAAACTGCTTGCCTGGCGGCTGCTGTTGCTCAATAGGCTACTAAGGGTCGTTCTCGGGGTTACCGCAAATGTTGAAGCCTAAGCGAAAAGCAAAAAGAAGCGAGAACAACCAATAAGACGAGCAACTCTTAAACAAAAGAGCAAGAAAAAATTATCCAAATGCGACGAAATTTACACACAAGGTAGTCTAAGGTCCTATCTAACCTTAGGAACAAGAACTAACTAAAAAGGATTAGTGAAGAAAAAGATATGATCTAAATACTCATTTTTGGCCAAAATGCTACACTTAATTAGTACTGTTCATAAAATATTTTCTAGAGTGATTTTGAAGCTGAAACTTTTATGGTAGTTAGCTACTGGTATTATAAGGTTACATGTAAATTTTTGGGTCCTTTGGAGTTATATTGAAAGAGTTATGATTTTTCCAGTTATGAAAATGAACAAAATTAAATTACATGTGAAATCTTGTTAAAAACAGTAACATGCCTAAAACCAATTTTATCATTTAGTACTTTATTAGAGGAAGCTAAAAAAATTGGTTTCACTAAAAATTGATTTTCAGAGAATTAGTTATGCAATTTACAAGTTAATTGCCAATTTTAGAATAACAAGTAGAACCTATTTCTAAACCAATTTTAAAATCTGTTTTCTGGAGCCGAACTAAACTCCTATTCATTTTTAGATTAAAATACAGTTCAAACTAAAGCTAACAAAATTTGAATCAACCGATTTGGGTTTAAAATGAATTAGTTATGCATTTTTGAAGTTTAATACCTTTTTCAGTTTGCAAATAAAGCTCTCGGGAAAACCACAAATATCATCACGACGTGGACGAACCTCGGGCCATTGATCTTGCATCACACGCCCGAGCGCTCGACAGCGCTTCACGCCACGCCGCGAGGTCGACGACGCGGGACCGCTGATCTTGGATCCAACGGTCCAAAGTTGAACCACGCCGCGCTGCTTGAATTCACGCGCGAGAAAGAGGTTGTGAGGACTTCATTTATTTGGTTTGTAATGCTTAACCAACCACCGGTCCTAGCATCACAAATCAAATAAATCGATCTCGAGATATGTATACTTCCTGCAAGGTGATACACACTCACAACAAAAGTATGCATCAACTCCATTCCAAACATAGAGTCCAAACATCACACTACAAACGGAAGATAAACAAATAGTAACAATATTACGATATAGGCCGACAGTGCCACAAGATACACAAATAGACAACAACGACAATGAAGCAAAAGTGCCATAAGATGGCTATAAACAAAGCCAATCGTGTGCCTCCAACCCACAAGGCATCCGACCGACCGCCAAGACTAGTCGTCACCCACTTGCGACAAAGACAAACCACGTGGTGAGGCCCCGAGGCTCACCTTCTTCCTCTCGCAACAAAAACATTAAGCAAAGCACCGAGTACAAAGATTGTCTTTGTACCCGCAAGACCGACGTGTGAACCAGCGCACTGCTCATATGCTACATGCAGCTTGTTTGGTGGAGGTCATATGGTTCATTTGCATAAAGCCAATTTTCATTTGCAATAATGTAATACGCTTTAAAGGCAAGTTTGCAATTCATTTTTAATGTTGAAATACAAGAAGGATAATAATAGCAAAAGAGTAAGTAAAAACATCCTAGAAGTGACTATCCCAATAGTCACCATTAACAATAGCACGAATCCCCATTCGCACTCACCCATCAAGTTTTAATTTAAATGTTGTAGTCTAACTCTTGGAAGACCTTGCAAGCGTGTCCATAACCTAGACGAGGCTATTCGAATAGTTTGAACCTCGCAGGGTGTACCAATGTACCCACACTTCGCACCGCCTTTAAGCCAAAACACACTCCAAGGTATGCCAACACAACTAAGTCCTACGAGATCTGCTTCCAATATTGTGTATTAACTACGAGCCGCTCAGTATGGATAGAAACCCATACGCTACATGGTAAAGCCGAAAGACAACTACCCACTCGTGATAAAGCTTTTCGACAACTACCATGCTCCCACCTCCATCCTCCCGCGACCTCCCGCGACCCGGAGCCAATACACGCCAAAGTACTAGGTCAAGAGAGGTCCCATATACTCTAGTGTGGTTAGCACGCAAAATGCTTGGTCTGTAACAAGATGTTCGGTCCTTGTTGACTCGGGCACCATTCCAAATACACCCAACAGATCACACCAATCATACCACAGCCCAAGTCTAAATCATTTTTGGTTTTCGCTTTAGTTTTGCAATTAAACATAGCAAAAATGTGAAACAATAAGTTATAGTAAATTTTAGGTGATCAAGGTTACCGACTAAAGTCGATAACCGCCCGCTTCTACCGATAGCTAAGCATATCTAAGCAATTTGACCTCGATCTACTAAGTGACAAGAGACCATCCAAATGCCTCTAATCACAAAGAAATAATCTAGGCTCGTAGTAGAGATCAATATTTTGTCTACAGGATATGCAAATACGGATTTAACTAATCAATTTAACACAAATTAAGCAATGCATACATACAAATTGAAACAAAATATTAGACTTTAAAATACCGATAGGAATGATCAAACTGCTTGCCTCGGTGCCGTTGCTCAATAAAAGTGAGGATCGCCCTCGTGGTTGCCGCAAATATCGAATCCTAACGATCGAACATAACAGCAAATAAGAACAATAACACCGCAAAACTCAAACATACAACAACATCAAAACAAGCCAAAACTCACACAGCAGCTAAGCATGAAATAACAAAATTTGAAACAGAGAACAATTCATTTTAAGTTATTAATAATTTTCTATGAATTTTCTAAGCTAAAAACACAACAAGCACTAGTTAATTACTTAACAGATTTTCATGAATGTAAACAGTGTGCAAAACCTATTCTAATAGTTAGTATACTGAAAATGAAATTTTGCTGAATTGGGTTCATTGAATTTGGACAATTATTGGAAGAGATATGCATTTTCTAATTTAGAAGATACCTAAGGCATCATTTTATTAATTAACAGATTCTTGCTACAGACATGGATGAAACTAATTTTTGTAAATAATACATTTAAAAGAAAATTAACAGACTGGTTTCATGCAATTTGGATAAAATTGAATTAGCTATGCATTTTACAAGTTTAAATGAATTATCGAGCAACAAAACATATTACGTAAATACTAAAGCATTAAATCCTTTTCTACCGCCAACAAGAAGCTCCCACCATCGACAATGGCCCGCACGCATCACGACCAGACAAAGACACTCCGCCAGTGACGTCAAGGCGATTCAAAGAATACGCTTCGCTCACTAAGGTGCAAACCTAAAACACTCTCACGCAGAAATACACCTCCCATCGAGAAAACGACATGGAAACTACACACACCCTAACCGACATTCCGCCCACATAACAGAGACTCGTAGAATTAAAACGACAGACTTGAATCCTAAAACAGGTTTAACACCGAGAGGCCCACAAGTCGCTGACCTAATAGAACTAGGTTTAGCGATAACTAAGCTTTCGGCTGCTCGTCGCACGCGACGGACGGTGCATGCAGCCGCCGCAGTGTTCTAGCAACCCAAAGAGTTTCAAGACGAGTGAGTGGTACCTTAAGGTTCGCAAAGACCTCACGAACCAGTGACGGTGACGCGAGCCCAATGGTCGCCGGAGATGGGCTCACGACGGCCGGAGCGGAGAAGAAACCACGGCTCGCAGAAGGCGCCACGCACTTCGAGCGCCTACGAGAAGGTGCGCCACGGATCGCGGAGACACCAGGAATGATAAGCCCACGAGCTCGATGATGGAGGAGGACGGTGGCGCCGAATTGACACGGCGGCGCTACCGAGCTTGAAGGAGAAGGCGCCGCAAAGCCTCGTGAAGCGCCAAAGAGTGAAACAAGGTCACCGTTAGACTCAGAGGTCGATTGCGATCCTAAAGGACCAAAAGTTGAAACTAGAAACTCACCGTAACGCAGATGAGCTTGCGGGCCGAGATCACCGAGGCGAAGACGACGAACACACCCCGGCGATACAATCGACACACGAGGGCTCCTGGATGGGAAAATGGAGGCGCGCCGAGCGTGGATCACAGCGGTGGTCGCGGCTCGAGGGCGGCGCTAACACGGCGGCGTTGTTCCGGTTCTTCTCCGCACGAAAGGAAATTTGGGCGGAGAAAACACGAATGGACGCGAAGGGTAGTGGATGGGCTCGGAGGGTAGATGAGATCCCGCGATACTTCATGGGTCGACACGAGGACAAAAAGGTGGCGCGACGAGGACGTGGCAAACATGCACGCACGCCGCGAGCCCGTGAGGTGCGGAGAAGACGAGGTTGATGCCGGCAGTGGGACCCACATGTCGGGACGAGGAGCAAGCTGTGCGAGTCGGAGGTTTGATTTGATCAGATCGCACCGACCGCTGGATCTAAAACGGACGCCGAGATTGATGTATGCATTCGACAGTCGGTTGCGACGCAACGTGGATCGCTCGATTTGCATCGGACGGCCACGATCGATTGCTCGCGCAGCGTGCAGCTAGTTGACGCGACCGAAGTCAAGTGGCGCGGTCGGACTCGAGTCCGAGTTGGTCCGAGCCGAGGAACAAGAATTCCATATTTGATTTAAAAGACAGAGAAGGTCTTGGGAATTTTTAGAGGTAGCTCCAGAGCTCCAAAAATTTCTGAAATTTTTATGGTAGCTACTAGGACAGAGGACAACCCTGTATAATTTTTCCAGAACTTTTATGCACTGCATTGTTCTAGAGAAAATTCACAAGCTGCTGCACGAGGTTTGACCAGATTTCTAAACTGGTTTGACTTGGGCATTTGAAATAGCAAACAAAATCTAAAAATTGTGAAACAATTCAGGAGGTAGATAGGATGATCAAGATGATAGGAAAATAATTTCAGAGGATGATCACAAGTTTGAAGGCTAAGGATTTGCTGACAACAATCTCCATTAACAAGAATTTAATTCTAGAAAAGGAAATTGCTAGGAAAATGTAGAAATTTTCAAATGATTTGAAGAGACAACAAAAGTTTTTTTTTTTTTATTTTATCTCTCAAAATTTCACATTTGAAATACAAACCCTAAGTTAGGGTCATATAAATCTCCCTTACAGAATCTCGCCGAGATTCTCGATCACCGGAGAAGAAGGATGGGTAATCTGCCGAGACGATCTTCGCTCCCAAGTGGCTTCATCCTGAGTGGTTCGACCATCGAACTTTGAGGAACTTAATCACACGGTTCCTCGCTCGCTCAGCTTCTTCGAGGATACGAACGGACGCCACGATAAGACAGATCTTCCCGCACATCGATATTTTCCAATGGTGTTTCCTCAACCGAACACGAAGGCATTTCTTCAATTGTGACACATGGAAAACATCGTGGCACTCCTTCAAGTGTAGCCGCAACTCCAACTTGTATGCAACAGCTCCCACTTTCTTGATGATGCGATATGGCCCGACATATCGAGGAGCTAGCTTGCCCTTGACACCAAACGACGGTGTCCTTCAAAGGCGAGACCTTGAGATACACAAAGTCATTGGGTGAAACTCACCACGACGACGCCGACCGCATAGCTCTTCTCGCTCGATCGAGCTACGTGCAAGTGCTCACGAATCAATCGCACTTGACTTTCAGCCTCATTGATGGAATTGACCAAAGAACCGCTTTTCACCGCCACCGGTTCAACGGTGTTCGCAATACCACCGCATAAAGCCTCAAATGGTGCTATACCGAGACTAGCTCGAAGTCGTTGTTGTAAGAGAACTCAGCAAGTGGTAGGCACTTCTCCCAATTCTTCCCATAGGAAAGAACACAAGCACGAGCATATCTTCAAGCACCGATTGACGCGCCCGCCTCAACCATCGGCCCGAGGATGATAGGCCGTGGCCAAAGTAAGACGAGTTCCCATGGCCTCCGCAGACTATGCCAAAACCGAGAGGTAAACAACGCCCCACTGGCCGACACAATCGCCTTGGGTACACCATGCAAACTCACAATCCTTGATACATAGAGCTCGCCAGAGGTTCCACACGGAGTCGACTTTGACCGAAAGGAAATGCGCCACTTTAGTTAGCTCACAATGACAACCCAAATGGCGCCGCTTCCCTTGGATGAACGGGCAAACCGCTGATGAAATCCATGCCTACGTAATCCCACTTCCACTCGTATAGGCAAGGGTCAAGAAGACCTACCGACGCCGATGCTCGCCTTGACGCGACAACATACGCCACATCCGCAACGAACCCGCAATCGCGCTTCATGCGAGTCCACCGTAATCTCGACGCAGATCTTGATACATTTTGGTGGCCCCGGATGGATGGACAAAGGCGAATCATGGGCCTCCCAAGAATCAAATCCCGCACTCGGGACCTTGGGACCACAAGACGCCCCAAACCACACAACACCGTGCTCATCTTCTCGAAAGCATTTAGCTGAACCATCCTCGATGTTCGCTTGATTTTGCCCATACCAACATCCGATTGTCGTGGCCGACTTGATTTGATCCACCAAGGTTGGTTGCACAATCGTGGCGCAGGGAACCGTGCTCAACCAAACCCAAGTTGAGACGCTGAAATTCCGCAAGAAGTGCAGTTGTCGCTCTTGGATCATCGTAGTATTGCAATACACCTTTCGCTAAGTGCATCAAGAACTACATTGGCCTTGCCAGATGATACCAATACCCATATCATAATCTTTGATCAATTCTAGCCATCTCCTCGCTCGAGGTTCAGATCCGCCGAGTGAATAAGTATTTCAAACTCTTGTGATCGGAATACACCTCACAACGGCTTCGATCAAATAATGCCGCCAAATCTTGAGTGCATGAACCATCGCAGCAAGCTCTAAATCATGGGTGGATAGTTGAGCTCATGAGGCCTCAATGCCTAGATGCATAGGCAACCGCTTTGCCTTCTTGCATAAGAACACACCCGAGTCCCCGACGAGAGGCATCGCAATAATATCGGTTCTTGTGGATATCGTGAAGAGTAAGGACTGGAGCTCAAGTCAATCGCCGCTTGAGCTCCCAAAGCTCTCATCACAAGCAGAGGACCACACAAACTTCTTGTCCTTCTTGAGCAATTCACCATTGGCTTTGCGATCTTGGAGAAGTTCTCGATAAAGCGCAGTAGTAGCCCGCTAGACCAAGAAAACTCCGCACATCGTTGGATCGACTTGGCCGGCCCCAAGATAGAACATCGCGACTTTGCTTGATCTACAAATATTCCTCCAAACTGAAAGAACATGGCCCAAAATGCCACTTCCTTCAACCGAACTCACATTTGTCGAACTTTGCATACAAATGATGCTCCCGCAACTTGCCCAAAATAATCTTCAGATGCTCAAGATGCTCGTCACCTTGGAATAGATAAGAATATCATCAATAAAGACCACCACAAATTTGTCCAAATACTCCATGAATACTGAATTCATAAGGTTCATGAACAAAGCCGGAGCATTGGTTAGACCGAAAGACATGACGGTGTACTCGTGATAGGCCATAACGAGTAGTGAAAGCCGCCTTCGAATATCCTCACCCGATCCGACTTGATGATAGCCCGATCTCGCATCAATCTTGAGAACACCGGGCTCCGCATAACCGGTCAAAAAGATCATCAATGCGGGCAGAGGATATTTGTTCTTCACCGCCACTTCATTGAGAGGACGGTAATCAACACACATGCGCAAAGTCTTGTCCTTCTTCTTCACAAAGATCACCGACAACCCCAAGGAGATGAACTCGACGGATGAAACCCTTTGCTTGGAGCTCACCAAGCCGCTTCTTCAATTCTTCTAGCTCATTGGGAGGCATTCGACACGGCGCTTCAAATCGGAGCTGCACCGGCAGCAACTCGATGACAAACTCTGATCTCGAACCGAGGCATCCTGTAAATCTTCGAAAGACATCCCCAAAGTCGATACTATGGGAACATCCCGACCGCAAGGTCGCTTCGCTTCTATTGCACATAGATGCGCCCCGGCCGCGCGAAAACCGACCGCCGCCTCGGCGGGTCGTAAGATAGACAGCCTTCCCGCACAATCAATCGCCCCAAGCGCCGGGACAACCAATCCATGCCAAGAATCACATCCGCACTTGCTGAACAGAGCGTAATAAGATTTGCTAAAAATCCCACTCCTTGACTATGATAGGAACATCCCAAGATTGTAAATCGCTCATTTCCGACCCGAGAGCGGATGAGCAAAGGAACTTCTAAAGGAACACAATGAAGACCACTAGCAGCAGCAAATGATCTTGAAATAAAGAATGCGATGCTCCGTAATCAAATAATACCGCAGCAGGACGAGAATTAACAAGAAGTGTACCCATCACAACATCCGCGCCCCGAGCCTCCTCACCGAAAGGTGGTTCACTCGGCACGCCGCACTCGCTTCGATCATCTTCCGTCGTGGGGTGACCACTCCTCGCCCGCGCCCTCCATTAGGACGAGGGGCCGCTGCAACACTCGAGGCGTGCATTCGCATAATGGCCCTTGTTGTGGCAAATAAAACAAGTGACCTCGCCGGATTGCGAGGCCGCTCACGCCGGATCGCAGCGCACGTGGGTCAAACACGGCCTGTGGTGGGCGAGGAGCTGTGCAGATGGCCTCGGCGCCGGTGGAGCAAAAGAA
This sequence comes from Ampelocalamus luodianensis, assembly GCA_036346255.1. NCBI lineage: Eukaryota > Viridiplantae > Streptophyta > Magnoliopsida > Poales > Poaceae > Ampelocalamus > Ampelocalamus luodianensis. The sequence goes on from CM070619.1 coordinate 33,318,960, forward strand.
CGAGCCACGTGTGCCGCCCACCCGAGGACGAACGAGGCCGGTGTGAGTAGACTGATGCGCCCCATTTGCGCTATGGACTTCGCCGCCTTTCGCTTTATGCTCAAAGAACAATGGCCTTATCTACCAAGGCCTGAAAGTCCGAGAAGTCCACAATAGATAGCTTGTCCCGCAGCCTCTCACAAGCCATCCATAAACTTCTCTCCGCTAGCCTCATCGAGGCCACCTCTCCCGAGCATAACGAGCCGATGATTGAACTCGCATGTACTCCGTCACACGCATTTGCGCCTTGCTTGAGCACGAAACTCTTCTTCTTCACCTTCATCAGCCATCGTGATGTGGCCCGACTTAAAAGCCGATCTGAACTCTTCCCACGCGACCACACATTCGCGGCCGCATGGCGAGATAGTTCTCCCACCATGAGAGTGCCGCGCTCGCCGGTGGGACGCGAAGAGTGCTTTATCCTGCGCCGGCATCGAGCTATGTTGAGCTTTCGCCAACCATGCGCAGCCAATCATCTGCATCGAGAGGGTCCTGAGCGGAGAAAGTCGGCGTCACACGGAGGAACTCGCAAGTCCCCGCGAGTCCGTGGCCGCCACCACGGCAGGAGTGGAGGTATTCCTAGCAATAACCTCCAAGATGCGCTGTCGTCCATGCGGTTTCGCCGACCGAGCGAGAACCTCACCATGGTCGGAGGAGGAAGCTCTCATCATGACCACCGGGCCGATTCCGACCACTACGGGTTCCGCCACCATCCTGCTCCACTAAAACAAGTTAGCAACAATTTAAAAGCAAGAAAGCCCGAAATTTACTCAAAGCAAATTAAACAAACACAACGCAGATAAAGTTCGACCAAAGAAAATCGACATATAACTACTCACTTTACATCTTACCCTATTATTCCCACGATTTTCCATAGTTCTCCCAAAACTAATTCCACCACTAAGTAACTACCTTTTGAAAAGGGAAGAGAGAAACCAAGTTCTCAAAACTCAAATTAGAGTAAGGTGAGAGTAGAAAGCTAAGATAGGTAAGGAATAAAATCTGAGAATCGCTAGGTTTTCATAAACCTTTTATAATTTGAAAATAAGACTTTCAAAATATCCTAAGGACGACTATGCTTGGGTTGTTACGGTCGAATGGCTCGATACCAACTTTGTGAGGACTCTCAATTTATTTGGTTTGTAATGCTTAACCAACCACCGGTCCTAGCATCACAAATCAAATAAATCGATCTCGAGATATGTATACTTCCTGCATGTGATACACACCTCACAACAAAAGTATGCATCAACTCCATTCCAAACATAGAGTCCAAACATCACACTACAAACGGAAGATAAACAAATAGTAACAATATTATGTACATAGGCCGACTGTGCCACAAGATACACAAATAGACAACAACGACAATGAAGCAAAGTGCCATAAGATGGCTATAAACAAAGCCAATCGCAGTGCCTCCAACCCACAAGGCATCCGACCGACCGCCAAGACTAGTCGTCACCCACGGCTTGACAAAGACACTCACGTAAGTGAGGCCCCGAGGCTCACCTTCTTCCTCCGCAACAAAACATTAAGCAAAGCACCGAGTACAAAGATTGTCTTTGTACCCGCAAGACTCGACGTGTGAACCAGCGCACTGCTCATATGCTACATGCAGCTTGTTTGGTGGAGGTCATATGGTTCATTTGCATAAAGCCAATTTTCATTTGCAATAATGTAATACAGCTTTAAAGGCAAGTTTGCAATTCATTTTAATGTTGAAATACAGTAGGATAATAATAGCAAAAGAGTAAGTAAAACATCCTAGAAGTGACTATCCCAATAGTCACTATTAACAATAGCACGAATCCCTGCATTCGCACTCACCCATCAAGTTTTAATTTAAATGTTGTAGTCTAACTCTTGGAAGACCTTGCCAAGCGTGTCCATAACCTAGACGAGGCTATTCGAATAGTTTGAACCTCGCAGGTGTGTACCAATGTACCCACACTTGCATCGCTTTAAGCCAAAACACACTTCCAAGGTATGCCTACACACCTAAGTCCTACGAGACTGCTTTCCAATATTGTGTATTAACTACGAGCCGCTCGATGGATAGAAACCCATACGCTACATGGTAAAGCCGAAAAGACAACTACCCACTCGTGATAAAGCTTTTGACAACTACCATGCTCCCACCTCCATCCCTCCCGCGACCTCCCGCGACCCTGAGCCAATACACGCCAAAGTACTAGGTCAAGAGAGGTCCCATATACTCTAGTGTGGTTAGCACGCAAAATGCTTGGTTCAAGTAACAAGATGTTCGGTCCTTGTTGACTCTGCACCATTCCAGCCACACCCAACAGATCACACCAATCATACCACAGCCCAAGTCTAAATCATTTTTGGTTTTCAGCTTTAGTTTTGCAATTAAACATAGCAAAATGTGAAACAATAAGTTATAGTAAATTTTGGTGATCAAGGTTACCGACTAAAGTCGATAACCGCCCGCTTCTACCGATAGCTAAGCATATCTAAGCAATTTGACCCGATCTACTAAGTGACAAGAGACCATCCAAATGCCTCTAATCACAAAGAAATAACCTAGGCTCTGTAGTAGAGATCAATATTTTGTCTACAGGATATGCAACACGGATTTAACTAATCAATTTAACACAAATTAAGCAATGCATACATACAAATTGAAACAAAATATTAGACTTTAAAATACCGATAGGAATGATCAAACCGCTTGTTCGGTGTCATTGCTCAATAAGGTGCGAGGATCGCCCTCGTGGTTGCCGCAAATATCGAATCCTAACGATCGAACATAACAGCAAATAAGAACAATAACACCGGCAAAACTCAAACATACAACAACATCAAAACAAGCCAAAACTCACACAGCAGCCTAAGCATGAAATAACAAAATTTCAGAAACAGAGAACAATTCATTTTAAGTTATTAATAATTTTCTATGAATTTTCTAAGCTAAAAACACAACAAGCACTAGTTAATTACTTAACAGATTTTCATGAACAGAAACAGTGTGCAAAACCTATTCTAATAGTTAGTATACTGAAAATGAAATTTTACAGAATTGGGTTCATTGAATTTGGACAATTATTGGAAGAGATATGCATTTTCTAATTTAGAAGATACCTAAGGCATCATTTTATTAATTAACAGATTCTTGCTACAGAGACATGGATGAAACTAATTTTTGTAAATAATACATTTAAAAGAAAATTAATAAAGACTGGTTTCATGCAATTTGGATAAAAATTGAATTAGCTATGCATTTTACAAGTTTAAATGAATTATCAGAGCAACAGAAAACATATTACAGAAATACTAAAGCATTAAATCCTTTTTCTACCGCCAACAAGAAGCTCCCACCATCGACAATGGCTCCGCACGCATCACGACCAGACAAAGACACTCCGCCTAGTGACGCTGGCGTATTCAAAGAATACGCCTTCGCTCACTAAGGTGCAAACCTAAAACACTCTCACAGAAAATACACCTCCCATCGAGAAAACGACAAGGAAACTACACACACCCTAACCGACATTCCGGGCCCACATAACAGACTCGCAGAATTAAAACGATTAGACTTGAATCCTAAAACAAAGTTTAACACCGAGAGGCCTACAAGTCGCTGACCTAATAGAACTAGGTTTAGCGATAACTAAGCTTCACGCTGCTCGCCGGGCACGACGGGACGGTGATGCATGCACGCGCAGTGTTCTAGCAACCCGCGAGTTTCAAGACGAGTGAGTGGTACCTGGTTCGCAAAGACCTCACGAACCAGTGACGGTGACGCGAGCCCAATGGTCGCCGGAGATGGCTCACGACGGCGGGAGGCGAGAAGAAACCACGCTCGCAGAAGGCGCTGCGCACTTCGAAAGGCTACGAGAAGGTGCGCCACGATCGCGGAGACACCGTGAATGATAAGCCCACGAGCTCGATGATGGAGGAGGACGGTGGCGCCGGAATTGACACGGCGGCGCTTTTACCGAGCTTGAAGGAGAAGGCGCCGCAAAGCCTCTGGTGAAGCGCCAAAGAGTGAAACAAGGTCACTAGACTCGTGAGGTCGATTGCGATCCTAAAGGACCAAAAGTTGAAACTAGAAACTCACCGTAACGCAGATGAGCTTGCGGGCCGAGATCACCGGAGGCGAAGACGACGAACACACCCCGGCGATACACCGACACCGAGGGCTCGGATGGGAAAATGGAGGCGCGCGAGCGTGGATCACAGCGTGTGGTCGCGGCTCGAGGGCGGCGCGAACACGGCGGCGTTGCCCGGTTCTTCTCCGCCGGAAGGAAATTTGGGCGAGAAAACACGAGAATGGACGCGAAGGGTAGTGGATGGGCTCAGAGGGTAGATGAGATCCCGCGATACTTCATGGTCGACACGAGGACAAAAAGGTGGCGCGACGAGGACGGGCAAACATGCACGCACGCCGCGAGCCCGTGAGGTGCGGAGAAGACGAGGTTGATGCCGACAGGTGGGACCCACATGTCGCCGACAGAGCAAGCTGCGCGTAGTCGGAGGTTTGATTTGATCAGATCGCACCGACCGCTGGATCTAAAACGGACGGCCGAGATTGATGTATGCATTCGGACAGTCGGTTGCGACGCAACGTGGATCGCTCGACGGCATCGACGGTCACGATCGATTGGGCTTCAAGCATGGTGCAGCTAGTTGACGCGACCGAGTCAAGTGGCGCGGTCGACTCGAGTCCGAGTTGGGTCCGAGCCGAGGAACAAGAATTCCATATTTGATTTAAAAGACAGAGAAGGTCTTGGGAATTTTTAGAGGTAGCTCCAGAGCTCCAAAAATTTCGAAATTTTTATGGTAGCTACTAGGACAGAGGACAACCCTGTATAATTTTTCCAGAACTTTTATGCACTGCATTGTTCTAGAGAAAATTCACAAGCTGCTGCACAGAGGTTTGACCAGATTTCTAAACTGGTTTGACTTGGGCATTTGAAATAGCAAACAAAATCTAAAAATTGTGAAACAATTCAGGAGGTAGATAGGATGATCAAGATGATAGGAAAAATAATTTCAGAGGATGATCACAAGTTTGAAGGCTAAGATTTGCTGACAACAATCTCCATTAACAAGAATTTAATTCTAGAAAAGGAAATTGCTAGGAAAATGTAGAAATTTTCAAATGATTTGAAGAGACAACAAAAGTTTTTTTTTATTTCTCCTCAAAATTTCACATTTGAAATACAAACCCTAAGTTAGGGTCATATGCAGGTCGCTGCATGGACCGTCGATGGTGAGATGGACGCTCACAATCCACGCACACAAAGACCCAAGATAGTTTCGACGATCGCAGCCGCAGATCGTAAAGTGGACGCCGCGACGTTGGGCCACGTCACGCACGGCGCGCCGCGTCCGGCTAACGCAGCCAAGGGCTTTGCCGCAAATCGCCGACGACCAAAGGCACGGCGGCGGACGGGTGTTAGCTACGGTGCGCAATAGCATTGCGCACCCTCGTACCACCCACACCGCGTGGTGGACCAGCAAATGCGCGACGGCGAGGAGCGGCGGCGCAGAAAGACGATAACGACGCATAAGCAAGAAAGAGCCCGCAGCGTCCATTCAGGCGGTGCCCGAGCATCTAGGGGCTACCAGGAACTACCGATGGACGCGAGGTGCAGAGGAGGCTGAGCAGCCTCCGCGACGACGCACCGCGACGGAGCAGAGGAAGATGACGTGGAGCGGACGGCCTGAGCAAAACCAACCACACCGCGTCATCAATATGGATTCCAAACGACTCCAGGATGCTGCCAGAGCAAGGAATCGGAGGGAGGAGGACTCACCGGCGCTGGAGACGAAGAAAGGTGCTCGCGGCCGATTTGGGGAAACTCCAAAATCCCGGTGCTCCCGTCGAAGCAACCTGAAATGGAGTGGGGGTTAAGCACCACCGAGGTGAGGAGAAGCAACAGGAGCAAGGAGGGAGCCAGGGAACCACTGGAGCACTGGGTTCACCGAGGAGCTCCGCGGGCAACAATGGCGGCCGAAGGATTGCGGTGTTTTGGGAGCCCCACGAGTGTAGTGGGTGCACAGAGGAGCTCAAGGGTGGGTAAAGGAAGCTAAGGGAGGAGACAGGGAGCTTAAGTAGCTGAGGGGAAGCCAGGAGCGACGGCAGCAAGCCTCGGATGCCCACGCCTCTCACGGTCGCGACGAGTGACGGAGCAGCGAGCAAGTGGGACTTTCGGGCGCCGCGACGACGTGCATTAAATGCGCCGCAGACACCCTGGCAGGTCGCCGATGGGACAGGGCATCGCGCGCCACGCCGCCCGCCATGGCGTAGCGTCGCGAGCGAGAGGAGGACGACGACGCCCCGTCCGATTTCCATCCGAGGGTTAACACGCGACCGCGTCGGCACAAGGATGGGCAAACGCCGACCGTCCGATGGAGATCCAACGCCCATAGCGCGGGCGCCGCCCCCCCGAGCTTGGGTACAGCTTAGTTGGCTCTGGCCGAGTCAAGTGACTCGAGCCCGAGCCCGACTCGAGTCCAATGAACAGCAGCGCACTGATTAGGTTTTGATTTTTGAACTGAAACTTTGGGGATTTAATTGAGGCATCAAATCAACTCCAAAATTTATGAAATTTTAACTGAGATTCTGACTTAAGGATTAACCTTCCATAAAATTTCCAGAGATTTTTGTGCACTGGGGTTTTCTCAAGAAATTCCAGAAGGCTAATTCAAAGGTTTGACTAAGGTTTGACTTGCTCTAAAATATTTCAAATAATTTCCAAAAATTATGAAATAATTCAGAGGTGTTACTACACCCTAGAACCCAGGAAAATTATTACCAAGGGTTTGACAAAAGATTTGACCAAGGAGGTTGTTGACTTGATAAATGAGGGTTTTGATTTTGAATTTTCCAAAATTCTTTACAAGAATTTTCTTAAAGTTCAAAAGCACAAGGATGTAAGAAAAGTTTTAATTTACCTCAATTTCTTACATTTGAAACACAAGCCAAAATGGGGATGTTACAAACCTCCCTCTTACAAAATCTCGTCCCAGATTTGGTTCACTCGAAAAGAAAGAGGGGTAGTCAGACGAGACGATCTTCTCGCTCCCATGTAGCCTCATCCTCGGAATGGTTTGACCATCGAACTTTAAGGAACTTGATGGTCTTGTTCCTTGTTCTTCGCTCGCCTCTCGAGTATGCGAACAGGGTGCTCGCGATAGGTCAAATCTTCCCGAACATCCGTGGTTTCCAACGGAGCTTCTTCTGTTGGAACACGGAGGCACTTCTAAGTTGGGACACATGGAACACATCATATACCCCGCAAGTGCAGCAGTAACTCCAACTTGTAGGCAACAGCCTCCTTCTTCTCGATAATATGGTAGGGACCGACATATCGAGGAGCTAACTTGCCCTTGGCACCAAACGCCGTGACCCTTCGTGAGGAGAAACCTTGAGATAAACAAAGTCATTGGGCTCAAAGCTCAACTCACGACAACGCGATCCGCATAGCTCTTTTGCTCGGATTGAGCCGTGCGTAAGCGATCACGAATGAGCCGACTTGACCTTCGCCTCATTAATCGAGTCCGCCAAAGAAAGGTCTTTCACCGGTCTCGCACTCAGTTCAACGGGTCCTACACTTCCTCCCGTATAAGGCCTCAAATGGTGCCATGCCGAGACCGCTTGAAGCCGTTGTTATAAGAAAACTCGCGAATGGCAAGCACTTCTCCCAATGCTTCCCATAGGAAAGAACACAAGCTCGCAGATGTCCTCCAAAACTTGGTTGACCCTTTCGGTCCGACTCATCCGCTTGGGGGTGATATGTCAGGCCGAAAATAAAGACGAGTTCCCATAGCTTCTGCAAGCTATGCCGTAATCGAAGTGAAGATGGAACCACGATCGAAATGATCGTCTTCGCACCCCATGCAAGCTCACTATCCTCGGCGATATAGAGCTCCGCAAGGTGACCGTGCGAATCTTGATCTTGATCGAAGAAAATGCGCCACTTTCGCCAACCGGTCAATGATAACCCAAATGGCATCATTGCCCTCGTGATCTAGGTAGGCCGCGATAAAATCCATCCCGATCAATCCCACTTCCACTCCGAATGGGCAAGGGTTGAAGCAATCCAGGCGCCGATGCTCGCCTTGACACGACGACACATGTCGCACTCGGCAACGAACCTTGCGATCTCCTCTTCATTCGATCCACCGTAACCTTCGCGAGATCCCGATACATCTTCGTGGGCCCGTGGATGAATGGATAACGGAGAATCGTGGGCTTCGCGGAGGATCAAATCCCGCAACTCCATGTCCTTTGGAACCACGAGGCATTGCCCGAACGCCACGACACCAAGCTCATCTACGGAGAAGCACTTGGTCGCTCCATTCTTGACATTTTCTTTAATGCGTTCACTCCAACATCCGATCACCGAAAGGCACTGATCCGATCCACCAAGGTTGGTCAGACAACCAAGGCAAATGAGGAACCATGCTCAACCAAACCAAGTTGAGACGCTGAACTCCTCCGTAAGGGGCCGATGCTCTCGAAGCAACAATGCATTGCAATGCGCTGCACTGCCGCGCGTCCGCAACGACATTGGCCTTGCCCGATGGTAGTGAATACACATGTCATAGTCCTGATCAACTCCAACCATCTCCTTTGCCCGAGGTTCAGATCTGGTTGGGTGAATAAATACTTTAAGCTTTTGTGATCCGAATACACTTCACAACGACACCGATTAGGTAATGTCGCCAAATCTTAAGTGCATGGATCACGCCGCCAACTCAAGTCATAGGTAGGGTAGTTGAGTTCATGAGGTCTCAATTGCCTTGATGCATAGGCCACTACCTTGCCTTCTTACATAAGGACACAACCGAGGCCTCGACGAGAAGCATCACAAAAGATCATCGCTTCACTTTGACATCGGGAGAACAAGAATGGGAGCGTGGTCAATCGCTTCTAAGCGCTTGGAAACTTTCTCGCAATCAACGGACCACGAGAACTTCTTGTCCTTCTTGAGCAACTCCGCCATCGGCTTTCGCTATCTTGGAGAAGCTTTCGATAAAGCGACGATAATATCCCGCTAAACCAAGAAAACTCGAACTTCGGTGACCGGTGGTCGACTCGAAAAAGCACGTCGATCTTGCTAGATCCACAGCTACGCCCCGCCGAAAGAATATGGCCTAAGAAGGCTACTTCCTTCAACCGAATGCGCACTTGTCGAACCGCATACAGCCTTGTGCTCGCTGGCTTGCCCAACACGAGCCTCAAATGCTCGGTGTGTTCCTCATCGCTCTTGGAGTAGATAAGGATATCATCGATGAAGACCACAACGAACCTATCCAAATACTCCATGAACACCGAATTCATGAGGTTCATGAACATGGCCGAGCATTGGTTGCCGAATGACATGACGGTATACTCGCATGCCATAACGAGTAGAAAAGCCGCTTTGGGATATCCTCGTGTCGAATCCGAACTTGATGATATCCCACTCAAATCAATCTTGGAGAAGACTCGAGCTCTAGTTAATTGATCAAGAGGTCATCGATACAGGCAAAGGGTACTTGTTCTTACCGCTACTTCATTATGGACGGTAATCAACGCTTTACATGCGCAGCGCCTTGTCCTTTTTCGGACAAAGATGGCTGAGCATCCCGTGGGAGATGAGCTAGGGCGGATGAAACCTTCTCTGAAGCTCACCCACCGCTTCTTCAACTCCACCAACTCAATTGGGTCCATCCGGTAAGGCCTCTTCAAATCGGGCGGTACGGAACCAACTCAATGACAAACTCGAGGTCTCGAATCGTGGCATCCCCGAAGGTCGCCGGGAAGACATCAACAAAGTCACATACCACCGACTTCACTAATATTCGAGCTGGCTTCGCTCGAGCGCCGAAGAGATGCGGACCCGCAGCCTTTGGCGAAAAGTGAACTCCGCCGCTGTAGGGACCGTGAGGTAGATGAGCCTCTAGCGCAATCAATTTATCCCATGTGCCGAGACAACCAATCCATACCTAGATTACATCTAAGCTCGCCGATCGGAGGAGGATAAGGTTTGCTAAGAATCCTACCCCTCTATCTCAACAGGGACATCCCTACACTCGGACTCACCCTCAACTCCGCACCGGAGAGCGATTGAGCAATGGACCAACAATGGAGTAAACCAAGACCCCCACCACAAAGAAAAAGACTCAAAACAAACGAATGAGATGCGCTCAATCAAACAAGATCAGAAAGGTGGAAAGAGTTAACCGGAAGGGTACCCAACACGACGCGGGTGCCTCCTGTGCCTCCTCCGCGGAGATGAGGTTGACGCGCCACTACCCACGCCTTGGGTAGCGGGACAACCTTCTGCTCTCGGAAGGACCACCTCCTCGCCTCGCTTCTCCATTAGGACGAGGCCGCTCACCTGTTAGGGCAACTATTGGCATAATGCCCTTTTGGTTGCATGAAAAGCAGTGACCCCAGCAGAATGGATTGCGGGGCCACCTCGCTGGTTCGCAGCGCGCGGATCGGGCACGGCCGCCGAGGGCGAGGAGCCGTGCCGCGGCCTCGGTGGTAGTGAAGCCACGCAGCGGCCCTCGGGTAGGCCCGACACGGGACGAGAGGCCAACCTGCGGCACCGGCCGGGCCTCCCACTTGCACTTGCGGGACTCGCCAGCCGCCGCCTTGTGCTCAAGAACAGCTTCATCAAGCCGGCAGGATGTGAGCTCGACGAACGCCGTCCGAACTCATCCCAAGAGACGGTGTGGCGGCGGCTGCATGACCAAGAAGTTCTCCCACTAGGAGAGCGCCCCCGCACTGATGGGAGGCAAAGAGTGCCTTGTCCTGGTCCAGCATCGAGCAACGCCGAAGCTACGCCAACTCGACGCAGCCAATACCATTCGCATCCAATGGGTCTCGACTGAAACGTGGGGCCGAGCGCGAAGAAACTCACCAAACCCCACGAGATCGATGTCCGCCCCGCCGGATCCCGAGGCACCGGCGTGTATGAGGTGTTGCGCGCAATAACATCCAGCAGACCCTCCGTCCTCTCGAACGGTTGCGCCGATCCGAAGAAGGACCTCAGCCATGGTCGGAGGAGGCGGGAGCTCCTCATCCAAACCAGGCTGCTGACCACGACCGCTGCGAGTACCTCCAGCCATCCTGGTTCAAGAAAATTAGGTTAGAAACCAAAGCACTAATACTAGAAGTTGAAGAAAGCGAAAAGCTAACGATTAGGGGAATGAGATATCACCCTAACCGAAAGCCAAAAACAGCAAGGAAACTCCAAACCAAGCTCAACTTCTCAATGCCATTAACCCGTATTGAATGAACGAGTAATAGTGTGAGAAGATAAAAATTTCAGCACAGTACAACAAGTCTAACACTACTCGAGAACAAAGTTAAACTAGCGAAATAAGTGTTAGATACTTAGCTAACTAGTATCACATCTTACCCTTTTATTCCCACAAGTTTTTAGTTGATTAACCTCTCATTTTCTATCCTATTTAGAACCATTGAGCTTGCTGTCCAGAAATTGAATGATCGCTATCCAGATTTTGCATCCAAGCCTCCTAGTCGATATCTTCAACTTCAGAAGCTTCAAGACCTAGTGGAGGGCAGCTAACAATTCAATTTGCCAAACTCATTGGTTCCCAAAACCCAATTAATTAATAACAACTATCTTTGGAGGGAAGGAGAGGAAAACAACTCTTAAAACTTAAATTAGAGCAAGGTGAGATAGAAAGCTAAGATAGGTAAGGAGTAAAATCGGAGAACTTACTTAAGCTTTCATAAATCATTTGATACTTTGAAAATAAGGTTTTCAAAATATCCTAAGGACGACCAAGCTTGGGTTACTACGGTCGAATGGCTCGATACCAACTTTGTGAGACCCCTGGCTTATTCGGCTTGTACTGCTTAACCATCCACTTGGTCCTAACAAAGACAAATCAAATAAATTAAACCTCGAGATATGTATACTTCCTAAATGCAAGATACACACTCACATAAAATCATGCATCAATTCCATTCATTCACATAGAACCAAGCACAACAATAACTTAAAGACATACATAATATAAAGAGAGTTAATACAAAAGAGAGGTCGCCTACAAAAGACATACAAATAGATAAATACATCATGAAGCAAATGGCCATAAGATGGCGATAAACAAGCCAATCGGTGTGCCTCTCACCCACAAGGCAACCAACCGACCGCCAAGCTAATCGTCCCAAACAACAAGAACATACCACAAAAGTGAGGCCCTTGGGGCTCACCTTCTTCCTCTGCAACAATTAATATTAAGCAAGCGTATGAGTACAAAAATTATTTTTGTACTCGCAAGATCGACGTGTGAGATAACAGAACTATAATTAACTACATGCAAGCTTTATTTAAGTGGATGAGGCTCGACTTATTTTTCAAAGATAAAGCAAGTTTTCATTTGCAATAGGGTAATAGATTCAAAGCAAGTTTGCAATTAACTTTTATTGTTCAAATAAAAGAGAGACAATTATAACAATAGATAGATGACAACACCAACCTAGAAGTGACTAACCCATAGTCACCACAACAATAGCATGAAGTACCCCTTCATACCACCCATGTCAAGTTTAAGTTTTTAAAAGGTTGTAGTCTAGTTCTTGTGGGAAATAACCAAGCGTGTCCATAACCTAGGATGAGGCTATTCGAATAGTTTTAACCCTGCAGGGGTGTACCAATGTACCCATACGATAGACCGCCTTTCCACCAGCCACGATTAGCATACTTCCTTTGGTATGCAGGCACGACTAAGTCTAACAAGACGCTTTCCAATGGACGATGCTAATTAAGAGCCGCAACCCACGGGAGAATGACACATTAGATGCCTAACCGGTCCGCTAATGCTCCTCCAAACACCACGACACACACACACGCTTCAACACACCCACCGACCAGCTCATAATTAACACCTCCCAAAGTACTTAGTCAAGAGAGGTTCCATATCCCCCTCGCGTGGTTAGCACGCAACAATTGCTTGGATCAATGGCACAAGTAACTCGGTCCTTAGGGACTTAGGCACCATTCCAATCACACCCAACAGATCACACCAACATACCATTGTGCCCAAGCCAAGATATAATTTTTGTTTTCAGTTTTTGATTTGCAAATTGGTAAAACACAAGGGTTGGACATAATGGAATAATAATAGCATTTGTGTGATCAAGATCACCGACTAAGTCGATGATCGCCCAATACTACCGATATCTAGGCATGACTAAGCAATATTTATTCGAAATCTACTAAGTGACAAGAGCTCATCCAACGAACTCTAATCACAACAAATAACCTAGGCTCAGGTAGTAGAGGATAAACATTTACCTACAGATTATGCAACTAGAGAATTAACTAATCAATTTAACAACAAAATAGCAATGCATACATAGAAGTTAAACAAAATATTAGACTTTAAAAGTAATGGGATCAAATGGAAAATGATCAAACTGCTTGTTCAAGCGGTTCCGTTGCTCAATAGGCTGCTGAGGGTCGTTCTCGGGGTTACCGCAAATGTCGAAGCCTAAGCAAAAAAGCAAAAAGAAGCGAGAACAACCAATAAGACGAGCAACACTTAAACAAAAGAGCAAGCAAAAATTATCCAAATGCGACGAAATTTACACACAAGGTAGTCTAAGGTCCTATCTAACCTTAGGAACAAGAACTAACTAAAAAGGATTAGTGAAGAAAAAGATATGATCTAAATACTCATTTTCGGCCAAAATGCTACACTGAATTAGTACTGTTCATAAAATATTTTCTACAGTGATTTTGAAGCTGAAACTTTTATGGTAGTTAGCTACTGGTATTATAAGGTTACATGTAAATTTTTGGGTCATTTGGAGTTATATTGAAAGAGTTATGATTTTTCAAGTCATGAAAATGAACAACATTAAATTGCATGTGAAATCTTGTTAAAAACAGTAACATGCCTAAAACCAATTTTATCATTTAGTACTTTATTAGAGGAAGCTAACAAAATTGGTTTCACTAAAAATTGATTTTCAGAGAATTAGTTATGCAATTTACAAGTTAATTGCCAATTTTAGAATAACAAGTAGAACCTATTTCTAAACCAATTTTAAAATCTGTTTTCTGTAGCCGAACTAAACTCCTATTCATTTTTAGATTAAAATACAGTTCAAACTAAAGCTAACAAAATTTGAATCAACTGATTTGGGTTTAAAATGAATTAGTTATGCATTTTTGAAGTTTAATACCTTTTTCAGTTTGCAAATAAAGCTCTTGGGAAAACCACAAATATCATCACGACGTGGACGAACCTGGGCCATTGATCTTGCATCACACGGCCCAGAGCGCTCTGGACAGCGCGCTCACGCCCGCGCGAGGTCAGCGACAGTGGACCGTTGATCTTGGATCCAACGGTCCAGGTTGAACCACGCCGCTGCTTGAATTCACGCACGAGAAAGAGGCCGCCGTGGACCGTCGATGGTGAGATGGACGGCTCACAATCCACGCACACAAAGACCAAAGACAAGTTTCGACGATCGCAGCCGCAGATCGTAAAGTGGACGCCGCGACGTTGGGCCACGCCGCGCCGCAGCCGACGCGTCGGACAACGCAGCCGAGGGCTTTGCCGCAAATCGCCGACGACCAAAGGCACGCAGCGGCGGATCGGTGTTAGCTACGGTGCGCAATAGCATTGCGCACCCTGCGTACCACCCACACCGCGGTGGTGGACGAGCGGCGGCGCGACGGCGAGGGACGGCGCGTAAAGACGACAACGACGACAAGCGGCAAAGAGCCCGCAATGTCCATTCAAGCGGTGCCCGAGCATCTAGGGGCTACCAGGAACTACCGATGGACGCGAGGTGCAGAGGAGGTCGAGCAGCCCGCGACGATGCACCGCGACGGAAAGAGGAAGATGACGTGGAGCGGACGGCCCGAGCAAACCAACCACACCGCGTCATCAATATGGATTCCAAACGACTCGGATGCCGCGCGAGCAAGGAATCGGAGGAGGAGGACTCACCGCTACCGAGACGAAGAAAGGTGCTCGCGTCGATTTGGGAAACTCAAAATCCCTGCTCCCGTCGAAGCAACCTGAAATGGAGTGGGGTTAAGCACCACCGAGGTGAGGAGAAGCAACAGAGCAAGGAGGGAGCCAGGAACCACCGAGCACCGGGTTCACCGAGGAGCTCCGCGGGCAACAATGGCGGCCGAAGGATTGCGGTGTTTTGGGAGCCCCACGAGTGTAGTGGGTGCACAGAGGAGCTCAAGGGTGGGTAAAGGAAGCTAAGGGAGGAGACGGGGAGCTTAAGTAGCTGAGGGAAGCCAGAGCGATCGCAAGAAGCTCTGATGCCCACGCCTCTCACGGTCGCGACGAGTGATGGGAGCAGGTGAGCAGTGGACTTTCGGGGGCGGCCGCACGACGTGCATTAAATGCTCCGCAGACACCCGTTGCAAGGTCGCCGGATGGGACAGGGCAGTGCGCGCCCACGCTCGGCTCCGCCATGGCGCAGCGTCGCGCGAGCGAGAGGAGGACAACGACGCCCCCCCGTCCGATTTCCATCCGAGGGTTAACACGCGACCGCGTCGGCACAAGGATGGGCAAACGTCGACCGTCCGATGGAGATCCAACGGCCCATAGCGCGTGCGCTCGCCCGCCCGAGCCTGGGTACAGTTAGTTGGCTCGGTCGAGTCAAGTGGCTCGAGCCCGAGCCTGACTCGAGTCCAATGAACAGTGCAAACCAGATTAGGTTTTGATTTTTGAACTGAAACTTTGGGGATTTAATTGAGGCATCAAATCAACTCCAAAATTTATGAAATTTTAACTGGAGCTTCCTGACTTAAGGATTAACCTTCCATAGAATTTCCAGAGATTTTTGTGCACTGGGGTTTTCTCAAGAAATTCTAGAAGTCTAATTCAAAGGTTTGACTTGCCTCTAAAATATTTCAAATAATTTCCAAAAATTATGAAATAATTCAGAGGTGTTACCAAGCACCCTAGAACCCAGGGAAAATTATTACCAAGGGTTTGACAAAAGATTTGACCAAGAAGGTTGTTGACTTGATAAATGAGGGTTTTGATTTTGAATTTTCCAAAATTCTTTTACAAGAATTTTCAGAAAAGTTCAAAAGCACAAGGATGTAAGAAAAGTTTTAATTTACCCTCAATTTCTTACATTTGAAACACAAGCCAAAATGGGGATGTTACACTTTATTTGAATAAACTAAGGAAATAGTAAAGAAAGGGTTTCTGAAAACAGAGAGGTTTGTTCGACTTATAGCTTTCGTTCCTCGATTATCTTGCACTAGTCGAAAGAGTGGAAACAGATCGACGCTAGAAAGTTACCTCTAGTGGGCAGGACCACGTGCAGAAAGGAAATGCTTCGAATAGGTGATGTTACCATCTTCGACCAGATTAATCAAATCAATAACGACAGCTTGATTAAAACAAACATCTAGAGGACCTTAAAAATTCATTCGACCTTTTTCAGTGTACTCGATAAGTTTGTCCTGGTAGTAAAAGTAGGAAACAGGACGACGCTAGAAAGTTCCTTCTAGTGGGCAGGACCACGTGCAGAGAGGAGAAGGTTCGACTAGGTGTGTTTCTTCCTCTGACCAGTTAAAACCATCCAAGTTTACCAGAAGCAGTCGAAAAAATCTCAAAAGGGCGCTCTTCTTAGAGTATTTTTCAAAATGAATAAACTAAGGTGATAAGAGTTTGCTAAAAACGTTTCGACCATGTTTCTGAGCCCAAAAAACTTTGTATTGGCAGCAAAAGTTAGGAACAAGGCGATACTGGAAACTCCTTCTAGCGGGCAAGACCACATGCAGAGAGGAGAGACTTCGACTAGTGGTTGTGTCCTTTCTCCGACCAGTGTAAAGAAAAATTGAGCGTATAAAATATGGTTGAAAAGTTATGAAAGCAACACTCAAAGAAAGACAATAAAGATAGAAAGAACCTGATACTTTATTGTCGTTGAGGTTTGTTACACGTAAAATTTGCGTAACTGGTCGATGTTCCAAGAGTTTGAGAGAACGCGATCGTCTTCCATTGCTAGTCGTACCGAACCTGGACGCGTAACTTCGACCACAGTGTAAGGACCTTCCCACTTGGGGGAAGTTTATTCCGATTAGACTGGGATTGGATAAGCCTCAATACCAAGTCACCTACAGTGAAGGCTGTGAGGTTGGACCTTACGATCGTAGTATCTGCACAGGGCTTGTTGGTAGACTGTTGAATGGATTAGAGCCTGGTTCCTCTTTTCTTCGAGCAGGTTGATGTCGTCTGCTCGAAGTTGTTCTTGGGCAGAGTCGTTGAAATTTTCGACTCGTGCTGACCTGATCTTTAGTTCTGGCGGAAGCATGGCTTCTACACAAAAAACTAGAAAGAAAGGTGTTTCTCCTGTAGCCTGACTAGCAGTCGTACGAATGGCCCATAATACTGAGGGTAATTCTTGTACCCAAGCCCCCGAACATTTGACAAGCTGGTCGAAGACTCGGGTTTTAATTCCCTTCATTATTTGGCCATTCGCTCTTTCGACCGCCCCATTGCTTTGGGAATGGGAAACAGAAGCGTAACACAACTTGGTACCCAACTCGTCGCAAAATTCCTGAAATTTTCCCTCAAAAACTGCTTGCCATTGTCTGTGATGATTCGACTTGGTACCTCGAATCGAGTTATCACGCATCTCATCATGAACCTTTTAGCTGCTTCCGTTGTTATCCCAGTTACAGGTTCGGCTTCTATCCATTTCGTGAACGCATCGATAGCCACAAAAAGGAATTCGAATCCACTTGGAGCTCTGAGTAACGGCCCTAGGATATCGAGACCCCAGGTTGCAAAAGGCCAAGACAGAGGAATTGTTTGTAATGCCTGAGCTGGTTGGTGTATTTGCCAGCTATGGAATTGGCATTGTACACATTTTCTAACTAGCTCTTTGGCATCATAGAGGGCTGTTGGCCAATAGAAACCTTGTCGAAAGGCCTTACCGACCAACGTTCTGTAGGAAGCATGAGTCCCACAGATGCCTCCGTGTATGTCGTGAAGGAGTTTTAATCATTCGCTCTGCGGAATGCATCGCATGAGCACCCCTTGAGTTCCTCTTTTATAGAGGACACCTTCGACTAAAGTATACATTTTGGCCTTTCGGGATAGTCGATCTGCTTCGAGATCGTCGTCGGGTACGGAACCCGTCTGAAGATACTCGTAGATGGGAGTCATGCAGGTATCCTCGTGCTCTAGAGAGGCTGTTTCGACAGGAGGCGTCTCTAGTTCTTCAACTAAGGACGGCTTCTAGAGTTGCTCTAGAAAAACTCCTTTTTGTACTATGGATTGGGAAGAAGCTATACGAACAAGTTGGTCTGCGAGGAAATTATCCTTTCGAGGGATAAATTGTACCTCAAAGCCCAAAAAATGTTTTTCTAACTTTTGGACTTCCGATAAGTACCGAGACATAGTCGGATTAGAGCACTAGTACTCTTTTCCGATTTGATTCACGACTAGTTGAGAGTCTCCTCTCACGAGTAGTCGACGAATCAAGAGCGCTTTCATAGCTCGTATACCAGCTAGCAAACCTTCCTACTCTGTCACGTTGTTAGTGACCTGAAAGTTTAATTGTATGGCATATTTAAGGTCTCTCTGGTAGGAGATTCTAGGACCACCCCAGCCCGTGAGCCACTTATAGTAAGTGACCAGTCAAAGTACATCGTCCATTGGTCATAGGAATCGTACTAGGGATCCTGAACAGGTTCAGGATTTGTCCATTCGGCAACAAAGTCTGTCAAGATCTAGGATTTAATGGCCGTTCGGGACACGAAATGGATGTCGAACTCCCCAAGTTCGACTAACCATTTTGCCATGCGTCCCGCTGTTTTCCTATTCTGGAGGATCGCTCCCAAGGGAAACTCAGACGGCACAGCTAGTTTGTGCGCCTGAAAATAATGCCGTAGTTTTCTCGAAGACATGAGGAGGGCATATAGAAGTTTTTTAACCTGAGGGTAACGCTCCTTAGTCCTGTGTAAAACTTCGCTAACGTAGTAAACTGGTCGTTGTACGTTCTCACGTTCTACAACCAGTACTGCGCTCACTACTTGTGGCGTGGTAGCTAGGTAAATTAAGAGCGTCTCTCCTGGTTTCGGAGAAACCAAAATAGGAGCACTCGTAAGATACCTCTTGACCTCTGAAAGGCTGCGTTAGCCTTTTCTGACCACTCGAAACCCTTGTGCTTCCTTAGAAGTTTGAAAAAGGCAGTCCTTTTTCTCCCAAGTGTGCGATGAAACGACTTAATGCCGCCATGCACCCTGTGAGTTTCTGAACTTCTTTTTTCGTGGTCGGGGGGCGCATCTGCGTGATGGCATTTATCTTTTCAGGATTTGCTTCGATTCCTCGTCCAGAGACTAGGAATCCAAACAATTTTCCTGACGAGACTCCGAACACACACTTCTCGGGATTGAGCTTTAAGTGGTGTCTTCTGAGGTTATTGAATGTTTCCTGCAAGTCTGCGATATGATTAAGCCATTTGCTGCTTTTTACGACTAGATCATCAACATAGGCTTTCAAGTTTCGGCCTAGTTGAGGAGCAAAAGTCGTTTGCATCAAATGCTGAAAAAAATCCCCATCATTCTTTAAACCAAATGGCATTTTGACGTAGCAAAATATTCCAAATGGTGTAATGAATGCGGTCTTTTTGTCATCTTCTCGACACATATTGATCTGGTGGTAACCAGAGTATGCATCCAGAAAGCTTAACATTTCACATCTAGCAATAGAGTCAACCAACTGATCGATACGAGGTAAAGGGAAATCATCTTTTGGACAAGCTTTATTAAGATCAGTAAAGTCTACGCACATACGCCATTTGTCGTTCGACTTCCTAACCATTACAGGGTTGGCCAACCACTCTGGGTGATTGACTTCTCTTATGAAGCCTGCTTTAAGTAACTTGTCCAATTCTAACCTAAAAGCATCTCGTCGATCAGGGGCAAATCTCCGTAACTTCTGTTTTACAGGTACTTTGTCAGGCTGTAAGGCTAGCCTGTGGTCGATCACTTCCCTGGGGACTCCAGGCATATCGGATGCTTGCCACGCAAAGACATCTGCGTTTGCTCAGAGGAAAATGATGAGGGTGTCTTCCTATTTGGGGTCGAAAGAATCCCCAATGCGAACAGTCTTCGAGGGCTCATTCGCGTCCAGAGGAACCTCTTTGACTTGGTCGTTCGGCTTTGGTGCAGCTTTAGGCTTCGACTTGCTAGTCGAAGACTGGCTTTCATCTCGAGTTGGTATCTGTCCAACCATCTCGAGGGACCGACGGTCGCAGGACTGCGCCATCTTCTTGTCACAATAAATTGTGATTACTCCTTTGGGACCTGGAATATTAAGACATTGATACCCATAATGAGTAGCTATCAAGAATTTTTCCAAAGTTGGTCATCCGAGTATGGCGTTATATGCCGTATCGAAATCAACCACATCAAAGGAGATCTTCTCTATCTTAAAATTGCTTGGTGAGCCAAACGTTAAAGGAAGAAAAACTTGGCCAATTGGTTTGGCCGAAGACCTCGGTACGATTCCATGGAAAGAATATCGTACCGGCCTTACCTTTGTCCTGGGAACTTGAATCTCATCCAGGGTACTCGTAAACAGTATATTTAACGAGCTCCCACCATCAACCAAAACTCGATTTATTCGACAATTGTTAATGGTGGGTTTGACCACAATTAGGATTCGACCTGGTCTAGTCGAAGGGATCGGGCAATCATCTTTCTCAAAAGTAATTGTGACTTTCGACCACTTCGGTAACTTATTGACAAGAGGAGAGTCGATTGTGTTTACCTCGCGCTCGACAGCCTTAAGTTGTCTTCGTAACTCATATGCCGATGATCCTCTATAGATGTGATCGATGATGTGCTGCGGATCCTGGAACATCATCTCCTCGTCATCCGACTCCTTCTGTCCACTTGTTTGGCCTACCTGTTCAAGAGTAGGAAGTGGCCCCTTGCCAAAGTAATAGTCTTCAAGTTTTCGTAGAAAAACTCGGCAGTTACGAAGGTCATGCCCTTCTTTTTTGTGAAAAGGACACCACCTGGGTTTGTCATTTTTCCGATCAGGACGTTTACCTTTGCCTCAATCAGAATTCTGTTTGGGGTTTTGTGGCTCTTTGTCGCTTACGGCTAGAACCTCCTTAGAACCGGTAGCTAGAGACTTGTGTCTCTTTGCTTTGTTCTTGGATTTCTTAGCCCTTTTATCCTTTTTATTACCACTTTCACCTTCCTCTTGAGGGATATTATCTTCGCGGTCGATAGTGTTGTTCCACTCGACTGCTTGAGCAGCAGTCGCATATCTATCGGCCATCTTGAAGAGTTCGACAACAGTGGCGGGAGGATTTAAAGCGATGTCCTCTGTTATTCTCCTGCTGCGGACTCCCTACTTGAAAGCCCTGATCACAGACAAGTCAGAAACTTTCGGAATAGAATTTCGAACCTGAGTGAAGCGCCTGATGAACTGACGCAGAGTTTCATGATCGTTTTGTCTTATTCGGTGCAAGTTGTCCTCCTTTCCAAGGCGGTTGTAGGTGCCCTGAAAGTTCGCCAGCAAAAGGTCGCAAAGGTGCTGCCACAAGTATATCGATTCGAATGGCTTGTTTAAAAGCCATGATCGAGCCGATCCTTCGAGCACAGTCGGAAGGTAATTCGCCATTACGTGTTCTCCTCCTCTTGCTGCTCGGATAGCGGTTGTGTAGATCTGGAGGAATTCAATGGGATTTTGGGTTCCATCGAATTTTTCCATGTTCGCTGGTCGAAAACGAGGTGGCCAGCGAACTGCTCGAAGATCGGGTGAAAAAGCCCGACATCCTGAGATAACTTCTTGGCGCATTCTTTGCAGGTAAGAAGGGTTAACGTCACCAAGTGATCGTACTCGACGATACCCAGTCACAGGTGGGCTGGACCTATGATAGGCCTCGGTCTTACGAGGGAAATACTCCTCGTATTCCGTCTGCTGTCGCAGATTTCGTCCCTGAAGTGGTGAAAGATCACCTCTTCTGGGGGCTTGTCGGTCTCCAGATGTCCAACGAGCCTTCCTCAGATCAGGAGAACGACGTGATCGAGGATCATGTCGTCCCCCATGTGACGAGTTATCCGAACGACTGGCAGAAGATGGAGTCGTACTACTACGACTTCGGGTTGATGTTGACGAGGACGCTCGAGTTTTGCCATCGTGTTCTGAAGCCTTCGTGTGATCTCTTCAGCAAAGAGATCGTAGCCTGGTGCTCGAGCGAGATCTTGGGTTGGATTCTCCAGCAAGTCGTTGATGTGCTGGAGCTCCTGAGCCTCTTCTAACTGGAAATAAGAGCGCCTAGGAAGATTTTTCTGAGCCGCTATCTTTCTTTGTCGAGTTGCCTCAGAATCTGTGAGACCCCGGTTTATTAACCTTGTAATACTTAACCTTCCTCTGGTTCTAGTACCACAAATAGAATAATCCGCGTCTCGATGAATATGTGCCTCCCAGAACAAGCAGCACACATACATCATATCCAAACATGCATCAATTCCATACAACAGATTATAACAAGTCTACCAAAGACATACATAATATAAGTTATTACAACACAGTCGACCGGCCAAATGACATAAGTAGCAAATAAGTAACAGTGAAGCAAAAGTTGCCATAAGATGGCTTAAACCAAAAGACGACCGGTTAGCCACATAACACCACAGGGCAACCGACCAGGGCATAAGCTAATCGCCAAATGGCGCCACGGCACAACTCACAAAAGTGAGGTCCATCGGACTCACTATCATCCTCTGCACAACACAAGCAATGCAGGTGAGTACAAAAATGTACTCGCAAGACTTACGAGTAGCAAGCCTATACATAGCTACATGAAAGCTGTATTCAAAGGAATGAGGTTATATGGTTCTTTGGACGCATAAAGCAAGTTTCATTTGCAATATTGTAATAGATTGAACAATGAGTTTGTAAAATCTGTTTTTAAGCATTTAAATAATAGCGAGTAAGCATAAGTAACAAGTATCCACCTAGAAGTGACTTTCCCAAAGCCACCACAACATAGCATGAATCCCTGATTCATACCACCATCAAGTTTTAATTTTAAAATGTTGTAGTCTAACTCTTGAAAAGCTTATCCAAGCGTGTCCATAACCTAGGACGAGGCTATTCGAATAGTTTTAATCCCTGCAGGGGTGTACCAATGTACCCACACTTCAGACCGCCTTTTTGCCAAGCTATTAAGCACACTTCCTTTGGTATGCCGGCACGGCTAAGTCCTATGAACCCTTTCCAATGGAATATGCTAATCAAGAGACGCACGTATGGGGGTTAATCCTTAGTGATCTGCCGACGAAATATGGATCACAAGGACCCATACGTGGAGCAAGATACACCGCCTCGTGGTGTTCTCCCCTAAAGCGTGTCCATGTTGCATATAATCAAATATGCAACCCACCACGCGACTCATTAATTAACACAGCCCAAAGTACTCGGCTAAGAGAGGTCCCATATCCCTCTAGTGTGGTTATGCGCATGCAGTAATGCTCGGATATGAGATACTCACAAGTAGTTCGGTCCTTAATTGACCCGGGCACCATTCCAATCACACCCAAAAGATCACACCATCTTACCATTGTGCCCAAGTCTAAATTGTTTTCATTTTCAGTTTTAGTTTTGCAATTTAGACATAGCACAAGGCTGAAATATACACATAGTAATAGTTTGTGTGATCAAAGTTATCGACGAGTCGATAACTGCCCATTTCTACCGATAACTAAGCATGGCTAAGCATAATGACACGTAAACTACTAAGTGACAAGGGTCCATCCAGTGAACCCAAAATCACGACAAGTAACCTAGGCTTGATGGTAGAGGAATAAACATTTCCTACTCATAATGCATCTAGTAGGCCAACTATCGACAATAGTTTAAAACAACATAGCAATGCATACATAGAATTTGCAAACAATATATTAGACTTTGAAAATAGTAGGAACAATATGATCAAATGAATGCTACATCCGCTGCACTGGTGAAGTGCGAGATCGATGGCTCGTGGCTCAATATCAAGATTAATAATATTGTCTTCGGAACCTAACGCGAAAAGGCGATAAGCAAATAAGAACGAAGAACACCAAATAAACTCCAACAGCAAAACACATCCAAATCTAATAAAATTTATACTACAGCTAGGGAATGATCTAAGACAATGATAGGAACCAGAATTATGCAATTTGAACTAAGCATGCAAAAGATATGAGCAAAGTTCTCTATCTCAGCCTTATAACAATCTAATTAATAATTAACACTGTTCATGGCGAAATTTTCTAGAATGATCTAGGGTCTGAAATTTTTATAGTAGGTAGATTATGACATCCTAATAACAGCAAAGTTGGATTTACTAAATTTGGAGTTACACATATTTACTTATGATTTTTCTAAGTTGTAAATCTAATGCAAATCATTTTACAGAATTATGAACATGCTCAAATCCTATTTTATATGAAAGTATACTAACAGATGAATTTAACAAAATTGATTTTGCACAATTTGGATTTATACAGAAAAGATATGCATTTTCCAAGGTTAAAACTATTTGGAATATTCAAAATGACATAAATCAAGTTATTCCTAGTTACACAATTTTACTCTCTTGGAACATGCTTAAATCCATTTTTATAATAAACTAAAGTGACAACATAATTTATTACCGTTGGAATTATCTAAAAGCGATTAAAATGAATTAGTTATGAGTTTCTAAAGTTTTACATCATTTTCGGTTGTTAAACAAATACTTACAAAATACGAACAACCCAAATAAAAGAATAAGGCGTGGACAACTCCCAACCCTTGATCTAAAATCCTCGGCTCACGCGCGAAAGCAGCGCGCAGCGCGCAAACCTCAAACGGAGCCACCGTTGGATCACGATCCAACGGCGCACACGAGTGAATGCATTCGGACGGTGCGGTTGCATACGATCTCGGCCGTTGATCGCAAGATCGACGGTCGAAAATGATCAAGGCATCGGAGGGTCGAATGCACTCACGATCGAGGCGAGATCTAAAAATGAGCGGTAGATATTGATCGCGGTTCAAGGAAGATCTTGACACGTGGGACCGCATGTCGGTGACTTGAGTCACCACGCAGCGTTTAACCCACGTGCACGATGCTGCTGAGGCCCACTTGTCGGCGATCGAGAGTGGCGGTTAAGACCAAATTAATGCCATTAATGATTAACCTTAAATAAACACTAATGATTCTTTGAAATTTGATTTTAACCCTCGGGCCCACAAGTCGACCGGAGGTAAATTTCAGCGAGGATTAAATGCCGACACATTCAATTAACCAATGATTAATCTTAATGATGTCGGAACAGTGCGGGATTGAACCAGAGAGTGATTTAAGGATATTGGGCCCACTGGTCAGTGGCTCAACGACAATGATTAAGACATAATTAATAACTAATGATTAGCAATTAATGTGTCCTAATTAAGTGACGAAAACGGGAGCTCTGTGCCGGCAAAACCCGAGCGGTTTCAACGGCAAATCGCGGCGACAACGGGCGTGGCGGCGCCACCAAGACCAAAATGGATTCGCAATAGCACAACGAATCTAATGGTAGCATTCTCGCGGCGGTGAGGACTAGAACGCCGGCTAGCGGAAAGCGAAAATGGGAGCTTTCTTGCTAAACATGAAAGTAGCGAAAGCTCATTGCGGTCCAAGGAAGCGGTGCCAAAGCTTCTAAGGACTAATAAGAAGCTACCTTAGTGACAAGAAGCTTCAAAGATGGCGGAGATGCTTGATCACGGTGAAAGCTCGCGGTCTTGGAGAAAAAAACCGAGATAGATACCACGAGCCAAATGAGTGATTCCAAAGCATCGATATAGCTTCATAATGATTCACGAAGCTACATGAGCAAGTAATTAGAAAATGGAGCACTCACGTGGTGAGGAAGAAGATGACCAATTTGGCGAATTTGAACAAACCCCAAATTGGACAATTCACGAGAATCAAATCCAAAATTAAGTGAGGGAAATGTTCAAGGAAGTAAATAGATAAGGTTAGGGCAAAGAAACGTGAAGGAGGACCACTGGAACACCAAGAACACTAATGGAGCTCCACGGGTCAACAATGGCGATTTGCCATTTTTGAGGTGTTAAGCTCCAATATTGTGAATGAAGCTTGATGGTGGTCTAAAGAAATGCCAGGAGGCATTGAGAGTGCTTATAAAGCCATGAAAGCATTAGGGTTTGCACCACTCCTCTTTTGGGCGGCAAAACACGAGCACAATCGCGGCCGACATGGAAAAGATAATAGGCGGTGCACTAGGGCATGGCATGGCGAAAGTGTCTCCCACGACCCTCACTTTGTTGACTAGGGCGGCCGTAGGAAGCATGAGATGACACTGCCATAACCCCTCTTGTGCTCGCACGGCTCAAGGTTGAAGAAGACCGGGGAAAGATGCTCGGGCGATTTTGAGCCCTCGATCTAAATCGGACGGCTCTGGCGCCACGCCTCCCGAGTTCAAAACACAGCGGGAGATTGCGAGCCTTAGGATTAGAAATGAGCGGCTCGGTTGCTCCACGTCGCAAACTCAATTTACAACGGAGGAACACGCGGGCGTTGGATCTTAATCCAACGGCTCGATTCAAGAATGCAGCGGAGGGTCAGAAGGATTCGGAAATCTCAGCGGTTGGATGGGAATCTAACGATTGACAATCAAACTTGCAACGGAAGGTCCGAAGGGTTACATACGCGGGCGTGCGATTTAGATCCAACGGTGGAGATTCAGCGCGTTTTAAAGAGAGGCTCGGTGCGATTAGTTGATGGACCGAATCAATTGGCTCGAGCCCGAGTCGACTCGAACCAAGTAACATAAAACCAAGTTTGACTTTGAAATAAGAACAGAGACTTTGAATGATTTATTTGAGGTAGCAAATTAACTCCAAAAATTATGAAATTTTTACAGGAGCTTGCTAACTCAGATATTAACCTTGTATAAAATTTTCAGAGGTTTTTATGCTGTGAATAAATCTCCAAAAATTCTGCAAGGCTCTGTTTTAATGTTTGACTGAGAGTCAAACAGGTTTGACTGCCTCTAAAAATATTCAAACAATTTCTAAAAATTGTGAAATTTTTCAGAGGGTCACATACCATCACAGAGACTTAGGAAAAATATTTCCAGAGGATGATCATAAGATTTGACAAGATTGTTTTGGAATATCAAGATTTGGATCAACTAGACTTGTGACAATGTATTTCCATAATCCCTTGTACAAGAATTGTTTGGCACAACAGAAATACATGATGTAAGAAAAAGTTTTAATTTATACTGATTTTCTTACATTTGAAACACAAGCCCTAGATTGGGATGTTACAAAACCTCCCCACACAAGAATCTCGCCAGAGATTACATTTACTCGGAGAAGAAGGATGGGTAATCTGCACGAAGGCGATCCTCGCGCTCCCAAGTTGCCTCATCTTTAGAATGGTTTGACCACTGGACCTTAAGGAACTTGATGACACGGTTCCTTGTCCTTCGTTCAGATTCTTCGAGAATACGAACAGGATGCCATGATAGGTCAAATTTTCTTGCACATCAAAGATTTTCCAAGGAGTTTCCTCAAACTGGAACACGGAGGCACTTCTTCAAGTGTGACACATGGAACACGTCGTGCACACCCTCAAGTGAAGCTGGCAACTCCAATCTGTATGCAATGGCTCCAATCCTCTCGATGATGCGATAAGACCCAACATATCGAGGAGCTAACTTACCCTTGAAGCCAAAACGTTGATGGCCCTTCAAGGGTGAGACCTTGAGATACACAAAGTCATTGGGCTCAAAGCTCAACTCCGGCGGCGACGATCCGCATAGCTCTTTTGCAGGTGGGCCACGCGCAAATGCTCACGAATCAAGCGAACTTGGCTTTCGGCCTCATTGATGGAATCGGCGGCCCGCGCTCACGGTTTCGACCAGTTCAATGGGGTTCTACACTTCCTCCCATACAAAGCCTCAAACGGTGCCATGCCAAGACTAGCTTGAAAACTGTTGTTGTAGGAGAACTCGCAAGCGGCAAGCACTTCTCCCACTTCTTTCCATAGGAAAGAACACGAACCTGAGCATATCTTCCAACACTTGGTTGACTCTCTCCGTCTGACCATCAGTTTGAGGATGATAAGCGGCACTGAAAGAAAGACGTGTACCCATCGCCTTTTGCAGATTATGCCAAAAGCGAGAGGTGAAAAGAGAACCACGATCTGACACAATCGTTCGTGGCACACCATGCAAACATACAATGCGAGACACATAGAGATCCGCCAGCTGACTAACACTGAGATTGGTGCGCACTGGCAGAAAATGTGCCACCTTCGTCAATCGATCAATGACAACCCAGATAGCATCCTTCCCAGAAGAATGCAGGGGGCCGGTGATGAAATCCATACCAACGAATCCCACTTCCATTCGAAGTGCGGCAAAGGTGAAGAAGGCTGCTGGGCGATGTGTTCGGCCTTGACACGACGACATCGTCGCACTCGGCCACGAACCTAGCAATCTCGCGCTTCATGCGAGTCCACGAGTCTCGTCGAAGATCTTGATACATCTTGGTAGCTCCGGGATGGATAGACAAAGGAGTCATGGGCCTCGCGGAGAATCAAATCCGCAATTCCATGACCTTGGAACCACCAAGCGTTGTCCAAACCACACAACACCGTGCTCATCCTCGAAAAAGCACTTAGTGTCCCATTCTTGATGTTACGCTTGATTTGGATCACACCAACATCATGTCTGGCTGGCAGCCTTGATTTGTTCCACCAAAGTCGGTTGCACAACCAAGGTAGCAAGAGAACCATGCTCAATCAATCCCAAATTAAGCCGCTGAAATTCTTCGAGAAGGGTAGGTTGTTGCCCTTGAAGTGACAAGGTATTGCAATACACCTTGCATCGTAGTGCATCCGCATAACAACATTAGCCTTGCCGGGTGATCTTGAATGCCCATATCATAATCTTTGATCAATTCCAACCATCTCCTCTGCTGAGGTTCAGATCTGGTGGGTGAACAAATATTTCAAGCTCTTGTGATCGAATACACCTCACAGTGGTTACCAATGAGGTAATGCCGCCAAATCTTGAGTGCATGAACCACTGCCGCTAACTCCAAATCATGGGTAGGATAATTGAGTTCATGAGGCCTCAACTGCCTCGATGCATAGGCCACAACCTTGCCTTCTTGCATAAGAACACAACCAAGTCCTTGACGAGAGGCATCACAATAAATGTCAAAGCTCTTATGCACATCAGGGAGAACAAGCCTTGTGCCGGCGTCAATCGCCTTTTGAGTTCTTGAAAACTCAAATCACAAGTAGATGACCACACGAATTTCTTTTCTTTCTTGAGCAATTCGGTCATGGGCTTAGCAATTTTGGAGAAGTTCTCGATAAAGCGGCGGTAGTAGCCCGCTAAACCAAGGAAACTCCTCACATCGGTGACTGACTTGGGCTGCCCCCAAGATAGAACATCGCTGACCTTGCTAGGATCTACTGCGACACCACCTGCTGAAAGAACATGGCCCAAGAATGCCACTTCCTTCAACCAGAACTCGCACTTGCTGAACTTAGCATACAGCTGATGCTCACGCAGCTTTCCCAATACAATCTGCAGATGCTCAGCATGCTCTTCTTCACTCTTGGAGTAGATAAGAATGTCGTCAATGAATACCACAACAAACTTATCCAAATACTCCATGAACACCGAGTTCATAAGATTCATGAACAAAGCTGGAGCATTGGTCAAACCGAAAGACATGACGGTGTACTCGTAAAGGCCATAACGAGTAGTGAACGCCGTCTTTGGAATATCCTCAGCCCTGATCCGGACTTGATGGTACCCCAATCTCAAGTCAATCTTGGAGAACACACAAGCTCCAGTCAACTGGTCAAAGAGATCATCAATACGAGGCAAAGGATATTTGTTTTTCACCGTCACTTCATTCAGCGGACGGTAATCAACACACATACGCAGGGTCTTGTCCTTCTTCTTCACAAAAATAACCGGACAACCCCAAGGAGATGAGCTAGGACGGATGAAGCCTTTTGCTTGAAGCTCACCCAACTGCTTCTTTAGCTCCTCCAACTCATTAGGAGGCATTCGGTACGGCGCCTTAGAAATTGGAGCGGTACCGGGCAACAACTCAATCACAAACTCCAAGTCTCGAACTGGAGGCATACCAGGCAAATCTTCAGGGAAGACATCCACAAAGTCACAGACTGTGGGCACATCCTGAATCTCCATGGCTGGCTTAGCTTCAAGGGCACAAAGATGTGGCCCTGCAGTGCGGTGAAATCCCAACTTGCTCGCTTGAGGACTAGTGAGAAAACCATCTTCTCGCACAATCGATTTGCCCCAAGTGTTGGGACAACCAATCCATACCAAGAATCACATCCAGGCGTGCGAGTCAAGTAAGATGAGATTCGCCAAGAATTCCACTCCTTCAATATTAATGGGCATGACATTCTTGATCGGCTCTCATTTCCGCTCCGGAGAGCGAATAAGCAAAGAATCCCCAAAGGAACAAAGTGAAGGTCACAATCAGCAACAAATGATCTCGAAATAAAGGAATGTGAAGCTCGAGTCAAACAAGACTGCGGCGGGGCGATAACTAACAAGGCGTTACCCAACACAACGTCGGTGCCTCCCGAGCCTCCTCGGTAGAGATGTGGTTGACTCGACCACTCCCGACACCACGAGTCTTCTAGATCACCTTACGGTTAGGTGTGTGACCATTCCCGCGTCCTCCATTAGGGCGAGGGCTGCTCCAGTCCTCTGAGGGCAACTGCTAGCATAGTGGCCCTTCTTGTTGCGGCGGCGGTAACATCGGCGGTGGGTTGCGGGCGCAACTTTCTTCTTGAGTCGCAGTGCGTGGTTGAAACACGGCCTGCGGGGGACGAGCAACTGGCGCCGACGGCCTCGGCGGTGGTGAAACCAAAGCACGAGCTCCTGGTGCGGGCCCAACACGGGGACGAGTGAGGCTGGCCTGTGCAGACCGATGGGCCTCCCACTTGCGCTTGCGGGACTCACCCAGCGCCTTCGCCTTGTGCTCGGCGACGATGGCCTTGTCAACCAAGGCCTGGAAGTCAGCAAAGTCCACAATAGATAGCTTGTCCTGCAGCTCCTCGGACAAACCATCCATGAACTTCTCCTGTTTAGCCTCATCAGAGGCCACCTCTCCCGGAGCATAACGAGCCAAGTGGTTAAACTCGTAAAGATACTCTGAGACAGTCTTGCGCCCCTGCTTAAGCGCAAGAAACTCCTTCTTCTTGAGCTTCATCGGGCCATCGGTATGTGGGCCCGGCGGAAGCGGTCGAAACTCATCCCACGAGACAACGTGGCTGCGGGCTGCATGGCGAAAGTTCTCCCACCAAGATAGTGCTGCACCCTCAGGCGATGGGATGCAAAGAGTGCCGCGCTCTGCTCCGGCGCTGGCGATATTGAGCTTTCGCTCAACAAGGCGCGACCAATCATCCGCGTCAGTGGATCCTCGGATCGAGAGAGTGTGGCGGCTGCGTGCGGAGAAACTCCGCAAGCCCACCACGAGGCGGTGGCCACCACCTCCGGATCTGAAGCGGCGGCGGGAGGCGGAGGTGTTCCTCGCAATGACCTCCAAGATCCGGTGCGGTCCATGCGATTCCGCTCGATCGAGCGAGAACCTCGACCATGGTCGGAGGAGAAGCTCCTCATCGGAACCAATTGGCTATTGCGAGTGGTTCTTGTCATCTGTTCCACAAAAATAGGTTAAACACAACTCGGAACAGAGACAAAGAAAACTACTAACCACTAACAAAACCATCCTTAAAAGCTCAAGTAACCACATAGAATTTGCAGCAAGATCACAAAGATAATATCCATCTTCCCATTATGACTAACTTGTATTAAAGAACAAGTAGCCAATTGTCGAGAAGACAAATTTGAGAAAAAAACCTGTTCAAAACAGCTAGGAAATAGGGTGGAAATTTACTAAAGAAGGGTTAAATACTTAGCTATCTCATATCACTTCTTACCCTTTATCCCCACAAGTTTTAGTGGAATTAACCTCTCATTTTCAGCACTTTTACTACCTAAATGCTAGCTGTCCGAAATTTCTTGCTTGCTGTCCGATTTTCTTCTCCAAGATCTGGCGAAACTTGTAGCTCCCAATTGCTCCTAATATTCTCAAGACAGCCATACTTTCATTTTATAACTCTCATGGTGTACCCAAAACCAATCTACTCGGCTACTAACTTTTGAAGGAAGATGAGAGGAAAACTCAGCTTTCAAATTCAGTTTAGAACAAGGTGAGATGAGCAAGCTAAGATAGATGAGGAGTAAAATCTGAGAACTTACTTAAGATTTTCAGGAAAGCACTGACATTTGGAAAGTAAGTTTTCAAAATATACTAGGGACGACCAAGCTAGGGGTTTCTACGGTCAGTATGGCTCTGATACCAAGCTCTGTGAGACCCCGGTTTATTAAACTTGTAATACTTAACCTTCCTCTGGTTCTAGTATCACAAATAGAATAATCCGCGTCTCGATGAATATGTGCCTCCCAGAACAAGCAGCACACATACATCATATCCAAGCATGCATCAATTCCATACAACAGATTATAACAAGTCTACCAAAAGACATACATAATATAAGTTATTACAACACAGCCGACCGGCCAAATGACATAAGTAGCAAATAAGTAACAGCGGAAGCAAAAGTTGCCATAAGATGGCTTAAACCAAAAGACGACCGGTTAGCCACATAACACCACAGGGCAACCGACCGGGCCGCCAAGCTAATCGCCCCGTAAACTGCCACAGCACAACTCACAAAAGTGAGGTCCATCGGACTCACTATCATCCTCTGCACAACACAAGCAATGCAGGTGAGTACAAAAATGTACTCGCAAGACTTACGAGTAGCAAGCCTATACATAGCTACATGAAAGCTGTATTCAAAGGAATGAGGTTATATGGTTCTTTGGACGCATAAAGCAAGTTTCATTTGCAATATTGTAATAGATTGAACAACAGTTTGTAAAATTCTGTTTTTAAGCATTTAAATAACAGCAGTAAGCATAAGTAACAAGTATCCACCTAGAAGTGACTTTCCCAAAGCCACCACAACATAGCATGAATCACTGATTCATACCACCATCAAGTTTTAATTTTAAAATGTTGTAGTCTAACTCTTGAAAAGCTTATCCAAGCGTGTCCATAACCTAGGGCGAGGCTATTCGAATAGTTTTAATCCTGCGGGTGTACCAATGTACCCACACTTGGACCGCCTTTTTGCCAAGCTATTAAGCACACTTCCTTTGGTATGCGGCATGGCTAAGTCCTCTGAACCCTTTCCAATGGAATATGCTAATCAAGAGAGCATACGTATGGGGTTAATCCTTAGTGATCTGCCGACGAAATATGGATCACAAGGACCCATCGTGGAGCAAGATACACCGCCTCGGCGGGTGTTCTCCTCCCTACAGCGTGTCCATGTTGCATATAATCAAATATGCAACCCACCACGCGACTCATTAATTAACACACCCAAAGTACTCGGCTAAGAGAGGTCCCATATCCCTCTAGTGTGGTTAGCACGCACGTAATGCTCGGATAACGAGATACTCACAAGTAGTTCGGTCCTTAATTGACCCGGGCACCATTCCAATCACACCCAAAAGATCACACCATCTTACCATTGTGCCCAAGTCTAAATTGTTTTCATTTTCAGTTTTAGTTTTGCAATTTAGACATAGCACAAGGCTGAAATGTACACATAGTAATAGTTTGTGTGATCAAAGTTATCGACGAGTCGATAACTGCCCATTTCTACCGATAACTAAGCATGGCTAAGCATAATGACACGTAAACTACTAAGTGACAAGGGTCCATCCAGCGAACCCAAAATCACAGCAAGTAACCTAGGCTTGATGGTAGAGGAATAAACATTTCCTACTGATAATGCATCTAGTAGGCCAACTATCGACAATAGTTTAAAACAACATAGCAATGCATACATAGAATTTGCAAACAATATATTAGACTTTGAAAATAGTAGGAACAATATGATCAAATGAATGCTACATCTGCTTGCCTGGCTGAAGTGCAGGATCTGATGGCTGCTGTGGCTCAATATCAAGATTAATAATATTATCTTCGGAACCTAACGCAAAAAGGCGATAAGCAAATAAGAACGAAGAACACCAAATAAACTCCAACAGCAAAACACATCCAAATCTAATAAAATTTATACTACAGCTAGGGAATGATCTAAGACAATGATAGGAACCAGAATTATGCAATTAGAACTAAGCATGCAAAAGATATGAGCAAAGTTCTCTATCTCAGCCTTATAACAATCTAATTAATAATTAACACTGTTCATGGCGAAATTTTCCAGAATGATCTAAGGTCTGAAATTTTTATAGTAGGTAGATTATGACATCCTAATAACAGCAAAGTTGGATTTACTAAATTTGGAGTTATACACATTTACTTATGATTTTTCTAAGTTGTAAATCTAATACAAATCATTTTACAGAATTATGAACATGCTCAAATCCTATTTTATATGAAAGTATACTAACAGATGAATTTAACAAAATTGATTTTGCACAAATTGGATTTATCTGAGAAAAGATATGCATTTTCCAAGGTTAAAACTATTTCTGGAATATTCAAAATGACAGAAATCAAGTTATTCCTAGTTACACAATTTTCTGCTACTGCAACATGCTTAAATCCATTTTTATAATAAACTAAAGTGACAACATAATTTATTACCGTTGGAATTATCTAAAAAGCAGTTAAAATGAATTAGTTATGAGTTTCTAAAGTTTTACATCATTTTCATTTGTTAAACAAATACTTACAGAAATACGAGACAACCCAATAAAAGAATAAGCGTGGACAACTCCCAACCCTTGATCTAAAATCCTACGGCTCACGCGCGCGAAAAACAGCGCGCGCGCCAACTGTCGGAGCCACCGTTGGATCACGATCAACGGCACACACGAGTGAATGCATTGGACGGTGCGGTTGCATACGATCTCGGCCGTTGATCGCAAGATCGGCGGTCGAAAATGATCAAGGCATCGGAGGTCGAATGCACTCACGATCGGGGCGCGGATCTAAAATGAGCGGTAGATATTGATCGCGGTTCAAAGGAAGATCTTGACACGTGGGACCGCATGTCGGTGACTCAAAGTCACCCACGCTTTAGTTTAACCCACGTGCACGATTGCTGAGCCCACTTGTCGGCGAGAGTGGCGGTTAAGACCAAATTAATGCCATTAATGATTAACCTTAAATAAACACTAATATTGCTGAAATTTGATTTTAACCCTCGGGCCCACAAGTCGGCGATCGGAGGTAAATTCGACGAGATTAAATGCCGACACATTCAATTAACCAATGATTAATCTTAATGATGTTGGAACGATGCGGGATTGAACGAGAGTGATTTAAGGATATTGGGCCCATGGTCGGTGGCTCAACGACAATGATTAAGACATAATTAATAACTAATGATTAGCAATTAATGTGTCCTAATTAAGTGACAAACGGAGAGCTGCTGTGCGGCAAAACCGAGCGAGTTCAACGACTGTCGCGGCGACAACGGCGTGGCGCCGCCCAAGAACCAAAATGGATTCGCAATAGCACAACGAATCTAATGGTAGCATTCTCGCCGGCGAGGACTAGAACGTCGGCTAGCGGAAAGCGAAAATGGGAGCTTTCTTGCTAAACATGAAAGTAGCGAAAGCTCATTGCGGTCAAGGAAGCGGGTGCCAAAGCTTCTAAGGACTAATAAGAAGCTACCTTAGGGACGAAGCTTCAAAGATGGCGGAGATGCTTGATCACGGTGGCTTCGCGGTCTTGGAGAAAAAACCGAGATAGATACCACGAGCCAAATGAGTGATTCCAAAGCATCAAGATAGCTTCATAATGATTCACGAAGCTACATGAGCAAGTAATTAGAAAATGGAGCACTCACGTGGTGAGGAAGAAGATGACCAATTTCGGCGAATTTAAACAAACCCCAAATTGGACAATTCCTCGAAATCAAATCCAAAATTAAGTGAGGAAATGTTCAAGGAAGTAAATAGATAAGGTTAGGGCAAAGAAAGCGTGAAGGAGGACCACTGGAACACCAAGGACACTAATGGAGCTCCACGGGTCAACAATGGCGATTGCCATTTTTGAGGTGTTAAGCTCCAATATTGTGAATGGGGCTTGATGGTGGTCTAAAGAAATACCAGGGAGGTATTGAGAGTGCTTATAAAGCCATGAAAGCATTAGGGTTTGCACCACTCCTCTTTGGGCGGCAAAACACAGAGCACAATCTTGCGGCGACATGGAAAAGATAATAGGCGGTGCACTAGGGCATGGCATGGCGAAAGTGTCTCCCGACCCTCACTTTGTTGACTAGGGCGGCGTAGGAAGCATGAGATGACACCGCCATAACCCCTCTTGTGCTCGCCGCGGCTCAAGGTTGAAGAAGACCGGGGAAAGATGCTCGGGCGATTTTGAGCCCTACGATCTAAATCGGACGGCTCTGGCGCCACGCCTCGAGTTCAAAACACAGCGGGAGATTGCGAGCCTTAGGATTAGAAATGAGCGGCTCGGTTGCTCCACGTCGCAAACTCAATTTACAACGGAGGAACACGCGGCGTTGGATCTTAATCCAGCGGCTCGATTCAAGAATGCAGCGGAGGTCAGAAGGATTCGGAAATCTCAGCGGTTGGATGGGAATCTAACGGTTGGCAATCAAACTTGCAGCGGAAGGTCCGAAGGGTTACAGCGCGGCGGGCGTGCAATTTAGATCAACGGTTGAGATTCAACGCGCGTTTTAAAGAGAGGCTCGGTGCAGTTAGTTGACTGGACCGAGTCAATTGGCTCGAGCCCGAGTCTGACTCGAACCCGAGTAACAGTAAAACCAAGTTGACTTTGAAATAAGAACAGAGACTTTGAATGATTTATTTGAGGTAGCAAATTAACTCCAAAAATTATGAAATTTTTACAGGAGCTTGCTAACTCAGATATTAACCTTGTATAAAATTTTCAGAGGTTTTTATGCTGCGAATAATTCTCCAAAAATTCTGCAAGGCTCTGTTTTAATGTTTGACTAAGAGTCAAACAGGTTTGACTACCTCTAAAAATATTCAAACAATTTCTAAAAATTGTGAAATTTTTCAGAGGGGTCACATACCATCACAGAGACTTAGGAAAAATATTTCCAGAGGATGATCATAAGATTTGACAAGATTGTTTTTGGAATAACAAGATTTGGATCAACTAGACTTGTGACAATGTATTTCCATAATCCCTTGTACAGGAATTGTTTGGCACAACAGGAAATACATGATGTAAGAAAAAGTTTTAATTCCTACTGATTCTCTTACATTTGAAACACAAGCCCAAGATTGGGATGTTACAGAATCATCCATATCAGACCCTTGAGTTGGTTTTAATGAAGTGCGAGAATGTTGAGGATGTCCCGCACATTCATCAAAGTGTTTGTCTCATTCGCCAGTGGTGGTGCCCTTGCCATTGCCACGAGGGGACGTAGTGTGTGACCGTCGGGGAGCATCGTCAATCCTGTCTCTGGGAGAATGATTCTTATCAGGGGGAATGACGAAGACCTCCTGTTGATGACCTCCACTTGCGTTCGAGGCCTCCTCGCTTAAGGAGTAGTCGAGTGATACCATTTGGCGACTTGGAGTAAACCCCTCTAGGTAGGGGAACTCGAGGTTATAACTGTCTCCATCTGCAGGTGTGTCCTGCGATGGGATTGTTGAACTTGGAGGAAAAGCGTGTTCGATCCTCTTCTCTGCGGAATTATTTGGAGAAAAAGGACCATCATGTGTCGATAGATCTCTGGAATGATGGCTTCCAGAACTTGTCTCGCCAAGTCGTACTGCCTTAGGGGGACTCGAACACTTGGAGAAAAAACTCTTGTCGTGTTGTGAGTCTGTCCTGGGGCAGCCCTGTTTGTGGTCGTGTTGACCCTTGCCCTCTGAGGAAATTGGTCCCTCAATTGGGCGCATTATTGTGGGGGATGAGGATCCCTCCTCAACTCCGGCGGTGATGCGGTCTCCGAGATCTAAAAGAAGATCTCCAGAGGCGGCAATACCGTCAGAAGATTCGATACTCGGCTCGTAGTCGAAACCGGCATCCATGTCGATGTCTGCGTAATCGGCCAAGTTGAACCAGTTCCCCTCGTTCCACTATCCTACCATGGAAGCATCAAAAAGAGAAAAGAAAGAACTATTGACAAGGAATTACCAGAAGACCCCCACGGTCGGCGCCAACTATCGGTGTTTTAGAACCGATCTTACGTAAAGATTGTTTGATTCGGGGGGGTCTCCACGATTGATCACGCAGACAAAAGAGACACGGGAATTTTTATACAGGTTCGTGCATTCTCCAGTGAGAATAACAACCCTACTCTTGTGTGCATTGTATTGGGTATCCTGGTTACAATCAGTGGAAAAGGCTTACGCTAATGTTGCTACTGATTGCCTCTCAAAAAGCCCTCTCCAAATACCTCTAAAAGATGCCTATTTATAGTATGCTGTGAAGGCGGTTGTCATTCCAGGTCAGGAAGTGCTCATTATTCCATAATAATGAGAGTAATTACTGGAGTAGTAACCTCCCCACGTCGCCTTACGGTTATCAATCAGAGATAATGGTGAGTTATCTGTAATTATTCCAGGTATAACTACGTATTTTGACTGCTCAGATCTCACAATTAATAGGGCCTACTGGCGAGTGGACCTGGTTATCTGTGGAGAAGTCGTGGCAGGACTTACGACCAGGGGGTAGTCATAGAAAATCTTATGACTGGATACTGGTCGTAGAAAGACTTATGACCGAAGGTAATTGTAGGAAAACTTACGATTACACGGTAGTCATAGAAATACTTACGACTATGGGGGTGGTCGTAGAAGGACTTACGACCACCTGATTGACCTCTCCCTTACAACTGTAAGGGGTATAATTAGTAACTGTGTGACGTCATATTTACCCATAATACACAATTACGAATAAATAGCAAAATGAGGATTATTAGATCCTCGTCACGTGTAGAACCCAAATGAATTTCATTAGGTAATATTGCTTCTTTTCCTTACACCAGTTGAAATGGTGTTTCACCTGTAGCTCTACTGGTTGTAGTACGTAGGGCCCAAAGAACTGACTAGAGGTCGTCTACCCAAGCCACTGTGCATATTTTGAGTCTGTCAAAGACTTTTTTCTTAATGCCTTGCATGATTTGACCGTTTGCACGTTCAACTACTCCATTACTTTCTTGATGAGCAATAGAAACGAAACAAATCTTTGTATCTATTCCATCACAGTAATCTTGAAATATACCACTAATAAATTGTGATCCATTATCAATAATGAGACGAGTGGGTACACCAAAACGTGTCACTGCATTTTTCATAAAGAGTTTTTTGGTTGCTGCTGTAGTTATTGTAGAGATAGATTCAGCTTCAATCCACTTAGTGAATGTGTTCGTGGCCACAAATAAAGATTCGCACCCATTAGTTGCCCTAGGTAAAGACCCAACTATATAAATTCCCCATGTAGAAAATGGTCATGCATGACAATGGAATTGTCTGCAATTGATTTGCAGGTTGATGTACTTGTCGAGTATGAAATTAACATTGCACACAAGTCTTGACAAGATGCATTGCGTCTTGTAGTGTTGTGAGCTAATAAAAACCTTTTCGAAAAGCTTTTCTGAGTAGCGTTCTATATGAAGCATGTGCTCCACATAAGCCCCCATATATTTTATGAAGTAATGTTTGACCATTCTCCTGGTGTCATGTCGACCAGTTTGTACAATCTTGAATCTGAATGATGATTAACTTAATCGTAATGCTGCTAAAGGCTCCTCTATTTTTCACGCACATGCTTTTGTAGAGTCTTGAACTATCACATCTTTTAGCCAACTGTTGTAAATTGTCAGATACACTAATAACTTCTTTGCCATTAGTCATGTGAGACATTGTCATGTCTTCTGACCAGTTTGTTGATCAGGGATTGCCTAGAACTGTATAGCTAGTCGGACGATATCCATAGCTGGTTGTCTCATGACTTAAACTGGTCATCGACCATTTAGGCCATAGTAAAGGGTATTAAATATCATTTAAATACAGGTTGTATGTTCATAACTATTATAGAGGTAGCCTTTGATATGTAGACCTACTTTGACAGACTATGAAATTGACTGAAAAGGTTGATCTGATCAAGAATCTTTGTTAGTAGACACTTCAAGGGCTCGCCTTTGGTGAGCGGTACGGTGGTACCGTTGACCTAGCTGAGGAGAGATAAACGAGAAGGGCCAAAATAAGCACCACGAAATAATCGAAATATAGCTATTGTAGAGAATATACCAGATGGTTTACGCAGGAGCGTTATCGTTGAGATAAATTGTCCACGTAGTCGTACCTAATGGGACGATATTACAACAGATTGATGAGTTTTTTATTCATTATTCTATTCTTTATTGTACTCTTTACATATATTGATTATTTCAAAAGGGAAATCTGAAAATAAAGAAAATAAAATTAATGGGCCTTTACATGTCAGGAATGTAAACATAAATTAAAGAATGTGATAATGTATCCTAAAATAAAATTTGTTCATTGTTAGCCCCATGCATCTTTCATCCGAAGCCCATCACCTTTGGCGCGAATCTCAAGAACCGGGTAAGCGAATTGGGCAGGAACTTCCTGGCAAACAGGAAGCAGACGGTCGTCGTCCTTCCGTTGTACGTGCACGTGCTCCCGCTCCTCAGCCATCGCAGGAACTCCACCGTGACCTCCATCCTCGTGAACCGTGCCGGGTGGGGCCCACCGTGGGACCAGTCGACCCACGTCACGCTCTGGTTGGCGCCGGCTGACGGATGCCGGATGTTCAGAAACGTCGGCAGGTAGTGCTCGTCGGCGTAGCAGTTGCGCTTGCAAAACTTTTTGAAGACAGGAAAGTAAATGTCGTCGGCGACAATGTCGGCGGCGAGGGCCCGGTCCAGCTCGAACCACTGAGAGCCCTTGCGCCACTGCTTGGCGGTCACGACGGGGCTCATGCCGCGCTTGTACCTGCCGCGCCCCGTCGCACCCGGCTCATCGTAGGACTCGAGGTACACCTTGGTGGAGTTGATGAGGTATGAGTAGACTGTGGGGAAGTCGAATAGCGGGACGTGCGACTCAGACAGGAGGAGGAAGCGGGCGTTGGAGTAGTCCAGGAGTGCGTGCGCCAGGAGACGCCGCTCAGCTTCTACCATGCTTATCTGGCCCCATTTTACCTCCTGTACGTGCCAAGATAACAGTAAAAGGAGGATTGTTTCAAAACAAAAGAAGA
The DNA here is from genome assembly GCA_036346255.1 of Ampelocalamus luodianensis. Classification (NCBI taxonomy): domain Eukaryota; kingdom Viridiplantae; phylum Streptophyta; class Magnoliopsida; order Poales; family Poaceae; genus Ampelocalamus; species Ampelocalamus luodianensis. The sequence continues at coordinate 33,360,339 of CM070619.1, forward strand.
AATACTGTTAATGCGTAGGGAAAATGCAAGTTTCTATTATTTAATATTTGAACATCCAACTTAATTTCTAGAGTTTGTTAGTTTATCTTTTTGAAATATAGGATTCAGAAATTAGATAGCATGCTTTAATTCGACGAACTTTGTTATCTAATTTTTTGGTAAAAAATGTTTCGAATTCTAAATTTATATATTCCAACAAATTAAAGATTCAAAAGTTTAAATCAAGATTTGAAGAATTTTAAATTCTAAAAGCCAAAAAAAAAGAAATTGTTATCATTTTTAATTATATTTGGATTGAAATTTATAAAATTAAAAGGAAATCCCCAGATTCAAATATTGTGAAACAAAAGATTTGTTAGAAATTCGCACAAACAACTGCATCATTGTTTTACCATGTTGGTTTGTAGCTAATTAAAAACTATTCATCAATCATGCCTGAGAAGGACAATTGAGGACTTCTCAACCTATGTGACGTGTGATACATATTGACCTAGATATTTTCTTCACTGGATGAGATTTCCCAATATGATAGAAAATAACTCATCCGTCTAACGCCAGTATTATTTGTTAACAGTCCCTTCTGTGTTTCCGCATAGATCCGTCCAAAATACTGTACTATCAACTACGCGAAGTGTCTGAAAAAAACAAAAAACTACTTAAAGTGCACAGAAGATTCTTTTCGTTAGGGAAAGGTTAATACAAGTTGCCCAGATCTGCTCAGGTCGGTCTACCCCTTCGACTTGGTGACTCCAGAAGCCCCCTCCCATAGATAAAGGTGTTCCGTTTGTGATGTTGACGTTTATTACCAGACTTTCCAATATGCCTGCCTGCCTTCGTGGTATTCCCTTCTCTTCTTTTGGGTTACCTCTATTTTGGATCCACCTCTTCAACACTTTACCAGCATCGCCACCGGATCATAGACCCCAACATCTTTTATCCCTGGTGGCCAGTGGAAGCTTCGCCAAGTAGATCGGCGGTGCTCATCGCTGCTGCAGATCCTACAACATCCTATTCAACCTCTATCCAAAGGAGGCCACTCTTCTCCGATTCTTGTCCAAAATCGTTGGCAAATGCATATGTGGTAGAGCCGCGGCTAGATGTAGGCACTCAAAGGCGAGGTGTTCTTGCATCGGCAATCTAAGCTTCTTCTACATCGACGTCATCGTCAGATGCGTTTCGAGACTAGGATGTAATTTTATTCTCTTTTAGTCCTTAAGCAATAGTTTCAAGGACCGTCCTATAATTTTTTCTATGTCAAGGCTCCTTTTGTAAACCTCAAGATGGTTGTAGTGAATACTTAATGCAAATCCAGAGTTAATGGCCCTTTGGGCCAAATTTGCTTCAAAAAAAAAAAAAAAAGCGACGTTCTGCTCTAATTGCAACACCTATGAATCTAGGTTTTATATTTGCCTCCGAAGGCAGAACTCTATGGTTTTGTAATGGTGAGACGAGGCACTGAGGTCGTCGGAGCTGGTGCTCTGCATGGTGATGTTGCCTCACAGCGAGGAGGTTGGCAAAAGGTCGATTAAGTGCTCGAGGCACGCCATTTGAGAAAGGTGATCGAGGGGTTTGAGAGAATGGGACAAGAACAGGACAGAGACAATTTTGGCTTATTTAGAAAAATGAGTCTAACAATTAAATTCATATGAAGTGGTTCCAAATGGGCTATCTATTTATAGAGTTAACTGTTATTTTCTTAACTAGAACTTACAAGTTTTGACCTTTGGAATCAACATGAAATTAGACAGCACACCGATCTTCGTACAAATTCAACGGTAAAAGATCAACTAAATTTAAGAAACTATTAGGCAATTTATAACGTTCTAAGGTGTACACAAATACTCCCTCCATTTCACTATATTTGTTTACAATCCACTAGGCAAACAGACCAAGAACTAAATCTAAAAAATACTTAATACATACTCCTATTAAATGATATATCACAACCGCGTAACTTCTTCTAAAACATTTAAGTAGGGGTAGAGAGAGAAAATTGTAATAAGTATACTCTATATTCTTTTAATGGACATATATTAAAACAGATACTTTCAAGGTCATAGACAAATATAACAAAACGGAGGGAGTAAGGTGCTAGTGTTAATTTTTTTTTTAAAAAAAAAATCTAGTTTTAACAAGGCATATTTGTAGTGACACGTCACACATGCATTAAGCAAATGGAAAGCTGGGAGCCCCGAGCCATTCGGATTCTCACCGGTGGCAGACGGAATAAGGGGCTAGGGGGGGAGGGGGCGGATAATCTCCTACGATCGGTCAGACCATGGGTACCTCTAACATTCTCATCTATTAGATGTTATGGTTTGAAATTTAGCTACTCTAATGGTAGAAGAAAAACAAGGAAATGATATGGGCTAAAATTCCTTTGTATAGGTTGTGCCAAACTAAGTGTCTGTTGTTGCTATCCTAGGTCAACTGGCCAAGCTCACCAAACCCATCTATCTCACTCTGCTCTCTCTTCCCACCAGACATCGAGTCTCATTCCAATATCTAACCAATTCCCACCATGGCGAACCATAGAGACTAGCGTCGCGGTCGGCGCGCGGGTGTAGGCTTGAGCGTGCTAGGCAGCCCGCGCAGACATGAGGTGCGGCGACAACCAGGCAACACTATGTGGCACATCCTGTGTGCAGCATAGTAGCCGGTAGAGCAGGTAGGCAACGCCGGCAATCGGGCAAGCAAGCAGCGCGTGACTAGGTAGACAGGCGGCAGCGTCTGATTAGGATTATGATCCTAGCAACAGTAGAGGCACACAATATATTTTGGTACAGTATATGCTACGATTCTTCTGTTAAGTCCGACTAAAATCACTGTTTAAACAGTGATTCTCTGCGTTACAACCGAACATTCGATACTCCCGTTAGCCTCCCTAATTTTAGTCCTGGTCACACCGAATGAAACGAAAGCATCCTTTTCTAGGCTTGTTCGAATGCATCGCTCTTGTAGAATTCCGCGCGTTCAATGTGAGGACGAAAATTCCTACTTGGCCTCCGGCCCCGTGCCGAGCCAATCAATAATTGCCAAATCCTTTAGACCTTTACCCAGTCAAGACGTATAGTACTAGTAAAATAATCATCTAGTGACAGCTAATTAAGGTACTCCTCGTATGGATCCGGATGGAGCTACCGTTGGTATCTCGGTTCAAAACAAACATGTTGAAGATGCGTGAATGTTTTCGAAGTTCAACGAGATCCCGGGAATTCATGCATTCAAGAAAACAAGGGTAAAAAGAGCAATTTTCTTTTTCAGAAAAGATTGTTTTTCCAAAATGAGCAAGCGCAGAAACTAAAATTAATTTGCTTAATCAAGTAGGCGTGTAGTAATGATTATGTGGAGTATGCACAAACCTTGCTGGGGATTCTTCGCCGGTAGAAGGCGGAGCCCTCCTCCGGGTCGGACCCGTTGAACGCCGGGTCGGAATGAACGTAGATGGAGTAGAGCCCGCGGTGCCCCTCAAAGAACTTTTCCCACAGCGGCGCCATTGGCAGGTCCCATTTCGTCAGGAACAGGAACGCCACCTTCCGGGCGGCGGCGCCGCCGCCGGCCACCCTCTCCCTCGGCGCCGCGGCAGCCAGCGCCATCAGCTCGTCGTCGCTAATGCCGCCACCGGCGGCAGCGTCCGGCCCTTCCTCACTCCCTGCATGTTGAGGCCCTTCCTCGCTCCCTGCATGTTGAGCGGTGCTAACGCCGGTGTCGACCGGCCACAACGGGGACCGGATCGTCAGTCCTGCCTGTGGGCGCCGTGGCTTCTGCTGCTGCTGAGCCGCGGACAGGTTTGCCGCGGCGGGTGGGAAGAAGAGCTTGAGGGCTCCGCCGGGGAGGGCGGACGTTGTTGAGCTCATCAGGGACAGGGTCGCCACGATGCCGAGCGCGAAGCCGAGGCCGAGGGGGATGACGCAGAGCAAGAGCTTGATGGGGCAAGGGGTGGCCATGGCTGCCACCACCATGGGTACTACATGCTGCTGCTGCTTAAGATTCTTGGTGCTCATGGCTTGCTAGCTCCTAATGGTGTTAATTTCCACAGTTTCTTGCTTGGGGCCCGTGCGTTACTCACATCAATTTCCGGGAGACGAAGGGAACTGCACCTGCACGCCACGTAAAGGCAACCGGTGAGGGCGGCATCTGGGTGCTCGCTATTCAGGGAGATTATATACTACTACGCACCATATGTGTGTAAGGGTAAGGGGGTGCCAGATCGGTCGATGAGGCCACCCAATTGGACCGGAAGGAATAAGCTTCGGAAGCGGGGCCCACGAGGAATAAGATGACTTCGTCGCTTGGGTCTCCTATATGATTCGTCGTCGTTGGTTTTTGGAGGGCGGATTGCAACAGGCGCGCGGCCGCAGCAGCCAAAGGACTTTCTGGTTGTGTTTCCGGGCAACGCCATCGCATTGGTCAAAAGAATCGTGCGTACACGAATTGCGCAGTTAGTGAGGCTATCAAGCCTCTTAGGCTGCTCCTAATGGGTGGTTTTTTATTGCATGAAAGGTATTTAGATATCGCCTTCCCAATGCATTATATCCTAGAGTGTTGTATCTTATGCCTTTGATATAAATGTCTTTACCACTATTTCTACCTAGGATATTGTGTATGAGTGGTATCTAAATAAGATACTAGACTGCTCTCTCTCTTCCTTAATTACAGTATCACATCAGATTTTTGCTTATGTGGAGCCTTAAGATACTTGCCAAGGTAGAGCATTGGGAGTAGCCTTAAAAACTTTAGAGGGTCGTCCTGTTGTAAGTGAAATCTGAATAATTTAAGGTTGTTAATACCTTCCAAGGTTAATGCTAAAAATAGGATGTTCGATTTCTTTCTAAATTTATGATCTCCTGGCAATTTGCAATTCAATTAAGATATTACAGTTGTTTAACGAGAAAATTTATTATATGCTATTGAGTAACTCTCTAATCCTTGATCTGCCATCAAATAATTTATCCTTTCCATGCCACTGCAACGTCAATTGATATGACTAAGCATGTGAGATTTTTCTCATATTGCCCATAATGCTTACATGTAACACCCCATTTGTTGCTGTTTTTCAAAAATTATTTCAAAGAATTTGGATCTTATTTGGAGTTCAATTGATGTTCTTGAGTTCAAATCCGAAAGTTTAAATTCCAATCCGAAGTTACCATCTCCCCTGCCTCCCTTCCTCTTTGCTCTGCTTCTACTTGCGCCTATATCCGTGCTGCTTGTGCATGCGCCAGTGCCCAGGCCACACCCATGCCATTGCCGTACGCATTCAACACGCCATCACCGTTGTAAGGCCAAGGAGGCCGACTAGAGACCAGGGGTAGTCTTGTCTAAAAATCTCTAAGGCTAAAATCGTTTTCTAATACAGAAGCGAAATTTAATTTGGTTTTGCACAATTAAAACCCAAATATTCTAGTTTCCTTTGAGTACACTAATACCTTAAGTCTAAGTCAAGGTTTCTAATCCTAATTTGACATGCAATCAATTTAATTTTAGGAATGTAAATTGCATAAAGTAAATCACAAGAGAGCAAACCACAATAGTACAAGGATGTTTTACCATAGTGTTCGAAGACTTATCGGTCTCCCCTAATCCACATTAAGATAAGCCCAAACGAATTGGATTGGCTCACAACTTGAACCAACATCTCGATCCACTCAGGGTTGCTCTTCCTCCACTCTGAAGATAGCGAGCACCAAACCACTCACAACATGCTAGGCCTTCTTACAAGTTTCTTGAGAAGATCACTGGACCTCGACGCTTCCATGCCGTCTAGGTGTCGGCAAATATCAAGAATAATAAGCCAAGCTTCATGCTTAACTCTCACTAAGTGCAACATATACACAATTGGATGCTCAATTCAATTCTAGTTGCAACGCATGCAACTAGAATCTCTCCCTTTGATCATGTCGGACCCCAAATTTGTAATTTAGAACCCTCTGTGTTCACAGCACCAGTCCTTGGATCAACAGCTAGTGCTCATAGTTACATCTTTAGATATCAACACATATTATGAAAATGTAAAGCTATTACGTAATAATAAACAAAGCGTAAATATACCTTATGGTGTTTGTCCTTCAGAATGGCCGACTAGGCCAAATACCTTTTAAAGAATCAGCAACGGAAGCAGAATAATCAATATAACACGTGGAAGCCTCACAATATACCCACATGCAATCGACTGGGGACTCGCGATATAGTTCTTGGCTTTCTTCATCTTCAGTCTTATCGAATGCTCATAATTGTCATTGTAGCCTCCTTTTATGCTTACTAACTAAAAGAATATAAATAGTGAGCATGAGTACACAATCATACTCACGAGCCAATACACAATGCAATTATTATATATGTAAGGCTAATCAAGAAAGGTTTATGGTTCTTTTATTTTGCACAAAGCCATTTATTGAAATAGATTAAGTAGTAGCAAATCCCAAGACTTAGCATTTTACTAACATAAGTTTTGATAAACAGAGTTTTGCTGTAAAATACTAGTGGAGATTCCGTCTCCTATACCATTGAGTGGCTCTGTCCACTCAATGCCCATTTTCATTTCTTGGGTTATATTCCCGTACTTACCACTAGTTCTCGACCAGGCTCTTTCATTTCTCAGGGCCCCAGCCCACCTTTTCAATCCATCCGCAAATGGTTTTATAAAAATAAAAGCAAATTCAAGCAAGTTCCCAGCACCGCTCTTGATCGTAAACACGGCTATCAAGATAGTTTTCTTACTCTACAGAGTTTGTACACTTTATCCATACAATACAATCAACTTATAATGTCCGTTTAACACATTTCCATCGATGTATGACTAAGATGATTGTCACAAGACCTTTACAATGCCCTACCTCAATGCAACCCCACGCTGCTAAGTATCACCTCCCTAGGCCTCGCCCACGAGAGGTCTCTGTCAGGACCCAGGATTAACACACCCGAATCCTCTGTGTATTTTCTGAACTAGTCCCATGATCAGTCGCTAGTTCACACAGTAAACAAATATGGTAACAAATTCATATCACAACTTATTAATAATCAACAGAGTTTATTACAAAAGAGGCTTACAAGCCAACAATAAAGAACACAGCGGAAGACGAAGAAGACGTGGTAGAGTCCAGCAATCTACCACAGGCAATCGACTGGGGTAGCAGCCTAGTCGTCGAGATCCACACTGGTAACAAAGTCCTTCTCCTCTAAAATTTGTTTGCATAAATCAAGTATTAGCACAACTACCGTGCTCGCAAGTTACACCCGTTAACTAACAGAATGACTTGCATATATGGATGTAAGAAAGGATGGTTTATTGGTTCAATTTGCATAAAGCAATGTTTGACATTTAAATACAATACTAAGTTCAAATACTCAAGTTTTACAATATCTAAAATTGATTTTGAAATAATAAAGATAGTGTAGGCATCAACCTAACACTAACATAAACACGGACATCAACCCGGAGCTTCAACCCATAACTTTTCTCATGGACACCCATCCATGTCATAAACAATTTTATAAAACATTTTGAAAACAAAATCAAAGTCTAACTTTGAGCAGTTCTGCTAACATGTCCATAACCGTGGACACGGCTATTCGAATAGTTTTATACTCTGCAGAGATTGTACAACTTTACCCACAAGACACGATTTTTCTAGTTTGTTTGGCATCCGTCGATACCACCGCTCACTACCTTTGGTAAGCGGTCTAGAGCACGTGACAAGGCCTTTACAAAGCGCCATTCCACCACAGTCCACCCTCACTAAGGTTTCGCTTCCATTGACTACAACCTTTCGGAAGCCCCCTCTTGTGCCAGGTGGGGGAACATAGTCATGAAAAATAACCCACCGAAACAGTTGGATCGACCGCAATGGAATTTTGCAAATTAGTCAGTCAGGTCCCGACCCATACTAGGGACATGTGGTAGTACGGTATGACTTAGCATCATACGCCCGAAGACCGGTCCTTAACTGACTTAGGCAACTTTTCAATAAAACCCATGGGCCTCAACCATACCCGATTGAGCCCGTGCATAAACTTGCACCCACCCAACATCCATTATGCCCAAGTCCAAACCATTTTTCATTTATTTCATTTTTCAAAGACATTCATAAACTTCGATAGCACACCGATGCCATGGATACAATTTAAATAACAATTGATTTTTGGCTGAAATTCTCCAAATTAAACATGTTTGGCCTATAAGCATGGCTAAGAATAATTTTTCTCAAAATATTCTAGTTCATACTATAGTATCAACTAGGTTTTATCTATGGTGACAATATGTTTGCTTCAATTATCAAAATTGGCCATACAAAGAATTTTAGGCATAACTATACATTTAAAACATGACTTTAAATTACTGATATAAATAAGCATGCAGTAATAATTTAAAATAGAATATAAATAATTTAAAATAATGGGATCAATATGATCAACGGTATAACTTGCCTTGCTTGATTAATTGATGCTCTCAAACGATGTCGAAATCCAGTCGTCCGAAGTCGTCGAAATCTATACAAGTAAACGATTCGAATTCAAATAACATTCAAATAAAATCCAAATAAAATCCAAAAATTATAAAATAAATACTACTAGGAAGGTATCAACTTTATATGAAGTTAGGGAGTTGAATCGACGGAATCGGAGTTCGTATAAAGGAGAACGAACATCCGGAATGTTGATTGTCACATGAAAAGATGAAATTCCGAATTTCTGAATTTAAGGAATTATTTTTCTGAAGGAAATCCCTTTATTGTGTTAGCATGATGTGATGGAGGTGGGGTGCCCGATCTTTCGATGAGATTAATAACTATCGATTTTGGTGGAGATGACTCTCGCGATCCGACTACAACCGTACGACGACGCTTGCGCCTTAGCAATCGTTGAACCAACTCCGCGATGTTATTGACCGTGCTAGAAGCGCGATCAACCTGAACACGAGGTTCAATTCCTGCGAGCAATCGAAGAACTAGCAAGAATAAAATATAGGCAATCTGATATTGCGAATAAGAATGTAGCGTAGATGGTGTTGAAAATCAAAGGTGGGATCCCGAAGGCTGTGTTGACACGTGGTCGTCCGACACAACTGAAGAACAGAAGTTTGCACAATGGCTAAACCTAAACTCAATGAAATCCAAGTTCTAGATAAGGGGACGGCGGCTCCTATATGGGAAGACGACCAGGGGTGGCGGCCAGGGAAGTGGACGCACGCCCCTAGGGTTACAAGGCCCATGGGCCCAAGAGGAGGTGGCGTAGCACCATTTTTGACTCGGACAAAAAAATAGATGTGGATTATTTTGTTTATTGTGGCCGGCTCGGTTTGAATTTGAAGCTGAGGTTGGATCCATTGAAAAGTAGACTTGATAAGCTTTCAATGAAGTCCAAGAACGTCCAAAACGGAGTCCGTATGAAGAAGTTACAACCATTTGAACGTAGTGCTGTCGCAGCAGTCCGAACTCGAATCCAGAACGAGCCCAACTCGAACTCTTGCTTGGCTCGGACCCAAAGTGACGTGATGACCTCTATTATGCCTCCTATGCTTGTCCATGACTCCACATACCTCTCCTTGGTCCTTTCCCATGTTCCTAAGCACAATTAAATCACTTGCATTAGGTAGCGATCTATTCTCAGTAATATATAAACCTATGAACGAATTCACCTGGTGATTAAGTTGGCGAGCACGAGCTCGAGTAATTGGCCCTTGTAACATTTGTTGTGGATCAGCTGTGTGTGTAGGCGCGGTTGTATCCAAGTTAGGGATGTCCTCATCATCCTCCCCTTCTTGCATTTGAGTCGTCCTCGACTCAAGCTCATCCTCTTCTCCCAAGTATGGCTTCAAATCTGCAATGTTAAATGTGGGACTAACCCCAAAAGCTGTAGGCAAGTCAAGTTTGTATGCATTATCATTAACCTTTTCTAACACTTTGAAAGGACCATCAGCTCGAGACATCAATTTTGACTTCCTCAATTCAGGAAACCTATCTTTTCTCAAGTGCAACCAAACAAGATCTTCTGGTTCAAAAGATAAATGTTTTCTCCCCTGACTACCAGCAAGTTTATATTTAGCATTCATGCGCTCTATATTCTCCGTAGTTGTCTCATGCATTTTTAAAATCAATTCAGCACGTTGTTTAGCATCAAAGTTCGATTTATCTGAAGATGGAATAGGCATTAAATCAATAGGAGCACGAGGCACAAAACCATAAACAACTTCAAAAGGGCACATCTTTGTATTAGAATGCAATGAACGATTATAAGCAAACTCAATATGAGGCAAGCATTCTTCCCACATTTTTAAATTCTTTTTCAACACAGCCCTAAGCATGGTAGATAAAGTTCTATTCACAACTTCAGTTTGTCCATCAGTTTGGGGATGACAGGTAGTAGAAAATAACAGCTTAGTCCCCAATTTAGCCCATAAAGTTCTCCAAAAATGGCTAAGGAATTTAGCATCACGATCTGAAACTATAGTATTAGGCACACCATGCAATCGAACAACTTCACAAAAAAAAAATCAGCAATATTGGCAGCATCATTGCTCTTTTGACATGGTATAAAGTGAGTCATCTTAGAGAATCTATCAACAACCACGAATATACTATCGCTCCCCTTCTTTGTTCTAGGCAATCCTAAAACAAAGTCCATCGAAATATCTTCCCACGGAACATTGGGAACTGGTAGAGGCATGTATAAACCATGAGGATTAAGTCGTGACTTAGCTCTTTGACATATAGTGCAGCGAGCAACGTAGCGCTCGACGTCCCCTCTCATCTTTGGCTAAAAGAAATGATCAGCAGGTATATCCTCCGTTTTCTTCACGCCAAAGTGTCCCATCAGCCCGCCTCCATGCGCTTCCTGTAACAACAACAAACGAACGGAGCTAGCTGGAATGCATAGCTTGTTAGCTCTAAACACAAATCCGTCATTAATGACAAATTTGTTCTACGTTTTCCCTTCTTTACAATTCAACAATATATCTGTAAAATCAACATCATGCACATATTTCTCTTTAATAGTCTCCAATCCAAAAATTTTGAAGTCAAGTTGTGAAAGCATGGTATATCTCCTAGACAAAGCATCAGCAATAATATTCTCCTTTCCCTTCTTGTGTTTTATGACATAAGGAAAAGACTCAAAAAAATGAACCCACTTTGTATGTCTACGGTTCAATTTACTTTGACTTCGAATATGCTTTAAAGATTTGTGATCAGAATGTATAACAAATTCTTTGGGCCATAAATAATATTGCCAAGTTTCCAAAGTTCGAAATAGTGCATATAATTCCTTATCATAAGTAGAATAGTTCAAACTAGGCCCACTCAATTTCTCACTGAAGTATGCTATAGGTTTACCTTCTTGTAGCAATACACCACCTAAACCAATTCCGCTCGCATCACATTCTAGTTCAAAAGTCTTATTAAAGTCAGAGAGTTGGAGTGGTGGTGCATTTGTTAACTTATCGTTCAATGTGGTGAAGGCGTTCTCCTGTGCGGCGCTCCAAACAAATGACACGCCCTTCTTGGTGAGCTCATTCAATGGTGCAGCGATGGTGCTAAAATCCTTCACGAAGCGGCGGTAGAATCCAGCAAGTCCTAAAAAGCTTCGTACCTGTGTGACCATTTTAGGAGTCGGCCAACTCTGTATTGCTTCAATCTTTGCTTGATCAACTTCAATTCCCTGTGGAGTAACAACATAGCCAAGAAACGCGACTCATCGGTGCAAAAGGTGCACTTCTCAAGGTTACCAAATAAACGTGCATCACGTAGAGCATTAAAAACAGCACGTAAATGGTCAAGATGTTCTTCTAAGGATTTGCTGTATATCAATATGTCATCAAAATAAACCACCACAAATCTACCAATGAAAGCACGCAAAACCTCGTTCATTAGTCTCATGAAGGTGCTAGGTGCATTAGTTAATCCAAAAGGCATTACTAACCACTCATATAACCCGAACTTAGTTTTAAATGCGGTTTTCCATTCATCGCCTAATTTCATGCGAATTTGATGATATCCACTACGCAAATCAACCTTAGAGAAAACAACAGAGCCACTCAATTCATCAAGCATATCATCTAACCTAGGAATAGGATGACGATACCTAATGGTGATATTATTAATTGCTCTACAATCTACACACATGCGCCATGATCCATCTTTCTTAGGCACTAAAATGACTGGAACAGCACAAGGACTAAGATATTCACGCATATACCCTTTAGCAAGCAATTCTTGAACTTGGCGCTAAATTTCTTTGGTTTCTTCTGCATTGGTCTTATATGGTGCGTGGTTGGGCAGTGATGCGCCAGGAATTAAATCAATTTAATGCTCAATCCCTCGAAGCGGTGGCAACCCCAGCAGTATGTCCTTTGGAAAGACATCGTTGTACTCCTGCAAAATGTTAGTGACAGCAGGAGGCAAAGAAGAAGGTGTATCCTCAAATGAAAACAAAGCTTCTTTGCAAAGTAATGCATAGCAAACAGAATTACTAGCAACTAATTCAGTCATATCAGATTTGGTAGCAAGAAAACTAGCTCCTTTCAATTTAATTTCTTTTATATTCAAATGAGTAGATTTAGGTTCTTTCTTTTTATGTTGCTCGAGTTCTTTTGCTACAATTTGATTTTCGCTCTTAGCATTCTCCTGATTCTTCTCTCTACTAGCTCTAGCAAGTTCATCTTTAACAATTTGTTCAGAAGTCATAGGATGCATCACAATTTTCTTCCCCTTGAACATGAGAGAGTATTGATTATTCCTACCATGATGCACACAATCAGTATCGTATTGCCAAGGTCGTCCTAATAACAATGAACATGCTTGCATAGGAACAACGTCGCAATCAACATAATCATGGTATGAACCCATAGAAAAGCTTACTCTCACCATTCGTGTTACCTTCAACTTACCACTGTTGTTGAACCATTGAATATGGTATGGGTGGGGATGAGGGTTGGTCGGCAAAGCAAGTTTCTCCACCATATCCATACTCGCCAAATTGTTGCAACTCCCACCATCAACAATTATGCGAATCGAGCGTTCCTTGACAACGCCCTTGATTTGGAACAAATTATGGCGCTGATTTTGCTCGGCACGAGAAACTTGAGCACTTAGTACGCGTTGCACTATAATGCTCAAATACTTATCGGCATCTTCGGCGCCAACATGTTCCTCCTCATGATCAGATTCATCATCATGCTCTGCAGGGTCAGTTGCAAGCATAGCATATGTTTCATCATCAAAATCACTAGCAGAGGAATACCCACCATCATCGCGTATGATCAGTACGCGCTTGTTTGGAGAATCCCGCATCATGTGTCCATAGCCTTTGCAACGATGGCATTGAACATCCTTAGTTCGTCCTGTCGAAGCAACCGACGAAGATGTTTTTGCAGAAGCTTGTGGTGGTGATTTGGCTACTTCAGAAACTCGTGGTGCTGGAGTTGAAGTAGCGGGGCGCGGCTTGTTGTTGAAAGGTGGCGGTGGGGGTGCATTGGTGGCCGGGGAAGTAGAGTTGTGTGGTGTCCAGGAGTTTGTACGACCTGCAGAAGAGTTAGATCGTGTCCTCGTCTGGCGTCCCTACACTTCACGTTCAGCTTTGCAAGCAAGATGAAACAATCTAGTAATGGAGTTGTATTCTTTATAATCAAGGATGTCTTGAATTTCTCGATTCAACCCTCCCAAAAACCTAGCCATTGATGCCTCCTCATTCTCATCTAAACCACAACGCAACATACCAATTTGCAATTATTGATAGTAGTCTTCCACAGACTTTGTACCTTGTCGTAAGCGTTGTAATTTATTTAACAAATCACGAGCATAATATGAGGGAACAAATCGATGCCGCATAAGCAATTTTAAAGCCTCCCAAGTGTTAGGTATGTTATTGGGATGTTGACGGCAATGTTCTTTCCACCAAGTAGAAGCAAAGTCGGTAAATTCACTAGTAGCAGCCCTAACTCGTCTAATATCAGGAAATTCATGGCAAGTAAATTTTTTATCAACAACTAGTTCCCAATTAAGATAACCATCAGGATCATATTTACCATTAAAAGAGGGCATAGTGACTTTAACCTTAGCAAAAGAATCATCGTGATCACGTACCTCACGTCATGGAGGGTCTCGTCGCATACCTTGTCGATTAAAACGCAACTGTCAATGAGCTCGATCGTTGTTGTTGTTGTTGTTACCCATGTCATTAGCCTCAGTATCAGTCATGTAGTCGAATTCATCTTGTCCCTCTACCACCGGGGCAGCAGGGGGAACAGTAGTGGATGCATGGGCAATCTCGTCAAGGCGCGCCATAATACCTGCCAAAGAAGTGTTAATGACGCTTTGCGCTCTCTCCATTGCGGCGAGCGTGGCGTTTGTCTCAAGTTGGGCGCTCTCAAGTTGAGCAAGTCGCTCATTCGTGACCCTGTCATCTTCCTCAAGACCCTCCGTACGAAGGTTCATGAGGCGCCGGAAATGTTGTACGATTCCCTTCGTACGAGGAGTATGAGATGTATCCTCATCCGAATGCTCCGCAGAACCTGCCATTGTTAGCAAATCACAAGTATATGTCCCTAGCAACTACTAGGATGTGGTGGTTCAAAGGTCGCTCACACTCCAGCCTTCTATCGAATTCTTACCAAGCAAACAGGGGTAATCGGCGACCAGCGGTGTCAATGTATCTCCGAAGATTGGATGGAGCGATTGCCAGGTGCAGTTCAGCCTATACGGTTGTAGAAAGGGTGTAGCTGGGAAGGCTCAAGTATGGTAACAATGGATTTGCAACTATCAAATAAGAGAATACAAGCTGAAAAATCGTTCAACGCCGGTTAGTGCTGGTCCTAGGCTAGACCGTACTACAGACGCGAGCCTAGAACACAAACGAAAGCACGGTGCGGCAAAAGCTCGAAAAAGGATGCCGTCTTCACGAGGAACCTTAGAATCACTTGCAAAATGGCTCTGTCAATTTTGAGCAAATTTTTTTTTTACCTTTTTTTTTTACAAATCTGCAACTCACTCAAAACTCTTCAAAGTCCTCTTGCAAGCCTAGGGAGGTATATGGGTCACAAACTTTTTCTAAAATGTAGGGGTAAAAAGGTAATTAAAACTTTGAATTTTTTTTTGATCGCATTGCCGAGGTCAGATGAATCTTATGTTTCCTTCTGGCAACACGAAAATAACCTCTCTTTTTTTCTTCTTTTCTTTTTATTTTATTTTATTTTCTTTTCTCTTTTTTTTTCACAAACCGAAACGAACTTTTGTTCTTGGTTAGGGTTTCCCTTGGTGTGGCGGAGGTAGGAGGATGGTGGCTTGCCGCGGTAGGAGGATAGTGGCCACGGTAGGACACGGCAAGGGATGGCGGCAGCGCTGGTGGTCGCGGCAGCGCGAAGACAGAGACAGTAGCGGCTTTGTCGGGCGTGGCAAGGACTAGCAACGGTGGAGGTAGGCGGCAGATTGAACCCAACCACAACGGTGCGACCAAACGTGAGCAGAACTCGAAACTCTAAAGGAACTAGACACTAAGACCAGCAAAGGACACGACGATGTAACCGAAAGTTCAACAATGCAATGCACTGAATCGAAAGATGCAATGGCGCAATTGGTCTTGGACAAATAGGTGATCTAATCCTATATAAAAAAAAATTGGCTTTTTCTGGACTTTTGGAATTAAGCAACCTAACTACGAAAAACAGTAAATTCTCACCGAGCAACCTTGAGCTCTGATACCACTTGATGGAGGCGGGGTGCCCGATCTTTCGATGAGATTAATAACTATCGATTTTGGTGGAGGTGACTCTCGCGATCCGACTACAACCGTACGACGACGCTTGCGCCTTAGCAATCGTTGAACCAACTCGCGATGTTATTGACCGTGCTAGAAGCGCGATCAACCTGAACACGAGGTTCAATTCTTGCGAGCAATCGAAGAACTAGCAAGAATAAAATATAGGCAATCTGATATTGCGAATAAGAATGTAGCGTAGATGGTATTGAAAAAAAATGTGGGATCCCAAAGGTTGTCTTGACAGGTGGTCGTCCGATACAACAGAAGAACAGAAGTTTGCACAATGGCTAAACCTAAACTCAACGAAATCCCAGTTCTAGCCAGGGGGACGGCGGCTCCTATATGGGAAGATGACCAGGGGTGGCGACCAGGGAAGTGGACGCACGCCCCTAGGGTACAAGGCCCATGGGCCCAAGAGGAGGTGGCGTAGCACCCTTTTTGACTCGGACAAAAAAATAGACATGGATTGTTTTGTTTATTGTGGCCGGCTCGGTTTGAATTTGAAGCTGAGATTGGATCCATTGAAAATTAGACTTGATAAGCTTTCAATGAAGTCCAAGAACGTCCAAAACGGAGTCCGTATGAAGAAGTTACGGCCATTTGAACGTAGTGCTGTCGCAGTAGTCCGAACTCGAATCCAGAACGAGCCCAACTCGAACTCTTGCTTGGCTTGGACCCAAAGTGACGTGATGACCTCCATTATGCCTGCTATGCTTGTCCATGACTCCACATACCTCTCCTTAGTCCTTTCCCATGTTCCTAAGCACAATTAAATCACTTGCATTAGGTAGCGATCTATTCTCAGTAATATATAAACCTATCAACGAACTCACCTGGTGATTAAGTTGGTGAGCACGAGCTCGAGTAATTGACCCTTGTAACATTTGTTGTGGATCAGCTGTGTGTGTAGGCGCGGTTGTATCCAAGTTAGGGATGTCCTCATCATGATGTCTGCAGGTGGGAAAATGAATTTTCGGCCGAATTTATTTTGTAAAGAAAAATGGTTGGAGTCAATGACATGTGGGCCCGGGTCCACGAAAATGGGGTTTGGTCTACGGTGGACCGGCCCAAGGAATAGTGCCAGCCACGCAAGCGCACACGTGGGCTGCCACGTGGGCTTAGGGCGGTGAGGTGGCCGTGACATGGCAGTGACGAATTATTGCGAAATTAAAAATTTCGTTTGAATAGAAAGGTAGATAATATTGAAATGAACATGTAGGTAAAAGGGTTCGAGCAATTACCCAACGGATGAAGAGATCGGGCTCGACGAAGTTCTCATCGGACTTAGGGAAGAAGATGCGGCCGGTGGTGAAAAATTAAGTAAATCAAAATTCCACTTGAATAGAAATGTGAAGAATCTCAATAGGAACTCACCGGTCAAATTTGGTGCACAACGGAGCAACGGATGAGGAGATCGGGCTCACCGGAGTTGGAGAAGAAGACCGTCGGTACTTTTGTGGCCGCGGTGAACCAACAAGATAATTAAAATTCGGCTTGAATAGAAATGTAGAGAATCTCGAGAGGAACTCGCTGGTAAAATTTGGCAAACAACGAAGCTACGGATGAGGAGATCGGGCTCGTCGGTGTTGTCGCCGGAGTTGAAGAAGAAGGGCTAGCAGAGGGGGCTCTCGGAGGATTTTAGCAAATCTGAGCGAGAAGGATGTGGGGAATGGGGTGGACAGGCTACGGTTCAATTTATAGGGGCAAAGGACTACCAGTTTGGCGGGAATTGCTCGCCGGAGTTATTGCCGGAAATAATGCCTTCGCCGTAGTTACTATACCAGCCAGAATATTCCAAGGAATATTTTTTTTTCAAAATTCGGAAAGACACCAATTAATTCCGGAAAAATAGCAAATTAATTCTGAAAAATCCGAAATAAATCACAGATATTAAATACAACATTCTGAACTCAAATAAAATATTAATAATAATAATAACAATTTTATTATTACATAGTAATTATTTTTATATTGCTAAACTTGAAAAATAGTAATATAGGTTTACAAATTCAATGAATTTTCAGAGTAGTTAAATAGGGTATTTTGACCTTAAATAAAGTATTTTCAACACAAATTTGGGTTTTATTTGCGGACAACAATTCATTTTTAATTGCTAGATATTACAAAAAATCATAAAGGGACTTTTAGAAAATACCAAATGGAGTTCCAAAATTCCATAACAATTCAAGGAAATTCCCTGAATTATTTTGAACTTAATAAAAATAATTCCAACTTAACGTTGGATTTTATTTTTGAACAGTAATTATTTTTGTTTTAAAATAAATAGTAAAAAGCTTTTAAAATTCTAGAAAATTCCAAAAATTACTTAAAATTTTATTTTTCACTTTAAATCCAATAAAAACTAATAAAACTCAATAAATTTTATTCTTGACTTTTAAAATCTTATAAATTTAAGAAAACCAAGAAAATACTATTGAAACTAAGAAAATCCAATGAAAGAATAACTTTATTAATTTTTATTTTGGTAACAGAACTTTGAGATGTTACAGTCTCCCATTTGTATCGTGCGAATCGATGACTCCCTTACCCTTAATTCACTCTACACACCCACCAATCGTGAGGTTGCGAGGCGGCAGACAAATTAGTTAGCCAGGTCATACCCCTTATATACTTGTGATTGCACTATTTTTACACAAGAGGTCATCACAAGATTCGGTCCATAATTGACTCGGGCGGTACATCCACATACCTACTTTCTCTCATGCACCCGGTACTAGCCATTCTTTCTAGCCACCTGAGTCGAAATTTGTTTTTTCGGGTTTTCCTTTGTTTTTAAAATTACCTTTAGTCCAACATACCAGCCAGGCTCCAACCTCGACTACCCAATTTCATTTTCAAATGGTTTAGTGATGTCGGGCAATTTACTACCCAAATGACAATGAATCTAAGCAAGGCTAAGCACGACACTTAGATACAAACTTGTTAACTAGTATGTAAACCATTAATTCTAGGGTAACAAAGGATAGTATCCAAATTCAAGGATTGGAAGTTATACACAATTATTATTAAGGTATTAACTATGAGCTAAACCAACATAGTTGTATAAATCATAGCAATGCAATTTCATAATTTAAAAATATAATTGCAAAAAGTAGGTGCAATATGATCAAAGTGTTAACTCGTCTTGCTCAATATTCTGATAACCTCGATCCTATTTGTACTCAATGTTCTGATAATCTTGTTTCTACCTTGACTCGGACTGCTGTTCCATCATAACTTCAGATTCTATCTACATAGAATATGCTTGAACTCAAGAATGTCTGAAAACAACCAACTAAATAAATCCAAAGACATTTAGATCAAATGAAAACACTTTAGACGAAAGTAAACAAACCTAGGCGTATTTGAAGAAGGAAAACACTTCAAACAAAACTAAACATACTTACTAACATCTTGAAAGAAGAGAGTACTTCAGATGAGACCAAAACATACTTATCTGGTGTTGACAAAGGAAATACTGTAGACAAAGTATATCCAAAAAAGTTGATGAAGGAAATACTGTAAATGAATTATATCTAAAGATAGTTGATGAAGGAAATATTACAGATGGAATGAAGTATATACTGTGACAGTTGGAATGAAGGAAATACTTCAGACCAAAGTAAATAGATCCTAATTATATTCGTTTGGTCTAGTGGTCGAGTGTTAGGTTGATAGTCGGAGTTAGGGTTAGGTAACCGTTTGATCTGGAGTAAGGGTAAGAGGGATCGAGCTCTCGAGAAGTCCTCTGGTGTAGAAAGTTATGAATCCAACAGAGAGGGAGAGAATATTCACAAGAATATTCCTTTATTGGTTACCTAGATGGGCGAGATTACCCAGATAGATGGGATCCTTTGATCCATCTTCGGATCATGAATTGTACTTCTACTGTGAGCTAATAGTGATAAACGACAGCTAGAGCCTAGGTGATGATGACTAGTGGTTGAACTACTATCCTTGTAACACCCCAACTCTCAATGAGCCTGGAATGCTACTAGAATTAAACTAATCTAGCACAAGTTACAAATTTTCAGCAGAGTCTACTTTGTTTAATCAGCTATACCGAGGTTTCCAACAATAAATCATGGCATATATCAATAACTTCATAAACAAGTTCAATCAAACCTGCATGATAATCGAATGAACATAACCAGGACTGGTAAAACTCATTATTACAAATAATCAAATACTCAAACCAAAGACCATCTAAGGGTGACACTCAAACAGTTTAATTATTTCTGAGATGAAGCTAAGTGGCAAGCGCCTTAAGATTGTGAGGTAGTGAGTGCAACAATTTCTACTCCCTCCCATGCATGTCGATCCTGCCATTGGTACCTAAAAACACATTAAAGCAAGAGTGAGCCCAAAGACTCAGCAAGTATCAACAAGGCTATAAACAAGAACACAAACATAGCATCGATAATTCACAATAACATTACACTAACATAGCCTTTTAACTTATGAAATGCGACCAATGCAATGCTCCTTTGAACTTTATCTCTTTTCGCATTTTACCGGTATTGCGGAGTATTCATCCGTCGATGAATACCCTTGCTTGTGCCCTTTGGCACAGGGACCAAGAGCCTATACACCACATGTATAGGGACCTTTGCCCATCATCTTAATGATGGGGACCTCTTTGCTCATAGCCCACATTCCACGAATGTGGGGACCTCAAGCCCGTCATTGCATGACGGGGACCTCAACGATATAAACTTGGCTACCACATAATCAAGACTCAACATGCTCAACATGCATATGCGCCATGACAACATCTTTCATATGCAGGAATTCAACGTATTCACATTAACATGTAAGCATTAACAACATGCTAAAGAATCTTTAACCATAACTAGCAGTCATCAAGATAAATGGTAACTCATCTCATAAACAGGTATGCATGGCGAATACGATCAAGGCACATCACAATCACATCATGCAAACATAAACGTGCTATAGCCCGAATACTTGCCTCAACCGTGCGAGAACGGTGGACGCGAAGAGGGTGCTGCCCCTGGAACCACGCTCCCACCTGAATATAAAGATACCCTAATCTAAGACCAACATACTGAACCAAGAGCATAAGAACAACATAATTGAACTTGCTAAACCCCCAAGTGTTTCCCAACTTCCAATTTCTGGCGATCGATTTGGCGCACACTGTGGACAGTCAACTTCTAAAATACATATATTTCTTCTCAGGAGTCCAAATAATTTGTTCTTGTACTTTCTGAAAAGGTAATTAAATTACCTAAATAAACTTAGTTGGGGAGCCCTTTTGATTCGGCCATTTACTACCCCTAGCAAGCCAAACTATCAGACATCAGAATTCACGTCGGGTTCTCTGGACAGTACACTAAAACCTCCATAACTATTCCTACGAAAGTCCAAATCTTGCGTTCTTTATCTCTATGAAAAGGTATAGAAATTACCCACATTTTTCGTTATATTGAGATCCCCTGATTCTCCATTTACTTAGCAGTTTTATTCAGTTTTCTACAGACTGCCCAAAAACTGACAGAACAACAGGACAGCGACACTAGAAAATTCATAACTCCCTGACCGTTAATCGGATTTGGGCGTTCTTGGTGGCCATTGAAAGCTAAGAACATAACCTACAATTATCTAGGATTCCAAAACTCCTAATTCGGCCTCTAACCACATGTAATTGACCGCGCAAGCTACTGGACGAATCTACAACTACTGCGGACAGATTGCAACCTAGCCAAAAACTACCCGATTCCTCTTCTACGACTAATTACCCAACAGCAAACTACGAGTTACCCTTGATGCCGCTGAAGGTCGCGAACTCCGGATGGCGATCCCGCTTCCTTCTCTTCTCCCTTCTCTTCTCCCTTCTTTCTTCCTTCTTTTCTTCCTCCTTGGCCGGCTGCAATGGGGCTCCTTCTTCTTCCCTTGGCCGGCAGCAATGGGGGGAACTTGGAGGGGTGCTAGGAAGGGGCACAAGGGGGGAGGCAGCCAGGGAGGGGAGGCGTGGGAGAGGGGGAGTGGCGGCCACAAAGGGGGGAGAGAGGTGGGGGCGTGGGAGAGTGGGTGAGGGGGTGGCGGCTAGGGTTTGGGGGGGGGGGGGAAGTGGCGCCCCCCCTTGGCCGGCCCCCTCCTTATGGGCCTTGCGGCCAGCCCCAAAGTGGGCCTCCTGGTGGTGGCCCGAGGCCCGGGTTGCCAGAAAACGCGGAGAACCCCTCCTCTTTTCCTGATTCGCCGATTTTCTAAATAATCTCTCCCGATTCAAAAGCTTTTCACACTATCGGGATATTACAATCCTCCACTTGGGAACGTATCGTTGCTACTTACACGCGACACTTCGCTGCTCTAATGATTCTTTTAGTTATTACTTCCGATTTACCAAAGAAGTTCCATAAGCCTTAGTTGAAACTTTCAGGCAATAGCTAAACATTAGCCTAAGATAGGACCAGGGGTGTCTACAGGTTTGGGTTCATCTACGAGGTGATCTATAGATATAGCACATGCTAGTGACTACTTCCAGTTAAGTAGATAATTACTCGTGTCCTAGGTAAGCCTTGTGTGTTTCCATCGACCTACTTCCTGTTCAGTGATTTATCTTATCAGCTTCGGCTTCAATTAACTAGCATGAAGTCGTGACATAGCTATTGCTAATCTTCATGACTATCTAATAGTACCAGTAATCTTATATATTATGAAGTTTATATTTTAGATTTTGGTTCCCGGTAAAACCCAATTGTGTATGAGATACAATTGTCATGTTACTAGTCCTCAACCACTATCTATACCCTATGTGTCATGACCTAGTAACTATCCTAGGTTTATCTTTTAACTAAGTTGTTAGCCTAAACCTACAGTAAGATCTACTGTTTATTTGGGTACTACTAGTCATAAGCTTTACGTTAATGTACTCGATTATTATCTAATTGCTTTATTAACTCTTATTAACTATTTGATTAAATTATTATCTTTATTATTACAACAATGGTCTAGGGTTTACTATTGTTGGATCGTGGGCGTTTGTATATGCCTAAACATGTCTATACCATCTAAGGCTTTAACTACCTAAGTGAATCACAATCGTTAGCTTACTTACCGTGCGATCTCTTGTTTAAGGTTTGACCTATCGCTTATTGGGTTCGACTAACTGTGTTAATCTAACTAAACACTAACTAGTATTGATCCCTGGTTGTCCAAAATTGTGTTTTGTTTGCTAATGGTTTGGACGTACTCGACTCATCCACCTATTGATTTGCTAACTGGTTTAGTTAAGGAAGGTGTATGGCAATTGAAACCTACATCAATAATCTACCTTAATCTTTGCTTAACACTAATAATGCAATTACCCACTTACAAGCTATATTGCTAGTCGAATCACGCAGGAGTCTACTAACCTTTACTAGCCAACATCTAATGGCCTGGTGTTAAGCGGTCACCTAGACACCGTTTATATGATCATCTCTTATCTAGGTTCAACCTTATGGTTTAGCATATACTAACGTAAACCTAGCACAGTGGTTGTCCTTTAGCTACAACATCTGCCGAGGACTACTTTTAGTTAAGTAGCTAGTGATCTCATTCATTATTTAAGACCTAGGTGCTTTGTTTATTCAGACAATCTATCTACACAGTAACGACACACTAACTAGTCTTTACTATTACTAGTTGTTGCTTAGGTCCTATGTGCCAACGACTTATTGACAAGCAATAGTTAACTTTTACTAAGTCAATTATTTTACCTAACCAATAATTAGCAATGGTTCATTTACTGGTGTATACCTTATTTTAGTAATGAGCCAGGGCCGAGATGCTGTCGTGGTTTATACTTTAATATGACTATTGATTCAAGTTTCTCTTTTAAAGTCAAGCGCAAATGACATCTTAATTGCATCTTTTTAATATCTAGCTATACGGATTGATCACCTTAGTTAGCTTAACTACAATTCCCTTTCTAATTTAAGGATGTGACCCACTATTGCTGAAACATCTGGTAAGGTTAACAATCTTACTTAAATTGCAAGTTATGGTTTCAACTATCAAATTATTTTTACATCTCCTAATTAAACTTGTTCTTGTATGACAACAACTCCCTAATCATTTCTAACTTCCCTCCATAGGTCTAAATTAATCATCAATTAACCCAAAATCGCTATTATTATTATAACTAGCAGGGTGGCTCGCGTATTTGCACGGCTAGATTTGTTTTAAAGTTTGTAGTGACAAATAATATAACTTAGATGCTTCAGAATATATTTACGTATCTTATAGCTATTTAGATTTTGAAGATATCCTAAACATTAGAAAATGACAATAGAAGCTTGAAGGAAAATACAACTTGAGTAACATAATTGAAGTATGAGCTTTAATGGAATAACATTATGAGTATAATAAGTTAACCACTCTCCATTATGTATACATCTTGTAGTTGCATGCCTTTAACTTTTTTCCAAAATGTTTTCTTGCACATGTACCTCTGTTTATCTCAAGCAATACATTGATTATGTGTGCAACAAAATTATTTTATTAGTTTACATGGTATTAGAGTACCTTGCCTATGTATACATCGATGCACCATGGACGACCTACCTTTAACTTATCTTCCCTTACATAGGTTGCTCCACTGAACCGTGTGTCTTCTATCTCTTCTTCCGCCACAATTTTTCTGCTTCAACCTCCAAGAGCAAGCCCAATTCTTGATCGATATCTCTCAACTGCTACCCCTTCCAATGCAATACTCTACCATATAGTTATCTTCTACTTCTCTCCAATTAGCGCTTAATGATGACCATTGTAACATCTACACGTATATACGTGCAAATATCGTGGATCTTTGTCGAGACACCTCCTGCGCTCTCTCCAATAGCCTTAAGCCTATTCCTTACCGTTGCGCTATCTCTATTCCGAGCTCTTTGCTCATTTGTTTATGTACGTCCATGCTTCTATTCGTAGGATGCATGCATGTATATACATATGCATGATGTTATACATGCTTGATGTCTTCTTCTCCTATGTCGGTTGCTCCTCTTCTTCGACGTTGTCCAACTCAACGATATGGCTTCTGTAACACCCCAGCTCATCATGAGCCTGGAATGCTACTAAACAAACTCTACTAACTCTAAAGAAGACAATTCTAATAAATTTCGGCAGAACCTCCCTTGTAAAATTAATTACACGGAGGTTCCAACACACAGGGTAATCAAATAATAATTAAAGCTTTCATCCAAAGTCATCAAAAGGTTGACAGTGACATGCTAGGAATCCAACAAAACTAGTGAGTCATGAAGAACCACTACTCATCATTATTACATCAATCCATTACAAAAGACATAATGTAGTATTCTAAAATCAACTGCGTTCAGAAGAACATTCAACTTTATTTAATTCATGTGGTGTGTGAGTGACTAGCGCCTACTTCCCCATGCATGTCATTCTTGGCTCTGGTACCTAAAACATCAATAAAGCAAGAGTGAGTCCACGCACTCAGCAAGTACATAACGAAACTATAACATCAACATACATATAAATAAGTTCAACATCAAACATCTCATATGCAAATGCAATGCTCAAGGAACCTTTAACTTTAACTTTCTGTGTGCATTACACCGGTAATGCAGAGTATGCGACCGCCGCCGCATACCCATGCTCGTCTTGCCGCACGCACAGTGGACCAATTGCTCACACTCCGCTAGTAACGGGACTCAAGCCCACACTCCACGAGTGAGGATCTCGTGCCCGCCACATTCATGACGGAATCTCAAAGGAAACACACTTGGTCACCACATGACCAAGCCTCAAAATGATTTCAATATGCACATACTCATCATTCAATCATCATCAAATTACCAAAAGACAACAACACTTAACCATAGTAAAGCATGAGCATCATTTTAGCAATAACCATACTTAAGCATTCATCAAGTATACCATCTTGCTATGCAACCATAAATCAAATAACACACAATATAGCCAATCGTTCAAACAACAATGCACTTGCCTCAACCGTGCGAAGGTGGATGTCGGGAATAAGGTACTGCTCCCGGAGCCAAACCCACACCTGGACATACAATTGAGACAAGCTAAGGCTACCATAAAGGTCTAATAGCAAAATCATAAACACAATATGAGTACATCGTCCACTAAACGCAATCCCCAACGGTAAAGCTGGCTGTCAGATTTCTTTTCCAGATAACAGCCCCCTTCGAAAAATCATAACTAAATGTACATAAATCCAAATGGAGTGATCTTGCACAATCTGAAAAGGTTATTGAATTCCCCTTCTAAACCTAGTTGGTGAGGTTCTCTGATTCGGCCATTTACTAGCCCTACCAATCTAAACAACAGAGTATCAATTCTCGCGTCGGGTCTCTGGACAGCAACAATGAAATTATCATAACTTTCTCTACGTTCGTCCGAATTTCATGATCTTTAGTTTTTCCTGAAAGCTAGAAGGATTATCTACAACTTTCGTTATACTGGGGTTCTCAGATTTCCACTTTAACCATCACTTTTAATTGGTTTTATACAATCTGCCTAAATACTGACAGAGCAGTGGAACAGCAGACTTAGAAAAATCATAACTCTCTAACCGTTAATCGGATTTGAGTGAACTTGGCGGCCACTGAAAGCTAAGACAATAACCTACAACTCTCTAGGAGACCAAAACTCCAGATTCATCCTCTAACCACATGAAATTTACCCCGCAAGCCACTGGACGAAAATTGCATTACAGCAGGCCGAATGCCATCTAAACCAAGACTAACCAAAATCTCTTCCAAGACTAATTATCCTTCAAGAACAACATGTTACCCTTGACGACGCTGCCGAATGCGAACCCCGGATGGCGATCCCTCCCTTTTCCTCTTCTCCCTTCTCTTCTCCTCCTTTCTTCCCTCCTTTCTTCCTCTATGGCCGGCTGCAAGGTGATCTTCTTCTTCACTAGGCCGGCAGCAATGGAGGGGGCTCTTGGAGGGGAGGTTGGGGGCGCAAGGAAGGAGCAACCAGGGGAAAGAGAGGCGTGGGGAGGGGAAGGAGAGGTGGCGGCCGTGGTTGGAGAAGTGGGGAGTGGGAGAGGGAGAGGAGGTTGCGGCTAGGGTTGGGAGTGGTGCCCCACTTTGGCCGGCCACCCCTAGACCACATGGGCCGGCCCAAGCCCAGTTGTGCTACAACAACATCACCCCCTCTTAACAATTAAATTAAGAAATCTCCTGTTGGTCCCTCCAAAATCCATTGAATTCCTTCCCGAAAGTTTAACCTCTCCGATTTCTTGTTCGACACAAATTCAGTGGTATTACAGCTCTTCCCCTTAGCGTGATTCGACCCAATCTAAACACCAAACCTCAAAAGGGTAACCGAGACTAGTAACTTAACAACAAAGGGTATGTACCTTATGAGAATAAGTTTGATATAGCTCACAGACACGAGACTCAGCTCCCAAGTGGCCTCCCTCTCACCTGCTGCACCAAAGCACTTTGACATACTTCAGGTTTTGTTCCTCAACTCTTTCTCCGATCTTTCCGCACTGTGACTGGTTTGGACTCAAAGGACAGTCCCGCTCAATTGTTAGGGTTCTAATGCAATAAGATGTTCCGGTCCTCAAGTATTTCTCAACATGGACACATGAAAACATTGTGCACTCCACGCATAGACTCGCAGTCTAAACGATAAGCCGCCTTCCGATTCGAGCCAAGATCGTGAATGGTCCTATGTACCTTGGGCTAAGCTTCCTCTTGTACCGAACCTCACCACACCTTTAGTGGGGATACTTTCAAGAGCACCTGATCCCCACTTCAAATTCCAAGTCTCTTCTTCTCACGCTCGCATAACTTTTCTCTGCGCTCCAGCCGCTAATAGGTTCTGTCTCACCGAGCCACTCGCTCTACGCTTTTGTACCCAATCCGACCCATAATCGCTTTCTCACCCACGGCTTCCCAAAGAAAGTGGTGACCTACACTTACGCCCATACAAAACCTCGAACGGAGCGGCTTTTATGCTTGAATGATAGTCATTGTTATAAGCAAATTCTCGCTAAAGGCAATTGATCCTCCCAACTACCCTTCCAAGACAAAACACAAGTCCACAACATGTCCTCCGTGGTCCGATGGTACGCCCGCCCCGCCCATCCGTCTGTGGATGGAATGTCAGACTCAGACGGAGCCGTGTGCCCAAGGCACTCAGTAAACTTTCCCAAAACTTGGAGACAAACTTACGCCCTCGCCGAAATGATGGTCTTTGGTACTCCATGCAATCTTACAATTTCCGCACATAGATAGGAGCCAGTCACTAGCCGAATTGGTCGTGCGGATGGGAATAAATGTGCGATTTATCGAGACGATCCACTACCACCCACATCGCATCCTTACCCCTTGGTGACCGGGTAACGCAACTACAAAATCCATAGAAATATCGCCCCACGGCCATTGCGGAATCTCTAAAGGTTGCAACAACCCCGCAGGACGCTTGTGTTCCGCCTTCACCGTTGACAAACACCACATGAGGCCACATAATTAGCTATGTCCACCTTCATCCTTTTCCACCGTAAGTTCGCTTAGATCACGATACATCTTCGCTTTCACCCGATGAACAAAGGTATGGGTACGATGTGCCTCTTTCGAATATCATCCTTGACCTTCGCTCGTGGTACGCAAAGGCGCCCTTAAACCGCAACGCACCACACTCATCCGCATCGAATCCCGACTTTGCCCATGTCCAAACGCTTTCGACCTCTCGCAAAACGATCAACTCAGCTGCTTCCCGCACCGCCTCGAATGGCCGACTCAAGATCACCAGAGTTTCAACACGCAGCCCCGCATAGCAAAATGATATACCCATACGGCCAAAATCAGCAATGAGATAATCCATGTTGCAGCGCCGCCTTGCACTCAGAGCATCACCACTACGCTTGCCTTGCCGTGATGGTACTAAATAGATAGGTCATAATCTTTAATCGCTTCTAGCCACCGCGCGCTTTAAATTCAAATCTTTCGTGTGAAAATATACTTAAGACTCTTGTGGTCTCAGATAAACATCACAACCTCACCATACGATAGTGTCTCCAAAGCTTCAGGGCAAACACTACACCGCCAACTCTAAATCATGAGTGGGGTAATTCATTTCATGCTTCTTCACCGCCGACGCATAAGCTATTACCTTTCCTTCCCGCATAAGGACACAACCCAACCCAACCGAGACGCATCGTAGTACATCAGAAATCGCCCCGGCTCGAAGTGTAAGGACAGAGCGGTCACCAACTTTTCCTTAAGGGTTTGGAAGCTACGCCACGCCATCGTCCTACCGAACTTCACATCCTTCGTGAGTCCGGATAAAGGTTTAGCAATAATGGAGAAATCTCGCACAAAACGCCGATAGTATCCTACCATGCCGAGAAAGCTTCTCACTTCTTTGACATCGGTTGGCGTCTTCCATTCTACCATCAGAGAAATCTTACTTGGATCAACTGTGATTCCTTATCATTGATGACATGCCCTAAACCCCACTTCGGACGTCCAAAACTCGTGACTTTTTCGCTTTGGCATAAAATTTATGCCCTTAGTGTTTCCAACACAAGCCTCGTGTGTCGCTCATGTTCACTTCTGGTCTTTGAATATATCAAAATATCATCAATAAAGACAACCACAAAATCATCCAGTACTCATGCAACATCCTGCTCATAGTCTCCATGAAAGCAAAGAGGGCGTCGTTAGTCCAAAAGACATAACTTTAAATTCAAAATGCCCATACCTTGTGGAGAATGCCGTCTTCTCAATATCCTCCTTTCGGACAGGATTTGATTATAACCTCGATTGAAGGTCAATCTTTGAGAATACCTTGGCCCTCTCAACCGATCAAATAAATCTTCTATGCGAGGCGTAGGGTATTTATTCTTGATGGTCACCGTTAAGAGCACGATAATCAATACACATGCGCCAACTACCATCCTTCTTCTTGGTAAAAGAACAGGGCTCCCATGGAGACACACTTGGGACGAATAAGATCCTTTGCTTTTAAATCATCCAATCGCTTTTTAGTTCCTCCCGAACGGACGCCAACCGGTAAGGGGTCATAGAGACAGTCTCGCGCTCGTACCAAATCAATTCTCAACTCTACGGACGCAGGTGGTGGCATCCCCGGTAGCTCACTGAAAACATCCAGAACTCCCGAACGACCAAAATATCTTCTCACACTGATGATGAACTCGCTTCTCCACTAGAGACAAAAGAAACCCATTCTTCGCCAGACGCCACCGGAAAAGACTAGCCATCACAAAAGTGAGTGAGATGGAGCGCTACATTGGAATACTATCTCCCGCCTGCACGAGCTTGCGGGGTTATTGTCTTCCAAAACAGAAATAACAAAGACGGTAATTATGCAACCACCCATCCCCAAGATAACATCAAACGGCTCCATCTTCATAACCATCGATTAGCAATGAATTCTTCTCCATCTAACGAAATCACACAACCAGACAAATCAGAGCTAGAGAGAATTTCCCGGAGAATTAACTAGAATCGATCGAGCTATTGGCCGCAGACTCAAACTCGCCTTTACTAACAAAATCTAGTGATACAAAAGAAAAGGTAGCCCCGAATCAAATAGAACAAGTGCTCTCATCAATCCACCAAGAGCGCACTGTCACCACATCGGACGACTCACCGACTCGCCGTCGGCATAGCGTAGAGACCGCCGGGGCGGTAGGGGCCCGGCACCACGTACGGTGGTACGGAATCGCCGAGGTGCCAAGGCACCACTCATCGAAATGGGGCCACGGGAGGGGCGCCAAAAGTACCGCGGTGGAGCTCCTCCGTGAGCAGGGAAGTAAGGCGTGGCGGTGCCCAAGTAGGAGTAGGAGTAGCCGCTAACATCCGAACCGACCGAGAAGAAGTCTGCGTGCTGCACCGACATCGAACAGTTCCCACTTGATGATACCGGGATTCCGCCGACAAACCAATGCCTTATGGCCCTCCCGACCACAATGGCGTAAGACCAACCACCGCATCGTGAAGCTCTATGCTCGCCGCCGCACTTGAAGCACTTCATGCCCCGCTCTCGACCGGACGTAACCTAGGTGCATTTGCCGACGCCGCGAGGTGGAAGAAGATCGTGCCTCTGTGAACTTGGTCTTGAATGATTTCGCGCCCTTTGAACCTCTTGGAAGTGGGTCTCGAAGGTCCCACCCCACCGCTAAAACCCCTTTTCGATCGCCACCGCACTCCAAACCACAACGCTTCCGCCTCCCGGCGGTTCTCACCAAGCTACATCTCCGCCCATGCCCCGGCTTGTTCGACTGAGAACTGAAATCCCGCAACTCCAATGCTCCCAATACCGACGGAACTCTTGCCCGAGCCCCCGCGAAACCTCTTGGCTTTTTCCTCATCATTTGTGGCCACAATGGAACAAAACGAACCAGTTGTTAAAACCCGCTTCATACTCACACCGCTCATCTTACCTCGCTTGAAGTTCTGCAAGGAGACTTCCATTCGCTCCACATATGAAGTCGATAAAACCTCTTCCCGAAATGCTCAACAAAATATTCCTGTAATCGGTCCATGAGTCGCTTGTCCCGCCATCGACTCCTTCCCACCGATATCCGCCGCCTTTTCAATTGGAAAGCCACAACCGAGCCCTCATTTCGAAGTCATCCCCGAGCTCCGGCCTCTCCATGTGCCGCACCCGCTTAGCTGCGTCGACAAAGCGTGCTCGACCCGTCCGAAGGTGTCCACCTCAAAGCGCTCCATTGATGTAATCCCATGGCATACGCCGGTGCCATCGCAGGCCACCACAGAGCGACAACAGCGCACTGGTGGGGCCTGGTTCTCTGTGCATCATCACAACCTCTTCCTCCGACTCCGCAGGCTAGCTTCTCCAACTACGACTCGAACTTTTGGCGGGCGATGCCTCGCCTCGCCGGCTCCTGCCGCCTCGACCACGACCTCGGCCTCCACCCTTGCCATATCTAAACATCACAAAGAAACAATCAAACAATAAGCAATTACATCAACTGGGACCACAAGAGTAGTCTAACTAGTAGCTATCACACAAGAGAAAACAAAAGCTCAATAACAGCATAATGCAATGCATTAACCCATTCCCACCTACTGTGCATAGTGTGTCAAATTTAACCTTTCATATTCCACGGACCTCACACCGCTCGATACTAATCAGAACACCTCACTCATCATGAGCCTGGAATGCTACTAAACAAACTCTACTAACTCTAAAGAAGACAATTCTAATAAATTTTGGCAGAACCTCCCTTGTAAAATTAATTACACGGAGGTTCCAACACACAGGGTAATCAAATAATAATTAAAGCTTTCATCCAAAGTCATCAAAAGGTTGACAGTGACATGCTAGGAATCCAACAAAACTAGTGAGTCATGAAGAACCACTACTCATCATTATTACATCAATCCATTGCAAAAGACATAATGTAGTATTCTAAAATCAACTGCGTTCAGAAGAACATTCAACTTTATTTAATTCATGTGGTGTGTGAGTGACTAGCAGTCTACTTCCCCATGCATGTCATTCTTGGCTCTGTACCTAAAACATCAATAAAAGCAAGAGTGAGTCCACAGACTCAGCAAGTACATAACGAAACTATAACATCAACATACATATAAATAAGTTCAACATCAAACATCTCATATGCAAATGCAATGCTCAAGGAACCTTTAACTTTAACTTTCTGTGTGCATTACACGTAATGCAGAGTATGCGATCGCCGCCGATACCCATGCTGTCTTGGCGCGCACGCACGTGGACCAATTGCCCGTTACTCCGCAAGTAACGGGACCTCAAGCCCACACTCCACGCAGTGAGGATCTCAGCCCGCCACATTCATGACGGAATCTCAAGGAAACACACTTGGTCACCACATGACCAAGCCTCAAAATGATTTCAATATGCACATGCTCATCATTCAATCATCATCGACACCAAAAGACAACAACACTTAACCATAGTAAAGCATGAGCATCATTTTAGCAATAACCATACTTAAGCATTCATCAAGTATACCATCTTGCTATGCAACCATAAATCAAATAACACACAATATAGCCAATCGCTCAAACAACAATGCACTTGCCTCAACTGCGCGAAGGTGGATGTCGGGAATGAGGTACTGCTCCGAGCCAAACCCACACTGGACATACAATTGAGACAAGATAAGGCTACCATAAAGGTCTAATAGCAAAATCATAAACACAATATGAGTACATCGTCCACTAAACGCAATCCCCAACGGTAAAGTCGGCTGTCGATTTCTTTTCCAGATAACAGCCCTTTGAAAAATCATAACTAAATGTACATAAATCCAAATGGAGTGATCTTGGACAATATGAAAAGGTTATTGAATTCCCCTTCTAAACCTAGTTGGTGAGGTTCTCTGATTCGGCCATTTACTAGCCCTACCAATCTAAACAACAGAGTATCAATTCTCGCGTCGGTCTCTGACAGCAACAATGAAATTATCATAACTTTCTCTACGTTCGTCCGAATTTCATAATCTTTAGTTTTTCCTGAAAGCTAGAAGGATTATCTACAACTTTCGTTATACTGGGGTTCTCAGATTTCGACTTTAACCATCACTTTTAATTGGTTTTCTACAATCTGCCTAAATACTGACAGAGCAGTGGAACAGAAGACTTAGAAAAATCATAACTCTCTAACCGTTAATCGAATTTGAGTGAACTTGGCGGCCACTGAAAGCTAAGACAATAACCTACAACTCTCTAGGAGACCAAAACTCCAGATTCATCCTCTAACCACATGAAATTTACCCATAAGCCATGGACGAAAATTGCATTACAGCAGGCCGAATGCCATCTAAACCAAGACTAACCAAAATCTCTTCCAAGACTAATTATCCTTCAAGAACAACATGTTACCCTTGACGACGCTGCCGAATGCGAACCCGGATGGCGATCCTCCTTTTCCTCTTCTCCTTCTCTTCTCCCTCCTTTCTTCCCTCCTTTCTTCCTCTATGGCCGCCGCAAGGTGATCTTCTTCTTCACTAGGCCGCGCAGCAATGGAGGGGCTCTGGAGGAGGTTGAGGGCGCAAGGAAGGAGCAACCAGGGAAAGAGAGGCGTGGGGAGGGGAAGGAGAGGTGGCGGCGTGGTTGGAGAAGTGGGAGTGGGAGAGGAGAGGGGAGGTTGCGGCTAGGGTTGGGGAGTGGTGCCCCCCACTTTGGCCGGCCACCCCCCTAGACCACATGGGCCGGGCCCAAGCCCAGGTTGTGCTACAACAACGATCACCCCCCTCTTTAACAATTAAATTAAGAAATCTCCTGTTGGTCCCTCCCAAAAATCCATTGAATTCCTTCCTGAAAGTTTAACCTCTCCCGATTTCTTGTTCGACACAAATTCAGGGTATTACAGCTTCCTCACTAACTACGAACCTCACATCTTCACTGATGTCGTTATGTCTGGCTTAGTCGTTGTCTAAAGATAGGAGGAATCTTCTCACCATCACCGGTGACGCTATGTCACTCACCAACGATGGCATGCTCCTAGCTACGCGATGATCACATATCGTCGATAGCTCATCTTTAATTCAAAACTTCATCTCCTCTCTACTATGTCTTCCCCATTATCGAGTTTCTTTGGCCATTGACTTCTTCAACAACGCTGATGCTCACCATTCATCGTCATAACACTTTGCTCCTATGACTCCGGTCTTTCTCTTCAACAGCTCCAGTGAGCAGCACGACATGGGCCTTGTCGAACAGCTAAGGTGAGCAGCATAAAATTATTCTCATCTTCGACGCCACTGCCTCGACAATTTTCTTTTTTTATGAATCAATGTCTTCTTGTAGAACAGATCGACGCTATTACACTTTTTCGTGGTCTCCCCCGACACCATTCACGATATCCTCATTATAACTTATATTTAAATTATTCAAAATTTTATTTATTAAGAGATTTTACTTTGGAATTCGTATAGAAATCAATTTGCATTTTTCTTTTATTTGTTGCCTTGAATTTCAATTATTTTTTGTTGGAATTTGTAAACAAATCCAATTGTTAATTTTCATACTGAATTACAGTTATTTATAGATTTTGCTTTGGAATTCGTATTGAAATCAAAATGCTAATTTTATTTTATTTTTATTCCAAAATCAATTTATTTTTTTGTTAAAATTTGTATACTAATCCCACTACTATTTTTGGTTTAATTTTTATTCTGAGTTATATTTATTTAGGATTTTACTTAGGAATTCGTATGGAAATCAAATTGATGATGTTTTTCTGTTCCAAATTTTATTTATTTAATTATTTTACTTTTTAATTCATATGGAAATCAAATCGTAAATTTTATTTTATGCTAATTTTATTTTATTTTTTTATTCTGAATTCCAGTTTTTTTGTTGGAATTCGTATATTAATCCAATTACTAATTTTTAATTTTTATTCTGAATTATGTTTATCTAGTGATTTTACTTAGGAATTCATATCAAAATTAAATTGCTTATTTTATTTTATTTTTTATTCTGAATTTCAGTTATTTTTGCATTATACTTGAGATGGACTCTTATTTCTATATTGTTTTTGACATGGACTCTTTCGTTTAATCTAGATCGTTATAATTTGGACCCACCATAATCAATGGTGTAAATGTTTCTCTTTTTCACCGATTAACGTGGGAATTTATTGCCTTGAGAGCGAACATGATGGCTTCTTTTTCTATCGCTTTAATAATATAATAGATAATTACTAGAACCTGTTGTTATTGAGATCATCTAATTTAACTCTTAATTCAGCTTACTCTCTACATTAAACACCATTAGCATCTACCTTTAATTACCCTTTAACCAATCTGGATTAGCGACTTAAGTAGATGGGCCCTCATGTCATACACATATACAGAGAGAGGGAGTAAGACTAAGAGCAAGCTCACAAAGACAGGGAGGGAAGGAGGGAGCAGAGAAGGCAAGGCATGCAGCAATGACACGGGCAGAGATGGTTGCAGCCGTGTGGGGGCAAAATGGAACCGGGAAGAGGAGGGCAACCGAAGGGTGGTGGTGGCACGGCAGGAGGTGGCCGACAGCGATGCGCGGCGACCGACAGTGGGGGAGGAAAGGGGAGGCAACACTAGAGAGGGAGAAAGGGAGGTCTAGGGGGAGCATGAGCACTAGCGGGGTGTGGGGAATGTACCAAGGTGGATGGAGGAGGCTGGGATGGCCGGAGGCGGGCTGGCGATGGGAGCCGTAGGTGGCACGGCAGGCTCGGTGCGGCAGCTATGCTATGGTGGAGGAGAGCCAGAGCGGATGGTGAGGGAGAGAAGGAGGTGGCCAAAGGATGCTCCAAGGGTGAGGAATTGAAAGATGGATCGCCGGAGTAATGGTGGCATCTGTGGCGGTGGCTAGGGCCGAAAACGGGGAAGACGAGGCCGTGCAGTGTTCCGGTGGCTGAAGCCCCAAATTGGGTGAGGGCTTTTGCTCATGGGGACGTGGAACACGGTGTGACATGGTCGGCTGTGGGAGAGGTCCTCCAAGTTTGCCAGAACAGCCAATGCGGTGCAGGTGTGTGAGGACCCCAGTTTATTTGACTTGTAACGCTTAGCCTTCCATTGACCCTAGCATCACAATTCAAATAAACCAAGCCTCAGGATATGTATACTTCCCAGAAATGCAGTATACACACCCCGTTACAAAATCATGCATCAAATCCATACAACAAGTCTAATAAAAGACATTCATAATAGAGATTTATTACAACAAGGGCCAATCGGTCAAAAGACAACTAAATAACAAAGTAAACAGTGGAAGCAAAAGTGTCATAAGATGGCGATAAATAAAAGAGCCAATTAGTGTGCCTTTACCCACAAGGCAACCAACCGGGCCGCCAAGCTAGTCATCAAACTCAAGAAGATACTCACAAAAGGAAAGCCCTTGGGGCTCACCTTCTTTCTCTGCAACAAAAACATTAAGCAAAGCAAATGAGTACAAAAATTGTTTTTGTACTCGCAAGACTGACGTGTAAGGGTAACAGAACTATAATTAACTACATGCAAGCTTTATTTAAGTGGAGGGGGCTCTGGACTTACTTTTAGCAGAAAGCAAGTTTTCATTTACAATAATGTAATAGATTCAAAGCAATTTGACAAACTATTTGTAATTGTTGAAATAACAGCGATACAATAATAATAACAACAGTAAACACAACCTGGAAGTGACTAACCCAATAGTCACCACAACAATAGTATGAACATCCATTCATACCAACCCATCAAGTTTTATTTAAATGTTGTAGTCTAGTTCTCACAGGGCGTATCCGAGCGTGTCCATAACCTAGGACGAGGCTATTCGAATAGATCAAACCCTGCAGGGGTGTACCAATGTACCCACACTTTAGACCGCCTTTCCACCATCCACGGTTAGCATACTTCCTTTGGTATGCAGGCACAGCTAAGTCTAACAAGACATTTTCCAATGGATTGAGCTAATCAAGAGTCGCACGTATGGGGGTTAACCCTTAGTGATCTGTCGACGAAATATGGATCACAAGGACCCATACGTGGAGTAAGGAGACACCGGCCTCGGCGGGCGCTCCACTCCCCACAAACATGTCCATGTTGCATATATCCCATATGCAACCCACCACGCGACTCATTAATTAACACCCCCCAAAGTACTTAGTCAAGAGAGGTCCCATACCCTCTAGTGTGGTTAGCACGCAAAAATGCTCAGTATGATGGCGCAAGTAACTCGGTCCTTAATGACCCGGGCACCATTCCAGTCACACCCAAAACACACCATCTTACCATTGTGTCCAAGTCCAAATCATTTTGTTTTTATTTTTATTTTTCACAATTAAACATAGCATAAAAGCTGAAAAATAAAGTTATAATAATTTTTGTGTAATCAAAGTTATCGACTAAGTCGATAACCGCCCAATTCTACCGGTATCTAAGTATTGCTAAGCATCATATCGCAAAGACAAAACAAAAGGCCCTAAATCATTCACCGGGCTCTAATTCACCAGTGAGAATAATATTCCTAAGGTATGGCAGGGGTGAACAATTTCAGGGCAACAATGCAATGGGATTAACTACCTCTAATCGACAAAATTAATCATTGACACAAAAGCATGCATACGTACGAGTAAAACAAAGTATTAGATTTTAAAGGTAATGGGATTGAGTGGATATGATCAAACTGCTTGCCTTTGCCTTGTTTGAGATATTCAACTTGTTGCAGAGGATCACTCTCGATATCAACGTCATCTAACGATAAAAGCGCCAAGCGAAAAACAAATAATAAACACCAAGATTCCAAAAGTATCCAAAATTGACAACACGTAAGATGATTATGAAATTTAGGAACAAAAATAATTTATTTGAGGTTTATTTAAATTAGTTAGGATTTCTTATTACTGTTCTTTTCAAACTCACTTATTTTCCACGATAATCATACAGTCAAAATCAAACATCTTATATGTTGTCCTCTTTCGGCATACTATGATGGTGATTGCGTGCACATCTATTATCCGCAGATGGGCTCTAGTTACCTACTTACTATTCTAGCCTAACCATTAAATGAATTACTGACAACTCCACCTACACAGTTAAAAGCCTATCTGACCAAACTGAGAAGCCTCATGAAAATATTTAGACAACTTACAACAGCACAACTATATGAAATTATCTATTTCCATTTAG
Organism: Ampelocalamus luodianensis; assembly: GCA_036346255.1. Classification (NCBI taxonomy): domain Eukaryota; kingdom Viridiplantae; phylum Streptophyta; class Magnoliopsida; order Poales; family Poaceae; genus Ampelocalamus; species Ampelocalamus luodianensis. Next base: position 33,398,734 of record CM070619.1, read on the forward strand.
ACAACAGCACAACAGCACAACTATATTTAGACAACTTACAACAGCACAACTATTACACAGTTAAGTGCTACTACAAACATAGTTCCACTTTCAGATTATCTATTTCCATTGTATGACCTAGATGAGAAACACAAAAATTGCTATCATGAGATGAGCTTTGGCATGCGGGTTACATTGACAATCCAAAATTTCTTTCTAATCATCTTTTCTTTTAGGACTAACACTTCAACAAACATAGATAATTGCTCTATGCTGAAATTCGGAACTTCGCATTCTTATGGATTTTCATATTTAGAAGTTGTTGTTAGATAATGGCTAACTAGTTGCCTAAAGACTAAACGAAGGGAAGACATCTGGATCTATTGTTTTAACCATGCAAAAAGCTTATGGACAAACAGAGCATTTTCAGGTGACTACTCAAGGAACCTACATCAACAAGTTTTCTGAACTACAAAGTTTTAACTAAACTTCATCAATCTTCCAGTTTGTTATCTTACTGAAATGACCTAATTGGCATTCAACGATTGATAGCAAAAGACATGAGGTTTTGTATGTGAGTGCCAAAGACAAACCAAATTTTGTACAAATCCCTTTTAAGCAATCCACTATCATCCGTACTACTACCAAGCACCACCCAACAGCACTCCAACTACTATTTGAATCATCTATTAGCTAAGTAACCTATTATCACATTCTGAAAAGCTAACTATCCTCTGCAACCTTCGCTAGATATAAGTTCATCCATTCATACTAATTTGCATCATCCACAATAAACATACTGATCAATCATCCTGCCAAATGAATCTTGCTAATCACACAAACACTCACCTAAACATGCATACACAGCGAGACATCTCCAGACATATCGAGGGGAAACAGGGAAAACCGGCGGCGGCGTGCTATGCCGGCAGCTAGGAGGCAGCGGTGAGCCGCCGGGGATGCCCAAAACTAGTTGCAGAGAGGGAGGCGGTGTCGACACAGTCGGGGCCGGCGTCGATCTGGCGGTAGGGGCGATGGAGACGGAGCCGAGCGGCGCTGAGGGGCGGCCGAGGCGAGCTCCACCTGTAGAGACACCAAGTCATTCTTGGAGGCAATAAGACAAACACGTAGAGGGCAACAGAAGAAACCGAAGATGGCTCGACATGTGGCGTGGAGGAGGGCGCAGCTCGGGCGGCTGGTGGCGGTGAGCGACTGCCAGGCGCGGGGAAGATTGGGAGGCGGCGGCGGTGGAGCAGCCGGGCTAGGTCGAGGTGAAGGAGGAACCGGGGCAACTGGGGCGGCCGAAAGGTGGCGGCGACGGAGGAGTAGCCGGGTCGGCAGAGGGAGAAGCTGGGGCGGAGCCGGGACGGAGCAGCCGGGCTGGGGCTCGGGCGCACGGGCTCCAGGGCGCCGGGGGCGGAGCCGGGATGGAGCAATGGGCTGGGGCTCGGGCACACGGCTCAGGCGCCGGGAGGAGTCGGGTGCTCGAGATGCGATAGCCGGCGCGAGCTGGGCGAGCCGGGCGGGAGGTGGCGAGGGAGGAGCGGGGTGGCTCGGGCGAGCGGCCGGGCGGGCATGGTGGAAGGGCCGCGCTGCTGGGGGGTCGGCGATGGAGGGAGGAGCGAGGGTGGCGGCCGGCGCAGCAGCAGAGGGGGGCCGACGGCGCCTGCTTTCGGTGGAAGAGGAGCTTGCTCTCTTGGGAAAAGGAAATGGTAGTGGTGTGCAGTGGTGAGGTGACCACACAAACAATAGAAGGAATGGCAGTGAGAGAAATTAGCAGTGGAATAAATAGCAGTGTATTTCTCCCACATTTTTCCAACTTACTCATATGACCTTGCATGCGAGAAACGATTGCAGAAACGGAACACCCTCGAGACGGTGATCGCAACGGTATAACATGCATCGTCGGATTCTTGATTCTCGGTTGTGATCGCGAGGAGAGAAGTTAGGAGAAAGAAATAGACTCGCAGACGTTTCATCTACTACTTCTTTTCTCCTCTCGCGTAATCGCTCAAACTGCCATGCATGCGCAAACGGGTTGCAGAAATGGGTTGGTCGTGCGATGACGATCACGGTGGTACGACATGCATGGCTTGGTTTTGAGTTTTTAGATGAGATTTGAAGGAGAGAAGCGAAGGAGTTAGCGAGAACGAAAAGAAGGGACACGCAGGCGTTTCACCTGCGGTCGGTCGAACCAGAAAAGAAAGATGATGATAATAATGCATGCATAAAGACATGATTTTTGTGATGCATGTGAAAACATAAAATCAAAATAATTAATTTTTTTTTAATTGCAATTTTTCTAACAATTTAATTTAATATTGATTATTATTACTTGATGTGAGAAAATTGCAAAACGTGCTTTAATTAACTCCCGCAATTATATTTAGAATAATTATACTGAGTCTAAATTTTAAATTATCACTTTCATTTCCATTTGTTTTATTTATCTATTAGGTTGGGGTTTTAAATTCAAACTCAAAGTCGAACATGCAAATTAATTAGGGAACCAATTAAGCTCCAAAAATTCCAGAAAATCCAACAAGCATGTCAGAGAATAAAGAATCCAACTAAAATATTCCCACACTTGAAACTATTTGCTGCAACAACAAGTTTTTAAAAAGTCCAAAATTCCACAAATGCACATTAGATGCTTAACTAATCCAACTTAGAGATTTTGGGCTGTTACAAGGTGGCTGACACGGGCACAGCGTGCTAGTGCTTGGTTCGAGTTGGGGGGGGGAAGATGGAGTGGAGGGGAAGCTAGAGGAAGAGGGAGGATGAAAGTGGCTCGGGGTGGCCTTTTGTAGGGGAGGCGAGCAAGCAAGCGAGGGGACAGGTGGCACAGCTCGGCGTCAAGGCAGTGTGGCACCAATGCCCAGGACGCGACACCGACGTGCTGGTGGGAAGGGCGATGGTGTTGACGCGACAGCGGCACGACTCAAGTGGAGTAGGCGCGAGGTGGGGGCAGTGATCGATGGGGGCAGGTGAGTGCGGTGCCAGGATGGTGAGCGACGTGGGCAGCTAGTGGAAGGAACAGAGAATAAAGGGGAAAGGAAGGAAGGAGGAGTAGAGGCTGCTGGTTGGCCAAGAGGAAGAAAAGAGAAAGAGAAAAGAAAAAGGGAGAGGAAGGAAAAGGAAAAGAAAAATAATTTTTTTCTTTTCTTTCTAAACTTATATTTGAATTCGATTTTTAGTTTCTCAGGTTTAATATTTCAATTAAGACTCAAAAACTCGAGCATCATTGATGCGTACCAAAAAGTTTTAAAAACTCTATATTTTTAACTTTGGAAATTGGGGACCCAATTTTGGGGTGTTATAGATCACAAGGTGCAACACATGCACAATTGAGAGGAGAAGCTCATACTAGTTCAAGAGAGTGAAATGAGATGCCAAGAGATACCACCCAACTAGCTATGGTGGGTATTTATAGCCCACACACCAAAAGCTAGCCGTTAGAGGCTAAAAGGGTTGAAAACAGCGAAACCCGGTCTGACTGCCAACCAACGGCCGGTCAGAATGAGCTACAATGCAACGACTATAAAACAACCCATTATAGACAATTCCCAAGGTCTGACCGGACACTGGTTAGTCTGGACCGATCAGACCAGACTTCTAGGAGGAGAAAACTCAAAAACATGCCCTCTAAAAAAGGTTAACCGGCCTTATAAGGGCGGTCAGAATGGACTTCCGGTCAGTCCGGGCCTAAATTCCAGCACAGGCGACACTCGAAAAAAGATCATAACTTTTGATTCTGATGTCAGAATTGGGTGATTTGGGGCTCTTTGTAAAGCTTATTCAGAGGGCTACACAGCCCATCTATTTGATTGATCTCAAACAAATTTGATCAAATCAATAAGCACAATTCCAAAGAGAAAACACAAGGACTAAGTCCGAGAAAAGAGCAACAAGCACTCTTAAACCATGCCATGGAATGATGCATGAACTTCAACAATTTGCAAACTTTAGTATCATTCCACAAGGAGTAGGTGCATGGACTTCAACCATTTGTAAAATACATTTGTAAATTATAGTCTCATACTACAAAGAGTTAATGCATGAGCTTCAACTGTTTGCAAAATACATTCGTAAACAATAGCATCATGCCTAGAAGAGCTAGAGCAAGTGGGATTGAGCTGTCAACATGTGATGAGCTTCAAACTACTAGACAAGACCACTCTTAATACTACTAGACAAGACCCCTCTTAATACTAATAGACAAGACCCTCTTAATAGTATGACAACCTATACTAGCAATCCGGTGATCTTTCAACCAAACACCGAGAATAGTAAAAGATTAGGAACACACCCTTAGCCTATGCTAGTTATAGCTTTGCCTTGAGCATCCATCTTTGAGTGATCACTTGATGACGAACATCTCTACTTCAAGTCCGGGTTCTTGACTTGATAATCATCAACACATGACTTCCTTTACTCCAAGTTCTTGACTTGAATATCATCAACACATGATGATTTTCTTCACTTTACGATCTTGTCTTGAATATCATCAACACATGATAATTTTTTCACTTCGGGATCTTGTCTTGATGCTCATCAACACATGATGACATCCTTCATCCTGAATCTTGACTTGATGACAATGAACTCACGATGCCACCTTAAGTCTTTATCATCATGGGACTTTCACCAACTCATGAAAAATGTTAGTTCGCATTACGATTATCATTAATTACCAAAATACTCTATTAACTCATAATGGTGGGTCTAGATTCTTCAACAGTGCCATCGTCGCTCGTCATCACTGTGCGGCTTCACTACCCCCTTGCCGTTACTGTCCATTGCCAAAGCCCAAGCCCAAGCCATCGCTGCCAATCAATGTCATCGAGCCTGTACCCTCTCTTTTGCCCCTCCTATGCACATGTAAGGAGCACTAAGACCGCCTCGCTCTCCTCTTCTTTTTGCCACAAACAGCAACCCCAATCTCGCTGCCGTTCGGCTGAAATGGTATGCGCCGTTGTCCTCTTCCCCAAGTCCGACAGCTGCTCTGCCTCGACATTCCTATCGCTCTGTTGAACTTCTTGCGATGTCACTCGTGTCATATCATATTCCCTAATACCTTTAGATTTTCCCCCAACCAATTTATCATTTCTCACAAATCCTCACAAGATTTGGGTCGTCTTCCCCATCGTCGTTCGTACCACCGGTTAGAGTGCCATTGCAATTACTTTTATCAGCAGCACCGCCTCTTATGCACACCAATTTGTCCTATGCACTACCGTGGAGCTCCGCTACAACCACCGCCACCGTCGCCACCTTCCATTTCCTGATTACGTTCATCAGAACATCGTCACCAATTTCATTATGTTCATAACATTTGATAATATGTTATCTTGTTCCTTGAATGAATCATCAGTTATATAGATAAATGAGTATGTGACTTGTTGGTGAAACTCTTTATCTTATATGATGTCGTTCTAAAAGTATCCCTGGTCGAATGTCACTGGTCGGAACACTAGTGACTCTGCGACCAGTACATGTATTTATTGATGACCATGTTTCACCGGTCATGGATATAGAGATATCGAATCAATAATGTGGACACATGTTAGAGAACATAGTGTTGGATAAGACCCACCTTGAGACACTATTGAGATTGTTATGATTCTATGTGTCGTTAGTTGGTCTCAATCAATGATGATGTATAATCCTTAGACCTGAGATCAGCGTGGTTTCCTACATGTGTAATAGCACTCTTAGGGGTTGCCAAACGCTACTCCGTAACTGGGTAGTTATAAAGGTAGCTTTCGGGTATGCTATGAAACATGCGGAGAAATGTGACTGGTCGGATATGGAATTTGCCCCTCCTAACACAACGGGAGTGATGTCTCTGGGCCCCTCGTTGTGGTCGAATAAAGAAAGTGCATGGCCATACCACTAGTGGTCGAAGTGTCGACCACATGAAGTTATTCGACACTTGATCGAGAAAGTTTTGAACAGTCCATGGATGACATATTATCTCACCTGGAGTTCAACCAGATGTCGTGAGGCAAAGGGAGAATACACAAGCAGGTCGTTCAGTTCTTGAAGTCGTAGATTGGCTGAAGTCGTAGACTGGCTGAAGTCGTAGACTGGCTGAAGTCGTAGACTGGTCAAAGTCGTATGGAGATGCGACCTAGTCGAAGACTACTCGAACATAATCACCAACTGGTCGTAAGGAGTTGCAAACTGGTCGTAGTTAGATACTAACTGGTCGTAAGGAGTTACGAACTAGTTGTAACTAATTATGGACTGGTCGTGACTAAGTGCGAGCTGGTTGTAAGTGATAAGGACCTGGTCGTAGATCATATTGCATTAAGGTTCGTCCGATATATACTATGTGTGTTCGGGAATCGTTATGTGCTACTAGGTACCGCTGACGACTTGTGATCGTGAAAGAGTTTTCGAGTCACAACTGATTACACACGAACCTATAGGGTCACACACTTAAAGGGCTAGGATTTGATTTGGATGGTGATCCGAATTCTTATAGGCCACGAATTCCTAATGGGCCTCCTGTTCGGGACCCATTATGGATGCCTATATATAGAAATCCTGTGAGGGGATCGATCAATCTCTCTGGAAGAAATCCTAAAACCCTAATAGCCACGCTCTCCTCAACCACGCCGCCGGCGCTAGCACTCCTGCGCGTGGTGTCCCTACCCCGTACGTGTGGATACCTTGGAGGTGTTGTTGCGAAGCATCAGCACTAGGACGATCCGCAGCTTGCGACGTTCATCGGAGTAGGAGGAGAAGGCGCGCGGCAAGTACGACGACGACTGCTTCAACTCGCTACATCGGCTCTACTTCCGCTACGAGTCGACGCGTCTAGTGGTAATCTCGTGATCTATTACTTGCGGTGGTTCCTTGGTTGCGCGGTAAAATTTTGTTTGTGCTATCGTAGCCTTCCCACGATCCTTACAGTGGTATCAGAGCCATCCCGTTTAGTTTTAGATTCAGATTAGATGCATATGGTGATATGCGGGGGGTCCTAGATGTGATCTTTTTCTGTTTCTATTGGTCGTTCTATGTGATAGATCGTTTTTGGTGATGGTCGATGTGATCATCCATGCGCGGTGATTGTAAGATGGGTTGATGATCGTTATTCTGTGATCGTGTGTTCATGGTCGTATCACAATTTGCCTCTACCGGTCGGGTTTCCGCAGTCGGGGCAGACAGTGATCGTAAATCCATGGAGCACGCGAAGATCAATCTGGTTGATCGAATCAGAGTTGCGATCAGAAAGGGTTAATGTGATTAATCCAATGCGATTTACATGGACGGAGTAGTAGATTGGATCTACATTGTCCGAAAATTTTCGCATACAGGGGCTGCCGCCCCTGTGACCCCGCTCTGCTCACCGGGGAGCGGAACCGCCGAGCAGAACCTTGGAATATAGATAGGGTTTCCGCCCTTCTAGTGCGGATTGCCACCCCTATGGATTAGGACCTTAACTTGGTTTAAGTATTGCTAATTCACGCCATACGTTAGATAGAATGTGATTCTATGCCTAATTTGTTTTTGCAGGATTTTGTGAATAGTATGACCCGTAATGTATGAGATGCTTGTATGTGTGTAATGTTCATGACCTGCATGTCATGCTTATTGCAGCCCAAGGCTGTCTATATTTGTATAACGGCCTGCGTGTCGACTTGTGATGCCTTTTCACTCTTTTGTATTTTATCACTAGTGCTATTATCAGTAATGGTTTAGTGGGAGTACTTGGAGGTTTTGGCTACTTGGAGACATGGCGAACAGGAAGCACGGCGATAGAGATCACCTTATGGAAGGGTCATACTATATCACAATACAATATGATTGTCTGTGAATGCCCGCTCTGATACCAACTGTGATACCCTGGCTATTCGGAAGCCAAGATGCCACCTATTTACTCTAACATTCCACACAATGTGGAAGAATATGAATAAAGATAAACATCTAATGGCAATATTAAATCAACAAGATGTGGTGAAGGTATCCTTCCTTCACCATTTAACTTATTTTGTTTAATGTTCATCAATAATGAAGGTTCACAAGTAACAATGATTGAACTGTATCACGGAGAAGGTATCCTTCCTTCTCCATTTAGAGTTATTTATTACAATTCGTCAATAATGAAAGAACGGTAGAGACTAAATCATAAAATTGAACTGGAATGTGGTGAAACGTATAATGAGTGCGTGTCTACTCCCTCCCAGTCGGCCAGCATCAATGATCACCTAAAATAAACAACAAACAACAAGAATGAGTCCGGGACTCAGCAAGTACAGTAAATAATTAAACATACCACAAATACGAACGCATACTCATCATTAAAGAAAGCGAAACATATGCAGAAGGATTATAAATGGAATAATGGAATGTATGGATTTAATGAAAGGAATGGACTGCACACAATGCTTATACCGGTATAGCTAGTGACACACCCGTCGGTGTGCACCTAAGCCCGCATTTAACCAAAATACGGGGATCCCAATCCCGTATGAAGAACATTTCATACGGGTGTCCAAACTGCCCACATTGGACTGGTGGGTCTTACGTGCCTATACTGGAATTGATGGGTCTTATATTCCACTCCCGTGGAAGGCACATGAAACAGGATACATGAACTGAATTATGAAGTATGAAAGATATCGCATATGTAGTCATGGATTTAAACACATAAGCATGGAACACAAAAATTGCACATTCTTGTGGATAATAGGAAATACACAATCAAGTCATCAAGCATGCATCATACACCCAAACATATGATCATCAGAGTACTTGCCTTCCGCGATGCGACGCGTTAGGAGTCAACAGCGGTGCTCCTAAACCTGAAGCCTCTCCGCCTACACAGTATACTTGAAATAAGAACAACATATAACAGGGCGCTTTAAAAAACGTTCTACAATGCCTTCCCGACGACCCACAATATCTAGCTTGTTCTAATCTAAAAACAGATTACATCAACAATGAACTAGTTCTGGACAGCAGCGCGAAAACACTCATAACTAATAACTTGGGACCCGAAACGAGGTGAGCCCAGATCCTACATAAACTTAACGAACATATCTGCAACATTCCAGTTGACGAGATAACCCAAATCGGCCAAATTAATTTGCTAACAGCTAAATGAAACAGCAGAACAGAATCTGTCTGAACAGCTAAGACAGCAGAATTAAAACGACCATAACGTTTAGTATACAACTCCGAATTGGACGTTCTTTATCAATCTGAAAAGTTTATGAAATTATCTATAATAACCTAGTTGAGAGTAAACCCTGATTCGTCCATTACCATACACATATTTTAGAAGACAACTTAAAAGGTAATTCTTGTCAGAAATCTGGACAGCAAAAACTAAAACGATCATAACTTTTGATTCATAGGTCGGAATCAAGTGTTCTTGGTGGAAACCGAAAGCTAAGAACAATACCTACATAACTCTAGGAGATGGACAACTCAAATTCGGCCTCTAAGATCACGAAACAGACCACGCAACATACTGGACAGAACCAAACTAACAGCAGAAACAATTCGATCCAATCAATCTATTTGAATTCGCATCTAATAAGAACATACCAACGAAGAACGGTCTTTGTTACCCTTGAAGACTCATATGAGACCGCTGAATCCTTGCGAGGTTCTCCTCTCCCCCACTTCCCCTTTCCTTCTTCCTTAGCCGACGGCAAAACTCAGGGCTCTCCCTTCTTCCTTGCTTCGGCCTACGCTTGGGCAGCACCAATGGGGAGGAGGAGGTGGAGAAGATGGGAGGGAGAGGAGGGGTGGCGCATGGGGAAGAGAGAGTGGCGACTCTAGGGGGTGGAGGCACAAGGAGGGAGGGGTTCTAGGGTTTTCAGCCGCACCCCCACATGGGCCTCTAAGGTTAAAGGCCCGAGGCCCAAGTTCGGAACTTTTCTTTCTGTGCAGCGAATACCTCGGAGGTCATAACTTTCTCTCCAAAATTCGGAATGGAGTGATTTTTGTCTTCAAATTTAGCTAACTTATACTACTTCAACTTCCTAGTTGTGGAGTTGTTCTGAAAATTCAGTCTTCATTATGAAATTTGCCTTGGAAGTTGACTCAGTTGCTGACCTTGATTCTCTGTACAGCCTACCTTACGGGCCCCATATCTCAAACCTCAGAACTCCAAATTAGGTCAATGAGGACTCTAAATTGTACTATGAAAAACGATCTACAACTTTGTAGTTATAAGGTTTTCCAATCGAAGCTGTTCTAGTCGCAAAAATCACGCTACAAGATGATTACCGATTCTGTCCCGTTTCTTTGCGAGGCAAATAAGGAATCTCTCAAGCTCCTTATTTTCTCTGTAACTAAACGAGATATTACATCTATTCATAACCCAAAAATCACACCACCATGACAGAACCAAATCAAAACATTGCTAATTAGTTGGTCAGGTCTACCCACATAAATAGACTTATGGTTGTACAGTAAGGCCCAGATCAATGGCGCACAAAGTTAAGTCCTCAGTGACTACTCAAGCAAGGCAACCACATCCCAAAATCATCCCATTTACTGTACGATCAATTGCCTGAGTATGAAATTATTTTTAGTTCAACCTGACCAAGTGGCAACCCTTACCATGGCACAATTTTAATAACAGTGGCCATGCCACAAATTCTATATTTCATTAAGTCAAATTTAATCATTTATGAGCATGTGATCATGAATCCCATCATATAACTAAAGCATTGCTAAGCATATATACGATACCCATGTTGGTACTAAAATATGTGCAACAAAAATTAACCCAACCTATCGTGTTCAAGGATATATGTCATTTACAATTATTCAAGGAGGCATATTGACAATTAGGTATTTAACTATTCCCAAAAACCATTAATATAAAATTAGCGATGCATGTTTATATAAAACAATATAGTTTAGTAAAAATGGGTTCAATACGATCAAAGGTCTATGACTTATCTTCGTTGAATGTTTGACTTGTTTCGACGGACGGGTCCAAGAATTCTTCGGAAACGCCAAAATCTATATGTGCGACATGAGCCAAATAAATACAACAATTCCAAATAAAATCCAAAAATTATCAAATTGAAACCAAAAGAAAGGGGCTGAATTTAGATGAATTTAGAAAAGAGAATCAACGAAATTGGAGTTCGTATGAAGGAGAATAAATGTTCAAAAGTTTTCAATCTCATAAAATGATAGAAAAAGAAAGAAAGGAATAGAATATTCTCTAGATTTACTGTGCTAATTTTTATTTCACAGAGCAAAGCAAAAGAGTGAGGATGACATCCAAGGCCCACATGCTAGTGAGAGAAGAAGGGAAAGAGAGGAAGGCTACTGTGAATAACAAGGTGGCCCCCACATGTAAGGGGAACAAGAAAGAAAGAAAGCAGGAAGAAGAAGACACGGAACAGGGAGCTCTAGGAGCGACTCGGACGTGGAGTTGTTGCCGGTGAGGGGAGCGGTGGTGGCCAGAGGTAAGGGGCAAAATGGGTTCCCGAGAGTGAGGCGGACCCAAAGGTGGTGGTGGCGGCGACGGAGGGTGGCCGAGGCGGCGTCAGCGGCGGGGAGAGCGCACGGGCACGGGTCGACGGCATTCCGACGGCGCACTGAGGGAGATAGAGGAAGTACCATGTAGAACACGAAGCGACGACTCGAGCGGTGGTGATAATGTCACCAGGTGATCAAAAACGGCGGTGGAACGCAAGGAAGAAGGAGCTTCGGCTGGTGGCGGAAAAATGCAAAATGCGATGAGATGGAGGGGAGAGGGGAGGGGAGACTTGGGGGATGGGAGGACGTGACCGAGAGGCACCTCGTGACACAGGTGGCGTGGCATGAAGATGGCCAGAGAGGGAGGTGGCACTCTGGCCGGACTTGGAGAAGCAAGAAAAGCTTCGGTAGTGCTTCGGTTGGGGGGAGAGAGGGGAGGAGAGGATGGGAAAGGGAGGAGGAGGAAGGGCTCCGGCTTTTATAGAAGGAGATGGGGGGCAAGGAGGCATGAGAGAGCGGTGCAGCGCGCTAGCATGGGCGCAGCGCAGCAGGCCAGGCGCGGGGGCGGGGCCAGGGGCTTGGGCACGTGGGCGGCGCACGCGTCGGACGTGGCCAGGGCCAAGGGAGGTGCAGACACGGGGCTCGACAGAGGCTGGGAAGAACAACAGTAGCGGGAGGAAAGAAAGAAGAAGGAAGAGAGAGAAAAGGAAAAGGACAGGGGAAAAGGAAAAAATCCAAAAATAATAAAATAAAGCCAAAAATTCAAGAAAATTTCATAAAAAACTTTGGAACCTCGAAAGACCAAATAAAATAATTTTGGATTTTATTAAAGTTTATTGTAATCATTTAAAATATTTTTCATTCTAAAATTCAATTTAAGCTTTATTTAATTCAATAATATGCAAAAACTCCAAAAGAATTCCCCCATTTAAATTAAATAATTAAAATTAAAATTTTACAACAAATAAAATAATTTTTGAGAAAACTGAAAAGAAATCAAATAAATCGAGTTGCAAGAAACATCAAAGAACTTGGGAAAATCCAAGAAGTCCAGAAAATTGAATAATTCTTATTTTGAATTAATTTAAGTTTGATTTATTCATATTAAATTGTTTTTGTTTTCCAAAATTTTTAATTAAGCTTTAACAGTTCAAGGAAAAATCAAGCGGCTATTTTTATTTTAAAAATTTCAAAAAGGCCCAAAAATTGGGATGTTACACAATGCAACGACTCTATCTTAGCTATTATTAAAATTAGGCAAAATTGGCTATATGACTTTACAATTTTATTTTCATGGGCTACTGGACACCCAAATTTCGTCTCTTTGTCATAAGACACTACAATTTTGTGGCTATTTGCTGTAGGACACTAAGGCTATTATTATATCCTTTCCTGGTGGAGAAGGGAGAGAAATTTTTGAAAAAGACTCCGGGTGCCCCTAACTAGTCCCAACCCTGTGCCCATTTGAACCCCTCCTCCCCACACCAAGCTAGGGTTAAGGGGAGGCATCGCGTCTGCCACCAGTCTAGCACCCCTGTCTGCCGCATTACGGCAATGCTCCATCGACCCGTCTAACGCCTCCTCCCTCCATTAGTGCGGCCAAACACAATACCTCACCACCGAGATCCAGTACCGCCTCTCCATCCCTAGCATCCTCTCCACCAGCCCCTACTGTAACACCCCAGCTCAACATTGAGCCTGGAATGCTACTAAAATTAAATTAAACTAAATTTAACTAAGACCAATTACTAATTTTCGGCAGAACCTCATTTCTATAGTTAACTATACCGAGGTTCTAACAATTAATCATAGCAATTAATAATAAACTCCATATTCAAGTTCATTCGAGCATGCAAGATAATCTAAATAACATAAACAAAACGTGCTATTCTCATTATTACAATTAATCTGAAACTCAAAACCATCCATAAGTGATTCCCAAGCATTTACTTATTATTGGAATAAAACTAAATAGCAGTCGCCTTAAGGATGAGTGGTAGTGAGTGCATCTAAACAGCTACTCCCTCCCATGCATGCCGTTCTTGCCAGTTATACCTAAAATATATCAAAGCAAGAGTGAGCCCAAAGACTCAGCAAGTATCAACAAGGCTAAAGCTAAGTTCACTGTCATAGCATCAATATACCAAAATAAACATTACACTAAACATAGCCTTCATGCTTATGTAATGCGACCAATGCAATGCACCTTTTAAACTTTATCTCTTTTCGCATTTTACCGGTAATGCGGGGTATACAACCGTCGATGTATACCCTTGCCTGTGCCTTCTGGCACAGGGACCAAGAGCCTATACTCCACAAGTATAGGGACCTTTGTCCATCATCTTCATGATGGGGATCTCATTAATCGTTGCCCACATTCCACGAATGTGTGGACCTCAAGTCCGTCATTTACATGACGGGGACCTCATCTATTCATACTTGGTCACCACGTGACCAAGACCCAATCATGCTTACTACATGCATATGTACAATGACATCATCTTTCAAACATATGAATTCAACGTGTACATAATCACATGAAAGCATTAACAACATACAAAGGAAACTTTAATCATAACTTGCATTTACCAAGATATATTGTAATTCATCACATTAACATCCATGCATGACTAATACGAACAAAACACCATCAAACTCAGCAAACAATCATAATTATTCCTCAACCCGAATACTTGTCTCAACCGTGCGAGAACGGTGGACGCGAAGAGGGTGCTGCCCCTGGGTTCACGCTACCACCTGAACATAAGATAACCCCAACTAAGACCAGCATACTGGACCAAAAGCATAAATAATAACACAATTTAACTCGCTAAACTCTCAAGTGTTTCCAATCTTCTAGTTTCTAGCGATCGATTTTGTGTTCACTGCGGACAGTCAACTTTTAAAATACATAACTTTCTGCTCAGGAATCCAAATAAGATGATATTAGACTTTATGAAAAGGTAATTAAATTACCTAAATAAACTTAGTTGGGGAGCCCTTTTGATTCTGCCATTTACTGCCCCTAGAAAGCCAAACTATCAGACCTCAGAATTCACGTCGGGTTCTCTGGACAGTACATTAAAACCTCCATAACTTTTGCTACGGAGGTCCAAATCTTGCGTTCTTTATCTCTATGAAAAGGTATAGAAATTACCCACATTTGTCGTTATACTAAGATCCCCTGATTCTCCCTTTAATTAGAAGTTTTAATCAGTTTTCTAGAGACTGTCCAAAAACTGACAGATCAACGGGACAGCGATACTAGAAAATTCATAACTCCCTGACCGTTAATAGGATTTCGGCGTTCTTGGCGGCCATTGAAAGCTAAGAACATAACCTACAAATCTCTAGGAGACCAAAACTTCTAATTCGGTCTCTAACCACACGAAACTGTCCGCGCAACAATCAGGACAGAACACAATCTAACAGCAATCGGTGACCGATCCAATAAACGAATTCGTAAAACGCATCTAACACGAAAGATTCAGCAGGGAAGGGTCTTCGTTACCCCTTGGAGAATGTAGGTAGATGATGGGTTACCCCCCACGAAGAAAGCCTCCTCTCCACACCTCCTTCTTCCTCCTAAAGCCGAACTCCACCGGGAACTCCTTCTCCTTCTTCTCTCGTTTGGCAGCAGGGAAAAAGGGGGAGGACATCAATGGAGCGCAAGGGGAGGAGGTGTTGGACCAATGCGTCAATGGAGAGGGAGAGCGGCGGCTCTAGGGGGGAAGGAGGGGGAAGGGAAGGGGCTCTAGGGTTTCAGCCGTCCTCCCCCCTATCCCACTTGGCCGGCCTCCACATGGGCCTCCTGGGCTAAAGGCCTGAGGCCCAGGTTCTCCCTGCTTTATTTCTGTGCAGCGAACACTTCGGAGGTCGTAACTTTCTCTCCCGAACTCGGAATTGAGTTATTTTTGTCTTCAAATTTAGATAACTCATAGCACTAAACTTTCTATTTGTGGAGTTTTTCTTAAAATGCCGTCTTCATTACGAAATGTGCCTTGGAAGTTGACTCGGTTGCGGACCTTGGTTCTCTGTACGGTCTGCCTTGCGGGTCCCATATCTCAAACCTTAGGACTCCAAATTAGGTAAATGAGGACTCTAAATTGTACTATGGAAAATAATCTACAACTTTGTAGTTATGAGGTTTTCCATTCGAAGTCGTTCCAGTCGCGAAAATTACGTTGCAAGATGATTACATATTCTGTCATGTTTCTGTGCGAGGCAAAAAGGGATCTCTCAATCTCCTTATATTCTCTGTACCTAAACTGGATATTACACCTACTGCTCCTCATCCATCGAGCTTGTCTCCAGTGTTGATCTGCCTCCCCGCACCCGCAAGCTCCTCTCCTTTGCCTCCCCGTCCTCCGCCTCTCTATTTGCAAGGATGTACAAGATTTATAGAGGAAAATCTTGATGTAGTAATGACTGGATGTTGCAATGATTTTGTGAATTGCATGTGGTTGTGTTTGTCAAATGGTCTGTAAAATTCTCCAGGTTGTACTAATGGAAGACTGGTCCTAAATTTGTTTGTGAAATTGTTGACTTGTTTGTGTCAAATTTGTTAATTTAATGCACTTTGAAATTGTGAGAAATTGTGCATATGTTCATGAACCTAGTTTGTGAATTCAATGCACTATGAACGCCTTTCAATTCACCTAAGGTTCGAGAGGGTCATAAGAGAGTGACAATTCCTTGTACTTTTTTGAGGTAGTGCTTAAGAAATTTGCGGTTGGCACACCATGGAAAAAACAAGGTTTGGTTGGCAACCTTTCATACGATTGGTTCGGCACAACATTGGAACCACCTTCTGGAATGTGACATAGGAATACTAAATTTGTGTCACTTCGTCGAATTGATCAATACACACTTTGGCCCTATGTTGTGTAGCGATCCATTGGGGGAGCTCATCACTTTGCACAAGAAGAGCACTGTCCAGAAATTGACCAATTAGTTTCTTGCCCTCCTGTACCGTACCGATCCATTGATAGAATGCCAACAAATCCAATTATTTATTGCCTGCTCAAGGCAACCCCTTCAAACCGATGTTGAGCTACAAGCTCCTCAATCCTTGGAGTCCGTGATGAGCTTGCCTCACACGTATGAGCGCCACACGCAAATTGCAGCCCCGACGATGCCACCACGGTGCCCATGATGTCCGGCCTGGCCGACGAGCGGATCTTCCCCGGTAGGATCGCCTAGCTCAGGGCCACATTTTGGCTATGTCCGACGACGCCCTTAGCACTCATGTAGCTACTCCGGCTGTCATGTAACATCGCTTGTTTACACCAGTAGAGATGGAGCATCGCCGTGCACAAGGTCTTTGCTACCAATGTGACGAGAAGTTTTTGTGGGCCATCGCTGTAAGCGACTCTTCGTCATCGAGATTCATCCGGCCTTCACCGACAGCAACACTGACCAAGACAACGTCATGATGAACATCATTAAGATAGAGATCTCTTTGGTCGCCCTCAGTAGCATACAACCCAACTCTGGTGAGACCATGTGCCTGTTGGTGGTGATTGGTGAAGGATCTTGACCCGCCATTATGTGTTAATGGAGTATTTTCGTGATTAATGACAAATATATTTATGAGACTAACACTCTTATTGTTATACCATGATTAGTCTCAGATTGGATATAAAAGGAAAAATCCAAATAGGTATGCATTCATAATGACAAATCTATTTGTGAGACTAACACTTCTATTGATTACCTATTGTTTAGTCTCGTTTGGATATAAAGGTGAAAAACACAAAAGGTATTGTAATACTCCGAAAGTGTGAGAAGCAAATAATGGGATAAATTAATTTAATCGGAGGAGATTAAGTATTCGGGAGAGAATTCAATGGAATTACGGGAAGGACCAATTGGAGAGCGCTCAGTTTAACAGTTAGAGAGGGGGGAAATTCTGTTTTTTACCCATCCTGGGCTTGGGCCTTGGCCCAAGAGGGTCCAAGGGTGGCCGGCCAAGGGAGGGGGGCGCCACTTCCACCCCCAAACCCTAGCCGCCCCCTCCCCACTCCCTCACGCCCCCACTCCTCCACCTTGTGGCTGCCACTTCCTCCCCCTCCTCCACCTTGCGCCCCAACCTCCTCCCTGCCCACCTTCCTCCCTTGCGCCCTCCCAAACTCCCCTCCAACATCCCCCATTGCAGCCGGCCAAGGAGGAAGTAAAGAGAGAAGGAAGAAGGGAGAAGAGAAGGAAGCGGGATCGCCATCCGAAGTTCGTGATCTTCAGCGGCATCAAGGGTAACTCGTCGTTTGATGTTGGGTAATTAGTCGTAGAAGAGGAATCGGGTAGTTTTTGGCTAGGTTGCAATCTGTCTGCAGTAGTTGCAGATTCGTCCAGTAGCTTGCGCGGTCATTTTCTTGTGGTTAGAAGCCGAATTAGGAGTTTTGGTCTCCTAGAGTTTTGTAGGTTATGTTCTTAGATTTCAATGGCCGCTAAGAACGTACAAATCTGATTAACGGTCAGGGAGTTATGAATTTTCTAGTATCACTGTCCTGTTGATCTGTCAGTTTTTGGACAGTCTGTAGAAAACTGATTAAAACTGCTAATTAAAGGGAGAATCAGGGGATCTCAGTATAACGAAAAATGTGGGTAATTTCTATACCTTTTCATAGATATAAATAACGCAAGATTTGGACTTTCGTAGCAAAAGTTATGGAGGTTTTAGTATACTGTCCAGAGAACTCGACGTGAATTCTGATGTCTGATAGTTTGGCTTGCTAGGGGCAGTAAATGGCAGAATCAAAAGGGCTCCCCAACTAAGTTTATTTAGGTAATTTAATTACCTTTTCAGAAAGTCTGAGAACATCTTATTTGGACTCCTGAGCAGAAAGTTATGTATTTTAGAAGTTGGCTGTCCACAGCGGGCACCAAATCGATCGCTAGAAATTAGAAGTTGGGAAACACTTGGGGTTTAGCAAGTTCAATTGTGTTGTTATTTATGCTTTTGGTCCAGTATGTTGGTATTAGATTGGGTTATCTTTATGTTCAGGTGGGAGCATGATCCCAGGGGCAGCGCCCTCTTCGCGTCCACCGTTCTCGCACGGTTGAGGCAAGTATTCGGGTTATCATATAATTATGCTTGTATGCTGAGACTGTTTGTGTTTGGCTCATAATAGCCATGCGTGGATGATATGGTGATGAGTTCCAATTTATCTTGGTGAATGCAAGTACTCTGATTGATAGAATAATTATGAATGTTTGATAGAGGGTGCTGGTACTTTGATGCGTATTAACTATGCAGGGTTGATAGTGTGATAAGTATGATTAAGGATGGTGAATACTAGAGAAATGATTAATTGATATTCATGAGTGATTGTTCAAGTTTGCTAGTATTATGATTAAATGTGCTATTCATGGGTGCTAGAATGCTATGAATATCAATGATGAGGAATGCTAGAAGTATGAATAAGTTTATTCATGTATGATGTTGTTGTGAATACATATGTATGATCGTTTAAAGTTTTGTTCATGTGCATCACGCTATCATATTGGAGGCTCGGTCACGTGGTGACAGAGCATATTTGAGGTCCCCGTCATGTAGATGACGGGCTTGAGGTCCCCACATTCGTGGAATGTGGAAAGTGGAAAGAGGTCCCCATCATTAAGATGATGGGCAAAGGTCCCTATACATGTGGTGTATAGGCTCTTAGTCCCTGTGCCGGAGGGCAAAGGCAAGGGTATACAGCGACGGTTGTATACCCCGCATTACCGGTAAAATGCGAAAAGAGATAAAGTTCAAAGGAGCATTGCATTGGTTGCATTTCATAAGTTAAAAAGGGCTATGTTTAGTGTATCGTTATTGTGGATCATTGATGCTATGTTTGTGTTCTTGTTTATACCCTTGTTGATACTTGCTGAGTCTTTGGGCTCACTCTTGCTTTAATGTGTTTTATGTACCAATGGCAGGAATGACATGCATGGGAGGGAGTAGATGATGGATACACTCACTACCTCACACTCTTAAGGCGTTTACCACTTAGCTTCAATTTTAGAAATAAATAAACTGATGATTATCACTCATAGATTGTTTTGGTTTGAGTAACTGTTAAATTGTAATAATGAGATTGCCAGGTCTTGGTATGTTCATTTGATTATCATGCTTGATCATGAGAATTTTGTTAAATGCTATGATTTATCGTTGAACTCTCGGTATAGCTGATTAAACAAAGGAGACTCTGTCGAAAATTTGTAGATTGTGCTAGATTAGTTTATTTTCAGTAGCATTCCAGGCTCTTTGAGAGTTGGGGTGTTACAGGTATGCATTCTACTTCATATTTATATATATTGTTGCATTCCTCGGATCCAAAATATAGGATGAACTCCACCAAAAAGTCTAACTTGAATATGTGCATATGTTCTTAACACACATTTGTGTATGCACACATTTAGGGGGAGTTCACTCTATTTTTGTGGTTTCATTAGTATTGATCCATATTACGTTTTCATATATTTGAGATCTCTACTTTGAAACATATATTTGAGTATATAAAACTTGTGTAGTTCATATATACTTATATGAGTATATGAGATTTGTGTAGTTCATATACACTCTTTTGAGTATATACAACTTGTGTAGTTTGTATATACTCATACAAATCTTTATTCAATTATTTGCTATTGTGATGGTTGTCATCAATTACCAAATAGGGAAAGATTGAAGTATATTGACCCACCATTATGAGTTAATGGTATGTTATGGTAATTAATGACAATCACATTGTGGGACTAATATTTTTCATGAGTTGGGTAAATAAGTTATGTTCCATGACGATTAAGACTTTGGATGGCATCATGAGTTGATGGTCATCAAGTCAAGGTTTAAGAAAACGAAGTTATCATGTGTTGATGATGTTAAGGAAGAGAAGATGATCATGAGTTGATCATCAAGTTAAAAGAAGACCCATCATGTGTTGATGGACATCAAGTGAAGAATGCCTCATTTGTTGATGCATATCAAGACTCGGAATGAAGGATGCCATCATGTGTTGATGAGCATCAAGCTAAGATCCCGAAGTAAAGGAAATCATCATGTGTTGATGATCATCGAGTCAAGGACCTGGACTTGAAGTGAAGATGTGCGTCATCAAGCTTCAAGAAGATGCTCAAGGCAAAGGTATGACTAGCTAGGGCTAAGGATGTGTTCCTAGTCTTTTACCGGTCTTGGTGTTTGGTTGGAAGACCGGATTGCTAGTATAGGTTGTCGTACTATTAAGAGGGGTCCTGTCTAGTAGCTTAAGTCTCATCATGTGTTGATAGCTTAATCTTGCTTGCTCTAGCTCACCGTGGCAAGATGCTATTATTTGCGAATGTGTTTTGCAAATAGTTGAGACTCATGTGTCTAATCCTTGTAGCATGTGACTATACTTTGCAAATGTGTTTTGCAAAAGGTTTAAGTCCATGTACCTACTCTTTGTAGCATGATCTAAGTTTGCAAATTGTTGGGATTCATGTATTTTCCCTTGACATGGTTTAAGATTGCTTGTTGCTAATTATTTGGACTTAGACCATGATAGTGGCTCTTTGGAGTTGTGCTTTTTGATTTGATAAAATGTTTTTGAGATCAAATCAAATAGGTGGGTTGTGTAGCCCTCTGAATAAGCTTTCAATAGGGTCCAAGATCACTCAATTCCGACATCGAAGTCAAAAGTTATGATCGTTTTTTCGAATGTCGCCTGTGCTGAAATCCAGGTGCGGACTGACCACAGTTGAAAGCCCGATCGATCGCCCATATGCTCATGGATCGACCGCCTTGTAAGGCCGGTCAACTTTTTCCAGAGGGCATGTTTTCTACCTCCCAGAAGGCCCGGACTGACCAGGGATCCAGTCAGACCGGACCTTGTGAGGGCGGACTAACCGGGAATTGTGTGTAATTGCTATTCTTATAGTCGTTAATCAGAGCCTTGACCGACGGGCCTGTGCGTGCGACCGACCGGTTTCCAATTTCGACAGATTCTCTTCCAACGGCTAGTTTTGTGTGTGGGCTAGAAATACTCACCTTGGCCGGTTAGGGGGTAACTCTTGGTATCCCATTTCATTCTCTTGAGCTAGTGTGAGCTTCTCCTCTGAATTGTGCATGTGTTGCACCTTGTGAGCAAAGGGAGAGGGTCTAGTTGCATGTGTTGCAACTAGAATTGGATTAAGCGTCCAATTATGCATGTGTTGCACTTGGTGAGAGTCAAGCGAGAGGCTTCAACTTATTACTCTTGGTGTTTGCCGACACCTAGACGGCGTGGAGGCGTCTTGGTCCGGTGATCTTCTCAAGAAGCTTGTGAGAAGGCCCGGCGTGTTGTGAGTGGTTTGGTGCTCGCCATCTCTGGAGTAGAGGAAGAGAAACCCCGAGTGGATCGAGGTGTTGGTTCGGTTTCTAACCGGTCCAAGTGGTTGGACTTACCTCGGAGGTGTTGGCTCAAGTTGTGGAGCCGGTCCAACGCGGTTGGGCTTACCTCAACGTGGATTAGGGGAGACCAGTAAGTCTCCGAACACCACGGAAAACATCGTTGTGTCATTGTGGTTTGCATTCTTGTGCTTTACTCTATTACAATTTACTTTGTGGAATTTACATACCTAGAACTAAATTGCTTATCCTTGTATGATTGCTTATCATCAATAGACTTAGCTTGTTAGTGCACTTAGTAAAGACTAGTTAATTTAGGTTTTAATTGTGCAAAAACCGAATTGTTGTTGCTTCCGTATTAGAAATCGGTTTTAGCTTTAGAAATTTTTAGAAATGACTATTCACCCCCCTCTAGTCGGCCTCCTCGATCTTACAAGTGGTATCAGAGTGAGCATGGTTTGAAAAGAATTGATCGGCATGGTATGAAATAGATACCACTTAAAAGATATTCACATGAAGGGATAAGATGATATCATTTGAATGAATACCACTTGTAAAAATAAGGATACCACATGTACAAACAAATATGATTCTCATGCCGAGGTCAAAGATGATCAAAAGAAGCTACCATTTGAATGATAAATATATCATAATGAGTTCAAAATAGCATATGGATTCAACAAAATATATTGGGGGTAGCTAGCAAAGATAGCAAGGATCAATTTGACCAAAGGGAGCAAAGGGAGTGGCTGCAAAGAATGAGAAATAGACAACTTTGGACAAAACAGCCAAATTCTTCAGGTCCGGTCAGACCAGCGGCACAGAGGCGGCCAGACCGGATTCTTGCGGTCAGACCAGCTGAATAACGGCGGTCAGACCGACCGAAACTGTAATTGACAATTTCAGTTTTGAAATTTTTGGAGAAAAGATTGAATTGTTGTACATTGCTCCAAATTTTCACACAAACATCTAAATAAACATATCTAGAGCATTTCCAATTTATCTAGCCTTTAGAAATCCAACTTTCAAATAGTTTTTATGAATTAAGCTTTTGATTTTGCAAATGAAAACATATTTTCAAGACTTTTCACAAAAGGAGCCAAATTGAGCATTTGATGAAATCTATAGCATCCAATTGCATGTATGAGTCATAAATACCATCATGAACCTATTCATGTGAACAATTTAGGCTCAAATGGCTAAACTCACTTAAGTGCTAGAAAATGACCACTTAGGTCAAATCGGTATTTTGGACGAGTTTCAAAATCAAATAACTTTTGATGAGTTGGTATTTTGGAAATCATTTGAATATGAAAAATGTTTAGAATATATAACTCTAGGATTTTCCTTTTGGGACAAATGTCAAATTCCTTTTAGAATAGATTTTACACAAAAAATCTAGTTTATGTCAAAAACAAGATTCTAGAATCTAGAATTTTCGATAGAAACTCATTTTTATTTGAAATAGCTTTTTCTTAAGCCAAAACCTTTGGGAAACCTTTGAAATTCATTTGTATACATTTTAAAACTAATTTTTCAAAGGATTACTAATAATCATCAAATTTTTGACTTTTGGCTAAATGGCTTAACTTTGAAAAACATTACTAGCACTTAATTAATTTGGGCACACTTAAGGATGCAATATACATGATTATGACTTAACACTCTCCCTTAATGTGCCACAACCATCTTGCTCTAGATTTTTAATAATTAAGATTTAGCACAAGAGCAAGAACACCCTTTTATAAGATTTTTATGAATGCAACCTACACCCCAGCCCCACACGAGCCTGGAATGCTACAGTGTGTCAATTTTAATATGTTTTTATTAACCACGGACCTAAAGCCCGCTCTGATACCAACTGTAACACCCCAGCCCCACACGAGCCTGGAATGCTACTAAGGTAACCTTACACAAATATAAGCTAAGTCAATTTACTAAATTTCGGCAGAACCTTCTTTATATTTCTAACTTCACAGGGGTTTCAACAGATTAAAGGGTTTTATAACTAAATATTGCAACATTCAAAATCATCAATAAGCGAACAGGAACTTGCTAATCAACTAAACAAATCCTCAAACATCCAACTATGCTACTCATCATTATTACAGATAAATCAACGCGGAAACATAATCATGATGAATCCTTTAAGCAGTTGCTTAATTATAAAGGCATAGTCTAAGAATTAAGGTTCATGGCAGTGTGCGTGAGATCATAATACTACTCCCTCCCATGCATGCTTTTCTTGCTCTGGGTACCTAAAACAACAAAGAAAGCAAGAGTGAACCCACAGACTCAGCAAGTACATATAAAAGAACATAATTCAAATCACCACATCATCATCCATTTTTAGAAGCACGATATTAAATCATTCCACATGCATATGCAATGCTCAAGGATTCCTTCTCTTTATCTCTTTTTGCATTTTACCGGTAATGCAAAGTATGCAACTGTCTTTGCATACCCATGCCTGTGCTCGCAAGCATAGGGACCAATTGCCCAATACTCCGCAAGTATTGGGGACCTCAAGCCCACACTCCACAAGTGTGGGGACCTCAAGCCCATCACATACATGACGGGGACCTCAAAGATGTGCATGCTTGGTCATCACAAGACCAGGCCTCAACATGATATCAACATGCATATGCACCATCTCTATTCATCATCAAAGTACCAAAGGCAATAACAACATTCATGAATAAAGCATAGCCATACATTGAACATTCACCACTCTTAATATGCACACTTGCCAACAGCCATACGACACTAACATGCATCAAACACGCATTCATGTCCAAGCAATCACAAACAAGGTACAAACGATGCACTTGCCTCAACCGTGCGGGAACGAAGGACGCGAAGAGGGTGCCGCCTCCGGAACCAGTCCCCACATAAATTAATTTAAGAGAATGCTAAGACAACAGTAATGGACCAAACAAACTATAAGAGTAAACACGAACTCGCAATAGTTCCTTTAGCGCGAACCCAACTCCAATTCCTAAATATTGTTCTGTCCCCTCTGTGGACAGTCACGTTCTAAAATTCATACCTTTTAGTACAGGAGTCGAAATGAGGTGTTCTTGGATTTCATTTAAAGATTAGCAAAATACCCACCTAAACCTAGTTGGTGAGCCCTCCTTATTCGGCCATCTAATAACCCTATCGAGCTAATTATCAGAACGTCAATTTCACGTCAGGTTCTCTGGACAGCACACTAAAACCACTATAACTTTTGCTACGAAAGTCCAAATCTTGTGTTCTTTATCTCTCGAAAAAGGTATAGAAATTACCTACATTTTTTGTTATAACGAGATCCTCTGATTCCCAATTTATCGAACAGGTTTATCCAGTTTCCGACAATCTGCCCGAAAGATGGTAGATCAGGAGGACAGCGATACTAAAAAATTCATAACTCTCAGACCGTTAGTCGGATTTGGGTGTTCTTGGCGGCCACTTAAAGATATGAACATAAACCAACTGTCTCTAAGAGATTGGATTCCCAGATTATGCCTCTATCAACTTGAAAACTGTCGTCCAAACTACTGGACAGAACACGATCTATTAAACCGACGCAATTCAATCTACCAACTGTCTCTAAGAGGAATTCGTTGTAGGGGTCTTAGAGGTTAAACTTGGGCTTTCCATTTTCATGCTAGACTTTTGATCGCCCAAAGATTTGTGTGTACAGGAGATAGAAAACTGGAGTATTTTGAGTAGTGGTATGATTGTCGATAGAATCCTTCTGATGTAGTTCATGAGCGGGTGTACTGAGGATTCTGACGTGTTATTCTTGAAAGTTGGAGGTGATGATGTATTTCGGTTTAAGCCTGATTTGAGGATGTTAAATGAAGAGGGTTGAGACCGTGTGGTAGGCGATGAATTCGAATTCCAAGGTTGGAGAGATATTTTATTCCAAAAAGTGAAACTAAGGAAAAGATGTCTTCTTGATTAGTGAAGCATTTTCTTTATTCTCGCATGAGCTTTGTGCTGTTGACCAATGTCTTTCGTAAGTCGAGTTTGACTCGATTTTGGTATGTGTGGTTCTTATCGGTTCAGGAAGAATAAAGGAAGTTTTGATTTGGGCCTTTAAAATGATTCCTCCTTTGGTTTTCGTGATGTTTATTCGTAGACTGTCACTTGGAAGGTGGAAAGGTTTTCGTGATGAAATTCTGATTTCTGGATTTGACTCTTTAGTTCCGAGCTAGTAACGTTTAGTTGCGATGTGAATCTTTCGTTTTCAGATGGGTTTTGTTGGTAAAAGAGTTTGCTTAAAGGGAGTTTTGTCGTATGTTTCTGGTTAAAGGAGGTGATCCTTGCTTTAGTGAAGAGTTTAGTTGAGAGGTGGAACACGAGTTTCGTGTTCTATGTGCATGTCATGTGGTTCGGTATCATTGGGAAGGTTAACCCAAGATACATTGGGTTGTTTTCGCTAGTTGGCGTATCGCCAGGACTGTCTCGAGTCCGTGCGCGGAGTACGTAACGTCTTGTATGTTCTCGCGTTGAGTGAGTGCTTGGGAGAACCAGAGTTTGAGGTTCGTTTGCGCCGTTTACCATCGAGTGAGATTTTGCCTTCGAGTTTCGCGTGCGTGAGCTTTAGCCGGTGTGGTTCACAACGGGTACGTGGTTACCGTTGTTCGTTCTCAATCGTGGTTGTTCTTTCGCTTAAGTGTGTTTAGATTCGGGGTCGAATCTTGTTAAGGGGGGTAGAATGTAATACTCCGGAAGTGTGAGAAGTCAATATTCGGGATAAATTAATTTAATCGGTAGAGTTTATTTAATCGGGAAAAGGCTGCTAGTTCTTTCTCCAGTTTTTGGCGCAGTTTAGTGGGTTGGGCCTCCGGCCAGGCCATCCAGTGTTGTGGCCGGCCAGGTCTACCCCCTTGGGCCTAGGCCCATGCGCCCCCCTCCTAACCCTAGCCGGCCTCCCCCTTTTTCCCCCTTGGCCGAACCCCCCCACCCCTCTCCTTTGGCCGCCGCCCCCATCCCCTCTTTCCTCCCCCACGTCCCTGCCCCTTGGAGCCGCCCCTACCTCCCTGGTGGTTGCTCCCTGCTGTGGTACCTCCCCTTCTTGCCTTCAGACCTTCCCCGCTGCCGGCCAATGCGAGGAGAAGAAGGGGGGCAACAAGCTGCTGCTCGGCCAAGGGAGGAGAGGAGGAGGGAGATCGTCGTCTCCAAGGTTCTTCCGCCTGCTTCCTGGTTGCTGAAAGGGTAACGAATACCGAGCCTCGTCGTTTGATTAGTGGTAGATGCGATTTGGTTCATATTTGATTAGATCGTATTGCTGCGAGTAGAAAGTCGATTCTGTCCAGAATGTTGCGGGGTCTGTTTCGTGATGTTAGACGCCGAATTTGAGTTTTCCATCTCCTATAGATATTTAGGTTTTGTTCTTAGCTTTCGGTGGCCGCCAAGAACACTGAATTCCGATGTACAGATAAAAAGTTATGTTAGTTTTCGTCTCTGCTGTCCAGAATCCTGACGAGAATAATCTGTCAGGTTATCTTTTAAAATATGAGTGTGTTAATGGAACATTAAGGGCTTTCACCCAACTAGGTTATTGTATACAATTTCATAGCCTTTTCAGATTATTAACGAATGCCTCATTCGGAGTTGTAGATTAAAAGTTATGGATGTTTTATTATTGCTGTCCTAATTGTTCCGACAGTTTCTGTTCTGCTGTTTCATTTGACTATTAGCAAATTAATCTGGCCGAATTGGCTTACCTTGTCAACTAGAGTATTGTAGATATGTCAGTTAAGAATCCATAGAAATTGGTCTCACCTCATTCCGAGTTCCAGACCAATAGATATGATTTTTACCGTTCTACTGTCCAGTTTCGGGGTGTGCCTGAGTAGTCTGTTTTCAGATTAGAGCTAACTAGTTAATTGTGGATTGTCGGGAAGGCGTTGTAGAATGTTAATGGAAGTGCTATGTTATATGTTGTATTTATTTCGAGTACTTACTTCTGTAGGCAGAGAGGCTTCGGTTTAGGGACATCTTCTTTACCTACTACCGCAGCGCTTCGCGGAAGGCAAGTACCTTGTTGTTCATATGCTTGGAGTATGACGCATGCTTGATGACTGTATTGTGTTTTTCTGATATCCATGAGAATGTTCAAAGTTTATGTCCTTCTCTTATGTGTTATATACATGAGTATATATATGATGTCTTTCATAGTTCATACTTCAGTTCATGCATCCTAATTCATGTTTTATCCACGGGAGTGGAGGGTAAGTCCCACCATTCCAATGTGGGCAGGTTTGGACAATGTTCACGTTCCATCCATGAGAGTGGAATATCCACGGGAGTGGAGATTATGGTAGTTAAGAGGTTTCGATGATTATGTTCTTTGCGTATGCTCTTTCATATGTGCGGAGATGATATTAGTCATTAATCATAAATTTATTTATGCATCTATGTTCATGTTCCGTCCACGGGAGTGGAGTCTAAAGTCCCATCAATTCCAGTATGGGCAAGTGAAGTCCCACTATTCCAATGTGGGCAGTTTTGGACACCTGTATGAAACGTTCTTCATACGGGACTTGGATCCCCGCAGTTTTGTTAAGGTGCGGGCTTAAGTGAACACCGACGGGTGTGTCACTAGCTATACCGGTATAAGCATGTGTGCAGTCCATTCTTTTCATTAAATCCATTCATTTTATTCAATCATATACTCATTCGGGGTATGTTCGCATTCTTTAATGATGAGGTCTTGTTCGTATTTGTGGTATGTTCATTTATTCACTGTACTTGCTGAGTCACAGACTCATTCTTGCTTTGTTTGTTTTATTTTAGGTGATCATTGATGCTGGCTCTATCGGGAGGGAGTAGACACGCACTAATAATGCAATTCACCATGTTCAAGTTCAATAATATGATTTAGTTTCTATCTTTCATTCGTTAAGTGAGGAACTGTAATAAATAAATTTTAGATGGTGAAGGAAGGATACCTTCTCCATGTTATGTTTGATTATGAATTGCTTGTGATCTTCGATCACCCTTCGTTACACTTGCTTGAATTCAGACTGTTGTCATGCCATGGTTCTATTAAATAGTGATTTCTTTATATCATTAGTTGATATTATTCAAATTCTTCCGCATTATGGATGTATGTTAGATGGTTTAGGTGACATCTTGGCTTCCGAATAGCCAGGGTGTTACAGTTGGTATCAGAGCGGGCTTTAGGTCCGTGGTAATTAAGTTATTAAATTGACACACTGTGCACAGTAGGTGGGGTTGGAAATTACATTGCTTCCGCATTATCTGTTGTTATGTTTCATTTGTTGAGCAATTGTTGAATTGCTTCTGTACTATTATTCTTGTTGTTAATCTATGATTTGCTATGATATTCTATATCTATGAACCAATACTATGATGGTCATGAGATGATCCTGTATATTTATAATTGAGTATTTTGGTGAAGCGTGTTGTTAACGGATGTTAAGAAGTTGAGGTCATGGTTGTTGCTCTGGGATTCACCAGGGTACACCACCGTTTGTGATATGTGGACAGGGGAGTAGATACCCCGAGTACCAAAGTTAGAGGTGTTGAGCGTGAGTTGCTTTAGAAAGTTGTTCTCTTCTTTGATTTTTGAATTTTGTTCAATTCTTGTCCTGTGGAGGTTGATAAACTTTTCTTGAGTTTTGCTTACATTTCAACCGATGAGTTTTCATTAGTCATTCTTGGCTTTAAAATATGAATACTTGTTCTCCTGACTGCTGGTCTATTGTTGATTTTGTGTGAACGTCGGTTATTAGCAGGATTAAACTTTTCATGGGAGTTATACACTTATTGTTGGGAAATATGACTCCTTTATTCGATTGGTATTTCAGATACTACAAGTTTTCTGTTGCAAGTGCTTTAACATGTGAAAGCTTTGACTTTATGTATTTCTTTTGGATTACTTCGAGCGTTGAGGTTTGAAGTCTCTCTTTTGCTGAAGTAATGTGTTAGAATCCTTTTGTGATGTCTTGCCATGCTTAAAATGGGAAGTTATAACTAAACGATTAAAGTGTTACGATATGAGTTACCAAGTTGGGTTATTAGCATGGTGCAAATCAATTATTCTTAACTACCATCCATGAAAGTGAAATTGATTAATTTGAAATGTCCTTGTACTTGATACTTGGTGTATGTTAAATAAAGTCTGTCCATATCCGTTCAGAACTTATAGATCTTACTTAAGAGCTAGATTTATCTATTTCCTAGTATGCTAAAATTGTTGGAACTTGTATAAAGTACCAGATGGGTGCTGGTGTATCGATTCATGAAACCTTGTTTATAGGAAATTATGTTAGTGAATCTTTAATCATGTTTTGAAATGATTTCTGAACAAAGGTGAAATGTGAATCTATGTTTATATATGGTTATGTGATTGCAAATGGAATTAGTACCGTATGTATACACATGATTAGTACAATCATCATTTGTTAATTAGCGCTAAAGAAGGTGTTGAGCAACACCAACAGTTGAGTAGATGAATTTCGTATGTAGGCTTTGAATGCGTGCCTTGTGATATTGTTATTTCTTAGCATAATCTGGTTATAATAAATTTGTTTCAACCTTGTGGTTTGTGTTCCCTTTGGAAAGTTTTAGGATGGAGAAATAAAGTTTGATGATTCTTGGTACTAGTGTATGTTGTCGATGTTATTAAATCGTCAAAATGTGAGAATGAGGTTAATTCTCGTAGTAATTTGATCACCCATGGTGATATTTTCTAAATGATCAAATTTCAAGTTTTGTGTTCATGATCTTTTGGGGGTTCAGGCTTTATGTGGTAAATGAAGTTTATCGAGTAGCGATATGTTGCAAAGTTATAATGGTTCTTCAGTGATGCAAGTGCTTCGATCTTGAATACTTATTTGTTCTTATCTGTTAAGGTTCGATATTCTCTTCTTGTGAGGCTTATGCTTTCAACTGTGGACTCCACTTATGTTATATGAGTTCTTTGCTTAATTGGTTTTCCTCTTGGTCCTGTGTTCGTTGCGAGTGGTAAATGATTTCCTAGTTGGTGAAAAAATGTTTCCAATTGCCTCTTCTTTTGAGAAAGATTCAACCCATTCTTTCACGTGGGTCTTTCGAAGTGTTTTCTAATTGTTGTTGTGAGAATTGAAGTTAATACCGTTCAGATGAGAATATTTCAAGTTTAGCTTTCTTGATATTTTGGAGCCCATAAATCATCTGGTAGCTGAAATTAGTTTAAATAAATTGAGGTATTGGATTGTCCTGTTGCTTCTTAAGAGATTTGTGTGATTTAATTTTAAAGGCTCTTTGGTCTGAGTTGGCAACGTGAGGTTGCAACAAAGAAGTTATGTTGGTTCCTTTAAGAGGAGAATAATCTACTTGCTTTTCGCGAAATCCCGTAATTGGAAATGTTTCGAGTTTAGTGGCTGAGATTATTTGTATCTTATGTTTCTTGTGTAGTTGAACTGTTCTGAACAAATATAACATATTGAAGAATTTTTTTTATTGGTTCTTAATTAGTCCTTGTGGTTTGGACTAAAGACCTTATCTTGTTCGTTGTGGCAAAGCGATGTTAGTCAATGAATTAATTTCAGTGTTAAAGGAAAGAGTGCAGTAGGAATATTTGAGAATTTAAGTCAAGTTTTGTAACTTGTGGTTATTTGAATTGTTCATAAACTTTTTGCTCTTTTCACTCAAGAGTTGTCGAGTTTCAATCGCAATGTCATTTTTCTTATTAGTGGTTATTTGCTATTCCCTTTTCGAGGGATGCGTGCCCTCCGCTGTGAACTCAACTTTCGTTTTCCCAGATCTTCATTACCAGATTGTTTCTTTTGGTTTCGTGCTCACTGTGAGCAGCAACAGTTTTCGGTGTGGTGAAATTTGTCCTTGTTCGCCTCTTTCTTTTGAGAAAGGATCAACAGTTTTGTGTTGCAAAGTTTTGCAAAGCGTAAGTTGTTAATTGTTTGGTGGTGGTTAAGTGATTGTAGGGGTGAGATTTTGCTACCAAGCTATTGGGGAAGTAATAGAAGATGAATTAGTTTTGACCTGAACCTCTTGGAGGGAAGTTGATTGAGATGGAATGTATGGCTTCGAAGAAAAACTGTATAGTGTTCGACTAAGTAGAACCTATAGTATAGTGTAGTTTCAGAACTTTGGTTCATGTTGAAATGTTGAGGCTTATCAAATGTATGAAAACATTAATCAATTTTATAGAGTAACACAATTGGAAAGTATTGCGATGTTGTGTGAGTGATTTCTGATGATGTCAATGAGTGAGTATGTCGGAATTGTGGGGATGTTAGATATTTAATCCGATGATTTCACCATGTGTTATAAGAGGAATTCGTTGTAGGGGTCTTAGAGGTTAAACTTGGGCTTTCCATTTTCATGCTAGACTTTTGGTCGCCCAAAGATTTGTGTGTAGAGGAGATAGAAAACTGGAGTATTTTGAGTAGTGGAATGATTGTCGATAGAATCCTTCTGATGTAGCTCATGAGCGGGTGTACTGAGGATTCTGACGTGTTATTCTTGAAAGTTGGAGGTGATGATGTATTTCGGTTTAAGCCTGATTTGAGGATGTTAAATGAAGAGGGTTGAGACCGTGTGGTAGACGATGAATTCGAATTCCAAGGTTGGAGAGATATTTTATTCCAAAAAGTGAAACTAAGGAAAAGATGTCTTCTTGATTAGTGGAGCATTTTCTTTATTCTCGCATGAGCTTTGTGCTGTTGACCAATGTCTTTCGTAAGTCGAGTTT
The DNA here is from genome assembly GCA_036346255.1 of Ampelocalamus luodianensis. Taxonomy (NCBI): domain Eukaryota; kingdom Viridiplantae; phylum Streptophyta; class Magnoliopsida; order Poales; family Poaceae; genus Ampelocalamus; species Ampelocalamus luodianensis. The sequence goes on from CM070619.1 coordinate 33,431,238, forward strand.
GACTCGATTTTGGTATGTGTGGTTCTTATCGGTTCAGGAAGAATAAAGGAAGTTTTGATTTGGGCCTTTAAAATGATCCCTCCTTTGGTTTTCGTGATGTTTATTCGCAGACTGTCACTTGGAAGGTGGAAAGGTTTTCGTGATGAAATTCTGATTTCTGGATTTGACTCTTTAGTTCCGAGCTAGTAACGTTTAGTTGCGATGTGAATCTTTCGTTTTCAGATGGGTTTTGTTGGTAAAAGAGTTTGCTTAAAGGGAGTTTTGTCGTATGTTTCTGGTTAAAAGAGGTGATCCTTGCTTTAGTGAAGAGTTTAGTTGAGAGGTGGAACACGAGTTTCGTGTTCTATGTGCATGTCGTGTGGTTCGGTATCATTGGGAAGGTTAACCCAAGATACATTGGGTTGTTTTCGCTAGTTGGCGTATCGCCAGGACTGTCTCGAGTCCGTGCGCGGAGTACGTAACGTCTTGTATGTTCTCGCGTTGAGTGAGTGCTTGGGAGATCCAGAGTTTGAGGTTCGTTTGCGCCGGTGACCATCGAGTGAGATTTTGCCTTCAAGTTTCGCGTGCGTGAGCTTTAACCGGTGTTGTTCACAACGGGTACGTGGTTACCGTTGTTCGTTCTCAATCGTGGTTGTTCTTTCGCTTAAGTATGTTTAGATTCGGGGTCGAATCCTGTTAAGGGGGGTAGAATGTAATACTCCGGAAGTGTGAGAAGTCAATATCCGGGATAAATTAATTTAATCGGTAGAGTTTATTTAATCGGGAAAAGGCTGCTAGTTCTTTCTCCAGTTTTTGGCGCAGTTTAGTGGGTTGGGCCTCTGGCCAGGCCATCCAGGCCTTGTGGCCGGCCAGGTCTACCCCCTTGGGCCTAGGCCCATGCGCCCCCCCTCCTAACCCTAGCCGACCTCCCCCTTTTTCCCCCTTGGCCGAACCCCCCCACCCCTCTCCTTTGGCCGCCGCCCCCATCCCCTCTTTCCTCCCCCACGTCCCTGCCCCTTGGAGCCGCCCCTACCTCCCTGGTGGTTGCTCCCTGCTGTGGTACCTCCCCTTCTTGCCTTCGGACCTTCCCCGCTGCCGGCCAACGCAAGGAGAAGAAGGGGGGCAGCAAGCTGCTGCTCGGCCAAGGGAGGAGAGGAGGAGGGAGATCGTCGTCTCCAAGGTTCTTCCGTCTGCTTCCTGGTTGCTGCAAGGGTAACGAATACCGATCCTCGTCGTTTGATTATTGGTAGATGCGATTTGGTTCATATTTGATTAGATCGTATTGCTGCGAGTAGAAAGTCGATTCTGTCCAGAATGTTGCGGGGTCTGTTTTGTGATGTTAGAGGCCTAATTTGAGTTGTCCATCTTCTAGAGATATTTAGGTTTTGTTCTTAGCTTTCGGTGGTCGCCAAGAACACTGAATTCCGATGTACGGATAAAAAGTTATGTTAGTTTTCGTCTCTGTTGTCTAGATTCCTGACGAGAATAATCTGTCAGGTTATCTTTTAAAATATGAGTGTGTTAATGGAACATTCAGGGCTTTCACCCAACTAGGTTATTGTAGACAATTTCATAAACTTTTCATATTGTTAAAGAACGCCTCATTCGGAGTTGTAGATTAAAAGTTATGGATGTTTTATTATTGCTATCCTAATTGTTCCGACAGTTTCTGTTCTGCTGTTTCATTTGACTATTAGCAAATTAATCTGGCTGAATTGTGTTACCTTGTCAACTAGAGTATTATATATATGTCAGTTAAGAATCCATAGAAATTGGTCTCACCTCATTCCGAGTTCCAGACCAATAGATATGATTTTTACCGTTCTGCTGTCCAGTTTCGGGGTGTGCCTGAGTAGTCTGTTTTCATATTAGAGCTAACTAGTTAATTGTGGATTGTCGGGAAGGCGTTGTAGAACGTTAATGGAAGCGCTATGTTATATGTTGTATTTATTTCGAGTACTTACTTCTGTAGGCAGAGAGGCTTCGGTTTAGGGACATCTTCTTTACCTACTACCGCAGCGCTTCGCGGAAGGCAAGTACCTTGTTGTTCATATGCTTGGAGTATGACACATGCTTGATGACTGTATTGTGTTTTTCTGATATCCATGAGAATGTTCAAAGTTTATGTCCTTCTCTTATGTGTTATATACATGAGTATATATATGATGTCTTTCATAGTTCATACTTCAGTTCATGCATCCTAATTCATGTTTTTATCAATGGGAGTGGAGGGTAAGTCCCACCATTCCAATGTGGGCAGGTTTGGACAATGTTCACGTTCCATCAATGAGAGTGGAATATCCACGGGAGTGGAGATTATGGTAGTCAAGAGGTTTCGATGATTATGTTCTTTGCGTATGCTCTTTCATATGTGCGGAGATGATATTAGTCATTAATCATAAATTTATTTATGCATCTATGTTCATGTTCCGTCCACGGGAGTGGAGCTCCACAGGAGTGGAGTCTAAAGTCCCATCAATTCCAGTATGGGCAAGTGAAGTCCCACCATTCCAATGTGGGCAGTTTTGGATACCTGTTTGAAACGTTCTTCATACGGGACTTGGATCCCCGCAGTTTTGTTAAGGTGCGGGCTTAAGTGAACACCGACGGGTGTGTCACTAGCTATACCGGTATAAGCATGTGTGCAGTCCATTCTTTTCATTAAATCCATTTATTCTATTCAATCATATACTCATTCGGGGTATGTTCGCATTCTTTAATGATGAGGTCTTGTTCGTATTTGTGGTATGTTCATTTATTCACTGTACTTGCTGAGTCACGGACTCATTCTTGCTTTGTTTGTTTTATTTTAGGTGATCATTGATGCTGGCTCTATCGGGAGGGAGTAGACACGCACTAATAATGCAATTCACCATATTCAAGTTCAATAATATGATTTAGTTTCTATCTTTCATTCGTTAAGTGAGGAACTGTAATAAATAAATTTTAGATGGTGAAGGAAGGATACCTTCTCCATGTTATGTTTGATTATGAATTGCTTGTGATCTTCGATCACCCTTCGTTACACTTGCTTGAATTCAGACTGTTGTCATGCCATGGTTCTATTAAATAGTGATTTCTTTATATTATTAGTTGATATTATTCAAATTCTTCCGCATTTTGGATGTATGTTAGATGGTTTAGGTGACATCTTGGCTTCCGAATAGCCAGGGTGTTACACCCAAGTTGTCCCACTTTAGCAGAAAACCCCCCCTCTCAAACTGCTGCTAAAACTATTTTATATTTGATCCTTCTCCTGATTCGATTGTTCTCTCCCGAATTGTTCCCTCTCGAATTATTCCATCTCGAATTACATTTGGGGTATTATATTATACCCACCTTAAACAGAATTCGACCCCGAATTCTACCTGTCATCTACTCGAAAAACAACAACAACCACAACTGAAAATTAATATCCAACAAGATGTACCTGACGTGAACAACTTTGGTTAAAGCTCGATCATGCGAGACTACCACCCAAGTCTCTTCTCGCTCAGACCGACGTGACCATAACACCATAACGTATACCCAAGTCTATACCTCAACACCAGAACATACAAGACGTTACGTACTCCGCGCACGAACTCGAGACAGTCCTCGCGATACGCCAACTAGCGAAAATAACCCAATGTACCTTGGGGCAACAACCCCCCCAGTGGTACCGAACCACGCAACATGCGCATAGAACACTGAACTCTTGTTCCACCTCTCAATCGAACTTTTTCACCCAAACAAAGATCACCTCCTTTAACGAGGGACACACAACAGAACTCGCTTTAAACACACTCTTTTACCGACATAGCCCAACTGGAAATGAAGGACTCTCAACGCAACCAAGCATTACCAACTCGGTACAAAAAAAAAGTCAAACTCAGAATCGAAGATTTATCACGAAAATCTTTCCACCTTCGTATTAGAAAATTTGCAAATAAACACCACGTCCGCCAAAGGAGAAATCACTCAAAGATCCAAATCCATCATTTCTTTTATTCTTTCTGAACTGATAAGGACCACACATGTCAACATAAAGCCAAGCTCAATTTGCGAAAGACATCCGTCATAAACACATAGCTCATACAAGAATCAAGAAAGCGTTTCAGTACTCGAGGAAATATTCTTTTCTCAATTTTCTATTTTAGAAATAAAATTTCTCTTAATTTTTTTTTTGGAATCCCGATTCATCGCATAACACAATAATCCATCTCTCTTAACTTGGCATTCTCATCGCTATGCTCAAACGGAAATACATCATCCACACCTCTGTAGAGAGGCTCTATCGTCCCCACAGAAACAATACTCTAGTCAACCCCCCTACCAACAGAATTACTTTGATAGATAACTTCTTATGCATCCCAAAATGGATCTTCACACGTAATCACGTTACCTCAATCCTTTAAGAATGAACAACTCGGAATTCACATTACATATTCTCATGTATTTCATCAAAAGATTTCTATCAATGATCATCCCACTATTCGAAATCCACCCTTATATTACTTCTTCACATTATCCTTGGGCGATTAAAGTTCTAGCATAACAATGCAAAGCCCAAATTTAACCTCCAAGATGCTTACAACGAACTTCTCATATAAAAGATAGGAAGATCCTCATATTAAATCCCTAAAAATTTCACAATTCCAACATACTCACTCATTAATATCATCATGAAAATATTTTCTTGACCAGTTTACCTTTACAAAGATTATAACTCTCAGAAGGTTACTTATTAAAGCCAAATCATTCTTGACATTAACTCAATATCTTCCAGTATCCCATTATTTGACATGACGATTCGATTACTTTGTAATCCCACTCTCATTAAACCACATCATCAAGAATAACCTTCACAACCTCGCAATACTACCAAATTGCGATACTCTATAAAATTGTTCAAGATTTCCATACTTTTCATAATTCTAATGTTCCACCCGAAGTGAACTAAAGATCTTGGATCACAATCGCTATAGGTTCTACTAGCTGTAACAATGCAATCAGTTTAACCTCCAAAGACAATCCTCTATTGAGATAAACTTCTCTCAAAGAACTATATTACGAAATTATTTCATCCTCCAATGCTCATCGAACAACTTACAACCCAAAGTTTTACAACTACAATTATTAAACACCTCAAAAGACTCAGGTGAAACGAATAGGTTGATTCTTTCTCAAAAGAAAGAGCGAATGGAATCAATTTTCATCAACTAGGAAAACATGTGCCACCCGCAGAGAACACAGGACCAAGGAAAAAAAAGTCATTTAGGCAAAGTACTCGAAAAACATAAGGGAAAGTCAACAGTCGATGGCTCAAACCCTACTGAAAGCGAATACCAAACCACAAATGAGAAGAAGGTAATGCCTTTTGAAAATTGATAAACTCTTATGGAACAACTTCATAAGGTTTAAGCGCACTCAATTAAACTGCAAGATGTGAAACGTGACTTAAATCTCAATTACTTATACTTCACTCATTCCTTTAACAAGGAAGGTTATTTTCTGTGATTACTACATCACTTTGCTAGCTTAAACAGGTTAAGCTCTTAAAACCCAAATCACAGGAACCACTTAAGAGCCAATAAAATCTTTCAACATGTCACTTTGCTCGAAACAAACTCAATCACCACATAACTCAAGAGGTCCAATTGAACACAAGCGCAAAACTCGAAACACTTTTACTAAATAAAAATTATGAAAGACGATCCAATTACTTTATTTCTAAAGGAATCATCACCACACACACAAGTCACAATCTCTTGCAGATAATCTTACTAACATCAAGAATAATACACTCTGAACACGAATCTTTATCATCAACTATTCCATTAGAAAGCCCCCAAAGTTTCACCAAATTGTTCCCTACTACCTTTTCATCCCATCTTCAAAACGAGAGTATACCAAAACCATACAACATCACTACATCAATCTCTTAAGTTTAGAAGGGGTCTACTACACAATTGAAAAGCTCCTACCAAACCCTTTCATCAAGAACAAATTATCATCCGATTATTTCACAATCATGCGGGCATAAGCCACCTATTATATCATATCAGTTCAACTTTTTAGCGATGCTCAACATCAAACTTCATCTCACAACAGTTATACTACAACCATTGTTGTTATCAACTGACTTCATTATGAAATCCAGTTGCTACCTACTTTCCTTCCCAAATCACATGGATATTAACAACCACATATTCAACTGTTCCTCCTCATATTTAGTTTTCGGCAAAGATACATTAAAACTTCAAAAATCGAAATCTTCTATCGTTCCAAAGTCTCAACAACACTACAACCAAATTCATCGCGTCATTCCATATAGAAGAACTACATAGAACTCCTCCCATAAATTCTAGATCCACCGATATTCAATCCATTCAACCGGTTGTACACAATTCCAATAACTAATCATACTAGGGAATATGTAAATCTAGCATTTCCTCTAGTTTCCCTTTTCACACATTTAAATTAATCCATGAGAACCAAAGAACCCAACAAGTTTAGCAACCTAAACAATTTTAATGACCAGACTAATTCATCAATGTTCCATACTTCTTATTATCTCTTTTGACTCCAAATAGGTATGGACATACTCTCAGTCACTACTCATATATACAGTTCATCAAGAACTAGTAGAAGACAACATCAACTTAATCAATTTCACTTCCAAGGTTACTAATTAATATTAATTATGCACCACACCAATGACTCAACTTGATACCCATACCATACCGAGTTATTTGATTACAATCTCTGATTTGACCATAACAAGGCATCACAAAAGGATTTTAATAATTTCCACCAAAAAAGAGATGCATTAAACTTCAACATAAACTCTCATTACCCAAACTATCAAACGAATACATGAGTCATTCTTTTCCAATGAGAAAGAAGGAACAACCATGGAATTATCAATATTGCCAATTGAGGAAGATCACAAGTAGTAAAAACAGCTCAACAGTCGGAAAACAATAATTATTTCAGAGAAACATTAGAGACCATTGAAACACAACAATTACCATGAACCACGAACCCAAGAGAAATTCATCATCCACCACAGAACAAGAATTTGCCAAGATTTGAGGTCAAGAAAGAAAACAACTTTCTAAAGTAGCTCACGCTCAACTCCTGCAACTATGGTATTCAGGGTAACTATTTTATTCGTCTACCACAAACGGTGGTATAACCTGACAAAGTCCAAGGCCACAACCATGGCCTCCATTTCTTAACAACCATTATTGACACGCATAAACAATATAATCAAATATGATTATACATGATCATCTTATGGCAATCATAGAATAGATTCATAAATATAGAATATCATAACATATCATATCGTGGATTAACAACAAGAAGGATAGTACAGAGGCAATTCAACAATTGCTCAACAAATGAAACATAACAACAGATAATGCAGAAGCAATGTAATTCCCAACCCCACCTACTGTGCACAGTGTGTCAATTTTAATATGTTTCTATTAACCACGGACCTAAAGCCCGCTCTGATACCAACTGTAACACCCTAGCCCCACACGAGCCTGGAATGCTACTAAGGTAACCTTACACAAATATAAGCTAAGTCAATTTACTAAATTTCGGCAGAACCTTCTTTATATTTCTAACTTCACAGGGGTTTCAACAGATTAAAGGGTTTTATAACTAAATATTGCAACATTCAAAATCATCAATAAGCGAACAGGAACTTGCTAATCAACTAAACAAATCCTCAAACATCCAACTATGTTACTCATCATTATTACAGATAAATCAACGCGGAAACATAATCATGATGAATCCTTTAAGCAGTTGCTTAATTATTAAGGCATAGTCTGAGAATTAAGGTTCATGGCAGTGTGCGTGAGATCATAATGCTACTCCGTCACATGCATGCTTTTCTTGCTCTGGGTACCTAAAACAACAAAGAAAGTAAGAGTGAGTCCGCAGACTCAGCAAGTACATATAAAAGAACATAATTCAAATCACCACATCATCATCCATTTTCAGAAGCACGACATTAAATCATTCCACATGCATATTCAATGCTCAAGGATTCCTTCTCTTTATCTCTTTTTGCATTTTACCGGTAATGCAAAGTATGCAACCGTCGCTGCATACCCATGCCTGTGCTCGCAAGCGCAGGGACCAATTGCCCAATACTCTGCAAGTATTGGGGACCTCAAGCCCACACTCCACAAGTGTGGGGACCTCAAACCCGTCTCATACATGACGGGGACCTCAAAGATGTGCATGCTTGGTCATCACAAGACCAGGCCTCAACATGATATCAATATGCATACGAACCATCTGTATTCATCATCAAAGTACCAAAGGCAATAACAACATTCATGAATAAAGCATAGACATACTTTGAACATTCACCACTCTTAATATGCACACTTGCCAACAGCCATACGACACTAACATGCATCAAACACGCATTCATGTCCAAGCAATCACAAACAAGGTACAAACGATGCACTTGCCTCAACCGTGCGGGAACGAATGACGCGAAGAGGGTGCCGCCTCCGGAACTAGTCCCCCACCTAAATTCATTTAAGAGAATGCTAAGATAACAGTAATGGACCAAACAAACTATAAGAGTAAACACGAACTCGCAATAGTTCCTTTAGCGCGAACCCAACTCCAATTCCTAAATATTCTTCTGTCCCCTCTGTGGACAGTCACGTTATAAAATTCATAACTTTTAGTACAGGAGCTAAATGAGGTGTTCTTGGATTTCATTTAAAGCTTAGCAAAATAACCACCTAAACCTAGTTGGTGAGCCCTCCTGATTCGGCCATCTAATAACCCTATCGAGCTAATTATCAGAACGTCAATTTCATGTCAGGTTCTCTGGACAGTACACTAAAACCACTATAACTTTTGCTACGAAATTCCAAATCTTGCGTTCTTTATCTCTTTGAAAAGGTATGGAAATTACCTACATTTTGTGTTATAACGAGATCCTCTCATTCCCACTTTATCTAACATTTTTATCCAGTTTCCTACCATCTGCCCGAAAGCTGGCAGATCAGCAGGACAACGATACTGAAAAATTCATAACTCTCAGACCGTTAATCGGATTTGGGTGTTCTTGGCGGCCACTTAAAGCTATGAACATAACCCAACTGTCTCTATGAGATTGGATTCCCAGATTGTGCCTCTATCAACATGAAAACCGTCGTCCAAACTACTGGACAGAACGCGATCTATTAAACCGACGCTATTCAATCTACCAAACGACATCAACCGCAACTACTATGCATCAACCAGCGAAGAACACGCGACGTTACCCTTGTAGAATCGCAGAAGGTTGAAGATCTTGCCCCGCGAAGTTTATCTTCCTTCTCCTCATCTCTTTTGGCCGAACAGCCTGCTGCCCTCTCCTTGTTTCCTCGCGAAGGCCGGCAGCGGGGGAGCTCCGTGGGCGAGAAGCGGAGGCACCACAGCAGGGGCAGCCACCAGGGACGGAGGGGCGGCACCCAAGGAGGGAAGAGCGCAGGGAAAGGGAGGGGTGGCGGCCAAGAGAGGAGGAGAGCGGAGAGAGGGAGTGGCGGCTAGGGTTTGGGGAGGGTGGCGCCTCCCCTCCCCCCTTATGGCCGGCCACTACAAGGCCAATTGGGCCAAGGCCTAGGCCCAAGTTGTCCCACTTTAGCAGAAAACCCCCCTCTCAAACTACTGCTGAAACTATTTTATATTTGATCCTTCTCCTGATTCGATTGTTCTCTCCCGAATTGTTCCCTCTCGAATTATTCCATCTCGAATTACATTTGGGGTATTACACGTCTATTTTTGGGCAACAAGGCATATCAAGCAAATCATCGCAAGAGGTGGATATACTAACCTTAGATGAAGTGCAAGATCTAGGAGCTACAGATGGCATATCATCTAGTAAATCATGTGTAATGCCTATATCCACTTTGGACTTATTTAGATCATTTAGGAGGAGAGTTTCGTGTTCATCTTTTAGAACATTATAATCATTTTGAAGTGAGACCTACTCTTTCTTCAATACTTTAAATTTTGGTTTCTCCTTCCCTAAATATTCATTGAGCTTTTCTAGCATATCCATCAACTCATCATATGAAGGCTCATAATTTTCATTTACCTCATTTTTACCTTTAGCCATAAAGCAGTGAGGTGATGTGGATGGAGTTGAACATTCCTCATTGTCAGAGCTACAAGTTGATGTGGAGGGGCTTGTGGACTCATCGTCGTCGGAGTTTGAGATTGAGCATTCTTCTCCTGACATCCGCTCTTGTATGCAATCCTCATTTGTGGAGGTGGACATTTCATAATTATCTTGAAGTTGTGTCCACATCTCATGAGCATTCTTGAGATTGCATATTTCATTGAACACCTCTATACTCAAAGCACTAAATAAAACGTTAGTTGCTTGAGCATCGAGATGTAAGCATTTCCCTTCCTCATTTGTTGGAGCAAGAAGATCGAATGGAGGAGAAAAGCCTACATCCACAATCCGCCATATGTTTTGGCTCATGGCCTTAAAATAACGTGACATGCGGATTTTTCAATGTGCATAATTTGTGCCATCAAAATGTGGAGCTTCACCTAAGTGCACTACACCCCTAGTCGCCATCATTTACTCTCTAGACGGTTAAGTCTAATAAATGAGAGACCAAGCTCTGATACCTGATATCTCTTCAAGTGATATTTCTACAAGTGGTATCTACAAATGGTATCAACAAGTGATATCTCTCCAAGTGGTACCAAGTCTCTACAAATAGAATTAATTATTCTTGGTACAATCTCTTCTCTCAAATGGATTATTTCTTTCTCTCTTCTCTTTGGATGCTTTCCTTGAAGATCATTGCAAGAGAAGTTCAAGCACCTTGAGATTTCAAGTCTTATCGACATATGGATTTACAAGTGGTATCTACAAGTGGTATCGTCGACTCGTGGTATCCACAAGTGAAGTTCAAAGACTATCTTTCAAGTGTGATCCACATAAAGACAATGGGGAAAAATATTTTTGATGCTTAATATCAAAAGGAGAATTTGATTGAAAATCTTTTTGTCAAAAGAGAGAAGATTAAAATCATCATGAGTTTTGAATGGACATATTTCAAAGAGATAACAAAGAGGAAGATATTGAATAGATGGAGGAAGCTTTTGTGTGTCAAAAGCAAAAGAGAAGAATATCAAGGAGAAGAACCTTTGTGTAAGGGGGAGTTTTTCTTAAAAAGTTTTGTAAAATCTATAATGAAAACCTTTTTGAGTTTTACTTTAAAATGGGTATTCTACTTTATGGGAAAACTAATTTACATTTTGTCCAAAATGGTTTACGGATCTTGCGAATGTATGTTTTCATTCTCATTTGCTTCATTTGGTATTCTTGGAGTGACATTGTCAATAATATGCAAGATTAGCTTTTTAAAGATCATCTTTGGTCAAAAGTCAAAAATCTTGCTTAAAAGGTTCAAATTTGTGAAAAATTAGATAAGAGTACTTAAATATGTATTTTAAATGTTTTCCAATGCTTTTAGAATAAAAATTCCTATTTTAGAAACAAAGTATCAAATTTGGCCTCAAAATGATCTTGTATGATCTTGATTTTGAATTAAACGACATATTTCCCTAATCAAAATATATTTTGTTTTTGAAAACGTTGTCTATACCAAACTCAGAAGGTTGGTCATTACAAACATTTCTCTAGTTCAAAGTTTTTACAAAAGACCAACCGTTGAAAAGTTATATTCATTTGAAGTTCATCGAAAAACTAGTTTTGACCTAAAATGACCTATTCTTGCATATAGTGAGTTTAGCTATTTGAGTCGGATTTCTTTGTGTATCTTCGCTTGAAATAGTATTTCTAACTCATACAAAGCCAAGAAGGTGAAAAACTCCATGAAATTCAAATTGATTGCTTTTTAAAGTTTGGATGCAAAATCATTCTCTTTTCTTGCGTACAAAGCGCTTTTTGCCATATCTTTTGAATGGAGACTCCTTTTTTCAAAAATTCTTCTTGGAAAAGTTTCTTAGAAGTCCAAAGTTTGTTTCTACAAAATTGGAAAGTACTTTGACTTGATTTGAAAAGGTTTTGACTTTTTCTCACTTTGAACAACATGATGAAAATTCAGACTTTTGTAATGTTTTGAGCTGATTTGTGATTTTTGTATATCTAAATTTGTTCATAATTTGAGGAATCTATCATGATGAAATTTTATCCTCTATAGTTTTTCTATATTGACAAAAAAATTCAGATTTATTGAACCTGTTTTAGCCTGTTTTTGAGCTATGTTTCAAAGCTCAAATGCAATGTCAAAAACTGAAAAACCTGAAATTTCCAGTTTTCTGAAACTTTATCATTTTCATATCTTCAAAATGGTTGACATTTGGTTGAGCCTCCCAAAACAAAAATTGTGTGTATTTGTAAGGAATAGCTCCATGATTTATCTCAGATTTTTTGGAGCTTGTTTCCATATTTTTTTCCCCAATGTTTTGGCTATATCTTTCGAGCTCAACATGATTTCAAATGCACACCTCTCTTTGGATTTTGAGAAAATAAGCATAGTATCTTCATAAAATTGTTTATTGGGAATATTTCAAGAGTGAGCTTATTTGAATATGTCTCAAATATCGTTGCCTTTAGTTAAACTCTAATATGGCCTTATTTTCACGTTGTTTGGCTCATTCGGACATAAATGGGGAGTTTATGACTTCTTATGGTTTTCTTCAAATTTTTTGAAATCAAGCTCCCAAAATTGGTTATATGTATCTCTTTTATACTATTTATAACCAAAATAAAATGAATTCTATTGCCAAGCTCATGTTTTTGCAAAGACTCTCTTTTGGCTTATATTTGTTTTGGATTTTTTTGTGATTAAGGCCAAAAGGGGGAGAATTTGTGTGAGCTACTTTTGGATGACTTTTCATACATGTCTCATTTATATGCTTAAGAATTCATTACGCGCATAGGTCTTATATTAGTCAATGACATGCATAGATATAGTTCAATAGCTTAAATTATTTTCTTATGATGATTTATATCCAAATATTGCTATTGATGATGGATTTGTCATCAATCACCAAAAAGGGGGAGATTGAAGGATCTAGACCCGCTATTATGTGTTAATGGACTATTTTGGTGATTAATGATAAATATATTTATGAAACTAACACTCTTATTGTTATACCATGATTAGTCTCAGCTTGAATATAAAAGGAAAAATCCAAACAGGTATGCATTCATAATGACAAATCTATTTGTGAGACTAACACTTCTATTGATTACCTATTGTTTAGTCTCGTTTGGATATAAAGGTGAAAAATACAAAAGGTATGCATTCTACTTCATATTTATATATATTGTTGCATTCCTCGGATCTAAAATATAGGATGAACTCCACCAAAAAGTCTAACTTGAATATGTGCATATGTTCTTAACACACATTTGTGTATGCACACATTTAGGGGGAGTTCACTCTATGTTTTGTGGTTTCATTAGTATTGATCCATATTCCCTTTTCATATATTCAAGATCTCTACTTTGAAACATATATTTGAGTATATATAACTTGTGTAGTTCATATATACTTATATGAGTATATGAGACTTGTGTAGTTCATATACACTCTTTTGAGTATATACAACTTGTGTAGTTTGTATATACTCATACAAATCTTTATTCAATTATTTGCTATTGTGATGGTTGTTATCAATTACCAAAGAGGGAAAGATTGAAGTATCTTGACCCACCATTATGAGTTAATGGTATGTTGTGGTAATTAATGACAATCACATTGTGGGACTAACATTTTCCATGAGTTGGGTAAATAGGTTATGTTCCATGACGATGAAGACTTTGGATGGCATCATGAGTTGATAGTCATCAAGTCAAGGTTTAAGAAAAGGAACTTATAATGTGTTGATGATGTTCAAGAAGATCAGATGATCATGAGTTGATCATCAAGTTAAAAGAAGACCCATCATGTGTTGATGCATATCAAGACTCGGGATGAAGGATGTCATCATGTGTTGATGAGCATCAAGCCAAGATCCCGAAGTAAAGGACATCATCATGTGTTGATGATCATCGAGTCAAGGACCCGGACTTGAGGTTAAGATGTGCGTCATCAAGCTTCAAGAAGATGCTCAAGGCAAAGGTATGACTAGCTAGGGCTAAGGATGTGTTCCTAGTCTTTTACCGGTCTTGGTGTTTGGTTGGAAGACCGGATTGCTAGTATAGGTTGCCGTACTATTAAGAGGGGTCTTGTCTAGTAGCTTGAGTCTCATCATGTGTTGATAGCTCAATCTTGCTTGCTCTAGCTCATCGTGGCATGATGCTATTATTTGCGAATGTGTTTTGCAAATAGTTGAGACTCATGCGTCTAATCCTTGTAGCATGTGACTATACTTTGCAAATATGTTTTGCAAAAGGTTTAAGTTCATGTACCTACTCCTTGTGGCATGATCTAAGTTTGCAAATGTGTTTTGCAAATTGTTGGGATTCATGTATTTTCCCTTGACATGGTCTAAGATTGCTTGTTGCTAATTATTTGGACTTAGACCATGATAGTGGCTCTTTGGAGTTGTGCTTTTTGATTTGATAAAATATGTTTGAGATCAAATCAAATAGGTGGGTTGTGTAGCCCTCTGAATAAGCTTTCAATAGGGTCCAAGATCACTCAATTCCAACATCAGAGTCAAAAGTTATGATCGTTTTTCTGAGTGTTGCTTGTGTTGAAATCCAGGTGCGGACTGACCGTACTTGAAAGCCTGGACTGACCGCCCATATGCCTGCGGACTGACCGCCCTTGTAAGGCCGGTCAACTTTTTCCAGAGGGCATGTTTTTTTGTTTTCTACATCCCAGAAGGCCCAGACTGACCGGGGGTCCGGTCAGACCAGACCTTGTGAGGGCGGACTGATTGGGAATTGTGTGTAATAGCTATTCTTATAGCTGTTGCACTGTAGCCCGGACTGACCGGCCCTGTGCCTGCGGACTGACCGGGTTTCCCTGAATTTCGACAGATTATCTTCCAACGGCTAGTTTTTGTGTGTGGACTATAAATACTCACCTTGGCCGGTGGGGGTAACTCTTGGCATCCCATTTTATTCTCTTGAGCTAGTGTGAGCTTCTCCTCTCAATTGTGTATGTGTTGCACCTTGTGAGCAAAGGGAGAGGGTATAGTTGCATGTGTTGCAACTAGAATTGGATTGAGCGTCCAATTGTGCATGTGTTGCACTTGGTGAGAGTCAAGCGAGAGGCTTCAACTTATTACTCTTTGTGTTTGCCGACACCTAGACGGCGTGGAGGCGTCTTGGTCCGGTGATCTTCTCAAGAAGCTTGTGAGAAGGCCCGGCGTGTTTTGAGTGGTTTGGTGCTCGCCATCTCCAGAGTGGAGGAAGAGCAACCCCGAGTGGATCGAGGTGTTGGTTCGGTTTGGAACTGGTCCAAGTGGTTGGACTTACCTCGGAGGTGTTGGCCCAAGTTGTGGAGCCGGTCCAACGCGGTTGGGCTTACCTCAACGTGGATTAGGGGAGACCGGTAAGTCTCCGAACACCACGGTAAAACATCGTTGTGTCATTGTGGTTTGCATTCTTGTGCTTTACTCTATTGCAATTTACTTTGTGCAATTTACATACCTAGAATTAAATTGCTTGTCCTTGTATGATTGCTTATCATCAATAGACTTAGCTTGTTAGTGCACTTAGTAAAGACTAGTTGATTTAGGTTTTAATTGTGCAAAAACCGAATTGTTGTTGCTTCCGCATTAGAAATCGGTTTTAGCCTTAGAAATTTTTAGAAACGACTATTCACCCCTCTCTAGTCGGCCTCCTCGATCTTACAATTGGTACCACTACCTTGGTTGCCCTCCTCAACTCTAGATCAATGTATAATTTCATCGCCGACCACATGGTGCATGTCGCCGACGTACACATGCAGTGTAAGTCCAGCCTTAGCATCACTGTGGCAGACAGAGATCGTGTCGCCAGCCTCGGCCTCTGTCGTGTCATGCCCATTCGCATTGGACAAAAAGCTTTTACCTTGGATTGCTATGCCATGCCATTAGAAGGGTTTGACTTGGTCTTGGGGGTCCAGTGGCCCGGTACTCTCAGACCGATCACTTGGGACTTCTCTCACATGACCATTGCTTTTGCTCGTGAGGGGTGCAAGGTGATCTCGCATGGTATACCGATGGAGCCTCGATTGGCCAGGTTGCTCACCTGTACTGGCATCAACTTAATGGATGTTCTACTCAATGAGTTCAGCAGCCTCTTTGTCGAGCCACTCGGGTTGCCGCTGGTCCGAGACTGTTACCATCGCAGCCACCTAAAAATGTGGAACTGATGCCATTGTCGTATGGCCATACCGATATGCGCAATTGTAGAAGGACGAGCTCAAAAAATAGTGTCCTGAGATGCTTCAGGAAGGGACTATTCGCCACAATACTTCGGCTTTCTCTTCACCAGTGTTACTAGACAAGAAGACGGATGGTTCCTGGTGCTTTTGTGTGGACTACCGTGCTCTCAATGACAGAACAATCAAAGACAAATTCCAGATTCCTGTTGTGGATGAATTACTTGATGAACTCCATGGCACCAAATTTTTTACTAAACTTGATTTGCGCTTCGGCTATCATCAAGTATTGACACACCCGATTAATATTGAAAAGACGACGTTCCACACTCATCAAGGGATTTTTGAGTTCCTTGTTATGTCGTTTAGTCGCACCAACGTGTCGGCAACGTTTCAATCCCTAATGAACTCCGTGCTCCACACATTCCTTTGGCATCTTGTGTTAGTCTTGTTTGATGATATCCTCATCTACAGCCCATCATGGTCTAAACAATGAGCTCCACATGGCGACTATTGCACTCTCCTCTCCACAGTTCACTGTATTCGACGACATGCGCCTCGAATTGGCCCAAGAACCTTCCATGACACAACTTAGTGCATCAATCATAGCCGGCAACCACCAAGGGCCTTGGGCGATCATGGATGGCTTGGTCACATTCAACCGGTGGGTCTCTGCTCCTCCCACAGCCGCTCTCCTGCCTCATCTTCTCCAGGCAGCCCACAACATTGGCCATGAAGGCGTCCAAAAGACGCTCCACCACTTACGTGCGGATTTTCACATACCCAATGCTAGATCGGTGGTACAAGATTTCGTTTGCACGTGTGATATGTGTCAACAGAATAAGGGTGAACAGTTACATCTAGCAGGCCTTCTTCATCCATTGGACATACCATCCACGATATGGGTAGATATTGCTATGGATTTCATCGAGGAACTGCCTCATGTACACAACAAAATAGTCCTTCTCACGGTGGTAGACCGCTTCTCCATGTATGCTCACTTTGTTCCATTGTCTCATCCCTACACGGCACACTCGGTAGCCCAAGTGTTCTTCAATGAGATTGTTCGGCTACATGGTGTGCCTACTTCCATCATCAACGATCGTGATCCTGTGTTCACTAGCACTTTTTGGACTGAACTATTTTGTTTGGCTAGTGTTATGCTCCACCTTAGTACTGCTTTTCACCCCCAATTGAATGGTCGGTCCGAGGTGGTTAACAAGATCATTTCATGTACCTTCGCTGCATCATCGGAGATTGGCCCAAGCAATGGCTTCAATGGTTGCCTTGGGCGGAATACTCCTTCTACACCTTCTTCCAAACATCACTTCATACTTCTCTGATCAAGGTGGTGTATGGTAGAGAAACCATTGTCTTTGTGCTCATATGAGCAGGGTAGCACACGTATTCTAATCGTGGAGCCACTCATACGCAACCGCGATGAATTCTTGTTAGAGGTCCATGACCAGTTGCTCCAGGCACAACAAATTCACAAGCGTTAGTACGAGAAAGGACATCACGATCTGTAGTTGGTTGAAGGTCAATGGGTTTGGCTCCATCTATATCATCGCCAGGCGGCATCTTTGTGTCTACCCAATTGTGGGAAGCTGGGACCTCATTATTTTGGACCGTACAAACTGCTTCAGCGTGTTGGCTTGGTAGCTTATCATTTGCAATTGTTGGCCCGCGCCAAGATACATGATGTATTCCACGTCAGCCTGTTGAAGCCATTTGTGGGTCGCCCCCGGTAGCCCTCCAACATTGCTAACTTTGTTGCATAGCTGAGTATGCCCAATGTCAACTAAAGTCCTCAAGTCCTGTGTTGCTTGTGGACAACTACAACTTCTTGTTCAGTGGGAAGGAGCTTCAGTGGCCAATGCTTATTGGGAAGATTTGGAGCTATTTCCTCTTTTCCAGCTCGAGGACGAGTTGCTTCTCGAGAAGGGGAGAGATGTCATGTGGGGCTTGACGTATTCACGACGCAAGAAGAAAGATGGTGCCGGTAGTAGCACCTTCCAACTAGAGCTGGCGTAAGGAGATGAGGCCTAGAAATAAGCCTTCCAAACTCTAGTTTCCTTGTATACAGACTTTATTTAAATTTGAGTTTTGATTAGAGATTAGTTTTTTTTCAATTGCGTTGCTTGTTAGTCAAGTTTGCTAGGGCCATCTCTATTTACAGAGACTAGGCGCATTAATCAAGGATATGAAGAAAATCTAAAAAACAAGCTCTTCTCTCAGTCTCTGTTTGCATCTCCCTACCCTAGCCACACGACAGCCATCACCATGGCTCTTCAACCACGCCGTCTAGGGCCACGTCCAGCGACTTACCACAACTATCCTATACATTCCAACCCCGTCGTAGCATAACATGCTATAGCATCTGTGAGGACCCCAATTTATTTGGCTTGTAATGCTTAACCAACCACCTGGCCCTAGCATCACAAATCAGATAAACCGAGCCTCGAGATATGTATACTTCCCAGAATGCAGTATACACACCTCGCCACAAAATTATACATCAACTCCATTTCAAACATAGAGTCCAAACATTACACTACTAAGCAGAAGGTAACAACAGTAGATTATTACAGACCAGGGCCGACCGGCCAAAAGATACACAAATAACAAAAGAACGACAGCGGAAGCAAAAGTGCCATAAGATGGCTATAAACAAAGCCAATCAGCGTGCCTTCAACCCACAAGGCATCTGACCGGACCGCCAAGCCTAGTCGTCCAACACGAAGCGGCAGCACAACTCACAGAAGTGAGGCCCTTGGGGCTCACCTTCTTCCTCTGCAACAAAAACATTAAGCAAAGCATCTGAGTACAAAGATTGTCTTTGTACTCGCAAGACTGACGTGTGGACTAGCAGACCTATACATATGCTACATGCAGGCTTATCTAGTGGAGGCCATATGTTTCATTTGCATAAAGCCAAATTTATTTGCAATAATGTAATACAGTTTGAAGGCAAATTTGCAATTCATTTTTAGTGTTGAAATAACAGCGAAATAAAGATAGATACAAGTAACCACCTGGAAGTGACTATCCCAATAGCCACCACAACATAGTCTGAACCCCAGTTCGTACCACCCGTCAAGTTTTAATTTAAAAGGTTGTAGTCTAACTCTTGGAAGACCTTGCCAAGCGTATCCATAACCTAGGACGAGGCTATTCGAATAGTTTTAACCCTGCAGGGGTGTACCAATGTACCCACACTTCAGACCGTCTTTAAGCCAAAGCACACTTCCGAAGGTATGCCGGCACAGCTAAGTCCTACGAGACTTTTTCCAATATTGTGTATTAACTACGAGCCGCTCGTATGGATAGAAATCCATACGCTTACATGGTAAAGCCGAAAAGACAACTACCTTTGCGGGTAAAGCTTTTGGACAACTACCATGCTCCCAACACCGTCCCTCCTGCGACCTCCTGCGACCGGGCCAATACACGCCAAAGTACTAGGTCAAGAGAGGTCTCATATACTCTAGTGTGGTTAGCACGCTAAAATGCTTGGTTTAGTGTAACAAGATGTTCGGTCCTTGTTGACTCGGGCACCTTTCGATCCACACCCAACAGATCACACCAAAACTTACCATTGTGCCTAAGTCTAAATCGTTTTGTTTTCATTTTTAGTTTTGCAATTAGACATAGCACAAGTGGAACATAAGAACAATAATAATTTTATGTGATCAAGATCATCGACTAAGTCGATGATCGCCCAATCTCTGGAAGCTAAGCATGGCTAAGCAAGCTGAACTCGTAATCTACTAAGTGATAAGAGTTCATCCAACGAACTCTAATCACAGCAAGTAACCTAGGCTCGGTAGTAGAGATCAATATTTCACCTACGGGATATGCAAACACTGATTTAACTAATCAATTTAACACAAATTAAGCAATGCATACATACAGCTGAAACAAAATATTAGACTTTAAAATACTGGGATTAACATGATCAAACTACTTGCCTGGCTGCTGTTGCTCAGGATGCTCAACCTGTTGCAGAGGATCACTCTCGATAAAACCAGACTCGTCGCAATCTATCGATCGAGCAAAACAACAAATAAGAACAAATAACACCGACAACACTTCAACACTTAACAACAACAAAACATACCAAAATTACACAGCAGCTAAAGCATGGTCTAACAAACTTCTAGAAACAGAAATCAACTCATTTCGATTTGCTATGAATTTTCTAGGAATTTTCTAAGCTAACAATACGCATAAAGCATCATTTAATTATTTAACAAAATTTATGAACAAAAACATATCTAACACCTATCCTGATAATTAGTACACTAAAAATGAAAATTTACAAAATTGGATTTACTGGATTTGGATAAATATTGAGATAGATATGAATTTTTCAAATTTGGAATATACATAAAATACCATTTAATCAATTAACAGATTTTTGATAACAGAGACATTGCTGAAACCATTTTTAGTAAAAAGAACAGTTAAAATGAAAATTAACAGCACTGGTTTCATGCGATTTGGAGAAAAATTGAATTAGTTATGAATTTTCAAAGTTTAATTGAATTATCAGCAAACCAGAAAAGCATTTTAGAAATACTAAAGCATTAATTCCTTTTTCTACCGACACGCAGCTAGCCACAGCGGATGACAGGCGGGCCCGAGCGAGGGCCCTGACTCAGCCCCGCCGAAGGTGACGTCGATAGCTGGTTCAAAGAATACGCCTTCCGATCATTCTCAGCGTACTCTAAAAATGCGCTAGCTCGTCCGACAACAGAGGAGTTCCAACCGTGACTTCGCCGGGCGCCTCGCCGGCGAAGGAGAGCTCGCCGGTGCCGGGCAAGGACAAAAATGGAACCCTAACGCTATCGCGCACCCGAAGACACCGGCGGTCAGGTCGGAGGTGACCTGACGAGGCGGCGCGACAGCGAGGGGCGGAGTACAAGCTACGGTGAAACCGGCAACGCTACAAGCGAATAAAAGGGCTCACAAGCTACTCTATGGTTCTCTGAGCTCACCGGGATGATGCGGAGAGGAAGAGCTTGCCGGAGATGACCTGACGACGATGAACCGCGACGGCGATCAAGGGGTCACCGAGGAGGGAGCAACTTGAGCAAAGACAGGAGGAGATAAAGATGTAGATAGCTCGGGTAAGTGCACGAGATGGTGCTAACGCAGGCAATTGACCAAGGAACCAACTCACCGGCGATGAGGATGAAGACTCGAATTTTCGGCCGAATAAGAGGGAACCCAATATTCCACGGTCCCTGCGAGTGAATCTCAAAATTAGTTGAGGGGAATTCATGATGGGGATCTGGAACACGATATGACGCGCAAAGGAGAAGATGATCTTCACTGGTCGCGATGATGACACGGCGGTGGCGCCACGGCCGTTGAACCAGAGTTGGCGCCCTCCTTCGGTTTGAGCTCAGAGGGAGCAATGGTTGCTAGGAAGTGGTTTTATGTGGTCCAAAGGAGGATAAGAGAGTTCCGGGTGAGCTTAAGTAGGGGAGAGGGTGGAGGAAAGCGAGAGGCGAAGCTTTCGGCACCGAGGAGCTCAAGAGCGGTGCCGACGAGCTGGTGAGGGAAAAGATGGGTGATAAATGCCACTCAGGACATGGCCTAACAGCGGACGATGCGGCCGAGGGATTGCGCGCGAGAAAAACCGGGAAGCGGTGACGGGACAGCGAGGTGAGGTGGCGTCCATGCGCGCTGCCGGCGGCACTCGGCTCTCAGGCGCGAGGTAGGTGACGGCCTGACAATCGGGGTCCACACGCCAGCGACAGCGACAAAGCGGCGCGAGCCGGAGTCGGGTGCGGTGACGAGCTGGCCTGGCTTGATCAAGAGGATGTCGAACGTTTGATCAAGAATGGACGGTCGTGAGCCCTGGATGCAATCGGACAGGTCGGTTGCATGCGCGAACGTGGATCGTTCGATTTGCATCGGATGGTGGGCAACGATCCGGCTCGGGCGGTGCAGCTAGGCGGTGCGGCTGAACCGAGTGGCGCGGTCGAACTCGAGCTCGAGTTGGGTTCGAGCCCGACAAACAGTGATTTCAGAATTTGATTTTTAAAGGCTGAGAGGATTGGGGAATTTTTAGGGGTAGCTCCTGAGCTCCAAAAATTCCGAAATTTTTATGGAAGCTTACTGGGACAGAGAACAACCTTGTGTAATTTTTCCAGGAATGTTCATGCACTAGATTACTCCCAAGAAAATTCACAAGCTGCTGCCCTAGGAGTTTGACCAGATTTCAAACTGGTTTGACTAGGCCATTTGAAATAGCAAACAAAATCTAAAAATTGGGAATTTTTTCAGAGAGGTAACTAGGATGACCAAGATGATAGGAAAAATATTCCCAGAGGATGATCACAAGTTTGAGGTTGAAAATTTTGTTGACAACAACTATCATTCACAAGAATTTAATTCTAGAAAATGGAAATTGCTAGGGGAAAATTTAGAAAACTTCCAAATGATTTCATGAGGCATCAAAAGTTTTTATTTCTCCTCATAATTTTACATTTGAAACATAAACCCTAACTTAGGGCTGTTACAGCATCATTGGTGACTTTCTTCATAATCACTTACAATTTACCTCACGATTTGCAACCAATTAGGCCAGTATTCCAGAAACCTAATTTAAAACCCTAAGTTCTAACCCTATAATTTAACAAAAAAACATCAACCACAGTCGTCGTATTGAAACTCTTCAACTCACAAATTTAGCCCATTTGCTTGAAAGAAATTATAAGAATTGTGAGAAAATTAACAGTACCCTATGCCGATTCATGATTTGATCCTTGCTTGGCGAGGCGATCGACAGGTAACGAAGACCAAAAGACCCAGCGGCCAATGGGCTACGCGGCGACCGAGCTAGCAAGGGTAGGACAGCAGGAGGGAACACGGAACACACGTGAGAGGCAAGACATAATTGGGAGAGGCTATGCGGTTACGATGTGCATGTGGTTGGAGGGAACACATGTGAAAGGCAAAACACAATTGGAATGGGGGCAATGCGGCTGCGATGTGAGTGTGGCTGCTACACGCTGGCTCCATGCCTTTTTGGGCGTAGCTTGGCTGGGCGCACATATTGAGATTTGTAAGAGCCCCTGCCACAGATTATTTTTATACACACAGGAGGACGCCATACGATGCTTAATTGCATAGTAGATGTTTCAGTATGTTTTCGAAAAATGTACTCTGCAGTCATATTATACATCGAAATCCTAGATCTTACCGACACTTGCTGTGTTCAAATAAAAAGTAGCTTTGATTCTCCACAGGTATTTTAACTTTCACTTG
Source organism: Ampelocalamus luodianensis (assembly GCA_036346255.1). NCBI lineage: Eukaryota > Viridiplantae > Streptophyta > Magnoliopsida > Poales > Poaceae > Ampelocalamus > Ampelocalamus luodianensis. The sequence continues at coordinate 33,454,817 of CM070619.1, forward strand.
GGTACTCTTAAAACAACAGGGGGCGCGTTCATACACCCTTGGAACCAGGGACGTCGATCCACTGAAGCTGGAGCTCGATTTCCCCGCACTCCACATTCTTTAGTCTGAGAACTAGGTTTTGCTTCACCTTCCCGTCAGATATATATATGGCGCTCTCCTCAGCTAGGCAGTTCTGTCTGTTCGGTACCAGTTTCTTCACAATGGTGTTGTCAGCAACATCCTGAAGCTTCATCTTCACAACTTCCACCAACGGCTGGATGTCCAGTTCTGCATTGCCCATTCGATCATCCTTGAACATATCCTTGTCGAACACTTCCTGAAAAGGAGCAAGGATTATCACTTATCAGTGCTTGATAGGCGAGAACACAAGTTTTCAAATTTCTTTCATTCAGAGCAAATTGGTTAATGAAATCACATGGTGTAGTCCTAAGATAAGTATGGTAGTGAACTAGTAATTATCCTAGAAAATAGCAAATATGTTGGTGAAACCACCGAGTCGATTTATAGATTAATTAAAGAAACTACTGTGTGACTGGCACAAGGGCACTAACTTCGCCCTGGATGGCCACTTAGAGCTCTGACCATTGACCTCTCCCTCTCCGGCAGACCAGACCACTAGCCCGACAGCATTGGGAAGAAGAGAGGAATACCTCTTCTGGATACGATTCACCCGGAGACTGGAAATATGCTATTGTGAAATTTGTGATGTTAGCTTCAGCTACTGTTGCACTCATATTCACCTTTCCAGTAGTTGTGATGAAGTTCAAATGAGAGTGTTTCAGTGCTACTCTGGAACAAATTAACTTGAGCTGCATATCTTTGCTCACCATTGCCCAAATATTCACGAATCTCAACTCTCTGTTTTGTGAAAATGTCTTCGCTGTGCTGACACTATGATAGCTTAAAGTACTCAAATAATAACTTGCGCTCTACTCTGTACTTGTTCAAGTAACTTGTGACCTTTCTGTCATAAATTTTCACAGATGAAACTTTTGTGTTTTTCTCTGCACAGTGCTAATTAGTCCATTTTGTTTTCAGAAAATCGTACTCTAAAATGATAGTATCCTTGCTAGACTACCCAGGGAAAATTCGACCTTCCTATTTAAGTTTGACTCCTTTAGATCCAAATCTATTAACAGCTTTAGACAATAGCAAGACTTTCAGTGGAGCAGGAGACGGGTACATTCAACTTAAGAAGCTAAACCTTCCAAAATGTTTTCACATTTCAAATTTGTTTTGCTAAAATAAAAAAGTACCAATCAAACGATTAGTTGCATGAATGAACAATTGCACAAGTTAATTATATATATATATGATAGTATGCAAAACATATAATTTATTCAGCTCAGAATGACAGCTGGCATATGAAATTGCTATATCTGTCTGTTTCTCATTATTTGGAGTGACATGTATTTCACATTCACGGCAGGCAGTATGGCAAAACCAACGGATGATCCATACATTTGATTCAATAAATAATGTCTACACTACAAATATCAAAATGCCCAGGCATTGCTGTCTGAGAAATGGCATTATAGCAAGGTACAAGTAACTAATTTCTTTTTTCTTTTTTAAGTTGTAATGAATACCGATACAATTTCAAAGAGTAAATACACAAAAGAAATAAACACGCAGAGTAACTTTTTTGTGTGTGTGGTACGAGAAAAAGGGGAGATGGAAAGAGAGCAAATATATACCATACCAGTCTCACAGGAACTGCAGGATCTTCAATAGAGAGGGTCAATTCATCGTTCCACTCCGGATTGGTACTCTTTTTAATCACTCGTGTCTTCAACTTCTGTGAAATGTTGAGAAGATAATCACAATTAGCGCGCAAATAACCTTTGGTACTATAAAAAAAGACAGGTGTATAAACAGGGGTAGAAAAGGTACTTCCATCTGCTGCAGATATGGAAATGGCAAGGTTGAAAAAGCTAGAAACTAGAGGCCGATTAATTCTTTCTAATATATCGCGCTTTTCGTCCACCTCTTTCCAGCAAAGAAAATAAAATTCACAAAATTGACAGATTAATCGGCCTCTGTACTCTGGATCGGCGCTTAATAAGAACGATTTCGACAAATTAGCTTGCACAAGTATACCCTACCTGCCTACCAGGAAAAGCAGCTCCAATCACACGTACATAACGAACAGGCAAACAAGAATGCAAGAAGAGAAGAAAGAACAACTAACTGCAATCCCAACCTGCTGGCCCATGCAGATGACGACGTAGGGGTCGCTGGAGCAGAGGTCGCGGATGGCCAGATTCACCCCCTTCACCACCCGCACCTTCACCAGTCCAACGAGATGACCCAACATGATGGTGTCCCTCTCCTCTTCCCCTCTGGTCTCCTCTTCCTTTTCCCGGTGGATGGATAGATGGAATGTGTTTCTTTCTATAAGCCCCCGCTTCAGCTGCTGTTGTTGGTCAAGTCAGAAAGAACGGCGACTGGCTGCTCTCCCCTCCCCTCCCCTCCCCCGATGAGTACTCCCCCGAGTGCCTCGGATAATACTGGACTGCTCGTTCGTTGGGTTCACTTGCTTATATTTAGTATTTCCCCGTGGCCGTGTAGTCTCTCGTCTTGACCGAGCAGTGGTTGAATTGAAGGGGCAGAGCCATCGACTTGGTCTGCTCTCAGCCTCTCACTTTCCTGCGGCTTGTTCCATCCGGTCGCTGCGCGTCTCCAACTGGGACGGCAGGGAAACGGAACGGATACCGTAATTAATTGCTCGAGACGGTAGTTGTGGACGTGACTATGGGAGGGATCCACAGGCACAGAAGCACGTTGTTCCGGGCCCTCGGATGCCGGCCTGCTCGGAGTTGGCGGCGCAGACTGTTTCCAACTTTCGTCCCATGTTCCCGGTTTTATCCTGTCTCCGGGAGTTCGTATCCTCACGAATGACGCGGCTTGCTATCAAAAAATAAGGGAAAAAAAAACCCTGACGCGCCTTTCCTTGTACGTAATACAACGACCAATATCTAGCCCACTTGCAGATAGACTCGGAGGTTGTTCTAGGGGCTGGGGCCCGGGGACCCGCGTATCACGGGGCCGGTCGCCAATTGGAAAAATTCCGTAGTGCCGAAGCAAAAGACCTGTGGAACTCCGAACTCTCTAGATGGTGGTGTTAGTTTGCAACGCTCACCTGAACTCTAAGCAAATACAATTCTATTTTTCATGGAACATAACGGTTAAGAAACCGGGTCTAGGATTGGGAGTCTTGGTCTAAGGTAGGTTTTTCATCTTAAACCCTAACAGGGTCGTAGCCTATAAATAGAGGGTACTAGTCATTGTAAAGGTTGATCGCTTGATGAAAGAATAAAGAGAAGTAAGAAGTCCCCCTACCTCTCTGTGTTCAATCTCTTATTCTGTTCTTGTGATTCATGCATTGTTCTTACGATTCTACGCTTGTCTACGAGGCAATCGCTCGGACTTGACTCGCCAGCGACGGTTCCTCAACACGTTATCAGCACTATCGACTCTCCTCGCATCGAAAAGGTAACTGTCGATGAACGACACTCGTAGATTGAATCGTTTTTCTATATCGCTTTCAATTCTGCAATTGTTGCTTTCTAGATTGGTTTCCTACGGTGCAAATCCGCTCTAATCTACCGCGAACCGACTTGAAATCGCCGGCCAAGCCGATCGGTGGATTGGATGAAAGAGTAGATGATGATTGCACCGTAGGTTGTAGATGCAATAGCACGAAGGCACCATGTGCATGGCACCGCCTATAAGCGGCTGTCACCACCTCCGCGATACGTTACCAGTCGGCTAGTCCGCCATCACGCGTCGCCACGGAGGCAACGATAGAGCCACGCCGCTAGCACGCGGCAAGCATGCACACGACGGCCTGAAGCCGCGCCACCGCACCTGCACGCGCCGCCGATGCAGTCGTGATGTTGATTGCACTACGTTACATTGCATTGCATTACATGAACAGTAATTGCATGAATAATAATAATAATACGCGGCCCGAAGCATCAACAAATAGCGTTGGCCTGGAGCTATGCGCCACCGCGCCCGCTCGGCCTCACTCACGCCCGCGCTGCTCTTGGAGCACCGAGCGCCACCCGTGCCGGAGCCACCGCACCGTGCTTGGAGCACCGCCCAGCCCTCGCTTGAAGCAAGTGCCGCCGGAGCCTCACGCGCCGCCACCGGAGCCAGCCGGCCGCCGCGGCTGCTCGCCGCCGCCCGTGCGCGCCGCCGCCGCCGCCGCGGCACCTCGCGCGCCAAACATGCACATCTGCGGCCGCTAACGCCCGGCAAGCCTCGCCGCATGAGGCGCGGGCGCCGCCTCGCCGCGCACGGACGCGCTGCGCCGCTGAACCCAGGCACCGCGCGCCTCGGGTCCCATGCCGCGCCGCCGCCGATTGAGCGGTCGCCGCCGCAGCGACTCCGCCGCGCCCCTTCGCCGCGATCGGCCGCGGCCGATGGCGCCGCCGCGCCGCACCGACAGCGCGCCTCCACTTCGCCGCGCCGCTACCGCCACCGGTCAAAAGGGCTAGGGAAACCCTAGCTCCCTGATTTGAAGGGGGTGGAGCAAGCCGAATGGGCCCTTTTTGGCCGGGAGGGCATAAGCAGCCTGGGCCGGAAGGAAATCGACCCTGCCGGTGGAAAGAAAGAAAAAATTGAAAATTGAAAAAAAAATCCGGTTTTTGCAATAAGGCCCTCATAAATTCTGAAAATTATGATTTTTTTTGCGAATGGAGAATTTTGCGAAAAACCCCTCGGAGTTTCTGAAATTTACATGATTTTTCTCTTAGAACTGAGATTTCATGTTTTAACCCCTGAAAATTACAGAATTCACCGAAAATACTTTTTCCAGCAGAAAAAGGTCTCGGGAATTCTTTTTTTAATCGGTTTTTGCATTTGAAGCTTGTTTAAGTTTGTTATTGTTATTTGTATGTAATTTATTTATTGTATTTACTGTTTTTGATTATCTGTGATTGTTTATATTACTTTTAATCTCTGAAAATAACAGTAAATCATGAAAAATGTATAGAAAAATACGGGATCATGAACTGGGAGTTCAAAGAGCATTATGAGAATTTTGCAACTATTTTATGTAAATTACCAGCAGTAATCCTTTGAACTTTTTATATGAATATGAAGACGACTGGCATCACGAACCAGGAGTTCGAAGAACTGACCCGGTATGGCCAGAATTTATATAGAATTTGTACTAGTTTTCAATTATGTGGTAATGTAATCATGGATAAACAAAAGATTGAGAAAACTCTCTAACTTTCACCCAAACGCGGTGCAATCTGCACGCAACTATCGTCAAGACGGCTACAAGCAATATATCGAATTAACTGACAACATGCAAGTTGCGGAAGCTCAAGATGATGTTCTAAGGAAAAACGACATCTTGCAGCCACCTAGTAGCAATGTTGGCCATGAAGCCACTGCTAGCAGCTATAAAGTGATAAAACATCTCACGAATGAGAGGAGCAAGAAAGGTAAGGTCGTGGGTCGCACGTTATTGATGCTTTCTAGTCTAAGAAGAAGGGCAAATGATAGCTTGAGGCACACCTCGCCATTGCAGGCATAGAGGATTCACATCCATTAGCTGCACTTATGGATATGGACAGCCCAGCAACAGCCCCATCATCCCTCCTTTGGACATCGCAGCGGCCACAACCGTAGTTGCCCAAGAGAAGAAGACCGCGCATGGTGCAGATTGAGGCAGAAGTTTCTGAATACTTCGCCTATTCGATCTAGTGCACGCTTGCACGTTTGTAATTGAAGCAAAACATTGAATTATTGAATAATGGTTGCAAGCTCTAGAAGAGCAAAGCATTAAATTCTTATTATGAGTCCTACAAAACTTATTTTCCCGTCTTTATAATAGCAAGTTACATTTTGATATCTGAAGTATTTTATTTATGTGTTGCTTGCTTTCTTCTGCATATTAATAAAGTACATTATATTAGAACGCGTGTGACGCCCTATGGAGGAAGTGTGCTTAGCAGGTAGCGGCACAACGAATACTATCCTGAGAGAAACGAAGATTTTTCTAGTCGATCAGCAAGAATACTGGTAGTCTTACGACAATCGCAAGCAGCGATACTTATATAATACGCTTAGGAAAGGCCATAATTATACTCCCAATGGGCATAACTTTGGTAATTGAAGAAGACTTGTTGCCCCCAGAATCGACTAGAACTCTCAAGGATATTCGCGCTAACAGTTTCCACGTAGAGACTGAAAAAAAGTGTGGTAAGCGATACCTGCTCATTGAAAAGCGCAAAGAAAGTGGAACAATGGCATTATAATGTCTTCCTTCATATGAAATTAGGCTATACTACACTAATATTAAGGCACCTGCAGCCTATACTGCCCTAGAAATCATATTTAGAAGCTCTGCCGTCGTGTCAAGGCCGAACATCAGCGTCAGGCAGGACTGCTCCAACCCTTGCCTGTTCCCGTGTGGAAGTGGGATTCGGTCGGGATGGATTTTATCACCGGCCTACCCAGGTCACGGAGGGGCAATGATGTCATTTGGGTTATCATTGATCGGTTGACTAAAGTGGCACACTTTCTCCCAGTCAAGACCAAGATTCGTACCGGTCACCTAGCGGAGCTCTATATCGCCAGGATCGTGAGCTTGCATGGGGTGCCGAAGACGATCATTTCTGACCGTGGTTCCATCTTCACCTCTCGATTCGGCATAGCTTGCAAGAAGCTATGGGAACTCGTCTTTCTTCGGCCTGACGTATCACCCCCAAGCGATGGTCGGGCCGAAAGGTCAACCAAGTTTTAGAGGACATGCTTGAGCTTGTGTCTGTCCTATGGGAAGCATTGGGAGAAGTGCTTGTCATTCGCGAGTTTTCTTACAACAACGGTTTCAAGCCGGTCTCGGCATGGCACCATTCGAGGCCTTATACGGGAGAAAGTGTAGAACCCCGTTGTATTGGTCTGAGACCGGCGAGACCTTTCTTTGGCGGACTCGATCAGCGAGGTGCGAGTCAAGTCGGCTTGTTCGTGATCGTTTGCGCGCGGCTCAATCCGAGCAAAAGAGCTATGCGGATCGCCGTCGTCGTGAGTTGAGCTTTGAGCTCAATGACTTTGTTTATCTCAAAGTCTCTCCGTTGAAAGGCCATCAACGTTTCGGCATCAAAGGCAAGTTAGCTCCTCGATATGTCGGTCCATAACGTGTCATCGAGAAGAAGGGAGCTGTCGCCTACAAGCTGGAGACCTGCTACACTGGCGGGGGTACATGATGTGTTGCATGTGTCCCAGCTAAAGAAGTGCCTCCGTGTTCCAACCGAGGAAGCTCCGTTGGAAACTCTTGATGTCCAGGAGGATTTGACCTACCGTGAGCATTCAGTTCGCATCATTGAAGAAGCTGAACGAAGAACTAGGAATCGTTCCATTAAGTTCCTTAAGGTTCGGTGGTCGAATCATTACGAGGATGAAGCTACAGGGCGAGAAGATCGTCTCGTCTGACTACCCTCTTTCTTTTCCGAGTGAGACAAATCTCGGACGAGATTTTTGTAAGGGGGAGGTTTTGTAACATCCCAAATTACAGTACTTGTGTTTCAAGTGTAAGAAAATGAGTAGAAATTAAAACTTTTTCTTACATCATGTATTTCTGTGTGTACTAAACAATTATTGTACAAGAGTATGGAAATACAAAGTCACGATCTTTTGATCCAAATCTTGATCCTCCAAAAACAATCTTGTCCAATCTTGTGATCCTTCTCGGAAATATTTTCCTAAGTTCTTGGGATGGTTTGTGACCCTCTGAAAAATTTCACAATTTTTAGAAATTGTTCGAATATTTTTAAGGTCGATCAAACTTGTTTGACATGCTGATCAAACCCTAACCTAGCACATTGTGTGATTTTGGAGGAAAATGTACAATGCAAAAACCTCTGGAAAGTTTACGCAATGTCCATCTCAATGTCGTGACTCTTGTCAAAATTTCATAAATTTTGGAGCTAGTTCTATCTCTTAAGACCCTTCAAAATCTCAATTCAATTTAAAACTCTAAACACAGTGCAGTCAAACTTAGACTCAAACCAGTCCGACCTTCAGTCTTGGTCGCACCGAGCCACTTAAGCCGTGTCGGGCTCGGTCGGGTTGGCGCGGTGGTGCGGGCGTTGGATTTCAAATCCAACGATCAAGGACCTCCTCGGGTCTTTGTAAAAGACCTCCCACCCGCATGACCTCCTCATGTTCTATTCTCAAAGACAACCCTCGAGGACCTCCCCTAGGACCTCCTTTGCACCTTTTGCAAAGACCACCCTGGGGCGACCTCCTCAGCCCTCCACGACCACCCCTAGCACTTGGGTGATCGTGGGTCGTCCATCTTGAGATCTGTGGCTCAGACCTCCCCTAAGTGTTAGGGCCTCTAATACTTAGCTCAAAATCTGAGCCCTTGGATTTCAATCCAACAGCTCACAACCTCCCTGGTGGAGCTCAGCGCTGATTTAGCCGTTGAGTTCATTTGACGATTTTCCCCACTTCTCTCAGCATCGTCGGGTGGGCTGGGTCATTATCAATTTTGTGCATGGCGATGAGAGCGGTGCCTTGTCAACTCTAGGGTGACAAGCGGCTATGTCTTTGCCAACATTAAATGTCCGCAGCCCTTTTGCTCAAAAGTCTCTCTAACAACCTACTCCCATCATTTCATGTGTACTTTGGCTCGATGCACCACTGACTTTGCCATTTTTCCCACCAGCTATATTAGTAGCCCAAGCTTTCTATCTAAGTTTCTTTAGACACTCCTTTTCAACCCTAGCTCCTTTCTCTGCTCTTGTGCTCAAAACACCGAAAGTCTCGCCACCATTCTTGAACTTTGGAGCTCTTGGCGACCTCAGAGCTCCGGTGGTTCAATATTGCGATTGTTGGCTGTCATTTGTTCTCTTGGTCACCTCCAAATCTCCCTAATTTGCTTTGTTTAAACCTTCAGAGAGGTTGACAAAGTGGGAGCCTGCTGTTCGTGGCCGGGAGCTTCGTCTTCTTCACCTCCGGCGACCTCCACCGTCACCAGAGCTCCTGCGACCATTCTTAGACCTCCTTCGTTCCCTGGTAAGTACCTTAGTGTTGGAAACCCGGTCGTTTGAACCTCGGTAGCTTTTCGTTTTGCCGTATTTAGCCTCCTTCGGTCATCTCCGGCTAGCCGCCGGTAGGGTGCGCTCTAGCCCTAGCTGTTGGCACCTTTAGGTTCTCCTCCCTATTTGGGACTCACCCGTGTTCTTGGTTTCCGCCGACGAGGTCCACGTCGCCGGCGGCAAGTCAGGAACACGCTTTCGGTTTTGTCGGTCAAAACCTCCGTTTTAAATCATGTTCTTGGACAACTTTAATGCTCCAATCATTGCTTATCATTTGGTGCATTAATGGTGTCTTAATCTGTGCCGTGGAGTCACTAACGTGTGGGCCATGGGTTTAGGATTAAAGTCCGGAAGTCTTTAAGTGCTCCTGTTGGATTCATTTATTGTCAATCATTAGATGCTTTTAATTTGTCTTAGCTGCCACCTTTTGTCGTTGTCCGGAGGTCCTGCGCCATTAAATCCACTCTAGGACCTCCTCGGGCTAATATTAGCCGTTCACGACCTCTCCAAGTTTAGATCTGGGCCTTAGGATCTTTTCCGAAAGATCCTAAGTCTCTGGACCTCCCCTTGGTGGTGATCCTAGTCGTATAGGTCCACCCCTGTTAAATCTTAGCCGTATAAGACCACCTCTGTGTTTCCGCAAAGGACCTTCCCCGAGGTCCTCTTTGCAAAAGACTACCCCTGGTCTTTTGTAAAGAAAACCTTCAAAACTACCCCCTGAGGTCCTCTTTGTAAAAGACCACTACTGGTCCTTGTAAAGAAGCCTCGGGACCTCCCCGCCTAGATCTAGACCGTTAGGACCTCCTCGGTGAGATCCTAACCGTCCAGACCTCCCTCGCTTCATCTTAGCCGTTCAGGACCTCCTCCTGGAGATCTTGACCGTCTAGGACCTCCTCCTTTAGATCTTTGGCTTTAGGACCTCCCCTGCCTCAGATCTGGACCGTTTATGACCTCCCCTGGGAGATCTAAGCCATCCAGACCTCTCTCTGTTAAAAACCCGCTTAGGATCTCCCCATTGAGATCGTGACCGTTTAGGACCTCCTCGGTGAGATCCTAGCCGTGAAGACCTCTCGCTGTTAAGCTCACCGTTTAGGTCCTCTCTCCGCTCAGATCTAGACCGTTAAGACCTCCCTTTGGGAGATCTTAACCGTCCAGACCTCCCCCTTAGTGAGATAGCCGTAGGACCTCCTCGTGGATCTCGGGACCGCCAGATCCTGATCTGACGGCCACGACCTCCCTAGTGCGCGAGGAGGTCCTTCGCGCGTGCTGTGCCTCCAGTGGTCGGGGCTGTTGGATTCGATATCAACGGCTAAGACCTTCCCTAGGCGCGATGAGGTCTTTGCGCCCAGGTGCTCGTGCGGGTTTTGGCATCTGAGCTCGTGAGCCGTGCGATCTTTGATTAACGGCCCACGACCTCCCCAGTTTTCGTTGGTTTTCCAGAGTTAGTTTCCGAGAGCTTCTATTTGCACTTATTAATTGGTTTAAACTTCAAAATTGCATATCTTTTTCTCTGTAGCTCCAATTTTAACAAACTAAAGTTCTATAAATGCATCTGTTAAAGTACTTTAGCTTAGTATAGGTTTCTGATGAGTCTTTATCTGAAGTTAATCATGCCTTAGATTTATAACTTAGAAAAATCATAACTAAATCATTTTAACTCCAATTAAGATGAAACCACTTGTGTTAGCCTTAGAATGTCAGTAGCTACCTACCATAAAAATTTCAGCTACACCACTTTTCTAGAAATTTTCACCAAACAATTTAATTATGTGAACAGTAACAGATTGTAATTTTTTCAGCCGAACCAAATTGTTTTGATCATATCTTTTGCTGTGAGAGTCCAAATCAGTTGGTTCTTGTTTCTAAATTCATTTTAAATCATGATCTTGCTGCTGTGAAATTTTCAGAGCATTTGGAGAATTTTGGTTTTAGAGTCTTTTTCGTTTTCTTTGTTCTTATCGATCCTTTTTCGCTCTTTCGGTAGGATTCGACGATTGTGCTGTCCTTGAGAGTGATCCTCTGCAGCATAGTGAGCAACAGCAGCCAGGCATGCAGTTTGATCATTTCCCATTTGATCCCATTACTTTTAAAGTCTAATATTTTGTTTAACTTCTATGTATGCATTGCTATTTTGTTGTTAAATTGATTAGTTAATCCTCTAGTTGCATAATCTGTAGGTAAATAATTATCCTTTACTACAGAGCCTAGGTTATTTCTTTGTGATTAGAGTTCGTTGGATGAGCTCTTGTCACTTAGTAGATTTCGAATAAATATTGCTTAGCCATGCCTAGTTATCGGTAGTATGGGGCGATCATCGACTTAGTCGATGGTCTTGATCACACAAATACTTATATTATTCCATTATGTCCAATCCTTATGTTTTATTGATTTACAAATCAAAAACTGAAAACAAAAACTATATCTTGACTTGGGCACAATGGCATGTTGGTGTGATCTGTTGGGTGTGAATGCAATGGTGCCTGAGTCCCTAAGGACCGAGTTACTTGTGCCATTGATTCAAGCAATTGTTGCGTGCTAACCACGCGAGGGGGATATGGAACCTCTCTTGACTAAGTACTTTGGGAGGTGTTAATTATGAGCTGGTCGGTGGGTGTGTTCTTGTGTGTGTGTGTTTGTGGTGTGTGAGGGGAGCATTGGCAGACCGGTTAGGCTGTCTAATGTGTCCTTCTCCCGTGGGTTGCGTGTGAGGACCCCGGTTTATTCGGCTTGTACTGTCTAACCAACCACTTGGTTCTAACAGTACAAATCAAATAAACCAAGCCTCGAGATATGTATACTTCCCAGAATTGCAGTATACACACCCCGTTACAAAATCATGCATCAATTCCATTCATACACATAGAGCCGAAGCAAAGCAACAACTGAAAGACATAGATAATATAAAGAGAGTTATTAAAAAAGAGAGACCGACCGGCCAAATAACACCTAAGTAACTAATTTAAACAGCGGAAGCAAAATGGCCATAAGATGGCGATAAACAAAAGCCAATCGGTGTGCCTTTCACCCACAAGGCAACCAACCGGACCGCCAAGCTAACCGTCCCAAACAGCGCCGCAACACAGCTCACAAAAGTGAGGCCCTTGGGGCTCACCTTCTTCCTCTGCAACAATTAATATTAAGCAAAGCAGATGAGTACAAAAATTATTTTTGTACTAGCAAGACTGACGTGTGAGATAACAGAACTATAATTAACTACATGCAAGCTTTATTTAAGTGGATGAGGCTCTGGACTTATTTTCAGCATAAAGCAAGTTTTCATTTGCAATAAGGTAATAGATTCAAAGCAAGTTTACAATTAACTTTTATTGTTCAAATAAAAGAGAGACAATTATAACAATAGATAGATGACAACACCAACCTAGAAGTGACTAACCCATAGTCACCACAACAATAGCATGAAGTACCCTTCATACCACCCAGTCAAGTTTAAGTTTTCAAAGGTTGTAGTCTAGTTCTTGCGGAAATAACCAAGCGTGTCCATAACCTAGGGCGAGGCTATTCGAATAGTTTTAACCCTGCAGGGGTGTACCAATGTACCCACACGATAGACCGCCTTTCCACCAGCCACGGTTAGCACACTTCCTTTGGTATGCAGGCATGGCTAAGTCTAACAAGACGCTTTCCAATGGACGATGCTAATTAAGAGCCGCAACCCACGGGAGAAGGACACATTAGACAACCTAACCGGTCTGCTAATGCTCCCCTCCAACACCACAAACACACACACACACACAAGAACACACCCACCAACCAGCTCATAATTAACACCTCCCAAAGTACTTAGTCAAGAGAGGTTCCATATCCCCCTCGTGTGGTTAGCACAAAATAATTGCTTGGATCAATGGCACAAGTAACTCGGTCCTTAGGGGCTTAGGCACCATTCCAATCACATGTAATACTCCGGAAGTGTGAGAAGTCAAGAATCGGGTTAATTAAATTTAATCGGTAGAGAATTATTTAATCGGGGAAGAGTTTAATTTCAGAATTCAGCAAAGACAAGAAAAGAGAGGGGTTTTCTGTGTTTTCTCACCTACTTGGGCACAGGCCTTGGCCCATCTGGCCTGTAGTGGCCGACCAAAGGGGAGGAGCCACCTCCCAAACCCTAGCCGCCCCTCCCTTTCTCTCCTCCCACTTGCAGCCGCCCCTTCTCCTCACCCTTGGCCGAATCCTCCCCTCTCCCTTGCGCCTCCCCCCTGCCCTGGTGCTGCTCCCTCGCGATTCCCCTTCGTCTAGGCTGCTGCCCCTTGAGCAAGAAGGAGAAAGAGAGGAAGAGAAGAAGGAGAAGAAGGAGAAGAAGGAGAAGAAGTCTTGTGTGGGGATTGGTTCAGCGAGTTCTAGAGGTTCTACAAGGGTAACGAGATGCCTTCCCGCTGTTTGATCCTTAGTAGATCTGAAACCGATTAGAATTGTTGGTTAATTGTTGGGCTGCAGAAGATTCAATTCTGTCCAGAACCTTGCGTGGGTATTTTCGTGTATTTAGAGGCTGAATTTTAAGATTCCATCTCCTAGAGATATGTGGGTTATGTCGTTATCTTTCAGTAGCCGCGAAGATCGCTCGATTCCGAGGTCTGAGTCAAAAGTTATGGTCGATTTAGTATCTGCTGCCAGAAATCTGACGAGAATAATCTGTCTGGTTATTTCCTAAATTATGAAAGGGAATTTGGTAGAATCTGAAAGTTCACCCAACGAGGTTATTGTAGGTAATTCGATAACCTTTTCAGATTGATAAAGAACGATCAATTCGGAGTTACCTATTAAAAGTTATGGTCATTTTAGTTTTGCTGTTCGTTTGTGTAGGCAGTTTCTGTACTGAAAGTTCAAACAATGGTTAGCCTAATATTTTTTCCGAATTGGTTTATCGTGTCAACTAGAGTATTGTAGATTATTCAGTTAAGAATCTACAGAAATTGGGTTTACCTCTTTTTGACTTCCAGTTCATGAGTTATGTCATTTACCGTGCTGCTGTCCAGAATCAGTATATGGCAGAAAGCGTTGTTTTTCGGTTTCAGCTTTGTAAACTCGTTTTGAGTCGTCAAGTAAGCGTTGTAGAATGCCGATTAGTAGCGCTTGGTATATTATGTCCTTATTGGTATTATTTTACTTGTTTAGGAGGTGAAGCCTCAGGTTTAGGAGTATCGACTTTGCGGCTAGCGCGTCGCATCGTGGAAGGCAAGTAAATATAGCGGTTGTGCTACGGTTTAACCCGTTTTTATTACTACTTGCACCATGCATGATTGACGTAATGTTAAATGATATGCCATGGTTACATGTTTTCTAAGTAAGAATGTGGTAGCAAGATATTAATCAATTGCTATGTTTGGTTGAGTTTGGGTAGTATTGTGGTAATTCGCCTAATGAGCCAAATGCGGAATATGAAAAATAAACTCAAGGTGGACATGTTGATAATTCCTTGTGGTTATTTTCATGATGATCATGTGGTGGTCTATGTGATAGAGTTCCATCTAGATCGATTGATTTTGATCTTGGTGAATCAGGTGTGTGTTATGTGGTAATGGTCTTATGACACGTTGGTATTATGCTTAATGAGATACATGTGGATTATGAGAAAATATTCATGATGAGTATGTTGTTGATCTTCGTGGTTAAATTCTGGTGGTTTATGATTTTCATATCATTCATGACATATCATGACATTTGCATTGTGGATGTCGCGCTTATAGCGCGATCAGAGTACAACATCGTGCATTGCCGTATACGATGATACCTTTACCTTGTTGGGTAAAGGTGCGAGTGGAGCATAGCATACATATGCATTGCATTGTGGAAAGATCATTTGCATACTTGTGCAAGATATTGAGGTGAAGTTATTTTTGCAAACAAACACAACTTCATAGTTGCAATGTGAAATTGACTCATGAGAGTCTCTTGTGGTATGAGTATTGTGGTTGTGGTTGTGGAGTGGGGTTCATCCCTTGTGGTATGGTAGAGGTTGTGATTGTGGCATGAGATTCTTCTCTCTTGTGGTAATTGTGGATAGCGATTGTGAATGCGAGAAATAGTAAAGTTATGAGGTAAAACATATTAATACTTTATTGTCATTGGTAGTGGTAGTGGTGATTAATATGAAGCGGTTGATCAAGATTCATTGTTAATATTTTACTATCTTTGGTAGTAAATATGGTTGAGGCTATAATTGTGTTCATTATGAGAATTGGATATTGATGCTTAATATCTTTGTAGTTTAATTAGCTTGTAAATGAATGTGGATTCACATTATGGATGTGGACATATGGATACTTTAATGATGTTGTATATTTATTTGTAGTCCGATTAGCTGTTTAAGCAGTTTGCTTCTTGAGATTTTTATCTCACCCTTGTTTTCCCCCCTACAGGTGATTGTTGAGCATTCATGGGATGGGTAGAGCGGCACCACAATAATGCACTTGGTTCATCAACTCATGTTGTAATAAAGTCGATGAAATTCTAGCCAAATGCTTAACTATTTGTGGATGATTATGTTGTTAAATAAGGATGGACTTGTGAACCATTCTTTGATTAATCTACTAGAGGTTGTTTAATTATTGAACTTGTTACCGTCATCTTTATTCCCTTAGTTGTTTATGCTTCCGCTTAGTGCTTCTTGTCTAGAGTTCTTGCGAATTAATTTTGTCTTGAAATTATTGGCTAAGCTGTAGAGTGGTTAAGTAGCATTCGGGGTAATGTGGATCCCGGGTGTTACAGATTGGTATCGAGCGGGCTTTAGGTGCGTGGTAATTAAAAATATTAAATTGACACCTTTGGTGCAGATAGGATGGGATGGGTTAAGCATTGCATTCGTGCTTTGACATGTTATATTGATTATTCATGCTATGAGATAATCTTGTATGTTTATGTGTTATTTCTATGATTGCTATGAGTGAGGATAGTCAATGATAAGAGGTAGGCTTTGCGGTTTGTTGCCTTGGTATTGCCGGTTTATACCCGTTAGTGGTGCGGGGATATTGATGTAGTTACCTCGGGTAACTTAGTTGTGGATGTCATGGGTAAGTTTCTTAGAAAAGTCTTATCCTCCTTGAATTGATGTTGGCGATTCTTGGCCTATTGCGATTAATGTTTTTCTCTCGGGTTAGCTGTTTATTGCGATCGTTGGTTGTCATTAGGCCTCTAATTGTTCTTGAGGCCAAGTATTGTTTCTTACGGATTGATGGGTTGTTTGACCGCTCGTGGCAGTGCTTTTAGAGAGATGGTATTTTCCGTGTTGTTCCATCTTTCTTCTTTGGAAAACATGACTCTTGTTTTCGTTTGATTTTTTTAGAGAGAATCAAAGCTTTATGTGGGAAGTTCATTAACTTGTGGAAGCATTGGCTCTATGCATTTCTTACGAGTTATTTCGACTTTTGAAGTTTGATTTCTCTCTAGAAGGAGTGTTAAAACCCCTTTGTGATGTTTTGTTGTGTTTAAGTAGTAGGTGGAAATTATGTAAATAATTGATAGATTGTGAATTATCAAGTTGAAAAGTTAGTGTGGTACATCATTAATTTCTACTAACATCTTTAGAAGTGAAGTCGATTAATATGAGGTTGTCCTGTTGTAGTTTCTTGAAGATCTGTGGCTAAGAAATTTAGCGATACATGTGTAGAACTCATGCATTTATCAAGAAATATGAAAAACAATTGTTTTGATTATTGTAGTTGTTTAATTTTCTCAACTTGTTGGATAGATTGGATTGATTGATCTTAAGTAATTAATCTGACCATTCGGGATGGTCAAGTAAGGAGGTGTTGGAATATTGCCTTAATAAGATTAACCTTTTATATGTCCTCTCTTTACATACTTGATGAGCATGTACAACTGTTAAATTTATGTAACTTTTACCATGCTAAATTGTTGAAATATGTATAAAGAAATGGATACAGTGATGTATTGACTTGTGGAATCTTGTCTCATAAAGTTGGTATTATTGATGTTTAAAGTTATTTTATTTTTAATATCTTAACATAAGGTGGAGTATCGAATCATGCTCTTTATTGTCTTTGTGATTGCAAATTAGAGATAGGATCATTAATGCTATCTTGATGAAAAATTAATAATCAATTATTGACAAAATGGCTAGAGTGTAATTACTTTTGCTAAACTAGAGTTGAGCATCGATCTGAGATAAATGTAAGGAATCTAATAAGAGATTCATACTAGCATGTTTTGTGAGGTTGTTATGTTCTAATATCATCTTGTTAAAGAGTTTGTTTTAATATGATGGCTTATGCACTAGGTTTAACTAGATCAAGTAGTTGGAATCTTATTTGGATAATAAGAACATGATGAAGTGATTTATGATGTTCCTTTTGGAAAAGTATGAAGGAGTGAGATGATATGTTGATTTTTTGCAAAGAATGTTTTATCTTGTTGTGAATACAATCGATAGCATGTAGTTGTGAATATGGTGTTGAATGTTTTAAAAATAAAGGAATTTGTTAATTCCATAATACTAATTGCATTGAAGGGTGTGAGATTTACGGTTAGAATCTTTTTGGACCTTATGACTTGTGTCATACTCGATGTTGCTCTGAGTAAAGCGACGTGTTGATTGATCTTATTGGTTTTATTTGAATCTTGTGTTGTGGTCTTCAAGCATCCTTTGTTGGAAATGGCGGGATGTTGTAATCAAAGAAAATTGCTTCTTATTGAAAGGAAAAGTTGTACTAGAAGTATTTGAGGTACAGATGATCTTATCTTGTGTTTTTCCAACCTCATTGCTATTTGTTATTCTTTTGGTCTTTTGGCTATTGTGATGATAACCATTTTCTGTATGCTGAAATTTATTTCTTCTTACCTCTTCTTCTAAGAACATGGTAACTGTTGTGGGTTGCGAAGCCTTTTGTTGCGTGATGATGACTTAATAGTGGTAGTCTAGTGTTGTTTTGTGGGGCCAGTAGAGTCTATCTACAATGGTGTAGATGATGTAATCAATTGAGCTAATTGTTGAGTTGGCCAACTTGAGATAAATGAGTTGGTGTGTTGGGCAATGATTTGAAAATCCTTGGTTCAAGGAAGTTAAATTGTTAAAAGAAATGAATTGGGAAATTATGGTTATGTCAAGTAGTGCGATGCTCTCTTGATTCTTGTTTTTCTTTGGGTGTTTTTGTTGAGGCGTAGTCTTTTCCAGATTAGGAAAAGAAATTGATTGTTTTGGTGCATCGAGTGATTTTCACTCTTAGCTTAGGTGGTGTGGTTTCTCCAATTGTCTACTTGGAGAGTGAAAGATGTTTGTGGTAAATCCTTTGTTTTGGATCGTGGTCCTTTGAAGGAAAACTAGTTGCTAGTGTGATGCTTGATAATCCTTTTCTCTTACATTATTGGGTTATATTTGTAAATTATATCGTTGTGCTTCTAGTAGAATTATGTGAGTGAAATTGGTGATCAAATTCTTGAAATTGGGTATATTGTGTTATCACAGTATATTTAATAAGAGGAAAGTGTTTTAAGAAAGAGGATGGTTTTAGAAAGTGGTCTTAATAGTTTTGGAAATTTTGCCAAAATGGCGGAACACATTGGTGCTCGGGGCCGACAAAAGAGTTATGCGGTTGTTCAGCGCGAGAGTTGGATTTTGCGGTGGGAAGCCTTGTGCTCCTTGGTGTCTCCGACTAAGGGTATTGTTCGTTTTGGTACCACCGAAGCTTAGCCCGCGGTACATCAGTTTTTTGGTGGTTGCTCGGGTGGGTAGTTTGGCTTATCGTTTGGAGTTGCCAAACTCATTGAGTGGTGTGCACAATGTTTTCCTTGTGTCTATCTTTGAGAAAATACTTGCGGGATCAGAACACAAGATTGACTCAGAGCAGACACACGATGGAAGCGATCTCACTATGGAGAGTCGGCGATTCGTATCTTGAATACGTCGGAGCGAGTCTTGAGGAATAAGACCATCAAGTATGTGAAGGTACTTTGGGCGAATCGATCGAGAGAGAAGCTACGTGGGAGTTGGAGGATCTTTTGAAAGAAGTACCAGAGCTCTTGAGGTGGTGAGTACTCCTAGTTTGGGTTGCTTTTGCTTGTTGTTCTTCTCTTTGTGGTTCAGAGAGTAGGATTCGAGGCTAATCCTTTTAAGGTGGGAAGAGTGTAATACTCCTAAGTGTGAGAAGTCAAGAATCGGGTTAATTAAATTTAATCGGTGAGAATTATTTAATCGGGAAGAGTTTAATTTGAAATTCAGCAAAGACAAGAAAAGAGAGGGGTTTTTCTGTGTTTTCTCACCTACTTGGGCTGGGCCTTGGCCCATCTGGCCTGTAGTGGCCGACCAAAGGGAGGAGCCACCTCCCAAACCCTAGCCGCCCCTCCCTTTTCTCTCCTCCCACTTGCAGCCGCCTTCTCCTCACCCTTGGCCGAATCCTCCCCTCTCCTTGCGCCTCCCCTGCCTGGTGCTGCTCCTCGCGATTCCCCTTCGTCTAGGCTGCTGCCCTTGAGCAAGAAGGAGAAAGAGAGGAAGAGAAGAAGGAGAAGAAGGAGAAGAAGGAGAAGAAGTCTTGTGTGGGGATTGGTTCAGCGAGTTCTAGAGGTTCTACAAGGGTAACGAGATGCCTTCCCCGCTGTTTGATCCTTAGTAGATGCGAAACCGATTAGAATTGTTGGTTAATTGTTGGGCTGCAGAAGATTCAATTCTGTCCAGAACCTTGCGTGGGTATTTTCGTGTATTTAGAGGCTGAATTTTAAGATTCCATCTCCTAGAGATATGTGGGTTATGTCGTTATCTTTCAGTAGCCGCGAAGATCGCTCCATTCCGAGGTCTGAGTCAAAAGTTATGGTCGATTTAGTATCTGCTGCCAGAAATCTGACGAGAATAATCTGTCTGGTTATTTCCTAAATTATGAAAGGGAATTTGGTAGAATCTGAAAGTTCACCCAACGAGGTTATTGTAGGTAATTCGATAACCTTTTCAGATTGATAAAGAACGATCAATTCGGAGTTACCTATTAAAAGTTATGGTCATTTTAGTTTTGCTGTTCGTTTGTGTAGGCAGTTTCTGTACTGAAAGTTCAAACAATGGTTAGCCTAATATTTTTTCCGAATTGGTTTATCGTGTCAACTAGAGTATTGTAGATTATTCAGTTAAGAATCTACAGAAATTGGGTTTACCTCTTTTTGACTTCCAGTTCATGAGTTATGTCATTTACCGTGCTGCTGTCCAGAATCAGTATATGGCAGGAAACGTTGTTTTTCGGTTTCAGCTTTGTAAACTCGTTTTGAGTCGTCAAGTAAGCGTTGTAGAATGCCGATTAGTAGCGCTTGGTATATTATGTCCTTATTGGTATTATTTTACTTGTTTAGGAGGTGAAGCCTCAGGTTTAGGAGTATCAGCTTTGCCGGCTAGCGCGTCGCATCGTGGAAGGCAAGTAAATGTAGCGGTTGTGCTACGGTTTAACCCGTTTTCTTACTACTTGCACCATGCATGATTGACGTAATGTTAAATGATATGCCATGGTTACATGTTTTCTAAGTAAGAATGTGGTAGCAAGATATTAATCAATTGCTATGTTTGGTTGAGTTTGGGTAGTATTGTGGTAATTCGCCTAATGAGCCAAATGCGGAATATGAAAAATAAACTCAAGGTGGACATGTTGATAATTCCTTGTGGTTATTTTCATGATGATCATGTGGTGGTCTATGTGATAGAGTTCCATCTAGATCGATTGATTTTGATCTTGGTGAATCGGTGTGTGTTATGTGGTAATGGTCTTATGACACGTTGGTATTATGCTTAATGAGATACATGTGGATTATGAGAAAATATTCATGATGAGTATGTTGTTGATCTTCGTGGTTAAATTCTGGTGGTTTATGATTTTCATATCATTCATGACATATCATGACATTTGCATTGTGGATGTCGCGCTTATAGCGCGATCAGTGCGGGTACAACATCGTGCATTGCCAGTAGACGATGCATACCTTTACCTTGTTGGGTAAAGGTGCGATGGAGCATAGCATACATATGCATTGCATTGTGGAAAGATCATTTGCATACTTGTGCAAGATATTGAGGTGAAGTTATTTTTGCAAACAAACGCAACTTCATAGTTGCAATGTGGAAATTGACTCATGAGAGTCTCTTGTGGTATGAGTATTGTGGTTGTGGTTGTGGAGTGGGGGTTCATCCCTTGTGGTATGGTAGAGGTTGTGATTGTGGCATGAGATTCTTCTCTCTTGTGGTAATTGTGGATAGCAGTTGTGAATGCGAGAAATAGTAAAGTTATGAGGTAAAACATATTAATACTTTATTGTCATTGGTAGTGGTAGTGGTGATTAATATGAAGCAGTTGATCAAGATTCTGTTGTTAATATTTTACTATCTTTGGTAGTAAATATGGTTGAGGCTATAATTGTGTTCATTATGAGAATTGGATATTGATGCTTAATATCTTTGTAGTTTAATTAGCTTGTAAATGAATGTGGATTCACATTATGGATGTGGACATATGGATACTTTAATGATGTTGTATATTTATTTGTAGTCTGATTAGCTTTTAAAGCAGTTTGCTTGTTTGAGATTTTTATCTCACCCTTGTTTTCCCCCCCTACAGGTGATTGTTGAGCATTCATGGGATGGGTAGAGCGGCACCACAATAATGCACTTGGTTCATCAACTCATGTTGTAATAAAGTCGATGAAATTCTAGCCAAATGCTTAACTATTTGTGGATGATTATGTTGTTAAATAAGGATGGACTTGTTAACCATTATTTGATTAATCTACTAGAGGTTGTTTAATTATTGAACTTGTTACCGTCATCTTTATTCCCTTAGTTGTTTATGCTTCCGCTTAGTGCTTCTTGTCTAGAGTTGCTGTCGAATTAATTTTGTCTTGAAATTATTGGCTAACTGTAGAGTGGTTAAGTAGCATTCCAGGGTAATGTGGATCCTGGGGTGTTACATCACACCCAACAGATCACCCAACATACCATTGTGCCCAAGCCAAGATATAATTTTTTTTTTCAGTTTTTGATTTGCAAAATGGTAAACACACAAGGGGTGGACATAATGGAATAATATAAGTATTTGTGTGATCAAAACCATCGACTAAGTCGATGATCGCCCAATACTACCGATCACTAGGCATGGCTAAGCAATATTTATTCGAAATATACTAAGTGACAAGAGCTCATCCAACGAACTCTAATCACAGCTAATAACCTAGGCTCAGGTAGTAGAGGATAATCATTTACCTACCGATTATGCAACTAGAGGTCTAACTAATCAATTTAACAACAAAATAGCAATGCATACATAGAAGTTAAACAAAATATTAGACTTTAAAAGTAATGGGATCAATGGAAATGATCAAACTACTTGCCTGCTTGTTGTTGCTCAAGCTGTTGCGCAGGATCGTTCTCGGGGTTACCGCAAATGTCGAAGCCTAAGCGAAAGAGCGAAAACAACCAATAAGACGAGCAACACTTAAACAAAAGAGCAAGCAAAAATTATCCAATTGCGACGAAATTTATACACAAGGTAAAATACGAATATAGCTAGTCATAGAAACTGGAAAAACCTAATTTGGATTTGTGGTGCAAAAGATATTCCTTAAAAACCTATTTTCGGCCATAATTAGGTACTGTAGCAAAAATATTTTCTAGAAAGATTTTGAAGCTGAAACTTTTATGGTAGCTACCTACTGGTATAGTGATAAGCCATATAAAATTTCAGGTCATTTGGGGTTATATTGAAAGAGTTATGATTTGTCTAAATTGTTTAGGGTATTACACTAAAATATGATCCTTATGATTTTTAAAAACAGTAACATTTGTGAAACCAGTTTTCCTAGCAAATACACTATCAGTGGAAGCTAATCCAATTGGATTCATACAAAAATCAGCTATAGATTAAAAGTTATGCATTTTACAAGTTTGCTAAAAGTTCTGAAAAACAGTATTAAGTTCACTTGTTTACTATTTTTGAAAATGGTTTTCCAGATTTGATCATGGTCTACAATTATTTTTCTATTTAAGTTCAAGGTATAAGGAAGCTAACAAAATTGGAATCATCTAATTTGGATCTATAGTTACAGAGATACAAAAATGACAAGACCCTAAAGTTCTTCAGTTTTTGGACTTAGCATTTTCGGGGATTTTCCTAACACCCGGAGACGTGGACGATTGAGAGACGTCGATCTCAGATCCAACAGACGACATTGAACCAGGCCAACACACTCCTCACGCGCGTAGAACAGAGGGCCGACGTGGAGGCTCCAGGGTCGTTGATCTCTGGATCCAACGGCCGAAGACCAGCCACGTCGGGTTCACCGAGAAGCTCCGCGGGCAACAATGGCGGCGAGGAGATTTCGAGCGCTCGGGAGCTCCACAAGGGCAGTGGGTGCACGGGAGAGCTCAAGGGGTGTGTAAAGGAGGATAAAGGAGGACAAGGGGCTTAAGTAGGCTCGAGGAGCAAGAGAGCACCGTTGCTCCCCTCGGGTTCCATTGCTGCTGCGATGCCGCGTGGCGGCGGGAGCGATTGAGACGACGACTAAGCGGGGCGGTGGGTGACGGGCATTTAATGCGCTGCGAGCCGTTGACGAAGACGGAGGTGGCAGGCATTGCGCACCACGCTCGGCTCGCCATGGCTCGCCAGCGCGAGAGAGGAGGGCGGCGATGGCGGCCGTCCGATTTGCATCCAGCGCTCCGTGCGTCGAGTTGAAACGACCGCTCACAATCGTCCACCATCCGATGGGGATCCAACGGCTGAGAATCAGAGGCAACCGGAGTTGTCCGAATGCTTACACGAATGAGAGCCGTTCGATGGAGATCCAACGGCTGATGACGCGCGCTTTCGCTCGACCGCGCCGGGTGCAATTAGTTGGCTCGGTCGAGTCGGTTGGCTCGAGCCCAGCCCGACTCGCACCCAGAACGATGCAAACCGATTAGGGTTTGATTTTTGAACTGAAACTTTGGGGATTTAATTGAGGCATCAAATCAACTCCAAAATTTATGAAATTTTAACTGGAGCTTCCTGACTTAAGGATTAGCCTTCCATAAAATTTTCAGAGATTTTTGTGCACTGGGAGTTTCTCAAGAAATTCCATAAGGTTATTTCAGAGGTTTGACCAAGGTTTGACTTGCCTCTAACATATTTCAAATAATTTCCAAAAATTATGAAATAATTCAGAGGTGTCACAAGGCAACCTTAGAACCCAGGAAAATTATTTCCAAGGGTTTGACACAAGATTTCACCCAGAAGGTTTTGACTTGAGATAAATGAGGATTTTGATTTTGAATTTCCCAAAATTCCTTTACAAGAATTTCAGAAAAGTTTCAAGAGTAAAAGGATGAAGGAAAAGTTTTAATTTACCCTCATTTTATTACATTTGAAACACAAGCCAAAATGGGGATGTTACAAACCTCCCCTTACAAAAATCTCGTCCAGAGATTTGGTTCCCTCGGAAAAGAAAGAGGGTAGTGCCAGCACGAGACGATCTTCTCGTTCCCAAGTAGCCTCGTCCTCGGAATGGTTTGACCACTGAACTTTAAGGAACTTGATGGTCTTGTTCCTTGTTCTTCGCTCAGCCTCCTCGAGGACGCGAACAGGGTGCTCGCGATAGGTCAAATCCTCTTGCACATCCAGGGTTTCCAACGGAGCTTCCTCTGTTGGAACACGGAGGCACTTCTTTAGCTGGGACACATGGAAAACATCATGTACCCCCGCAAGTGCAGCAGGCAACTCCAACTTGTAGGCAACAGCTCCCTTCTTCTCGATGACCCGGTATGGACCGACATATCGAGGAGCTAACTTGCCCTTGACACCAAAACGCTGGTGACCTTTCAGAGGAGAAACCTTGAGATAAACGAAGTCATTGGGCTCAAAGCTCAACTCACGACGACGGCGATCCGCATAGCTCTTTTGCTGGATTGAGTCGTGCGTAGCGATCACGAATGTGCTGGACTTGACTCTCGGCCTCATTAATTGAGTCCAGGCCAAAGAAAGGTCTCTCACCGGTCTCAGACCAGTTCAACGGGGTTCTACACTTTCTCTCGTATAGGGCCTCAAATGGTGCCATGCCGAGACTGGCTTGGAAGCTGTTGTTATAAGAAAACTCGGCAAATGGCAAGCACTTCTCCCAGTGCTTCCCATAAGAAAGGACACAAGCTCGCAGCATGTCCTCTAATACTTGGTTGACCCTCTCGGTCTGACCATCTGTTTGGGGGTGATATGCTGTGCTGAAGGAAAGACGAGTTCCCATAGCTTCTTGCAAGCTATGCCAGAACTGGGAAGTGAAGATGGAACCACGATCAGAAATGATCGTCTTCGGCACCCCATGCAAGCTCACTATC
Organism: Ampelocalamus luodianensis; assembly: GCA_036346255.1. NCBI lineage: Eukaryota > Viridiplantae > Streptophyta > Magnoliopsida > Poales > Poaceae > Ampelocalamus > Ampelocalamus luodianensis. The sequence goes on from CM070619.1 coordinate 33,480,173, forward strand.
CTGGCGATATAGAGCTCCGCAAGGTGACCGGTACGAATCTTGGTCTTGACTGGAAGAAAATGCGCCACCTTTGTCAGCCGATCAATGATAACCCAAATGGCATCATTGCCCCTTGGTGATCTAGGCAGGCCAGTAATAAAATCCATCCCGACCGAATCCCACTTCCACTCCAGAATGGGCAAGGGCTGAAGCAATCCAGCTGGACGCTGATGCTCGGCCTTGACACGACGACACACGTCGCACTCGGCAACGAACCTGGCGATCTCCCTCTTCATTCGGGTCCACCAAAACCTCTGGCGGAGATCCTGATACATCTTCGTGGCCCCGGGATGAATGGACAAGGGAGAATCATGGGCTTCGCGGAGGATCAAATCCCGCAACTCCATGTCCTTTGGAACCACGAGGCGTTGCCCGAACCTCACGACACCAAGCTCATCTACGAGAAGCACTTGGCTGTTCCATTCGGACATTTTCCCGATGCGGTTCACACGGCGTCGGCTCGCGAAGCGCACTGATCCGATCCACCAAGGTTGGCTGTACAACCAAGGCAGCGAGGGAACCATGCTCAACCAAACCCAAGTTGAGACGCTGGAACTCCTCCAGAAGGGTGGGCTGGGGCTCCTTGAGCAGCAATGCATTGCAATGCGCTTTGCGACTAAGCGCATCCGCAACTACATTGGCTTTGCCCGGATGGTAGTGAATACCCATGTCATAGTCCTTGATCAACTCCAACCATCTCCTTTGCCTGAGGTTCAGATCTGGTTGGGTAAACAAATACTTCAAGCTTTTGTGATCCGAATACACTTCACAACGATTACCGATTAGGTAATGTCGCCAAATCTTAAGTGCATGGATCACAGCGGCCAACTCCAAGTCATGGGTAGGGTAGTTGAGTTCATGAGGTCTCAATTGCCTTGATGCATAGGCCACTACCTTGCCTTCTTGCATAAGGACACAACCGAGGCCTCGGCGAAGCGTCACAAAAGATATCGAAGCTTCGGCGGACATCGGGAGAACAAGAAAGGGAGCGGTGGTCAATCGCTTCTAAGCGCTTGAAACTTTCCTCGCAATCAGCGGACCACGAGAACTTCTTGTCCTTCTTGAGCAACTCCGTCGCCGGCCGCTATCTTGGAGAAGTTCTCGATAAGCGGCGATAGTATCCCGCTAAACCAAGAAAACTCGAACCGGTGACCGAAGTGGGCTGACTCCAGGAAAGCACGTCGCTGATCTTGCTAGGATCCATAGCAACACCTCCTGCCGAAAGAATATGGCCTAAGAAGGCTACTTTCTTCAACCAGAAGGCGCACTTGCTGAAATTCGCATACAGCTTTTGCTCGCGAAGCTTGCCCAACACAAGCCTCAAATGCTCGGTGTGTTCCTCATCGCTCTTGGAGTAGATAAGGATATCATCGATGAAGACCACAACGAACCTGTCCAAATACTCCATGAACACCGAATTCATGAGGTTCATGAACAAGGCCGGAGCATTGGTTAAGCCGAATGAGATGACGGTATACTCGTACAAGCCATAACGAGTAGAAAAAGCCGTCTTTGGAATATCCTCAGGTCGAATCCGAACTTGATGATATCCCACTCTCAAATCAATCTTGGAGAAGACTCGAGCTCCAGTTAATTGATCGAAGAGGTCGTCGATCGGGGCAAAGGGTACTTGTTCTTCACCGTTACTTCATTAAGTGGACGGTAATCAACGCACATGCGCAGCGTCTTGTCCTTTTTCGGGACAAAGATTGCTGAGCATCCCCAAGGAGATGAGCTGGTGTCGGGACCCAAAAATACAATTCTGGACCCTCTGTGTATACTGCACTAGTCCAGGATCACGCTAGTGCACACAGTGGCAACATCGATGAAATATCATTTCCATATACAAAGGTGACTAATAAATAGGCAAATAACAATAAGTATCGAGTAATGACCTTAAGGTCAAAGCTACAATTAATGCCTCAAGGCGAATAGCTCAATGAAACTGCAATGAACGAAAGCGAATAACCGGTGAAGCCCATCCATATGCCCACAGCAATCGGTGGGGTCGCGACCTAGTTCTTCTCGATCCTTGAAGTAGACCTTGTTGACCGACGATTCCTTCACTCTGTAGGTTTGAGCGCATGTTTTACAACAAGCGTGAGTACACAACCGTACTCGCAAGTCATACCACAGAATGCAATGTATAAATGCAGGCTTATTCCAAAGGAAATGGCTTCTGTGGTTATTTTGCAGAAATGCAACATTTGCAATTGAATACAAGTAATAGATTGAAAGCATAATTCAAAACAAATAGACAATATTAATTTAACAGTTGTTTTCACAAAGACACATAGCCTAATCAAATTCTTTCACACAGCCATATGACTTAAATCACACAGCTGTCCCTTCCCAAAGGTTTTATGAAAATCTACCCCTCGTGTGAAATCCCCGAGCATGTCCATGACCGCGGACGTGGCTATTCGAATAGATTGTTTAACACTCTGCAGAGGTTGTACACTTTACCCACAAGATGCAATCAACTGGATCAGAGCTGATCACAACAAAACCTTTCAGAAACTTCATCTCAACATTGACACTCCCAGTGTGCTTACAAACCGTTATACATCTCACATAGGCCATGCATAACACACACCGTTGGACAGGGAAGCGACGAATCGTCCCGCAATGCAACCACCAAGTAGTCACACCTCCACCCTATCACATAGCCTAACCTACCACCTGAACATCAATGCCGAGAATCCATAACTTACTAAGTTAGGCCCGTCCCATACCAGGCATGTGGTCGTACAGTAAGGCTCAGTTCAATGGCGCACAAAGTTAAGTCCTTAATTGACCAAGGCAAGACTTCCATTTTCTAACTAAGCCACACAGATTATCATTCCCATCACATAGTCCACCATGTCACACAGTCTCCACCACTTGCCTCAGTCCAAATCCTTTACCACCCAGTTGGTTTTAGTGCAACACATGCCATCACAAAGTAATAGCACACAGCACACAGTTTTACACAAAGTTCCATAGTCACTTAATCACATTTAATATTTGCAACTTACATGAGATGTGAGACTCGTAGCATGGCTAAGCAATCTACTTGTACTAACCAACCCACGTTGGTAATACCATAGCACCAACTAAATATGAACCAATCTAGGGTGACAAAAGATTATGACATACAATAGACAAAGTGGATATAACAAATTGGATTAATAGCTAAACCCAAAAGTATTTAAATAATTACTTAAAGTAAATGCAATAATTTAAATCAAAGTAATTTTGAAAACTAGGATTCAATATGATCAAAGGTATAACTTGCCTTGCTATAGCAATGATGATCTTAATTTATCTTCAATCTTCTACTTGCTTGATCTTCAGCTCCTTCGGACGATTCCGGGACTTCGGCGTCTAACGAGAAAGAAAGCGCAAAACAAACTAAATTCAAAAAGACAAATCAAATAAAATCCAAACTGAAATTGAATGGTACTGGAAGGTAGATATTGAATTTAGATGAATTTAGAAACTTGAATGGGTTCAATCGGAATTCGGATGAAGAAGATATGGCTCTCGGAAGATTGAAATTCACATGAAATGATGAAAAAGCTTTACGGAATATTCTCAGAATATTATATTCCGAAAATATTAGAAAAAGAATGAGTGTATGATAGGTGGGACCGACTGGTATTTATGGATTTCTAGAATTAAAATAATTCCAGAAATAAAGTAGAGAGAGAGTGACATGTGGGACCAATAAGATAAAAGGCTTTTCAAGAATTAAATAAATTCTCGAAAATAGAATTAGGGGTTGACATGTGGGCCACTGGTCTATGGACCGGGTCCACAGAGATATGCTAGTCCACGGTGAACCAAGCTCATGAACAGGGTTTGACTAAGGTTGACCTACATACGGGACCCGCATGTAAGAGAGATAAATAATTAGTATTTTAATTAGGACGATGACATGTGGGGTCTACATGTAAGTGAGATGAATAGATATTTAGATGTGTGGCTTGGATTGATTGAATGGCAAGAAGACCATACATCAGGGAGAGAAAAGAATTAGCACAGAGACAACATGTGTGTTTTGGCGCACATACATCTCGTACTGACAATGCTTATTACCAGAGAAAACAAAGCATAGAGCTTTATGGCTTGTTCATGTGGCAAAGAATTGGCAACCAGGAAGCATGAACTAACAAGAAGTGGCAAAGCAAAGAGGGAGAAGGGATTAGTCATGAGCATCACAGATATGAACATGAACAGGATAAAGGCATGGAGGCTGCTGCGCCATTCGGTTATGGCACAAGGAGGTGACAACTTGATACTGTGATGGGCGAGCAAAGATTAGAACATAGATTAACAGAGAAAGAAATCTAAAGAAAGTCATCCAACTAAACAACATACGTCTTGGGACACATGCATGAATAGGAACTAAAGCTACAGTGATTTTGAGGCAAGATTGTAGGAGGTTTGGTAATGCAAGATTAGAGAATAGATTAACAGAGAGATGCACACTTGAATTGTGGCTAGATTAGATGACAAAAGAATCACCCAACAGAGAAGGTCAAGAACTAAGCAATTCACGTCTTCGACACACATGAACCAAACAACGAATGCATGAAAATGCTACGTTGAACATGCATGAACAAGGCGCGCTGGTGGCCGACGGCCGGAGGCGACGAGCAGCGGCGAAGGGCAAAACGGAAAGGAAGCGACGAGCCGGACGCGATGGCGCGATCGGATTTTGGAAAACTCACCGAGTAAGCGAGCAACGCGATGAACACGGTTTGGCTTTAATGGCCGACGGTGCTCGGCGATCTTCGCGCGAAGTGGATGGAACCATGACGAGAGGCGACGACGCGAAGCCAACGCCGCAGACGGTTCGACCAACGGACGTCGGACGAAGCGCGATTCGCGGAGAAGACTTTTGGTTGGAGCTCGGTTTTCGGAGATTGCGATTAAAAATAGATCGGTTTGGAGGAAACCAATTCGGGGATTGGAAGAGGATCAACACGGACGCGTGGCGTAAAACATTCGCTTTTATATGCACTGTGGAAGAAGATATGGAAATTTGAAGTTTAGAGTTTGAAACGGACACGATATGAGCTCTCCGGTGCGTTCGGTTCTGGAAGATGAACAGTACTGCGTGAGGTACTGTAGCACATGGGCAGGAGAGAGAAAAACTGATTTTTTTTGGAATTAAAAGAAAACGCCAAAAATCAAGGAGATCAAATAAATAGCAAATAAATCCAAAAAAAACTCAGAAAATACCCAAAAATTCCTTGAAAGACAAGGAAGCCAAATAACACAAGTTTTTATTTAATTAATGTTTATATTAGTCAAATTAAATATTTTTAATTTAGGAAAAATCCAATTAAGCTTTATTAATTCAAATAAAATTGGTGAAATTTTTCAGGGACCTAAACTACTCAAAAGATTTTTGAAAAGCCAAATTTTGGGACGTTACAAACCTCCCCCCTTAAAGGAATCTCGTCCCCGAGATTCAGACTGGCTATAGAATAGGATAAGAAACTCAGCCTTCGGGTTTACTTCTTGCTTTCAAATTGCATTGACTTTGACAGAGTCGCTCTTCTGACCACTTACAGAACAACGCCTTGCTTCTTGCTAAACTTCACGTTTCACTGAAACTTGACAAACTGGCTCTTGGCTGGAAGGCATCTTGAAACTCGATTGCATCTAACGGGGCTGTTTGATCGGTGCTTGAGGGCACTTTTGGAGTGGAGGAAATCTTGCTGCTAACTGGCAACTCGGGTTGGCAAACTATCTCTTCTTCTGCGCTTCGGAATATGAACTAACTGACACATTTTTTTCACCTCTGTCATACAATTCTTAGCACAGAACTTCGACAGGTATTCTGAAGATAGACATGGCTGTGATGGTGATAATCTGGATAATCTGCGTAGCTTTTCTTCTTGAACACTGCTACTTAAATTCCATTTAGGATTAAGGATCCTTACTCTTCTGCTTCATAATTAATGCAACATCCACATACTTTGTAATTTGATCTGCTCCTAGCTGAGCGATGACTTACACAATCAACCACTGTGAATTTCAGATGATGACAATTGCGACTGGCTGACATCTGAGTCGTAGGAAAACTCTGCACATAACACTTACTTGCGCGACTTGGTACTCTGAGTTAAGGCACAACTCACTGTTTCTTTCAATCTGTCCGTTGATTCGGGCGATACACCATGCTGAACTGCAATGACCATCTAAACTTCATACAGACTCTGTCGCTAATACAAGATAAGCTGGGATCCTTGGTCTGACACTAACTTCTCTGACATGTCGTGCAAATTGACCATCTCTGTAGATCTAACACTGCACCCATGCTGACAAATACCATATCTGTCGTATACAACCTCTGTCGTATACCACTCTGCTAGGCAGTCTGCAAACTAGGTGATATTGCCAGGAATGAAGCAACAAATTTCTGTCAAATGATCAACAATCACTCTTCAAGAAATTATATCCCGATTGGGTCCTAGGAGATCCCTTATCTGAATTCTCATGGATAGAAGTACTCTGGCTGGCCTCCAACATTTTGGCTGGCCTTCTGACATACCAAACACATGGTAACTCATTCTGCGATATTTCGCTTTGTTTTGAATCATCACAATGCAACTTTGAGATCTTTGTACGCCTTGGTACTTTTAGGGGAACTGGAATGCTTACACTCAAATGTTGGTTTGAGCATCAACTACTAGAGTTCCTTCTCATTTGATATGCAAATATAATCATTGATCTATGGATCATTCTGTTCGCCTTCAGCGGGTTCTCACGCTTCCCTTTGCTTTACGTGAGGATGAATTTTCTTGACAAAACTGTCATTCCACTGTCTAGTCAACACTGATTTCTAGCATCAGGTTGAACTCTGGGGTTCAACAGATATCCTTCTGCAACTGACTCAAGACTCAACTTCGCACTTTCACACGTAACTTTAGCTGACTGATCAACAGATTCTTGCGGTAGCTCTTCTGATTCGAAACATCTAACACTACACTGATCTGTTATGAGGGAACAGATTTCAACTTCATGGTTCTCAATCCAATAACCGTCTTTGTTTCTTCATGACAACAAACTTTGAATTATGACTAGGATATTTCACTGCTTGAAACTTTAGTTGTTAGGAAGTGCAAGTGAAACTTCTTAACACACTGATTCTTGGATGTTCTGTGATAAAAGCTATCAAGGTTCCTTCTGGTATCTGGCAATCCGAACACTGGAGTTGTGATTAATCTCCTCTGAAATTTTTACAAACTCAGTTCACTTCTAGCGATCTGCGTGAACTTGTCTTCTTACAACAGGTGAGGGGTCTTGGCTAATCTTGAAACGACTGTCTCACTGATCTTCAACTAACACTGTCTCGAAAGGACTGTTTCACTGCTATTCAACTGACACTTGCTAAGCTGATGGGATTGTTTCGACACTGCGTTTATCTGAGAAAATCATTTGATCTGCTCTATCACTTTTGCAAACTCCTTTGCAACTTTTGCCAATTATCCTTTCTGATGTAATTCCTTCTGGAATTGGCTGATCTTGGGTACCAAGTCAGAGACAAACTTGACTTTGAATACGGTTGCATGTTGCATAGGTCACTTGCAATGACAATTGCATATTCTCTTGCGGATACGGACATTATCCATTGATTAGATTCTTCAATCATTTACTATTGTCTCACTGCTATGCAAAATGATGAGTTGGAATTCAACATCACATTCCATAGTTACGGCTCTACGGCCTTCAATCAACATGACTCAACGCTTGATTACTCAACTTGCAAAGGCAGACTCCTAGAAAGGTATCCAATGATTTAATATCCAACAATTCCTTTTTCTCCGTAACTTGCAGGCAAAGATGGCCACATTTTTAGCTCTCCAACAAAGGAAAAGTTACATTTGATTCTCTGACTTTCTTGGTAACATCACCGTTCAAACGCCTCTTCTTTGACTGCTTTGTTGGACACATGGATCCTGTTGCAATACCACCTGCTCTGGGAGTTATGATCTGGACTGATGTATCTTCCGGCATTCTTGCATCTGGAGTGAGTGACTGGTTCCACTGAGGACACTGACTGATGTAGTGACCTTCCTTGCGACAACTGTAACATACACGTTGCGGACATTGTGGCTTGCCTGGTGATATTGCACCGGAACGACTAACCTTCTTGAAGGTTGAAGTTAGACGCTTTGCAGGGCACCTCTTGGCATAGTGACCTTGCTCACCACATTCAAAACACACTCTTGATGATACTGGCTCGCTTCTCTTTTGCGGTGGGTTGCCAAGGTCAACATCCTGCCTTTGTGATTCTTTAGCTGACATATCTTGTACTGATAATGGTTTGCCTTCTTTTTCTAATGTTATAACAGTAGCTCAAAACTTTTCTCGCTGACGTTGCATTGCAGAAGTCAACACGGAATACATAGGGCACTGGCTTGGACAATGATCATAGCTTTCACACAAGAAACATGTGATCTTACTCATAGGACATTTTCCAACGGAATGGTTTCCTTCGCAACTGGAACAATTGATATTGTGCTCATCAGCACTATGGCCTATTTCTCCACAGTGGGTACATGCACAATCTTCTGACTTATCTGGTTGGCAGCATTTCAACTGACAACGGTTAGATTTTGCGTAGGATATCGAAATAGCAGGTTTCTCTTGATCACTTATGCTTGATATCGTATGCTGTTGGCACAAAGTGGTGGTGAACTCTGCCCAAGTGATGGTGTGCTCGTCCTGATGGGCGGCGCGAAATTTTTCCCACCAATCTAATGCAACTTCTTCTAATTGATGAACAGCATAGAAAACTTTCTCATTATCGTTGCACTACACAACAATTAACTTTTCTTCTATTGTGCGAATCCAAGATTCTGCATCCTTGAATATGGTTGATCCTTCAAACACAGGTGGCTTGGTCCTTAAGAACTTCTCAAGCTCGAACTGAGGGCGCGTCGTTGGGATGGCAACGAGTTGCGCATCATTGCAAACATTACTATTGTCCGATGGTTGAATCGTCACTTGCATGATCTGATTCTGGGTGGTAGGAAACTGACTTGGGTTCTGATGTGTCACTACTGGCACTGGAGATAGTTGTTGGTCATCGTCTGCTCTGGTACTGACACTAGCGACGGTACGACGACTTGCTTGATTATTCTGATTCATCAAATTGACTAAGTTAGCGGTGGTCTGATCCTGCTGGGTCATCCTGTTGTTCATGTTCTGCATCATCGCATTCATGAGTTGAGTCTGAGCTATCAAGAATTGTTCCATAACTGGATCTGCTACTCCTGGTACTGACAAGTGTCCACTGGAATTGACAACATCTGAGCTGGCACAGACTGTCTCAAGATTACTGATAAGGTTGACTCCACTGGGGCTCTTTATCTGCTGGCTGACCAGGGCTCATAGATGAGAGGGAAAAGCACAAGGTAAGGAAAGAGAATCTACTAAGGGGAGCAGGTTTTACCCAAAGAACACCAAGGAACACACAAATAGCCGGAAAGCTATTAAGAAACATAAAACTCACAGCCAAACTACACCGAAGAAGGGAAACAAAGATCTAATCGTCTAGTCGATTAAACTCTAACTTAACAGGGCGACTTGGTTCAACCCACGGGAGGAACCTACACTGATTTATCCTATATGGTTGGTCTGAAGAAAACTCGATCTGAGCACGGTCTTCATCAAACGTTGATTGCTTGCGATCCTTGGAGGCGAAGCTTCGAGAAAGATGGAGGCGACGTATAACTTCTTCTTAGTCTTGAATTCTTGTGACACACTTGTCTTGAACACTTGGGGAGATGTCGATACGTTGTTGTTGGTTGCATGGTCTTCAAACAGTTGCTCAAAACAGCTCTTGGGCATCCACCAACGCATTTGACACGGATAACGATGACTATGGAAGTTATGAGGGGAGAGTCCAATTTAATACTCGAAATGGCGGTTCAAGAATATAGATGAGAGACGGATAGAATAGAAGAGTATTAGAATAGACAAGGTGAGAATAGCACATCATTAAGATTTTCCATTTGTAAAATAGGTTTTGAAGTTTTCCTTACAAACGGCCATTCTAACTAAGGTCACGACCTACAGTCGATATGGCTCTGATACCACCTCTGTCGGGACCCAAAAATACACTCGGACCCTCTGTATATCGCACTAGTCCAGATCAAGCTAGTGCACACAAGTGGCAACATCGATGAAATATCATTTCCATATACAAAGGTGACTAATAAATAGGCAAATAACAATAAGTATCAGAGTAATGACCTTAAGGTCAAAGCTTACAATTAATGCCTCAGAAGGCGAATAGCTCAATGAAACTGCAGCGGAACGAAACAGAATAACTTCAGTGAAGCCCATCCATATGCCCACAGGCAATCGGCTGGGGTGCGCGACCTAGTTCTTCTTGATCCTTGAAGTAGACCTTGTTGACCGACGATTCTTTCACTCTGTAGGTTTGGGCGCATGTTTTACAACAAGCGTGAGTACACAACCGTACTCGCAAGTCATACCACAGAATGCAATGTATAAATGCAGGCTTATTCCAAAGGAAATGGCTTCTGTGGTTATTTTGCAGAAATGCAACATTTGCAATTGAATACAAGTAATAGATTGAAAGCATAATTCAAAACAAATAGACAATATTAATTTAACAGTTGTTTTCACAAAGACACATAGCCTAATCAAATTCTTTCACACAGCCATATGACTTAAATCACACAGTTGTCCCTTCCCAAAGGTTTTATGAAAATCTACCCCTCGTGTGAAATCCCCGAGCATGTCCATGACCATGACGCGCTATTCGAATAGATTGTTTAACACTCTGCAGAGGTTGTACACTTTACCCACAAGATGCAATCAACGGATCGAGCCGATCACAACAAAACCTTTCGTAAACTTCATCTCAACATTGACACTCCCAAAGGTGCTTACAAACCGTTATACATCTCACATAGGCCATGCATAACACACACCGTTGGACAGGGAAGCGACGAATCGTCCCGCAATGCAACCACCAAGTAGTCACACCTCCACCCTATCACATAGCCTAACCTACCACCTGAACATCAATGCCGAGAATCCATAACTTACTAAGTTAGGCCCGTCCCATACCAGGCATGTGGTCGTACAGTAAGGCTTAGTTCAATGGCGCACAAAGTTAAGTCCTTAATTGACCAAGGCAAGACTTCCATTTTCTAACTAAGCCACACAGATTATCATTCCCATCACATAGTCCACCATGTCACACAGTCTCCACCACTTGCCTCAGTCCAAATCCTTTACCACCCAGTTGGTTTTAGTGCAACACATGCCATCACAAAGTAATAGCACACAGCACACAGTTTTACACAAAGTTCCATAGTCACTTAATCACATTTAATATTTGCAACTTACATGAGATGTGAGACTCGTAGCATGGCTAAGCAATCTACTTGTACTAACCAACCCACGTTGGTAATACCATAGCACCAACTAAATATGAACCAATCTAGGGTGACAAAAGATTATGACATACAATAGACAAAGTGGATATAACAAATTGGATTAATAGCTAAACCCAAAAGTATTTAAATAATTACTTAAAGTAAATGCAATAATTTAAATCAAAGTAATTTTGAAAACTAGGATTCAATATGATCAAAGGTATAACTTGCCTTGCTATAGCAATGATGATCTTAATTTATCTTCAATCTTCTACTTGCTTGATCTTCAGCTCCTTCGGACGATTCCGGACTTCATCTAACGAGAAAGAAAGCGCAAAACAAACTAAATTCAAAAATACAAATCAAATAAACTCCAAACTGAAATTGAATGGTACTGGAAGGTAGATATTGAATTTAGATGAATTTAGAAACTTGAATGGGTTCAATCGGAATTCGGATGAAGAAGATATGGCTCTCGGAAGATTGAAATTCACATGAAATGATGAAAAAGCTTTACGGAATATTCTCAGAATATTATATTCCGAAAATATTAGAAAAAGAATGAGTGTATGATAGGTGGGACCGACTGGTATTTATGGATTTCTAGAATTAAAATAATTCCAGAAATAAAGTAGAGAGAGAGTGACATGTGGGACCAATAAGATAAAAGGCTTTTCAAGAATTAAATAAATTCTCAAAATAGAATTAGGGTTGACATGTGGGCCATTGGTCTATGGACCGGGTCCACAGAGATATGCTAGTCCACGGTGAACCAAGCTCATGAATAGGGTTTGACTAAGGTTGACCTACATACGGGACCCGCATGTAAGAGAGATAAATAATTAGTATTTTAATTAGGACGATGACATGTGGGGTCTACATGTAAGTGAGATGAATAGATATTTAGATGTGTGGCTTGGATTGATTGAATGGCAAGAAGACCATACATCAGGGAGAGAAAAGAATTAGCACAGAGACAACATGTGTGTTTTGGCGCACATACATCTCGTACTGACAATGCTTATTACGAGAGAAAACAAAGCATAGAGCTTTATGGCTTGTTCATGTGGCAAGGAATTGGCAACTGTGAAGCATGAACTAACAAGAAGTGGCAAAGCAAAGAGGGAGAAGGGATTAGTCATGAGCATCACAGATATGAACATGAACAGGAATAAAGGCATGGAGGGTCTGCTGCCATTCGGTTATGGCACAAGGAGGTGACAACTTGATACTTTGTGATGGGCAGAGCAAAGATTAGAACATAGATTAACAGAGAAAGAAATCTAAAGAAAGTCATCCAACTAAACAACATACGTCTGGGACACATGCATGAATAGGAACTAAAGCTACAGTGATTTTGAGGCAAGATTGTAGGAGGTTTGGTAATGCAAGATTAGAGAATAGATTAACAGAGAGATGCACACTTGAATTGTGGCTAGATTAGATGACAAAAGAATCACCCAACAGAGAAGGTCAAGAACTAAGCAATTCACGTCTCGGACACACATGAACCAAACAACGAAATGCATGAAAATGCTACGGTGAACATGCATGAACAGTGCGCGGGTGGCCGGCGGCGGAGGCGACGAGCAGCGGCGAAGGGCAAACGGAAAGGAAACGACGAGCCGGACGCGATGGCGCGGTCGGATTTTGGAAAACTCACCGAGTAAGCGAGCAACGCGATGAACACGGTTTGGCTTTAATGGCCGACGGTGCTCGGCGATCTTCGCGAAGTGGATGGAACCATGACGAGAGGCGACGACGCGAAGCCAACGCCGCAGACGGTTCGACCAACGGACGTCGGACGAAGCGCGAGTCACGGAGAAGACTTTGGTTGGATCTCGGTTTTACGGAGATTGCGGCGAAAATAGATCGGTTTGGAGGAAACCAATTCAGGGGATTGGAAGAGGGGATCAACACGGACGCGTGAGCGCAAACAGCTCGCTTTTATATGCACTGTGGAAGAAGATATGGAAATTTGAAGTTTAGAGTTTGAAACGGACACGATACGAGCTCTCCGTTGCGTTCGGTTCCGGAAGATGAACAGTACCGCGTGAGGTACTGTAGCACATGGGCAGGAGAGAGAAAACTGATTTTTTTTGGAATTAAAAGAAAACGCCAAAAATCAAGGAGATCAAATAAATAGCAAATAAATCCAAAAAAACTCAGAAAATACCCAAAAATTCCTTGAAAGACAAGGAAGCCAAATAACACAAGTTTTTATTTAATTAATGTTTATATTAGTCAAATTAAATATTTTTAATTTAGGAAAAATCCAATTAAGCTTTATTAATTCAAATAAAATTGGTGAAATTTTTCAGGGACCTAAACTACTCAAAAGATTTTTGAAAAGCCAAATTTTGGGACGTTACAGCTGGGGCGGATGAAACCCTTCTCTTGAAGCTCACCCAGCTGCTTCTTCAACTCCACCAACTCAACTGGGTCCATCCGGTAAGGCCTCTTTGAAATCGGGCGATGCAGGAACCAACTCAATGACAAACTCGAGGTCTCGAATCGGTGGCATCCCCGGAAGGTCGTCGGGAAGACATCCACAAAGTCACACACCACCGGACTTCACTAATATCTAGAGTGGCTTCGCTTCGAGCGCGAAGAGATGCGGACCCTGCAGCTTCGGCGAAAAGCGAATATGCTCCTCAGCAACAATGGCCTTGTCCACCAAGGCCTGAAAGTCAGCAAAGTCCACAATGGAGAGCTTGTCTTGCAGCTCCTCAGACAAGCCCTCCATGAACTTCTCCTGCTTGGCCTCATCAGTGGCCACCTCAGATGGAGCATAACGAGCCAAGTGGTTGAACTCGTACAGGTACTCCATCACTGACTTACGCCCTTGCTTGAGCGCGAGAAACTCCTTCTTCTTCAGCTTCATCAAGCCGGCAGGGATGTGAGCTCGACGGAACGCCGTCCGGAACTCATCCCAAGAGACAGTGTGGCCGGCGGGCTGCATGGCCAAGAAGTTCTCCCACTAGGAGAGTGCTGCCCCCTGCAGCTGATGGGAGGCAAAGAGTGCCTTGTCCTGGTCCAGGCACTGAGCAACGTCGAGCTTACGCTCAACCTGATGCAGCCAGTCATCCGCGTCCAATGGGTCCTCAGATCTGGAAAACGTGGGGGGCTGGGTGCGAAGAAACTCAGCAAGGCCCCCACGAGACTGAGGTCCATCTCCTTGCCCGGATCCTGAGGCACCGGCAAGGGCGGAGGTGTTGCGCGCAATAACATCCAGAAGGACCCTCCTGTCCTCTGAACGGTTGCGCTCTATCTGCAGAAGAACCTCAGCCATGGTTGGAGGAGGCGGGAGCTCCTCATCCAAACCAGGCTGCTGACCACGGCCACTACGAGTACCCCCAGCCATCCTGGTGCAAGGAAAACGGGTTAGCAACAAAACCCTCAAATCTAGAAGTTCTTTGGCTAAAAGCTAAACGAAAGCCAAAATAACAAGCATATAAACTTTAAATGTTTCCAAGGAGGCTCCAAAACAGCAAGGGAAACACCAAACCAAATCTCAACTTCTCGATGCCATTAACCCGTATTGAATGAACGAGCAATGGGTTGAGAAGATAAAATTTCAGCACACTACTTCAAGTCTAACGCTACTCAAAAGCAAGGTTAAGGCGGCAAAAATAGTGTTAGATACTTAGCTACTAGTATCACATCCTACCCTTTTATTCCCACAAGTTTTAGTTAATTAACCTTTCATTTTCTACCCTATTTAGGACCTTTGAGCTTGCTGTCCGGAAATCGACGCTCGCTGTCCAGATTTTGCATCCAAGCCTCCTAATTGAAATCTTCATCTTCGGAAGCTTCAAAACCTTGTAGAGGGCAGCTAACACTTCAATTTGCCAAACTCAATGGTTCCCAAAACCCAATTTAAATGGTACAACTATCTTTTGAGAGAAGGAAAGGAGAACAACTTTTAAAACTCAAATTAGAGCAAGATGAGATAGAAAGCTAAGATAGGTAAGGAATAAAATCTGAGAACTTACTTAAGCTTTCATAAATCATTTGATACTTTGAAATTAAGTTTTCCAAAATATCCTAAAGACGATCAAGCTTGGGTTACTACGGTCGGAATGGCTCTGATACCAACTTTGTGAGGACCCCGGTTTATTCGGCTTGTACTGTCTAACCAACCACTTGAAAGACATAGATAATATAAAGAGAGTTATTACAAAAGAGAGACCGACCGGCCAAATAACACCTAAGTAACTAATTTAAACAGCGGAAGCAAAATGACCATAAGATGGCGATAAACAAAAGCCAATCGGTGTGCCTTTCACCCACAAGGCAACCAACCGGACCGCCAAGCTAACCGTCCCAAATAACACAAGCAACACGACTCACAAAAGTGAGGCCCTTGGGGCTCACCTTCTTCCTCTGCAACAATTAATATTAAGCAAAGCGGATGAGTACAAAAATTGTTTTTGTACTGCAAGACTGACGTGTGAGATAACAGAACTATAATTAACTACATGCAAGCTTTATTTAAGTGGATGAGGCTCGACTTATTTTCAAAGATAAAGCAAGTTTTCATTTGCAATAAGGTAATAGATTCAAAGCAAGTTTACAATTAACTTTTATTGTTCAAATAAAGAGAGACAATTATAACAATAGATAGATGACAACACCAACCTAGAAGTGACTAACCCATAGTCACCACAACAATAGCATGAAGTACCCTTCATACCACCCAGTCAAGTTTAAGTTTTTAAAAGGTTGTAGCCTAGTTCTTGCGGAAATAACCAAGCGTGTCCATAACCTAGGACGAGGCTATTCGAATAGTTTTAACCTGCGAGGGTGTACCAATGTACCCACACGATAGACCGCCTTTCCACCAGCCACGGTTAGCACACTTCCTTTGGTATGCAGGCATGGCTAAGTCTAACAAGACGCTTTCCAATGCACGATGCTAATTAAGAGCCGCAACCCACGGGAGAAGGACACATTAGACAACCTAACCGGTCTGCTAATGCTCCCCTCCAACACCACAAACACACACACACACAAGAACACACCCACCAACCAGCTCATAATTAACACCTCCCAAAGTACTTAGTCAAGAGAGGTTCCATATCCCCCTCGTGTGGTTAGCACGGAATAATTGCTTGGATCAATGGCACAAGTAACTCGGTCCTTAGGGGCTTAGGCACCATTCCAATCACACCCAACAGATCACCCAACATACCATTGTGCCCAAGCCAAGATATAATTTTTGTTTTCAGTTTTTGATTTGCAAAATGGTAAAACACAAGGGTTGGACATAATGGAATAATATAAGTATTTGTGTGATCAAAACCACCGACTAAGTCGATGATCGCCCAATACTACCGATCACTAGGCATGGCTAAGAAATATTTATTCGAAATCTACTAAGTGACAAGAGCTCATCCAACGAACTCTAATCACAGCAAATAACCTAGGCTCAGGTAGTAGAGGATAATCATTTACCTACCGATTATGCAACTAGAGGTCTAACTAATCAATTTAACAACAAAATAGCAATGCATACATAGAAGTTAAACAAAATATTAGACTTTAAAAGTAATGGGATCAATGGGAAATGATCAAACTGCTTGCTCGCTTGTCGCTTTCTCAAGTTTATGGAGGATCGTTCTCGGGGTTACCGCAAATGTCGAAGCCTAAGCGAAAGAGCGAAAACAACCAATAAGACGAGCAACACTTAAACAAAAGAGCAAGCAAAAATTATCCAATTGCGACGAAATTTATACACAAGGTAAAATACGAATATAGCTAGTCATAGAAACTGGAAAAACCTAATTTGGATTTGTGGTGCAAAAGATATTCCTTAAAAACCTATTTTCGGCCATAATTAGGTACTGTAGCAAAAATATTTTCTAGAAAGATTTTGAAGCTGAAACTTTTATGGTAGCTACCTACTGGTATAGTGATAAGCCATATAAAATTTCAGGTCATTTGGGGTTATATTGAAAGAGTTATGATTTGTCTAAATTGTTTAGGGTATTACACTAAAATATGATCCTTATGATTTTTAAAAATAGTAAAATTTGTGAAACCAGTTTTCCTAGCAAATACACTATCAGTGGAAGCTAATCCAATTGGATTCATACAAAAATCAGCTATAGATTAAAAGTTATGCATTTTACAAGTTTGCTAAAAGTTCTGAAAAACAGTATTAAGTTCACTTGTTTACTATTTTTGAAAATGGTTTTCCAGATTTGATCATGGTCTACAATTATTTTTCTATTTAAGTTCAAGATATAAGGAAGCTAACAAAATTGGAATCATCTAATTTGGATCTATAGTTACAGAGATACAAAAATGACAAGACCCTAAAGTTCTTCAGTTTTTGGACTTAACATTTTCGGGGATTTTCCTAACACCCGGAGACGTGGACGATTGAGAGCCGCCGATCTCAGATCCAACGGATGACATTGAACCAGGCCAACACATTCCTCACGCGCGCAGAACAGAGGGCCGACGTGGAGGCTCCAGGGTTGTTGATCTCTGGATCCAACGATCGAAGACCAGCCACGTCGCTCCCGCAGCGTTGTCGTCCGACAACAGAACCGGCGACACCGCTCGCTTGCCCGGCGCGACGCCGGCGAGCTGGGCCGCGGCGGCGCGGGCTAAGTGACAAAATGGGAGCGCAATACCCCTGCGTACACGCCCTCACCAAAAACACCGCCGGAGATGACCCACACCGCCGGCGCGGCAAAGAGGGGTGGAGACGATCCCGCGGTAAAAACGACAACCGCAGAACGCTAGGGGCTAAGCCCCACTATCCTGCGCGCTAGCTACTGGAGGGTGCCAGAGACTCACCGGGAGGTCGCGGTGAAAATAAACTGGCCGGAGGGGTGCTGGCGGCGAGGACGAGACGAGCGCGAGGCTTCACGCGAGGGAGAAATGCGGATCAAACAAAGAAGAGTGGGTGATGCCAATAGCTTCTCAACACCCGAGAGGAGGTCCACCCGAGAGCAATAGAGAAATGAAGGTCTTACTGTGCTGGAGACAAAAGAGGCGCTCGCGCCGATTTGGGAAATCAAAATCCGGTGCTCCGTTGAAGCAACTTTGAAATGGAGCGGTTGTTAAGCACCACCGAGGTGAGAGGAAGGTGCAGGAGCAAGGAGGGAGCCAGGAACCACTGAGCGCTGGTTCACCGAGAAGCTCGCGGCAACAATGGCGGTGAGGAGATTTCGAGCGCTGGGAGCTCCACAAGGCGGTGGGTGCACGGAGAGCTCAAGGGTGTGTAAAGGAGGATAAAGGAGGACAAAGGGGCTTAAGTAGGCTCGAGGAGCAAGAGAGCACCGTTGCTCGCCTCGGGTTCCGTTGCCGCTGCGTCGCCGTGGCGACGGGAGCAGTTGAGACGACGACTAAACGGGGCGGTGGAGTGACGGGCATTTAATGCGCCTGCAGAGAGCCGTTGACGAAGACGGAGGTGACAGGGCACTGCGCACCCACGCTCGGCTCCGCCATGGCTCAGCGCCGCGCGAGCGAGAGGAGGACGACGATGGCCAGCCGTCCGATTTGCATCCAGCGGCTCCCGTGCGATCGAGTTGAAACGGCCGCGCACAATCGTCCACCGTCCGATGGGGATCCAACGGCTGAGAATCAGAGGCAACCGGAGTTGTCCGAATGCTTACACGAATGAGAGCCGTTCGATGGAGATCCAACGGCTGATGACGCGCGCGCTCGCTCGACCGCGCCGGGTGCAATTAGTTGGCTCGGTCGAGTCAGTTGGCTCGAGCCCGAGCCTGACTCGCACCCGAGGAACAGTGCAAACCAGTTAGGGTTTGATTTTTGAACTGAAACTTTGGGGATTTAATTGAGGCATCAAATCAACTCCAAAATTTATGAAATTTTAACTGGAGCTTCCTGACTTAAGGATTAGCCTTCCATAAAATTTTCAGAGATTTTTGTGCACTGGGATTTTCTCAAGAAATTCCAGAAGGTTATTTCAGAGGTTTGACCAAGGTTTGACTTGCCTCTAACATATGTCAAATAATTTCCAAAAATTATGAAATAATTTAGAGGTGTCACAAGGCAACCTTAGAACCCAGGAAAATTATTTCCAAGGGTTTGACATAAGATTTCACCCAGAAGGTTTTGACTTGAGATAAATGAGGATTTTGATTTTGAATTTCCCAAAATTCCTTTACAAGAATTTCAGAAAAGTTTCAAGAGTGAAAGGATGAAGGAAAAGTTTTAATTTACCCTCATTTTATTACATTTGAAACACAAGCCAAAATGGGGATGTTATTGCGGCTCTTAATTAGCATCGTCCATTGGAAAGCGTCTTGTTAGACTTAGCCGTGCCTGCATACCAAAGGAAATATGCTAACCGTGGCTGGTGGAAAGGCGGTTTATCGTGTGGGTACATTGGTACACCCCTGCAGGGTTAAAACTATTCGAATAGCCTCGTCCTAGGTTATGGACACGCTTGGTTATTTCCCACAAGAACTAGACTACAACATTTTAAAACTTAAAACTTGACATGGGTGGTATGAAGGGGTACTTCATGCTATTGTTGTGGTGACTATTGGGTTAGTCACTTCTAGGACATTGTTGTTCTCTATCTATTGTTATACTCGTCTCACTTTTATTTGAACAATAGAAATTAATTGCAAACTTGCTTTCAAATGTATTACTTTATTGCAAATAAAACTTGCTTTATGCTGAAAATAAGTCCAGAGCCTCCTCCACTTAAACAAAGCTTGCATGTAGCTAATTATAGTTCTGTTATCTTACACGTCAGTCTTGCGAGTACAAAAATAATTTTTGTACTCAGATGCTATGCTTAATTGTTTTGTTGCAGAGGAAGAAGGTGAGCTCGAGGGGCCTCACTTTTGTGAGATTTGTTGTGGCGGTGTCTGGAGCGATTAGTTTGGCGGTCCGCTTGGTTGCCTTGTGGGTAAAGGCACACCGATTGGCTTTTGTTTATTGCAATCTTATGGCCCTTTTGCTTCCGCTGTTTAAATTAGTTACTTATGTGTTATTTGGCCGGTCGGCCTCTCTTTTGTAATAACTCTCTTTATATTATGTATGTCTTTCACCGTTGCTTTGCTTGACTCTATGTGTATGAATGGAATTGATGCATGATTTTGTAACGGGGTGTGTATACTGCAATTCTGGGAAGCATACATATCTCGAGGCTTGGTTTATCTTATTTGTGATGCTAGGACCAATGGATGGTTAAGCATTACAAGCCAAATAAACCGGGGTCCTCACAACCAGTAATTAATTTAGTTGAATTAACAGGCTGAGGGAAATTGTTTTAGCCATAACTTTCTCATACTTTATCCAAATGACTTGATTCTTGTTCCTAAAATCATTTAAAATCATAACCTTGCTGCTGTATAAATTTCATAAGATTTGGATGACTTTTGTTGTTGAATTTTATTTAGTGTTCTTCGTTCTTATTGGTTTTATCGCCTTTTCGCGTTAGGTTCCGAAGAGATTATTGATCTCGAATATGAGCCACAGCAGCCAGACCCTGCCCTCCAGCAAGGCAAGCAGATGTAGTATTCATTTGATCATGTTGATCCTATTAATTTCAAATTTTAATATATTGTTTGCAAATTCTACGTATGTATTGCTATGTTGTTTTAACTATTGTCGATAGCTAACCCATTAGATGCATTATCAGTAGGCAAATGTTTATCCTCTACTACTGAGCCTAGGGTTATTTGCTGTGATTTTGGGTTCGTTGGATGAACCCTTGTGTAACATCCCAAAGTAATGTTACCAAAATAAAATAAAATAAATAATTATTTTATTGGATTTTCTGAAAATTTGGAAAGAATTCTATTGCTTTATTTGAATTTCTGAAGCTTTAAAAGTCAAATTTAAAATTTATTTGAAGTTCTTGAAGTTTTATTGGATTTAAATTGAAAAATAAAAATTTACTTAATTTCTGGAATTTTCTGGAAATTTAAAAGCTTTTTCCTAAATATTTTAAAGCCAAAACAATTTATTTGCAAAATTAAAAGCCAACATAAAGTTGGAAATAATTTTATTAAGTCCAAAATAAGTATGGGAATTTCTGTGAATTTTTCCATAATTTTTGGATTTAATTTGCTATTTTCTAAAGCCCTTTTTATTTAATCGGAATATTTAAAATCACAAACCATTTAAAAATCTGGAAAAATCTTTTGGGCCGAAATCTCCCTCGGCCCATTTCTATTTCCTTCCGCGCCCGGCCCATTCGGCCCACCTCCACTCGGCCCACCCGCTTTTCCCTCTCTCTCTCTCACCGCCCCGACCCCACCCGGCAGTCCCCCTCTCCTCTCTTCCATGCGGGCCCCGCGCCACCTTCTTCCCCACCCCCTTCTTCTTCCTCCCGCACACCCGCATGCCCCGCCATTTTCGGTCGCACGAAGCTCGCCTCCGCCGCAGTCCCCGCCCCCTTTCCTCGTGCGGGCGTGCGCGGTCAAACCGCCCGGGCATATCGCGCCCGTTCCCGGTCGTTTCCCCTCGATCGTGCGCACGATTGCCGGATCGAGAACCGCCACCGTGAACCCGTCGCCCACGATCTCCCTCTCTCATGCTCCTCCTCCCCTATAAAAGCCCGCCTCAGGTGCGCCTCCCCCTCCTCATCTCTCCCGCACCACCCTTTCTCTCCCTCTCCGCCCGTAGCCGCCGGAATCCGTCGTAGAAGCTCGCCGGCCGAGCTTCACTCCACCGCCAATTGCGCCGCCGTCACCGCCGCCGCGTCCACGCCGCTGCCACCCTCGGCATCGCCACGACCTCGCGCACCCGGTGCGCTCGCCGCCGCGCCAAGACCCGCCGCCGCCGCCGCCGCCGAGCTCGAACCTCGCCGCCGCCAAAGTCCCCGCCGCCGGCTATCGCCGTGTCTTCAGGTGATCAAAACACGCGCACTCGACTCCTTGTCACTTCCGCTACCTTTTGCGCGCCCTCGCCGCCGACGAGCCGCCACGAGTCATCGTTGTCGGGTCATCCCGAAAACCCACCGTCGGTTAGGTGACGTGGCTCGGCCACCTCACTGCCACCGCACGCCACCTCATCGCCTTTTGCCCATGTGGCGATGCGTGGGCGCCGTTTACCTGCCGACGTGGCACTCCAGGTCCAAGTCTCCATGGACCGGTCCTTGTGAGCCGAGCCGTGGCGGTGGGTCCCACAACCAATTTCTTTTTCTTTTATTTCTTTTCAGTCGAAAATCCTCGCTGACGTCATCCTTGCGCAATAAAAGGGTTTTCTTTAGAAAAATAAATCAGAAAAATCTATTAAATTCTGAAATTAGGTTTTAAGTAGTTTTAAACTTGTAAAATTCATATCTTTTGATTCCTAACTCCAATTTGGGTGTTTCAAATTCCGAAATTTGTATAAAATCATTATCTAGCCAACCACATCAAAATTATTTAATTTTGAGCTCATTTGACCACTAATTCCTTTAAACCCTAATTCATCTTTTCATGTGAATTTAAACTTCAAAAGCTTATATCTTTTGCATCCAAACTCCGTTTGAGCCCATTCAAATTTATAAATTTGTCAAAATTCAAGATCTAGCTATATAAACTAAATTTATTTAATTTGGAGTTCATTTGAATTGTTATTTGAATTTGGTTTGAATTTGGTTTATTTTCGCGTATAGATTTCGATGACTTCGGAAAGTCAGATTTCGACGCCGTTTGAGAGCAACTATTTGAGCGAGGCAAGTTACATTCTTGATCATACTTGCACCTATTATTTAAAATTATTTAAGTTCTTTTTCAAATTACTACTGCATGCTTATTTATATTCAGTAATTTAAATTCCTGTTTTAAATTTATAGTTAAGCCTAAAATCCTTTGTATGGCCAATTTTGATATCAAGTCAAACATATTGTCACCATAGATAAAAACCTAGTTGATACAATAGTATGGACTAGGATCATTTGGAAAATATTGTGCTTAGCCATGCTTATAGATCACATATGTTTTATTTGGGGAATTTCAGCCAAAAGTCAACTGTTGTTTAAATTGTACCCTTGACATTGGTGTGTCATGGGAGTTTTACAAATGCTTGACAAATAAAATAAAATGATGGTTTGGACTTGGGCGAAATGGTTGTCTGGTGGGTGCAGGTTTATGCACGGACTCAATTGGTTGGGTTGAGGCCCAGGGTTTTGTTGGTTGTCGCCCAGGTCAGTTAAGGACCGGTCTTCGAGCCGCATCTTGCTAAGCCACATCGTACTACCACATGTCCTGTATGGGCAGGACCTGGCTGATTAATTTGCAAAGTTCCATCATGGTCGTCCCTACTGTTGTAGTGGGTGGTCTTTCATGACTTTTGTTAGTCCCACCTGGCGCAAGAGGGGGCCTGAACCCTGCGGACGGGTAGTCCAAAGGGGGTGAAACCTTAGCGAGGGAGGACTATGATGGGATAGCGTATTGTAAAGGCCTTGACGCGTACTCTAGACTGCTTACCTAAGGTAGTGAGCGGTGGTATCGACGGATGCCAAACAACTAGAGAATTCATGTCTTGTGGGTAAAGTTGTACAACCTCTGCAGAGTGTAAAACTATTCGAATAGCCGTGTCCACGGTCATGGACATGCTGGCAAAGCCACTCAAAGTTAGACTTCGATTTTAAATCTTTTGTAAAACGTTTTGACATGGATGGGTGTCCATGAGAAAAGTTATGGGTTGAAGCCCCGGGTTGGTGCCCGTGTTCATATTGGTGTTAGGTTGGTGCCTACACTATCGTTATCAATTCAAGTTCAATTTTAGATTTTATAACACTTGAGCTTTTGAACTTATTATGGTATTCAATGTCAAATGCTGTTTTTGCACAAATAACCCTATAAGCCTTTTTATTGTTACATCCATATATGCATGTCATTTTGTTACCTAACGGGTGTAACTTGCGAGCACGGAAGTTGTGCTCATTCTTGCTTTATGCAAACAAAATTTCAGAGGAGAAGAACTTCGCTTCAGGTGTGGATCATGACGACTAGGCCGCTACCCCAGTCGATTGCCTGTGGCAGATTGCTGGACCCTACTACTTCTTCATCGTCTTCCGCTGTGTTTATTTAATGTTGCCCTCTAAGGTTATCTTGTAATCAACTCTATTGTCATTTAATAAATTTTAGCGTTTATGGTTGTGTTATCACACTTGTTTACTGTGTGAGCTAGCCACTGATCATGGGACTAGTTCAGTTATGCACAGAAGATCCGGGATATTAATCTCGGGGTCTTACACCTTGTCACTTAGTAGTTTACGAGTTGATGTGCTTAGTCATGCTTAGCTATCGGTAGAAATGGACGGTTATCGACTTGTCGATAACCTTGATCACACAAACTTATTATAACTCTATGTTTTAGCCTTTGTGCTATGTATAATTGTGAAAATTAAAAACTGAAAGCAAAATAATTTGGACTTGGGCACAATGGTAAGATTGTGTGATTTTAGGATGTGATTGGAATGGTGCCCGAGTCAACAAGGACTGAACATATTATTACACCAAACCAAGCATTCTTACGTGCTAATCACACTAAAGGGTATGGGACCTCTCTTGACTTAGTACTTTGACGTGGATTGGCTACGAGTCGCAGAAGGGCGTGTGTGTGTTGTGTTGTCACTACTACAAAACAGGCTATAGAAGACACCCCATCACAGACGGGTTAATTTGAATCCGTCTGTGTTGGGTCTGTTGGGCGCGGCATTTGCTTTGCCGGCCTATCACAGACGGTTCTTACTAGTAACCGTCTGTGATATATGCTTATCACAGACGGTTTATATACCGAACGTCATGAAATATCACGCATACGCTTCTATTTATGAACCGCTCGTGATAATCCCCATATCACGCATTTGTTTATTAATAGAGCCGTCGTGATATGTCACGACGATTACGTACATAAACCGCTCGTGATAATCTTCCGTATCACGACGGTTGATAAAGAGAACTGTCAGGAAATATCACGCATCGCTTTATTTATAAACCGCTCGTGATATATGCCATCACGCATAGCGATTCATATTTTGAACCGTCAGTGATATCTCGCGCTATAAATACCTTGAGTACCCCGCCCATTCCCATTTGAGCCGCCACCCGGATAAAACCCATCTGCGCGGCAGAGAGAGAGAGGGAGGAGAAGGAGAGGAGAAAGGGAGGGAGAAGGAGAGGAGAAAGGGAGGAGACGAAGAATCGGAATAGATCGATTTGGTATTTTCGTCGTGAGCTCCGAGGGTAACATTCTTTATAACCCAATTGAGATATGGTAGAATATGCTAAGCATCGCGTGTACAAGAGTCGAAGTGGGAGTGGGTCCTTCCATAGCATCGGGTAACCATACGTGAAGAGGGAATTGTGCGGATTTCGTGAATCGCACCAAGGAATAATAAAAAAGCACACAAAGTAGTAAGGAATTAATCCCATTATTAGGAATGTAGTTATTAGCTATTTTTAACAAATCCCGAAACTCTACCCTTTAGAGCATCTGCAATTTACGTGCTTAATTAGCCGGTTCGAATGGCTAGATTTGATGCTAGGAACCGATTTCACAAGTGGAAGCTGCCTATTCCGAAACAAAACTCTAGGAACCGATGCAAACTTTTGTATCCGGATGTAAGGGAATAGAATAATATTTTTCATTTGGTAGTTGGAATAATATTAAAGTTCTGTGAGGGGGAAGGAAATGGAGAGAGAGAGCGGTTGAGAGAGATTTTATTAATCTAATTTGACACTATATATTTTGTTACATGTGTAGCGTAGATGGACCGAAACTGAATGTATGGTGTGAACCGTGTGAGTCAAGAGTACATTAATAGCGTGGTTGCTTTTAGAAGAGCCGCCGAGCAGGATATGTTGAAAAAGGGGATAAAATATAGGGGGATTTGATCATATACCACTACCAAAGATTGGTAATTGATTATTTGCCACTCATGTGTCTATGACATGTGGCCCCGGGACCCAGATGTCATAGACACATGCAGTGGCAAATCATCAAATCCAATCTTTTGGAGTGGCAAATAATCAATTATCCCTAAAATATATGTACTGTCCATGCATTGATTACGATAATCTGAAGATGTTTACCAACCCGGCGCAGATAGAAGCACACTTGATTCGAAGGGGTTTCAAAAAAGGGTATACATGTTGGACCAGTCACGGTGAAGAGCGACAGGAAGTTAGTAATAACGACATCGCCGAGGAAGTCAACGATATGCCGGATGTATACTGTGCTTTTGATGAGGATAGGTCACACGATGACAATCTGGATCAGATGCTACGCGATGCAGAAAAGAACTACAGTGAGAGAGAGTTTTGTAAATTCGAGCGCTTAATGGAGGACTCGGTGAGACCTTTGTTCCTGGCGCAAGCCGGAATATACAAGGTTGTCAACAAAGTGATTGAACCGCTTAAATTAAAAGAAAGCAATGGTTGGTCCGATAAGAGTTTCACGGCGTTGTTAGGTCTCCTAGCGGACATTCTTCCGAGGGAAACGTGTTGCCCAACACCACCTACCAAGCAAAGAAGGTTCTTTGTCCATTGGGAATGGAAGTAGAAAGAATACATACATTTACGAACGATTGTATCCTCTATCGTAAAGAGTATGCGGACATGCATGTATGTCCGTGTGCAAAGCATCCCGATACAAGCGTCGAATCTTGCTAGGTTGAAGCAAGGACCTCCGCTAAGATGTTGTGG
This sequence comes from Ampelocalamus luodianensis, assembly GCA_036346255.1. Classification (NCBI taxonomy): domain Eukaryota; kingdom Viridiplantae; phylum Streptophyta; class Magnoliopsida; order Poales; family Poaceae; genus Ampelocalamus; species Ampelocalamus luodianensis. The sequence goes on from CM070619.1 coordinate 33,507,264, forward strand.
TATCTACCGTGATCCTACGCTTGAAGCGCTTATTTGCGAACTCAAAAGAGGCAAGATTGGTGCGTTGGCACTCGGAGGACCGTAAGAAAGATGGAAAGCTAAGACACCTGCCGATTCGCTCGGTGGAGAAACTTCGATCGGAGCTTCAAGAGTTCGGTGCGTAACCAAGGAACATAAGGTTAGGGTTGAGTACGATGGAATGGATCCTTTCGGTAACATGAGTAGTCGACATAGCACTGCCCGTGAATCTATGCATGTACAACCTTCCTCCTTGGTCATGTATGAAGCGGAAGTACATTTTGATATCACTACTTATCCAAGGGCGAAACAACACGGGAATGATATTGATGTGTACCTAGCACCATTGCCGGAAGATCTTGTGACACCGTGGAACGAAGGGTACGGTATGGGATGCGTAAACGAGAGAACTTCACTTTACACGCCACGTTGTCACTACTACACACACTCATCACGATTTTGGAGCAGTCATCACGACGGTTCCAACCGTCTATGTTTTTGTACGTCTGTGATAAATAAAGCGGTTATCACGACGGTTAAAAATCCATCTGTGATAAGTCACAACACAGACGGTTCTAATTATATAACCGTCTATGCTATCTAATTATCACGACGGCTCTATTAAAGAACCGCTCGTGCTATCTAATTATCACGAGACGGTTCTATTTACAAACCGTGCATGATATGCACATATCCTGCGGTTCTAATTATTTAACCGTGCGTGATATACATATCTCGCAGCGGTTCGTAAATAGAACCGTCGTGATAAGAAGGATATCCCATGCGGTTCTATTTACGAACCGTTTGAGATATGTGTATATCATAAACGGTTATTAAATAGAACGGTCTGGGATATGCATATTCACAGACGGTTTGATTGTTAAACCGTCTGTGATAGCTACTTCAGCCTAACTATTTTTTTAAAATTTTCGGCTAGCCTCGTGAATTGCTAGCCATACCCTCTCAAAATAAGCGGCGTAAAATAGATACATCACGTATAAATCAACGGACAACCCAAAGTGATCATTGTCAATTACAAACCAACATATATCAAATATTGTCGCTAGTGTACCATTGAATTACAACTATTCAAAGTGAATTACAACTATATCAAATATATATTAATTGTTTCGAGGTCGTTCAGTAGTGAAACTCTCCGTTGGGCGCAATGATATCCGTCATGATGAAGGTGCAAAGCCTCCTCGAACATCCGAGATCTCTTTACAACGAGTGAATCTAAATCTATATTCAAAACCTACAAACAAGAGTAAAGTGTTACACATATATATTTAAATTTATAATTAGCAATTATTGCGAGATTGACCAACCTCGGGATCCGCAACCTAGCACTCATGAGAATCGCATATGATGGCAAACGAGAATGCACATTCTTACGCTTTTGTTGGCGTACTGAAAAAAATAGAATTACATATATAGGTATAGTCGGTTCGAGACGCATTATTACAAGTATGATATAGGATTATTGTGTTGTAGCACGCACTGGAAATCGCGTCCCGTGATTAAGTGTGGCGTTCGTTCCTTGTATAGCCCTCCTCGGCAATATAGGAGATGAACGACCTACATGTTTCCAAAAAGTTAACCTCGGCCATTTCAAACGAAGGAAGACTACAATAGAGTTATGTATGGAGGAAATGAGCACACCTGTCGAGTACTTCTTGCACAAGGGTGAAGTCGTGGCCTTTTTCATTAGGGAATCAAGGTATAGTACCGATTCCTCTTTGGTATAATGACTAGAAGGATCCAAAGATGCCTACTCATGTATGTCGCTATAGTCATAAAACCTAAGTTCATATCATAGATAAAGTACAAATGAAATTTGTATAGCAAGTAGTGAAGCACTTACTTACGTTGTAGGGCACCATTATGTAGTCCACGTAGTTTTGAGCAAGCAATCACGTCGTTATGTATTTCTCGACGAGGATGCGCTCCAAGATGGTTTGCTCAGAGACCACGTGTGGGTCGAGGAAACCCACCGGTTCTTTCAATCGCGCGCTTTTAATCATGTATCTATACATAAGCAATGAGTTGTTATATTACGTGAATGTACGTGAATGTAGAACTTGATTGTACACACTTACGGGTGTCGGCATCGTAAAGTGAGGCATCGAGGGCTTTGAGGTTGAATAGGTCGAATAAGTCGTGAAGCCCACGATGAAGGGGGCCGCTCGTGGAGGAAATAGTCCTCCGTGTATCGACGGTGATTCCATCAGCGCACCTTTCTCTTTGGTCTTCGCAAGTACCAATATGCAAACTCGACAACCTAATCCAAACAGAGGCTATCATCGTGCTCGCCGCCAACGGACTTCCAAAGAGTATTTCTTAGGGTTAGGAGGCGGAGCGCCTTAATGTTCTTCGATTTGATTTGTCTGAATGACTTGCCGCCACGCGTCTTCCTCCCGCGAACGACTCGGAACCGGATACGGCGCACGCTTTTTGTTCGTTCGGTGTCTTCTCCACGGGAACCGATGAGACGGGCTTCTGAAGCGAAGGTTGAGGTGCAGTCATGGAGGGTCCTGTTGGAGATACATGGTCGTGTCGAGATGGTTGGGGTAGAGTCATCAAAAGTTGAGGCGGCACTGCAGGGTCCAGGACGATGTCCTTCAAAAGTTGAATGGAGAGGCATGGTCGTGTGGAGATGGTTTGGGTGGAGTCATCGAAGGTTGAGGAGGCACTGCAGGGTCCAGGGCGATGTCCTTCTTTGGCCACTGAATAAAACTGTACAGGGCATCCCCTAGTGTTATGATTTCGTCGTTCGGGCGAATCTCCAGCGGGACGGCCCTAAAATTTGTTGGTGATATGCCCTAGAGGCAATCATAGAGATGATTGTATCACGTCTATGTTTATGAGTTCTTGAATAAATGTTATTCTGTTCCTTGAATGAATCATTAGTTCTGAAGATCAACGAGTATGTGACTTGTTGGTGAAACACTTCGACTTATATGATGTCGTTCTAAAAGTATCCACAGTCGAATGTCATTGATCGAACACCGGTGACTCTACGACCGAGACATGTATTGATTGATGATCATGTTTCACCGGTCATGGATATGGGGATATCAAATTAATAATGTAAACACATGTTAGAGAACATGGGGTTGGAATGACCCACCTTGAGACACTATAGAGATTGTTATGATTCTATGTGTCATTAGTTGGTCTCAAGCAATGATGATGTATAATCCTTAGACTGAGATCGGCATGGTTCCCTACATGTGTAATAGCACTCTTAGGGGTTGCCAAACGCTACTCAGAATCGGTAGTTATAAAGGAGCTTTCGGGTATGCTATGAAACATGCGGAGGGATGTGACTGGTCGGATATGGATTTGCCCTCCTAACATAACGGAGAGATGTCTCGGCCTCAAGTAGTCGGATAAAGAAAGTGCATGGTCGTGCCACTAGTGGTCGAAGAGTTCGACCACGTAAGGTTATCCGACAACTCGATCGAAAAGTATTGAAGTCCATGGATGACACACTATCTCACCCGGAGTTCAAACCGGATATCGTGAGGCAAAAGGAGAATCTCGAGTAAGTCGCTTAGTTCGATCAGATCCAAACAAGTCGTATGGTGATACGAGCAAGTCGTAGGCGATCGAACGAAATCACAGAGTGGTCGAAACACAGTCGTAAGGGTTTACGAACTGGTCGTGACCGAGTCTGAATCGGTCGTATAAAGATAAGACACAGTCGTAAGTGATGAGGACCTAGTCATAGATCATATTGCATTAAGGTTCATCCGATATAATTTGTGTGTATTCGGAATCGTTATGTCCTGCTAGGGACCACATCGACTCGTGATCGGAAAGGTTTTCCGAGTCACAACCGATTACACATAAACCTAACGGGTCACACACTTAATGGGATGGAACAAACCAGAACGAATACGATTCGTTAAAAGTGTTCGGATAGGATCCGACATAGGGCACTATATAAGGAGATGCTTGAGGCTAGTTTTGGGGATAAGAGAGACACGTGAGTTGTTTCCACCAAAACCCTAAACCGCCATCTTCTTGAGAGAGCCTTCCCGTGCGACTTGGTGCTAGCACACCGGCGTACGGTTGTTCCTTCTCTGAACGTGTGGATACCGTAGAGGCGCTACTGCGGTCGCTGTTGCGCTGAGGACGATCCGTGATCTTCACAAGGAACTGTGGAAGCTGCTGGAGGAGACGATCGACTACGAGAACGTTGGACGATCATCTACGACCACTACATCGGCGCGTTCATCGTCGGACTAGGCTACTCCGACTCTACTTCACCGCATCTGCGCGCTAGTGGTAATGATCCGTGATCATATATCTTGCTTGGCATCCCGTTTACGTGGTAGAAATTTTGATTTGTGGCTAGCGTAGCCTACCCGTATCCCTACAAAGGTATCGAGCCATCTTGCATAGTTTTTGATCTAGATCGGTCGCAGATAATCGTATATGTGGCGATAGTAGATTGGATCTATTGTCTTGGTTTGGTCCGATAACCTAGATTGGTTCATATGTATGAAACGATCTAGGCAATCGTCGATAGGATCGATCGTTGTTCGGCGATAGAAGATGGGTTTTTCGAGGAGGCACATATTAAGAGCACCATATGATTCGCTCGACTTGTTTTTCGACTATCTTGCGTGATACTCCTACCGGTCGGAGTTCCGCCATCGGAGTATGTCGCAGTGTGTTGTCGTATCAAGGCAGGGATCAGATTGGTTCGGGACAGGGTTAATATGATTAATCCGATGATTTCCAAGGCTCGGATATATGAATGAGATTCATGTCTCGGGAAATTTTTCCGAGAGTGCTGCCCTCGACCAGCGAGGGGCGCTGCCCCTTCGAGCCTAGCCCGCTAATCGGCTAGCAGGACCGCCGTGCTGGTTTTTCGTACCGTGCGTTATAGATAGTATGTGTTCATGTCGCCCGATAGAATTGGATTCTTTGCATAACTTGTTTTTGTAGGGTTTGATGTGAATAGTATGGCCCATTGTGTATGTGATGCATGAATGGATTTTCATGGCCTGCGTGTCATGCTTTGAGATAGCCATCATATTATTGTATAACAGCCTGCGTACCGACTTGTGATGCTTGAAATTATCCTATGTAATTCTTTACTAGTTTTTAGGAGTAAATGCTTAGTAGATGAATGTGATCGGAAACTTCAAGCATGGTGGTCGGGGAACAGGGAGCATGATGATGGAGATCGACATGTTAAGGGCCATACTATTTCACGCTTTAATTTGATTATCTGTGAATATTTATGTTTATTCTGTTATGCTATTTTATCATTAGATGTTTTGACATGATAGAATAGTCTCCCTCGAAAATTAAGTAAAATTGATGCCTTCCCAATTGTGCACCTATCACGATTTTGATCGTTAATTGGCGAGTCTACCAAAGTAGGGTGCCATTAACTATCTTAATAAGATGGGGTGGGTGTCGGACACCCACATGCATAGTGTTGGTTTGACTTGACAAGGCTATCAAAATAGTTTTGGGCCTTGAGGCATGGTGTTGAAGCCGGGCATCATGATGCCATCCAACAAACAAGAGTCATATACGATATGATTGGCAAGAGGTTGCCTACCATAAATCACTAGGTTTCTAGCGGTGATGCCAAAGCTCACTAGAACTTAATGACTTATGGATCTTGGACTCACTATATGTTGTTTGAGGGAAACATGGTTTATAGTGGGAGTATCTTCATTATCTATTGTTAAGTTAAAAATTCGACCATCGGTCGTATAGTGATCTGACTCAGTCCGGACATGTCGTATGGTGATACGAGCGGTGTCGTAGATCTGGTCGAACATAACCACCGACATATATGGTTAATAGAAGATCTTTCATAAACATAGTCTTGAATCTTTGCATATATTTTACATTGTAGATCATGGCACCTACTACTTCTTACGCACCTACCTTTAATTTGCGATCTATTCTTGAAAAGGAAAAGTTGAATGGTTCAAATTTTATTGATTGGTTTCAGAATCGAGAATTGTTCTCAAACAAGAAAAGAAGGAATATGTTCTAGAGAATCCCTATCCCGAGGAACCGAGTGTTGATGCTACTCGAATCAAAAGAATGCTTATGAGAAGCATTGCAACGACGCAATCGATGTACCTCGTCTAATGCTTGCAACCATGAACTCGAGCTTGAAGCAATATGAGACCACGGATGCTTACAATATGATTGTGAGTCCAAGGGTATGTTTCAGGATCAAGCAAGGCGAGAGGTTCAACACCTCTAAGGCATTGTTTTCTTGCGTGCTATCGAAGGTAACCCGGTCGATCCTCATGTGATCAAAATGATTGGTCTCATTGAGAGCCCGAAAAGCTTGGTTTTCCTTAGTCAAGAGTTGGCTCTCGATGTGATTCTCCAATCGCTCCTGCGAGCTTTGAGCCTGTCAAACTGAATTTTCATATGAATGGCATGGAGAAATCAATGACCGAGTTACATGGTATGCTTAAGGGTCTTGAGAGAGCATCAAGAAAAGTTCCAATCATGTGATGATGGTTCAAAAGACTACTGACCTTCAAGAAGAAGGGTAAGTCGGGAAAGGAAAAGGCAAAGGAAAGACTAAAGATGAGATCGAGTCTCAAGGCTAAGCTTAAGAAGCTTAAACTGGGTCCTAAGCCTGACACAGAATGTTACCATTGTCATGAGACTGGGCATTGGAAGAGAAATTGCAAGAAGTACTTGGCAGAAAAGAACAAAGGAAGTACGACTTCCAGTTCAGGTATAAATGTTATACAAATTAATCTTGCCACTTCTCCGACCAGTTCTTGGGTATTTGATACCGGATCGGTTGCTCATATTTGCAATTCGATGCATGGACTAATAAGGAGTAGAATTTTGACAAGAGGAGATGTTGATCTTCGCGTAGGCAATGGAGCAAGAGTTGCTGCATTAGCTATTGGAACTTTACCATTAGCTTTACCTTGAGATTAGTTATGGAACTAAATAATTGTTATTATGTTCCAACCTTAAGCAAAAACATTATTTCGCTTCATGTTTAGGAGCGAAGGTTATGAATTCGAATAAAGAACAATTGTTGTTCAATCTATTTTGAAGATATGCTTTATGGCCATGCTCCATTGATGAATGGATTGTATGTTTTGAATCTTGAGGATATGCCTATCTATAACGTTAATGCTAAGAGACTTCACCCAATGAAATGAATCCCACTTTTATCGGCATTGTCGACTTGGTCATATAAATCGAAGCGCATGATGAAGCTCCATAAAGATGGTCTTCTAACCTCATTTGATTTTGAATCATTTGAAACATGTGAATCTTGTTTACTTGGCAAGATGACAAAGGCACCTTTCACGACCAGAGGTGAAAGGGCGAGTGACTTGTTGGCCCTTGTACATTCGGATGTATGTGGACCTATGAGCACTTCGGCGGAGGTGGTTTTCATGCTTCATAACTTTTACTCGATGATTTCAGAGATATGGCTATGTCTACTTGATGAGACATAAGTCGGAATCCTTTGAAATGTTCAAGGAATTTCAAAATGAGGTACAAAATCAACTTGGCAAAACAATCAAATGTCTACGATCGATCGTGGAGGTGAATATTTGAGCCATGAGTTTGGTGATCATCTAAAGAAATGTGGAATTGTTCCACAACTCACTCCGCCGGGAACGCCTCAATGGAATGGGGTGTCTGAACGACGGAACCGAATATTGTTGGACATGGTTCGGTCAATGATGAGCCAATCGATCTTCCATTGCAATGCGGGATACGCTCTAGAAACCGCAGCTTTCACATTAAATAGGGTTCCATCAAAAGCAGAGAGAAGACACCATATGAGATATGGACCGGAAGTGTCCCGCTTGTCTTTTCTCAAGGTATGGGGTTGTGAGGCGTATGTCAAACGTTTGACGTCCGACAAACTCACACCCAAGTCCGATAAGTGCTTCTTTGTGGGGTATCCTAAGGAAACTAAAGGATATTACTTTTACAAGCGGAAGAAAACAAAGTGTTTGTTGCCCGTAATGGTGTCTTCTTGGAGAAAGAGTTTCTTTCCAAAGGAGTCGATGGGAGTAAGGTGCAACTCGAAGAAATTCGGAAACATCCGAAAATGTTTCAACTCCTCTTGAGTCTCTATAGGATGAACAAAATGTTGTTAAACACAGTAGATGAAGCATCACCCGTAGATCTAAAGGCCACGTCAATTGCCTATAAGGTATGGGCATGACGTTTTATTAATGAATAATGATGAGCCTAATACTTATTCGGAAGCGATGGTAGACCCAGACTCTGAGTCATGGCTTGAGGCCATGAGATCCGAAATAAAGTCCATGCATGACAATCAAGTTTGGAACTTGGTTGATGCACCTAATGATGTTAAAACCATTGAGTGCAAGTGGATTTTTAAGAAAAAGATAGATATGGATGGAAAGGTTCACATTCATAAGGCACGACTGGTTGCGAAGGGTTTCAAACAAATTCAAGGTGTTGATTATGATGAAACCTTCTCTCCTGTCGCTATGCTTAAGTCTATCCGGATCATTCTACCTATTCTTTGCATATTTCGATTATGAGATATGGCAGATGGATGTCAAAACGGCTTTCCTAAATGGAAACCTAAGTGAGGATGTGTACATGACACAGCCTGAGGGTTTTGTCGATCCAAAGGAAGCTAGAAAGGTATGCAAACTTAAGAAGTCCATCTATGGATTAAAGCAAACATCTCGGAGTTGGAACATTCGTTTTGATGAGGTGGTCAAAGGGTTTGACTTCGTCAAGAATGAAGAAGAACCTTGTGTTTACAAGAAGGTTAGTGGGAGCAAGCTTGTGTTTCGATCTTGTATGTGGATGACATACTACTGGTGGAAATGATATTCCAATGCTTGAATCATTAAAACTTCATTAAGAAATAGTTTCTCAATGAAAGATTTAGGAGATGCGAGATATATTCTTGGTATAAGAATCTATAGAGATAGATCTAAGAGGCTAATTGGATTAAGCCAAGACATGTACATTGACAAGGTGTTGAAGCGGTTCAACTTGCAAGATTCCAAAGGGGTTTCTTGCCCATGTCACATGGTATTAATCTTAGCAAGACTCGGTGCCCTTCGACCATCGATGAGCAAGACAAAATGAGTAGAATTCCATATGCTTCGTCTATCGGATCTATCATGTATGCCATGCTTTGTGCACACGACCGATGTGTCGTATGCTCTAAGTGTTACGAGCGGATATCGATCGAGATCGGTGAATGTCATCGGATAGCGATCAAGAATATCCTTAAGTACTTAAGAAGGACTAAGGATGCATTCCTTGTATATGGTGGTGAGGAAGAGCTGGTCGTAAATGGTTACACCGATGCTAGTTTCCAAACCGACAAGGATGATTTCAGATCGCAATCAGGGTTTGTGTTTTGTTTAAATGGAGGAGCAATAAGCTGGAAAAGTTCCAAGCAGGGAACGGTTGCTGATTCCACGACAGAGGCTGAATACATTGCGGCTTCGGAAGCCGCGAAAGAGGTCGTATGGATTAAAAAGTTCATTAGTGAGCTGGGTGTGGTTTCGAGTGCTTCTTGTCCAATGGATCTCTATTGTGATAATAGTGGAGCCATTGCACAAGCTAAGGAGCCTAGATCGCATCAAAAGTCCAAGCATATACTTCGGCGATACCACATTATTCGTGAGATCGTTGAGAGAGGTGATGTGAAAATATGCAAAGTGCACACGGATTTGAATATTGCTGATCCGTTGACAAAGCCTCTCCCGCAACCTAAGCATGAGGCGCACACAAGAGCTATGGGTATTCGATACCTATACGATTGACTCTAGTGCAAGTGGAGATTGTTGGTGATATGCCTAGAGGCAATCATGGAGATGATTGTATCACGTCTATGTTTATGAGTTCTTGAATAAATGTTATTATGTTCCTTGAATGAATCATTAGTTCTGAAGATCAACGAGTATGTGACTTGTTGGTGAAACACTTTGACTTATATGATGTCGTTCTAAAAGTATCCTGGTCGAATGTCATTGATCGAACACCGGTGACTTCGACCAAGACATGTATTGATTGATGATCATGTTTCACCGGTCATGGATATGGGGATATCAAATCAATAATGTAAACACATGTTAGAGAACATGGGGTTGGAATGACCCACCTTGAGACACTATAGAGATTGTTATGATTCTATGTGTCATTAGTTGGTCTCAAGCAATGATGATGTATAATCCTTAGACACGAGATCGGCATGGTTCCCTACATGTGTAATAGCACTCTTAGGGGTTGTCAAACGCTACTCGTGAATCGGGTAGTTATAAAGGTAGCTTTGGGTATGCTATGAAACATGCGGAGGATGTGACTGGTCGGATATGAGATTTGCCCTCCTAACATAACGGAGAGATGTCTCGGGCCTCAAGTAGTCGGATAAAGAAAGTGCATGGCAGTGCCACTAGTGGTCGAAGAGTTCGACCACATAAGGTTATCCGACAACTCGATCGAGAAAGTATTGAACAGTCCATGGATGACACACTATCTCACCGGAGTTCAAACCGGATATCGTGAGGCAAAAGGAGAATACTTGGAGTAAGTCGCTTAGTTCGATCGAGATCCGGACAAGTCGTATGGTGATACGAGCAAGTCGTAGGCCGATCGAACGAAATCACAGAGTGGTCGAAACACAGTCGTGAGGGTTTACGAATCGGTCGTGACCGAGTCTGAATCGTCGTATAAAGATAAGACACAGTCGTAAGTGATGAGGACCTAGTCATAGATCATATTGCATTAAGGTTCGTCCGATATAATTTGTGTGTATTCGGGAATCGTTATGTCCTGCTAGGGACCGCTTCGACTCGTGATCGGAAGGTTTTCCGAGTCACAACCGATTACATAAACCTAACGGGTCACACACTTAATGGGATGGAACAAACCGAGCGAATACGATTCGTTAAAAGTGTTCGGATAGGATCCGACATAGGGCACTATATAAGGAGATGCTTGAGGCTAGTTTTGGGGATAAGAGAGACACGTGAGTTGTTTCCACCAAAACCCTAAACCGCCATCTTCTTGAGAGAGCCTTCCCGTGCGACTTGGTGCTAGCACACCGGCGTACGGTTGTTCCTTCTCTGAACGTGTGGATACCGTAGAGGCGCTCTCGCGGTCGCCATTGTTGGCGAGGACGATCCGTGATCTTCACAAGGAACCGTGGAAGGCTGCCGAGGAGACGATCGACTACGAGAACGTTGGACGATCATCTACGACCACTACATCGGCGCGTTCATCGTCGGACTAGGCTACTCCGACTCTACTTCCGCTGCACTGCGCGCCTAGTGGTAATGATTTGTGATCATATATCTTGCTTGGCATCCTGGTTTACGTGGTAGAAATTTTGATTTGTGGCTAGCGTAGCCTACCCGTATCCCTACAAAATTATCATGTACCATGTCCACCTGGACCCTGGCGTAACCCTGCGCCACCTGGGCACCGTGCTACACTATCCCTTCATTGCATGGATACACCACCCCCCGCCCAGCCTCAATAGACATCCCAACCATCCTCACTTGGAGTGTGCAGTGCGTCAGCTCCTACAAAATGATACGCAATTAGCTAAGGCGTCCTATAGGTCTATCTTTGGAGTATTCCAGAGATGTACATTACCTTGATGTCGTCGATAGGTAATTGGACATCATCGTGTTCACAATTTTGCGTGGGCGCGACGCTACTCGATGTTGAGGAGGATCGCCACCAAAACAACGAGGCGGCTGCGATCGGTTGTTGAGGAGTAGTAGTTGATTCACTTGGTCCGCAATCTTGCTATCTTTTCTTCAAATTTTGCAGTAAGCACCGTTCTCTTCCTTCAAATTTTGAAGTAAGCACATGTTCCAACACCGTGTCGCACTCGCCTTGGATCTCTTCCTGCTCCTATACGTGCGAGAGTCGTGCAGGAATCCATCCTCCAAGATACGTTAACCCCTTTGCCTCGCGTGCGACCCGGTGCTCCTTGTTTCCCAGTGTGTAGTTAGTATATCCTTCTCCTCGTGCGCTTGGAAGGAGCCTTCTAACATGCGGAACTCAATTCTTGCTGCAAGAGGTCATCATGTTATTATATACATTATGAAGTTATAGACTTATTAACAACTAGGTAGTTCAAGACATTTACCACACGGTTGGCCACATCCCGTCTGCGGGTTTGTAAAAGAGATTTCGCCAAGACGAATCGATGCCCTCGCTCTTAACCGGAGAGAGCGTGGTCTATGATCTCAAAGAAATGGCCTTGTTTCGTTCGCGTCCTCTGCGCCCATTGCGCGGTTTTACCGCGTACCAGCCGTGCCGAGTTTGTGGGGTGAGTGTTAAGTGTCCGAGAGCCTTGTGTGTCGCACTTTCCTCAAGAAATTCGGCGTCGTCTTCATTTGCACAAAGGCGTCCCATATATCCCGCGACAAGAATTTATACGCCGTGAAGGCGTTCGACCGTGTTCACGTGCTTTGTGACAAGCACGCTCTTGAAGGTCCTCCACGCCTTCCGATCGAGAGCAACGCTGTCATTCCACGCGCGCCAGTGTCCGCGGTGGGAAAGTGAACGATTTTAAACTTCGTCCCACACCGGCTTCTCCGAACATCCGACACGGTGTCCCACTCGGTGTGGTGATGGGGACCGTTCCTTCAAGTATCCCGCACAAGGTTCGAATCTCGCCACGCTTTGGGGACTCACGGGATCCCATTGGCATTGACCTCGTGGACGGTCATTAGGCTGGAGGAATTCTCGATGTTCCTCTGCCATCTCGCGACGTACCACTTTCTCGGAGATCCGACGACGGCGAAGATGGTGCGGGCGCCATGTCGCTTACTTGCTATCTATATATGCACGAAGCAATATGCGTAAGCTCTAACCGACTGATTCAAGCGGTTTACTCAACTTAACCGAAAATGATGCACAAACGTATAATATATAAAGAAGGATTGATGGTAGTTTGTGCTCTCGTAAGGAGAGTTGCAAAAGAACAAGTCTTTGCCATCTCAATCCTATTGTCTATACTCTTCATTAAATGAATATGATAGTATAAATTCAAACTATGAGCTCTAAACAATACTTTGCTTAATCACAAATGATCTCAATCATTCAAAAATGATCTTAACTATCACATTCAATCTCGATAAGAGAAAAGTTCATCACAGAGCGAACTGAACAAAGCCCACTGATAAATTTCAGTTCACATTATCAAAGACTATCAAAGTCACATCACGAGACGGTTCGTCAATACAATAGAGCTCAAGAATGAACTAACGATATATCAAATTGATATGGCATTCAACCGTCTGTGATAACTAGCATTCAATCGAAAGTAACAAATTAACGGTATATGAAATTGTGAAGAGCAAGTAATTTGTACAATAGAGCTCAAGAATCAACTAACTATCACATTCAATCTCGGTATAAGACAAAGTTCATCACGAGCATGTCAACAAAGCCCACCGATCAATTTGCCATATCTTTAGTACTAGATTCAGTTCACATATTATCTTTAGGAATACTCACAGAGAGGATGCCGCAAAAACTCACGGTGCAGGGGAGGAGGCGGTGCGGGGAGGAGGCCGACACGGGAGGAGGGAGGCGCCGGAGGAGGCCGACACGGAGGAGGACGCGGGGAGGAGGCCGGCGCGGGGGAGGAGGCGGGGAGGAGGCCGCGCGGGGGAGGCGCGAGGAGGCGGTGCGGGGAGGAGGCCGTGCAGAGGGAGGAGGCCGACACGGGGAGGAGGCCGCGCGTCGAGGCGGAGGCAGCGTCGTCGATGAAGGGGCGGCGGCGTCGGGTCTTACGGCCGGGGAGGTGAACGGGCGAACCCTAGAGGAGTCGAGAGAGCGCGCGAGAGCCTAAGGGGCGCGGGAGACGAAGTGACGAGTAAAGAGCAAAACCCTAGGGTGCGCCTTTTTATAAAAATGATATCACAGACGGCTCTATTGAAGCACCGTCTGTGATATACTATCACAGACGGTTCTTTAATAGAGCCATCTGTGATATCCTAAATATCACAGGCGGCTCTATTAAATAACCGTGCAGGATAGTATATCACGCACGGTGCTTCAATAGAGCCGTCGTGATATTGATGATATCACGACGGTGCTTAGATAAAGCCGTCGTGATATCTTATCACGCACGGATCCATCATAGAGCCGTCGTGCTATGGATCTCATTCCTTCATCTCCGCGAGTGTCTCTTCGTCTCTGCTCGGCTTTACTACTTCTTTTATATAAATAGACAACCCTTATTAGAGGGATTCTCACGAACCTCGATCCTTGATCATCCCTCTCTCTCCACAAATTCCAAATGGCTTCTCTCATCCCGCTGTGTCTTGCCTACATTATGGTTGTGTACTCGCACCTCTCGATCGCAACTGGCCCAAGCAAATAACAAGAAGTCCGCTCGCAATGCAATCCGTTGTAGACCCTCCGATCTACCGAGACCATAACGGCGATCATCGGTCGATTGGAGCTCCTCCTCCAACACCGGTCTGCGAGGCTCTCCAGCATCCGACGAGTAAACCTCGTCGTGGAGATTGTCCTATGGAACTCTTTGGTCCGCACCGAGGATGCAGCCCAGAGAGTCGAGGACGACCTCGACATTGCAGGAGAGCGGGTCAGCCTAGCCGAGACTGTGGAGACCAGGGTTGATGGCCTCTGGGTTATATGGGACTTGATTACGGAGTCCGAACATCTACAAGAGGAAATTGAGCGTGCAAGGTCACAGGTGGAGGCGTTTGGTGAGACAGTCGCTGATCCCGCTCCCACTGAAGCCGACGAGAATGCGTACCAAAATTTGAAAGACTAAGATAGGATCGCTCATCCTTTTTATCGTCTGTGATGTAAAAACGATAAGGCCAGTCTATTGTCTGTGATGTAAATATGGTCTTTAATTTTTATCGTCTGTGATGATATGGTCTTTTTTATCGTCTGTGATGATATGGTCTCTTTTATCATCTATTTATTACTCGGCAAAATTCATTTTGTTAATTATTTGTGCATATACATGCTCCGTACGCTATCACAGACGGTTGAATGAAGAACCATCTGTGCTAATATCCTCATCACGCATTTGTTCCTATTACTAATCAAATGCGTGTTGAACTTTACAGACGGCTCCATGTGGAAAATGCGTGATATACTCAATATCACGAGCGGTTAATAGCGAGAACTGTCATGATATACTCACATCACGAGCGGTTTGTTAATAGAACCGCGTGATGTGAGTATATCACGACGGTTATACTTATTAACCGCTCGTGATATTGAGTATATCACGCACGATTCCACATGGAGCCGTCTGAAAGTTCAACACGACGATTTGTGGAGAACCCGTCGTGATATACTCGTATCACGCACGGTTGGAAATAAGAACCGCTCGTGATATTTCACCTATAAATATAAAGACCCGGCAGAGGCCCCCGCCTAGCGCCTCGATCTCTTCTTTGGAATAGAGGGCTTGAGAAGCTTTGCTCTGTGTTGGTGTAGGAGGCTTGTTTATTTTGCTTGCCTTGTTCTTGGTTGTGGGTTGCCCTAGCAACTTATGGTCATTTGGCTTGCATGCATGCTTGCTTTGTGAGGCTTGGCTTTGGTGGTAGCTCTCGGTTTGGGTGTTGTGAATGAGTGTTTTTGTGAGTGGGATAAGCTTATGTGGAGTGGTGCATTTCGATCGTGGCTCTTCTCTTGCCTGCTCATTGGCCCAAGGAGAAGGACAAGGAGGAATCTCGCGATATTAGGAATTTTCGTCGTGAGCTCTGAGGGTAACGATCTTTAACTCTTTATATTTGCTTAATAGGAGGAGTAACGTATTTGCGATTAATAGGAGGAGTAACGATTTGCGCTTTATTAATATAATTTAACACTACTAATTGTTACATGTGTAGCGTAGATGGACCGAATCGGATGTACAGTGCGAACCGTGTGAGTGAAGAGTACATTAATGGCGTGATTGCTTTTAAAGAGCCGCGAGCGGGATATGCTTTGAAAAAGGGATAGAATTTATGTACTATCCATGCATTGATTGCGGTAATCGAAGATTTTTAACAACCCGCGCGATCGTAGGGCACTTGATTCAAGGGGTTTCAAAAAGGGTATACATGTTGGACCAATCACGGTGAAGAGCGATTATACAGAAGTTAATAATGATGACATCGACGAGGAAGTCAACGATATGCGGATGTGGATCGTGTTTTTATGGCGATAGGTCGCACGATGACAATCTGGATCGGATGCTCTGCGATGCGTATGAAACTACAAAGAGAGAGAGTTTTGTAAATTCGAGCGCTTAATGGAGGACTCGGGAACCTTTGTTCCTGGCCGCAAGCCGGAATACACAAGGTTGTCAACCGCATTTGAACCGCTAAAATTGAAGGCGAGCAATGGTTGGTCCGACAAGAGTTTCACGGCGTTGTTAGGTCTCCTAGCGGACATTCTTTCGGAGGAAACGTGTTGCCCAAACCACCTACCAAGCCAAGATGGTTCTTTGTCCATTGGGAATGGAAGTAGAAAGAATACATGCATGTCCGAACGATTGTATCTCGTATCGTAAAGAGTATGTAGACTTGCATGTATGTCCGTGTGCAAAGCATCCCGATACAAGCGTAAGAATATCGCTAAGGTGAAGCAAGGACCTCCTGCTAAGGTGTTGTGGTATCCACTGTGATCCCACGTTTGAAGCGCTTATTTGCGAACCGAAAGGAGGCAAGATTGCTGCGTTGGCACTCGGAGGAGCGTAAGAAAGATGGAAAACTAAGACACCTGCTGATTACGCGGTGGAGAAACTTCGATCGGACCTTCAAAGAGTTCGGTGCGGGCCGAGGAACATAAGGTTAGGGTTGAGTACGGATGGAATGAATCCTTTCGGTAACATGAGCGTGACATAGCACATGGCCCGTGAACATATGTATGTACAACCTTCCTCCTTGGTCGTGTATGAAGCGGAAGTACATTTTGATGTCACTACTTATCCAAGGGTGAAGCAACCTAGGAACGATATTGATGTGTACCTAGCACCATTCTTCGGATGATCTTGTGACCTTTGTGGAGCGAAGGGTACAAGTATGGGATGCGTACAAGCGAGAGAACTTCTCTTTCGCGTCATGTTGTTCTCGCACTATCAATGATTTTCCCGCCCTTGGTAACTGTCGGGCTTGATGCGAAAAGGAGCCAAAGCTGTCGTCCGCACCGCTTAGATGCTACGGAGAGTGTATGGTTGAACAACTCGCGCAAAACTGTATATATGCGTCACCGTAGGTTCCTTCCCAGGAGTCACCCATACCGCAAGATGAAAAAACAATTCGACGGAAATAAGGAGGACGGTTCGGCTCAAGGGCTTTTAGAGGAAAGAGGTCTATGATATGGTTAAGGATATCGATGTTGTGCTTGGGAAGGGATGTAAATTAAAAATCCGTCAGAAGAACATCTGGAAGAAGCGGTCAATTTTTTGGGACTTACCTTATTGGGAGCACTTAGAAGTTCGTCACTGCATCGACGTCATGCACGTAGAGAAGAATGTATGTGAAAGCTTGATTGGTCTCTTACTGAACATTAGTGGCAAAACAAAGGATGGTGTTAACGCACGACGCAACTTGGTTGATATGAACATAAGGACCGAGTTAGCACCGAAAGAGACCGATAAAGGACGAACATACCTTCCACCGACTTGCTACACTATATCCAAGGTGAGAGAAATGAATTGTGCCAAAGCTTGCATGGTGTCAAAGTCGTCGTCCGTTACTCCGCTAACATTAAGAAACTTGTTTCTATGCAAGATTTGAAATTAATTGGTATGAAGTCTCATGATTGTCATGTGCCGATGACACAAATGCTTCTGTTGCAATTAGGGTATCTTGCCGAACAAGGTCAGTGGCAATCTTGAGGTGTGTTATTTCTTCAACTTAATTGCTCGTAAGGTCATCGATCCCGAAGGACTAGATGCTCTGAGCCGAGGTGGTGACGACTCTATGTCAACTTGAGATGTATTTCCTCCGTCATTTTTCGATATTATGGTCCATCTCATTGTTCATCTTGTGAAAGAGATAAAGATATGCGGTCTGTGTTCCTCGTCATATGTACCCGTTCGAGAGGTATATGGGAATTCTCAAGTCCTACGTGCGGAATCGATCTCGACCGAGGGCAGCATCATCGAAGGTTATGCAACCGAAGAGGTCATTGAGTTCTGCGTCGACTACATGGCTCGTGGAACCGATAGGTGTGCCTCTATCTCGTCATGAGGAAAGGTGGATGGTATCGGGACCATCGGAAGAAAATCAATCACTCCCGATCCGATACGCACGCTCAAGCCCATTTCACGGTCTTGCAACACATGACCCAACCGTCCCGTACATCGACGAGCACAAAGACATGGTACGCCAATGTAATCCGCACGGTCGGAGGTTTGGATCACGAGAGAGCATAACCGTCGGTTCAACGAATGGGTAAAGGTGCGAATCATGGCTGGGAGGTCATCAAGTGATGATACGCTACTATGGTTGGCAAAGGGCCACAATTTACAATTGTCACATGGCAAGGATCTTGTAATACTCCTAAGTGTGAGAAGTCAAGAATCGAATAATAAAAATTAATCGGTAGAGAATTATTTAATCGGGAAGAATTTTATTTTCGGTTTTCGTCAAATCAAGTTAGAGAGGGGATTTTCTGTTGTTTTTCTCTTCCATTTGGGGCTGGGACTTGGCCTATCTAGCCTAGTGTGTGGCCGGCCAAAGGGGGGAGGGCCACCCTCCCCAAACCCTAGCCGCCCCCTCCTCTCCCTTTTCCTCCTCCCACTTGCACCGCCCTTCTCCTCTCCCTTGGCCGACTCCTCCTCTCCCTTGCACCTCCCTCTCCCAAGGTGCTGTCCCTTGCACCTCCCTCTCCCATGGTGCTGTCCCTTGCGCAAGAAAGAAGAAAGAGAGGAAGAAAAGAAGGAGAAGAAGATTTTGTGTGGGGTTTGGTCCAGCGAGTTCTAGCGGTTCTACAAGGGTAACGAGATGCCTTCCCCGCTGTTTGATCCTTAGTAGATGCGAAACCGATTAGAATTGTTGGTTATTTGTTGGGCTGCAGAAGATTCAATTCCGTCCAGTACCTTGCGTGGGTTTTTTCGTGTATTTAGAGGCTGAATTTTAAGATTCCATCTCCTAGAGATATGTGGGATATGTTGTTATATTTCAGTATCCGCGAAGATCACTCGATTCCGAGGTCTGAGTCAAAAGTTATGATCATTTTATTATCTGCTGCCAGAAATCTGACGAGAATAATCTGTCTAGTTATTTCTTAAAATATGAAAGGGAATTTGGTATAATCTGAAAGTTCACCCAACTAGGTTATTGTAGGTAATTCGATAACCTTTTCAGATTGATAAACAACGATCAATTTGGAGTTACCTATTAAAAGTTATGGTCATTTTAGTTTTGTTGTTCGATTGTGTAGGCAGTTTCTGTACTGAAAGTTCAGACAATGGTTAGCCTAATATTATGGCCGAATTGGTTTATCGTGTCAACTAGAGTATTGTAGATTATTCAGTTAAGAATCTACAGAAATTGGGTTTACCTCATTTTGACTTCCAGTTCATGAGTTATGTCATTTACCGTGCTGCTGACCGAATCGGTATATGGCAGAAACGTTGTTTTCGGTTTCAGCTTTGTAAACTCGTTTTGAGTCGTCAAGTAGCGATGTAGAATGCCGATTAGTAGCGCTGGGTATATTATGTCCTTATTGGTATTATTTTACTTGTTTAGGAGGTGAAGCCTCAGGTTTAGGAGTATCGACTTTGCCGCTAACGCGTCGCATCGTGGAAGGCAAGTAAATGTAGCGGTTGTGCTACGGTTTAACCCGTTTTCTTACTATTTGCACTATGCATGATTGACGTAATGTTAAATGATATGCCATGGTTACATGTTTTCCAAGTAAAAATGTGGTAGCAAGATATTAATCAATTGCTATGTTTGGATGAGTTTGGGTAGTATCGTGGTAATTCGCTTTATGAGCCAAATATGAATATGAAAATAAACTCAAGGTGGACATGTTGTTAATTCCTTGTGGTTATTTTCATGATGATCATGTGGTGGTCTATGTGATAGAGTTCCATCTATATCGATTGATTTTGATCTTGGTGAATCGGTGTGGGTTATGTGGTAATGGTCTTATGACACGATGGTATTGTGCTTAATGAGACATATGTGGATTATGAGAAAATATTCATGATGAGTATGTTGTTGACCTTCGTGGTTAAATTCTTGTGGTTTATGATTATCATATCATTCATGCCATATCATGACATTTGCATTGTGGATGTCGCCTTATAGCCACGATCAGACTGGGTACAACATCGTGCATTGCCAGAAAGACGATGCATACCTTTACCTTGTTGGGTAAAGGTGCGATGGAGCATAGCATACATATGCATTACATTGTGGAAAGATCATTTGCATACTTATGCAAGATATTGAGGTGAAGTTATTTTGCAAACAAACGCAACTTCACGGTTGCAATGTGAAATTGACTCATGAGAGTCTCTTGTGGTATGAGTAATGTGGTTGTGGTTGTGGAATGGGTTCACCCTTGTGGTATGGTAGAGGTTGTGGTTGTGGCATGAGATTCTTCTCTCTTGTGGTAATTGTGGATAGCGATTGTGGATGCGAGAAATAGTAAAGTTATGAGGTAAAACACGCTAATACTTTATTGTCATTGGTAGTGGTAGTGGTGATTAACATGGAGCGATTGATCAAGATTCAATTGTTAATATTTTACTATCATTGGTAGTAAATATGGTTGAGGCTATAATTGTGATCATTATGGGGATTGGATATTGATGCTTAATATCTTTGTAGTTTAATTGGTGGTAAATGAATGTGGATTCACATTATGGGTGTGGACATTTGGATACTTTAATGATGTTGTATGTTTGTTTGTAGTCCGAATAGCAGGTTAAGCAGTTTGCTTCTTTGAGATTTTTATCTCACCCTTGTTTTCTTTCCCCTACAGTGATTGTTGAGCATTCATGGGATGGGTAGAGCGGCACCACAATAATGCATATGGTTCATCAACTCATGTTGTAATAAAGTCGATGAAATTCTAGCCAAATGCTTAACTATTTGTGGAGGATTATGTTATTTAATAAGGATGGACTTGTGAACCATTCTTTGATTAATCTGCTAGAGGTTGTTTAATTATTGAACTTGTTACCGTTATCTTTATTCCCTTAGATGTTTATGCTTCCGCTTAATGCTTTTGTCTAGAGATGTTGCCGAATTAATTTATCTTGAAATTATTGGCTAGTCAGTAGGGTGGTTTAGTAGCATTCCAGGTAATGTGGGTCTGAGGGTGTTACAGATTGGTATCGAGCGGGCTTTAGGTGCGTGGTAATTAAAAATATTAAATTGACACCTTTGGTGCATGAGGATGGGATGGGTCAAGCATTGCATTCGTGCTTTGACATGTTATATTGATTATTCATGCTATGAGATAATCTTGTATGTTTATGTGTTGTTTCTATGATCGCTATGAGTAAGGATAGTCAATGATAAGAGGTAGGCTTTGCGTTTGTTGCCTTGGGTATTGCGATTTATACCCGTTAAGTGGTGCGGGGATATTGATCTGATTACCTCGGGTAACTTAGTTGCGGATGTCTTGGGTAAGTTTCTTAGAAAAGTGTTATCCTCCTTGAATTGATGTTGGCGATTCTTGGCCTATTACGATTAATGATTTTCTCGGTTTAGTTGTTTATTGCGGTTGTTGGTTGTCATTAGGCCTCTAATTGTTTTGAGGCCAAGTATTGTTTCTTTCTCGATTGATGGGTTGTTTGACCGCTCGTGAGCAAAGCTTTTGGAGAGACTAGTATTTTCCGTGTTGTTCCATCTTTCTTCTTTGGAAAACATGACTCTTGTATTTCGTTTGATTTTTTTGAGAGAGAATCAAAGCTTTATGTGGGAAGTTCATTAACTTGTGGAAGCATTGACTCTATGCATTTCTTACGAGTTATTTCGACTTTTGAAGTTTGATTTCTCTCTAGAAGGGAGTGTTAAAACCCCTTTGTGATGTTTTGTTGTGTTTAAGTAGTAGGTGGAAATTATGTAAATAATTGATAGATTGTGAATTATCAAGTTGAAAAGTTAGTGTGGTACATCATTAAGTCCTACTAACATCTTTAGAAGTGAAGTCGATTAATATGATGTTGTCTGTTGTAGTTTCTTGAAGATCGTGGCTAAGAAATTTAGCGATACATGTGTAGAACTCATGCATTTATCAAGGAATATGAAAAACAATTGTTTTGATTATTGTAGTTGTTTAATTTTCCCAACTTGTTGGATATATTGGATTGATTGATCTTAAGTAATGTCGACCATTCGGGATGGTCAAGTAAGGAGGTGTTGGAATATTGTCTTAATAAGATTAACCTTTTATATGTCCTCTCTTTACATACTTGATGAGCATGTACAATCATTAAATTTATGTAACTTTTACCATGCTAAATTGTTGAAATATGTATAAAGAAATGGATCTGGTGATGTATTGACTTGTGGAATCTTGTCTCATAAAGTGGTATTATTGATGTTTAAAGTTATTTTATTTTTTTTAATATCTTAACATAAGGTGGAGTATCGAATCTATGCTCTTTATTGTCTTTGGGATTGCAAAATTAGAGATAGGATCATTAATGCTATGCTGATGAAAAAATTAATAATCAATTATTGACAGCAATGGCTAGAGTGTAATTACCTTTTGCTAAGCTAGAGTTGAGCATGAGTACGAGATAAATGTATGGAATCTAATAAGAGATTCATACTAGCATGTTTTGTGAAGTTGTTATGTTCTAATATCATCTTGTTAAAGAGTTTGTTTTAATATGATGGCTTATGCACTAGGTTTAACTAGATCAAGTAGTTGGAATCTTATTTGGATAATAAGAGCATGATGAAGTGATTTATGATGTTCCTTTTGGAAAAGTATGAAGGAGTGGGATGATATGTTGATTTTTTTTTGCAAAGAATGTTTTATCTTGTTGTGAATACAATCGATAGCATGTAGTTGTGATTATTGTGTTGAATGTTTTAAAAAAATAAAATAAAGGAATTTGTTAATTCCATAATACTAATTGCATTGAAGGGTGTGAGATTTACGGTTGGAATCTTTTTGTACCTTATGACTTGTGTGATAGCCGAGGTTGCTTTGAGTAAAGCGACATGTTGAATGATCTTTTTGGTTTTTATCTGAATCTCGTGTTGTGGTTTTAATCAAAGAAAATTGCTTCTTATTGAAAGGAAAAGTTGTACTAGAAGTATTTGAGGTCCAGTTGATCTTATCTTGTGTTTTCCAACCTCATTGCTATTTGTTTTTTTCTTTTGGTCTTTTAGCTCTTGTGATGATGACCATTTTACGTATCTTTGGAATTTATTTCTTCTTACCTCTTCTTCTAAGAACATGGTAATTGTTGTGGGTTGCGAAGCCTTTTGTTGGTCGTGGTTTTGGGTTGGAGTATGATTTGCGGGGCCAGTAGAGTCTATCTACAATGGTGTAGATGATGTACTCAATTGAGCTAATTGTTGAGGTGACCAACTTGAGATAAATGAGTTGGTGTGTTGGGTAATGATTTGAAAATCCTTGGTTCAAGGAAGTTAAATTATTATAAGAAATGAATTGGGAAATTATTGCTATGTCAAGTAGTGCGATGCTCTCTTGATTCTTGTTTTTCTTTGTGTGTTTTTGGCGAGACCATTTGCAAATTGAGTTGGCGTATGTTGAGGCGTAGTCTTTTCGATTAGGAAAAGAAATTGATTGTTTTGGTTTGTCGAGTGATTTTTTTCACTCTTAGCTTATGTGGTGTGGTTCTCCAATTGTCTACTTGACGAGTAGAAATATTTTGTGGTGAATCCTTTGATTTGGATCGTGGTCCTTTGAAGGAAAGGCTGGTTGCTAGTGTGATGCTTGAGAGTTTTTACTCTTACATTCTTTGGGTTCATTTTGCAAAAGATACCGTTGTGCTTCTAGTAGAATGATGTGAGTGGAATTTGTGATCAAATTTTTGACAATGGGTATAGTGTGTTATCCTGAGTTTATTTAATAAGAGAAAAGTGTTTTAAGAAAGAGGATGGTTTGAGAAGGTGGTCTTAATAGTTATTATGGAAATTTTGCCAAAATGGCGGGACACATTGGTGCTCGGGGCGACAAAAGAATTATCACGGATGTTCACGCCGAGAATTGGAGTTTGCGGTGGGAAGCCTTGTGCTCCTTTGGGTGTCTCCAACCAAGGGTATTGTTCATTTCGGTACCACCGAAGCTTAGCTGCGGTACATCGGTACTTTTCGGTGGTTGCTCGGGTGGGTAGTTTGGCTTATCGTTTGGAGTTGACAAACTCTTTGAGTGGTGTGCACAATGTTTTCCATGTGTCTATCTTTGAGAAATACTTGCGGGATCCAGAACACAAGCTTGACTGGAGCAGTCACGATGGAGCAGATCTCACCGTGGAGCGTCGGCGGTTCGTATCTTGGATACGTCTGAGGCGGGTCTTGAGGAATAAGACCATCAAGTATGTGAAGGTCCTTTGGGCGAATCGATCGGAGAGAGAGGTTATGTGGAGCCGGAGGATCTTTTGCGAAAGAAGTACCCCGAGCTCTTCGAGGTCGGTGAGTACACCTAGTTTGGGTTCTTTGTTAGCTTGTTGTTCTTTTCTTTGTGGTCTGTAGAGTTGGATTCGAGGGCGAATCCTTTTAAGGTGGGAAGAATGTAATACTCCGGAAGTGTGAGAAGTCAAGAATCAGATTAATAAAAATTAATCGGTAGAGAATTATTTAATTGGGGAAGAATTTTATTTTCAGTTTTCGTCAAATCAAGTTAGAGAGGGGCTTTTCCGTTGTTTTTCTCTTCCATTTGGGGCTGGGCCTTGGCCCATCTAGCCTAGTGTGTGGCCAAAGGGGAGGCCACCTCCCAAACCCTAGCCGCCCCCTCCTCTCCCTTTTCCTCCTCCCACTTGCAGCCGCCCCCTTCTCCTCTCCCTTGGCCGACTCCTCCCCTCTCCCTTGCACCTCCCCTCTCCCAATGTGCTGTCCCTTGCACCTCCCCTCTCCCAAGGTGCTGTCCCTTGCGCAAGAAAGAAGAAAGAGAGGAAGAAAAGAAGGACAAGAAGATTTGGTGTGGGGTTTGGTCCAGCGAGTTCTAGCGGTTCTACAAGGGTAACGAGATGCCTTCCCCGCTGTTTGATCCTTAGTAGATGCGAAACCGATTAGAATTGTTGGTTATTTGTTGGGCTGCAGAAGATTCCATTCTGTCCAGTACCTTGCGTGGGTTTTTTCGTGTATTTAGAGGCTGAATTTTAAGATTCCATCTCCTAGAGATATGTGGGATATGTTGTTATCTTTCAGTATCCGCGAAGATCACTCGATTCCGAGGTCTGAGTCAAAAGTTATGATCATTTTATTATCTGCTGCCAGAAATCTGACGAGAATAATCTGTCTGGTTATTTCTTAAAATATGAAAGGGAATTTGGTAGAATCTGAAAGTTCACCCAACTAGGTTATTGTAGGTAATTCTATAACCTTTTCAGATTGATAAAGAACGATCAATTTGGAGTTACCTATTAAAAGTTATGGTCATTTTAGTTTTGCTGTTCGATTGTGTAGGCAGTTTCTGTACTGAAAGTTCAGACAATGGTTAGCCTAATATTATGGCCGAATTGGTTTATCGTGTCAACTAGAGTATTGTAGATTATTCAATTAAGAATCTACAGAAATTGGGTTTACCTCATTTTGACTTCCAGTTCATGAGTTATGTCATTTACCGTGCTGCTGTCCAGAATCAGTATATGGCAGGAAACGTTGTTTTTCGGTTTCAGCTTTGTAAACTCGTTTTGAGTCGTCAAGTAAGCGATGTAGAATGCCGATTAGTAGCGCTGGGTATATTATGTCCTTATTGGTATTATTTTACTTGTTTAGGAGGTGAAGCCTCAGGTTTAGGAGTATCGGCTTTGCCGCTAACGCGCCGCATCGTGGAAGGCAAGTAAATGTAGCGGTTGTGCTCACGGTTTAACCCGTTTTTCTTACTATTTGCACTATGCATGATTGACGTAATGTTAAATGATATGCCATGGTTACATGTTTTCCAAGTAAAAATGTGGTAGCAAGATATTAATCAATTGCTATGTTTGGATGAGTTTGGGTAGTATCGTGGTAATTCGCTTTATGAGCCAAATGCGAATATGAAAATAAACTCAAGGTGGACATGTTGTTAATTCCTTGTGGTTATTTTCATGATGATCATGTGGTGGTCTATGTGATAGAGTTCCATCTATATCGATTGATTTTGATCTTGGTGAATCGTGTGGGTTATGTGGTAATGGTCTTATGACACGATGGTATTGTGCTTAATGAGACACATGTGGATTATGAGAAAATATTCATGATGAGTATGTTGTTGACCTTCGTGGTTAAATTCTTGTGGTTTATGATTATCATATCATTCATGACATATCATGACATTTGCATTGTGGATGTCGCAGCTTATAGCCGCGATCAGACGGTACAACATCGTGCATTGTCAGAAGACGATGCATACCTTTACCTTGTTGGGTAAAGGTGCGATGGAGCATAGCATACATATGCATTACATTGTGGAAAGATCATTTGCATACTTGTGCAAGATATTGAGGTGAAGTTATTTTTGCAAACAAACGCAACTTCACGGTTGCAATGTGGAAATTGACTCATGAGAGTCTCTTGTGGTATGAGTAATGTGGTTGTGGTTGTGGAATGGGGTTCACCCCTTGTGGTATGGTAGAGGTTGTGGTTGTGGCATGAGATTCTTCTCTCTTGTGGTAATTTTGGATAGCAGTTGTGGATGCGAGAAATAGTAAAGTTATGAGGTAAAACACGCTAATACTTTATTGTCATTGGTAGTGGTAGTGGTGATTAACATGGAGCGATTGATCAAGATTCAATTGTTAATATTTTACTATCATTGGTAGTAAATATGGTTGAGGCGATAATTGTGATCATTATGGGGATTGGATATTGATGCTTAATATCTTTGTAGTTTAATTGGCTGGTAAATGAATGTGGATTCACATTATGGGTGTGGACATTTGGATACTTTAATGATGTTGTATGTTTGTTTGTAGTCTGAATAGCCGGTTAAACAGTTTGCTTGCTGAGATTTTTATCTCACCCTTGTTTTCTTCCCCCTCTGGTGATTGTTGAGCATTCATGGGATGGGTAGAGCGGCACCACAATAATGCACATGGTTCATCAACTCATGTTGTAATAAAGTCGATGAAATTCTAGCCAAATGCTTAACTATTTGTGGAGGATTATGTTATTTAATAAGGATGGACTTGTGAACCATTCTTTGATTAGTCTGCTAGAGGTTGTTTAATTATTGAACTTGTTACCGTTATCTTTATTCTCTTAGATGTTTATGCTTCCGCTTAATGCTTTTTGTCTAGAGATGTTGCCGAATTAATTTATCTTGAAATTATTGGCTAGGCTGTAGGGTGGTTTAGTAGCATTCGAGGGTAATGTGGGTCTGAGGTGTTCTGAATCGACATAAATGGGTACACATTTTATCACGGCACTGGGATAGGAAGAGCACATCCGAACATGGTGTCCGCATAGATGCATTCATGAGATAAATGGTGAGGAGCTCGTACTATGGGCAAATAGAGGAGATATGGTTGCTCGACTACGTGCTTTTCAAGATCCCCCTATTTCGGTGCCGTTGGGTCCATCTCCCACATGTGAAGGTCGATAAGTACGGCGTCGCTACCGTGGACCTCGATCGTGTCGGATACAAAGACGAACCATTCGTACTGGCTAACCAAGTTGTTCAAGTCTTCTATGTAACCGACCCGGCAAATAAGAAGCGTCACGTAGTTCTTCATGGAAAAAGAAGGATTGTCGAGTTGAGAATGTAGTGGGCGAGGAAGAATACAATCAATTTGACGAGTTGCTCCTTCGGAGACTCGGCATCAGGCTCGAGGAAGAACCCAGCGAGGAAGCTAGCTATATGCGCGTCGATCATCATGAAGGACTATATTTTAATTAAGAAATTACTCCATTGTAATTAATTTATTCCATAACATCATGTGTTATGAACTTGTAATATGTCGTACGTATATTTTGATGTCAACGTGGAATTGTAATCGCTCCTGTCCTTGTGGACCGTATATTTTGGTGCATTAAAAATTCATTTAATTTGGAAAATAGTCCAGCTGCACCACCTTTCTAGAAACCTAAAAAACTAAAATTTTATGGCAAATAGTCTAACACATTTGCAAAGAAACTGGTATACTCATGCCTAATCCTACAGTCATCACTGCAGAAGACGACGTAGTCGTCCCACCCTTCCACACCGCAGCCAATGCTCGTGCACCGGTGGCCATCCTCCGACAGCGCCCACACCCGGCCCAGTGGCCCGGCCTTCTTCCCCCACGCCGCCGCCTGGACCATGTCCGCGGCGAGCCTCTGGCACCGCCTGCACTCCCGGTTGGTCTTGGCCGTCTCGCACCCGCCGCCGGTCGCGCGTCTCGCCGGCCGTGTAGAGGAGGAGACCGAGCACGTAGGCCGCGGCCTTGTGGCCGGCCACGACCGCCGTTCAAGGAACATGAGGCCGCTGCGCATGTCTTGGGGCGCCAAGACAAGCCCGAGGCCGACGATGAAACAAGCCCACGGTTGCCGCGGCGGCGGTGGTTGGCGACGGCGAGTAGCGCTCGTTGTCTGCCACTTCATCGCCTCCTCTCGCTCGGCGCCACGCGCCTCCCACGGCGCGTTCCTTGGACACCTTGTACAAGGCCTTGCAACTATACGTACATACATTCAAGATGTTAGAATAAATAGTAGTATGTACGCACGTATATTGTAGACATAAAGATGTACGACGCGTTAATCGTAGGTGCATAGGTCCTCCATGGTGAGAGAGCTCGCGTCCACGGCCGACGCATGTCGGCGACGACATCGTGAGAAAGAGCGGCGATCACCGACCTCCTCGCCTTGGTGCTGGCTTTGATCGCTCGCATGCTCACCTTGGCGATTGACGTACTCAAACCGTGAGACGAAGAGCGATGGGAGGAGTTTAATCTTGGTGAATTATTCCGTCTTATATAAAGAATTAGGAGTAATCGCACGTGAGGCGAAGAGACGCGTGTATCGTCGGCGTGCGAGCGAAGAAACGATTGTGCGATGGTGAAGAGACACATCGCGGGGAGAAGAGGTTGGATATCACGACGGCTCTAAATAGAACCGTGCGCGATAATAATATCCTGCACGGTTATTTAATAGAGCCGTCAGGATAGTAGCTTATCACGAGCGGTTTAAAATTAAAACCGCTCGTGATACTTCACGACGGTTTTATTTACAAACCGTGCGTGATAAGTTGTCTCATCACGAGCGGTTCATATTACGAACCGTTTGTGATACTTCCTGACGGTTCTTAATATGCGCATGCGTGATATGTCATCATCACGAGCGGTTCTTTTTACCAACGTCGCGAAGTATCTAAGCGGTTGGTAATAAGAACCATCGTGATGAGGACATATCACAGACGGATCACGAGCGGTTCCAAAGGGAACCGTCAGATAAGTTCAACACGCACGGCTCCTTTGGAACCGCTCGCGATGAGGTGTCTGCTATTGCTGTTTTGTGGTAGTGTGTTCGCACCATCAATGATTTTCCCACTGGTAACTGTCGGGCCAAGATAAAAGGAGCCAAATCTTGTCCGCTTTGCTTAGATGCTACTGAGAGTATATGGCTAAACAACTTACGCAAAATCGTATATCGCGCGTCACCGTAGGTTCCTTCCCAAGAGTCACGCATACCGAAGATGAAGAAACAATTCGCGGAAATAAGGAGGGCGGTTCACTCAAGGGCTTTTAGAGGAAAGATGTCTATGATATGGTTAAGGATATCGATGTTGTGCTTGGGAAGGGCGTCAATTAAGAACCCGGAAGAACATCCGAAGAAGCGGTCAATTTTTGGGACTTGCCTTATTGGGAGCACTTAGAAGTTCGCCATCGCATCGACGTCATGCATGTGGAGAAGAATGTATGTGATAGCTTGATTGGTCTCTTATCGAACATTAGTGGCAAAATAAAGGATGGTGTTAACGCACGAGAGACTTGGTCGATATGAACATAAGGACCGAGTTAGCACCGCAAGAGTCTGAGCTAATCAAGTTGTTCAAGTATTCTATGTAACCGACCCGGCAAATAAGAAACGCCACGTAGTTCTTCATGGAAAAGAAGGATTGTCGGAGTTGAGAATGTAGTGGGCGAGGAAGAATACAATCAATTTGACGAGTTGCCTCCTTTCGGAGATGGCATCGAGCTCGACGAAGAACCCGATGAGGAAGCTAGCTATATGCGTGCGATCATCATGAAGGGCTATATTTTAATTAAGAATTTAATCCATTGTAATTAATTTATTCTATAACATCATGTGTTATGGACTTGTAATCTCTCATATATTTTGATATTGATGTCAATGTGGGCGTTCATCGTAACGACAATTGGTTTTGAAGTAAAATGTGTTATGAGCTTGTCTTCATATATACTTGTCACCAGGTTTTGTCATCTCTCATATATTTTGATATTGATGTGAATGTGGATGTTCATTGTAATTCATATATACTTGTCACCAGGTTCATTGTAATTGATAATTGTATGCGGATCTATCACGAGCGGTTCTATAATATAACCGTGCGTGATAATGAATCACGAGCATGTTCTAATATAGAACAAATGCGTGATATGAGATTATCTCGAGCGATTATATTTGATAACCGTCTGTGATATCCCGACAAAACCAATAGGTAATCTGTGATAAAAGCTAATCACAGACGGTTTAATACACAAACCGTCTGTGATATGGAACGTATCACATACGGTTATTAGATAGAACCGTCTATGATTACTTATCAAAGACGGTTTTAGTAAAGAACCGTCTGTGATAGCCTCTTATAAGGTGGGAACCGCTAGGGTTTTCCTCACTCGTCCCTTCCTCTCCCGCACCACTGAGTTTATCGCGCGCTCCTTTGCCTCCTCTAGGGCTCCGTTCACCGCCTCCGACCTCGACATCTGCTGCCCGACCTCGCGCCGCGCGCCCCGACCTCGGCGCCCCGACCTCGACATCTGCCGCCCGACCTCGTCGCGCTCCGACGCGTCGTTGCTCCGACCTCGGCACCCCGACCTCGACCTCGCCGCCCGACCTCGGCGCGCTCCGATCCGCGCGCGGCCGCGTCCCGACCTCGGCACCCCGACCTCGACACGCGCCCAACCTCGGTGATAGCCTCTTAACATGCTCTGTCTCTTTGCATATATATATATACACTTTGTGCTAGTTGTTTTGATCCGTGATTGAGATTGATATTTGAGACTAGCTCGGAAGATATTGCAAAGAAATGAGTGATCGGGTTTGCTCTGTGATGTTCATAGCCATATTCGATAATTGTTTCAATAATTAATTCAGTCTTTTGAGCTCTATAATTGAGGTAGCTACTGCTTGTCTATGTGTGTTTCTATGATTACTTTGGTAGTAGTCAAGAGCTTTGGATCATTTTGTTGAGAGAGGATTGATTAGCTTCTAATCTGTTATACTTATGCGATTTTGTATCGGCAAAAGGCCTCGTGTTTAACACCTAACTGTCTTTACGCTTTTGTTCTAGAAGCACTTCTTTGTTACGTTTCTTGATACTAGTATTGATTACGTGATCTTGCACTCTACTTAGCTTCGCTGCTTGCCGAAAGATAGTGTAGTTTAAATACATTACGTAAAGAATTTCTATTGTCATACTGCTTAGTTAGCTATAATAAGAGCTCATAGTCCGAATTTTAGTTAATTGATTCGATTTGTGAAGTATATTAGGCTTAAGGGTCAGTCATGGCAAGGTTTTGAACTTTGCATCTAGCCTTACGAGAGCACCTTTTAACATCAAGAATTTGAGCTTTATGCTGATTTATGGTGTTTCTTGATATTTATGATAAGCATATTCTTTGTGTTTAGATGACATGGTAGAATTTCATGATTTCATGTTATTTTGGTCATTTAAACTCGGTTGAATTATCTTTGGGATGTCATTAATTATTGCTGGAATTAATTTGGTATATATAGATATTGATGGCACCATATATATTTGTCGTGTTTTCACATACTTTGAGCTATAGTGATCTCCACATCCAAAATAGATTTTTCACATACGGTTTGTTTTCTTGGTGTGTAACCTCGGCCCGGCCCGGTAGTAATATATCTCAAACTAATTATATAGATAGCAAGTAGCGAGATGGCGAGGCACCATCTTCCCGCCGTCGACGCCGCAGATTGCGAGGCACCATCTTCCCGCGTCGCCGACGCAGCAGCGACAATGACACGAAAGCGAGATGGCGGAGGAGAATCGAAGATGCCCGTGGGCCGACCGGTCATCACGGAGGTTAGTGAGTTTGGGGTCCTCTGCGTCCCAAGAGCTCGTGGAGATTCCGGACCATGTGTGGGATACTTGCAAGGAAGCGGGTCCCCATCACCACACCAAGGTGGAAGGATCGGCGAAAGAAGCGAGAGGCGCGTAGTGGGAGAACTATTACAAAGTTCACTATCCCGAAGCGGACATGGCACGCGTGGAGCGGACGGCGATGCTCACGATCGATAAATTGTGGAGGTCGTTCAAGAGCATTCTTGTCACGGCACGTGAACACGGTCGACGCCCCGCCAAGCACGGATTCTTGATGCGAGAAACATGGGACGCCTTTGTTGCTATGAAGACGGCGCCGAATTTAACGAGCAAAGTGCGGCACACAAAGCTCTCGGACACGAAACACTCATCCGCATGGACTTCGCACCGCTGGATACACAGGAAAATATGATGAATGGCGGCGGAGGACACACGCGTTTCTGATGTCACGGACCGCGTTTCCTAGCACGGTTAAAAGCGAGGGCAAAAGTCTCGTCTTGGGAAGCATCTCTTTCACAAACCCTGCAGAGGCGAGGAAGTGTCTCAACGTTTGGTAAGTATGTCGAACTACCTAGTTAATAACTCCATATATAACTTCATAGTGTCTATAATAACATGATGACTTCTTGCGGCGTGAATTGTGCGCCCAAACTTCCCAAGGCTCCTTCCATGTAGACGGGAGAAGGATATACTCTCGGCCACGGGAAACAAGGAACACCGGTGCACGCGAGGTCTTGGGGTTACCGTACCATGGAGTCATGGATTCGCAGACGACTCATCGCACGCACGTGAGTAGGAAGAGATCTAAGGCGGCGTGAGGACCGTTCGCATGCATGACCAACATTTTGAAGGAAAGCGGCAGCATTGCGAGATCAATTGAATCAACTCCTCGGCCCGGCGATGCGCAAGCGCCTCGCAATTTGGGAGCCACCTGCTCGACATCCGAGATGGCGTCGGCGTCCACGCATAATTACGGACATGGCGATGTCCAATTACCGATAGACGAGATCAAGGTAATGTACATCTATGGAATGCAAAGCAAAGATAGACCTATAGGACACTTTAGCTAATTGCGTATCGTTTTGTAGGAGCCGACGGCTGCAAGCTCGTAGTGAGGTTAGTTGGGTCCATTTCTATTGAGGCGCGGGGATGGTGCATCCATACCGGAAGGGCGATGCGGCCACGGTGTCGGTGGCGCGAGGTTACGCCAGGTGGAGGTGGACATGGTACATGAACATTTCATGGCCGTCCCGTGGAGATTCGCCCGAACGAAGAGATCACAACACTAGGGATGCCGTGCACGTTTTATCCAAAGGCCCAAGAAGGACATCGTCCCGGACCCAGCGGCCGCGATCTCAACACGACCATTCCTCTCCAACGGGACCCTCCATGACTCCACCTCATATTTCGCCTCGAAGGCCACCTTTTGGTTCCCTTGGAGAAGACATCGAAGGAACAAGAAAAGCGTGTCACCGTGTCGGTCCCGAGTCATCTCGCAAGAAGACGCTGGCAATGCTTAAGACCAAATCAAAATCGCGAAGCGCCTCAAGTCCGGCAAGTCGGCAATATCCGGAAGTACATCCTCGGAAAACCGTTGTGCTCCCACGCGATATTAGGGCATCTTTGGATATGCTTGTCGGGCTTTGCATGCTGGTACTTGGATAGGACCCAAAAGGAGGGTGCGATCTTCGGAATCACCGTCGATCTGAGCATAAGCATTTCTTCAACGGACGAACCACTTCGTCGTGGGCTTCAACGACCTATATGACCTATTCAACCTCGTTGGCCTTGACGCCTCGCTTCTACGATGTTGGACACTATAAGTGCATACAATCAAGTTCTACATTCACGTAATCACCGATAAATATCACAACTCATTTCTTATGTACAGATACATGATGAAAAATGTTTGGGGCTGGAAAGAACCGGTGGGTTTCCTCGACCCACATGTGGTATCATTGCAAACCATCCAAACAGACTCGTCCTTCATCGAAATACATAACACGGCATTGCTTTGTCGTGAGAACACGAAGTACATCGTGGTGCCCTACAACCAGGGTAAGTGTCACTACTTGCTCTACTTTATCGCAGCACGAACTCGGGTTTAATGACTATAGTGACATACATGAGTAGGTACCATCGGATCCTTTTAGTCATCATACCAAGAGGAACCATGTGATATACCTTGATTCCTAATCCGCAACAACCACGACTTGACATTCTAGGAGGAATACTGCATGGTATGCTCATTTCCTTCATACATAACTCTATTTTAGTCTTCATTAGTTTGAAATGGTCGAGGATAACTTTTTGGAATCATGTAGGTCGTTCATCGACTATGTTGCCAACAAAGGAATATCGATGGAAAGAGCGCCCAACTAACACACAGGACAAAATTTCGATGCAGCGCTATAATACGATAATCCTATATCATACTTCATAATAACGCATCTCGAATCGATATATATGTAATTCTATTTTTGCGATCACACGAGAAAAAATGATGAGTTATGTGCAATCTCGTTTGCCATCATATGGAGCAAATCATTAGAGCTAGGAAGAAGGATCGAGGTTTGTGAATCTCCAAATAATTATTTTCTAATTATAAAATTAAATATATATGCATAACACTTTATTCTTGCTAGCGGCAGGGCTTGAATATAGAATTAGATGGACTCCTTGATAATGAGATCAAGGACATTCGATGGAAGCTCTGCGGCTTTATCATATCAGAGATAATTAAGGACACCGGAGAATTTCACTCATTTGCCGACCAAGCGCATCACCTGCGACACTTCTCAACCACTGCAAACAATTGACTCAATTGTAATCCAATTTATTTTGTAACAATACTTGAACAAATGTGATCTTTTGTAATTTATTTTGAGTAATGATCATATTCGGTTTATGCGACAATTGATTATCGTGATGTATCTGTTTTTGCATGCTTGTTTTGAGAGGGCATGGCTAGCAATTCTGAGGCTAGCCAAAAATCGAGAAAAAATGTAGTTAGTTTAATGAACTATCACGAGCGGTTTTTATAAAAGCGATGCAGCGAAGACAAGTATCACAAGCGGTTCTAAGTAAAAACGTGCGTGAAGTCGAGTATCACGAGCGGTTTTACAAAGAACCGCTCGTGATATCGACTTCCTGACGTTTCGTGTAAGAACCGTTTGTGAAGACATGATATCGCGAGCGGTTTTACATAGAACCGCTGCGTGATACTCGACTTCCTGAGCGTTTTGTTTCTAGAACCGTGCGTGATACTGCGTCTTCCTGACGGTTGTTGATAAAAACCGTGCAGTGATATTCATATCACGAGCGGTTTCTTGACCGTCTGTGATATCCACTGCTATCGAGACCCATTTTCAGACGGTTGGCAAATGCGTGATGACGATTCGAACCATCCGTGATGGCTTTTACGTAGTAGTGTGTGTAAAATGAGATGGTTATGTGTTGGGGCGGTGTAGTTGTCCGAAAAGATTTACCACGAGGGTAGTTGTCTTTGGCTTTACAATGTAAGCGTATGGGTCGCGTCCATCTGAGCGGCTCGTAGTTGATTTACAATATTGGAAATGTCTCGTAGGACTTAGCCATGCCGGTATACCTTCGGAAGTGTGCTTCATCTAGTGGCAAAAAGGCGGTCTGAAGTGTGGGTACATTGGTACACCCCTGCAGAGTTTAAAACTATTCGAATAGCCTTGTCCTGGGTTATGGACACGCTTGGGGAAGTCTTTCAAGAGTTAGACTACAACATTTTAATTAAAACTTGATGGGTGGTACGAATCAGGGATTCGTGCTATGTCGTGGTGGCTATTGGGTTAGTCACCTCTAGGTGGTTACTTGTTATTTATTGATTACTCGCTGTTAATTCAATGCTTAGAAACAGATTTTATCAAATGCTTTCAATCTATTACATTATTGCAAATGAAGATTGCTTTATGCGTCCAAATAACCATATAACCATTTTGTTGGAAGAATAATTCATCCCTCCTTAATCTAGGGGCTCCCTTTGCTAGAGACAAGCGTACAGACCGAAGAAATACTGTTGCGATCATAAAAGACTGTAATACCCCTCACTTGTACTCATAGTGTGGCTATACCCTAAGGGGTATTTTCGTCATTTGTACAGGCTTGGGAGCCTATAAATACCCGATGTATCTCCCATTTCGGGGGGAGCTCTCTTGAGCAATATAAGAAAGAAAGGCATCAGGTGAGCCTCCGGGAGGAACCCTCGAACCCCCGTAGGCCACCGACAGGAGTAGGGCGGTCCTCTCGGACCCCCGAACCTGTATAAACCCCTGTGTCACTCTCACCCTCGTGGACGACGGCCCGTAGCACGGCCGACGTCCACCCCTCACTTGTGTTCGGTTTTTACACCTACAACATTGGCGCCGACCGTGGGGATGTAGCTGATCGACAGAAGGCTATGGCTCCTACCAAGAAGCATTCCAAGTCCACGAGGCCTCCTCCTGCTCCAGAGCATGAGGAGCCCGCAGACGACCGTTCCGTTCCCCGAAAAAACCCAAGGCGCGGGTTATCTTCGGAGATCGGGGCTGTGCATCCCGGGACAGACAACGTCCTACATGAACCCGGGCTGCCAAGCATTCTCACCTCCATCACATCAACTAACGCGGTGTCTGGCCAGAGGCAAGAGGCCCGAAGTGTCATCGGAGCTCCAGGGCCGTCAATAGCTCCTGGGGGGCTCGGCGCCGCTAATTGCAAAGCGATGGTGGAGGCAACCGCAAGGCAGGTGGTGGACTACATGATGGCCACATATCGTACTCCCAGCAGCCCTCAGCATGTCTCCCCGCTCCCAGCACCGCCTTCGATTCAAGTGGCCACTGACCCAGCCTCGCGGGGAATTTTCCTTGGAGGGGGGCAAGGGGGACATCCTTACAACCTCCCTCCACTCGCCCATGCGGCGGTGATGAACGGGGCTCCTTACTGGCCGATGCACCCGCCAAACTCTGGATGAGGAGGAGCCCAGCCCATTCCACTGCAATTCATCCCGTCACCTCAGCCTCCGAGGCCTGAGTTCATACCAACTGGAATGGGTGCTCCGCGACCTCCTCTAGAAGCTCCTCCGCCTAGTCAAATGCGCTTGCACCCGGAGGTGGTAAACCAACTCCCACCGGTTAATGCAGGTCTCCATCCCCAAGGTGCTACATGGCCAGGAGCGACTAGGGGGCCGCAGGACCAAAAGGTGTTACTCCTCCTATGCCTCCTCCAGCACCTTCAGGTGGGCGGGCCATTCCACCTGTCATGACCCAAGCGCACTCACCAAGCCGCAAGGATTCACATCAAGGAGGCGGGGGCCAGGGCGATCAGAAGAGCATGTACTCTGCAGGCACTAGGCGTGTCCCCGTGCCGCGAATCGGATTCGCTAGGGAGCGTGGTCGTGACCACCGTGAAGAAATGGATGTTGAATCCCTCATCTCCCAGCCAGATCAAGCTGCAGGTCGGCGCAGGCGCTCCAACTCGCCAATGCGCTTGCACCGTCGCCGCCACCGACAGGCATCTAGCTCTTCCAGCTCAGGAGAGCCCCGCCACCGTCGCCGTTGCGCCATGCGGTCACCATCACCCCCGCGCGCAAAAGGATAGGAGCATCCCGGAGACTGGGAACCCTCTCGCTCGAGAGATTTGCAAAACTCCTTTTCAACGAAAGTTCCGCCAGCCTAACCTCGGGCCTTACGATGGGGACTCTCACCCCATGCAGTTCCTGGAAGTGTACTCCACAGCAATTCGGGCTGGGGGAGGTGGAGAAGTAGAAATGTGTAATCGCCTCCCATTTGTTTCTCTTCGGGGCGCGCGTTCTTGGTTCTTCAACCAGAAGAAAGGCTCCATCTATTCTTGGAATCAGCTAAGGGAAGAGTTCAGCGCGAATTTCCAGGGAAGCTATAAGCGCCCCATGCTCCCCAACCAACTCTTCACTGTCAAGCAACAGAAGGGTGAGTCCACAAGAGAATTTCTTAAACACTTTTCTAAAGTGCGAAGCCAGGTGGCAGATGCCCCAGACTCCACGGTTATCAATGCATGCAAGGAAGGTCTGCTTCCGGGAGAACTCAATCGCGCTTTGGGGAGAGATCCCCCCAGGACAACCCATGAGCTCTTCGAGGTCGTTGAAAAATACGCCCGGGGAGAAGAAGATGACCTGGCCAAGAAGGGATTTCTCTCGCAGGACGAAAGCATCTCCTCCGGGAAGAAGTCAAAAAGCTCCCCCAAGAAAAAGGGCAACGACCGGAGGGATCACTCTGGCAGGGAACGTGACTCCAAGATTTTCGTCGTAACCGATGCTCCTTCGCAGGAGCGCGGGGCCATTTCCACTAGAGGACCCAAGAAGGAATCAAGGCCTAAAGCCCACTGGAAGGGATGTCCTGATGAAGGCCGTAATGAAAGAAGAACCCCAAATCAAGGAGACGGGCCTTGGTGTGCCTACCACAAGATACACGGGCATGATACGAACGAGTGCCGCCAGTACGCCACTGAAATAGCAAAACTCCTCAAACGCGGCCCGGAGCCGCGCCAAGGGTCACCACCACATCCCACGGCTGCAGAGGCGATGTCCCTTCAGGCAATTCCACCACCTCCTGCACAGGCCCCTGGTGATCTACCTCCTAGGCAGCACCTGCAAGATGCCGAGCATGAACTCCCTTTCCAAGCACCGCAAAGACAAGTAAATGTCATAATAGGGGGCTCGGCCTCCGGGCACACGTCAAAGCGCCAACGGAAGGAGTACGCCCGAGAGGTCAATGTCGTAGGGGTGACCCCTCAAAGCATCTCTCCCAAATGGGCAAGCATTC
The DNA here is from genome assembly GCA_036346255.1 of Ampelocalamus luodianensis. Taxonomy (NCBI): domain Eukaryota; kingdom Viridiplantae; phylum Streptophyta; class Magnoliopsida; order Poales; family Poaceae; genus Ampelocalamus; species Ampelocalamus luodianensis. The sequence continues at coordinate 33,546,494 of CM070619.1, forward strand.
CTCTTAGATTCACAGCTGATGACGCAATTGGATTAAGGTTCCCTCGTGATGACGCCCTCTTAGTAACTGCCACAATATCCAATTGTGAGGTCTCCCGTATCCTCGTCGATGGAGGAAGCTCTGCAGATATACTCTACCTACGTGCGCTCAAGGAACTGTGGGAGTCACGGGGGGGCTATCATCATGGCATCCTGCTACCATCCGATCGCCCTCTCACTGGCTTCGTACCAGGAAAATCCATTCAACCCCTTGGGAGGATCGAACTCCTCATGACATTCGAAACACAGGACAATCACCGCACGGAAGCCGTCAGGTTCGATGTCGTTGACATCAAGTCCCCATTCAATGCTATCATGGGAAGGGCAACTCTCAACCGCTTCTGTGTAGCGGTTCATCAAAACTACCTGTGCTTAAAGATACCAGGCCCTCGCGGAGTCATCTCCGTAAGGGGTGATCAAGACTTAGCTCGCCGTCTATACCACAAAGCGGCAACAAACTCCAGTGACATCAACTTTCTCGAACCTAAGGAGTCAAAGGAGCAAATGCCCTCGCCTCTCTCACCAGGGCACACCAAGGATGTACCCCCTCTAGCGAGGCGCTCTCTTAAGCCTCGTTCAAGGGAGGACCTGCGGGAAGTACGGCTCTTCGACCAGGATGACCCACGGTCTCTTAGAATCGAGGTCGTGATCCAAGGAAAAATGGAGAAGGAGCTCATGGAGTTCTTAAAGTCCAACACTGACGTATTCGCATGGACACCGTTAGGCATGACACTTCTTTTTGACGTGTATAAGGGCCTCTATAGCTCTCACATCGCGCCAAGGGCAGCCACAGCAAAAGCACTTTGCCAAGGCTTCTATTGGGCCACAATGGTGCAGAATGCCCTTGATACACTCAGGAAGCACGAGGGGTGCCAAAAAATGGTAGCCAATCACAATGATCCTACTTATCCAGTGCGCATCGTACCAATCACCTGGCCTTTTGCCCAATGGGGAATGGACCTTCTCAGGCCATTCCCACCGAGCAAGGGGGAATACAAGCGCATGGTGGTATCAGTGGATTACTTCACCGAATGGGTAGAGGCGGAACCCCTAGCCTCCATCACATCTCGCTCTGTGATGGAGTTCCTTTGGAAGAATATCATGTGTCGCTTCAATGTTCCTAAGGAACTCACAGTGGATAATGACATCCAATTCAACGCTTCAGCCTTCAGAGATTCCTGTAACTCCATCGGGACCACCCTTCGCATCAATACGGTGGCTCATCCAAAAACCAATGATGTCGTGGATAGAGCCAATGGGCTAGTCCTGCAAGGCATACGTCGCCGCCTTGAAACAAGTGCCCTCAAGTGGGGAACCTGGACGGAGGAGCTCCTCGGCCTCCTACGGGGACTACACACGACTCGGCCGCTCCATCGAGGGACTCGTTCTCACTCATGTGCGGGTTGAAGCTATCCTCCTGCTTGAGATCCGTCCTTTGCTCTCTTCGATTGAAATGCTCTCGGCACCACTACACGCCCACTTCGGTCGAAACGAGAACCACAAGGTTGAGGTGGGCTTTGCGAAGGAAATCCGCAACCAAGCCCTCCTTGAGCATGCTTCTTACGAGCGGCAGGCCACCCGATTCTGCAACAGCAAGGTGAAGAAACACGCCCTCCTCCTCGACGGCCTTGTACTCAAAAAGGTCACCGACCTGAGGGCTCAGGAGAACTTCACCCCAAATGGGAAGGCCCCTACCGCATCTCCTCTGTCCTGGGGTCAGGCGCCTACCGACTTGCTACCCTAGAAGACAAGCCGCTGAAGCATGCATGGAATGCGGATAAGCTCCGCAAGTTTTACGCTTAAAACTCTATTGTATGCCCCCTGTGGCACCTATCGATATGTAAGCACCATCTTGCTTAGTGCAATGGAGATGTGAGGTTCCTACATGATCGCACCATTTATGCAATTATGGCCTGGATCGGGGGTAGTCCCTTAACACGCTGCTGTTAAGGGATTGACCTATTCTATGTATGTCTTCTCAATTATGTGCTCATCAACGATTGAAAGGAAACAGGCCCATCCTACAAGTCTCGTCTGTCTCACACAAGCTCTCGCTAACCCTTTCCCTGCAAAGGATGTCACCTCCGTGGTGCCTAGGGCGCACGACCCCCGTGGTCTCCCCTAACGAAAGACCAAAGCGGCTTGGTCGTCCGTCGACTCCGCCATGGCGACTTGCATCCTGCTGGACCCAGGGCGCAAGTGACGGCTCGGGCCTAGTGCCCGAGTCTATGGATGTGCTAAGGATTAGTCCCCCTTCAGCCTCCAGGCTATACGCCGAACGACCTCCGGGTCACTCCACGCCCTGTTCTAATACAGGCAAAGGCCAACCGCGCCCAACACATTCGTATCCCCTCGGGAACGTCTATATGTTGGGGGCACACGTCCAAGATGCCTATGAGTTAGCCTCATGGGCACCTCCAAGCCCACTGGGGGGCTACAACCCCTGGTGGCCATTCGGTGCCCCCGCGACTTAGCCTCGTGGACGCCACCAGCGTGCCCGTGACCCACTGTCGAAGGCACACATCCAAGGTGCCCATGAATTAGCCTCATAGGCACCTCCAAGCCTACTGGGGGCTACAACCCCTAGTAGCCATTCGGTGTCCCACGACTTAGTCTCGTGGGCGCCCCTCTCGTGTGCTTATGACTCATTGTCATGGGCACCCCTCCATGGTGGCCATGAGTTAGCCTCATGGGCACCTCCAAGTCTACTGGGGGCTACCACCCCTAGTGGCTATTTGGTGCCCCATGACTTAGCCTCGTAGGCGTCACCGGTGTGCCGTGACTTCTTCGTTAAAGGCACCGTCCAAGGTGCCTATGAATTAGCCTCATGGGCACCTCCAAGTCCACTAGGGCTACCACCTAGTGACCATTCGGTGCCCTCGACTTAGCCGTGGGTGCCACCGGTGTGCCGTGACTTCTTGTCAAGGGCACATGTCCAAGTGCCCATGAGTTAGCCTCTTGGGCACCTCAAAGTTCACTAGGGGCTACCACCTCTGCTGGCCATTCGGTGCCCCATGACCTTGTACACCTCTCAAGCCTCACCAAGAAGGCAACCACGATAGCTTTGTGTTGCTCTTAAACGACACATGTACACCTCTTCCAAGCAGCTCGAATCATCTACCATCGACCTGGCTTGAATGTTGATCAAGGACTATCATGCCTGCATAAGGCTATTGATGGGACTCTACTTGTCTCATGGCAACGACTTCGATTTTCTGTCATGTCGAACGATTGTTATCTTGCTACAAGAAACTAGTGTTGATCATTCTCTCTCACGCAGAGATGCCCGTGTTATGTACCTGTCCCCGCAACGTTTCTAGCTCAAATTGCGACGATTCTGGGGAGTTCTATTTCGTCGACTCTCATCAAACCACAGGGCAAGAGGAGGAAGACTTCGACCAGGCTTCCCGCGGACACGCCACGCGCCTCGAAGGCTATGCCTTGATAGGGCAGCTGCGCGTCGACTTTGCCTCCATAGGCTTCGCTCCGACGCGTCGCCTGCCTCGATGGCTATGCCTCGGCTCGTCGGCCTCGCGTCCACGACTTTGCCTATTGAGGCTTCGCTCCGATGGCCCGCATGCCTCGAAGGCTATGCCTCGGCTCAGTGGCCTCGCGTCCACGACGTCCCCTGCTGAGGCTTCGCTCCGACGCTCTGCCCGCCTCGAAGGATATGCCTCGGCTCGATGGCCTCGCGTCGCCGGAATTTGGCCAAGTCTGCATCAAGTATTCGGAATGTTGCCAACATACCGCAACAAGCATATTCGTCAAACAAGATACAAGACCTCAGCACTCTTCTTTGCCCCTTGGACGCCCTTGCAAGCACCCAAGGGACAGGGGGGCTAGTGTTGAGAAATCCTACCACCTCCCTTCACTCGCAAAATGCTCTATACTTCGACAAGTCTACACAAGGGGCGTTTGCAAGCCCCTCGCCCCGGGCGCTTGGCTACCAGCCCACTGGAAGTGGTTCGAGGCTTGTTGGATACTTGCATGCCACCACGCCTCCGCTCGAGCCTCGGCCTCGGGGCACTTTCACGCTAGCTTCATGAAGCCGCCGCGCCTATGTCACGGCTCGGGACACCTCGCCTCCGCCCGAGCCCCGGCCTCGAGGCACCTTCGCGAACACGACCATTGCGTCTTCACATGAAATCATTGCTCACGCCCGCGCTCGCTGCCACCGACGGGACACTATTGACGCTCCCCTTCGCCATCAAGAGCGCCGCTAACTCGACATCCGGAGCTCGCATCGCGCGACCTCTGCGTCGTCGATGTCGCCGTCCCATAGCCCAAGACCATGACAAGGAGCAATCACGTGGCCAACAACTTGATGGACATATATGCCAAGTACGGAGACGAACAAAGTGCAAGTAGTGTATTTCATGCCATTCTTCACAAGGACTTGGTCTTATGGAACACCATGTTGTTCACCGCGCCGAGTGTAGCGGGATTACATAGCAAGCGCCCGGCATCGCGCCCATGCGCCGGGGCTCCCAGCGCCGTGCCCATGCGCCACAGCCTCCACGCCCATCGCCCAATGCGCCCCGGCATACGGCACCACGCCGCGGCGCTCACGAAAACGTTGCCCTGGGAGATTTCATTACAAAACTTCAGCAATAAAAGTGTTCAGTTAGCCATTACAAATCAGAACATGAGCCATCCATATCCCAGAGGAAGATAGAATTTGCACGTTCTGCCAGTAGGCTTCGGAGTTCATACACAACGGCTCCCAAGTGGATATAACATCTCATCCAGATTCAAAAGGTATCAAAGATCACAAAAAGGGAGTCGACGAAACTGTAATCCTACACGCCCTGGCAGCAGTGCGCCCCAGTAGTAGCGACTTTGGTACCAAAGGCTATGTCATCCTTTTCAGAAAGGACAGAAGGCATTCTATAAGGCTCATTGCTACTAATGAAGAATCAAATTGTTTCATCAGGTTCACCAACCATTGGGCGCCCTGGCAAAAGGGTCACCCACGTGCATCTACTAGTACCAAACTTCGGGCACCCTGGCAGAAAGGCCACCAACTCCCTACAGGACAAGCTCGAAGGCGCCCTAACAAAGGCCAGCAACCAGCGCCTTGCGCCTGGTGCTTGCTCCAACTCGCCGTGCACCAGCCTTGGCAAAAAGTGCACACCGCCCTGGCATACATTTGCTTTTTAGCACTACTACACACGTAGCTCTACAGGAACCAAGTAGCTTCATGCAAGCCAAAAATTAGCTTCATGCAAGTAAAAGCAAGTGCCAGCGCCCTAGCAATTTGTCTAGCGCCCTGGCACCCCAGCACCAAAGCTCCTGCGCCCTAGCAATTTGTCAAGTCCGGTCATGTGAAGACCGGTTGCCACAGCAATTTTTCTAGCGCCGTGCAGTTTTCTGGCATACATACACGCCATACTGAAAACATCTAGCGCCTGGCGATTTCTTAGCGCCATGGCAATCGTCTAGCGCCTGGCGATTTCTTAGCGCCACGCACTCGGGCACCACGCAACGCCCTACACCACGGTCTCAAACTCCACGGCACCGATCGGTGCCCTCGCACTCTGACGCCACGGCACGACCGATGCCACAGCACTCCGGCGCTGGCACGGCGCCGGCACACACAACGCCACGCACTCGGGCGCCACCTGCGCCCTGCACCTGGTCTCAAGCGCCACGGCACCCGTCGGCGCCCTCGCGCTCTGGCGCCCGGCACCCGACGGTACCCTCGCACTCAGCGCCACCCGATCAGCGCCCTCGCACTCGGCGCCACGGCACGACCGGTGCCACGGCACTCCGGCGCTGGCACCGGCGCTCGGCACCTTGGCGCAACGCTCAGCGCTCGGCGCCCTGCACCCAGCGCCACAGCACTACGGCGCCACGGCATGCGACCGGCGCCGTGTTGTCAAGATCTTAGGCTAAGCGTGATCTAAGACATAAACCCTAGCAACATACATGAACACCTACATAAACATTGAGCGGAAGCTAATTAGTGTGTACCGAGCAGCGATGCCATGAGGATGGTGATGAGTCGGTGTAGCGGCGGAAGAAGAGAAGTCGATGTAGGCGTCGGCGTTCGTAGAGGTGGCGTGGGCGAGCGGCGGTGTTGGTCTTCGTTCACCTCGTACGTTCTAGATCGGGTTCTGTTGGGATATCGTGGTGGCCAAGAACAACCTTAGTTCATTGCCCTGCCGAATCCCCTCTTTTTATCTAGCGCAGGGTGACCGGGACCCGAACCAAAACACGGTTGGCCGCGCCTCCGATCAAGGCGCGGTGGAGACGTGGTCTCCCGTGGATCTCGGAAACGGTTAGCCGAAGATCATCCCAACATTCTCCCCTTTGATCGTAAGGCTAACATCATAAGCTCGTTCTCAATGAAACAGCACACCAAGATAATGTGTCACATGACCAATGAAGTGCCATACAACCTCAGTATCTATAGTGTACTATCTCATCTTAAAATGGTTACACATTATACTTAATGGGAGTTGGTTTTCTTTAAGGTCCTTTTATCCAGAATCAGAGGCTTTCCAATAAACCCATGCCGGCAACATGATCACGAAAGATATTGGGTGGTAAGCCTTTAGTAAGCGGATCCGCAAGCATTGACTTAGTACTAATATGCTTGATACTGATGGTTTGATCCTGGATTCTATCTTTCACAACATGATACTTAATGTCAATGTGTTTGGCAAAGACCACTTGACTTGTTGTTACTCGCATAAAAGATCATGTTCGTTATCGCATATAAGGTGAGTGGTTTAGAAATGTTGTATACCACTCTAAGTCCCGGACAAAATTCTTAAGCCATCAAACTGCCCGGTGGCCTCATAACATGCCACAAACTCAGCTTGCATCATTGAAGATGCCGTAAGTGTTTGTTTGGAGCTTTTCCACGAGATAGCTCCTCCAAATGAGTGTGAAGATATAACTTTGACGTGGATTTCTTAGTATCAACACATCCCGCAAAATCGAATCAATAACCAACAACTTCAAGGTTATCGAAATTTTTATATGTGAGCATGAAATTCTTAGTAGCTTGCATATAACACAAGACTTTCTTAACGACCTTCGATGGTCCGGTCTGGATTTGACTGATATCGCCAAGCATCCGGTTACAAAAGCTAAATCGAGCGTGTACATACTTGAGCATACATAATGCTTCCGACGGTGAAGCATAAGGAACCGACTTCATCTGATCAGTTTCATATTGGTTCCTTGGACATTGAAATGTCCCAAACTTATCGCCCTTAACAATAGGAGCAGGCGAGCCAGAGCACTTATGCATATTGTATTTCTTCAGTACTCTGTCAACGTATGCTTTCTGAGATAAACCTAATATTCCTTTGGACTATCTCGGTGAATCTCAATGCTAAGAACGTAAGAGGCATTACCAAGATCCTTCATATCAAAATTAGATGAAAGAAATCTCTTGGTCTCAAACAGCATATCTTTATCACTGCTGGCCAATAAGATATCATCCACATAAAGCACTAAGATGGTGTATTTACTCCCCTTGAACTTAACATATATGCAGTTATCAACTTCATTTTCTTTAAAACCAAAATTTCTTATTATTTTATCGAATTTGAGGTACCACTGCCTCGACGCTTGTTTCAAGCCATAAATTGATTTCTTAAGTCGACATCCCATATACTCCTTGCCTTCCACGGCAAAACCTTCCGGTTGAGCCATGTAAACACTTTCTTGCAAGTCGCCATTAAGAAATGCCGTTTTAACATCCATCTGATGCAGCTCTAAATCATAATGAGCTACAAGTGCCATAACTATTCTGAATGAATCTTTAGTTGAGACATGAGAAAAGATGTCATTATAGTCAATCCCCTCTCTTTGTGAGAAGCCTTTTGCTACAAGCCTTGCTTTGAACCTTCGATATTTCCTTAGAGTCATGCTTGGTTTTATAGACCCATTTACTGACCCTCTTGTTTTGACTCAGTCAAGAATTTCTACTAGGTCCCACACATCATTAGTGCTCATAGACTTTAGTTCATCCTTCATGGCATCAAGCCACTTAGGAGAATGTTCACTCATCATGGCCTCCTTATAAGAGGTGGGATCATCTACCTTCCTATATCATTAATATCCTCATTCATATATACAACATAATCATTTGGGATGGCGGATCTTCTCTCCATTGTGATCTTCTAATAGGTTCATTAGCTATTACAGAGATCTGAGGCTCATCATTAGGTGCAACATTAGGAATTTGGGGACCTCAACGGTGGGTGCAACAACGGTATTTTCTACTGGAAGTGCAACCATCTGAGGCATAGGAATAAAGGTCTCTGGGATAAGCGGTGAAGGAACGTAATGTGAGGACCCGGAATATTTAACTAGTAACACTTAACCTCCAAATGGTTCTAGCATTACTAATTAAACATTCTAAGCCTCGATGGACATATGTTTCCTGCAATTGCAACATATGCGCATCATCACAAAATTACACATCATTTCCATACAACAAAAACACTAAGTTCAACAACAACATAAAGTAAAGTTATTACAAAGAGAGCCGACCGCCAAATAGAACAAAATACAAGAAATGACAATGAAGCAAAAGCGCCATAAGATGGCTAGAACAAAAGTCGACCGGTTAGCCACACACCCACAAGGCAACCGACCGGGCCGCCAAGCTAGTCGCCCATAAACTACCACAACACAGCTCATAAAGTGAGGCCCCTCGTGCTCACCTTCTTCCTCTGCAACAAAACAATTAAGTATAGCATCCGAGTACAAAGATTGTCTTTGTACCCATAAGACTCGACGTGTGGAATAGCAGACCTATTCATAACTACATGCAAGCTTATTTAGGTGGAGGTTGTATGTCTCATTTGCATGAAGCCAATTTTATTTGCAAAATGTAATACATTTTAAAAGCAAGTTTTGCAAATCTGTTTAGTTATCAAAGTAACGCAAGTACTGGATACATACAAGTAACCACTGGAAGTGACTACCCCAATAGTCACCACAACATAGCACGAATCCCGATTCGTACCACCCATCAAGTTTTAATTTAAAAGGTTGTAGTCTAACTCTTGAAAGACCTCCCCAAGCGTGTCCATAACCTAGGGCGAGGCTATTCGAATAGTTTTAACCTGCGGGGTGTACCAATGTACCCACACTTGGATCGCTTTAAGCCAAAGCACACTTCCGTAGGTATGCCGCACGGCTAAGTCCTCGAGGCGCTTTCCAATATTGTGTATTAACTACGAGCCGCTCGTATGGGTAGAAACACCATACGCTTACATTGCAAGCGAAAGACAACAAATCCCATCGGGTGAAGTCTTTCGGACACTACAATGCTCCCAACACCATCCCTCCTGCGACTCCTGCGACTGAGCCAATACACGCCAAAGTACTAAGTCAAGAGAGGTCCCATACCCTCTAATGTGGTTAGCACGCTAAAATGCTTGGTTTAGTGTAACAAGATGTTCGGTCCTTGTTGACCCGGGCACCATTCCAGTCACACCCCACAATCACACCATCTTACCATTGTGCCCAAGTCTAAATCATTTTGTTTTTTTTTTTAGTTTTAGTTTTCATAAGTAGACATGGCACAAGGTGGAAATCATAAATCATAATAAGTTTTAAGTGATCAAGGTTATCGACAAGTCGATAACCGCCCATTTCTACCAAACTAAGCATGGCTAAGCAATTAATTCGCAACTACTAAGTGACAAGAGCCCATCCACGAACTCTAAATCACAGCAAGTAACCTAGGCTCATGGTAGTAGAGGATAATCATTTGCTAAGGAAATGCATCTACTAGGCCAACTATTAAAACAAAATAGCAATGCATACATAGAATTTGTAATCAACATAAATACTTAAAATACTGGGATTAACATGATCAAACTGCTTGCCTTCTTGCTGTTGCTCAATTGGTTGCGGAGGATCGTTCTCGGGATTACCGCAAATGTCGAATCCTAAGCGAAAGGCAAAAAGAACCAAGAACAACCAATAAGACGAGCCACAAATAGACAAAAGAGCAAGAGAAACTTAACCAAATGCGACGAAATTTACACATAAGGTAGAATACGAATATACCTAGACATAGAAACTGGAAAAACCTAATTTGGATTTGTGGTGCAAAAGATAATGCATAAAAATACATTTTACCAATATTAGCACTGTAGCAAAAATATTTTCTAGAGAGATTTGAAGCTGGAATTTTATGGTAGCTACCTACTGATATAGAGGTAACCCATATAAAATTTCAGGTCATTTGGAGTTAAAGTGATTTAGTTATGATTTTTCTAAGATGCAAAATTAGCATAATGCACTTTCCAGAGCATAAATATGTTCAAAACTAATTTCTGAGAGAAGTATACCAACTGAGGGTTTTCTAGAATTTATCAAATATATTTTGCATTTACAGAGAATTACTTGTGCATTTTATAAGTCTTCGAAATTTTCTAAATGCTAAAAATAGGTACTAACTCATTAATCAAGGTTTCATTACAATCTTGGACCTACCATCATTTTACATTAACATTGGGTTAATAACAAATTTATCAAGGTTGGAATCATTCATTTTGGACATACTCGAGCAAGATATGCATTTTCTAAAGTTTTATTTATTTTCTGAATAATCAAAATGATGTAATCAAGTTATTCTTAGTTATACAATTTTACGCTCTTTGAACATGCTTAAATCCATTTTTATAATAAGCTAAAGTGATAACATAATTTATTACTGATTGGAATTAACTAAAAAGTAGCTAAAATGAATTAGTTATGAGTTTCTAAAGTTTTTACATCATTTTCATCGTTAAATAAATACTTACCAAATACGAAAAACCCACAACAAAGAAAACGACGTGGACACCCGTGGGCGTAGATTTAACATCCAATGTACCACCTTGCGCTGGAAATAAGCGCGCGCCAAACCTAATCGGGGTCCACCGTTGGATCAAGATCCAACGGCCCAAACGAGTGCATGCAACGGACGATGCGGTTGCCTCGGTGAACCACGACCGCAGATCTAAAGATGAACGGTGAGAACCCACATCTAACCTGAAGGTCCGATTGCACACATGATCTCACCGCAGATCGCAAGATGGACGGTCCAGATGATGAGGGGCCGATGGTCCGAATGCACTCACGATCAAGACCGCAGATCTAAAAATGAACGGTGGGTGATGATCGTAGTTCAAACAGGATGTCGACATGTGGACCGCATGTCGCTGACTTCAGTCACCCACGCTACCGTTTACCCCACGCACGTGCAATGGACCCACTTGTCGGCCGCCCGAGAGTGGTGGTTAGGACGAATTAATGGCACTAATGATGATCATTAACTAGACACTAAAGACTATCGAATTTGATTTCAATCCCTCGCCCACCAGTCAACGACCTGCAGGTTAATTCCGACAAACGATTAAATGCCGACTCATTTAATTAAGCAATGATTAGACATTAATGATGTCGGAACGATGCGAGTGAACCGAGATTGATTTAAGGATATTGGGCCCACCGGTCGCTGGCTCAATAATAATGATTAAGACACAATTAATAACTAATGATTGGTAATTAATGTGTCCTAATGAGTCGACAAAACGGAGCGCGTGTGCGCAAAACCCGAGTGGCTTCAACGGCGAATCGCCGCGACAGCGGCGCGCGGCGCTCACCAAGTACTAAAATGGAATCGCAATAGCACAACGAGTCTAATGGTAGCATTCTCGCATGCGCGGGATCGGAACGCCGCTGGCGGAAAATGAAAACGGAGCTTTACGACTAACCATGAAAATAGCGAAAGCTCATTGCGGTCCAAGGAAGGGTGCGAGCTTCTAAGGACTAATAAGAAGCTACCTTAGCGACTGTAAGCTTCAAAGATGGCCGAGATGCTTGTTCAAGGTGAAAGCTTGTTTGACTTGAAGAAGAAAACCCAAAATGACACCTGAGCCAAATGAGTGATACCAAAGCTTCAGATAGCTTCATAACGATTCACGCGGCTACATGAGCAAAGAATTGAAAATGGAGCACTCACCGAAATGAGGAAGAAGATGACCAAATTGGCCGAATTTGAACAAACCCCAAATTGGACAATTCCGAGAATCAATTCCAAAATTAAGTGAGGGGAAATGTTCAAGGTGATAAATAGATGAGGTTAGGGCAAAGAAACAAGAAGGAGGACCACTGAACACCAAGAACACCAATGGAGCCTCACGGGTCAACAATGGCGATTTGCCATTTTGAGGTGTTAAGCTCCAATATTGGGAATGAAGCTTGATGGTGGTCTAAAGAAACTCGAGGAAGGGGTTTGGGTGCTTATAAGGCCATGAGAGTGTTAGGGTTTGCACCACTCCTCTCTCGGCAAAACACAAAGCACAGAGTGCGGACAAGGAAAGGAGGTGAAGGCGTGCATTAAGGCATGGCCTAGCTCACAGTACTCCCATACTCCTACACGTCGGCTAGGGTGGCTTTAGGGAGCAAGAAATGACCTCACCATGCCTTGCACTGCTTTCGCCGCGGGAGGTTGAAGATGACCAGCGCAAAGCTCGGGCGATTCTGACCGTTGGATGAGACACGAATGGTGAGATAGTGCCACGCCACGGGCTTTAAAACACAACGGGAGGCTGCGAGCCTACGATTAGAAACGAACGGCTCGGTTGTCCCACGCCGCAACTCTTATTTACAACGAAGGAGTACGCGAGCGTTGGATCTTAATCCAACGGCTCGGATTCAAAATGCAACCGGAGGGTCCGAAGCTTCGGAAATCTCAGCGGTTGGATGGGATCTATCGGTGACATTGGACTTGCAACCGGAAGGTCCGGTGATACAGCGCGGCCGTGCGATTTAGATCTAACGGACGAGATCGATTGCGCTGCTTTTAAGAGTGGCTCGGTGCGTTTAGTTGATCGGATCGAATCAAGTGGCTCGAGCCCGAGTCCGACTCGAACCTGCAACAAGAAACCAAGTTTGACTTTGAAAAACGAACAGAGACTACGAAAGATTTATTTGAGGTAGCAAAATAACTCCAAAAATTATGAAAATTTTACAGGAGCTTGCTAACTCAGATATTAACCTTGTGTAAAATTTTCAGAGATTTTTATGCTGCGAATAAATCTCCAAAATTCTGCAAGGCTCTGTTTTAATGTTTGGTGAGAGTCAAACAGGTTTGATCGCCTCTAAAATTTTCAAACAATTTCTAAAAATTGTGAGATTTTTCAGAGGGTCACATACCATCACAGAGACTTAGGAAAAATATTTCAGAGGATGATCATAAGATTTGACAAGATTGTTTTGGGATAACAAGATTTGGATCAACAAGACTTGTGACAATGTATTTCCATAATTCCTTGTACAAGAATTTCTTGGCACCACAGAATTACATGATGTAAGAAAAGTTTTAATTTCTACTGATTTTCTTACATTTGAAACACAAGCCCAAAATTGGGATGTTACAACTCTCCCCCTTACAAGAATCTCGACCGAGATTCTGCATTTACTCTGAGAAGAAAGAAGGAAAATCTGCACGAAGGCGATCTTCGCGCTCCCAAGTTGCTTCACCTTCGAATGGTTTGACCACTGAACCTTAAGGAACTTGATGACACGGTTCCTCGTCCTCCGTTCGATTCCTCAAGAATACGAACAGATGCTCGCGGTAGGTCAAATCCTCCCGTACATCGAGAACCTCCAATGGGGCTTCCTCACGGGACACGGAGGCACTTCTTCGTGTGTGAAACATGGAACACATCATGCACACCTCAAGTGCACCGTAGCTCCAATCGACGCGATCGCTCCAACTTTCTCGATGATACGGTAAGGCCCAACATATCGAGGAGCCAACTTGCCCTTGATGCCAAAACGCCGATGGCCCTTCAAGGGTGAGACTTTGAGGTACACAAAGTCATTGGGCTCAAAGCTCACCACGGCGACGACGATCGCATAGCTCTTTTATCCGGATCGGCCGCGCAGATGCTCGCGATCAATCGAACACGCTTTCGGCCTCATTGATCGAATCGGGCGAAAAATTGCCGCCACCGCCTCGACCAGTTCAATGGGGTTCTCGATCTCCTCCGCACAAAGCCTCAAATGGTGCCATGCCAAGATCGGCTGAAAGTCGTTGTTGTAGGAGAACTTCGAGAAATGGTAGGCATTTCTCCCACTTCTTCCCATAGGAAAGAACACAAGCACGGAGCATATCTTCCAACACTTGGTTGACTCGCTCCGTCTCGCCATCACCGAGGATGAAAGGTCAGATCAAGTGAAGGCGGGTCCCCATAGCCTCTGCGAGACCATGCCAAAACGCGAGGTGAAAAGTGCACCACGATCGAAATAATCGCCTTCGCACACCGTGAAGACTCACAATCCTCGAGACATAAAGTTCGCCAAAGGCCCCACACGGCCGAGTCTTGACAGAAGGAAATGTGCCACTTTAGTCAACCTTTGTCGATCACGACCCAAATAGCATCATTCCCTTTGGACGAGCGGGGCAATCCGGTGATGAAGTCCATGCCCACCAATCCCACTTCCATTCGCATCGCAAGGGTGAAGAAGACTCTTTGGGCCGACGCCGATGCTCGGCCTTCACACGACGAAGACACGCCGCACTCGACAACGAACCTAGCAATCTCGCGCTTCATTCGGGTCCACCGTAACCTCGACGAAGATCACGATACATCTTGGTAGCCCCGGATGAATAGACAAAGGAGAATCATGGGCTTCGCGGAGAATCAAATTCGCAATTCCATGACCTTAGGAACCACAAGACGCGCCCAAACCATACAACGCCATGCTCATCCTCCGAAAAGCACTTGGCCATCCCATCCTTGATGTTACGCTTGATTTGGCTCACACCAACATCCGTCACTGCGTCGCCTTGATTTGGTCCACTAAGGTTGGTTGCACAACCAGTGAAGCAAGAGAACCGTGCTCGGTCAAACCCAAATTGAGGCGCTGAATTTCAAATGAGAGCGGTGCGCTCTTGGAGCATCAACATGTTGCAATACACCTTCCGACTAAGTGCATCTGCAACAACATTGGCCTTGCCGGATGGTACGAATACCCATGTCATAGTCCTTGATCAATTCCAACCATCTTCTTTGTCCGAGGTTCAGATCTGGGGTGAACAAGTACTTCAAGCTCTTGTGGTCGGAATACACCTCACAACGGTTACCAATCGATAATGCCGCCAAATCTTGAGTGCATGGACCACGCAACTAACTCAAGTCATGAGTAGGATAGTTGAGTTCATGAGGCCTCAACCGCCGCGATGCATAGGCCACAACCTTGCCCTCCCGCATGAGAGACAACCAAGACCACGACGAGAAGCATCACAAAGATATCAAAACTCTTGTGAATATCGGGAGAACAAGCACTGGGCCGAGGTCAACCGCTTCTTGAGTTCCCGAAACTCACATCACAAGCAGCGGACCACTCAAACTTCTTGTCCTTCTTAAGCAATTCGGTCATAGGCTTTGCAATCTTGGAGAAATTCTCGATGAAGCGGCGGTAGTAGCCACCAAACCAAGAAAACTCGCACATCCGTGGATCGACTTGGGCCGACCCCAAGATAGCACATCACCGACCTTGCTCGGATCCACACCACACCTCTGCGCTGAAAGAACATGGCCCAAGAATGCCACTTCCTTCAACCGTAACTCGCACTTGTCGAATTTGGCATACGGTGGTGCTCACGCAGCCTTGCCCAACACAAGGCGAAGATGCTCGGCATGCTCTTCTTCACTCATGGAGTAGATAAGTATATCATCGATGAATACCACCACAAACCTATCCAAATACTCCATGAATACCGAGTTCATAAGATTCATGAATAAAGCAGAGCATTAGTCAAACCAAAAGACATGACGATGTACTCCTAAAGGCCATAACGAGTAGCAAAAGCCGTCTTAGGAATATCCTCGTACCGATCCGACTTGATGATAGCCCAGTCTCAAGTCAATCTTGAGAAGACGCGCGCTCCGGTCAATTGATCGAAAAGATCATCAATACGGGGCAAAGGATACTTGTTCTTTACCGTCACCTCATTAAGCGGACGGTAATCAACACACATGCGCAAGGTCTTGTCCTTCTTCTTCACAAAGATAATCGACAACCCGGAGATGAGCTAGGACGGATAAAACCCTTCTCTTGCAGCTCACCCGATTGCTTCTTCACTCCTCCAACTCATTAGGAGGCATGCGATCTGACCTCTTAGAAATAGGCGATGCGGGGCGAACTCTATCACAAACTCGGATCGCGAGCAGGAGGCATCCTCGCAAATCTTCAGGAAAGACATCCGCGAAGTCACGCACCGTGGGGGCGCCGCGAATCTCCAATGCCGCTTTGCTTCAAGGACATAAAGATGGGGTTCTCGCAAGCGTGGCGAAAACCCAACTGCTCACTGAAGGGTGGTGAGGTAGACAATCTTCCCGCACAATCGATTTGCCCCAAGTGTTGGGACAACCAATCCATGCCAAGAATCACATCCAAGCGTGCCGAGTCGAGTAGGATAAGATTCGCCAAGAATCCCACCCTTCGATGTGGATAGGAACATCCCGGCATACTTGGTCACCCTCAACTCGAACCCGAGAGCGAATCGGCGGTGGAATCCCGGAGGAACACAGGTGAAGTCCACAATCAACGACAAAAGACCTCAAATAAAAGAATGCGAAGCTCGAGTCAAATAAAATCGTAGCGGGATGTAAATTAACAAGGAGCGTACCTAACACAACGCCGGGCGCCTCTGTGCCTCCTCGGTCGAGATGTGGTTGACTCGACCACTCCAGACACCACGGGGCCTTCGGATCACCTTCGTGGTGTGTGACCATTCCCGCGTCCTCCATTAGGACGAGGGCTGCTCGATCCTCACGAGGGCAATCCGCTAGCATAATGGCCCTTCTTGTTGCGGCGGCGGTAACATCGGCGGTGGGTTGCGGGCGCAACTCGCCTGGTCGCAGTGCACGTGGTCAAACACGGCTGCGGGGACGAGCAACTGGTGCCGACGGCCTTGGCGGTGGTGAAGCCAAAGCACGAGCCCCTGGTGTGGGCCCAACACGGGGACGAGTGAGGCCAGCCTGCGCAGACCGATGTGCCTCCCACTTGCGCTTGCGGGACTCACCCAGCGCCTTCGCCTTGTGCTCGGCGACGATGGCCTTGTCAACCAAGGCCTGGAAGTCAGCAAAGTCCACTATAGATAGCTTGTCCTGCAACTCCTCGGACAACCCATCCATGAACTTCTCCTGTTTAGCCTCATCAGAGGCCACCTCTCCCGGAGCATAACGAGCCAAGTGGTTAAACTCGTAAAGATACTCCGAGACAGACTTGCGCCCCTGCTTAAGCGCAAGAAACTCCTTCTTCTTGAGCTTCATCGGGCCATCGGGAATGTGGGCCCGACGAAAGCGGTCGAAACTCATCCCACGAGACAACGTGTCTGCGGGCCGCATGGCGAAAGTTCTCCCACCAAGATAGTGCCGCACCCTCAAGGCGATGGGATGCAAAGAGTGCCCGCTCTCGCTCCGGCATCGAGCGATATTGAGCTTCGCTCAACAAGACGCAGCCAATCATCGCGTCCGAGTGGATCCTCCGATCGAGAAGGTGGGTGGCTGCGTGCGGAGAAACTCCGCAAGCCCACCACGAGGCGGTGGCCACCACCTCCGAGATCCGGCGGCGGCGGAGGCGGAGGTGTTCCTCGCAATGACCTCCAAGATACGGTCCGGTCCATGCGATTCCGCTCGACCGAGCGTAACCTCACCATGGTCGGAGGAGGGGAAGCTCCTCATCGAACCACGGTACGGATCACTTATGCGGGTGGTTCTTGTCATCCTGTTCCACCAAAATAGGTTAAAACACAACTCCGGAACAGGAGACAAAGAAAACTACTAACCACTTAACAAAACAATCCTTAAAAGCTCAAGTATCAACATAAAATTGCAGCAAGTTCACAAAGATAACAACCATCTTCCTGTTATGACTAACTTGTATGGAAAAACGAGTGATCAATTTTTCAGAAAGACAAATTTCAGAGCACTAACTTCGCTCGAGACAGCTAGGAACAGGTGAAAATCATACTACAGGAGGGTTAGACACTAAGCTAACTCATATCACTTCTTACCCTGTTAACCCTACAAGTTTTTAGTGGAATTAACCTCTCATTTCAGCACTTTTACTACCTAAATGCTAGCTGTCCAGAAATTGTCTTGCTTGCTGTCCGATCTCTCCATTCAACTTATGGCGAAATTTGCAGCTTCCAGCTCCTAATCTTCTCAAGACAGCCATACTTTTTATTTTATAACTCTCATGATGTCCCCAAAACCAATCTACTCGATAAACAACTATCTTTTGAAAGAAGATGAGAGGAAAACTCAGCTTTCAAATTCAGTTTAAAATGAGGTGAGATGAGCAAACTAGGATAGATGAGAAGTAAAAGCTGAAAACTTACTTAAGATTTTCAGGAAAGCACTGATATTTGGAAAGTAAGTTTTCAAAATATACTAGGGACGACCGAGCTAGGGGTTTCTACGGTCAGTATGGCTCTGATACCAACTTTGTGAGGACCCGGAATATTTAACTAGTAACACTTAACCTCCAAATGGTTCTAGCATTACTAATTAAACATTCTAAGCCTCGATGGACATATGTTTCCCAGAATTGCAACATATGCGCATCATCACAAAATTACACATCATTTCCATACAACAAAAACACTAAGTTCAACAACAACATAAAGTAAAGTTATTACAAAAGAGAGCCGACCGGCCAAATAGAACAAAATACAAGAAATGACAGCGGAAGCAAAAGCGCCATAAGATGGCTAGAACAAAAGTCGACCAGGTTAGCCACACACCCACAAGGCAACCGACCGGACATCAAGCTAGTCGCCCGCAAACTACCACAACACAACTGCAAAAGTGAGGCCCTCGGGCTCACCTTCTTCCTCTGCAACAAAACAATTAAGTATAGCATCGAGTACAAAGATTGTCTTTGTACCCGCAAGATCGACGTGTGGAATAGCGGACCTATTCATAACTACATGCAAGCTTATTTAGGTGGAGGTTGTATGTCTCATTTGCATGAAGCCAATTTTATTTGCAAAAATGTAATACATTTTAAAAGCAAGTTTTGCAAATCTGTTTAGTTATCAAAGTAACGACAGAAGTCAGATACATACAAGTAACCACACAGAAGTGACTACCCCAATAGTCACCACAACATAGCACGAATCCCATTCGTACCACCCATCAAGTTTTAATTTAAAAGGTTGTAGTCTAACTCTTGAAAGACCTCCCAAGCGTGTCCATAACCTAGGGCGAGGCTATTCGAATAGTTTTAACCTGCAGGGGTGTACCAATGTACCCACACTTGCATCGCCTTTAAGCCAAAGCACACTTCCGTAGGTATGCCGACACGGCTAAGTCCTCTGAGACGCTTTCCAATATTGTGTATTAACTACGAGCCGCTCGTATGGGTAGAAACACCATACGCTTACATTGCAAGCGAAAGACAACAAATCCCATCCCGGTGAAGTCTTTCGGACACTACAATGCTCCCAACACCATCCCTCCTGCGACTCCTGCGACTGGAGCCAATACACGCCAAAGTACTAAGTCAAGAGAGGTCCCATACCCTCTAATGTGGTTAGCACGCTAAAATGCTTGGTTTAGTGTAACAAGATGTTCGGTCCTTGTTGACCGGACACCATTCAGTCACACCCCACAATCACACCATCTTACCATTGTGCCCAAGTCTAAATCATTTTGTTTTTTTTTAGTTTTAGTTTTCATAAGTAGACATGGCACAAGGTGGAAATCATAAATCATAATAAGTTTTAAGTGATCAAGGTTATCGACAAGTCGATAACCGCCCATTCTACCGGCTAAGCATGGCTAAGCAATTAATTCATAACTACTAAGTGACAAGAGCCCATCCACGAACTCTAAATCACGACAAGTAACCTAGGCTCATGGTAGTAGAGGATAATCATTTGCTAAGGAAATGCATCTACTAGGCCAACTATTAAAACAAAATAGCAATGCATACATAGAATTTGTAATCAACATAAATACTTAAAATACTGGGATTAACATGATCAAACTGCTTGCCTTCTTGCTGTTGCTCAATTGGTTGCGGAGGATCGTTCTCGGGATTACCGCAAATGTCGAATCCTAAGCGAAAGGCAAAAAGAACCAAGAACAACCAATAAGACGAGCCACAAATAGACAAAAGAGCAAGAGAAACTTAACCAAATGCGACGAAATTTACACATAAGGTAGAATACGAATATACCTAGACATAGAAACTGGAAAAACCTAATTTGGATTTGTGGTGCAAAAGATAATGCATAAAAATACATTTTCGGCCAATATTAGCACTGTAGCAAAAATATTTTCTAGAGAGATTTTGAAGCTGGAATTTTTATGGTAGCTACCTACTGATATAGAGGTAACCCATATAAAATTTCAGGTCATTTGGAGTTAAAGTGATTTAGTTATGATTTTTCTAAGATGCAAAATTAGCATAATGCACTTTCCAGGAGCATAAATATGTTCAAAACTAATTTTACAGAGAAGTATACCAACTGAGGGGTTTTCTAGAATTTATCAAATATATTTTGCATTTACAGAGAATTACTTGTGCATTTTATAAGTCTTCCAGAATTTTCTAAATGCTAAAAATAGGTACTAACTCATTAATCAAGGTTTCATTATAATCTTGGACCTACCATCATTTTTACATTAACATTGGGTTAATAACAAATTTATCAAGGTTGGAATCATTCATTTTGGACATACTCGAGCAAGATATGCATTTTCTAAAGTTTTATTTATTTTCTGAATAATCAAAATGACGAGAAATCAAGTTATTCTTAGTTATACAATTTTACTCATTGGAACATGCTTAAATCCATTTTTATAATAAGCTAAAGTGATAACATAATTTATTACAGTTGGAATTAACTAAAAAGTAGCTAAAATGAATTAGTTATGAGTTTCTAAAGTTTTACATCATTTTCATCGTTAAATAAATACTTACCAAATACGAAAAACCCACAACAAAGAAAACGACGTGGACACCCGTGGGCGTAGATTTAACATCCAACGTACCACGACGCTGGAAATAGCGCACGCGCGCCAAACCTGATCGGGGTCCACCGTTGGATCAAGATCCAACGCCCAAACGAGTGCATGCAACCGACGATGCGGTTGCCTCGGTGGTTCACGACCGCAGATCTAAAGATGAGCGGTGAGAACCCACATCTAACCGAAGGTCCGATTGCACACATGATCTCACCGCAGATCGCAAGATGGGCGGTCCAGATGATGAGGGGAACGGATGGTCCGAATGCACTCACGATCAAGACCGCAGATCTAAAAATGAGCGGTGGGTGATGATCGAGTTCAAACGAGGATGCCGACATGTGGGACCGCATGTCGCTGACTTCGAGTCACCCACGCTACCGTTTACCCCACGTGCGATGCTTGGACCCACTTGTCGATCGAGAGTGGTGGTTAGGACGAAATTAATGGCACTAATGATGATCATTAACTAGACACTAAAGACTACGGAATTTGATTTCAATCCTCTGCCCACCAATCAATGACCAGCAGGTTAATTCCGACGATTAAATGCCGACTCATTTAATTAAGCAATGATTAGACATTAATGATGTCGAACAAGGCGGAGTGAACCAGAGATTGATTTAAGGATATTGGGCCACCGGTGGTGGCTCAATAATAATGATTAAGACACAATTAATAACTAATGATTGGTAATTAATGTGTCCTAATGAGCTGACGAAAACGGGAGCGCTGTGCCGGCAAAACCCGAGTGGCTTCAACGGCGAATCGCCGGCGACACTGGCCGCGGCGGCGCTCACCAAGTACTAAAATGGAATCGCAATAGCACAACGAGTCTAATGGTAGCATTCTCGCCGGCG
The DNA here is from genome assembly GCA_036346255.1 of Ampelocalamus luodianensis. NCBI lineage: Eukaryota > Viridiplantae > Streptophyta > Magnoliopsida > Poales > Poaceae > Ampelocalamus > Ampelocalamus luodianensis. The sequence continues at coordinate 33,568,406 of CM070619.1, forward strand.
GCGAGGGACTGGAACGCCGGCTAGCCGGAAAATGAAAACGGGAGCTTTACAGCTAACCATGAAAATAGCGAAAAGCTCCGCTGCGGTCCAAGGAAGCGGGTGCCAGAGCTTCTAAGGACTAATAAGAAGCTACCTTAGCGACCAGAAGCTTCAAAGATGGCCGGAGATGCTTGTTCAAGGTGAAAGCTTGCCGGACTTGAAGAAGAAAACCCGAAAATGACACCCTGAGCCAAATGAGTGATACCAAAGCTTCAGTATAGCTTCATAACGATTCACAGAAGCTACATGAGCAAAGAATTGGAAAATGGAGCACTCACCTGAGCTGAGGAAGAAGATGACCAAATTAGTGAATTTGAACAAACCCCAAATTGGACAATTCCTGAGAATCAATTCCAAAATTAAGTGAGGGGAAATGTTCAAGGTGATAAATAGATGAGGTTAGGGCAAAGAAACAAGAAGGAGGACCACTGGAACACCAAGAACACCAATGGAGCCTCACGGGTCAACAATGGCGATTTGCCATTTTTGAGGTGTTAAGCTCCAATATTGGGAATGAAGCTTGATGGTGGTCTAAAGAAACTCCAGGAAGGGGTTTGGGTGCTTATAAGGCCATGAGAGTGTTAGGGTTTGCACCACTCCTCTCTCGGCGGCAAAACACAAAGCACAGGGTGCGGCCGACAAGGAAAGGAGGTGAAGGCGTGCATTAAGGCATGGCCTAGCTCAGTGTACCTCCCATACTCCTACACGTCGGCTAGGGTGGCTTTAGGGAGCAAGAAATGACCTCACCATGCCTTGCACTGTTTTTAGCACGGCGGGAGGTTGAAGATGACCAGCGCAAAAGCTCGGGCGATTCTGTGTTGGATGAGACACGAATGGTCGAGATAGTGCCACGCCTACGGGCTTTAAAACACAACGGGAGGCTGCGAGCCTACGATTAGAAACGAGCGGCTCCGATTGTCCCACGCCGCAACTCTTATTTACAACGAAAGTGCGCGGCGTTGGATCTTAATCCAACGGCTCGGATTCAAAATGCAACCGAGGGTCCGAAGGCTTCGGAAATCTCAGCGGTTGGATGGGGATCTATCGGTGACATTGGACTTGCAACGGAAGGTCCGTGATACACGCGCGGGCGTGCGATTTAGATCTAACGGACGAGATCGATTGCGCGTTTTAAAGAGTGGCTCGGTGCGTTTAGTTGATGGACGAATCAAGTGGCTCGAGCCCGAGTCGACTCGAACCCAAGCAACGATAAACCAAGTTTGACTTTGAAAAGAACAGAGACTCGAAGATTTATTTGAGGTAGCAAAATAACTCCAAAAATTATGAAAATTTTACAGAGCTTGCTAACTCAGATATTAACCTTGTGTAAAATTTTCAGAGATTTTTATGCTGCGAATAAATCTCCAAAAATTCTGCAAGGCTCTGTTTTAATGTTTGGTGAGAGTCAAACAGTTTGATTGCCTCTAAAAATTTTCAAACAATTTCTAAAAATTGTGAGATTTTTCGAGGGGTCACATACCATCACGAGACTTAGGAAAAATATTTCAGAGGATGATCATAAGATTTGACAAGATTGTTTTGGGATAACAAGATTTGGATCAACAAGACTTGTGACAATGTATTTCCATAATTCCTTGTACAAGAATTTCTTGGCACCACAGGAATTACATGATGTAAGAAAAAGTTTTAATTTCTACTGATTTTCTTACATTTGAAACACAAGCCCAAAATTGGGATGTTACACGTAAACCCGCTTCTCCTCAAGATCTATTTTCCTGGGCTCCAGCTCCTCATTATTCTCTAAGAACACAGCGTGCCTTGTTTCTACAAACTTAGTTGTCCTATCAGGACAAGAAAACGATACCCTTTGGATCTTTCAGGATATCCAATAAAATGACAACTTATTGTTTTAGGGTCTAATTTCCCAATATGTGGATTAAATATCTTAGCTTCAGCACGACAACCCCACACTCGTAAATATTTCATACTCGGTTTCCTCCCACCATAATTCATAAGGTGTCTTAGGTGCTGATTTCTTGGAACCCGATTAAGAATATGTGCGATTGTCTTTAGTGCTTCCATCCACAAACTAATTGGTAAACTAGAGTGACTAAGCATGCTCCGTACCATATCCATAAGTGTACGGTTGCGTCTCTCAGCTACTCCATTCTGCTGAGGTTCACCTGGCATAGAATACTGGGCAACAATGTCATTTTCTTGAAGAAACTTAGCGAAAGGGCCAGGAATTTGTCCATAAGAGGCATGTCTTCCATAATATTCTCCCCACGGTCCGATCTTACCACTTTAATTCTTAAGTTGTGCTGATTTTCAACTTCACCTTAAATATCTTAAATTTGTCAAGTGACTCGGATCGGTCTTTAATGGGAAAGATATAACCATAACGGAGAAATCATCGATGCATGTTATAAAAGAATCAAAACCATCCACCGATGTCACGGAAAAGGACCACAAATATCGGTATGAATTAATTCTAAAAGTCTGTGTTTGCAGTAGCTCCCTTCTTTATTTGTTACACATATTTTCCTTTAATGCAATCAATGCGATTAGTCCGAGTGAGAGAAATCTAATGGGTGGAGAATCTCTTCCTTAATGAGACGCTCCATTCTCCCCTTCAAATGTGGCCTAAACGACAGTGCCACAATTTCAAGAAGTCTCATTATTCTTTTACCCTTAGCATCACACACATTCAAGGATACAGAGATTCATTAAGGAAAGCATATAGAGTTTGTCTCGTCTAAAAGCAAGACCAATATCATTAGAATCAAACGTAATAATACATTTATTATCACCAAAAGTACACTTAAAACCTTCATTGTCCAACAAAGAAATCAAATCAAATTCCTCCTAATAGAAGGAACATAAACTACATTATTGAGACGAAGTGAGAAGCCGTTGTCTAAGACTAATGTAATTGATCCTATTGATTCCACTTCGCTTCCTTTCCATCCAGCGACTCTAAGGCTTCGCTCCCCTTTCTTAGGGTTCTTGCGGTATGGAATCCTGTAAAGAATTAGTAACGTGCGATTGCACTGAGTCAATCCACCAGAATTAATGGAAAAATTAGCATAAAGTGTTTCATCAACAAAAGTTATTGTATCATTACCCTTCTTTGCGAGCCACTTTAGGAATCAGACACGTCCTTCCGAAAGTGCCACGATCGCTTGCAAAAATGACATTCACCCCTTTAGGTGCTCCAAAGAGAGCTACATGAGGCTTAGGTGCATTGTGCACTTTAGGCCCGACTTATCGACATTGGGGAGAACGCCAACTTCTTCTTAGATTTGAAGTCCCTTGGAACTTCCTTTTATTGGAGCCACCAACTTGAAGTGCAAGATCCCACTTTTAGTCCTAATTCTTTCCTTCTCTGAACACACATGGCGATTAAATCGCTCATGTTCCACTTTTCTTCAGAGTGTTATAATTGATCTTAAAAGTGTATACTCGTAAGGGAGAGAGGTCATAATGAAATGGACTAGGAAACCATCAAATCTCCATGTCCATTCCCTTAAGTTTTCCGCAATATCGGTCATCATCATTATGTGTTCTCTAATACTTGCCGGATCCATCATATTTAGTTGTCAACACCTCGAATTAGAGTACTAGCATAAACTTTGTAGAGCCCTTAAATTTTTCTTCAAGCGATGCGGATACTCTTTAGCATTTTCGAGATCGGGATTGCTCCGATCCCAAGCGAAATGGAGGTCTTCATTATCATAAGTGATAGACGGTTGGACCGCTCCCATTTCTCAAATTAGTTTCATAAATTTTCTTTTGTCATCATAATTTTCCTCACCCTCGAGGGGGAATGGGAGCCGCATCCTTAAAGCATAATCGAGATCTAATACCCCAAGGACAACATGGATTCTCTCCTTCCGGGAGGAAAATTGCTCCGTAAGTGCTTCAATGTTATCGATGGTGGCAATGACATTTGATGCATTTATTGCTGAATATCAAAATACAGGGCATAAATCAGAAATAATCATAAGAAATATGTTGCATGCAGTTAATCCTACGTTGGTCTGATTAATAACACACAAAAACTATAGTTCTAATTCACATCACCGTTGGGCAGAAAATGAAAAAAGAACTAAACAATTAATATGGCTACACACATAATTATAATCAACGTTGGTCAGAATATAATCATATGCATATACATAATGCCATAATGATAAAACATGAAATTCTCTAATTAGAATATCTCGTTGGTTCAATTTTAATCAGAGACTAAGCATAACATTGGGCAATAATATATTATTCATGACATATCATAATTGGGCAATCATAACAATAATTAAAACAGTGCATTAAGATTTAATCATAAGAAAATGCACCCAAAAATAAAAGAAAAAGAGAAAACTTCTGTTCATGGGCCTCCTTTCTTCAAAACCTCAGTTACTGGCCCAAAACCGAGCGCAACCCATAAAAATGCGCGGCCCAAAAAGCGCACGCGCTCGGCCCAAAACGCGTCGCCACACCGAATCCATAGCGCTCAGATTCTAATCGGACGACCGAAAAACTTCATTCAACACCTTCCGCCGGCCCGCAAAATCGTGACCATCGGATTCGATCGGACGGATGACATCGCGCCCGAGCGAGACAAAAGGCGCTGAAAAACCCTAACCCTAAATCATTCTCTCCTCCTCTTCGCGAAAAGCACGAAAGCGCAGCGGCGCTCGCGCGCGAGGCTTCGTTGGCGATAGCTTGAAGCGTATGCGCCGAGCGACGGCAACGGCGGCGCGATAAAAAAGCGGCGCCTCCGTAGCCCTCTTCGCCGGTGCACGCGTGCGACCAAAGTTGCGCGCGGCGCCGTCGAATGGGGCTACGGGGTGCCCGAGACGAAGAAGATCCGGCGATCTCCAAAAGGTAAGTTCCGCCGCATCATTACTTAGGGTTTTGATTGGGGTTCTAGGGCTCGGATGGTGGGGATTTTCGTTAGGGTTCGGCAAAATCTTGATTCCCCTCCTTCTAAGATGCTAACCCGAACCAAAGAACAATAGATCCGACCTTCTAACCGGGCAACACAAGTTCGGGTTTGACTAAAATGGGTTCAAGATGAGCTAGAGAAGGCTCTGATACCAAAATGTTGTCAAGATCTTAGGGCTAAACGTGATCTAAGACATAAACCCTAGCAACATACATGAACACCTACATAAACATTAGAGCGGAAGCTAATTAGTGTGTACCCGAGCCTGACGATGCCATGAGGATGGTGATGAGTCGGTATAGTGGCCGGAAGAAGAAGAGAAGTCGATGTAGTGGCATCGACGTTCGTAGAGGTGGCCGTGGACGAGAGCGACGGTGTTCGGTCTTCGTTCACCTCTGCGCACGTTCTAGATCGGGTTCTGTTGGGATATCGTGGTGGCCAAGAACAACCTTAGTTCATTGCCCTGCCGAATCCCCTCTTTTTATCTAGCGCAGGGTGACCGGGACCCGAACCAAAACACGGTTGGCCGCGCCTCCGATCAAGGCGCGGTGGAGGCGTGATCTCCGTGGATCTCGAAGCGGTTGGCGAAGATCATCCCAACACGCCGCACCCACCTCGTGTGTGCTCGCCGGGCTTCCACGGCATCTCCGATGACCACGAGGTCTTCCTCGCCTCCCCGTCGCCGCCGCCTCGGCCGCGTCGCGCCCTGTCGCGAGATGGAGCTCACCGAGGAGGAGGCCGAGAGCCTCGGCGCCCGCGAAGACGCTCGGGAGAACTGCCAACTAGCGGGAGCCAGTCCGCCACAGCGCCGCGCCGCCCGACGGAGCCGAACCCGGTGAAGATCCCGGCGAAGGCCATCACCTTGTACCTCCCACGCGATGCGGTGGCGGCGACGCCGTGAGCTCCGGCGGTGGCGTCCACAAGATCCCGGGCACCGGTCCCACGCGACGGAGACGGAGAGAGGGCGCGAGGACTCAGGGCAGCGCCAGCGGCGCAACGCCTGTCGACCCCGAGACGGCAGCGGCGGCGGCGAGGCGAAAGGGAGGAAGGCGACGGAGAAGGCCGACGAGGAGGAGCTTGCGGAACTTGGTGCAGCGGGATGTTGAGATGGAGGAGAACACCTTGGGCGAGCTGGCATGGCTGCGGCAAGACGGCTAGCTCCCATGGCGCCATCCTTTGGTCAAGAGCAAGAGCGAGGAGTAGAATGAGAAAATAGGAAGGAGATAAAGAAGAAAAGGCACTGCCTTGGATTCCACGAGTTGGCTATTTGCATTAAATAATCTCCATTGTTTCACGTGAAGACACATAGCAACAGATTCACATTTTTTTTTAAAAAAAAGCAAAAAGCAGATACCAAAGCACACATACCAGACACTGCCTTTAGCAGTGCATGCGGGACCACACAAAGGAATCTGGAGTTCTGGACCAACCAACATCAGGAACTCCAAGGAACAACCGAGGCCACAGTGGATTGTGAGGGACTCAAGGTCCAATGTCCTCAGATATCTTAGCTCGCCCACTTGTGACGGGAGCTCGCTTATCTGCGTGCGACTCACGTCCAGTGCCCCCAGAAAGCGCAGCTCCTTGATCCCGGGCTGGACTCGGGAGCCTGGTGACCTCTGTGTTGCGGACGCTCGGATACCTCAGCAGAATCATTTTGCATATCTGCCACAGCATGTCCTCGTCCTTTAGTCGGTCCCAACCTTCAAGATCCAGCACCCTCAAATAGACGAACTTATCGAGAGGAATTCGATGCACCGCACCAGAGGAAGCGGCCAACCCTGCGCCCTCGCGGCCCTGCGCTTCGGGCGCCCACACTTCGCATGCCCTCGCGCCCTCGGAGCCTGACGCCATTGGGGCCTTGGGGCCTTGCACCCTCGCGGTGCCCTCAGGCCTCATGCCTCGGGGCCTCGAGGTCTCGCACTCTCGCGGTGCCCTCGGGGTCTCGCGCCTCGAGGCCTCACGCCATCGGGGCCTTGGGGCCTAGCACTCGTGGTGCCCTTAGGGCCTCACGCCACGGGCCTCGGCTGCCTTTGGGGCCTCACGCCTCGGGCCTCGAGCCATTGGGGCCTAGCGCCCTCGCGGGGCCTCGCGGCATCAAGCCTCACACCTCGCGCGCCGAGCCCTCGCGGTGCCCTAGCGACGCCGCCCTCGCGGCTTCAAGCCCTCACGGTGTCATGCCCTCGCGACACCGCGGCCTTGAGCCCTTGGGACTTCGGGGCCTCGTGCCTCGGGGCCTTGCGTCCTCACGGTATCGCACAACACCCCTTGGCGTATCCACTGCTTTGTGCGGCCCCACATGGCCCCTCGTCGGCCACCTCGCGCCTTCGGAGCTCCCTGTGCCTCCGGAGCGTCCACCGCACGCCCTGTGGTGCCCCGCTGCCAAGCACCCGGTGACGCCCACGAGACCGGAGGAGCCTTGCCTACCGGAATGCAACCACCGTTCAGAACCACCAGGACTTTTTTGGAATGTCAACCTCTGCATAAAAAGGCACAATTCAAGACTGCCCCTTTTAGCGTTTCCCCTAAAACGCTAAGGGACAGGGGGGCTACTGTTGGAAGAATAATTCATCCCTCCTTAATCTAGGGGCTCCCTTTGCTAGAGACAAGCGTACAGACCGAAGAAATACTGTTGCGATCATAAAAGACTGTAATACCCCTCACTTGTACTCATAGTGTGGCTATACCCTAAGGGGTATTTTCGTCATTTGTACAGGCTTGGGAGCCTATAAATACCCGATGTATCTCCCATTTCGGGGGGAGCTCTCTTGAGCAATATAAGAAAGAAAGGCATCAGGTGAGCCTCCGGGAGGAACCCTCGAACCCCCGTAGGCCACCGACAGGAGTAGGGCGGTCCTCTCGGACCCCCGAACCTGTATAAACCCCTGTGTCACTCTCACCCTCGTGGACGACGGCCCGTAGCACGGCCGACGTCCACCCCTCACTTGTGTTCGGTTTTTACACCTACAACACATTTTCTTTTAATTCAGCTCACATGTAGTTATGTATAGGCTTGTTACTCGTAAGTCTTGTGAGTACATTATTGTACTCATCTGCATTGCTTGTTGTGTGTAGAGTAAGAAGGTGAACCCGAAGGGCCTCACTTTTGTGAGTTGTACTGTGGCAGTGTGTGGGACGACTAGCTTGGCGGCCCGATCGGTTGCCCTGTGGTTATGTGGCTAACCGGTCGTCTTTTGGTTAAAGCCATCTTATGACACCTTTTGCTTCCGCTGTTATTTGATACCTTTGTCTTTTGGCCGGTCGGCTGTCTTGTAACAACTTTATATTTTGTATGTCGTTGCTAGACTTGTTATAATATGATGTATGGAATTGATGTATGCTTTTGTAAAGATGTATGTGTGCTGCATTTCTGGGAAGCACATGTTCATCGAGACTTGGTTTATTTGATTTGTGATGCTAGGGTCAATGGAAGGCTAAGCATTACAAGCCAAATAAACCGGGGTCTCACAAATACATGATCAGATAATTTGAGGTTAAATTAGTAGTAAGATATTTAAGAACATCAAGACCTGCTTCTATTCGTATGTACAGTAAATGAGTAATAAAAACGCATGTAAAAAAGAGGGAACCTAAGAAAAGTTTAGAAAAATAGCCGATCAGGTGTAAATCCTTAAGGTTACTCTTTTTGTATCTCCTGTCTTGAAAATATTGGAGTCTATGCTGCTCTATGCTGGCTGTACATGATTTTGGTATGCAAAATAATACATAGCGCGGGTAGGAGTTCACCACTACTGTAATTTAACCCCAAGAAAAGAAATGAATTAAAGGTGCAATGTTCAAATAATGATGATATGATATCTTACATGTAATGAACTAATGATCCCTTACAACAGGCACAAAGACACCTGCAACTCCGAATGGAAGCATAAGGAAAGTACCTACAATCGGTGCTGGAAAAGGCGTAGGAGACATTCGCAAAGCAAAACGTAGGCTCGGTTGGCCTAGAAACTGCAAAGATGCAATAGTCAGAATTGGTCTCAAAAGTGTCAACAGAGTGCCTTCACAATGCTTTTACAGGCTTTATGGATATTGAAGGCTCACCAGTGCTACAAGGGCGCACCATGCAACTTAGTGATGGATCAGTTGATAGCTTCCTAATTGCATGCGAGGGTTCACAAAAAGATCAAGATATCCTATCAAAAGATATTTCTACTTCTAGTTGGAACACTACACAAGAGATATTTCTACTTCGTACAGAACAAACAGGAATTAGTTGCATACCTTTACTTCAAGAGATGCCCAGTGACTTTGCGGGTATCTACATCCAGGTCCACTAAATGCTTCTTGCCATGAGTCTGAAAGTAATAATATCTTATCCCTTACTTGCATATCATTCAGAAAGCAAATTCCATACAAGAAAATGCTTACAATCTTAGCACAGGCGTGTTTGCTATCTAGCATGCACTCAGATTTAGGAAAGGAGAAGGGCAAGCAAAAGTAAGGAGGTGGGTAAAGAAACCTTCTTCTAGATGGTTTTAACCATTTCTTGCAGGACATTCTGTTTAGAAACTCCAGACTGAACATATTCACCGCAATTCTTCATCATTGTCTGTAACAGCTGCAACAATTTTGAAACTCATCTGAAAAAAGCTAAATAGCATTTTCGAATCTTATTCTGTACAAATCTCTTTGTCAAGCTAAGACCTTTGTAAGAAAAGTAACAACATGGAAATCTATGCAACCATTTTGTTTACAATGTCCATGATGGCATAATGGAAGTACATACCGTCAAAGCTTAGAGGGAGAGAATTGATGCAGCTGTTTGGGAGCCAAGGACATTGCAGACCCAAGCTTGAATAACCAGGGATGGTACTCGTCCTCCCAAACAGAACACTCATGTTTGGACCTGCAAAGCACGAACATGACTAATATCATAAACTACACCAATATTCGAGTTCTGCAATTGCTCGTCCTACCTTAACTAGAAACGAGTTCATGCTAAGAAGCTACGTCGCCTTGGAAGTCCGCCGCCTCTTCGGAATGCGACTCAGGAAACCATGGGAGTTCATACTTTTGCAACTAGCGCTACAGGCTTGAGCAAAGCCAATCGAACCCCTGTAAACAAACAAAAATCGACATGACATACAGACACAATTCCAACTGTTTTGGAATGAATAAGTAGAGAAACACAACACACATATACAACCGAGGGAAAAAAAATAGACGGATGGAACAACTTTTACACCCACCGACCCCTTTTTTGTTCAGAAATCGGCATAAACGGGATATACATACACATTTGAGGAGAAAGAAAAAAAGGATCTGCAGAGACTAAAAATCTAATATTTTCATGTTCTCCCCCATCAAATCGACTCTAATCAACAAAAGGAGAAAAAATTAGAAGGATCCGCAGACCCTCCTAGGGTTTTTTTTTGGAAGTAGCTAGATTCAATCTCCAACATATGATTGCAAGATCACAGACATACGCCACATCGGCTGCAATCAACAAGAGCCTTATATGTAGGAGCAAATAAAAATAGCGATAAAAAGCAGAAACATGATACTGACGAAGAGTGAAATTAGGACATCGATAGAGAAGTGAATAATTAGAAGACTCAAAAAAGGCAATGTAGTTAAACTAATAAGAAATATGTTAACATATTTTAAGTGTGAATATAATTGTAAGGCGGGAGATGATGTATGGTTGTCTTTTTATAGCACCATACAACTATATACATAATATATAGTTCGATTGTAACTAAAAAAAGTAGTTTAAAGTAAGCAACACATTGTTTTCAGCTACAACTATTGTTGACATGTTTGTGAGGAAGAACGTGAGTAAATAACGATGCCATTTTAATAGAAAGAGCTGTAAACGCTTGATATCACAAAAATTGACAGTCCTAAGGTGCTGTAAACAATGTACAAGGAAAAGAAATAAGCAAGACATCAAGACTTAATTGCAGGCATGCATTTCCCTCACTAGAAATGGCCATGGCCCATCCATGCATGGAGTATCGTTGTCCATCGCTTGCTCACTCATCTGATGCGCGCATGGAGGAGACCTAATGCTTCTCTGTTTTTTTACACATATAGAAGGTAGGGTTAAGATTACACTGTGGTGTGCATGCATCTATATACATAGGGAGCAACTAAGGGCCGTACGTCCGATTAAACGATTCTCACCGTACGCCCCGAGTCGGACTCAAACACAGCACCTGCGCACCCGTCCGTCCGCACGCAGGGCTGCGCTCTGCTGGGCCGGCCCGTGGAGGTTTGGTGAACACACGCGACACACGCTCCAGGAGAGGATCGATGATTTCACAAATCAGAGCATCAAAATTAAATATTATAAACCAAATAAAACCAAGAGAGCTTGATTATTTCATGGTGTCAATTGGACATCGATTCTAACAAATTCTCTTTGTTGGAAGGAAAAATGTCTGAATGAACCAACGGGATTTTGGTCATATATTTTCCCGTAGATATTAAAAGGGACTAATATGCAATTACCCACGGACAACAGTTGCAACATCTATGGACAACGGTTGCAACAACCTAGGACAATAGTTGCAACATCCCTCGTACACGGTTGCAACATCCCCGGACAACGGTTGCAACATTCTAGAACAATGGTTGCAACATCCCCCGGACACGGGTGCAACATCCCCGGACAATGGTCGCAACATCCTAGGACAACACTTGCAACATCCTCGGACAACGTTTGCAACATCCTAGGACAATGGTCGCAACATCCTACGATAATGGTTGCAACATCCCCGGACAACGATTGCAACATCTCCGAACAACGGTTGCAATATCCTAGAACAATAGTTGCAATATCTCCGGACAACGGTTGTAACATCATAGGACAATGGTTGCAACATCATAGAATAACGGTTGCAACATCCTAGGATAACGGTTGCAATATCCTAGGACAACGGTTGCAACATCACAAATCAGAAAAACAAAACATCTAAAAAATACGTTGGAAAAAATTATAACATCGACGTGAACAGTATGCAACATTTTTTTAGTACAGATGCATAGCATCAACGCTTCACATTTTTTACTCCTAAAATTAATAAAAGGCCGACCAAAGTCAAGATGCTTCACATTTTTTACTCCTAAAATTAATAAAAAGCCGCACTATACATACATCACACATGCGTCATGTGTGGGGCCCGCCTGGTCGGAAGGGTGCGTGGCGTTAGCCTTTTCGTTGGAATGAAATCTCGATGCAACATGCCAATACAGCAACGTCTAGAGGCTCCGGACGTCCTACACCTATCATTACCCATATACATATGATCTAATCTGTAATGTATAGAGCAAATAAATAGACTAAAATATGTAGAATACTACTCTTGAAAGGCAGTTCTGTCTAAAATAATAAACAATGTAAGCAATCAGGTCGTTTTTATCAACAGGCTCGTCCAAGGCTCATCCAAGATAAAGAGGGAAGACGGATCATTCTAACAAATTGTACGTAAAAAGCGTAGCAAACTGAGTTGGTGCATAGTGTGTTAGCATATATAGGAAATTCATAATATTATAGGACAAGCATAGAATACGTTACATGTCTGAAAGGATAGATTACATAAAAGAAAGGGTAGCAGGTGATGTAGCAGAAAGTACAAAGCACAAAGCACGGATTTATAGAGTAGAAGCAAAAGGTAAGGCTTGCTGTTGCACCATTTCTTCTCGGAGTGACTGTGCAGCGATAGAAAAGTTTCGAATTAGCACATAAGTTTCTGACGCGAATAAGGAATTCAGTAGGGATGTCTATAGATGAGCTACATAACATACTTACAGCTAGTTGTTGTCTTTTGCATCCTGGTGATTCTTTTTTGTCAAATCAGAAGGAAAATTTTCCTTAGCCGACGCATATTTCTTCCTGTAAAATAGTTGCGAAGAGTGAGAACATAGCATAATCAGTTTGAATACAAGAGTACACTGCTGCATCCAGATTGGGGTTCCAGACTCAACTACATGAACCCACTCCCCTAGTACCCCACCCGCATTCGCCCCCAAATGTCCCAAATTTCAATTTGCTCCACCACAGCATGAAATATCTTACTTGCCAAGATGGCCAAGGTAAAGTTGGTACTTACAACATTGAACACAGCAGGAGCTTCAGGACCGGTGCAACCAAATTTAATTAGCATGCTTATTTGATCAGGGTGTTTGGTAAGCTAGAAAGGAAAATGAGAAAAAATAGTCCCACACTGATCTCAAGATCATGCCATGGATGCACAGCCACTAATCTCCTTGACAAAGAAGACAGGATCCTTTCATTGAGCTTAAGGGCGCCCTTCGGCTGCTCAGCAGCACTCGTATCTTCTCCACTCATCCTCCTACACAAAGAAGCCAACAAATCATATCTATACATACTCCACCTCAAAACCCCTAAATGGCAATGCATGCCAATAAAACCTAGATGGATGGCAAAGTCACGAGATGTGAAATCCGAAAAGTATGCATGCAAGGATAAATTTCAGAATTTGATGGGTTGCTTTAGGCAAGAAAGGGGAGTAAATCAGCCTCTTGAGACAGGAGAGGAACTGAGATGTGTGGATGGGGAATGGCGGAAGGACGACTTCGGCCGCCGGCGCACTGCCTGCGGGGAGGGTGGGGGAATGGCAGGGCAGGCGGGTGGACCAACGGTGGTAGATGGGGGAGGGAGGGCGGATGAGTTACAGTCAGATCAAGTCTCCGCAAGTCATATAGATCAATCACATCATCTTAATCATCATCAAGCAAATGAAGAGATCGAAACCGCTGCAGGCACTAGTGGAGCAAGCACAGGCGGTGAGGGGGAGAGGGCACGCGAAACACCTGGAGGAGGGGGCGGTGAAGAAGGAGAGACGAGCCCAGGAGCTGCTCTCTACGAAGACCGACAAAGCACAGTGGGGGCGAGCAGCCAGAGGAGATGGGGAGGAGGGAGCGGTGGCGGCGGCAACGGCGGGAGAGGAGACGGGGAGGAAGCTAGCACGAGAGGAAAAGAAACGTGAAGACGCAGAGCGCTGGGGAATAAAGAAAGAGAAGCGCGAAGCAACCGAGGGAGCGACGACACGAAGGGATGCGAAGGAGCCGTGGACACGCAAAGCAAAAAAAAAATCGAACGGCGTCGACGCAAGGCGCAGCAAGATCAGACGGGACAAGAAAAAGCGGGCGACATGGCCACCCTTCCCTCGCCTCAAACCTCCCTCTATTTACCCTCTAGGATTCAAAAAACTAATTAACGGCTGGAACGTATTTTCAATTTCCTAAAAACTTGTTAATAAAGGCAATACTGCTCACTAACATCACAAAATAATCGAATTAAATGTAGGATATTTATGTATCTATTATAGCGCAAAACATTATAGCACCTTTATTAATACATCGATTATTGGAAGACCTAAGCTACTTCGGTTTAGATCCACAAGACCTAGAGATACCGGTTTTAGGTTATTTATATATACTTTTAATTTAATTGAGTCACATTTTTAGAATTTAATTGAAATAGAGAGTATTTGGATATGCACGGTACAATTTGGTCTTTGTTAGATTCGACGTATCATGATAAATTAACATCTGTTCTAAATATCTTGAGTCCTGTGACAAGTATGTTAGGTTAACGTTTTTTCGGAGTGCTTTATGAGCAAGGAGAAGATCGTGAAGGACCATGTGTTGTTGATTTGAGTAGTTTTCCACATACCACACTATATCACCCGAACTCAGATAATCTTAAAATCTGGGAGGTGTTGCATTGGTTGACATGCAACTTCTCGCTGGACCTGACACTATATGATGTCACCATTAAATGCTTGTGGAGCCGTTCGCCGAAAGTGGCCCGTTGGGAGTTGAGGCCCATGGAGCAAACGAAGTCATAGCAGACCTGGTTGAAAGTGTGCAGGCGTCGTGACTATGAATGGGTGTTGTTAGTGCAAGGCCTCAGGATGCCTACGAGGTGCGGAAGCCAAGGACGATGTTCCTAATGTGGCGGCAGGGTTTGAGGTGGTGCACGAGCTGGGTCAGTGATGAAAGATTAGGCCGGCTATTGTTAGGGTTTCGGTTGGATGGGCTGGCCTGCGGGGGAGACTGAGCTGGGGAGATGGCGGGGACGGGTGACAGGCTGAGGCGTTGGCCCACTGACAAGAGGGAGAGAAATGGGCCATGGCCCATTCGAAAGAGGAGAGAGAGAACCTGGGCTGAGCCAATTCGGTCTACTGGGATACTTTAATTTAGAAATGGTTTTCAATTTTAAGAAAAGCTGAGATATCAGATAAGCTGAAATAAATACCAAATGAACTCAGAATATTCTAAGGAATTTTGGAGATGCATATTTTAATATGCTGAACTGAAATAAAATATTTTTAGTTACAAAACATTATTTTATAAATCACAATAAATCATTTTTAATTTGGAAAATACATTTTAGGTCTTGATTAATTCAAGAAAATTCATTCAAGCTTGAATTAATTTTGAAAATCTTGGGAAAATTTATATATTATTATTTTTTAACAAAATATTTCAAAAAATCACAAAAATTAGGATGTTACCATCTTTCCCGCAAAAGGTAGGATATTTTACCAGTTCCAAAAGCATTACCTCACTGGGCTAGGCTAGAAAATTACTAGCCTGATTTCCATATGTACAATTAGAATCTTTATTGATACCGGGATTTTTTGTAATTATAATAAAATTAGGATGTTATGCCTTTAAGGAGGATACTTTCAGGAAGTTGATGTATCCATGGTGGTAAAATAAACCTATGTGTCTATGATCAGAACATAGGGTTCCCTATCGAACTTATACATAAAATAGTGTGAGAACTCTATTAGAAATGAAGACCCTCTATTGGTATGGATATATTTAGTATTTGTATGAGTGTACAAAGAATGTTACAAAATGATTGTAATGATCGTGATCTGAAATATAAAAAACTAGAGAAGTTGAACCTTATTTACAGAATACATGGGATACCCTCTTTATAGTTATTGAAGGGGTATCAGATAATATCGCCAAAGGCACCTCTAATCTTCAGACACGTTCTTTAGTAGAGTCTTGAACTGTCACGTCTTTTAGCTAACTGTTGAAAGTTGCTAGATGCCCAGTAACCGCATTCCAGTTAGTCACATCGGGAATCGTCATGTCCTGTGACCAGTTTGCTGGCCAGGAACTGTTCAAAACCGTTTAGCTGGTCACACGATATCCACAACTAGTTGTCACACGATCCTAACTGGTTAGACGCATGTTCTTTAGTAGAGTCTTGAACCGTCATGCCTTTTAGCCAATTGTCAGAAGTTGCTAGATGCACGAATAACTGCTTTTCTGTTAGTCATGTTGAAAAATTTAGACCCGTCATTATGAGTTAATAGAGTATTTTGGTTATTAATGATAAATCTATTTGTGAGACTAACACTTCTATTGTTATACCTATTGTTTAGTGTCAGTCGGATATAAAGGTGAAAATCAAAGAGGTATACATTCGATATTATATTCTTATATCTTGTTGCATTCCTCGGATCCAAAATATAGGATGAACTCCACTAAAAGTTTGACTTGAATATGTACATATGTTCTTATTACACATTCGTGTATGCACACATTTAGGGGGAATTCACTCTATGTTTTGTGGTTTCATTAGTATATTGATCCATATTTTTTCATCCACATATATTTGGGGTCTCCACTTTGAAATATATCCCTGAGTATATAAAACTTGTGTAGTTCATATATACTCATTCTTTATATTCAATTATTTATAATTGTGATGGTTGTCATCAATTATCAAATAAAGAAAGATTGAAATATCTTATCCCACTATTATGTGTTAATGGTATGTTGTGATAATTAATGATAATCATGTTGTAAAACTAACATTTTCCATGAGTTGGATGAATAGTTTATGTTCCAGGGTGATGAAGACTTTGGATGACATCATGAGTTGATCGTCATCAAGTCAAGGTTCAAAAAGACGATGCGTCATGTATTGATGCATATCAAGGACTTGAAAAAAAGGAAATCATCATTCGTTGATGATGTTCAAGTCAAGAGAAGATCCATCATGTGTTGATGGAGGACAAGTGAAGGATGCATCATGTGTTGATGCATATCAAGACTCGGGATGAAAGATATCATCATGTGTTGATGAGCATCAAGTCAAGATCCCAAAGTAAAGGAAATCATCATGTGTTGATGATATTCAAGTCAAGAACCCGAACTTGAAGTGAAGATATGCGTCATCAAGCTTCAAGAAGATGCTCAAGACAAATGTATAACTAGCTAGGTCTAAGGATGTGTTTCTAGTCTTTTACCAGTCTTGGTGTTTGGTTGAAGACCGGATTGCTAGTATAGGTTGCTGTACTATTAAGAGGGTTCTTGACTAGTAGCTTGAGTTGTCATATGTTGATAGCTCGTTATGCTTGCTCTAGCTCTCATTAGCATGTTGTCAATATTTGCGAATGTGTTTTGCAAATAGTTGAGTCTCATGTTTAATCCTTGTAGCATGTGACTTGAGTTTGCAAATGTGTTTTGTAAATGGTTTTAGTCCATGTACCCTTTTTCTTGTGGTGTGATTATAAAAGTTGGCAAATGTGTTTTGCAACCTGTTGAGAATCTTGCCTTTATCCCTTGTTTGCATCACATATCAATTGGCAAATGTGTTTTGCAAATTGAGTTGAAGCGGAATGCAAACTTCCTCGTTTTTAGTCTCTGACGATATGACTGTAGGCTACTGAGTAGTCTGACCGGACCTGGTCGAGATCAGTGGTCGTAGACCTACGTGGTCGTAGACATTAGTCGTAGATTAGTGGTCGTAGACCTGCGTGGTCGTAGATGCTAGTCGTAGACCTGTTCATGAATAGTGGTCGTAGACCTGCGTGGTCGTAGAACAATGGTCATAGACCTATTCGTAGACAGTGGTCGTAGACCTACATGGTCGTGGACACTAGTCGTAGAACAGTGGTCATAGACCTGTTTATGAACAGTGGTCGTAGACCTGTGTGGTCGTAGACACTGGTCGTAGAATAGTGGTCGTAGACCTACATGGTCGTGGACATTGGTCGTAAAACAGTGGTCCTAGACCTGTTCGTGAACAGTGGTCATAGACCTTCATGGTCGTGGACACTGGTCATAGAACAGTGGTCGTAGGCACTGGTCGTAGACAGTGGTCATGGGCACTAGTCGTGAGCAGTTGTCGTAGACACTGGCCCTGAACAGTGGTCGAAAACACTGGTCGTAGACAGTGGTTGAAGACTTAATCGAAGACCTCGTCGAGGACTAATCGGTATGACTGCATTCCTTGAGCGGAACTACCGCGCACCAGAAGTTTCGAACCTCTGTCGGTGGTACGTATTTTCTAGAGAGACACCCTTTGAGCATGAATTTGCTCTCCTGAAAGTGGCAATACCGAGGTTCTTTGAGCGGAACT
Source organism: Ampelocalamus luodianensis (assembly GCA_036346255.1). Lineage (NCBI taxonomy): Eukaryota > Viridiplantae > Streptophyta > Magnoliopsida > Poales > Poaceae > Ampelocalamus > Ampelocalamus luodianensis. Next base: position 33,586,735 of record CM070619.1, read on the forward strand.
ACCGGAGAGCAGAACTACCACATTTTCTTTGGTGGTAATACCGCACCAAGTCTGTAACAACTAGTTTTTGGGCTGTTTCATTCCCAACGGCTAGTTTTTGTTGTGAGAGCTATAAATACCCCCTTGGCCGGTTGAGAGACACCTTTTGGCATCCTATTATATTCTCTTGAGCTAGGAGTAAGCCCTCTACACTTTTTTGTGTATGTGTTGCACTTAGTGTGCTTTGAGAGGTAAATCATAGTGCATGTGTTTCAATAGGTAGTGGATTGTGTATCCATTGAGCTTAAACACGTATTTTGTTCAAGTGAGAGTCTTTGGCTTGTTACTCTTGGTGTTTGCCAATACCTAGACGGCGTGGAGGTGTCATGGTCCGGTGATCTTCTCAAAGAAGCTTGTGAGAAGGCCCGACTGTTATGAGTAGCTTAGTGCTCACCATCTCTGGAGTAGAGGAAGAACAACCCTAAGTGGATCGAGGTGTTGGTTCGTTTTGGAACCGGTCTAAGTGGTTGGATTTACCTCGGAGGTGTTGGCTTAATTTGTGGAGCCAGTTCAATGTGGTTAGGCTTACCTCAACGTGGATTAGGGGAGACCGGCAAGTCTCCGAACACCACGGTAAAACATCGTTGTGTCATTGTGGTTTGTTCTCTTGTGCTTCACTTTGTGTAATATACATTCATTGTATCAAATTGTTTATATATGTCTTTGTATGATTGCTATCATTATCAGTAGACTCATATTGTTGGTGCACTTAGTAAAGACTAGTTGTTTTAGACTTTAATTGTGCAAAACTGAATTGTTATTAGCTTCCGCATTAGAAAAGGTTTTAGCCGAAAGGATTTTTAAAACCGTCTATTCAATCCCCTCTAGTCAGCCTCCTCGATCTTACACACGTGGGAAACCGTTATGTCTTCTGACCAGTTTGTTGGTCAGGAACTGTCCAAAACGGTATAGCTGGTCGGACGATATCCAAAGCTCGTTGTCTCATGATCCTAACTGGTAGTCAACTAGTTGGGAAGTAATAAGGGTATTAAACTTACTTTAAATATTGGTTGTAGATTCATAACTATTTACAGAGGTAGCCTCTAACATGTGGGCCTACTTTAACAGAGACTCTGAGTTTGGCTGAAAAGGTTGATCTCATCAAGAATCTCGATCACTATGTACCTATAGTAGTTAATGCTAAACCAAGTCTTAGTCAACTTTAATTTACAAAGACACCTGCTATAATATATATATATATATATATATATATATATATATATATATATATATAGTAACTCATCAAGATTCGAGTTTACCCTCGTAGGGAAATCATCGTCCCACCCCAGCAATGGCCAAACCAAGGGAGAAAACGCATGCGCTCGCCGTGGACCGTGGACCGTGGAATCACCACCCACACTCTGCACTCTGCCTCCTCAGCTCCCCACTACCTCGCAGGCAGCGACAGCGAAGCTTCATGACTAAAACTCCAGCCTAGGGTTTCTCCGCGACTCCCTTCCCCCGCCTCCCATGGCGCCTCCCCTCCCCCTCCTTCGGATCCTCCTCCTCGTGGTCGCCGTGGCCACGTTAGCAGTGGCACAGCTGGAGGTGTTCCGCCGGGACCTCAGGCACTCGCAGTGGCACCATGGCGCCTTCCACGATGTCGAGGATAGCGTTCGCGCCGAAATCTAATGCATGTTCCACACCCACACAGAGGTACTCCCCATCACTACCCCAATCCTCGCTTCCCCCGCTAAACCTCTCCCACCCCCACATGCATGGTGCACGTCTACAAATGCGATCCACACCCTGTAAAGCGTAGTAGTAGGAAGCTACCATTGCCAAGCAAAGGGCCTCGACACCGGCGATCCGCCACATCATAGGTAGCGTCGGGCTGCTCCGATGGGTTGTGGTTCATTGTCAGGTTTCCAGAATTCTGAAGTTTTTTTGAAGCTATTTCGGAGAGGAGATAGAACAATTTAGTAATCGGATGGCTGATAAAAGTTGATACCGGTTCATTTAGTTCAATCGTAGGGTGGAAGTGGACTTGAGGAAAGCCAGTTCATGAAGATCGTGTCGACAAGAATGCGAGATGACATTTCGCTTAGATCCAATGACCAATACCGAAGGAATACTTTAGTATTACTTGTAAAGAATAGTTACCTTTACCAATGACCATCAAACACTTTATCATATTGTCATTTAGCTAGTTCTATTGGCAGGATTGCTATATACATCCTATCTTGTAATCAGAAGAGGTTATGAATGAAAAACCTAGTTTCTTCCTGCCATTACTTTACTCTTCTGTCTTAGCTACTTATCTTACAAATTACTCTGAGTTTGGTCAAACATTCTGGTTTCTGATCTGAACTGTCAGAGTTCAATTCTTGTTGGTCCTGACATTTCTAATATCAGAGCTCAGGCTGATTCTCGGAAACTAGTGGATTGTGAGCGATTGGATCTACAAGATACCGAAGCTTGGTAGATCTGGTGAGGAGGAGTCCGAGCTATCGGTAGCAGGAGATCTGGAGATGATGAAGAAAGAAATGACTCGTATGCAACAGGAAATAGATGAGCAATCGAAAAAGTTCAGATCCAGATGGGGCAGTTTCAGGAGAAGGTCCAAGAAAATTTGTCCAAGTTGGATCTGATGATGGAGATGTTGAAGTCATTGATGGAGAAGTGGCGAGTAACTTCGTTGCAATAGAAGGTGATGACAGTCGGCTGCGTGGCCATCCGCAGGTCAGAACATCCAATATGGCGAAACACTTGTATGCGACTCGTAGTAGTGGGCATTCAGACTTTCCTATGGCGAATATGAAGGATCGCGGGAAGGCTACGATAGCACAAACAAAAAAAATTACCGCGCAACCAAGGAACCTCCGCTGGTAATAGATCACGAGATTACCACTAGACGCGCCGACCCGTAGCGGAAGTAGAGTCGATGTAGCGAGTTGAAACAGTCGTAGTCGTACTTGCCGTGCACCTTCTCCTCCTACTCCGATGAACGTCGTGAGTCGCGGATCGTCCTAGTGCTGATGCTTCGCAACAGCACCTCCAAGGTATCCACACGTACGAGGCAGGGACACCACGCGCAGGAGTGCTAGCGTCGGCGGCGTGGTTGAGGAGAGCGTGGCTATTAGGGTTTCGGGATTTCTTCCAGAGCGATTGATCGATCGCCTCACCCCATGCCACCGCCCCTCTATATATAGGCATCCATAATGGGTCCCGAACAGAAGGCCCATTAGGAACTCGTGGCCTATAAGAATTCGGATCACCATCCAAATCAAATCCTAGCCCTTTAAGTGTGTGACCCTATAGGTTCAGTATGCAATCGGGCCAGACTGGAAACTCTTTCCGATCACGAGTCGTCGCGGTACCTAGCGGCACATAACGATTCCCGAACACACACGAATATATCGAGCGAACCTTAATGCAATATGATCTACGACTGTGTCCTTATCACTTACGACCACTCATTGCATTAGTCACGACCAGTTCATAATCAGTTACAACTAGTTCATAACTCCTTCGACCGCTTAGTATCTAACTACGACCAATTTGCAACTCCTTCGACCGATTGGTGATTATGTTGAGTAGTCTTCGATGGTCGCATCTCCATACGACTTCGACCGATCTACGACCTCGGCAACCGAACGACCGCTTGTGTATACTCCCTTTGCCTCACGACATCCGGTTGAACTCCGGTGAGATAAAATGTCATCCATGGACCGTTCAATACTTTCTTGATCAAGTGTCGAATAACTTCATGTGGTCGACACTTCGACCACTAGTGGCATGACCATGCAGTTTCTTTATTCGACCACAACGAGGGGCCCAGAGACATCTCTCTGTTATGTTAGGAGGGCAAATCCCATATCCGACTAGTCACATTCCTCCGCATGTTTCATAGCATACCGAAAGCTACCTTTATAACTACCCGATTCACGAGTAGCGTTTGGCAACCCCTAAGAGTGCTATTACACATGTAGGAAATCATGCTGATATCAGGTCTAAGGATTTTACATCATCATTGCTTGAGACCAACTAACAACACACAGAATCATAACAATCTCAATAGTGTCTCAAGATGGGTCTTATCCAACACTATGTTCTCTAACATGTGTCCACATTATTGATTCGATATCTCTATATCCATGACCGGTGAAACATGGTCATCAATCAATACATGTACTGGTCGTAGAGTTATTAGTGTTCCGACCAGTGACATTCGACCAGAGATACTTTTAGAACGACATCATATAAGATAAAGAGTTTCACCAACAAGTCACATACTCATTGATCTATATAACTGATGATTCATTCAAGGAACAAGATAACATATTATCAAATGTTATGAACATAATGAAATATAATCATCTCTATGATTGCCTCTAGGACATATTTCCTACAGAATACAACTCCTATGATACAAGGTACATATCCTATACCTTTTAGTATGCCATTGACACCTAGTACTAGTCCCATTTAGTTTCCATAGTCTTCGTTGGGAATTGTGTCTGGTATGAATCTATCGGGTCAATTGGGAAGTCAACCAGGAAATGTAGTTAATGGAACTTTTGGAGTTAGCATGTACCCTATGGCTATGGCGAATGGAACTTTTGCACCTTAGTATATCAGCTCCAATCCACTGTATTTGCCTGTAAGGCCCCAAAAGTATTCGAAAGGAATTAGTCATGCCCCAAAAGTATTTGAAAGGAATTAGTCGGGAGAGAATAATTAAATCGGGAAGGAATAATTAAATCGGGAGAATGTTTCCTTCAGCAAAACATCAAAACAAGGAAGGAGAAGGGGTTTTTTTGTAAAACCGCGGCAACCTGGGCCTGGTCTTCAGCCCATGAGGCCCATAGGTGGCCGGCCAAGGGGGGGAGGCACCTTTCTTTTCTCCCCCCAAACCCTAGCCGCCCCACTCCCTCCTCCTCCTCCCCTTTGGCCGCCCCCTCCTCTCCTCCTTGCTCCTCCTCCCTGTAGCACGTGCCTGTAGCACCATGGTATCAGAGCATTCATCCTCCAACCTTCCTCCATTGGTGCTGTCCAAGAAGAGAAGGGGGGAGATCTCCATCGTGGTCACCGATCAAGAAGAAGGGAGAAGAAGGAGTGCGGGGATAAGAAAGGAAAGGGGAGAGATCACGACCTCGGTGCGTCATCTTCAGCGGTTCTTCGAGGGTAAGACCCGATCCCCATCCGATTAGTCCATTATTTGATTATTAAGTTTTATCGGTAATCTGATCGGTTGGAGCAGAGTGGGTTGGGCGACATTTTTGAGTAGTCTAAGGGCAGAATCAGGTCCGGATGTCTCCTAGAGAATTGTATAGGACGTCGCTAGCTTTTGATGAAGTACTAGATCACGATATTTGGACCACTGTAGCAAAAGTTATGAATTTATTGGTGGGACTGTTCTGCGAATCTGTCGGTAATCTGATGGGTTTTAGTAATCTGTCTTGTTCGATCTGTTAAAGGACGAATTTGAGGATCTCAGTATAACGCAAGTTGTAGATAATTGTCGTAGTTTTCAGGGAAGGGCAAGAACGCGAAATTTGGACAAACGAGCTAAAAGTTATGATGTTTTTAGTGTACTATCCAGAGAACCTGGCGAGAAAATATTGTTCTGTTATTTGGCTTGATAGGGGTAGTAGTTGGCCGAATCAGGAAGGTTCACCAACTAGGTTTAGTTGGAGAATTTGATAACCTTTCAATGAAGTCCAAGATCACCTCATTTGGACTACTGTACTAAAAGATACGAATTTTAGAACGCGACTATTTCCAGAGGGGACAGATTAGCTTATAGGAAATTGGAGTTGGGATCGCGTTTCAAGCTTTTGCGAGTTCGGGTTTACTCTTTTGGGTTGAGTGGTCCATTACTGTTATCTTAGCATTCCTCTAAATGGTTTTTAGGTGGGGGACTGGTTACGGAGGCGGCACCCTCTTCGCGTCCTTCGTTCCCGCACGGTTGAGGCAAGTGCATTGTCTCTTGTATGGGTGTGATTGATTGGCCATGTTTGTGTGCTTTTCGATATATGATAGCGTAGCAAGATTGCTTAATTGATGATTGTTTCAAGAATGGTGTATGTTCGAAGTATGGTTATGCCTTACATGAATGTCGTTATTGCTTTTGGTACTCTGATGATGAATAGTGTTGGTGCTTGTGCATATTGATTTCATACTTAGACTTGGTCTTGTGAGGACCAAGTATGCACAACTTTGAAGTACCCAATACTTACAAGTACTGGTTTGATAAAATGACTATGATGAAGGATCAGGTTGCAAGTATTCGGGTTGTAGAATATTTATGTTTGATTGCTGAAATTGGTTGTGTCTTTCCTGTACTAGTCATACATGGATGATAGTGTGATATATATGAATGAGACTTGGTTATGGCATGTTTGTGATTAAAGAGTAATTTTGTATGTGATAATGCTCTACATGTTATTCAATGATTGAGATGTGGTATGTACTCGTGCTTTACTAGTTGTTGAAAGTTACATTCTAGTACATACGCATGTTGAGAGCATCTAGGCGCCTTGGTCACGTAGTGACCAAGTACATCTGATTGAGGTCCCGTCATATAGATGACGGGCTTGAGGTCCCCACATTCATGGAATGTGGGCTTTGAAAAGAGGTCCCCATCGTGAAAACGATGGGCTTATGGTCCCCACACTTGCGGAGTGTGGGCTTGAGGTCCCCATTACTTGCGGAGTAATGGACAATTGGTCCCTGTACTTGCGAGCACGGGCATGGGTATGCTGTGACGGTTGCATACTTTGCATTCACCAGAAAATGCAAAAGTTAAAGAGAAATAGAAAGTGCACTTGAGCATCTTGCATAGCATGAGCATATGTCTTGTTTATAATTGAGATGGTTTATGGATGTTGATGATTCTGATAGTCTATGTTATTGTTGCCATTTAATGTACTTGCTGGGTCTTTGGACTCACTCTTGTCGTTGTTGTGTTTTTAGGTACCCTTTACAAGAACGGCATGCATGGGAGGGAATAGAAGTGGTTGCACAATTGCACGAACTACTCACATTTGGATTAACAGATTGATAAATTAGTAGTTGAGTAATTGCATAAAGAATTTCGTATGATTACTCACTATGCTTGGAATAATTTGTAATAGAGTTGATTAGAGGATTATGAATGTCATTATGTTTATGCTTTAGTTGTTTAGCATGCTATGGATGTTGTAGTGATGATTAGCATAGTTTTGGTTATCTCTTGTTTATGCTGGAAGTTGGATTATTTGACTATGTTATATTTAAATGTTGGGACCTCCAGTTTAGTAACTAAACAAAGGAGGTTCTGTCGGATTTTAGAGAATTGTTTCAACGTAAAAATGTTATTGTGCTAGTTTGGTAGCATTCCAGGCTCATGTGGGGTGGGGTTACTGATTGGTATCGAGCGGCGATGAGGTCCGAGGTGATTGGATTTACAACTTAGGCAACTTAAATTGCTAAAATTTTGTAATGGTTAATGAACTTAAACCCGACACACCGGTGCATAGGATGGGATGGGTCAAGCATTGCATTTACGCTCATTGAATTGTATTAATGATTTCTGTTATGAGATGATCTGATATATCTATAGTATAATACTATGGTTATTATGTGTGGGGGTAACCCATGTTGAGAGGTGGAGGAAGTGGTTGTGGTCCTGGGCTATACCAGGTTACACCACTGTTCGTGGTATAGGAATAGCGAAGTATCCACATGAGAGGTCGTAGTACAGGCGTTGGTAGCGAGTATACTTAAAAGAGTTGTTCTCTTCCCTGAATTTGAATTTGGTCAACTCTTATCCAGTTGAGATTGATGAGTTTCTCTTGGGTTATTTATTCTTGTGGTTGATGGGTTGCTTTGAAAAAAAAATTGGTGTGTTTTCTTTGGCTTAATTTGTCCTGTAAAGCGTTCATTATTTATTTATTTTCCCATCTGATGAGTTATTCGTGCGGCTGGTGAACTGGGTTGATTGTCAAGTTTGACCTTTATTTTGGAGTTTTGTCATTCTCATTGGAAAGCATGATCCAATTATCCGGTTGATGTTTTTGGTTAATGAAAGTTTCCTTTTGCAAGTCCTTTGGAACGTGGAGGCTTCGACTTAATGTATCTCTCTTGGGTATTTTGAGTGATGAAGATTGATGGCTCTCTTTTATAAAAGAAGATGTTAAACCCGTTAGCGATGTTTTGTCTTGGTTAAGTGAGAGGTTATAACCAAAGTAATTAATGGATATGATATGGGTTAACATGTTAAATCTGCAGTGTGTGTATGATCGATCCTAACGAAGATCCTTGAAAGGAAGGTGATTAATTTGAAAGTGTCTTGTAGTAGTACTCGAGGAGCTGTGATTAATAGTATGGTTATACCTAGTTGTAATCAATAGAGTTAATAAGAGGTGTAGAACGTTCATGAAGTTGAGTCGATGACTAAGAGTGATACATTTGGTAAACTTCTTTGGTAAATTGGATTAACGTGTCTCAACAGTTTAATCTAACCTTTTGGGATGGTTAAGTTCAAAAAGAGTTAGATTATTGTCTTAGTGGGTACTAATCTTGGAGTAACCTTTTGTGGATACTTAGTGATTATAAGTAATTGCTAGGTACAATTAATGTTTGGTGATGAGCATCACTAAGAGATAAATTGATGGGATTTGACTGATGACCAATGTTTACATGATGGTAGAACTATCAAATAAAAGTATGTTTTGATGAAAGGATGTTGGAATAACCTTTTAATTCGTGCAGTAGTTTTCCTCTAAAATAAAGTGGTTATTGTAGTGAGAATATAAGATTTTGGTATACATTCAATTGAGGATGAGATGATAAAGGGTTCAGAACATTTTGGTAAGCCTTTGGGGCTTAATAAAAGTAAGAGTTGACGTTAACGAGTCTTGTTAAGGGTAGACCATTCTTGATGTTATTAAGTCTGTCCATAAGAGATTCTGACTTGTAGTAGTGGTGATGATTCTTCTAGAGAAAAAAAATCTATTGCCTTTCGTAATAGCAGTCAAATGAAATATTTGAAGTTTTGTATTCGTGGACTTTTGGGAGTTCATGATCTAGGTAGTAGATGGAATTAAGTGAGCAATGTGACATATGCAAATGTTCTGATTGGTTCCTAGGTGGTCAATGTGATTTGTTTTTTTTTTAAGAGCATCTCTGATTTGTGTTGGCAAGTAATGTTGTAATCAAAGAAAATTATTTTTCTTTGTTATCAGTAAGTGTGTACCATAAGTATTGGAGGTTGAAAGTTCCTTCTTGTGGGACATGTGCCCTCGTCAGCAGACTTGTATTTTGTTTTTCGATATCTTTATTATTCGACGGTTTCTCTTGTTCTCTTGCTCACTCCGAGGAGCAACTTTGTTCTTGTGCGTTGAGACTAGTTTTGTTTGTTTCTTACTTTTGAGAAAGGAATTAACTATCTTGTGTTGCCGAGTCTTATAGAATGTAATATGGTGGACAAGTATTTGGTAGTGGTGAGATTTTGGGAACCAAGCTATTTGAAGAACAAGAGAAAGTGCGTTGGTTTTGATCAATAACCTTTGTCCATGTTGGGATATGGGGACTATCGAAAGTATGGGCTCTTGATAAATTTATTAGAGTATCACAATTGGATACCTAGTAAGATTGTGTAGAAGAGTTTTGATGGTGAAGTTTAATGAGAATAGCGGTGTGGAGAAACCTAAGCGTTGTGCTAATCAATGGGATAGCAGGAATAGTTGAGTATTGTCAAGTGTGACTCGGTCACAGAGAGTAATTCTATGGGAGTTAGATTATCACTAAGGATAGCTTGGTCAAGAATTTATATATTCATTTATTGATGTTAGTGATTGAGTATGTTTGAATCCTGATCAATCAGTTAGGATATTGTGAGTGGGTATATTGTGGACAAGTAGCTGCATTTGATTGGTGTAGGTTAGAGAAGGTCTAAGATTGGTAACATGAATCGCCTTGGGTGGTTACTTGATTAGTGTTGTTGATATTAATGAACTGAGATTATTGTTGAGCTGTGTGAAATTTTTTTTTTGGTCATCAGATTTGAGGGTTACATAACAAGTATACCGACCATTCATTGTAAGAGTCGTAGAGGTTGAATTGGGCTTTGTATTATTATGCTAGCATCTTGGTTCCCAGGATTAGGTTCCAAGAGTTATGGTGATCTCTGAAAGCAGTAAATGAGAGTGAATGTGGTGAATTTCAAAATTGTTTATCCTTAACGGATTTAGGGATGTGATGGTGATTGAAATCTATATTGAGTTGTGTTGAGGATTATTCAGTCAAAGCAATTCATTCGGTAGAGAAGTTAGCTAGAGTGTGATATTGTGGATTGGAAGAGTCTCCCTACATAAGTGTGGGTTTTGTGCTCAGTTGAACATAGCTTTGAGGATGCCCATTTAAGATAAACGAGTTAATGTGTTATGCGATAATTTGGGATCCTATGGTTTAGTAGAAAGATAAATTCTTAAAAAGAAGTTGATCTTGGATAGAGAGATATTCTTTTAGTTCTTACTTGAATTATGTGGTACTGATGTCAATTACAAATTGAGTTGATTCTTGCCGGTATGTGTGATTCCTTCCAGTTTAAAAAAATGGTTAATTTGGTATTCGAGTGATTTCGTTTTTGGCTTGTGTGGCATTTATTCCTAAACTGTCTACTTGAAAAGTGAAAAAGTTTTCTTGTCAAACCCATTGATTTTGGATTAGTCTCTTCTAAGAGAAGATGGTTTTGAGTTGGTTGCATTAAGACTCTTATGGTCTCAGTCGGGAATGTTGTGCGTCCGTGGTTAAAAGATGTGCTCGTTGTCAAAGTGAAGAGATCGACTGATACAAGGATCAAGAGTTTGATGTGTTTGTGCAGGTTCGTGGCAATGTTAGTAAGATTTTAGCGGTGATTATATTTCTGGGCCTAAGCGTGGTTAGAATTCGGGGTCGAATTCCGTTTAAGGGGGGTAGAATGTAATGCCTCAAAAGTATTCGAAAGGAATTAGTCATGCCCCAAAAGTATTTGAAAGGAATTAGTCGGGAGAGAATAATTAAATCGGGAAGGAATAATTAAATCGGGAGAATGTTTCCTTCAGCAAAACATCAAAACAAGGATGGAGAAGGGGTTTTTTTTGTAAAACCGCGGCAACCTGGGCCTGGGCTTCGGCCCATGAGGCCCATAGGTGGCCGGCCAAGGGGGGGAGGCACCTTTCTTTTCCCCCGCAAACCCTAGCCGCCCCACTCCCTCCTCCTCCTCCCCTTTGGCCGCCCCCTCCTCTCCCTCCTTGCTCCTCCTCCCCTGTAGCACGTGCACTGTAGCACCATGGTACTGTAGCATTCATCCCCTCCAACCTTCCCCTCCATTGGTGCTGTCCAAGAAGAGAAGGGGGGAGATCTCCATCGTGGTCACCGATCAAGAAGAAGGGAGAAGAAGGAGTGCGGGGAGAAGAAAGGAAAGGGGAGAGATCACGACCTCGGTGCGTCATCTTCAGCGGTTCTTCGAGGGTAAGACCCGATCCCCTTCCGATTAGTCGATTATTTGATTATTAAGTTTTATCGGTAATCTGATCGGTTGGAGCAGAGTGGGTTGGGCGACGTTTTTGAGTAGTCTAAGGGCAGAATCAGGTCCGGATGTCTCCTAGAGAATTGTATAGGACGTCGCTAGCTTCTGATGAAGTACTAGATCACGATATTTGGACCTCTGTAGCAAAAGTTATGAATTTATTGGTGGGACTGTTCTGCGAATCTGTCGGTAATCTGATGGGTTTTAGTAATATGTCTTGTTCGATCTGTTAAATGGCGAATTTGAGGAACTCAGTATAACAAAAGTTGTAGATAATTGTCGTAGCTTTCAGGGAAGGGCAAGAACGCGAAATTTGGACAAACGAGGTAAACGTTATGATGGTTTTAGTGTACTATCCAGAGAACCTGGCGAGAAAATGTTGTTCTGTTATTTGGCTTAATAGGGGTAGTAGTTGGCCGAATCAGGAAGGCTCACCAACTAGGTTTAGTTGGAGAATTTGATAACCTTTCAATGAAGTCAAGATCACCTCATTTGGACTACTGTACTAAAAGATACGAATTTTAGAACGCGACTATTTCCGGAGGGGACAGATTAGCTTATAGGAAATTGGAGTTGGGATCGCGTTTCAAGCTTTTGCGAGTTCTGGTTTACTCTTTTGGGTTGAGTGGTCCATTACTGTTATCTTAGCATTCCCTAAATGGTTTTTAGGTGGGGACTGGTTCGAGGCGGCACCCTCTTGCGCCCTTCGTCTCGCACGGTTGAGGCAAGTGCATTGTCTCTTGTATGGGTGTGATTGATTGGCCATGTTTGTGTGCTTTTCGATATATGATAGCGTAGCAAGATTGCTTGATTGATGATTGTTTCAAGAATGGTGGATGTTCGAAGTATGGTTATGCCTTACATGAATGTCGTTATTGCTTTTGGTACTCTGATGATGAATAGTGTTGGTGCTTGTGCATATTGATTTCATACTTAGACTTGGTCTTGTGAGGACCAAGTATGCACAACTTTGAAGTACCCAATACTTACAAGCAATCGGTTTGATAAAATGACGTGATGAAGGATCAAAGTTGCAAGTATTCGGGTTGTAGAATATTTATGTTTGATTGTGAAATTGGTTGTGTCTTTCCTGTACTAGTCATACATGGATGATAGTGTGATATATATGAATGAGACTTGGTTATGGCATGTTTGTGATAAAAGAGTAATTTTGTATGTGATAATGCTCTACATGTTATTCAGTGATTGAGATGTGGTATGTACTCGTGCTTTTACTAGTTGTTGAAAGTTACATTCTAGTACATACGCATGTTGAGAGCATCTAGGCGCCTTGGTCACGTAGTGACCAAGTACATACAGTTGAGGTCCCCGTCATGTAGATGACGGGCTTGAGGTCCCCACATTCATGTAATGTGGGCTTTGAAAAGAGGTCCCCATCGTGAAAACAATGAGCTTATGGTCCCCACACTTGCGGAGTGTGGGCTTGAGGTCCCCATTACTTGCGGAGTAATGGGCAATTGGTCCCTGTGCTTGCGAGCACAGGCATGGGTATGCAGCGACGGTTGCATACTTTGCATTACCGGTAAAATGCAAAAGTTAAAGAGAAAGATAAAGTGCACTTGAGCATCTTGCATAGCATGAGCATATGTCTTGTTTATAATTGAGATGGTTTATGGATGTTGATGATTACAGTAGTCTATGTTATTATTGCGATTTAATGTACTTGCTGGTCTTTGGACTCACTCTTGTCTTTGTTGTGTTTTTAGGTACCCTTTACAAGAACAAAGATGCATGGGAGGGAATAGAAGTGGTTGCACAATTGCACTAACTACTCACATTTGGATTAATGATTGATAAATTAGTAGTTGAGTAATTGCATAAAGAATTTCGTATGATTACTCACTATGCTTGGAATAATCTGTAATAGAGTTGATTAGAGGATTATGAATGACATTCTGTTTATGCTTTAGTTGTTTAGCATGCTATGGATGTTGTAGTGATGATTAGCATAGTTTTGGTTATCTCTTGTTTATCTTGGAAGTTGGATTATTTGACTATGTTATATTTAAATGTTGGGACCTCGGTTTAGTAACTAAACAAAGGAGGTTCTGTCGGATTTTAGAGAATTATTTCAACGTAAAAATGTTATTGTGCTAGTTTAGTAGCATTCCAGGCTCATATGGGGCTGGGGTGTTACATTGCCATCCTACTTACCTACCCAAAACTACAACTCATTTGGTTTAGTAAGTTGTGCTTCACCATCCAGACCTGAATTTCAAAGTTATCATCCATGGCCAAGAGCAGCTCACGAGGTACACTATTCTAGTCAATATCAGTACCCAACAAGTACGGAAGGAAATGGGAATCAATATAGTCAACAATTCAACAGGGGTCCTAAATTGGATTCCCTATGTTTGATGGAGAACAGCCTGAAGCATGGATCAGGAAAGCTGAGAAATATTTTGAATTGGCTAGGATTCCTAATGAACAAAGAGTATCCATAGCAGAAGTATACCTTACACGAAAGGCTGATCAATGGATCAGCAGTAATGGTATCAATACTGGACATCTATCTTGGCAATTATTTTGTACTATCTTCAAAAAGAGGTTCACAGCAGAAACAAGGTATGATGTGGCAGAGGCATTCAGAGGGTTGCATCAGGAGGGAACAGTTGAGTCTTACATTAATAAGTTTGAGAACTTGATGACTCTAGTTAAAAGAAACAATTTAGCACTCAAGGAGGGGTATCTCCTAGAATATTTTGTGTTAGGGTTAAAGGGATACATCAAAACACCTCTGAAGTCATTAGAGCCTAAAAGCTTAGTGGAGGCTTATGGCCATGCGAGGAACTATGAAAATCGTCCATCGTACAAAAGAAATACAAGCTGGAATTCGAGTATCAATTCAAGGGGACCAGGTCAAGGTGGCACTCAAAACAAATGGAAGGCTGCAGGAATTAAACTAAAGCTTAGTGATAAAATGTGGGCGCCCCAGGTTATTGGAAATGTACTTAATTAAATTCATACTGTAGCACAATTGTTAATGAAGGAACAAGATCGCCTTTATTAAAGATCATGCTAAAGATATAAATTTAACAAGTGACAATTCCAATAAACAGATTCCCGGATATATATATATCTCACAATGGTTCCCGGATCAACGACCATTGCATATATATATCCTTCATCAACATTGCATCAAATACATACAAGTCATACATTGACATAATTAAACATAAGTTTACAACATTCGGTTTGGTACTACAATATTAAGTGACTTGGTCACTTCAAAAGTCTAACAGCGGAAGCAAAAACAAAATATTACAATCCACCAATGGCCTCATCCACCCGCAGTCAATTGCGTGGAGGAAAGAAGTAGCTTTACTCGTTAGCGCCACCTGATCGGCGCTAACGGTACTTCATAAAATAACCGTCCTCACCGCAACAATAGGTGATAGTACCTTGAGTACGGAAGGTACTCAACAAGTCTTACACAAACTAATAAAACAAAGTGTTGATTAGAGCCTACACAAAGGAGTAGAATTTATATATGCATAAGGTTGCAACAGGAAGGTATAAAGGTTCAAATTTGCATAAAGCGATACCTCTTAACCTACAACTACTAAATTTTGACAAAGCAATTTAGTAAATCAAAGTTTAGTTAGAACAGTAAGTAAATGACATAATTGTAAGCGATGCAAATGCATGAATCCTCATGCAAAACCATAAAAACCGAAACCAGTTTTGTAAATCAAAACTTCTATACAGGTGACATCAATTCAAGTTATCGTCCATGACCGTGGACACGGCTATTCGAACAGTTTATACCCTGCAGGGGTGTACATCTTTACCCACATGACTTAGCTAGCCCGTTGCCTTCGGATGCCTCCGAATGATGACATACTTCCTTTGGTATGCCGACCGGGGAAACTAAGATTTGGTATTTTTCAACAAGCTAACACTATTGAGTTGGACCCCCATGTGTGAACTGATCTCGCTTAAACAACGACTGATAGCATCTGCTTAACCGGGGCACACATGTTGCGTCAGGAATGCCGACCCAAACAAAAGAAGTGCGTAGGGTTCGCTACCCATACTAGTTTGCAATCGGCATCTTTAAGGTACGTACATGCAACGGAGCACATATACGCCCTCACCCTTCTAAGAACATCTGATACTGACATACAAGCTCACATGGCATAAAACGCAGTCCAAAGACCTAAGCATCTATGCCATACAAGGTCAATACACATATTCTTACTTTCCTGTTTCCAACCCAATAGTCTTAACATCTTACTTAACCAAACAGCGCCCATACACTGCATGTGGAAGTACGTGGGGGACTTGAATTGAATAGTCAGAGTTCAGTCCTTAATTAACCCGGACAAGTCCACCACAATTCCCAATCTCGTGCACAAAAGCACCATCACTATCTTTCTCTTGTCCAGATCAATTTAAATATAAAATTCATTTCGGACATAAGTAAACTGGACAAAGAGTTTAAAGTAACAGAAAGCCATTTGTGATTCCCATGTTTGACAAGATATTCTTGTCAAACTCTAAAATCTCTAGACTGCATGTCTAAGCCAAATCTGAAAATATAGG
Organism: Ampelocalamus luodianensis; assembly: GCA_036346255.1. Classification (NCBI taxonomy): domain Eukaryota; kingdom Viridiplantae; phylum Streptophyta; class Magnoliopsida; order Poales; family Poaceae; genus Ampelocalamus; species Ampelocalamus luodianensis. The sequence goes on from CM070619.1 coordinate 33,602,837, forward strand.
TTATAGTATACAGTACTAAGCTAGGGTTAAGTGTATGATTATAATTAAGGTAACCCACCATGTTAGGTCATATCTAACTACTAACAGATCACAATTTGTATTTTCAGAAAAATAGCATGCACAGTTGTCACTGAATTTAGAAAATCTAATGTATAAAATTTGGGATCAACATGGTGCAGAGAGGAAGCTTGCCTTGATAATAATAAACTTACATTGCAGTTCGGGTTGCTCAAATAAATTCACCCACTTCAAAAAACCGATTCTAAAAGAAGCAATAAGATCCAATAAATGCCAAAATCGACAATAAGTATAAAATGGAAGAAATATGCATGATCAATATGGAAATGCATGATTGACAATATGCTTAAGCCATAACTACCCATAATGGTGATACTAACCCATAATATAGCCTACTGTTTTCAAAAGGCAGAAACTAGGGTTTAGTTCAAAGTTTCAGTTTTCAGATTTTGAAAAGAACAGAAACAGGACAGAGCAGCTTTCGGGTTAATCAAGAATAGACTAAGTAAAATACATTAATTTGAAACTTAGTCTAAGGTTTTAGAGTGGATAATACCCTAAGCAAACCCTAGATTAACCCTATTTGGTCAGATCACAGAAACTGCCAAAATTCAAAAGTTGTCGGTTAAACCGACAACAGGAGACAGAGATGATCCTCTGCTACAGAATGAAGTAGATAGTAATAAAGATCAAGAGACTAACTTGTTATGCTACTAAGGTTTAGTTTAGACCTAACTAGGATAACAAGTCAACAAAAGAAACCCTAGGTCTTGAAAAAGATATGGAAAACCGAAAAGTTATAATAACAACTTTTCAGTTTGAAGCAAATTGAAGCTACTGATGCTCAAAAGAATGATTCCCAGAAGCTTATAAGGTCCTTAAGATGCTCAAGATATCGAAAACTAGGGTTTTATCTTACCAGTAGAAGAAAGACACCAAAGCTTCTGAAAACTCGATGTTGATCAACAGAGAAATAAACTCTGGTTCAACCTACAAAAGATGTCAAATCTTTATTACAAGGTGGAACCGGGGTTTAGAATGGATAAGCAAAAGGAACAAGAGCAAGAACTCCACTGGCCAACAATGGAGGATGAGCTTCAGTGGTCAACAATGGCAACAGCAAAAAGCTAGGGTTTATATATGGATGTTGAGCTACAGGGCAAGATGGAAAGATCTAGAGTTGATGAGGTGTCTACTTAGCTAAATATCCAAAAATTTGTGGCATAATCTTTGGATAATCCTCTCCTCTGCTCTCAGAAATGGCTGCGCGCAGAGATAAGGAAGAAAGGAGGCAAAATATGACATGTGGGTCCCTTTGTCATCCTCAGTCGCGCGCGCCTTCAAAAGCTCAAAAGAATATCAGCCGTCCGATTAGAAATGAGCGGCTGTGATAAATAGAGAGGTGAAAAGGTTTTAATCGGTATCTTTTAATATGGACCGTGCGATCTAGAACGGTCGATCGAGATTAAAACAGAGCCCAAAAGGAATCTCGGGATCTACTTTCAAATCTGGACGTTGGATTGGAATCCAACGGGCAAATAAAAGGATACACGTCACCCTTTTTGATGCGATGACGCAGCACCGTTAGATTGGATTTCTACGGTCGAGATGGGACAAAGAACCGGATGGTCTGATTGCATACACTAATCTGGACCCTACGATTACAATCCAATGGCCCATGAAATTTGGGCCTTAACTGCGCTCGGTCAAAAAGGAGCGCCGTAGGATTTAAATCCAAAGGCCTAGATAGATCCGCGCTTTTATTTCAAAATGAAACGGCGTGCGGTTAGATCAAGAATGGACGGTGAGATCGTGAGGGGATCCGAGTCGTCCAATGCATACACCAATCTGGACCACACGATGAAGATCTAACGGCCCGCAGGAGCGGGCCTTAATAACGCTACGGTAAAAGGAAAGCCGTGGATTTGAATCTAACGGCTCGGATAAAAGCGCGCTTTAAGTTTAAAACGAAAAGGGAGGCGCCATTGGATCGAAATGAGCGGTGGAGATTGAGAAGGGCTCGGAGTTGTCCGACAGCACACATCGATCTCGATCGTTAGATCAAGATCCAACGGCGAGATTAAGGTGCACACGTGACGGTAGCGTGGGGCGTTGCGGCCGCCCGTTCGATTGAAAATCGACGGCTCACAATGCGCGAGGAGATTTGAGCTCACGCTCGAACGTGACAGAGCCGGACTATTTGCACGGGGTTGGACCCAACCACATGGCTCAAGTCGCTACAGTGCTAGGGTTTGGATTCAAACCAGTTTGGTTGACCAGAACCTATTCAAATGCTTAAAAGGTTTGACTGGGCTTGGATAATATAGGTTGTGCGCAAGTACCAGCTGAGCTAGCTAGATTGAGGCAAGGCCTAGACTAAGAAACTAAACTACTCTTCTTCTTCTCCTTGCTCATCAGCGTCCAGATCCTTGTAGTAGGTGTAATCTCCATGATCCGCAGGTTCTAAGGGTTGGGGGAAAGTGTAATACCCCGAAAGTGTGACAAGCAATAGTCGGGAGAGGTTAAGTGTTCGGGAGAGAAATAAATAAAATTTCGGGAAGGACCAGTTGGAAAATGCGCAAAATAAAAGTTAAAAAGGGGGAATTTCTGATTTTTGACCCAACCTGGGCTTGGGCCCTGGCCCATGTGGCCTCTTGGGTGGCCGACCAAGGGGGGGGGGGCGCCACCACCTTTCCCCCCTTGTGGCCGCACCCCCTCCCTCCCCTCTCCCATGCGCCCCCTCCCCTCTAGCAGCCCTCCTCCACGGTTCTTGCCCGCTGCCACCAAGTTTTCCCGTGACCGCCCGATCAAGTGGAGAAGGAGAAGGAGTTCCCGGTGTTGGCCTAGGTGGAAGAAGGAGGTAAGGAGAGGAGACCTTCCTTGTGGGGGTAATCCGTCGTCTTCCCACGTTCTACATGGGTAACGAAGACTCTTCCCCGCTGAATTTCTTGTATTAGATGCGTTTATGAATTCGTTTAGTGGATCGGTCACCGACTGCTGTAGATTGCATTCTGTCCAGAACGTTGCGCGACCGGTTTCAGGTGGTTAGAGGCCGAATTTGGGGTTTTGGTCTCCCAGAGAGTTGTAGGTTATGTTCGTAGCTTTCAGTGGCCACCAAGATCACCCAAATCCGATTAACGGTCAGGAAGTTATGAATGTTTTAGTATCGCTGCTCTGTTAATCTGTCAGTTTTGGGCAGTCTTTAGAAAACTGGTTATTACTGCTAGTTAAAGGGAAAATCAGGGAACCTCAGTATAACGAAAAATGTGGGTAATTTCTATACCTTTTCATAGAGATAAAGAACGCGAGATTTGGACCTTCGTAGCAAAAGTTATGGAGGTTTTAGTGTACTGTCCAGAGAACCCGACGTGAATTCTGAGGCCTGATAATTTGGATTGCTAGGGGCAGTAAATGGCAGAATCAAAAGGGCTCCCAACTAAGTTTATTTAGGTAATTTAATTACCTTTTCATAAAGCCTAAGATCATCTTATTTGGATTCTTGAGAAGAAAGTTATGTATTTTAGAAGTTGACTGTCCACAGCGGTACCAAAACGATCGCTAGAAATTGGAGGTTTTGTTAACACTTAAGAGTTAGCGAGTTCCGTTGTGTTGTTATTTATGCTTTTGGTTCAGCATGTTGGTCTTAGATTGGGGTACCTTTATGTTCAGGTGGGAGCGCGGTTCCAGGGGCAGCACCCTCTTCGCGTCCACCGCTCGCACGGTTAAGGTAAGTATTCGGTTGTTGCATAATTATGTTTGGATGATAAGATTGTTTGTGAATGCTTGCAGTAACTATGCACGGATGTTATTGTGATGAGTTCTCATTTATCTTGATGAATGCAAGTTATGGTAAAGCTTTCTTTGTACATTGCTAATTCATACATGGTGAGGTGTACACGTTGAACTCTTGTGTATGAAAGATGTTGACATAGAGCATATGCATAATTGAAACATGTTTGAGACTTGGTCGTGTATGCATGTTTTTGATACATGATAGCAAAGTAAAGTGGCTGGCATGATGTTATGCTCCAAGTATGGTTATGCTCTATTTATGTTCAATGTTATTGTATTTGGTATATTGATGATGAATAGATACTGTGCATGTGCATATTGAGATCTTGCTGAAGCTTGGTCACGTGGTGACCAAGTATGCATTTCTTTGAGGTCCCCGTCATGTATGGACGGGCTTGAGGTCCCCACATTCGTGGAATGTGGGCTATGAGAAAAGAGGTCCCCATCATTCTGATGATGGGCAAAGGTCCCTATACATGTGGTGTATAGGCTCTTGGTCCCTGTGCCAGAGGGCACAGGCATGGGTATGCAGCGACGGTTGCATACTTTGCATTACCGGTAAAATGCAAAAGTTAAAGAGAAAGAGAAAGTGCACTTGAGCATCTTGCATCTTGCATCGCATGAGCATATGACATGTTTATAATTGAGACGGTAGATGGTTGTTAATGTTACAGTTGTCTATGTTATTGTTGCCATTTAATGTACTTGTTGGGTCTTTGGACTCACTCTTGCTGTTGTTGTGTTTTTAGGTACCTCTATACAAGAACGGCATGCATGGGAGGGAATAGTAGTGGTTGCACAATCGCACGAACTACTCACATTTGGACTAATAGATTGATAATTTAGTAGTTGAGTAATTGCATAAAGAATCTCTTATGATTACTCACTATGCTTGGGATAATTTGTAATAGAGTTGATTAGAGGATTATGAATGTCATTCTGTTTATGTTTTAGTCATTTAGCATGCTATGGATGATGTAGTGATGTTAGCATCGTTATGGTTATCTCTTGTTTTTGTTGGAGGCTGGATTAGTTAACTATGTTATATTTAAATGTTGGGACCTCTGGTTTAGTAACTAAACAAAGGAGGTTCTGTCGGATTTTAGAGAATTATTTCAATGTTAAAATGTTATTGTGTTAGTTTAGTAGCATTCCGTGCCTTTGTCAGTCAAAAGCTACTGATTGGTATCGAGCGGGCAGAGGTCCGTGGTGACTAGGTTATTTAAAATTGCTAATGTTAATCAACTTAAAAGTTTGACACACTTGGTGCACGATAGGATGGGGATGGGCCAATCATTGCATTTACGTTTCGTTATATCGTTTTGATTATTGCTGATATGAATTGAGTTTGGCTGCTTATTAATTAATTATTGTGATTATTATGTGTGGGGATAACCCATGTAGAGAGGTGGAGGTAGTGGTTGTGATCCTGGGCTATACCAGGTTACACCACCGTTCGTGGAATAGGAATAGCGAAGTGTCCACACCAGAGATCGTAGTACAGGCGTTGATAGCGAGTATTTTTTTTAGAAGAGTTGTTCTCTCCTTTGAAATTTGATTTGGTCAACTCTTATCTTGTGTTGATAGATGAGTTTTTCCTTGGGCTTTTAGTTCATCCCGGTTGAGGGGTTGCTTTGAATTTATTCTTCTATTGGCTTAATTTGTCCAGTAAAGAAATCGTTGCTTTCAACCGATGGGTTATTCTTCTATTGGTAAAGTTGGTTAAGTTTGACCTTCGTGTTGGAGTTTGTCTTTCTTATTGGAAAAAAAACTTGACCCACTTATTCGTGTGATGTTTTTGGTTAATGAAAGCTTTCTTTTGCAAGTCCTTTAGTACGTGAAGGCTTTGACACAACGTATCTCTCTTGGGTATTTTGAGCGTTGAAGATTAATGGTTGTGTTATGAGTTTCAAGTTGAGTCCGCAGTGTGTGCATGATCGATCTTAACTAAGGTCCTTATCAAGGAAAGTTGAATAAGTGGAGGTTGTCCTCTAGTGGTTCTTGATGAGCTGTGACTATGAGTATGACAATATTTAGTTGGAATCAATAGAGTTATTAAGCGGTGTGGTATTTTGATGAATTGGTTTGATCGTTAGGATTGTGGAATCAGGTAGATTTATTGGATAGCATGGAGTAATGTATCTCTATGGATTAGCCTACCCATTAGTGATGGTTATGTTAAGAATGTGTTTGAACGATGCCTTAGAGGATATCAAATTTGGAAATTTTCGTAAACTGGTTACTTGATGATCATACATAATTGCTAGATTGAAACATGTATATTAGATTAGACGAACGTTGAGGTAGCATGTTGTGAAACCCTGTTGTACAGGAGATGAGATTATTAAATGTTGACTTTGTGTTTTATAGAGGGTAATGTGACTATAAATAGAAGTAGGATCCTATTTGCATACATGATACATACAACTGACAATTGATAATGATAGAAGTAACACTAATGGTTGAGTGGATGAATGAGTAAGTGGCCTCTGATAGGGTGCTTTGCGAAATTATCAATTGATAGTATGAACTAGTTAAAATAGGTTTGTTTCAACCTTGTGACTTGTGTTTCTTTTGGAGAAGTTTATGACGGGATAAGAGGCTATGATGAATCTCGCTAAGAGTGTATTATTTCATCATTAGTGTGATTGCCAATAAGGGATTATGATTATAATATTGAATATTTTGTATAAAGGGATTGGATCACTCGCCAGATGTTGATTAAATGATTATGTTTCCAGTTCGTGTTTATGATTTTTTTTTCAGACCTCATGTTGGTGTGGTAGCTGAATTTGTTTAGAGCAAAGTGACGTGTTGAGAGGTTTTATTAGTTCCTAAGTGGTTTATGTGTTGTGATCTTCAAACACTCTTTGTCGAAATTGGCATGGTGATGCTGTAACTAACGAAAGTCGAGTGAAGTAGAAGTATTTGAGAATGAAGTAAAATTTGTAACTTGCAGATTATTGAAGTTTGTCTAAAACCTTTGTTCTTGCCCTTAAGAGTTGTCCCGAATTTTAAAAGCGGTGCTTTTATTCTCGTTTGAGGTTTGATATTCTTTGGTTGTGGGGCGTGTTCCTCAACTTTGTTCTTATCTTTTGGTTTCGAAACAGTTTTATCCGATTGTTTCTCTTGATCTTGTAACTACCGTAAGTGGTAACGTTTTCCTTTGTGCTGAAATTTATCTCTAATTGCCTTTTCTTCTAAGAAAGGGTTAACCGAATCAGTATTGCAAAGTCTCATCGGTTGTGATTTGGCACCTAGATAGTGGTGGTCTAATAGATGGTTTGGTGAACCTTTAGGTGTCAGGTTGTCTGAGAGGCCTGGAGTAATAAATCGATTTATTAGAATAATCCTTGGAGAGGATTTGAGTTAAAAAAAATATATATTTGTCTTTGGAGCTAACAGATTTCGTTGTCGCAACTAGTAGGACCTATAGCGAGATGTAGTCCAAGATTTGGTGTTCTTTTTGACCGAGCATTAGAATTAGCAAGTTTGGAAATCTGGATCAATTTATTAGAGTATCGCAATTTGGTAGTATTGCGAGGCTATGAAAGTTATTCTTGATGATGTGGTTTAATGAGAGTGGAATTACAAAGTAATCGAATCGCCATGTCAATTAATGGGATAATGGAAAATGTTGAGTAACGTCAAGAGTGATTTGGCTTTAAATGAGTAACCTTCTGAGAGTTATAATCTTTGTAAAGGTAAACTGGTCAGGAAAACATTTTCATGATGATGCTAATGAGTGAGTATGTTGGAATTGTGGGATTTTACGGATTTAATCTGAGGATTTCCCTATCTTTTATATGGGAAGTTCGTTGTAGGAGTCTTGGAGTTTAATTTGGGCTTTGCATTTTTATGCTAGGACTTGGGGCACCCAATGATTATGTGTAGAGAAAGTAGATTAAGTGTGGGTTTCGAACAGTGAGATGATCATTGATAGAGCCCTTTAGAGAAAGTATATGAATGTGAGAGTGTGAATTCCAAGTTGTTTATTTCTAAAAGATTGAGGTGATGTGATTGCGTGTGTGATCTATTTTGAGATCGTTGGAAGTCATCTCACAAATTAATCATGTCGATAGAGGAGTTGTTGAGAGAAAGTTTTGGTGGCGTCGATAGAGCCTTTATACGGGTTGTGGATGATGTATTTCAGCTTGAGTGTAACGTTGAGATTGACAAGTTAAGAGGGATAAGTTAGTGTGTTTTGCGATGAACTGAAACTCCAAAGTTGAGAGAGATTTTATTCCTAAAAGAGATACTGAGAAATTGATACTTCCTCAATGGAGTGAATTGTTTCCTCGATTCTCGTTTGAGTTTTGTGTTGTTGACCAATGTCTTTCGTAAGTTGAGTTTGACCCGATTTTGGTATGTATGGTTCTTATCGGTTCAGGAAGAATAAAGGAAGTTTTTGATTTGGGCATTTAAAATGATTCCTCCTTTGGTTTTTGTGATGTTTATTCGCAAACTGCCACTTGGAAGGTGGAAGGGTTTTCGTGATGAAATTTCGATTTTTGGATTTGACTCTTTAGCACCGCGCTGGTAACGCTTAGTTGCGATATGAATCCTTCTTTTCAGATGGGTTTTGTTGGTCAAAGAGTTTGCTTAAAGAGAGTTTTGTCGTATGTTTCTGGTTAAAGGAGGGGTCCTTGCTTTAGTGAGGAGTTTATTTGAGAAGGTGGAACACGAGTTCTGTGTTCTATGTGCATGTCGTGTGGTTCGGTATCTTTGGGAAGGTTAACCCAAGATACATTGGGTTGTTCTCGCTAGTTGGCGTATCGCGATCGTCTCGAGTCCGTGCGCGGAGTACGTAATGTCTTGTATGTTCTGGTGTTGAGTGAGTACCTGGGAGATCCAGAGTTTGAAGCTTCGGTTGCGCCGTTGACCATCGAGTGAGATCTTACCTTCGAGTCTTGTCCGGTGAGTGTACCTGGAATGTTGGGTCGAGTGATAGATCAAACGTCGTATCACGTCCTTGTGTTGTGGTCCTCGGTCGAAGAGAGAGGCCACTTGGGAAGTTGGAGTTTCGCGTGCGTGAGCTTTAGCCGGTGTTGTTCACACCGGGTATGTAGTTACCATTGTTCGCTTCACGTGAGTGGTCGCTTTGTCGCAAGCATGTTTAGATTCGGTCGAATCTCGTTAAGAGGGTAGACGTAATACCCGAAAGTGTGACAAGCAATAGTCGGGAGAGGTTAAGTGTTCGGGAGAGAAATAAATAAAATTTCGGGAAGGACCAGTTGGAAAATGCGCAAAATAAAAGTTAAAAAGGGGGAATTTTGATTTTGACCCAACACAGGCTTGGGCCCTGGCCCATGTGGCCTCTTGGGTGGCCGGCCAAGGGGGGGGGCGCCACCTCCTTTCCCCCCTTGTGGCCGCACCCTCCTCCCCTCTCCCATGCGCCTCCCCTCTAGCAGCCCTCCTCCATGGTTCTTGCCCGCTGGCAGCCTAAGTTTTCCGTGACCGCCCGATCAAGTGGAGAAGGAGAAGGAGTTCCCGGCAGTGTTGGCCCTAGGTGGAAGAAGGAGGTAAGGAGAGGAGACCTTCCTTGTGGGGGTAATCCGTCGTCTTCCCACGTTCTACATGGGTAACGAAGACTCTTCCCCGCTGAATTTCTTGTATTAGATGCATTTATGAATTCGTTTAGTGGATTGGTCGCCGACTGCTGTAGATTGCATTCTGTCCAGAACGTTGCGCGACCGGTTTCAGGTGGTTAGAGGCCGAATTTGGGGTTTTGGTCTCCTAGAGAGTTGTAGGTTATGTTTGTAGCTTTCAGTGGCCACCAAGATCACCCAAATCCGATTAACGGTCAGGAAGTTATGAATGTTTTAGTATTGCTGCTCTGTTAATTTGTCAGTTTTAGGCAGTCTGTAGACAACTGGTTATTACTGCTAGTTAAAGGGAAAATCAGGGAACCTCAGTATAACGAAAAATGTGGGTAATTTCTATACCTTTTCATAGAGATAAAGAACGCGAGATTTGGACCTTCGTAGCACAAGTTATGGAGGTTTTAGTGTACTGTCCAGAGAACCCGACGTGAATTCTGAGGCCTGATAATTTGGATTGCTAGGGGCAGTAAATGGCAGAATCAAAAGGGCTCCCCAACTAAGTTTATTTAGGTAATTTAATTACCTTTTCATAAAGCCTAAGATCATCTTATTTGGATTCTTGAGAAGAAAGTTATGTATTTTAGAAGTTGACTGTCCACAGCGGTACCAAAACGATCGCTAGAAATTGGAGGTTTTGTTAACACTTGAGAGTTAGCGAGTTCCGTTGTGTTGTTATTTATGCTTTTGGTTCAGCATGTTGGTCTTAGATTGGGGTACCTTTATGTTCAGGTGGGAGCGCAGTTCCAGGGGCAGCACCCTCTTCGCGTCCACCGCTCTCGCACGGTTAAGGCAAGTATTCGGGTTGTTGCATAATTATGTTTGGATGATAAGATTGTTTGTGAATGCTTGCAGTAACTATGCACGGATGTTATTGTGATGAGTTCTCATTTATCTTGATGAATGCAAGTTATGGTAAAGCTTTCTTTGTACATTGCTAATTCATACATGGTGAGGTGTACACGTTGAACTCTTGTGTATGAAAGATGTTGACATAGAGCATATGCATAATTGAAACATGTTTGAGACTTGGTCGTGTATGCATGTTTTTGATACATGATAGCAAAGTAAAGTGGCTGGCATGATGTTATGCTCCAAGTATGGTTATGCTCTATTTATGTTCAATGTTATTGTATTTGGTATATTGATGATGAATAGATATTGTGCATGTGCATATTGAGATCTTCTTTGAAGCTTGGTCACGTGGTGACCAAGTATGCATTTTTGAGGTCCCCGTCATGTATGGGCGGGCTTGAGGTCCCCATTCGTTGAATGTGGGCTATGAGAAAAGAGGTCCCCATCATTCTGATGATGGGCAAAGGTCCCTATACATGTGGTGTATAGGCTCTTGGTCCCTGTGCCAGAGGGCACAGGCATGGGTATGCAGCGACGGTTGCATACTTTGCATTACCGGTAAAATGCAAAAGTTAAAGAGAAAGAGAAAGTGCACTTGAGCATCTTGCATCTTGCATCGCATGAGCATATGACATGTTTATAATTGAGATGGTAGATGGTTGTTAATGTTACAGTTGTCTATGTTATTGTTGCCATTTAATGTACTTGCTGGGTCTTTGGACTCACTCTTGCTGTTGTTGTGTTTTTAGGTACCTCTATACAAGAACGGCATGCATGGGAGGGAATAGTAGTGGTTGCACAATCGCACGAACTACTCACATTTGGACTAATAGATTGATAATTTAGTAGTTGAGTAATTGCATAAAGAATCTCTTATGATTACTCACTATGCTTGGGATAATTTGTAATAGAGTTGATTAGAGGATTATGAATGTCATTCTGTTTATGTTTTAGTCGTTTAGCATGCTATGGATGATGTAGTGATGTTAGCATCATTATGGTTATCTCTTGTTTTTGTTGGAGGCTGGATTAGTTAACTATGTTATATTTAAATGTTGGGACCTCTGGTTTAGTAACTAAACAAAGGAGGTTCTGTCGGATTTTAGAGAATTATTTCAATGTTAAAATGTTATTGTGTTAGTTTAGTAGCATTCCAGGCCTTTGTCAGGCTGGGGTGCTACAGAAAGAGCGAGGATGAGCACAACTTTCGTACTCGCGAGCCAACATACAAGATGCGATAATATACATGCAAGCCTTAACAAGGATGACTCGGGTTCTTTTATTTGCTAAAGCAATAGTTTCAATTATCATTATTAGTAAACCATATCACTTAGCATTTTAACCCAAATTGCATTTTAATAAAGAGAGTAATTGTGCAATATTAATAGCAATAGAGGTTACCTCCACCATATGCTTATTTTTTATGGTGGTTAAATCTACTTATTAACAACACTGGGTACGACTACCCAGGAAAAATCCAAAGGCAAGGTCACAACAACCTAACATATTTCATTCCACCCACAAAGTTTTTATAAATAGAACTAACTCATGTAAGTTCCAATGTCTGCCTTTGACCGTAGGCAAGGCTATTCGAATAGTTTCTTACCCTCTGCAGAGGTTGTACGCTTTACCCATAAGAGACAATCATCTTGACATGTACGCATATTTCCGTAGATATGTGATAAAATGTGGGCGCCCCAGGTTATTGGAAATGTACTTAATTAAATTCATACTGTAGCACAATTGTTAATGAAGGAACAGTACTGCCCCTTTATTAAAGATCATGCTAAAGATATAAATTTAACAAGTGACAATTCCAATAAACAGGATTCCCCGGATATATATATATCTCACAATGGTTCCCAGGATCAACGACCATTGCATATATATATCCTTCATCAACATTGCATCAAATACATACAAGTCATACATTGACATAATTAAACATAAGTTTACAACATTCGGTTTGGTACTACAATATTAAGTGACTTGGTCACTTCAAAAGTCTAACAGCGGAAGCAAAAACAAAATATTACAATCCACCAATGGCCTCATCCACCCGCAGGCAATTGCGTAGAGGAAAGAAGTAGCTTTACTCGTTAGCGTCACCCTGATCGGCGCTAACGGGTACTTCATAAAAATAACCGTCCTCACCTGCAACAATAGGTGATAGTACCTTGAGTACGGAAGGTACTCAGCAAGTCTTACACAAACTAATAAAAGAAAGTGTTGATTAGAGCCTACACAAAGGAGTAGAATTTATATATGCATAAGGTTGCAACAGGAAGGTATAAAGGTTCAAATTTGCATAAAGCGATACCTCTTAACCTACAACTACTAAATTTTGACAAAGCAATTTAGTAAATCAAAGTTTAGTTAGAACAGTAAGTAAATGACATAATTGTAAACAGTACAGTGCATGAATCCCTCATGCAAAACAATAAAAACCAAAACCAGTTTTGTAAATCAAAACTTCTATACAGGTGACATCAATTCAAGTTATCGTCCATGACCGTGGACACGGCTATTCGAACAGTTTATACCCTGCAGGGGTGTACATCTTTACCCACATGACTTAGCTAGCCCGTTGCCTTCGGATGCCTCCGAATGATGACATACTTCCTTTGGTATGCCGACCGGGGAAACTAAGATTTGGTATTTTTCAACAAGCTAACACTATTGAGTTGGACCCCCATGTGTGAACTGATCTCGCTTAAACAACGACTGATAGCATCTGTCTAACCGGGGCACACATGTTGCGTCAGGAATGCCGACCCAAACAAAAGAAGTGCGTAGGGTTCGCTACCCATACTAGTTTGCAATCGGCATCTTTAAGGTGCGTACATGCAACGAGCACATATACGCCTCACCCTTCTAAGAACATCGTCGACATCGACATACAAGCTCACATGGCATAAAAACGCGGTCAAAGACCTAAGCATCTATGCCATACAAGGTCAATACACATATTCTTACTTTCCTGTTTCCAACCCAATAGTCTTAACATCTTACTTAACCAAACATCGCCCATACACTGCATGTGGAAGTACGTGGGGGACTTGAATTGAATAGTCAGAGTTCGGTCCTTAATTAACCCGGACAAGTCCACCACAATTCCCAATCTCGTGCACAAAAGCACCATCACTAGCTTCCTCTTGTCCGATCAATTTAAATATAAAATTCATTTGGACATAAGTAAACTGGACAAAGAGTTTAAAGTAACAGAAAGCCATTTGTGATTCCCATGTTTGACAAGATATTCTTGTCAAACTCTAAAATCTCTAGACTGCATGTCTAAGCCAAATCTGAAAATATAGGTTATAGTATACAGTACTAAGCTAGGGTTAAGTGTATGATTATAATTAAGGTAACCCACCATGTTAGGTCATATCTAACTACTAACAGATCACAATTTGTATTTTCAGAAAAATAGCATGCACAGTTGTCACTGAATTTAGAAAATCTAATGTATAAAATTTGGGATCAACATGGTGCAGAGAGGAAGCTTGCCTTGATAATAATAAACTTCTGTTGCAGGTTCAGGTTGCTCAGAAATAAATTCACCCACTTCAGCAAAACCAGATTCTAAAAGAAGCAATAAGATCCAATAAATGCCAAAATCGACAATAAGTATAAAATGGAAGAAATATGCATGATCAATATGGAAATGCATGATTGACAATATGCTTAAGCCATAACTACCCATAATGGTGATACTAACCCATAATATAGCCTACTGTTTTCAAAAGGCAGAAACTAGGGTTTAGTTCAAAGTTTCAGTTTTCAGATTTTGAAAAGAATGAAGCAGACAGAGCGACTTTGGGTTAATCAAGAATAGACTAAGTAAAATACATTAATTTGAAACTTAGTCTAAGGTTTTAGAGTGGATAATACCTAAGCAAACCTAGATTAACCCTATTTGGTCGAGATCACGAAACGCCAAAATTCAAAAGTTGTCGGTTAAACCGACAACGGAGAGAGAGAATGATCCTCTCTCATGAATGAAGTAGATAGTAATAAAGATCAAGAGACTAACTTGTTATGCTACTAAGGTTTAGTTTAGACCTAACTAGGATAACAAGTCAACAAAAGAAACCCTAGGTCTTGAAAAGATATGGAAAACCGAAAAGTTATAATAACAACTTTTCGTTTGAAACAAATTGAAGCTACGATGCTCAAAAGAATGATTCCCGAAGCTTATAAGGTCCTTAAGATGCTCAAGATATCGAAAACTAGGGTTTTATCTTACCAGTAGAAGAAAGACACCAAAGCTTCTGAAAACTCGATGTTGATCAACAGAGAAATAAACTCTGGTTCAACCTACAAAAGATGTCAAATCTTTATTACAAGGTGGAACAGGGTTTAGAATGGATAAGCAAAGGAACAAGAGCAAGAACTCCACCGCCAACAATGGAGGATGAGCTTCAGTGGTCAACAATGGCAACAGCAAAAAGCTAGGGTTTATATATGGATGTTGAGCTACAGGGCAAGATGGAAAGATCTAGAGTTGATGAGGTGTCTACTTAGCTAAATATCCAAAAATTTGTGGCATAATCTTTGGATAATCCTCTCCTCTGCTCTCAGAAATGGCTGCGCGCAGAGATAAGGAAGAAAGGAGGCAAAATATGACATGTGGGTCCCTTTGTCATCCTCAGTCGCGCGCGCCTTCAAAAGCTCAAAAGAATATCAGCCGTCCGATTAGAAATGGGCGGCTGTGATAAATAGAGAGGTGAAAAGGTTTTAATCGGTATCTTTTAATATGGACCGTGCGATCTAGAACGGTCGATCGAGATTAAAACAGAGCCCAAAAGGAATCTCGGGATCTACTTTCAAATCTGGACGTTGGATTGGAATCCAACGGGCAAATAAAAGGATACACGTCACCCCTTTTTGATGCGATGACGCAGCACCGTTAGATTGGATTTCTACGGTCGAGATGGGACAAAGAACCGGATGGTCCGATTGCATACACAAATCTGGACCCTACGATTACAATCCAATGGCCCATGAAATTTGGGCCTTAACTGCGCTCGGTCAAAAAGGAGCGCCGTAGGATTTAAATCCAAAGGTCTAGATAGATCCACGCCTTTTATTTCAAAATGAAACGGGTGATGCGGTTAGATTAAGAATGGACGGCTGAGATCGTGAGGAGATCCGGAGTCGTCCGAATGCATACACCAATCTGGACCACACGATGAAGATCTAACGGCCCAGAGGAGCGCGGGCCTTAATAACGCGCGGTAAAAAGGAAAGCCGTAGGATTTGAATCTAACGGCTCAGATAAAAGCGCGCCTTTAAGTTTAAAACGAAAAGGGAGGCGCTGTTGGATCGGAAATGAACGGTGGAGATTGAGAAGGGCTCCGGAGTTGTCCGATTGCACACACTGATCTCGATCGTTAGATCAAGATCCAACGGCAGAGATTAAGGTGCACACGTGGACAGCGCGTGGGACGTTGCGGCTTCGCCCGTTCGATTGAAAATCGACGGCTCACAATGCGCGAGGAGATTTGAGCTCGCGCTCGAACGTGACAGAGCCGGACTATTTGCACGGGGTTGGACCCAACCACATGGCTCGAGTCGCTACAGTGCTAGGGTTTGGATTCAAACCAGTTTGGTTGACCAGAACCTATTCAAATGCTTAAAAGGTTTGACTGGGCTTTAAAAATAGCAAATAATTTTGTAAAATCATGAAATTTTTGCTGGAGGCTACTGGGATGATATACTTCCCAGATAAATTTTTAAAATCACAAGATCACTTTGTAAAATACATAAATATTTATTTTAGCCCGAAAATATTCATTTAAAGACAATTATTTTTCTTTAAGTCAATATAATTTCTAAAAATACAACAAAAATTATTTTTATTCAAAATAATTTATCTAGGCTTTAATAAAAATACTTCCCAGTCATAATACAAGTTTTTATCTTGTATTCCTTTAAGACTTTAAATGGTCCTTTTGGGATTTTTGGCAAAAAGGAAGGTTTTTAATTGGTAACATGCTGCCCAAATTGTAGAAATGAACAGTAATGCTATGAACAGCACCTCATTACTGTTCATAAAGCATTTAATTACTGTTTATAGAATTGGGGCTGTTACATAAAACTACGACAGGCAGGCTTGGATAATATAGGTTGTGCGCAAGTACCAGCTGAGCTAGCTAGACTGAGGCAAGGCCTAGACTAAGAAACTAAACTACTCTTCTTCTTCTCCTTGCTCATCAGCGTCCAGATCCTTGTAGTAGGTGTAATCTCCATGATCCGCAGGTTCTAAGGGTTGGGGGAAAGAGCGAGGATGAGCACAACTTTCGTACTCGCGAGCCAACATACAAGATGCGATAATATACATGCAAGCCTTAACAAGGATGACTCGGGTTCTTTTATTTGCTAAAGCAATAGTTTCAATTATCATTATTAGTAAACTATATCACTTAGCATTTTAACCCAAATTGCATTTTAATAAAGAGAGTAATTGTGCAATATTAATAACAATAGAGGTTACCTCCACCATATGCTTATTTTTTATGGTGGTTAAATCTACTTATTAACAACACTGGGTACGACTACCCAGGAAAAATCCAAAGGCAAGGTCACAACAACCTAACATATTTCATTCCACCCACAAAGTTTTTATAAATAGAACTAACTCATGTAAGTTCCAATGTCTGCCTTTGACCGTAGGCAAGGCTATTCGAATAGTTTCTTACCCTCTGCAGAGGTTGTACACTTTACCCATAAGAGACAATCATCTTGACATGTACGCATATTTCCGTAGATATGTGAATCAAGGGGAAATCGCCACAAGGCCTTTACAGTGCATCCTCCAGTATTTGTTACACGTGCTAAGGTTTCACCTAAGGAGGGTTACGTTTCCACACCCGAGTCAACCCTTATCTAGACCTCCTCTTGCGCCCGCTTAACGACTTTCGTCGTGCACCCCGACCCATCGTCCTAAAGGCTTACGGCGTCATGGGTCATTTGCCTAGTGCAACTCGTACTAACGGATACAAATTATTTAGCCAGGTCGACACCATTATAGACTTGTGGTTGCATTGTTTTACATTGGGAGGTCATCATAGGATTAAGTCCTTAGAGACCATCTGGGCGGTTCATACCACATACCATCTACAAACCAATATTCCTTGGACTGCATTAGCACCCACCAACATACCAACCATCATACCATCCGCCCAGATGTGGTAAGCAATTATTAGGGTTTTTGAGAGGTATAAAATACATTAACACAACCATCTCAGTCATTTACACCCAATGACTGCCCAAAAACCATGTTCATGCTTAAAAGATAATGATTGTGGTAGATAATACCCCGATACTTAAGCAAGACTAGTATGGCGCTTAAGTATAACCTATAACTAGTATAGTTACCGCATAATTACTAGGGTGAGAAGGATTTAAGGTAATTCAATCGTCAAGGATGGTATACTAATAATTAAACATCAAATTGGCATTTAACTACCTTGAGGTTTTTAACATACATTTGCATAAGAATTAGAGCATGCAATTTGATATTTTAAAAGAATATAATTTGCATAAAATTTAGGCTCAAAATGATCACAGTGTTGACTTGCCTAGGTCTAAGGCTAGAGGGTCTTGGTATTCTTGAGCTTGATCGAAATGGAAGTCTCCTGCTTCTTCGAACTCTATTCAGACGAACGTACTGGAAAAAGATCAAACAAGCAACGATAACAAATAAATACACAATAAATATCAAATGAACTCCAAATAAATCAAAACCACTGCCATTAGCAAGGTCTTGAATTTACAAATTTTAGGAACAAGTTTCATAATTGTTGGAGTTAAAATGAGTGAGAAATGAATTTTTGAAGTTTTACTTGGAAAGATTGTCATGTAATTTATTTTTTCACAACCATGTTGTCCTTATTTTCATCCAGTGCTTTTATGAAAATTATACTTCATTAGGCTGGACAACCATAGCTTATTTCTCTTGAGAAGTCACTCAAGGAGGCAATGGTTCTGAGAATCTGAGAAGGGTAACTGAAATATGTTATTTTCCTACAGATTGATGTTTAACTACTGTTCCGATCATAATTGGCACATGTCATGGCACTAACTATTTTGTCCCTCAGAGTGAATATGGTATGGAATTCCCTCTCTTTGAGGTAGAAGCAACTACGGTAGAGCCTATATTCGAGAGGATATACTCATTTATCTTTGACATGGAGCCTGATTATTCTGCAAAAGAGATGGATAGGTCTGTACCTGTTGCAACATTTGTTGTGAATTTTGATAAGGTACAGGGACTTGTATCTAGCATTGTTCATTTTTGTAAGCATATTAGGTTGATTGCTTATTCTTCTAATTCCTTTAGTACCTGCATGCAAATTCTATATAGAGTGTAGTCCATCATGGTAAATATTGGAGTCAAGAAGATAATTTTGTGGTTGTTTATCCTCCTTTTTTTAGGGAAACAGTAGGGGAGTACCCTACTAAAACATGTTTGGAAAACAATTGTACAAAGGTATTTACAAAAGAACAAAAAACAGAATGAGTTAACCCAACCTGTGGGAGGTTACATCCTCAACAAAACTCACTTTTGACAGATCCAAGTCTAAAGCAATTTCCTCCACGTAAACTTATTTGGTGGTATATTATAAAAATGATTTTATTTCTTTTTAACTAAAAGTATGCCAGCAGCCTATAGTTATCAACTCCTAAAAATAAATAAATTAAATAGTCATGCATCATCCTTAGCCTTCTGTAACAATTGGAAAGTATCCAGAGATGAGTCCCAAAAGCAATTGACAAGAGCCCAACAATCCTTAGTAAACTGATTGGAGAAAAACACGTGCTTCCAATCTCCATCTCCCTATCTTCTACAGTTATACTTTCAGAATGGTAATTAACATCGATACAAGTTTTCCTTGGCAGGTTAGAATGGATCCTCGGAACAAAGAAGTTGATCTTGATAGTCTAATGTATGATAGAATTGGTGGACTAACAGAACAAGGGCTAAAAAAACAAGAAGAAGATTACATCTACCGGTACCGTTACAATGGAGATGGAGCAACTCAAGTTTGGCTGAGTTCTGGAAGGTGATAGTCATTCTAATATTCTGCTTTTTTGTTGTAAGGAAGCTTAGCAGTTTCTCTATCAAGAATTCACATTTTTAACAACCAGTTAAAGTGACTTAAATCAACTCCCTCTACCCAGAAGATCAGTATAGGAGCGATCCAAATAGTAGCCTGTAGAGTAACAACCATACCAACGTTCTAACGTTCTAAACTATTGGTTGCTTCATCTTATAATAACCATTGCACGTCATCTTGCCAGATCCTCCTTTTTAATTCACATGTCCCTTTCTGTTTCGCTACATATACCATTAGATTAATGTGCTTTCACTTTAGTACACTAATGCATAGGTTTGCAATCAACACATAAATATCTTTTTGCCCCAATCTTTGGCGAACACTCAAAACAGATCTATCCCCTTGCTTTTTGTTCTGTGAAAACAGTTAAGCTGTAACAGACAATGCTATTGAATCTGAGCATCCTTATTTTCACACAAATATTGTTCACCCAGATATTGTTTGCTACCGTTCGTTGCCAGAATTGTCACACAAAGTTCTTTTCTACCATGTTGCGCTAATGTGAAGTTCGTACGCATCATCATCTTTTAATTGCTTGATTCACTTTGTGTTAAAGAGAAATATTAGTGCAACATGATAGAGCAAGAACTTTGTGTGACAATTAATTCTAGCAATGAATGGTATCAAACAATATTTGGGTGAATAACCTAAATCTAAATGATCACATAAGATTTACGTATGTGTTTTACCTTTTATGGAGGATCTTCTACGGAGGCAGCAATATATGTTTTACATATCACCATCTTTTAATTACTTAATTCACTTTACGTGTTAAAGGAAAATATTATTTCTGTAAGGTTTAGAGTTCCGTTGCAATGCACGAGCACCTTACTAGTGTATGTGTGTATGACGTCCGTTTCGTACTCCTGGGAGTATGTACTTCCACTTCCAATATACCACTTAAACGTATATATTATACTTATTTATCCCTTTCAGTATACTTAAATACCAATTATAAGATACACCAATGCGACTTGATTGAAAATTTTCATTGGAGCCCTTTGTTTTTTGATATATACCTTTTTCATATATAAAAGAAGTATATACACAAAAATTGCTATAAAAAGTGGACTTTGATGAAATTTTTCAAGGAACTCACTTTAGGGTATCTTATAATCATTATTGAAGTATGCTCAAATTGATAAAGAGGTATCATCATACAATTGAAATGGTATATGAGAGGTGGGAGTACCCCATATCTCCCACGTCTCATATACCACTTCAATTGTATGAAAATGATATATCTTTATCTCTTTATCTCATATACCACTTAAATCGTTTGATGATATCTCTTTATCTATTTGAGCATACTCCAATAATGATTATAAGATACCTCAAAGTGAGTTGCATAAAAAATTCATTAAAATCCACGTTTATAGCAACATTTGTGTATATACTTCTTTTATATATGAAAAAAGGTATATAGCAAAAATAAAAGGCTCCAATAAAAACTTTTCAATCAAGTCGCATAGGAGTATCTTATAATTGGTATTTACTATATCATTACTGTCAGAAAAAACAATTACTACATCATTTGAGGAGACGTGAGGAACTTTTTTGGTGAGAACAGCTTATCCACATTGGATGAAAGCACCAAACATCGCACGTTTTTCTGGTTGTTGCCCCATTGCAACAGTTGATCGAGATGGTGTGAGCCCGGCAATTGTTGATGCCCAGAACTATCTGTGGTACTCCCATTTGTTGGCAGCAAGGACAAGAGAACAAATGGATGAGCATAATCAAGATTTGACTACCCGGTATTACAATCTCCAGCAGGACTGTCTAGTCGTTACGCACTACAAGGTGTGAGCTTGCGGGGTGGCGCGATCACGAAGTGGAGGAATTCATGGCATCCCTAGGGTGCTGGGGCAACTTGCAGACATTTGTGTCCATGCAAAGCGCATAAAAACTCGCAGTGGGTCCCACTAAGGGCCTGTTTGATACATTGTAATTCGACTCAATTCCTTCGGATTGACTCGGAATTTGAACTAAAATCCCTTCCAATCCAAATGGATTGATTTTAATCCCTTCCGATCCAAACAAGCCCTAATGAATTTTGAAGTTGTCTTTTCTAATATTATAAGAAAAGCGCACGCACACAGAAATCATCACGTAGATACAAAAAAAATTATTAATTAACCCTTTGTAAAATTTTATTTCAAAGTTAATCCCCGTGCACTTTATTTCTAATTCTAACCTCTTTGGTCATGCCACCACCAATGGCGTGATAAAACAACACTGTCACGCCAACCCGTAGCTGGACAATCTCTAGTCACGCCACCACCCGTAGCGTGATAATGTTGTTTGGTCACGCCATAACCAGTGACGTGACAAAAAGTGCTATTTTGGGGACTTATCCTAGTGCGTGATAGTGTGTAACATCCCAATTTTCTAAGCTTTTAAAAATATTTTGAATGGTTAGTAGGGAGAAAATTCACCATTTTGTTTTATTTGAATTTAACTCAAAAGCTTAACTTGGACTTTCAATGTCAAAATCATTTAATCTGAATAATTCCAACTTGAACAATAGTCAAAACTATTTCATTTGGATTCTATGTACTTAGATACATTTTCTAGATTTTTCTAGAATTTTTTTGAGTTCATTTGCTCATTTCTATTTGCCATTTGGATTTTCTGCTATTTTATAAAATAGAAAACCTATTTAAAATCTCGAAAATCAATCCGGGCCGAATTCCTTCGACCCAATCTTCTTTTTTCGCACGTGGCCCGCGAAGAGGCCCAAACGCGTGTTCGTCTCAGCCCATTTTCGCAGCCCAGTAGTGCGCTCGCGCACAGCCCTTTCACCCCGGCCGTTGGATCGCTTTTGAACGGTCCGATGCCGATTGGACGTTCGGAGGTCCGAACATCACCAGCGGTCAGGACCATTCGATCGTGCTTGGATGGTTAGATGTGGTCGAGTCGTTTGGACGGTCCGAACATCACTCGTGTTTTGGATCGTCCAATTGAGCTGGATGGTCAGATCAATTGGAGTCCGATCGCGCCCTTTCTCATTGACCGGTGGGCCCGCATCTTTGTCATCTCTGAGCCGGCTTCGTTCTCACGCGAGGCCAGCGCCGCGTCCGCCATTGACGTTCTAGAAGCTCAATCCGACAAACGATTCTATATTTAAAACTTCCCGATTTTGTTGCTAAAACTTATACCCGATTCTTTTGCACCCGTTTCTGTCCTCAATTAGGATCGAAATGAACTCTATCTCTAAAATTGAACAAACCCGAGGATTTCCAAA
Source organism: Ampelocalamus luodianensis (assembly GCA_036346255.1). Taxonomy (NCBI): domain Eukaryota; kingdom Viridiplantae; phylum Streptophyta; class Magnoliopsida; order Poales; family Poaceae; genus Ampelocalamus; species Ampelocalamus luodianensis. Next base: position 33,625,474 of record CM070619.1, read on the forward strand.
TTTGGGGATCCACGTGATCGCATTGTCGCCCACATCACGAACCCTAGCTCAATTCCACCTTGAGAGCTTCAGCGCCGCCGCATTGTGAGCTTTTAGGTTTTTTTTGCCGCTATCAGTTTTCTTCGAATTCCGATGCCATCGTTGTCGCCCTGTGGTCGTAGTCTGCACCACCGTGTTCAGCGTCACCAGAGCTACCTCCAGCAACCACCCACACTTTCGGAACCTCGTCGAAGCTCTTGTCCGGCAATACCCGAAGCTCTTCTCAGCTTGAACTTCGCCGCCGGCCACCATAGTTGACCTCAACCAACCGTGAGTACCCCATCGAGTTCGCAATAGCGTGCTCTATCTCTCGGTACCACTCTTTGCCGGTAGATCGCCGTCATTCACTGGATCGTTGGTTCCCGAGCCTTGTCGCCGACGTTGTGACATGGCAGTCCACATTGGCATCCATCTCAGCACCCTTGCTTGCGTGTTGCATGCATGGCGTACAATCAGCATCCACGTGCGCTCATGCGTGCCATGCAATCCCAAGCCTAAATCCAATCTCTTGATAAACCCAGTTCACATACACCGAGCCACTGATATGTGGGTCCCACACGTCGGAATTTCCTCTATTTTCTTTTAATTCCCATAATTCTCTGTGTTGGCGTCATGCTTGCGTAGTAATCTGATTTTTTTTATTATGAAATAATTCGGAAATTCCAGTAATTCAGTTTTTAGGGATTTTCTTTAGATTCAAACTTCCCAAGCCCATATCTTTTACATCCGAACTCTGTTTGAGTCCATTCAAATTTTTAAATTCATCTAAATTCGAGATATATTTATCCGAGATTTTTATTTAATTTTTTGAAGTTTGTTTTGCTTCTATTATTTATTTATTTTGTTTATTTGATTCGTTTGCGAGTAGACGTTGATACTTCGGGAAGCTTTGTTGAAGAAGGAATGCCTCAAGATTAAGATCAGTACCTAGACCTTTTCCAAGGCAAGTCATACATTTGATCATGTTGAATCCCAGTTTTTGAAACTATATTGATTCAAATTATTGCATTTACTTTAAGTATTTATTTAAATGCTTTTGGGTGTAGTTATCAATCCAATTTGTCATATTCACCTTGTTTATTGTTATGCCGTAATCTTTTGTCACCCTAGATTGGTTCATTACTAGTTGGTAATACTATAGCACCAACGTGGGTTGGTTAGTACGAGTACATTGCTTAGCCATGCTACGAGTCATCATCTCATGTGAGTTGTAATTATAAACTTGACTAAGTGATTATGGAACTATAATAAAACTTTGTGTGTACTATGTGTTATTACTCGTTGATAGCATATGTTGCACTTAACCAACAGGGTGGGAAAAGATTTCGACTGAGGCAAGTGGTTGTGTTTTGTTTTGGTGGATTTGTGTTGGATGGGAGTGATAATCTTTATGGCATAGTTAGAAATTAGAAGTCTTGCCTTGGTCAATTAAGGACTTAACTTTGTGCGCCATTGAACTGAGCCTTACAGTATAACCACATGCCTGGTATGGGATGGGCCTAACTTAGTAAGTTATGGATTCTTGACATTGATTACTCAGGAAGTTGGTTAGTGTAACATCCCAAAGTGTTGTTACCAAAATAAAATAAAATAAAGTTATTGTTTTATTGGAATTTCTGAGATTTGAAAGAGTTTAATTGCCTTAGTTGAATTTCTGAAGTTTTAAAAGTCCAAAATTTAAAATTTATTTGAAGTTCTTGTAATTTCAGTTGGTTTGATCTGAAAAATAAAATTAAATTAATTTCTGGATTTTTTTGAGTTTTTTTTAAGCTTTTTCCTAAATATTTTAAAGCCAAAACCATTTTTTTGCAAAAACTATAGCCAACTTTAAGTTGGAACTGTTTTAATTAAATCCAAAATGCCTTAGGGAATTTTTGTGAATTTTCTCTATATTTTTGGATTTAATTTACTATTTTCTAGAAGCTAATTTGAATTAACTCTATTTCTGAAATTGGGAAATCACTCAAAAATCCGGAAAAAGCCATCGTGCCGAATTTCTTCGGCCTACTTCTGTTTTTCGCACCTCCGGCCCATTTCCTCTCTCCCGTGCGGCCCAGCCGGCCCGCTCCACCCCGGCCTCTCCCTCACTCCCTCCCACCGCCGGATCCCCATCCGACGGCCACGAACTCTCCACGTACACCACTCCTCTGCGCCGTCCGATGCGAATCCGATGATCCGCCTCTTTCTTCTCCCCGGTCTTCTTCCTCGCGGAGCCGTGCCCACTGCCGCCATTAGCGCCACGATGAGCTTCATCCCCGTCGTGATTTACGCCTCCCTTTCACGGGTGGATGTGCGCATTAAAATGCCCTCGTCTCGCCGCCCCATCTCCGGTCTTTTACCCCTCAATCACGCCCCCAAATCGCCGGGATTTTGAATCGGCCGCTGCCGCCTTCGCCGCCCCGATCTCCTCCTTCCGGCTCCCTTCGGCCCCTATAAAGGGAGCATCGGGTGCGCCTCTTCCTCCTTAATCCATCTCCACCACGCACCCCTCCTCCCTCGCTCTCTTTCGGCCGGGTTTCGCTTTTCCGAGCCACCGACCGTGAGCTCTTTCTTCCCCGACTCCGGCACCGACACCGCCTCCTCGCCGTCGCCGTCCGCGCCAACGACATCGCGACATCCCCACCGACCCGCGGCGCTGTCGCCGCCACGAGCATCGCCCGATTCACCGCGCCGCCCCCGACTCCATCTTGCCGCCGCCAAAAACCTCGCCGCCGGCAACTCCGTCACAACCAACCGTCGTAAGGTAGCGCATCATGCTCCTTATCACTCCTCGTTTTGCGGCGCTTTCGCGCCGACGAGCCGCCGTGGTTTGCCGTTGTCGGCCGCACCCGAAAACATCGCTGGCGTCAAGATGACGTGGCGGCCACCTCGCCCTCCACCTCAGCCCTGAGCCCGCGTGGCTGCCTACGTGGCTAAGCCACGTCACCCCACCGCGCCAACACCCCACCCCGTGCACTATTCACGTACACCGAGTCCACCGTGGTCGTTTGACCCACCCATGGACCCAGTCCATTGACTTGGGGGCCCACCTGTCAGTGAGAAAAATCAATTTCCTTTAGGAAAATAATTTCAAGAAATTCATAAAAATCTAAAAATTAGGGTTTTTGATATTTAGAACTTCCCGGGGTCCGTTCTCCCTCATACGAACTCCGATTTTGTCGATTCAAATTCCTAAATTCATATAAAATCAAGATCTAGCCATCCAAACCAAAATTATTTAATTTTGGGTTCATTTGATCAATAATCCCTTTAAACCCTAATTTATCATTCCATGTATTTTCAATCTTCCGAAGCTCATATCTTTTGCATCCAAACTCCGATTGGGGTGGTTCAAGTTGAAAAATCTTTATAAAATTATAATCTAGCTAACTAAATCAAATTATTTCTATTTGGAGTTCATTTGATTTGTTATTTTAATTTAGTTTGAATTTGGATTATTTTCACGATTAGATTTCGACGACTTCGGAGAGTCAGATTTCGACGCCGATTGAAGAACAACATAAGAGGATTGATTTTGATGTATGATCATCGTGATCGTACACTTGACTACTCAAGATAGTACTTGTGAGTACTAGGTGACTCGTTAAGAAAAACAACGTCACCTCAACACGGGCGTTCGTGAAGGTGATCCGTTAAGAAAAACAACGTCACCTCATCAAGCAAGGCAAGTTATACCCTTGATCATATTGATCCCATTATTTTAAATTATTTATATTCTTCTTCTAAATTATTACTGCATGCTTATTTTTAGTAATATAAATTCCTGTTTTTAAATTCATAGTTATACCTAAATCCTTTGTATGACCAATGTTGGTATTGAATCAAACACATTGACACCCTAGATAAAACCTGGTTGATACGATAGTATGAACTAGGATCATTTAAACGTATTGCTTAGCCATGCGTATAGACCAAACTTGTTTGATTTGGGGAATTTCAGCCAACAATCAATTATTGTTTAAATTGTACCTTTGGCATTGGTGTGTCATGGGAGTTTTACAAATGACTTGAAAAGTAAAATAAAAATGGGTTTGGACTTGGGCGAAATGGATGATTCGTGGGTGCAGGTTTATGCACGGCTTAATCTGTCGGGGTTAAGGTCCGTGGTTTTATGGAAAGTCGCCCAAGTCAGTTAAGGACCGGTCTTCGAGCGCATGATGCTATGCCTTACCGTACTACTACATGTCCTGTGTGGGCGGGACTTGGCTAAATAATTTGTGATGTCTTAGTGTCATTTGTGCTATGTTGTTGGTATGGGTGTTGGTCAGACAGTAGACCCATCTGGCGCAAGAGGGGGCTCCCGGAGGATGGTCAGTCCGATGGTAGCGAAACCTTAGCAGGCATAAATACATTAAGACAGAACATTGTAAAGGCCTCGTGATAATCACTTAGTCGCACACCTTCGGAAGTGTGTCAGACGGACATTGAAAGTTGATTATCTCTTGTGGGTAAAGCTGTACAACCTCTGCAGAGTGTAAAACTATTCGAATAGCCGTGTCCACGGTTATGGACATGCTAGCAGAACTACTCAAAGTTAGACTTTGGTTTTGTTTGAAAATAAACTTCTTCAAAACTGGTTTATCTAGATGGGAATTGGGCAGGAAGCCATGTGATAGGAGAGTATCCTTCACCTATATTGTGTGAATGTTATCTGACTATAAAATTGAGAATTTTATAAATTTTAGTTATAAAATAACTGCTTTGAAACTTAGTACCAGTATTTAAAATGCTGCTTTATGCAAATAAACCAATAAGCCTTTCTATTGTTACATCCATATATGCATGTCATTCTGTTACTTGACGGGTGTAACTTGCGAGCACGGAAGTTGTGCTCATTCTTGCTTATGCAAACAAATTTCAGAGGAGAAGGACTTTGCTACCGATGTGGATCTCGATGACTAGGCCGCTTCCCCAGTCAATTGCCTGTGGCAGATTAACTGGTCCCTACTACTTCTTCGTCTTCCGTTGTTTTTAATTTATTGTTGGCCTGTAAGCCTCCTTTGTAATCAACTCTGTTGTTATTTATTAATAAAGTTGTGATATGAATTTGTTATCATTTTGTTTACTGTGTGGACTAGCTACTGATCATGGGACTAGTCCAGAAATGCACAGAGGATCTGGGTGTATTAATACCCGGGTCTGACAGCTAGGCAGTGCTGGAATTGGTGGAGGTGTGTACTACCAGGTAGTCACATCGTGGGATGGTTCACCGCATCCCTGTCCAACAGTGTGTATTATGCCAAAGAACTGTGTTGGATTTTGGTATAGCGGTTAAGCACACTGGGAGTGTCAATACTTGAGATGAAGTTTCTGAAATGTTTTATTATGATTAGTGCTAGCTACACTGATCGTATCATGTGGGTAAAGTGCACAACCTCTACAGAGTGTTTAATCAATCTATTCGAATAGCCGCATCCGCGGTCATAGAAATGCTTGGGGATTTCACATGAGGGTTAGATTTTTATAAAACTTTGGGAAGAGATAGCTATGTGATCTAAGTTATGTGGCTGTGTGAATTAAACTGATTAGCTTTGCGTTCTTTGTGAAAATAACTGTTAAGTTATTATTGTCTATTTGCTTTGAATTATGCTTTCAATCTATTATTGTATTCAATTGCAAATGTTGCATTTCTGCAAAAGAACTATAGAAACCATTTCCTTTGGAACAAGTCTGTATCAATAAATTGCATTCTATGGTATATCTTATGAGTATGCAGTTAGGTACTCATGTTTGCTCTGCAAACAAATCTACGTAAGAGGAGGAGTCTTACACCGCTTTCGAGGAGGAGTTCAGTGAAGGTTGCTGATCGTTAGGGTCTGGATCCCAGTCGGTTGCTTGTGGTGAATTGATGGGATCTACGTCGAAGTTTATTTTGTTCCGCTGTAGATTTCATTATTGTTAGCGCTGCATGACTTAATAAGTGTAAGCTCGACCATAAGGTCAAAACTAATATTTGTTAATCAAATTACTCGTTTATGCTATTAATCGCTTGTGTGGATCGATATTCATCTATATTGCCACTGTGTACACTAGCGTGATCCTGGACTAGTGCAGAATACACAGAGGGTCCAAAATTACATTTTTGGGTCCCAATAGAGGTGGTATCAGAGCTATACTGGCTGTAGGTTTTAGAGTGTCTAAATTATTTTGTAAAGCAAAAATTAACTTGCAAGATTAATCAATTGCTTAACTCCTCCCAAGTCTTTCTTGACTCAACTATTGCTAAAATTTCTCCTCTCCCCACTGTTTTAAGTTGCTCTTACCCCCTTTCGTCTGTCTTGACAGATGCCTCGTCTTCAAAGCAACGGTGAACGCAAGGGAGGATTTGCTGCTGAACTTTGGAAGTTACTACAAGTGCTTGGAGGCTTCGACCGACCATTGTACCGTGGAAGCAACTGGATCGTGAATAGTCGAGACCTTGGAGTGCTTTGCCGCTTACCGTGGAAGCAAAGGGATACCAAGGCAAGCCAGCCTCTGAACATCTCCGTCCGGAAGACCATGTGGCTCGACGGAATACAGGAGTCGTCACGCATCGCCATGCTAAGGATCTGCAATAACTACATGCATGAGCTGAAGGACACCATTTTCCGCTATCATCCCAAAGCTACCACTGTGGATCTACCTGCACGTTACTCGTCCACGAAAGGAGAGGGCAATGCTACAGTGGTGCATCTTGCTCAGTACGTCGCCGCGTAGGAGCCACTAGAGCTGATGGCCACCAATCTGGAGTGCGCCTACGAGACCCTACAGAGAGCAGAAGAAAGGATCGCCATTCTGCAAGAAACCCTCTATGGCCAGCATGATCATGAGGAGGATCAAGAGGAAGAAGACCCAGAAGAACTGGAAGAACCAAAAGAACCGGAGGATGATCCCAAGAAGATCCGGAAGAAGGCCCTAAGAGTCAAGAAGAAGCCGCAGAGCCAGAGGAGCCAGCTGCATCAGCAACGCCTGTTCCTGCCACACCAATCCCAGGGCACGAGGATCAGTTCTCTAGGACGTCGCCTCACTTTCAGGTCACAGAAGGCGGGAGCACCGCCGTGGTTGTGGAGGCTACCTTTGGCATCGAGTTCACTAGGATTTTAGTTTAGTCGGGCTTAGCATTAAGTGTGAAGTGTCGCCCTTTAGGCGGTAGTTCGTGTGCTTAGGATCGTTGTTTTCTTTTGTGTGCAAGTATTAGCTGCAAAGGACTTTAGGCGTTTGTTGTAGCCATGCTAAGATCTTATTAATAAAGGTATTTTAGTTGGTTTCTTGAAGTCGTGCTTGTTGGGTTTAACCTATCCTGTTTAGTTCGTAACTCATCTTGTGCTTGCTACCTTACCTAATCCATGATGCTTTGCCAGATGGTTCGCACTCGTTAGATCGCCGCAGTGGTTCGCACCCCAAAGGCCGTAAGTCAACGAGCAAACCCGGGAGCGCATCAACATAAGCACCCCTAGTCGACTTGCAAAATTTTGGAGCTTTCATGGCAGCCTGCACTCCGCTTGATGTACTCAATGATGAATCGAATACAAGCCATGAACAATCAGAACAACAACAACAATCACCAGCACGAAGCCCCAGCTGCTCATGGTCACCATGGACCATCTAAACTAGCCGAGTTCATGAGGACTCGCCCACCCACCTTTTCGGGAATCTCTCACGCTTGAGGCCGGCGATTGGCTTCGCGTCATCGAAGGAAGTCGCCGATCACCCAATGCAACCCATGAAAAGGTTACGTATGCCACTCACCGGATAGAAGGCATAGCTGCGAATGGTGGGAGAACTTTATGCCGCGCATTAGATGTCGCAAAATATTTGTTGGGATGAGTTTTCTCTGACCTTCCGCAAGATCATGTGTCGGAAGGAATAATGGACCTAAAGAAGGATAAGTTCCAAGCTCTCAAGCAAGGAGGGATGTCGCGATGACTACCTCAACAAGTTTTCTCAACTAGCTTGCCATGTCGCCGAGGATGTCGCCACCGACGAGGCTCGCCGCAGTCATTTCTGAAAAGGACTCACTTACAGGCTACAAGTCAACCGATCACCCATACCTTCCCGGATTTTCAATAACTAGTAAATAAAGCTTTAATCCTTGAGGATAAGCGCAAAGAGCTAGAAAACCATCGTAGCGCAGATGGCCCAAAGAAGGAAGTCACCAGTTGCAACAGAAGGCAAGGACAGGTCCGCCACAGTTCAATCGTTTCTTGCCACAAAATTCTTTTAGAGCATCTGCACCAACTTCACAGACTCGTCACCGCCGAATTTCGCAATCCTACACCACCAACCCCAAACTAGGAAGCATCAAGCGGCATAAATCCGAGTTTGTTATTCTTGCCGCCACCAGACATTTCACCAACTAGTGTCCGCAGAAGGAATAATCACTCTAGTACGTTTCAATCTTGGAGCTACACCCACCAAGACACCAACACGAGCAGCCAGCAAGGAGCTTCTCAACTTATCGGTCAATCCGAAGGAGCACCACAGTCTGTGGTCAGAGGCCATGTTAACCACGTCACTCTAGAAGGAACCCAAGAAGTACCCGACGTCGTACTGGGTAAGTTTCTGGTTAACTCAGTACCTGCATCAATTTTGTTTGATTCTGGAGCTTCGCATTCGTTTGTTTTTAGAGTTTTTGCAACTAAGAATAAGTTGGAGATTGTTCATCTTAAACATACTCTGCTAGTCCAGTCGCCTGGAGCAGAGCTAAACTCTAAAGTGGGATGTTTAGAGTCATGAGGACCCGGTTTATTCGGCTTGTACTGCTTAACCACCCACTTGGTCCTAACGGACAAATCAAATAAACTAAGCCTCGAGATATGTATACTTCCTGCAAGTGCAGATACACACCTGCTACAAAATCATGCATCAATTCCATTCATACACATAGAGCCAAGCAAAAGCAACAATCGAAAGACATAGATAATATAAAGAGAGTTATTACAAAAGAGAGGCCGACCGGCCAAATAACACATAAGTAACTAATTTAAACAATGGAAGCAAAATGGCCATAAGATGGCGATAAACAAAAGCCAATCGGTGTGCCTTTACCCACAAGGCAACCAACCGGACCGCCAAGCTAATCGTCCCAAACAGCGCCGCAACACAGCTCACAAAAGTGAGGCCCTTGGGGCTCACCTTCTTCCTCTGCAACAATTAATAATAGCATTTGCAAAATGGTAAAACACAAGGGTTGGACATAATGGAATAATAATAGCATTTGTGTGATCAAGATCACCGACTAAGTCGATGATCGCCCAATACTACCGATACTAGGCATGGCTAAGCAATATTTATTCGAAATCTACTAAGTGACAAGAGCTCATCCAACGAACTCTAATCACAGCAATTAACCTAGGCTCAGGTAGTAGAGGATAATTATTTACCTACAGATTATGCAACTAGAAGATTAACTAATCAATTTAACAACAAAAATAGCAATACATACATAGAAGTTAAACAAAATATTAGACTTTAAAGTAATGGGATCAATGGGAAATGATCAAACTGCTTGCTCGCTTGCTTGTTGCTCAAGCCGCTATGAGGATCGTTCTCAGGTTACCGCAAATGTCAAGCCTAGCGAAAGAGCGGAAACAACCAATAAGACGAGCAACCCTTAAACAAAAGAGCAAGTAAAATTATCCAAATGCGACGTAAATTTATACACAAGGTAAAATACGAATATACCTAGTCATAGAAACTGAAAAACCTAATTTGGATTTGTGGTGCAAAAGATATTCCTTAAAAACCTATTTTCGGCCATAATTAGGTACTGTAGCAAAAATATTTTCTAGAAAGATTTTGAAGCTGAAACTTTTATGGTAGCTACCTACTGGTATAGTGATAAGCCATATAAAATTTCAGGTCATTTGGGGTTATATTGAAAGTAAGATTTGCCTAAATTGTTTTAGGGTATTACACTAAAATATGATCCTTATGATTTTTAAAAATAGTAAAATTTGTGAAACCAGTTTTCCTAGCAAATACACTATCAGTGGAAGCTAATCCAATTGGATTCATACAAAAATCAGCTATAGACTAAAAGTTATGCATTTTACTAGTTTGCTAAAAGTTCTGAAAAACAGTATTAAGTTCACTTGTTTACTATTTTTGAAAATGGTTTTCCAGATTTGATCATGGTCTATAATTATTTTTCTATTTAAGTTTAAGGTATAAGGAAGCTAACAAAATTGGAATCATCTAATTTGGATCTATAGTTACAGAGATACAAAAATGACAAGACCTAAAGTTCTTCGTTTTGGACTTAGCATTTTCGGGATTTTTCTAACACCGAGACGTGGGCGATTGAGAGCCGCGATCTCAGATCCAATGGACGACATTGAACCAGGCCAACACACTCCTCACGCGCAGTAGCGTAGGGCCGACGTGGAGGCTCGTGGTCGTTGATCTCTGGATCCAACGGCCGAAGACCAGCCACGTCGCTCCCGCAGCGTTGTCGTCCGACAACAGAACCGGCGACACCGCTCGCTTGCCTGGCGCGACGCAGGCGAGCTGGGCTGCGGCGGCGCGGGCTAAGTGGCAAAATGGGAGCGCAATACCCCTGCGTACCCGCCCTCACCAAAAACACCGCCGGAGATGACCTACACCGCCGGCGCGGCAAAGAGGGGCGGAGACGATCCCGCGGTAAAAATGACAACCGCAGAACGCTAGGGGCTAAGCCCCACTATCCTGCGCGCTAGCTACTGGAGGGTGCCAGAGACTCACCGAGAGGTCGCGGTGAAAATAAACTGGCCGGAGGGGTGCTGGCGGCGGAGGACAGAGACGAGCGGCGGAGGCTTCACGCGGAGGGAGAAATCTGGATCAAACAAAGAAGAGTGGGTGATGCCAATAGCTTCTCAACACCCCAGAGGAGGTCCAGCCGAGAGCAATAGAGAAATGAAGGCCTTACTGGCGCTGGAGACGAAAAGAGGCGCTCGCGACCGATTTGGGGGAAATCCAAAATCCCGGTGCTCCCGTTGAAGCAACCTGAAATGGAGCGGTTGTTAAGCACCACCGAGGTGAGTGGAAGGTGCAGGAGCAAGGAGGGAGCCAGGGAACCACTGGAGCACTGGGTTCACCGAGAAGCTCCGCGGGCAACAATGGCGGCGAGGAGATTTCGAGCGCTCGGGAGCTCCACAAGGGCAGTGGGTGCACGGGAGAGCTCAAGGGGTGTGTAAAGGAGGATAAAGGAGGACAAGGGGGGCTTAAGTAGGCCTGAGGAGCAAGAGAGCACTGTTGCTCCGCCTCGGGTTCCCGCTGCCGCTGCCGTCGCCGTGAGCGACGGGAGCAGTTGAGACGACGACTAAACGGGGCGGTGGAGTGATGGGCATTTAGTGCGCCTGCAGAGAGCCGTTGACGAAGACGGAGGTGACAGGGCACTGCGCACCCACGCTCGGCTCCGCCATGGCTCAGCGCCACGCGAGCGAGAGGAGGACGACGATGGCCAGCCGTCCGATTTGCATCCAGCGGCTCCCGTGCGATCGAGTTGAAACGGCCGCGCACAATCGTCCACCGTCCGATGGGATCTAACGGCCGAGAATCGAGGCAACCGGAGTTGTCCGAATGCTTACGAATGAGAGCCGTTCGATGAAGATCCAACGGCCGATGACGCCGCGTTCGCCGACCGCCACGGTGCAATTAGTTGGCTCGGTCGAGTCGGTTGGATCGAGCCCAGTCCGACTCGCACCGAGAAACAGTGCAAACCGCTTAGGGTTTGATTTTTGAACTGAAACTTTGGGGATTTAATTGGGGCATCAAATCAACTCCAAAATTTATGAAATTTTAACTGGAGCTTCCTGACCTTAGGGTTAACCTTCCATAAAATTTTCAGAGATTTTTGTTTACTGGGATTTTCTCAAGAAATTCCAGAAGGTTATTTAGAGGTTTGACCAGGTTTGACTTGCCTCTAACATATTTCAAATAATTTCCAAAAATTATGAAATAATTCAGAGGTGTCACAAGGCAACCTTAGAACCCAGGAAAATTATTTCCAAGGGTTTGACACAAGATTTCACCTAGAAGATTTTGACTTGAGATAAATGAGGATTTTGATTTTGAATTTCCCAAAATTCCTTTACAAGAATTTCAGAAAAGTTTCAAGAGTAACAGGATGAAGGAAAAGTTTCAATTTACCCTCATTTTATTACATTTGAAACACAAGCCAAAATGGGGATGTTACAGGAGCTAAGTTACTCATAGTCGGAGTTGAGTTTTTAGCCAACCTAATTTTTCTAAACACCTAGACCTTAGATGACATTCTTGGCATGGATTGGTTATCAAGCACAAAGCCAGTGCTAGATTATGGCCGAAAGGTCGTGACAATTGAAGACCCCAATGGAAGAAAAGTGGAATTCTAGCCACCTCCGTTCGTGACGGACATTTGTTAGTCAACGGCTGAAGGTCGTCTCCTTAGAAGACGTGCCTACCATCGAGAATATCTAGATGTGTTTCAAGAAGAGTTACCGGAATGCCACCGCATCGTGACATTGAGTTTGTCATCGATCTCGTGCCAGGAACAGCACTAATCTCTAAGAGACCCTATCAGATGCTAGCCGATGAATTAGTGGAAATGAAGAAGCAGATTGAAGAACTTCTCGAGAAAGGTTTTGTAAGACCTAGTTCATCACCATGGGGAGTGCTAGTGTTGTTTGTCAAAAATAAAGATGAGAGCATGAGGATGTGTATCGATTACCGTTCTCTCAATGAAGTCACCATCAAGAATAGTATCCATTTCCCTTAATTGATGATTTGTTCGATCAGATGAAAGGAGCCGGAGTGTTCTCAAAGATCAACCTGCGATTGGGTTACCATCAGTTGAAGATTTGTCCCAAGGATACTCTGAAGACCACTTTCTCAACATAGTATGAACATTATGAGTTCTTAGTCATGTCCTGCATACTTTATGAACATGATGAATAAAGTATTCATGGAATATCTCGACAAGTTCGTAGCGGTGTTCATTGATGATATTTTGGTTTACTCCAAGTCAAAGGAAGAACACGCCGAACACCTGAGGTTAGTCCTAGAGAAACTCAGGGAACATCAGTTGTATGCTAAATTCAGTAAGTGTGATTTCTGGAAGAAGCAAGTCGACTTTCTTGGTTATGTGTTGACAGTTGAAGGAGTCGCAATTGTCCCCGGAAAAGTTAAAGCAGTGTTACATTGGGAGCAGCCCAAGACTGTAACTCAGATTCGCAGTTTCTTGGGAATGGCAGGATATTATCGCCGTTTCATTGAAGGATTCTCAATGATTGCTAAGCCTCTTACGCAGTTGTTGAAAAAGGAGAAGAAGTTCACTTGGACCCCAGCTTGTGAAGAGAGTTTTGAAGAGTTGAAGAAGCGTTTTGTGAGACCCCGGTTTATTAAGCTTGTAATACTTAACCTTCCACTGGCTCTAGTATCACAAACAGAATAACACGTGCCTCGATGGACATGTGCTTCTCAGAAATTGCAGCACAGATACATCATACAAAAGCATGCATCATTTCCATACAACATAATATATCAGGTCTAGCAAAAGACATACATAATATTAAGTTATTACAGAACAGCCGACTAGCCAAATGACATAAGTATTAAGTAACAGCGGAAGCAAAAGTTGCCATAAGATGGCTTAAACTAAAAGACGACCGGTTAGCCACATAACACCACAGGCAACCGACCGGACCGCCAAGCTAATCGCCCCACACATTGCCACAGCACAACTCACAGAAGTGAGGCCCTTCGGGCTCACCTTCTTCCTTTGCACACAATAAGCAATGCAGATGAGTACAATAATATACTCGCAAGACTTACGAGTAACAAGCCTATACATAGCTACATAAAAGCTGTATCAAAGGAAATTGGCCATACGGTTATTTGGACGCATAAAGCAATTTTCATTTGCAATAACGTAATAGATTGAAAGCAATTTAACAAACCAGTTTTTAAGTATTGAAATAACAACGAGTAACAATAATTATCAAGTAATCACCTAGAAGTGACCAACCACCCAATAGCCACCACACATAGCATGAATCCCTAATTCATACCACCCGTCAAGTTTTAATTAAAATATTGTAGTCTAGTTCTCACGGGGCGTTTCCGAGCGTGTCCATAACCTAGGACGAGGCTATTCGAATAGTTCAAAACCCTGCAGGGGTGTACCAATGTACCCACACTTCAGACCGCCTTTAAGCCACATGATTTGGCACACTTCCTTTGGTATGCCGGCACGGCTAAGTCCTACGAGATATTTCCAATCTTGTGTACCAACTACGAGTCGCTCGTATGGATAGAAACCCATGCGCTTACATTGTAAAGCCAAAAAGAAAACTACCCCTCGGGGTAAAGCTTTTTGGACAACTACAATGCCCCCCCCCCACACACAACCACCTCATTTTACCACAACGTGATACACACACGCCCTCCTGCGACTCGTAGCCAACACATGCCAAAGTACTAAGTCAAGAGAGGTCCCATACCCTCTAGTGTGGTTAGCACGCAAGAATGCTCAGAACGGTGGTGCAAGTAACTCGGTCCTTAAATGACTAGGGCACCATTCTAGACACACCCAAAATCACGCCATCTTACCAATGTGCCCAAGTCCAAATTATTTTGTTTTCAGTTTTAGTTTTACAATTTAAACATAGCATAAATCCGAAATATAGAGATTATAATAAGTTTGTGTGATCAAGGTTATCGACAAGTCGATAACCGCCCATTTCTACCAATAACTAAGCATGGCTAAGCAACAAACTCATAGACTACTAAGTGACAAGGGTTCATCCAACGAACCCCAAAATCACAGCAAGATAAACCTAGGGTGAGTAGTAAAGGATAAACATTTGCCTACAGATAATGCATTTACTGGGTCAACTATCGATAATAGTTAAAACAACATAGCAATGCATACATAGAATTTGCAAATAATATATTAGAATTTGAAAATAGTAGGAACAACATGACCAAATGATGCTACATCTACTTGCCTTGCTGGAGTGTAGGATCTGATGGCTGTGGCTGAGAATCAATATGAATATTATCTTCGGAACCTAACACGAAAAGGCGATAAACAAATAAGAACGAAGAATACTAAATAACTCCAGTAGCAAAAAACATCCAAATCTAATGAAATTTATACAGCAGTAAGAAAATGATTTTACATAATTTTAGGAACAAAAATCATGTAATTTGGATTTAATATGCAAAAGTTATAGCCAGAATACACTCTCTCAGCCTACAAAATTAACTAAATTAATTACTGGTATTGTTCATGGCAAAAATTTCTAGGATGATCTAAGGTTTGAAATTTTTATGACAGGTAGGTTATGACATCTTGATGACAACAAAGGTAAGTTTACTAAATTTGGAGTTATAATGATTTACTTATGATTTTTCTAAGTTGTAAATCTAGCACAAGTTACTTTACAGAAACATAACCATGATCAAAATCTATTTCATACTAAAGTACACTAACAGGATGTAATATCCCGTTTAAAAATAAAACAAATAAGTGATTAGTACTGAAATTAAATAGAATTAGAAAAGAAAAATTCAGAAGTTAGAAAGAGTATTAGAACTCGGGCCTTCGGCCCAAAGCTTTTTGGCCCAACTGAGGAACCACTTAAAAGGGGGAGGCAAACCCTAGCCCTACATTGTAGTGGAGTACTGTAGCACGATGCTCACAAGAGCCGCCGCCTGACTGCAGCACCTCCTCCCATGGCAGCCCTCCCGCCTCGGCAGCTCCTCCACCGGCGCCTCCTGTGCACGACTCTCCCGGTGCACGACTCCCGCCGCCGGCCATGGGAGGAGGAAGGAGGTGAGTAGAGGAGGCCGTCTTGGGGGTGGAGATCGTCGTGCTCACGTGCTTCGTCAAGGGTAACCGCTGTCCCATCGTCTAGATGTTTAATTGTTGTTTTCTAGCAATGTCGGGTTTAGATCGCGTTCTGTCCAGATTAGTGCGTGGCTGTTTTCGTATCCTTAGAAGCAGAATCTGGAGACCCCATCTCCTAGAGATATGTGGGGTTTGTTCTTAGGTTTAAGTGGCCGCCAAGAACGCCCAAATCCGATTAACGGTTAGAAAGTTATGATTTGTTTAGTGCTGCTGTCCCAAAATCCTGACGAGAATCTGCAGTTAACTTGTTAATTAAGTAAGAATTTGATAAGTGCCGAATTGGAACTTGGGATCTCCTAGAGAGTTGTAGGATATCTCGTTATCTTTCATTGCCGACAAGAATCACGTCATTTGGACCTCTGTAGCAAAAGTTATGATTTTATTCTTATTGGGTCTATGCTGTGGAATGGTTGCTGGTCTGACAGGTTTTAGTGTTTCGACCTAAGCGTATATTTAGAGGACAAATCAGAGGGCCTCGCCATAACGTAAAATGTAGATAATCCTTCCAGCTTTCAGGAAAAGTAAAGATCATGAAATTCGGATGAATGTATAGAAAGTTATGATAGTTTTATTGTTGCTGTCCAGAGACCCGACGCAAAAATTGATGCTTTGTTGAATGGCTTGGTAGGGCTAGTAAAGGGCCGAATCAGAGAACCTCACCAACTAAGTTTAGAAGGGGAATTCAATAAACTTTTCATAATGTCCAAGATCACGTCATTTGGATTTCTGTACAAGAAGTTATGATTTTTTTTTCGAAGGGGCTGTTCTCTGAAAGGAAATCGGCAGCCGATAATAGAGTCGGGGATCGCGTCGAGTGGACGATGAGTTCATTTGTGATTACAGTTTTGTTATTAGACCTACATGGTAGCCTTAGCATGTCTCATTTATATGTCCAGGTGTGGGTTTGGCTCCGGGAGCAGTACCTTATCCTCGACATCCACCTTCGCACGGTTGAGGCAAGTACAATTTTAGTAGACAGATGTTGAATGAGTGTTGAATTGATTGTTTGTGGTGAATGTCGCTGTTTAGTTAGTTTGAGTATGGAAGTGGCTTATATATGATCCTGTTACTGAAATGCATCTCTATGATGAAGTATGCTTATGAATGTTTTTGTTACTGTATTGCAAGTGCATTAAGGAATAGCATTGAACTTATTGAGTGGAGTCTTGTGTTATATTAGATAATGTTTGGTGTGAACCATGAATGCTTTATGCGATGTGAAAATTATAGTTCGTGTGTAGTGGTGCATATGTTATATACTACGCATTGATGTTGGAAAAGTATGATACCTAAGGATGAGAAAGTTGTATTATGAATAGTCTACTTGTATGCCATGAAGATGTGAATGCATTTGTTCATTTATTGTTCGTATTGAAATTGCATACACACGCATCATGTTGGCATTTGTGGGCTCGGTCACGAGTTGACCATGCTATTGTTGAGATCCCGTCATAATGATGACGGGCAAAGATCCCCATGCTCGTGGAGCATGGGCCTAGATCCCACATTGGTGGTATGTGGCACTGGTCCCCGTGCTAGAAGGCACGAGCATGGGTGTGCATTGACGGATGCACACCCGCGTTACAGTGTAATGCTAAGAGACAAAGTAAAGGATAAAGTGAAAGTTGAGCATACTGCATAGCAAGTGCATGGTTTATCCTAAATGTTGTGAAGTGTATTGAGTTGTTGAATTACCATTAAGAATGTTGTCTTTGATTATAGTGTACTTGCTGAGTCATCGAACTCACCCTTGTTGTTGTTGTTTGTTTAGGTACCTCTCAAAACGGGCACGACATGCATGGGAGGGCATAGTTATAGTTTTGAAGCACTGCCACGAACATTGAGATTATAATTCAATAAAGTTAATCATGCTTAAATAACTGAATAAACTGCTTAAGGGCTTCTCTTTTGGTTATGCCTTATGTTGGATTTGTGTAATAGCGTTGATTAGCATAATATGGATGTCTTTATGATTATGTTTTGAATTGGAAGACCGTTAATTGATTATTGTTATTGTTTCTTATGCGAACCTCCGGTATGATTATTTATACAAAGGAGGTTCTGCCGAAATTTTTTTGTAAAGTGCCTTAGAATTAATTTGTTTTATGCTATTATGGTAGCATTCCAGGCTCATGATGGGCTGGGGTGTTACAGTTGGTATCAGAGCGGGCTTTAGGTCCGTGGTAGTTGAAATATTAAATTGACACACTGTGCACGATGGTGGGTTGGGTTTTGCATTGCATATACGCTTCCGTTATGTTGTATTGTTGATCTCTGTTAAGATCGGATATATCTATAGTATTATACCAAGGTTATTAGGTGTGGGATAACCCATGTTGAGAGATTGGGGTCGTGGTTGTGGCCCTGGGCTTTACCAGGGCACACTACCGTTCATTGTAGGGTAATAGTGAGTATCTTTGGAGAGGTTGTTCTCTTTCCTAATTTTGATTTGGTCTACTCTGGTTCAATCGTGCTTGATGAATTTCTCTTGGATTAGTAGTTCCTTCCGTTGATGCGTTTCCATCGATTTAATTTGACCCTTTAAAGCAAGCCTTGTTCTTCCAACTATTGAGCTGCTTGCAATTGATGGGTTTCAATTGGTTTATAATTGTTTTATAGAGCAAATGTTGTCTTTTCTGACACTTGAGCTTTTCTTGCTATTTGTGAATGTCGTCATTGGAAATTTTGTTCCTTATTATGAGAGTTCTACCTTCTTGTTGGCACACTTGACCCATTTATTCGCTTGGCATTGCGGGTAATGAAAGTTTTTTTGTTGCAAGTTCCTTAACCTGTGAAACCTTTGGCTTATGTATTTCTCTTGGATTATTTCGAGTGATTAAGTTCTATGCCTCTTTTCCTAAAAAAAAAGAAGTTAAAACTCTGTTGCGGTGTCTTGTTGTGATTAAATGGGAGGTGGTAATCATCTAGATTAATTGTTATAGCATAAATTATCAAGAAGGGACATTTGCGTGGAGCATAATTGGTTTTAACCTGAGCTTTGTAATTGAAGTTGATTAAGTGGATCTTTGTCTTTTAGTAGTTCTTGATGAATGTGAGTAAAGGTATGCTTACACCTACTAGGAATCTGAGATTTATTAAAAAAATGTGAGGTATTGATGATCTTACATAATCACAAGATTGAAACCTACGTATATCGGATTAGAGGAATGTTGAGGTAGTACTCTGTGAAAATTGGTGATTAAAGGAGATGGTGTTATTAAATCTTTAGTTAAACCCTAAGTATATAGTGGAATGTTGACTTTGTGTTCATAAATGGATAGGTGATGGTAAACAGCAGTAGGGCCCTATGAGCATACGTGATGAATACCATTGTCGATTGTTAGTGATAGATGAAGTGTGTGTTGAGCAGCACTAATAGTTGGATGGATAAATGATAAGTGATATCTGAAATCGTGTTTTATGAAATTGTTATTTGATAAGCATGATGTTGTTGAAAGAGGTTTATTTTAACCGTATGGGTTGTATTTCTTTGGAGAGGTTGAAGATGGGATCGGAGGCTCGGATGACTTTCACTAAGAGTGTATTATTTCGTTGTTAATGTGATTGTCAATAAGGGATTATGAAGATAATAGTGAATGTTTTGTATGAAGGGATTGGATCGCTTGCCTGACACGGATTAGGTGAAAAGGTTTCTAGTTTTGGGTCTGGGATCTTTCAGACCTCATGTTGATATGGTAACTGAATTTGTTTTGAGCAACATGAAATGTTGAGAGGTTTTTTTTTAGCTCCCTAGTGATCTGTATGATGTGGTCTTCAAATCTCTTCTTGGTGTTGGCATGGTGACGCTATACCCAAAGAAAGTTGCTTTCTTTGTTAAAGGAAAAATGGAGTCAAGTTTTGTAACTTGCTGGTTATTGAAGTTTGTTTAAAGATTTTGATCTTACTCATAAGAGTTTTTCCCGAATCTCAAAAGCAAAGTTTTATTTCCGTTTGAGGCTTGTTATTCTCTGCTTGTGGGACATGTGCCCTCAATTATGATTTTATCAGTTTATTCTCGAGATCATTGTTATTTGATTGTCTCTCTTGGTCTTCTAATTACTGTAAGTGGTAACGTTTTCCTTCACTGAAATTTATTTCTATTTGCCTCTTCTTCTAAGAAAGGGTTAATCGAACTAAGTTGCAAAGTATCTTCTGATGTGATCCGCAATGAAATAGTGGTGGTCTAGTGGATGACCTGTGAACCTTTGGGAGAGGCATTGAGTAATAAATTGGTTTATTGAACCTTAGAGAGGATTTGATTTAAATAGGTGTTTGACTTTGGAGTTAACAGATTTCGTGGTCGCAACTAGGAGGACCTATAGCGAGATGTGGTCCAAGGTTGCGCACAATGTGTGAAACATTAGAGTTAGCAAGTATGGATAACTTGATCAAGAACATATTTATGTATGGATGTTAGTGATTGTGTATGTTTGAATCCTAGTCAATTAGTTAGGGTTTTGTGAATGGGTATATTGTGGTCGAGTAGCCGCTTTTGCTTGGTGTGGGTTGGAGAAGGTCTAAGATTGATGAAACGAGTTAACTTGAGTGGTTACTTGATTGGTGACGAATGCTAACATTAATAACTAAGGTTATTGTTGAGTGTATGAAATTCGAGTCTTGGATCCGAGGGTTACCTATCAAGAATACCGAAAATTTATTGTAAGAGTCTTAGAGGTTGAATTGGGTTTTACATTTTCACGCTAGCATCTTGGTTCCCGTGATTAGGTTCCAAGAGATATGGTGAACTTTGATAGAATCTTTTGGATGCACTAAATGAGCGTGAATGTGGTAAATTTCAAGTCGATTATCCCTAAAAGTTTGAGATGATGTGATTGTGGCGAAATCTATATTGTGGTGTGTTGGGAATTATTTATCAAAGTAATTCCTTTGTGTAGAGAAGTTGATCAGTATGTTATTATGGGTTGGAAGAGTCTCTCTACATAGGCGTGGAATATGTGTTCACCTTGAGCATAGCTTTGAGGTTGCCAAACTAAAGGAAATGAATTAGTATGTTATGTGATGATTGGAATCTCATGGTTTAAGAGAAAATTGAAGTCTTACAAGAAAGTTTGAAAAAGGGTATTATTCTCGGATAATGAAATGTTTCCCGGTTTTTATTTGAGCATAGTCTCTATGACAAAGCAAATATAAATTGGGAAGATTCTCCTTGGTTTGCCTGATTCTTTTGGTTTAAAAAAATGGTTATTTTGGTCATTTGAGTGATTTCGCCTCTCGCTATTGTGGTGTTTGTTGGCAACTTTGCCAACTTGAAAGGTGGAAAAGTTTTCTTGATATATTTATTGATTTTGGATTGAGCTTTTCTAGTGGGAGATGGTTTTGAGTTGGATGCATTATGACACTTGGTTTTCCGTTGAGTTCTTGGATAAGTGAGTTGGTAGGCGAGTTCTTTGTACGTCCCTTGTCAAAGGAGATCTCGCTTGCATAGGTAAAGTGATCGATCGAGAGTTGGAATTAGAGTTCTGTGTTTTTGTGCAGATGGTGTAATTCGGTACAAAGGGAAGTTTAACCAAAGGTGTGTTGGATAGGTTCCGATAGTTACTGAGTTTTGTAGATTGGCGTATCGTTAGGACCATTTCGAGTACATGCGCGAGTACGCAATGTCTTGTATATTCAGTCTTGAGTGAGTACATGAGAGGTCCAGTTTGAGATTTTGTTAGAGTGTTGGCCAACAAATAAGAACCTACCTTTGAGTCCCGTGTGTTGAGTGTACTGTAAAGGTCGAGACTAGTGTTGAGGTGTAAGAGGTTAGTATCCGTCAAGGCGATGTGATCCCATAAGTCCGAGAGGAAGCAACTTGTGAATTGGAATCTTGTATGAGCGAACGAATCTGAGTTGTTTACTTGAGCACGTGTTAATTGTGATTAATTTCAGTTGTGGTGTTCTTGCAAATAGAACGACAAGTAGAATTCGGGTCGAATTCTGTTTAGGGGGTAGAATGTAATATCCCGTTTAAAAATAAAACAAATAAGTGATTAGTACTGAAATTAAATAGAATTAGAAAAGAAAAATTGAAGTTAGAAAGAGTATTAGAACTGGCCTTGACCAAAGCTTTTTGGCCCAACCGAGGAACCACTTAAAAGGGGGAGGCAAACCTAGCCCTACATTGTAGTGGAGTATCAGAGCACGATGCTACAGTAGCCGCCGCACTGTAGCACCTCCTCCCATGGCAGCCCTCCCATGCCTGGCAGCTCCTCCACCGGCGCCTCCTGTGCGACTCTCCCGGTGCACGACTCCCGCCGCCGGCCATGGGAGGAGGAAGGAGGTGAGTAGAGGAGGCCGTCTTGGGGGTGGAGATCGTCGTCGCTCACGTCGTTCGTCAAGGGTAACCGCTGTCCCATCGTCTAGATGTTTAATTGTTGTTTTCTAGCAATGTCGGGTTTAGATCGCGTTCTGTCCAGATTAGTGCGTGGCTGTTTTCGTATCCTTAGAAGCAGAATCTGGAGACCCCATCTCCTAGAGATATGTGGGGTTTGTTCTTAGGTTTAAGTGGCCGCCAAGAACGCCCAAATCCGATTAACGGTTAGAAAGTTATGATTTGTTTAGTGCTGC
Organism: Ampelocalamus luodianensis; assembly: GCA_036346255.1. Classification (NCBI taxonomy): domain Eukaryota; kingdom Viridiplantae; phylum Streptophyta; class Magnoliopsida; order Poales; family Poaceae; genus Ampelocalamus; species Ampelocalamus luodianensis. The sequence continues at coordinate 33,647,933 of CM070619.1, forward strand.
TGTCCCAAAATCCTGACGAGAATCTGCAGTTAACTTGTTAATTAAGTAAGAATTTGATAAGTGCCGAATTGGAACTTGGGATCTCCTAGAGAGTTGTAGGATATCTCGTTATCTTTCATTGCCGACAAGAATCACGTCATTTGGACCTCTGTAGCAAAAGTTATGATTTTATTCTTATTGGGTCTATGCTGTGGAATGGTTGCTGGTCTGACAGGTTTTAGTGTTTCGACCTAAGCGTATATTTAGAGGACAAATCAGAGGGCCTCGCCATAACGTAAAATGTAGATAATCCTTCCAGCTTTCAGGAAAAGTAAAGATCATGAAATTCGGATGAATGTATAGAAAGTTATGATAGTTTTATTGTTGCTGTCCAGAGACCCGACGCAAAAATTGATGCTTTGTTGAATGGCTTGGTAGGGCTAGTAAAGGGCGAATCAGAGAACCTCACCAACTAAGTTTAGAAGGAATTCAATAAACTTTTCATAATGTCCAAGATCACTTCATTTGGATTTCTGTACAAGAAGTTATGATTTTTTTCGAAGGGGCTGTTCTTCTGAAAGGAAATCTGCAGCCGATAATAGAGTCGGGATCGCGTCGAGTGGACGATGAGTTCATTTGTGATTACAGTTTTGTTATTAGACCTACATGGTAGCCTTAGCATGTCTCATTTATATGTCCAGGTGTGGGTTTGGCTCGGGAGCAGTACCTTATCCTCGACATCCACCTTCGCACGGTTGAGGCAAGTACAATTTTAGTAGACAGATGTTGAATGAGTGTTGAATTGATTGTTTGTGGTGAATGTCACTGTTTAGTTAGTTTGAGTATGGAAGTGGCTTATATATGATCCTGTTACTCAAATGCATCTCTATGATGAAGTATGCTTATGAATGTTTTTGTTACTGTATTGCAAGTGCATTAAGGAATAGCATTGAACTTATTGAGTGGAGTCTTGTGTTATATTAGATAATGTTTGGTGTGAACCATGAATGCTGTTGCGATGTGAAAATTATAGTTCGTGTGTAGTGGTGCATATGTTATATACTACGCATTGATGTTGGAAAAGTATGATACCTAAGGATGAGAAAGTTGTATTATGAATAGTCTACTTGTATGCCATGAAGATGTGAATGCATTTGTTCATTTATTGTTCGTATTGAAATTGCATACACACGCATCATGTTGGCATTTGTGGGCTCGGTCACGAGTTGACCATGCTATTGTTGAGATCCCCGTCATAATGATGACGGGCAAAAGATCCCCATGCTCGTGGAGCATGGGCCTAGATCCCCACATTGGTGGTATGTGGGCAATTGGTCCCTGTGCTAGAAGGCACAGGCATGGGTGTGCATTGACGGATGCACACTCCGCATTACAGGTGTAATGCTAAGAGACAAAGTAAAGGATAAAGTGAAAGTTGAGCATACTGCATAGCAAGTGCATGGTTTATCCTAAATGTTGTGAAGTGTATTGAGTTGTTGAATTACCATTAAGAATGTTGTCTTTGATTATAGTGTACTTGCTGAGTCATCGAACTCACCCTTGTTGTTGTTGTTTGTTTAGGTACCTCTCAAAACGGGCGCGACATGCATGGGAGGGCATAGTTATAGTTTTGAAGCACTTTGCCTGAACATTGAGATTATAATTCAATAAAGTTAATCATGCTTAAATAACTGAATAAAGCGCTAAGGGCTTCTCTTTTGGTTATGCCTTATGTTGGATTTGTGTAATAGCGTTGATTAGCATAATATGGATGTCTTTATGATTATGTTTTGAATTGGAAGACTGTTAATTGATTATTGTTATTGTTTCTTGTGCGAACCTCCAGGTATGATTATTTATACAAAGGAGGTTCTCACCAAATTTTTTTGTAAAGTGCCTTAGAATTAATTTGTTTTATGCTATTATGGTAGCATTCCAGGCTCATGATGGGCTGGGGTGTTACACAGGAATTTAACAAAATTAATTTTGCACAAATTGGATTTATACAGAAAAAGATATGCATTTTTCAAGGTCTAAATTCATTTTCTGGAATATTCTTAAAATGGCTGATATCAAGCTATTAGTGTTTGCAAAACTCTCTGCTACCGAAACTTATCTAAATGCATTTTTAGATTAAACTTTAGTTAAACATGAACTTATCCCAACTGGAATCAACTAAAAATGAATTATAACAATTTAGTTAGGCATTTTCTAAGCTTTCCTAGAATTACAAGAACATTGAATAATGGCAGAAATGAATTAATAAACCTTATGACATTTTATGCTGCAAAAACAAGTCTAAATGTTTTTTTAATTTAAACTATAGTGAATCATGAATTTAATGCAGTCGGAAACACCTAAAAAGGATTTAAAATGAATTAGTTTTGAGTTTCTAAAGTCTTAATACAATTTTCAGTTGATAAGTAAATGCTTACTGAAATAAAACCAAACTTAACAGAAATAAACGACGTGGACGGCTATGGGCCCTAGATCGGAAATCTAACGGCCCACACGCGCCGGGAATAGCGCACGTGCGCGATTCCAAAAGAAGCCCACCGTTGGATCAAGATCCAACGGCTCACGCGGAGGGAAACATTCGGACCGAGCGAATGCCTCGACCACCCATAGCGCAGATCTCAAGATGAGCGGCTCGGGCGCACCTCCTTCGGGAGTCGAATGCACTCGCGATCGCGACCGCAGATCGAGCGATGGACGATCCAGAATGATTAGGAAACTGGACGTTACGAACGTTCTCTAGATCTGGGCCGTTGATCGCAAGATCGACGGTCCATGATTATCAAAGCGCAACGCACTCACGCACATGAGTTTAAGTGCGCCGGGAAGGGTTTAATGAGCGGGTCCACATGTCAGTGGGACAAGGGACCAATTAGGACAGTGATTAATTACTAAAAACCAATGATTGGTGATGATTAGTAATTAATGTGTCCTAAGGATCTTGCACAGAGTTGGATTTAAGCGGTTGGGGGCCCACCTGGCAGTGACATACTTTGCCGATTTAGGACAAATTAAATACTAATAATGATTAGCATTTAATGACACCACAGTTTGTCCTAAAGACTCCGGAGCTGCGGCTTAAGGCCTACGGGCCCACATGCCAGCGGCTCAACGAACCAGATTAAGACATATTAATTACTCCTAAAGATTAACAATGATTAGATCATTGATGGTGTCCTAATGACAGCCGAAAACAGGCGACCACGCCCGACAAATCCCGAGCGGGAACTCCGGCTCGTTGTCGGCGACTCCGGTCGCGGCGGTGCCCACCAAGCACCAAAATGGATCCACATGAGTCTTGCGGACCCAACGGTGGTGACCTCGTTGGCGGTGACGGCCCTAAACGCTGGCGAGCCGGAAAATGAAGATGGGGGCTTTTACTGCCAAAAGAGAAAATATCAAAAAGCTCCTCTGCAGTCCAAGGAAGCGAGTGCCACAGCCTCTAGGGACTAATAAGAAGCTACCTTGACCGAGATGAGCTTCAAAGATGGTCGGAGAAGGTCTGACCACGGTGGAGCTTGCTAGACCCGAGGAAGAAGATATGAAATTAGAGACCTGAGCCAAAATGAACACCACTGGTGGTCAAAATAGCTACAAAATAGCCCATATAAGCTTCATGAGCAAGCAATTGAGAAAAGGAGCACTCACCAGAGCTGAGGAAGAAAGGGGATGGTTTCGGCCGAATTTGAACAAACCCCAAATTTGTCAAATCCTGTGAATGAAACCCAAAATTAAGTGAGGGGAAATGATTAGGGCATTAAGGAGTTGAAAAGAGTACAAGAATATTTGAAGAAGAACCACTGGAGCTTCATGATCCTCAGATGAGCTCCACGGGTCAATAATGGTGATTTGGTGTTTTTGGTGTATTAAGCTCCAAAAATAAAGAAGGAGCTTTGGATGGTGTAAAGGAATACCAGGAAGGGGGTTTGAGACCTTATATAGCTAAAGGATTAGGGTTTGACCAACAAAACGAGATCCACGGGTGTTAGGTTCATAGGGCTACTATAGCCCGAAAAAGGAGTGATGGGGTGTAGGAGTAGGCCATGGGTAAGGCCGAAAACACGCGCCACGATTTGCTTAGGCAAAAGAGACGTTGACTAGGGAACACGATTTGTGATTGCCATGCCTCCCTCTCTCTTTCTCTGTTCACGCACGGCGCGAGGTTGAAGATGACGAGAGAAAGGCTCGGCGATTTTGAGCCCTTGGATTTTGATCGGGCGGCTGATATCGTGCCACGCTTCAGAGGTTTAATTCAAAAGAAGAGATTGTGAGCGTTGGATTTTAATCCAACGGCTTAGACCGATCAAAACAATCGGAGGTCCAAATGTTTCCTGCGACGAGGATGGTCCGATTTCAATCCAACGACTGGGGTTCGCCCAAGGCTTCAGAAGTTTAAAACAACCGAGAAGATCGAGAGCCCTTGGATTAGAAATGAACGGCCACGATGAGAGATTGCATTCGGACGTCCGAATGTTCATGCGAACCTGGGCCGATCGATAAGGATCCAACGACTGAGATTGAAAGTCCGCTTTTAAGTCGGACCGGGTGCAGTTAGTTGACTGGACCAAGTCAAGTGGCTTGAGCCTGAGTCTGACTCGCACCCAACGAACAGTGAAATTAGGTTTTGAGTTTTAAACTGCTGGGACTTTGAGGATTTATTTGAGATAGCAAAACAACACCAAAATTTCTAAAATTTTTACTGGAGCTTGCTAACTTAGGTGTTAACCTTGTATAAGATTTTCAGAGGTTTTTATGTTGTGCATTATTCTCCAAAAATTATGCAAGGCTCTGGTTTAAGGTTTGACTGAAAGTCAAACAGGTTTGACTGAAAGTCAAACAGGTTTGACTGCCCTCTAAAAATATTCAAACAATTTCTAAAAATTGTGAAATTTTTCAGAGAGGTCACATACCATCCCAGGAGCTTAGGAAAAATATTTACAAAAGATGATCACAAGATTTGAGAAGAATGTTTTTGGAAGACAAGGTTTTGGATCAAAAGACTTGTGACTTTGTATTTCCATAATTCTTGTACAAGAATTGTTTAGCACATACAGGAAATACATGATGTAAGAAAAAGTTTTAATTTCTACTCATTTTCTTACATTTGAAACACAAGTCCAAAATTGGGAGGCCCATGACTCAAAGTATTCGATTCACCCTGGGAGTACTAAGATGTACCAGGATGTTAAGAGTAAATTTTGGTGGCCAAATTTGAAGCGAGAAGTCGTAGAGTTCGTTGCCTTGTGCGACGTATGTCAGAAGGAAAAGCAGAACATCAAAGGCCAGCAGGTTTGTTACAACCTCTGAAGATTCCTGAATAGAAGTGGGAAGAGGTTGGAATGGATTTAATTACCGATTTACCTAGGACTCAATCGGGTTATGTTTCGATTTGGGTAATAGTTGATCGTTTGACTAAAGTTGCCATTTCTTGCCAGTCAAAGCCACTTACTCAGGAGATCGCTTTGCAGAGTTGTATATGTCAAGAATTGCCAGTCTGCATGGAGTGCCTAGGAAGATAGTGTCAGATCGAGAATCTCAATTCACCTCACATTTTTGACAAAGGTTGCATGAAGCTTTGGTTACCCATTTAAATTTCTGCACTACTTACCATCCTTAGACAGATGGACAGACCGAAAGAGTTAATCAAATTTTAGAAGATATGTTGAGAGCTTGTGCTTTAGCTAATGCTACCAGTTGGGATAAGAGTTTGCCATATGCAGAATTCTTGTACAACAACAGTTATCAAGCCAGTCTGCAAATGTCACCATGTGAAGCTTTGTATGGTTGTGCCTGCAGAACCCCTTTAAATTGGTTAGAAACAGCTGAACGTTCAGTTTTGGGCTAGATATTATACAAGAAGCAGAAAAGCAAGTGGCCATGATTACAGAGAGATTGAAGATAGCTCAGTCCAAGCAGAAGAGCTATGCTAATAATCATCGTCGTGATCTCAACTTTGAGCTAGAGGATTTTGTGTATCTTTGAGTTACTCCACTCAGAGGTGTAAAAAGGTTTCATGCCAAAGGGAAGCTTGCCCTAAGGTATGTTGGTCCGTTCAAGATTTTAGAATGCCGTGGAGAAGTTGCCTATCAGCTGGAGCTATCGCAGTCATTAGCAGGATTACATGATGTCTTTTATGTCTCGCAGTTGAAGAAATGTCTTCGCATGCCAGAAGAACAAGCCCTTTGGATTCAATTGAGTTGAAAGAAGATCTCACTTACAAGGAGCAGCCAATTAAGATTTTAGATGTCACAGAGCGTCGTACTAGAAGCAAGACTGTTCATTTTGCAAGGTTCAGTGGAGGAACCAGTTGGAAGGAGAAACAACGTGGGAGTGTGAAGAAGAGCTGAAAGCCGAGTTTCCTAGCCTATTCTCTAGCTAGCCCGAATCTTGGGGTCGAGATTCCTTTAAGGGGGGAGGTTTGTAACATCCCAATTTTTTGAGCATTTAAAAATCTTTTGAATAGTTAGTAGGGAGAAAATTCACTATTTGGTTTTATTTGAATTTAACTCAAAAGCTTAACTTGGACTTTCAATATCAAAATCATTTAATCTGAATAATTCCAACTTGAACAATAGTCAAAACTATTTTATTTGGATTCTATGTGCTCAGATATATTTTCTAGAATTTTTTTGAGTTCATTTGCTAATTTCTATTTGCCATTTGGATTTTTTGCTATTTTATAAAATAGAAAACCTATTTAAAATCTTGGAAATAAATCAGGGCCGAATTCCTTTGACCCAATCTTCTTTTTCCACACGTGGCCTGTGAAGCGACCCAAACGCGCGTTCGTCTCAGCCCATTTCTACAGCCTAGTCGTGCGCTCGCGCACGGCCCTTTCGCCCTGGCCGTTGGATTGTTTTTGAACGGTCCAATGCCGATTGGACGTTCGTGAAGGGAAACGAGTAGGCTACACTAGCAATAATTCAAAAATTCTACCACGTAAACCAGGATGGCAAGCAAGTTAGATGATCACAGATCATTACCACCAGACGCGCAGTGCAGCGAAAGTAGAGTCGGAGTAGCCTAGTCCGACGAAGAACGCGCCGATGTAGTGGTCGTAGATGATCGTCCAACGTCCTCGTAGTCTGTCGTCTCCTCCAGCAACCTTCATAGTTCCTTGTGAAGATCGCGGATCATCCTCAGCGCAACAGCAACCGCAGTAGCGCCTCTACCGTATCCACATATCCAGAGAAGGAACAATCGTACGCCGGTGTGCTAGCACCAAGTCGCACAGGAAGGCTCTCTCAAGAAGATGGCGGCTAGCGTTTCAGTGGAAACAACTCACGTGTCTCTCTCAAGAATAATAGCCTCAAGAATCTCCTTATATAGTGCCTCGTGTCGGATCCTATCTGAACACATTTGAGTACTGGTTTGCTCCAACCCATTAAGTGTGTGACCCGTTAGGTTTGTGTGTAATCGGTTGTGAATCGGAAACCCTTTCCGACCATGAGTCGTAGCGGTACCTAGCAGGACATAATGATTCCCGAATACACACAAATTATATCGGATGAACCTAGATGCAATATGATCTACGACTAGGTTCTCATCACTTACGACCAGGTCCTATCTCTATACGACCAGTTCGCAATCGGTCGCGACCAGTTCGTAACTCCTTACGACCAGGTTTCGACCACTCTATGATTTTGTTCGACCAGTCTACGACTTGCTCGTATCATCATACGACTTGTCTGGACCTGATCGAACTAAGTGACCTACTCTAGTATTCTCTCTTTGCCTCACAATATCTGGTTGAACTCCAGGTGAGATAATGTGTCATCCATGGACTGTTCAATACTTTCTCGATCGAGTTGTCGGATAACCTTATGTGGTCGAACACTTCGACCACTAGTGGCATAGCCATGCACCTTCTTTATCCGACTACTTCGAGGGGCCCAGAGACATCTCTCCCGTTATGTTAGGAGGGGCAAATCCCATATCCGACCAGTCACATCCCTCCGCATGTTTCATAGCATACCCGAAAGCTACCTTTATAACTACCCAGTTACGAGTAGCGTTTGGCAACCCCTAAGAGTGCTATTACACATGTAGGGAACTATGCTGATCTCAGGTCTAAGGATTATACATCATCATTGCTTGAGACCAACTAATGATACATAGAATCATAACAATCTCAATAGTGTCTCAAGGTGGGTCAATCCAACCCCATGTTCTCTAACATATGTTCACATTATTGATTCGATATCCCTATATCCATGACCGATGAAACATGATCATCAAACAATACATGTGTTGGTCGTAGAGTCACTGGTGTTCCGATAAGTGACATTCGACCAGGGATACTTTTAGAACGACATCATATAAGTCGAAGAGTTTCACCAACAAGTCACATACTCGTTGATCTTCAGAATTAACGATTCATTCAAGGAACAGAATAACATTTATTCAAGAACTCATAAACATAGACGTGATACAATCATCTCTCTATGATTGCCTCTAGGGCATATCACCAACAGTTCGGAGGTCATAACATCACCAGCGGTCAAGACCATCCGATCATGCTTGGACGATTAGATGTGGTCGAGTCGTTCGGACGGTCCGAACGTCACTCATGTTTTGGATCGTCTGATTGAGCTGGACGGTCAGATCAATTGGAGTTTGATCGCACCCGCGACCTTTCTCTCTGACCGGTGGGCCCACATCTTCGTCGTCTCCAAGCCGGCTTTTTCTTGCGTGAGGCCAGCGCTGCGTCCTCCATTGACGTTCTAGAAGCTATATCTAAAACTTCCCGACTTTGTTGCCAAACTTATCCCCGATTCTTTCGCACCTGTTTTTGCCCTCAATCGGGATCGAAACAAACTCTATCTCTAAAATTGAACAAACCTGAGGATTTCCAAATTTGGGGATTCTTTATCCCGTGCTTTCCTGGCCCTATAAATAGGACCCACGTGATTGCATTGTCGCCCACATCACGAAACCTAGCTCAATTCCACCTTGAGATCTTTAGCGCCGCCGCATTGTGAGCTTTTAGGGTTTTTTTGCCGCTGTCGGTTTTCTTTGAATTCCGGTGTCGTCGTCGTCGCCCTGTGGTCGTAGTCTGCGCTGTCGTGTTCAGCGTCTCCAGAGCTACCTCCAGCAACCACCCACACCTTCGGAACCTCGTCGAAGCTCTTGTCTAGCAATACCCGAAGCTCTTCTCTGCTTGAACCTCGCCGCCGGCCACCACAGTTGACCTCAAGCACCCGTGAGTACCCCATCGAGTTTGCAATAGCATGCTCTACCTCTCGATACCACTCTTCGCCGGTAGATCACTGCCGTTCGCCGGATCGTTGGTTCCCGAGCCTTGTCGTCAGCGTTGTGACATGGCAGTCCACGTTGGCATCCATCTCATCACCTTTGCTTGCCTGTTGCGTGCATGGCGTCCAGTCAACATCCACGTGCGCGCATGCGTGCCACCCAAGCCCAGATCCAATCTCTTGATAAACCGAGTCAACATACACTGAGCCACTAACATGTGGGTCCCACATGTCGAAATTTCCTCTGTTTTCTTTTAATTCCCGTAATTCTTTGTGTTGGCGTCATGCTTGTGCAATAATCTAATTTTTCTATTAAGAAATAATTCGAAAATTCCAGTAATTCAGTTTTTAGGGATTTTCTTTAGATTCAAACTTCCCAAGCCCATATCTTTTGCATCCGAACTCCGTTTGAACCCATTCAAATTTCTAAATTCATATAAATTGGAGATCTATTTATCTAAGATTTTTATTTAATTTTTTAGAGTTTGTTTTTCTCTGTTATTTATTTGTTTTGTTTATTTGATTTATTTGCGAGTAGACGTTGATACTTCGAGAAGCTTTGTTGAAGAAGGAGTGCCTCAAGATCAAGATCAGTATCTAGACCTTTTCCAAGGCAAGTCATACCTTTGATCATGTTGAATCCCAGTTTTCAAAACTATAATAATTCAAATTATTGCATTTACTTTAATTATTTATTTAAATGCTTTTGGGTGTAGTTATCAATCCAATTTGTTATATCCACCTTGTTTATTGTTATGCTGTAATCTTTTGTCACCCTAGATTGGTTCATTACTAGTTGGTAATACTATAGCACCAACGTAGGTTGGTTAGTACGAGTAGATTGCTTAGCCATGCTACGAGTCATCATCTCATATGAGTTGTAATTATAAACTTGACTAAGTGATTATGGAACTATGTGATAAAACTTTGTATGTATTATGTGCTATTACTCGTTGATGGCATATGTTGCACTTAACCAACAGGGTGGGAAAAGATTTCAACTGAGGCAAGTGGCTGTGTTTTGTTATGGTGGATCTGTGTTGGATGGGAATGATAATCTTCATGGCATAGTTAGAAATTAGAAGTGTTGCCTTGATCAATTAAGGATGCGTGTGGATTAATATTCATCTATGTTGCCACTGTGTGCACTAGCGTGATCTGAACTAGTGCGAGAATACAGAGGGTCCAGTGCATTTTGGGTCCCGACATAGTATTATTTTGTCATATCATGGGTGGTAGAGTGACCAAAATGATCGAATTGAAAATAACGTGCATAGGGATAAATTTTAAAATCAAATTTTAAAAGGATTAATTAATAAAAAAATTCCATACATACACCTCAAGTGACTGTACCCACTAGCACACATCTAGGGTTGTGGATGATGGGGAAAAAAATACACGACCTCGTAGAGCGTGTGTGATACCTATGATTTTCCAAGTGTCAATATGCTAACGCAAGGATTTCAGTTGCATACAAATAATACTGGAAGACATTACTCATGTTGCTGCGCCACTGATATTCGATTGGTACGGAAATTTCTTGTTTTCTGAAATCCACAGAGCGGATTGTGTTTTTTTTTAGCATGATTGCGATTACGTAGTGCATATGTATTTTTTTTTGGCATGACTGCGATTAGGTAGTGCATATGTTGGGCTCAAGCAGGTTACACTATATATAGCAGTGAAAGAAAACATGAGTCTGTTTTAAAATATCGTGCGCATGCATGCAGGAGAACATGCTTGTTTAGGCAGACAGCATGTACGTGTAAGCATACGTTGCTACACATGTAGGTTTCATAAAAGGAAAAGCATATACGTATTATAGTGGTACCATTTCTATTGTTGAACTGGGATATACTAAAAGAAACAATGTGATATACGCTATATGAACACTACGTGTTATTCCGAGCAAAACAGTGTATATAGCTAACCAAAGCTCCTAGTAGCAGAAAATATATTGAGAATCTGAGTTAGTGTATGATTAGGCTGTTTGATGAAAAGATGTGCAGTGCATCGCTACGACAATGGGTTAGGCCACAGTGTATGATTAGGCTGTCTGATGAAAAGATGTGCAGTCCATCGCTACGACAACGGGTTAGGCCACAGTAGTTACGACCTGCAAAGAAAGGAAAAATACAGAAAGTTAGCAAGGATTAGTGGTTAATACAGCAAGGGCACTTTTTTTTGTTTTTGGTTTTAGCAGATGGTTAAAACTTTTATCTTTTGGGATTTCAGTGACTAATCAGGGAATTGTGAACAAAACTGTTTTACTTGTTTCTGAGCTATACAATGTATAGTATTTGAATCCACCTGTGACATGAAGTAGCTGCTATAAATGTATTGTTAATTAGAATTGCTCTGCACAGTTTTTTTAATGCTGATTTACAAACAGGTGCCTTTGCCCTTTTTTAAAGGAAAATAATGATGTTCTAAACAAAGACATCCTCGTAAAGGTTGGATTTTTGGTCTGAAAAGAACACATAACAGAGAGCTGACATGCACTGTCCGACATTTGCCTAAAGATATTGCTAACTATAGATCTCTGTACTTAGTACAGGGCATTGTCTGACAATTAATGTCGAACAGCATGAAAATGCATAAAGAGAATATGTAAACCAAGAGAGAAAAATTAAACGCTTAACGAAATCAGCAGTTACCGTTTTTTTGGGTCGGGGAAATATATATATAAGATGGTAATTTGTGTCAGAACATTTAATCCCCACGTATTAAACCAAAAATAGTAAATCGAAGGTAAACAGCAATAACAGGGACTTTATTTTTTAGATAGAATGAATGGCTCTAAATATTTGGTTGATTGTATGCGTACAAAAGGAAAATGTCCACAAGAAGAAAGTAGCATAGGAATTCCCGGCAATAACAGGGACTCTATTTTGTATTTGTACAATCTGAATAACCATGAAGTTCCAAGAATTTTTTTTTGTGAACAAGCCGATGTGAGCTAAACAGGCATCTCGACATTTTTGTAAATTATGATAGCGAATATACTGTGCAGGTGTAGCGAAAATATCAGACAGTCCATGCTGTCTCTAACACGTATCTATTCTCAAACTATATGAATATGTCAACTAATTGTCTGAATCTATAGTACTTTGAAGGTACAGACGTTTTTCCTGGAAAAAGCTACGGCACGCGGCCAATTTCTAGACCGTTTGTTTGCATCGTAAGAAAGGCGATACGCTGCCATTTGCACCTATCTAACTGGGGAGTGCAGCATGGAAGAACAGAATATGACATGAACTGAACTGACCTAAGGCTTGCTAAAGTGATCGCCGCCATCCCTGAGCAATTTGCTAGTTGCTTTGAGGGAGGTATAGAGGTGCTGCGCCTGGCATCATTAAAAAAAACGGGATTGCTAATTTTCAGTCACCTGAAAATTTCTTTTGTTTCAGTCGATTTTTCAGCCTTTGGATGTTCTTTGAGATCTGTGCGTTGTGGTCTTGGTTATTGGGCTCAAATAGATGTTTGATTGCGGTTTTCTTTTCAGTATCGGATCCACATGAAATGAACCCATTAACAAGAACATCTACGCATCACTCTGCCCCTCACTTTCCCCAACCATGTTCCCACACTTCCCACAGCAGACCACCACTCTCAATCCCCATCCCTTTCTCACTTCTCTAGAAGCTGACGCCTCCTGTCCAAATTCGTGGGCTCCTCCATCCTCCACCACCTCTCATGCTCACCCTCGAGCCGGTGCCGCTCAGATCAGGCCGGATCTAAGCTCGGGGACGACCGGCGATGCGGTGGTGGTTGAGGAAGGTGGGAGGTAGGGCATCTCAACGTACCAGCAGTGCTCGATGATAACTACTGGCGTTGCGGCGGCGCTCAGCGACGGCAGGAGGTGCAGCAGATCAGCCAGCGGTGCATGGTGATGGTGATGGCCGTTGATGATGCCTACTGATTGCTATGTTTGGGTTTGCTTGTAGATAGTATCATCGTTAGTGGTTTTCTACTTGTTGTACACATATCTATGAATTTTTTTGTTGCCTTCAGATTTGTGGATGCACTTGATTTTTTCCATGTTTTGATCTAGTTTTTTTTCGATGATTTTGTTGGCTTAAGATTTGTTATTTTTTATTTTTTTAGGATATTAGACTTGTTCCTTCAAATTTGTTGCACATTTTTAAGGTTTGCGAAATTTACTCTGGAAAAATATAGAAATGCTTAGCTCATTTTTGAGGGGATTTGTTTCTGCCTCAAGCAAATCTTCCTTTCTGTACATAAGGCTTTGGAGGCCATTAGGGCATGAGAATAAGATCCCTGCTTTCAGCAAATCTTCCTTTCTGTACATATGAATGCCATCGTAGCCTATCGGAGTGCTGCTCTGGTACATTCTAGCTGTATAATTTGGATATGATTAAACCTTTCTATGGGCTCAGTATGCCATGTTTCTAAATGAGTATCTTGCGTACTGGACTAGTGTGATCTCGATTAGTTGCTGAAATTAATTGTGTTTACTCTTGTCTAATTATTACTCTAGATATTTCGGAGTTCAAAAATTTGCTTGAGGCTGGTACATGTTTCAGAGTTTTGAACATTATAGCCATTATCCACATCTCATGTAGACATGCAAAATCATGTTTATTATGCACTCAAGAATGTTTCAAGAATGGGGAAAATTTTGCATGTCATTGCAAATTGTACAAATCCTGATATGCCACTGCAAATTGTATAAATCCTGGACATGCCATCCCTTGTGTCACTAACATGAGGGAAAAGTGAGCTAAGCAGCATGCGGAACTTTCTGCATGTCACTCTTACAAGCTGTTGATATCCTGATCATAGACGAGGGAAAAAGGAGCTTTGGTTTGCTTTTTCTGATTTTGTGTTTATTTTGCTTTATTTGTTCATGTAGGCACACGGCATATTCTCCGGGCAAATGTGACCCGCAGTATCACACTCACATATATTTCTCAGTGATATGCAGCTGGATATAATGCTATTCCAAGGGTGCTTTTTTGTAGTAGTAGTAGAATGTGTCGTTAATAGTTGCAATATATGTAATAAATTGTCTCCTGTTTTTGGATCTTGAAGAATGCTTTGTAAATTTGGATGTATTCAATTGGTATACGCTGTTATTTGTTCTATTAGGTGTTGTTTGTAACTGTTTGCATCTCAATAGTATTGTGTATTGTTTTGTACTAGTCCCTGAGTATGATCCCCTATTTTTAAATTTGTTGTACATAAGTGTTGTTGTTTTTTTCCTTAATTTTTTATTGACCTCTAGCTGTTACTGTACTCAGCCTAATTATTTACTGCCTTTTTTCTTGGTTTGTGTTTTGTAGGTGTATGTATGAAACCTTGCGCAGCGCCCATGTTAATCTCTTGGTTTATATCATGCACATATATATTAGCTCGCATTTCTTTGCTATGTTTGCTTTGATTTATGAACAAAACCATTGCTTTTTTTTAGGAATCCGCTGTGTTAGTCGCTGGATTCTTGCTCTTAGTGATAGCAAGATCCTTACTCTCATCGAGAGGATGACACTTGGAGATGGGGCAAATTTTCTAGGTTTATTTCTCACACGATGCCATGCCAACTTTGAGGGTTGGGGATACAAATTTATAGGTCATCAACCAGCCAAGCATATGCTAAGATGCTAGTCTAAGATCTTTGTCTAGATGCTAGTCAAGATGTCCTAGATGCTAGTCAAGATCTTTGTCCTAAGATGCTTGTCCTAAGATGCTGTCCTAAAGAGATGCTAACACCACCAAGGATCTTTGTCCTTGAAGGGCGAAAAAGCCAACACGAGACTTATCCATCACTCTCCCTCTAAGTCTTGTGTGTCTCCTTGTGAGGAATCTGAGCCATCCCGATCCTGGCGCGAAGCTCCTGGAACTTGATCCGCCCAAGAGACTTGGTCAGGAAGTCGGCGAGCTGGTCTTGGGTGTTGATGTAGTTGGCCTGACACTCCCTCCATCCAGGCAGCTTCTGATGAAGTGATACCTCACCCGGATGTGCTTGCTGCGCTCATGGAAGACAGGGTTCTTCGCCAAGTCCAAGGCGGACTTGCTGTCCACCCTGAGCTCCACTGCCTCCGCGTCTCTGCTAAGGAGATCGCCAAGCAGCCGTGCCAGCCACAGAGCCTGAGTAGAAGCGGTAGTGGCTGCAATGTACTCTGCTTCGCAGCTAGACAAGGCCACTACCTGCTGCTTGACCGACTGCCAGCTGATCGGACATTTGCCGAGGAAGTACAGCGTCCCGCTGGTGCTCTTGCTCGTGTCGATGTCACCGGCGTGGTCACTATCGCTGTACCTGATGAAGTGCGCCGCACCGGGGTACCTTGGGTAGTGCAAGCCGTAGTCGGAGGTGCCCGCGACGTAGCGGAGGATCCTTTTCACAGCCTGCTGGTGTTCCGTCGTCGGTCGCTGCATGAACCGGCTGACGTAGCCGACGGCGAACGCCAAGTCCGGTCGCGTGTGGACAAGGTAGCGAAGGCTGCCCACAATGCGCCGGTACTGCGTCGCGTCCACCTCCTCCGCCGTACTCTCACGACTCAGCTTCAGCCTCTCCTCCATAGGAGTGTGGGCTGGGTTGCAGTCGGTGAGGCCGCCCAGCTCCACGATGCGCTTGGCGTAGGCAGTCTGGCGAAGAGAGATGCCGGAGCTGTCCTGGTGGACCTCGATCCCGAGGTAGAAGGAGAGGGGCCCGAGGTCGCTCATCTGGAAGGTGGCCTTCATCTCCGCCTTGAATGCCTCGATCTCCTCCTCCTTGGTACCGGTGATCACAAGGTCGTCGACGTAGACGCCTATCAGCAGGGCATTGCCTCCCTTGCCCCGCCGGTAGACCGCGGCCTCGTGAGCGCTCTGCTGGAATCCCATTTGCTTGAGGGTGGAGTCCAGCTTGGCGTTCCAAGCTCGCGGTGCCTGCCGCAAGCCGTAGAGGGCCTTGCGCAGGCGGAGGACCTTTCTCTCCTTGCCGGGGATGATGAATCCCGGCGGCTGGCGGACGTAGACCTCCTCCTTCAAGTCGCCGTTGAGGAAAGCAGACTTGACGTCCATGTGATGGACGCACCAGCCCTCCTGGGCTGCGAGGGCGAGGAGGAGACGCACGGACTCCATCCGTGCAACAGGCGCGAAGGCATCGTCGAAGTCGACTCCCTCCTGCTGGACGAAGCCACGTGCCACGAGACGCGCCTTGTGCTTGATCACCTCTCCAGCCTCATCTTTCTTGAGCTTGAAGACCCACTTGAGAGAGATGGCATGGTGGCCGGCTGGAAGATCGGCCAGCTCCCACGTCTTGTTTCGCTCGACAGCGTCCATCTCCTCCTGCATCGCGGCACGCCATGCCGCGTCTCTCTCCGCCTCGGTGAAGGAACGAGGCTCGCCGTCGTCCTGTGCGAGGTGCAGCTCTGCCTCGAAGTCGCGCTGCGCCAGTTCAGGGACCGGCTGCTCGCCGAGGAGGTCGTCCACGGTACGGTAGCGCAGAGGCTCGCCGCCGTGGTAGGCGTCGATGCGATCCTCGTCGTTGGACAGCGGAGTGGCGAACTCCACCGTGCGCTGCTCGTCGTGGGCCGAAGCTGCCGGTGCCGAGCCTGAAGGAGTAGGCGCCGGTGTAGAAGAGCGAGGCGTGGCCGGCGGTGCTGGCGGTGGACTCGCCGGAGTGTAATATCCCGTTTGTCGTTAGTGGATGTAATAAAAAAAATTAGAGAGGGAAGTAAGATAATTAAAAGAGAAAAAAATCAGAAATTGAGAGAGAAATGGGCCACGCAACCCATAGTCAAGTGGAGGAAAAAGCAGCTTAGTGGCCCATGGCCCATGAGGAAACATTCCCCTCCCACTTGCAACCGGCCGCCCCCTCTCCCCTCTCCCCACCTCCCCACCTCTCCACCTCCCTTCCACCCTCCCTTGCGCCCTCCCATCTCCCCATCACCTCCATTGCTGCTGTCCAAGGTGGAGTAGGAGCTCCCTTGCAGCCGCCAAGGAGGAAGAAGAAGGAGAAAAGAGAAAGAAGGGGAAGAAGAGAAGGGAAGAAGAGGGAGAAGAAGGGATCCATAGCGGAATCGTGGTGGTCTTCGTCCCGCTGTGTGCTCTCTTCGTTTGGCAAGGGTAACCCATGGTTCTTTGTTTTAGGTCGTTTTCTAGTTGTGTAATTTTCGGATGCCAGTTCGTCGCTATTCTGCAGCAGGGAAGTTTGTCGGTTTTGATTAAGTTAGAGGCAGATTTGGGTCTGGGTGTCTCCTAGAAAGTTGTAGCTATCGTAGTTACCTTTCATTGCCGACAAGAATCAAGTCATTTGGACTTCGGTAGCCAAAGTTATGAATTTATTAGTACTTCTGTGTTTCTGGAGAGAAGCAGATTTGCTAGTGTTAGTTAACCTGATAGAAGCGCGTATTTAGAGGGGTTTCCAGAGGGTCTCACCATAACGAAAAATTAGTCTAATCCTCTTAGCTTTCAGGAAAACTAAAGATCACTGAATTTGGACGATCGTAGAGAAAGTTATGATAGTTTCTTTGTCGCTGTCCAGAAACCCGACGTGAAATGTTTGCTCTGATTAAATAGATTGGTAGGTCTGGTAGATGGCCGAATCAGAGGGTCTCCCCAACTAAGTTTATTTAGACATTTCAATTACCTTTTCAGATTGTCCAAGATCATCCTATTTGGACTCCTGAGAAGAAAGTTATGAATTTTTGAAATCTGCTGTCCACAGTGACCGATCGCTAGAAATCAGAAAAAAAACTAGACGTGATAAGAAGATTAGCGATTTCGATTGTAATGTGATGTATGATTTTGGTCCAGTATGCTAGTCTTAGTTTGGGGTTATCTTCTTGTCCAGGTGGCAGCGAGATCCCAAGGGCAGCACCCACCGTGTCCGCCGTTTTCGCACGGTTGAGGCAAGTATTCGGGTTATAGCGTATTTTGGTTGTATGATATGATTGTGGTGATTGCTTGTTGTAGCCTTGCACGAATGTTAGCGTAATGATATTTCCTTTTATCTTGATGAATGCAAGCTATGGTTAAAGTTTCCCTTGAGCGTTGCTAAATCATACATGTTGTTATGTACATGTTAAATTCGTGTATATGAAAGACGTGGGCATGGAGCAATTGCATGTTCCAATCGTGTTGGAGACTTGGTCATACATGCATGTTTTGATATATGATAGCGAAGTAAGGTTGTTGGCATGATGTTTATATTGAGAGTGGTAAATGCTCCAAGTATGATTATGATTTATTTATGTCCGTTGTTATTGTACTTGGTATATTGATGATGAATAGATGTTGTGCATGTGCATATTGAGATCATCTTTGAAGCTTGGTCACGTGGTGACCAAGCATGCATTCGTTGAGTTCCGTCATGTATTGGCGGGCTTGAGGTCCCCACATTGGTGCAATGTGGGCTATGAGCAAAGAGGTCCCCATCATTGGATGATGGGCAAAGGTCCCTATACATGTGGTGTATAGGCTTTTGGTCCCACTGTGCGAGAGGCACGAGCAAGGGTACAGCGACGGTTGTATACCCGCATTACGGTAAAATGCGAAAGAGATAAAGTTAAAAGGTGCACTTTGCATTGGTTGCATTCACATGAGCATGAAGGCTTTACTCGGTGCATTGTTTATCTTGGATTCTGATGCTATGAATGTTAACTTGCTTAGCCTTGTTGGTACTTGCTTTGAGTCTTTGGGCTCACTCTTGCTTTGATGTGTTTTAGGTACAATGGCAAGACTGGCATGCATGGGAGGAGTAGATGAATTGGAAAGCACGCACTACCTCACAACATTAAAGCAATTGTCATTTAGCTTCATATAAGAATAAATAGATCACGAGAAATACCCATGGTGGTTTTATGATTACGATTATGGTTATGAGAATAGTGTTAATTTGATTACATTCATATGATTATCTCTTATGCATGAGTGAATTGGATTATGAAATTATTGTTAAATGTTATGTTTACATTAGAAGCTATGGATAGTTTGAGTTTGGGTTAAGCGTAATAATGAGAATAGAAAGTTTTGGTTATGTTTATGATATTATTCTACACGCTTGAATGAACTCGATTATGATTATATTGATAAATGCCTTGATCAATTGTTGGAACCTCGGTATAGGCGACTATACAAAGGAGGTTTTGTCGAGATTTTGTAATTGGTCTTAGTTTAGCTTAGTTTAATTTAATTTTAGTAGCATTCGGGCTCAATGTTGGTGAGGTGTTCTGATTGGTATCGAGAGCGGTGTAGGTCCGTGGTGACTAGATATATAAAAAAATGCTAATGTTAATCAACTTAAAAGTTTGACACACCGAGCACGATGGGATGGGGATGGGTCAATCTTTGCATTTACGTTCCGTTATATCGTTTTGATTATTCTGATATGAATTGAGTTTGGCTGCTTATTAATTAATTATTATGATTATTATGAGTGGGATTAGTTGTTGTTGAGAGGTTAAGGTCGTGGTTGTGACCACAGGCTTTACCAGTTACACCACCGTTCGTGGAGTGGGTATAGAAGTGCTACCCGGATATCTTAGTGCAGTGTCGATAGCGAGAATCTTTAGAAGAGTTGCCCTCTTCCTGAATTTGAATTTGGTCAACTCTTAACAGTTTGCGATTGATGGGTTTCTTTGAAATGTTTGGTGTGTTTCCTTTGGCTCAATTTGCCAGTAAATCAATTATTGTTTTCCCACCGTTGAGTTATTCTCGCGTTGGTGAATTTTGCTAATTGTCAAGATTGACTTTTGTAGGGAGTTTTGTTTTTCTTATTGGAAAACTTGACCTATTTTATTAAACGATGTTTTTGGTTAATGAAAGTTTCTTTTGTAAGTCCTTTAGTTCATGAAGGCTTTGACTCAACGTATCTCTTTTGGGTATTTTGAGCGTTGAATATTAATGGTTGTGTTATGAGTTTCAAGTTAAGTTCGCAGTTTGTGCATGATCGATCTTAACTAAGGTCCTTATCAAAGAAAGTTGAATAAGTGGAGGTTGTCCTTTAGTGGTTCTTGATGAGTTATGACTATGAGTATGACAATATTTAGTTGGAATCAATGGAGTTGTTAAGAGGTGTGGTATTTTGATGAATTGAGTCCGATTGTTAGGATTGTGGAATCGGTAGATTTATTGGATAGCATGGAGTAATGTATCTCTATGGATTAGCTTACCCATTAGTGATGGTTAGGTTAAGAATGTGTTTGAACGATGCTTTAGAGGATATCAGTTGGAAATTTTCGTAAACTAGTTACTTGATGATCATACAAAATTGCTAGATTAAAAACATGTATATTAGATTAGACGAGCGTTGAGGTAGCATGTTGTGAAACCACATTTATGCAGTGATGAGATTATTAAATGTTGACTTTGTGTTTACAGATGGTTCTGCGACTACAAGCAGTAGGACCCTATTTGTATACATGATTCATACAATTGACAATTGTTAATGACATTGGGCGGTGTGACTAACACTAATGGTTGAGTTGGTGATTGAGTAAGTGGCCTCGATAGTGTGCTTTGCGAAAGTATCATTTGATAGTATGAACTAGTTAAAATAGGTTTGTTTCAACCTTGTGGCTTGTGTTTTCTTTGGAGAAATTTATGATGGGATAAGAGGCTATGATGAGTCTCGCTAAGAGTGTATTGTTACATTACTAGTGTGATTGTCGATGAGGATTATGATGATAATATTGAATGTTTTGTATAAAGGACTTGGATCGCTCGCTTGGATGTTAATTAATTGAATATGTTTCTAGTTCGCATTTGTGATCTTTGGACCTCATGTTGATGTGATAGCTGAATTTGTTTAGAGCAAAGTGACGTGTTGAGAGGTTTTATTAGTTCCTAAGTGGAATAGTTGTTGTGATCTTCAATTACTCTTTGTCGGAAATGCCATGGTGATGCTATAACCAACGAAAATCGAGTAAAGTGGAAGTATTTGAGATTTAAGTAAAGTTTCATAACTTGCGAATATTGAAGTTTGTCTAAAACTTTTGTTCTTGCCCATAAGAGTTTTCCGAATTCTAAAAGCGATGTTTTATTCTCGTCGAGGTTTGATATTCTCGATTGTGGGACGTGCGCCTCAACTTTGATCATATCTTTTGGTTTTGAGAACAGTTTTATCGATTGTTTCTCTTGATCTTGTAACTCTGTAAGTGGTAACGTTTTCTTTTGAGCTGAAACTTATTTCTATTTGCCTCTTCTTCTAAGAAAGGGTTAACCGATCTGTATTGTAAAGTCTCGTAGGTGGTGTCTTGGCATCTAGATAGTGGTGGTCTAGTAGATGGTTTGATGAACCCTTAGGTGTCAAGTTGTGCGAGAGTCTTGGAGTAATAAATCGATTTATTGGAATAATCCTTGGAGAGGAATTGAGTTGAAAAGAATATTTGTCTTTGGAGCTAGCGATTTCGTTGTCGCAACTAGTAGGACCTATAACAAGTTGTAGTCCAAGATTTGGTGTTCTTTTGACCGAGCATTTGAATTAGCAAGTATGGAAATCGGATCAATTTATTAGAGTATCGCAATTTGGTAGTATTGCGAGGCTATGAAAGTTATTCTTGATGATGTGGTTTAATGAGAGTGGGGTTACAAAGTAATCAAATCGCCATGTTAATTAATGGGATAATGGAAAATATTGAGTAACGTCAAGAGTGATTTGGCTTTAAATGAGTAACCTTAGAGGTTATAATCTTTGTAAAGGTAAACTGGTCAAGAAAATATTTTCATGATGATGTTAATGAGAGAGTATGTTGGAATTATGGGATTTTGGATTTAATCGAGGATTTCCTATCTTTTATATGAGAAGTTCGTTGTAGGAATCTTGGAGTTAATTTGGGCTTTGCAATTTTATGCTAGGACTTGGGGCACCCAATGATTATGTGTAGAGGAGGTAGATTAAGGGTGGGTTTGAGCAGTGAGATAATCATTGATAGAGCCCTTTTAGAAAGTATATATTTGTGAGAGTGTGAATTCCAAGTTGTTTATTTCTAAAACATTGAGGAGATGTGATTGCGTGTGTAATCTATTTTGAGATGCATTGGAAGTCATCTGTCAAATTAATCATGTAGATAGAGGAGTTGTTGAGATAAAGTTTGTGGCGTCGATAGAACCTTTATACGGAATTGTGGATGATGTATTTCAACTTGAGTGTAACATTGAGAATGTAAAGTTAAGAAAGATGAGCTAGTGTGTTTTGTGATGAACTGAAACTCCAAAGTTGAGAGAGATTTTATTCTTAAAAGAGATCTTGAGAATTTGATACTTCCTCAAAGGAGTGAATTGTTTCCTCGATTCTCGTTTGAGTTTTGTGTTGTTGACCAATATCTTTCGTAAGTTGAGTTTGACTCGATTTTGGTATTTATGATTCTTATCGGTTGAAAAGAATAAAAGAAATGATGGATTTGGTTAATTGAGTGGTTTCTCTTTTAGCGATCGTGGTGTTTATTTGCAAATTTTCTAATTGAAGGTGGAAAGATTTTCGTGATAAATCATCGATTTTGAATTTGACTCCTTTAGTACCGAGTTGGTAACGTTTGGTTGCGTTGAGAGTTCCTCATTTTCAGTTGAGCTTTCTTTGGTAAAAGAGTGTGTTTAGGAAGAGTATTGTTGTTGTGTGTTTCGGTTAAAGGAGGTGATTTTTGCTTTAGTGAGGAGTATAATTGAGCGGTGGAATCGAGTTACGGTTCTATGTGCATGTCGTGTGGTTCGGTATCTTTGGGAGGTTTAACCCAAGATACATTGGGTTGTTTTCGCTAGTTGGCGTATCGCCGGGGTGCCTCGAGTCCGTGCGCGAGTACGAGTGTACTGGAATGTCGAGTGGAGCGTTAGTATGCAGACGTCGATTTACGCCCCGGTGTTGTGGTCTCTTCATTGGAGAGAGGTCACTTGAGAGTTGAAGTCTCACGTGAGCGAGTTTAGTAAGTTGATCGCATTGGTATCTTTGTTAAGTTCTAGTCGTGGTTTTCTTCGGGAAGATTGGCGTTTAGATTCGGGTCGAATCTGTTAAGAGGTAGAATGTAATATCCCGAAAGTGAGTTAAGGTTTGAATCGAGAAGATTAATTTTATTTCGGAGAGATCGATTAATCGGGAACGATCAAGCGGAACGTCGGGAGGGACTAACTGGTTTGATTGTCGTGCTGCAGTTTTAGAGGAAAGAGCTTTTGGCGGCAACTTGGGCTGGGCCAAGGCCCATCTAAGTGGCCGGCCAGAGAGGCTCCTCCCCAAAACCTAGCCCTTCCTCCCTCCCCTTTCCCCTCCCACTTGCAACCGGCGCCCCTCTCCCCTCTCCCCACCTCCCACCTCTCCACCTCCCTTCCACCTCCCTTGCGCCTCCCCATCTCCCCATCACCTCCATTGCTGCTGTCCAAGGTGGAGTAGGAGCTCCCTTGCAGCCGGCCAAGGAGGAAGAAGAAGGAGAAAAGAAGAGAAAGAAGGGAAGAAGAGAAGGGAAGAAGAGGGAGAAGAAGGGATCCGCAGCGGAATCGTGGTGGTCTTCGTCCCGCTGTGTGCTCTCTTCGTTTCGCAAGGGTAACCCATGGTTCTTTGTTTTAGGTCGTTTTCTAGTTGTGTAATTTTCGGATGCCAGTTCGTCGCTATTCTGCAGCAGGAAGTTTGTCGGTTTTGATTAAGTTAGAGGCATATTTGGGTCTGGGTGTCTCCTAGAAAGTTGTAGCTATCGTAGTTACCTTTCATTGCCGACAAGAATCAAGTCATTTGGACTTCGGTAGCCAAAGTTATGAATTTATTAGTACTTCTGTGTTTCTGGAGAGAAGCAGATTTGCTAGTGTTAGTTAACCTGATAGAAGCGCGTATTTAGAGGGGTTTCAGAGGTCTCACCATAACGAAAAATTAGTCTAATCCTCTTAGCTTTCAGGAAAACTAAAGATCACTGAATTTGGACGATCGTAGAAAGTTATGATAGTTTCTTTGTCGCTGTCCAGAAACCCGACGTGAAATGTTTGCTCTGATTAAATAGATTGGTAGGTCTGGTAGATGGCCGAATCAGAGGGTCTCCCCAACTAAGTTTATTTAGACATTTCAATTACCTTTTCAGATTGTCCAAGATCATCCTATTTGGACTCCTGAGAAGAAAGTTATGAATTTTTGAAGTCTGCTGTCCACAGTGACCGATCGCTAGAAATCAGAAAAAAAAAACTAGACGTGACAAGAAGATTAGCGATTTCGATTGTAATGTGATGTATGATTTTGGTCCAGTATGCTAGTCTTAGTTTGGGGTTATCTTCTTATCCAGGTGGCAGCGAGATCCCAAGGGCAGCACCCTTCGTGTCCGCCGTTTTACGCAGTTGAGGCAAGTATTCGGGTTATAGCGTATTTTCGGTTGTATGATATGATTGTGGTGATTGCTTGTTGTAGCCTTGCACGAATGTTAGCGTAATGATATTTCCTTTTATCTTGATGAATGCAAGCTATGGTTAAAGTTTCCCTTGAGCGTTGCTAAATCATACATGTTGTTATGTACATGTTAAATTCGTGTATATGAAAGACGTGGGCATGGAGCAATTGCATGTTCCAATCGTGTTGGAGACTTAGTCATACATGCATGTTTTGATATATGATAGCGAAGTAAGGTTGTTGGCATGATGTTTATATTGAGAGTGGTAAATGCTCCAAGTATGATTATGATTTATTTATGTCCGTTGTTATTGTACTTGGTATATTGATGATGAATAGATGTTGTGCATGTGCATATTGAGATCATGCTGAAGCTTGGTCACGTGGTGACCAAGCATGCATTGCGTTGAGTCCCGTCATGTATTGTGGGCTTGAGGTCCCCACATTGGTGCAATGTGGGCTATGAGCAAAGAGGTCCCCATCATTCGGATGATGGGCAAAGGTCCTATATGTGGTGTATAGGCTTTTGGTCCTGTGCGGAGAGAGCACGCGGCAAAATCTGACAATGACGGTTGTATACCCGCATTACGGTAAAATGCGAAAAGAGATAAAGTTAAAAAGGTGCACTGCATTGGTTGCATTCACATGAGCATGAAGGCTTTACTCAGTGCATTGTTTATCTTGGATTCTGATGCTATGAATGTTAACTTGCTTAGCCTTGTTGGTACTTGCTGAGTCTTTGGGCTCACTCTTGCTTTGATGTGTTTTAGGTACAACTGGCAAGACTAGCATGCATGGGAGGGAGTAGATGAATTGGAAAGCACGCACTACCTCACAACATTAAAGCAATTGTCATTTAGCTTCATATAAGAATAAATAGACTGCTGAGAAATACCCATGGTGGTTTTATGATTCTGATTATGGTTATGAGAATAGTGTTAATTTGATTACATTCATATGATTATCTCTTATGCATGAGTGAATTGGATTATGAAATTATTGTTAAATGTTATGTTTACCTGTTAGAAGCTAAGGATAGTTTGAGTTTCAGGTTAACTGTAATAATGAGAATAGAAAGTTTTGGTTATGTTTATGATATTATTCTACACGCTTGAATGAACCTGATTATGATTATATTGATAAATGCCTTGATCAATTGTTGGAACCTCGGTATAGGCGACTATACAAAGGAGGTTTTGTCGAGATTTTGTAATTGGTCTTAGTTTAGCTTAGTTTAATTTAATTTTAGTAGCATTCTAGGCTCAATGTTGAGCTGGGGTGTTACACCCGCGCTGCCACTGTAGCATGGTACTGTAGCAACCCATATCCTCCATGGTGGTGCCCCTCTCCTCCGATGCCTCTTCATTGTGGTGGCCGGCCAAGAAAAAAGGAAGAAGAAGGAAGAAAGGAGAAGGGAAGAAGAGAGGGAAGGGGAAGATTCACGGATTGCATCGCGGTCTACAGCGGTTCGTCAAGGGTAACCCCGGTTTGCCCCCGAATAGATGCATATTTGATTGTTGTAGCAATGTTGGTATTTCTGTCTCCTTAGGACAGATCGCGTTAGACAGACGTTTTGATATCATTAAGTGCGGATTCGGTCCTGGGCTTCTCCGAGAGAGTTGTATAAGATGTCAATAGCTTTCGATTAAGTGCTAGATCGTATTATTTGGACCTCTGTAGCAAAAGTTATGAATTTTTTAGTGCGATTGTTCTGCGAATCTGTCAGTATTCTGACAGGTTTTAGTAATCTGACTTTAGAGATCAGTTAAAGGGAGAATTAGAGGATCTTAGTATAACGAAAGTTGTAGATATTTGTCGTAGCTTTCAGGTAAGCCCAAGAACGCGACATTTGGATAAACAAGCTGAAAGTTATGTTAGTTTTAGTGCTCTGTCCAGAAAGGGTGACGTGAAATCGATGTTTTGTTAATCAGCTTAAAAGTGATTTTAGATGGCCGAATCAGGGAGGCTCACCAACTAGGTTTAGTTGGGAAATTTGATTACCTTTCAATGAAGTCCAAGAACACCTAATTTGGACCACTGTACGGAAAGATATGAATTTTAGAACTTGACTGTTCATAGAGGGCATTTCAGTACTTAAGAAAGCGGAGTCGGGATCGCATTGCAATTTGCTACTTGATGAGTTCGCTTATTTAATTCATGTTTTTCGTTACTATGGTCTTAGTTTATATTCATAATGTATTATGTGGGGGATTGGTACCGGAGGCAGCACCGTCTTCACGTTCTCCATTCGCACGCGGTTAAGGCAAGTGCATTGTTTGATTCGTGGTTGCGATTGATTGGTGTTTGTGTGCTTTTTCGATATGTGATAGTATAGTGAGATTGATGGCTTGATGTTGGTTTAAGATTGGTGGATGCTCCAAATATGTTTATGCTCTGTTGTGGTATGATGTTATCGTTTTGTGGTAAATTGATGATGATTAAATGATGAGCATGTGCATATTGAGATCATGTTGAGGCTTGGTCACGTGGTGACCAAGTATGTTTCCTTGAGATCCCGTCATGAATGTGGCGGGCCGAGATCCCCACACTCGTGGAATGTGGGCATGAGGTCCCCAATACTTGCGGAGTATTGGGCAATTGGTCCACGTGCATGCGCGCACGAGGCATGGGTATCGGCGACGGTTGCATACTTTGCATTACAGTGTAATGCACAAAGAAAGATAAAGAGAAAAGACCCTTGAGCATTGCATTTGCATATGAGATGTTCTATTGTTGATCTCCTTTACATGGATCTTGATGTTATAGTTTCTTTATGTACTTGTTGAGTCTGTGGACTCACTCTTGCTTTTATTGTTGTTTTAGGTACTGAGCCAAGAACGACATGCATCGGGAGAAGTAGTACGCTAGTCACACACTTGCCACATGAACTAAATAAAGATGAATGATCTTGAGCGTAATTGTTTTAGTAATTGGGCGAGATGCCCAAAGATTTATTATGTTTCGTCTCATGCAATGGATTAAATGTAATAATGATGAGTAGTAGAAATTCATATCTCTCTAGTTATGTTAGATACTTAGCATGTCTTTGATTATCTTTTGATGTCTTTGGAAGAAGGTTTTAGTTAATATTTGAATTATGCGTGTGTTGGAACCTTCGTGTAATTAACTTTACAAGGAGATTCTGCCGAAATTTATTAAGATTGTCTAGTTTGGAATTATTAGAGTTTGTTTAGTAGCATTCCAGGCTCATGTCGGGCTGGGGTGTTACAGTTGGTATCAGAGCGGGCTGTAGGTCCGTGGTGAACATATTAATAACTTAGGTAACTTAGCTTGTAAAAATTTTTGCTAATGGTTAATTAACTGAAAACCTGACACACTGGTGCACAGTAGGATAGGGTGGGTCAAGCATTGCATTTACGCTTCTGTCATGTTATAATGATGTTCCTGTTATGAGATGATCTTTCATACCTATAATATGATTATATGATTATTATGAGTGAGAGCAGCCCTTGTTGAGAGGATTGAGGTCATGGTTGTGGCCAGGCTTTACCAGTTACACCATTGTTCGTGGTAAGAGAAAAGGAAGAGGTTACCTCGGATATCTTAGTCTGAGCGTTAATAGTGAATATCTTTTGAAAAAAATTTTGTCCACTTCCTTGAATTTGAATTTGATCAACTCTTGTTCGATTGTGGTCGATGAATTTCTTTGGGTCGATGGTTCATTTCGGTTGATGGGTTTCTTTGAGAAAGGTTGTTATGTTTTATTGGCTTAAGCGTCCCATAAAGCAATTATTGTTTTCCAATTCTTTGAGTTATTCTTGTGGTGGTGGACTTGGTTAGTTGTCAATCTGACCTTTGTATTGGAGTTCAGTCTTTCTTCTTGGAAAGCATGATCCATTTATTTCACTTGATGATTTGGATAATGAAAGTTTCCTTTTGCAAGTCCTGTAGTACGTGAAAGTTTTGATTCAATATATCTCTTTTGGGTATCTTGAGTTTTGAAGTTGAAAAGTTCTTTTATGAAAGAAAACGCTAAACTCTTTACCGATGTCGTCTCGTGGTTAAGTGAGAGGTTATAATCAGAGAAATTAGTGAATATGATATGAGTTATCAAGTTGGATCTGTAGTATGGTGTATAATCGATCCTAACTAAGATCCCTGGAAGGAAAGTTGACTAATTTGATGGTGCTATGTAGTGTTCTTGTTGAACTGTGATTAAGTGGATGGCTATACCTAATTGGAAGCAATAGAGTTATTAACAACTGTGTAACTTTAACGGAGTGCTTGACCCCTAGAGTTGTTTAGTTTGCTAAACTTGTTAGATTAATTGATCTCAATGGATTAATCTAACTGTGCGGGAAGAGAAATATAAGATGTGGTCGACTGTCGTCTTGGTAGATATTAATATAGAATTTTTCTTTAATTGGCTATTTGATGATCTTATTTATGCTCGTGGGAGTACAAATAGATCTGGGACCAACAATTCATCCATGATTGAATAATCATCAAAAGTTTATGATAACCTCTAGATTGGAGTTAGTGGGTACTAAATAAGTATGAGTATTCGAATAGTTGAAGGGTTGAAATTTGAAAGTGATTTATTCACGAGTGTTTCACGAGGATATATTGTGGTGCATGCCATTGTTAAAAGAGGTCTTGCTCAGATAGTGTAGTGGTGTATTAGATATACTCTAGAACAGGTTGGTATTTGCAATCTTATTGAGATAACAAAATGTTATGAAATAATATCTTTGTGTTTGTTTTGGAAAGGTTTATGATGGGATTTTATAGGTGACATGTGGTTGCTCGATGGTAAAATTGTCGATAATAGTATGTCTTTGATAAAAGGGTTTTGGTGTAACCTTGTAAATTGTGTAGTAGGTTCCTTCAAAATCTGGTGGTTGTTATAGTGAGGGTGTAAGAATTTGGTGTCTTGTCAATTGAGGATGAGAGGATAAAGTGAAATGTAACAGCTTTGGTGACTTTTGGGAACTTTATAAAGGAAGAGTTGATGATAACGAACCTTGTTAAGAGTGAATTATTCTTGATGTTAGTAATAAGGTCTACAAGAGATTGTGACGCATTGGAGTGATGATGATCCTTCTAGAGAAAAGTAAGTTGATTATTTTAATAACGATTAAATAAAATGTTTGGAGTTTCATATTCGTGATCTTTTGGGGCTCATGATTTATGTAGTAGATAAAATTAGTTGAGCAATGTCACATATGGAAAGGTTCCGTTTGGTTCGAAGTGATGAATGTGATTTGGTATTAAAGCATCTCTTGTTTGGTTTGGCAAGTAATGTTGTAATCAAAGAGATTGCTTTCGTTGTGTTAACGGAAAATGTTTACCATAAGTATTTGAGGTTGGAGCTAAAAAAATGTAATCCATAACTTACTTGTTATCCGAGCTTAAGAGTTTCTTGGGTTTGCATAGCAATGTTTTGTTATGAGTTATGGAGATGGAAAATTTCTTCTTGTGGGACTTTTGCCTCATTGTGGATTCGCATTCATTTTACGAGATCATTTCTATTTGACTATTTCTCTTGGTCTCGTGCTCACTTGAGGAGCCATGATTTCTTATGTGTCGAACTTTATATCTGTTTATTTCTTCCTTTTGAATAAGGAAGTAACCAAATGTATTGCCAAGTGTTATAAAAAGTAGCATGGTGATTGGTTGGAGGTGGTCAAGTAATTGGAATTGTTGATATTTTGGGAACCAATCTATTTGAAGAGCGATATAATGTGAATTGGTTTCGACTTACAACACTGGAGAGAATTCTACTTAAATGGAAACTTTGTCGATGAGATAAAAGTGATTAGTGTTACAACTAGTGGAACCTATGGCGAATTATGATCCGAAGAACCTTTGTCCATGTTGAAATATTGGGACTATTGAAATTATGGACTTTTGATAAACTTATTAGAGTATCACAATTGGGTACTTAGTATGATTGTGCAGAAGAGTTGTGGTGGTGAAGTTTAATAAGAGTCGCGGTGTAAAGGAACCTAAGTGTCATGCTAATTAGAGGGATAGCAGGAATTGTTGAGCTATTGTCAAGTATGACTCGGCCTCAGTAAGTGACCTTATGAGAGTTAAATTATATTCGAGGATATCTTGGTCAAAGAAGATATTTATTTATTGACATTAGTGATTGGGTATGTTTGAATCTGACTAGGATCTAAATAATCCTCATTTATTTACTCCATAATCAAGAAATATGACGTCATAAGACATACCCCTTAAAATATCAAAAGGGAAGAACTAGTCAGGAAGTCGTAGGCTACCCTCGACTACCCCCGTAAATAAGCTCTTCTCGACCACGGGATAATCCCTACGACTACCCCACGGTCGTAAGCTCTTCTACGACCATGGTATAATCGTTACGACTACTACCTGGTCGTAGCTCTTCTCGACTATGGTATGATCGTTATGGTATGTCCGGTCGTAAGTTTTTCTCTGATCGGGGCACTGCTCACGGGTTCTTCACGACTTACTGGACCCACCCGTTTGACGGCCCATTAAACAGTGAGAATCTAAGTAGTCAAAATACGCAGTTATCTCTGACATAACTGTAGATAATTCCCACTATCTCTGATGTGGCGATTGTGACATGGGAGGTTACTACTCCGGTAATTACTCTCATTATTACATAATAATGAGCGACTAATTAGCTTGGAAGGACAACGTCCACTATTGCTTAGTATAAATAGGTATCTGTTAGAGATAGAGGGAGAGGCTTTTGGAAAAGAAGAAACAGAGCCTTCTTTGGAGAACAGTTAGGAAAATACTTATTTGATTGTAATCCAAAGAGCAAATACAAGATACACAGGAGTAGGGTTGTTATTCTCACCGAGAAGGCCGAACTGTATATAAAATCCCGTATCTTCTTCGTGCTGTGTGATCAATTGTGGAGACCCCCCGAATCAAACAATCTTTACGTAAGATCGGTTCTAAAACACCGACAGTTGGCGCCGACCGTGGGGAGCCTCTGGTAATTCCTTGTCAACAGTTCTTCCTTTTCTCCTTTATGCTACCATGCCAGGAGAATGGAATGAGGAGAATTGGTTCGACTTGGCGATTCGTGAACATCGACATGGATGCGGTCTCGAATACAAGCCGAGTATCGAATCTTCGGCGGTATTGCGCCTCGGAGATCTTCTATCGGATCTCGGATCGCATTACCACCGAGTCGAGGAGGATCCTTATCCCCACGACGATGCGCCCGGTAGGGATCAATTTCATCGGGAGGCAAGGGTCAACTCGACCGACAACGACCTGTCTCGGGCAAACTCATAACACAACGAGAGCTTTTCCTCTAAGTGTTGAGTCCCCAAGACGATTCGAGTTGGCAAGACAAGTTACGGCGATTATCCGGAGCTCCATCGACATCGATGGTCCTCTCTCCGAGCATTTCCGCGAGGAAGAGGATCGAACATCTTTGTTCATCCAAATTCAACCGTCCCGGCGCAGAGCCACTGCAGGCCGAGGCGGTTATAACGAGTTCCCCTACGGAGGTTTACTCCAAGTCGCGGATGGTGTCGCTCGACCACTCCTCCGGTGAGGAGATCTCGGCGCAAGTGGAAGTCATCCACGGGAGGTCTTCGTCCTTCCCTCCGATGAGGATCGTTCTCCCGGAAGAAGGATTGGACATGCTTCCGCGAGCATACTCTACACCACCTCGTCGTAATGGCAAGGACACCACGGTGGCGAACGAAGCGAACACTTTGATGAGCGTGCGGGACATCCTCAACATTCTCGCTCCATTAAAACAAGTTCAAGGGTCTGAAATAGACCATTCTAAGGCAATTCGACGGAAGAAAATAGTGGCTCAGAAGAACTTCCCTGAGCGCGCTTATTTCCAGTCGAAGGAAGCTCAAGAACTCCAGCACATCAATGATTTCTTTGGAGAACTCGACAAGAACTTCGCTCGAGCACGGGTTATGATCTTTTTGCCGAGAGATCGCGCAAAGACTTCGTGACATGATGGCCAAACTCGGCGACGAGGTCGACCACAACCACGAAGTCGTAATAGTGCGGCTACTTCTTCTGCGAGCCGTTCAGGAAACTCGTCGCATGGAAGGCGGCACGACTCTCCCTCATGTCGTTCTCTCGACATGAGAAAAATGCCACAAGCCAACGGGAGGGGTGATCTTTCACCACTTCGACGACGACGCGACGGCGGCAAGCGGGTGCGAGTATTTCCCCGTGGTGAGGCCTATTATAGACCTAGTCCCCATGGTGGGTATCGGCGAGTTCGATCGCCGGCGACATTAACCCTTCGTTTACGCAAAAATAAGACAAGA
This sequence comes from Ampelocalamus luodianensis, assembly GCA_036346255.1. Taxonomy (NCBI): domain Eukaryota; kingdom Viridiplantae; phylum Streptophyta; class Magnoliopsida; order Poales; family Poaceae; genus Ampelocalamus; species Ampelocalamus luodianensis. The sequence continues at coordinate 33,680,746 of CM070619.1, forward strand.
GGTTATCTCGGGATGTCGGGCGTTCGCGCGACCTTGAGCGGTTCGTTGGCGCCTCGATTTCGGCCGACGAATATGGAAAAATTCGATGGAAATCAAAACCCCATCGAGTTCCTCCAAATCTACACTACATGACTATCCGATGCTGCGGGAGGAGAGAGCATGTCATGCCGAATTACCTTCCGATCGTGCTCGAAGGATCGGCGCGATCATGGCTTCTAAACCAACCATTTGAGTCGATCTACTCGTGGCAACACCTCGTGATCTCTCTGCGGCTAATTTCACGAGAACTTACAATCGCCGAAAGGAGGATGACTTGCCGGATAAGACGAACAACCATGAAACGCTACGACAATTCATCAGCGCGCTTGATCGGTTGAAACTCTATTCGGAAGTTTCGACTCATCGTGATCGGGGCTTTCAAGCGAGTCCGTAGCGAGAAGAATAACAGAGGACATCGCCTTACATCCACCGCCACGTCGTCGAGCTCTTTGAGATGGGTGATAGATATCATCTCTTCTTTGAAGCGGTCGAATGGAACAATACCATCGATCTCAAAGATGGCATCCCTCGGAAGCGGTGAAAGTGGTAAGAAAAAGGATAAAAGGCTAGAAAATCTAAGAACAAGCGAAAAGTCAAAAATCTCGGATGCCGGTTTAAGGAGGTCCTAGCCGTAGCGATAAGGAGCCACACAACCCCAAGCAAAATCCGATCAAGTAAAGGTAAACACCAAGATCGGAGAAACGACAAACCAGTGGGTGTCCTTTTCATAAAAAGAAGGGCATGACCTTAGCTGCGAGTTTTCTTACGAAACTCGAGGACTATTATTCGGCAAGGGTCACTTCCTATTCTTGAGCAATTGGGCCAAACGGTGGACAAAATGAGTCGGACGATGAGGAGATGCCGTTCGGGACTGCGGCACACCATTGATCACATCTATGGGGTCTTGACATACGAATCACGAAGGCAGCTGAAAGTAGTCGAACGTGAGGTAAACACAATCGACTCTCCTCTTGTCAATAAATTACCAAAGTGGTCGGAAATCATCCTTGCTTTCGAGAAAGGTGATTGTCCGATACCTTCGACTAGACCAGGTCGATTTCCGATAGTAGTCGAAGCCACCATCAACAATTGTCGAGTCAATCGAGTTTTAGTTGATGGTGGAAGCTCGTTAAATATCTTTGTTTCTGAGTACGGGACGAGATGTAAGTACCGGGACAAAGGTAAGACCGATGCGATATTCATTTCATGGAATCGTCGGGGTCTTCGACAAACCCATTGGCCAAGTTTCTCTTCCTTTAACGTTTGGATCACCAAGCAATTTCAGGACAGAAAAAGTCTCCTTTGATGTAGTCGATTTCGATGCGGCATATAACGCCATACTCGGACGACCTACTCTGGCAAAAATTTTGATAGCTACTCACTATGGGTACCAATGTCTTAAGATGCCAGGTCCCAAAGGAGTGATCACAATATATTGTGACAAGAAGATGGCGCATTCCTGCGACCGTCGTTCCCTTGAGATGGTTAGACAACTACCAACTCGAGACGAAAGTCAGCCTTCGATTAGCAAGTCGAAGCCTAAAGCTGCACCTAAGCCGAACGACCAGGTCAAAGAGGTTCCTCTGGACCTTGAGGAACCCTCGAAGACTGTTCGCATTGGGGATTCTTCCGACCCTAAATAGGAAGACGCCCTCATCACCTTCCTCCAGGCAAACGCTGATGTCTTTGCGTGGCAAGCATCCGACATGCCCGGAGTCCCAAGGAATGTGATCGAGCACAGGCTAGCCTTACGGCCTGATAAACTACCCGTAAAACAAAAGTTACGGAGATTTGCCCCTGATCGACGAGATGCTATTAGGTCAGAATTGGACAAGTTGCTTAAAGCAGGCTTTATAAGAGAAGTCAACCACCCAGAGTGGTTGGCCAACCCTGTAATGGTTAGAAAGTCTAACGGCAAATGGCGTATGTGCGTAGACTTTACTGATCTTAATAAGCTTGTCCAAAAGATGATTTCCCTTTACCTCACATCGATCAGCTTGTTGACTCTACTGCAGGATGTGAAATGTTGAGTTTTCTAGATCCATACTCTGGTTATCATCAGATCAGTATGCATCGAGAAGATGAAGAAAAGACCGCATTTATTACACCGTTTGGAGTATTTTGCTATGTCAAAATGCCATTCGCCTAACAAATCTTTGGAGCTTCTTTTCAACGTTTGATGCAAGCGACTTTCGCTCCTCAACTAGGCGAAATTTGGAAGCCTATGTTGATGACCTAGTCGTAAAAGCACCAAGCGACTCGAACATATCACGGACTTGCGGAGACTTTCGACAACCTCGAAAAACACTAATTGAAACTAAATCTCGAGAAGTGTGTGTTGGGGTCTCTTGGGAAAATTGCTTGGATTCCTGGTTTCTGAACGGGAATCGAAGCAAATCCCGAAAAGATCAAAGCCATCACTCAGATGCGCCCCCCGACCACGAAAAAAGAAGTCCAAAAACTCACAGGGTGCATGGCGGCGTTAAGTCGTTTCATAGCACGCCTGGGAGAAAAGGACTGCCTTTCTTCAAACTTCTAAGGAAACATGAAGGTTTCGAATGGTCAGAAGAGGCTAACTTAGCCTTCGAGGAAGTCAAGAGGTATCTTACGAGTGCTCCTGTTCTAGTTTCCCCGAAGCTAGGAGAGCGATCTTAATTTACCTAGCCGCCACGCCACGGCGATGGCGCGATCTTTGGTCGTAGAGCGTGAGAACATACAACGACCGTATACTACGTGAGTGAGGTTTTGCGGACCTAAGGAGCGTTACCCTCGAGTTCAAAAACTTCTTTATGCCCTCCTCATGTCTTGAGGAAACGCGGCATTATTTTGACGCACAAACTAGTCAGTGCGTGCGAGTTTCCCTTGGGAGCGATCCTCGAAATAGGGAAGCAATGGAGCGCATGGCAAAATGGTCGATCGAACTTGGGGCGTTCGACATCCATTTCGTGTCCCGAACGGCGTTAAATCCCGGATCTTGGCGGACTTTGTCGCGAATGGACAAATCTGAACACATTCAGGATTCCCGATCTGATTCTCACGATCGGTGGATGATGTACTTTGACGGGTCACTTACGATAAGTGGCTCGAAATGAGGTAGTCTGGAATCTCCTCCGGAGAAACCTTAAAGTATGCCATACAATTAGACTTTCGGGCCACTAATAACGTGGTAGAGTCGAAGGTTTGCTAGGCGGCATACGAGTTGCGAAAGCACTCTCGATTGGCGATTGCTCGTAAGAGAGACTCTCGGCTAGTCGTGAATCAAGTCGGAAAGGAGTACGGTGCTCCAATTCGACCATGTCCGGTACCTATCGAATCACGAAAGTTAGAAAAGCACTTTTGGGCTTTGAGGTACAATTTATCCCCGAAGGATAATTTCCTCATGAACCAAGCGCTCGTCTAGCTTCCTCCGATCCGTAGTACCGAAAGGGTGTTCTGAGCGACCGAAACCGTCCATAGTCCTGACTGGAGACACCTTCTATAAACAGCCTCTCTAGAGTGCGAAGATACATGGATGGCGCCCATTTATGAGTATCTTCAAGAGGTTCCTTACCTGATGGCGATCTAGAATCGGATCGATTATCGAAAAGCCAAAATGTATACTTTGGTGAAGGTGTTCTTTATAAAGAGGAACCCAAGGGGTGCTCATGCGATGTATTCCATAAGCGAAGGATTAAAACTCCACGACATACGGAGGATGCTGTGGAAATCATGCTTCCTACAGAACACCGGTTGGTAAAGCTTTTCGACAAGGTTTTTATTGGCCATGACCCTCTCGATGCCAAGGAGATGGTTAAAAGATGTATGCGATGTCGGTTTCATAGCGGCAAATACACCAACCAGCTCGAGCGTTGCAAACAATTCCTCTATCATGGCCTTTTGCAACTTGGGGTCTCGATATCCTAGGACCGTTACCGAGCTCGGGAGGTTTGAGTTCTGTTTGTGGCTATTGATACGTTCACAAAATAGATAGAAGTCGAACCTGTGTCTGGGTTAACAACGGAAGTAGTAAAACGGTTCATGATGAGATGCGTGATCACTCGATTCGGAGTACCAAGTCGAATTATCACAGATAACGGTAAACAATTTACAAGCGCAAAATTTCAGGAATTTTGCGACGAGTTGGGAACTCGTTTGTGTTACGCCTCCGTCTCACACCCCCAAAGCAACGGAGCAGTCGAGAGAGCGAATGGCCAGATAATGAAGGGAATCAAGACCCGAGTCTTGATCGGTGGTAAAGCGCTCGGGGCTTGGGTGCGAGAATTACCTTCGTGTTATGGGCAATTCGTGTGACGACTAGCCGAGCTACGGAGAAACACCTTTCTTTCTAGTTTTTGGTCTTTGAAGCCATGCTTCCTCCGAAATTAAGATCAGGTCGAGAAAAGTCGACAAGTTTCACGACTCGTCTCAAGAACATCTTGAGCGACGACATCAACCTGCTCGAAGAACAGAGGAACAAAGCTTTATTCCGTTCGCGGTCTACCAACAAGCCTGTGCGAATACTATGATCGTAAGGTCAACCTCGCGACCTCGCCTTGCGGTGATTTGGTATTGAGACTTATCCAATCCCAGTCTAATCGGAACAAACTTTCCCCAAGTGGGAAGGTCCTTACACCGTGGTCGAAATGCTAGCGTCAGGATCGATGCGACTTGCAATGGAAGACGGCGTGTTCTCTCAAATTCTTGGAACATTGACCGATTCATAAATTTTATGTGTAACAAACTTCAACGGCAATAAAGCAACAGGTTCTCCTTATCTTTTTTGTCTATTTTGAATCTCGCTTTTATTCTTTCGACCATTTTTTTTCTTCTCATCCTTCCTGTACAATGGTTAGCAAAAGGATGATACATTTAGTCGAAGTCTCTCCTCTCTGCATGTGGTTACGCATTGGAAGGAGCTTCCTAATATCGCTTCGTTCTTAAACAATCAGTACAAAGCTTATTGAGCTCAGAAAAATGGTCGAAAGTTGTTAAGCGAATTCATATCACCTTAGCTTATTTCGAAAAATAAATTGAGAAGAGTAACATTTTCTTTGAGATGCATTCGGCTACCTTTTCAAATAACTTGATTAGTTTCTTGGTCGAAGGAAGAAACACACTTAGTGAAGCCTCTCACATGCGCACGTGGTTACGCCCACTAGGCGGAACTTCCTAATGTCGTTCGGTTTCCTACTTTTCTTGCGAACAACTAAGTCGGAAAGATGAATGTAGCGAATGAATCCTTAAGGTACTCGAGAAGCTTGTTTCGCTCTAGTCGTCATTATCGAGTTAATTAATCTGGTGGAGATGGTAACATCACCTAGTCGAAGCCTTTTTCTCTACACGTGGTCACGCCCACTAGAGGAACTTCCTAGCGTCGATCTGTTTCTACTCTTTAGACTAGTGCAAACAAGTCGATATTTGACAACTCTAAGGCGAACAAACCTCTCTGTTTTTGAGAACCCTTTCTTTACTACTTACCTAGTTTATTAAAATAAACTAAGTAAGTAGCCAGAACTAGGATAAAGTTATAAACATGACTTCATTTCTTAGTCTAATTTTTCTAAAGATATCATCCTCGAGTTACTAACTACTCTATGAGATGATTCACGGGAAAGATACGGAAGGAAGGAGGAATCGCTCATATCTGGTCTAACTATTTCTTCTTTTATCTTACGAGTTACTATTTACTCTACAAGATAATTTGCAGGAAAAAGGATCATATATTTAGGCGTCACCACAAAAAAAGACTTGTTTATACAAGAATATATTACAAGACTACTCTGTCTAGGGAGATTCTATATGCATCTCCTCCGCGACCTTCTCGCCAACCGACTACATCTCTTGATCGACTTCTTGGCAGTTGGTGCGATCGAAGTCGGCTTCAACAGAATGAAGATTAAGGTTAGGATCGCGGGCCTTGAGTTTTGCTAAAATAAAACTCACGGCTCCTTTGACCGCTTCCCTTATTGAATCGTTACGATTGGCCTTGAGTAGATATCATCTCGTTGAGTACCGACTTGTTCCCCAATGGCACTCGTATGGCGGCCATCGTGTAAATCACGAGGAACAACCCTCGACACGAAGCCCATCCAGTACATTGTTGAAGTGAGATATTATCTTGAAGATTGATCTTCATTGATTTTGTCTCCTCACGGGAATAAGTCGAAGCCTCATGGAGTCGCTTTATTTGATCAATCGATCCGATAAGGCGAGGATTGAATAAGAAAACGATTCTATGAGAAGATAGAATGAATAAATAGCGGTAAAGTTCTACTTACGGCTAATTGAGAACAAGTTCTCAATCTCTTGGTCTTTCTCCTTCGCGATCAGGAGATTTCGCGGACAACGGAGTCTTCTCATTAACCTCGGTCAGGAGAGCCCCATATTGGGTGAAGGGTCTTATTTTCGACTTCTTTTTCTACAAAAGAATAAGAGGTCAAAAAGCAAAGGGATCGCGAAACCAAGATCGAAGCGATCGTAGTAATATGTACTATTTATTTTTTCTGCAATGTTTAGCTGAGTTAGCCTCTGAAGCTTCTTGAGGTCGATGACTTGTCCCTTAGCTTCTTTGACTCGGCTTTTTCAAAGTCGGCGAATCGATCAAAGGTATTTTCAATCGCTCTTAAACTGTAAAGATAAAAGAGCGGACATGAAAACAAGTGGTCATAAGCATTTCTATGACCAATGGGTAGTCGTAAGTTATTCTCGACCACCCCTAGTCGTAAGTTTTTCTCGACTAGTATAAGTCGTAGCTTTTCTCGACAACCGGTTACGAGTGTCACTCACCACCTCTCTGCTTGTTCGCGAGTGTTGACTTTCTTGTCGAAGCTTGACAAGTTGCCGATTGTACTTTCGCAAATCGTAGCGACTTGCTCAGCGGCTATCGAAAAGAGAGAAATGATAAGATAAAGAGATAAAACCCTAAGTGAGTATCGATAAATACTTACGTTCATGTTTGCCCAAGCAAACATGGAGACTATTCGTGATGGATCCTTCAGCTCATCCATCTCCTCGACTCGCTTCCACCATACCCCTTCAAGTCGTTCATTGTCAAATACGTCTCCGCAATTGACAATGCTACTGGGGTGGGGAACTCGATCGCGGGAGCGGTAGGCGGAAGATCCTACGATGGAGTCAGGGCCAAAGAAGTCAGAGCAAAAGTTGAAATACTCCTCTTCCTCTGACTCTGTGACGTGAACTCCACCTGGAGGGCCGGAGGGAACATCCTCAACGACCTCCTTGCCGGCGCGGCGGTCAGCGCTCTCGCCGCCGTCTGTCTCTGGTGCCTCCCTCGAGGCTTGTGTGCCCTCCATCACAGTCTCTACGACAGCTCCAGATGTCGTAGCGACTTCAACATCATTGGCCCGTGGCGACCCGGCAACTGCGGCCTCTTACGCGGCGGGGGCGATGCTAGATCTTGACTCTTGTCGTTGTCGCACCCCACCCGGTTGAAGGGGTGATAGCGAGATCCTCTATGAGAGTTCCCAGAGGCTGAAGACGCCGGTGAGAATCATAGCGCAACAATAAGTCAACAAATAAAGCGATAAGTAGTCATTACACTTATGTGTTTTATTTTACATACCTCTGTCTTTGGACCTAACCCGAAATTTGGGAGCAACCTTCCCAGCGGAAGATTTCTTGACTTCTTCTCAACCACCATTGGTTGAGATGCACTCGAACAACAGAAATCATCTCCTCCCGACTTCCGGTGGGCGAGATCGGTCTCGACCACCACGAGAATCTTGCTTCCCGGCCCGATTCCACGGAGCGGTTTCCTTCACAAAGACATGAACTCCTTCAGTTCTCCTTTTCTAGCAGTCTTACAAAGCCGCGAGAAGCGAAGCTGCGAAGGACTTGTCATCGTAGTAGAAAGGTACCTTAACTTTGGGGACCTTGCGCAAGGGCAAGAGCCTCTTCTTACGCTCTCTTTCTTGCCGCGGCTAGATCTGCGGCAAACTTAGCAAAAGGAGCGGGAGGCGCGAACTCGAACCCCCTTGTCGCGACTTTTACCGATCGGCGCTTCTTAGATGGAGGACTTGACTCGTCTGCGTGAGTCGCCCCTACAACCACCAGCTCGACTTCCTCGTCGTCTCGGCGGTTCTCCATGCCAACTTTACGTTGAAGAAGGAGAAAAGTGGTGCGTATGATCACTCAAAAATTATAAGTATTTCTCGACATTATCTAATCGTAAGTCATTCTCACGATTACGTTAAGTCGTAAGTTTTTCTCGACATTGTCTAATCGTAAGTTATTCTACGATTACATCCGGTCGTAAGTTTTTCTCGATCGATGCCCGTCGTAAGTTTTCTCGACAAATCAGCCTAGTCGTATACTATTCTCGACAATAAAACACCTAAAGCGATCGTTTGATTACCTTTAGGCGTCTTTCTTTCTCCTCGTGGTCAAAACGTGAGGATTTGAGGGCCGCCATATTCGCGGATGCTTCGCGAGATGAGCCGGACACGTCGTCAACCTCCGCTGCGAAAGATGCGGGAATATGGACAATACGATTAAGCAGACTAAATCGGGGTTAACCAAGGATAAAACCAAAGAGTAAGTCTTTCTACTCACCGTCCTTGTAGTCCTGGTTGGGTCGTCCTTTCTGAGTACCTCCACATGGGAGGGACCCTTGTCTTCAAAGGACTAATCCGTGGCGTGATGAAGTCCTTCACCACGTGCCAACGGTGAGCCTCTCCGACTTCAAGTCTTTGATAGCTTGAATATAGGGGCTATCCGGTCGAGATGCTGGAGTCGAGTCAGGAAGAAGATCGCTCGGCGGCTGTCCAGCGAGCGAGAGGCTATCTTCTGGGTAACCTCGGTAGAACCACCTCTTCTTCCAACCCGGCCGGGCGGCCAGGGTAAACATCTGAATATACTCCTTGACTTGTTGTCATGGAGCTTGGACCACGACTACCAGCGATCCCGGCAGCGAGCCATTCCATAATAATCTGGAGCAGCTCGAGGTCCGCGGAATCCTAGGTAGGCCTCACACAAGTACACGAATACACTTAACATAGTGATGGAATTAGGACCAAGGTTCACTAATTCCACCAAAAGTCTTTCGAGTGCGGCGTGAGAAAGGGTGGCGAGCAATCGAAGGCCACACTCACGATAAGCTTTGGAAGGCGGGAATTTGGCCTACCTCTCCGAAGGCCAATGCGCCCATTATTTGCAATCCAAGTCACGAGAAGACCCTCGGGGATCTTCTCGGCGACTCAAGCGATCATTTTGCATCGTCCATCTCAGACTCGGCCCATTCGAGAGACAATCCGGCCATTTTCTCTCAAGAACGAGAAGATTTAAGGTTGGGAAAGCTTCAAGAAAATGTGCGAGTCACCGTGTGGAAGAAACAAGAAAGCAATAGGCTGTTGGGTAAAAGGTAAGAACCCTAAGTTCTTCCCCTGCGCCCGTTTATAACGCACGTTGAGATGAAGCGTCGCGAAATCCCAACGATCGCCACCTCTTCGGGAATCGTTTCAACGGACAGGCTTTTTTACCTCCCCTATGGAAAGTCCCAAGACACCTTTTCACACCTCAAGTGAATTTACCATCTTGAGCCCCGGGTCAAGTGAAAGGCCAACCGGGAAAACCTTATTTCGGTTTTAAGGCTCGTCGGCCGAAGTCGTAAGACATCTCGTAGTCGTGACAACCTTAAACCAATTACCTCGATCAAGCATATTCTGGTGAGAGAAACAAGGGTTGAAGAGTTTTCCTTCAGCGTTTTCCTAACGACCCCTTAGTGGTCAAAGGATCGTCTCGACCCTTCACTCAAGTAAGTTATTTTCACTTGAAGTTGGGGGCTAGATGGCGAGGATCTAAATAATCCTCATTTATTTACTCCATAATCAAGAAATATGGCGTCATAAGACATACCCTTAAAATATCAAAGGAAGAACTAGTCGAGTAAGTCGTAGGCTACCCTCGACTACCCCACGATAAATAAGCTCTTCTCGACCACGGGATAATCCTACGACTACCCCGGTGTAAGCTCTTCTCGACTATGGTATAATCGTTCGACTACTACCTAGTCGTAGCTCTTCTACGACTATGATATGATCGTTCACGGTATGTTTGGTCGTAAGTTTTTCTCGATCGGGGCACTACGGGTTCCTCACGACTTCTTGGACCCACCGTTTGGCCCCCATTAAGCGGTGAGAATCTAAGCGGTCAAAATACGCGATTATCTCGACATAGCGTAGATAATTCCCGCTATCTCTCGACGTAACTGGCGATTGTGGCATGGGAGGTTACTACTCGGTAATTACTCTCATTATTACATAATAATGAGCGACTAATTAGCTGGAAGGACAACGTCCACTATTGCTTAGTATAAATAGGTATCTATTAGAGATAGAGGAGAGGCTTTGGAAAAGAAGAAACAGAGCCTTCTTTGGAGAGCGAGTTAGGAAAATACTTATTCGATTGTAATCCAAAGAGCAAATACAAGATACAGGAGTAGGGTTGTTATTCTCACCGGAGAAGGCCGAACACGTATAAAAATCCCGTGTCTTCTTCGTCAGTGTGATCAATTGTAGAACCCCGAATCAAACAATCTTTACGTAAGATCGGTTCTAAAACACCGACAGAATCTTAGTCATATAGTGAGGGTATGACGAATGGGTATATTGTGGTCGTGTAGTTGAATTTTGATTAGTGTGGTTTAGTGAAGGTCCAAGATTGGTGACATGAAACGCCTTGGCGGTTACTTGATTAGTGAGGAACGTGGATGTTAATGATTGAGGTTATTGTTGAGCTATGTAAAATTTTAGTAAATGAATTAGAAGATTTCCTATCAATCATACGAGAAATTCATTGTAGGAGACTTGAGGTTGATTTTAAGCTTTGCATTCTCATGTTAGAACCTTGGATGCCAATGATTATGTGTAGAGATGGTAGAATAAGAGTGGATTCGAGTAGTGGGATGATCATTGTGATATCCTTTGAGGCTAGTATGAGAGTGTGTGATGTGAATTTCAAATTGCTCATCCTTAACGGATTAAGGGATGTGATGGTGGGTGAAATCTATTGAGTTGTGTTGGAAATTATTTTGACAAGTAATTCATTCGATTGGGGAAGTTGGCTAGAAATGCGATATTGTGGATTGGAAGAGTCTACCTGCATAATTGTGGATTTTTGTTGGTAGAGCATAGGTTTGGGATTGCCAATTTAAGAGAAATGAGTTAATCGTTATGCGATGATTTGGGATCCTATGGTTTAAGAAAGTTGAATTCTTAAAAGAAAGATTGTGGTAAAGGGTGTGATCTTGGATAGTGAGATGTTTTCTTAGTTCTTACTTGAACTATGTGGTTATGACGGATGTCAATTACAAATTGAGTTGGTTCTTGTCGGTATGTGTGATTCCTTCCGTTAAGAAAAAAAGGTTAATATGGTTTTTTCGAGTGATTTCATTTTTGGCTTGTGTGGCATTTATTTCTAAACTACCTATTTCAAAAGTGGAAAAAAAATTCATGGTAAATCCATTGATTTTGGATTGGGCTCTTCTAAGGGAAGATGGCTTTGAGTTGGATGCATTTTGACTCCTTTGTTCTCAGTTGAGTTCTTCGGATAAGTGAGTTGGTAGGCGAGTTCTTTGTCGTCCCTTGGTAAAGGAGATCTGCTTGCATAGGTAAGGTGATCGTGAGAGTTGGAACAAGAGTTCTATGTGTTTTGTGTAGACGGTGTACTTGGTGCGAAGGAAGTTTAACCAAAGGTGTGTTGGATAGATTCCTGTCACGGGAATTTGTAGATTGGCGTATCACTAGGACCGTCTCGAGTACTTGCGCGATGCGCAATGTCTTGTGTTTTCGGTCTTGAGAGAGCACATGAGAGGTCGGAGCTTGAGATTTTGTTAGAGTTGTTGGCTAAGAAGTAAGACCTTACCTTTGAGTCCGTGTGTTGAGTGTACCTATAAAGGTCGAGACTAGTGTTGAGGTGAAAGGCGTGATATCCGTCAAGGTGATATGATCCCATAAGCCCAAGAGAGCGACTTGTGAATGCGGTCTCGCATGTGTGAGCGATACTCGGAGTGGTTCACGTTGGGTATCGTTAAGATTGTTGATTTGATTACTTTCAAGTAGATTGGTGAAAGTAAATTGGTCGAATTTTTTTAAGGGGTAGAATGTAATATCCCGTTTGTCGTTAGTGGATGTAATAAAAAAATTAGAGAGGGAATTAAGATAATTAAAGAGAAAAAATCAGAAATTGAGAGAGAAATGGGCCACGCAAACCCATAGTCAAGTGGAGGAAAAAGCAGGCTTAGTGGCCCATGGCCCATGAGAAACGAAACCAACTAAAAAGGAGGGGAACCTAGGGTGCTACAGATACCGCGCGCCACTGTAGCATGGTACTGTAGCAACCCATCTCCTCTATGGTGGTGCCCCTCTCCTCGATGCCTCTTCATTGTGGTGGCGGCCAAGAAAAAGGAAGAAGAAGGAAGAAAGGAGAAGGGAAGAAGAGAGGAAGGGAAGATTCACGGATTGCATCGAGGTCTACAGCGGTTCGTCAAGGGTAACCCCGGTTTGCCCCCGAATAGATGCATATTTGATTGTTGTAGCAATGTCGGTATTTCTGTCTCCTCAAGACAGATCGCGTTAGACAGACGTTTTGATATAGTTAAGTGCGGATTCGGTCCTGGGCTTCTCCGAGAGAGTTGTATAAGATGTCAATAGCTTTCGATGAAGTGCTAGATCGTATTATTTGGACCTCTGTAGCAAAAGTTATGAATTTTTTAGTGCGATTGTTCTGCGAATCTGTCAGTATTCTGACAGGTTTTAGTAATCTGATTTTAGAGATCAGTTAAATGGAGAATTAGAGGATCTTAGTATAACGAAAGTTGTAGATAATTGTCGTATCTTTCAGGGAAGCCAAAGAACGCGACATTTGGATAAACGAGCTGAAAGTTATGTTAGTTTTAGTGCTCTGTCCAGAAAGGGTGACGTGAAATCGATGTTTTGTTAATCAGCTTAAAAGTGATTTTAGATGGCCGAATCAGGGAGGCTCACCAACTAGGTTTAGTTTGGAAATTTGATTACCTTTCAATGAAGTCCAAGAACACCTAATTTGGACCACTGTACGGAAAGATATGAATTTTAGAACTTGACTGTTCACAGAGGGCATTTCAGTACTTAAGAAAGCGGAGTCGGGATCGCGTTGCAATTTGCTACTTGATGAGTTCGCTTATTTAATTCATGTTTTTCGTTACTATGGTCTTAGTTTATATTCATAATGTATTAGGTGGGGGATTGGTACCGGAGGCAGCACCGTCTTCACGTTCTCCATTCACACGCGGTTAAGGCAAGTGCATTGTTTGATTCGTGGTTACGATTGATTGGTGTTTGTGTGCTTTTTCGATATGTGATAGTATAGTGAGATTGATGGCATGATGTTGGTTTAAGATTGGTGGATGCTCCAAATATGTTTATGCTCTGTTGTGGTATGATGTTATCGTTTTGTGGTAAATTGATGATGATTAAATGATGAGCATGTGCATATTGAGATCATGTTGAGGCTTGAGTCACGTGGTGACCAAGTATGTTTCCTTTGAGATCCCGTCATGAATGTGGCGGGCCAGATCCCCACACTTGTGGAGTGTGGGCATGAGGTCCCAATACTTGCGGAGTATTGGGCAATTGGTCCTGTGCGTGCGCGCGCACGAGCATGGGTATGCGGCGGCGGTTGCATACTTTGCATTACGGTGTAATGCACAAAGAAAGATAAAGAAAAAGACCCTTGAGCATTGCATTTGCATATGAGATGTTCTATTGTTGATCTCCTTTACATGGATCTTGATGTTATAGTTTCTTTATGTACTTGCTGAGTCTGTGGACTCACTCTTGCTTTATTGTTGTTTTAGGTACCCGAGCCAAGAGCGACATGCATCGGGAGAAGTAGTCGCTAGTCACACACTTGCCACATGAACTAAATAAAGATGAATGATCTTGAGCGTAATTGTTTTAGTAATTGGGCGAGATGCCCAAAGATTTATTATGTTTCGTCTCATGCAATGGATTAAATGTAATAATGATGAGTAGTAGAAATTCATATCTCTCTAGTTATGTTAGATACTTAGCATGTCTTTGATTATCTTTTGATGTCTTTGGAAGAAGGTTTTAGTTAATATTTGAATTATGCATGTGTTGGAACCTTCGTGTAATTAACTTTACAAGGGAGGTTCTGCAAATTTATTAAGATTGTCTAGTTTGGAATTATTAGAGTTTGTTTAGTAGCATTCCGAGGCTCATGTCGGGTGGGGTGTTACGAACTGTGGGCTTGCGGAGCTGGTGGTGGCGGTGGTGAAGGACTCGCGGGTGGTGGCGAACGAGGTGGTGGGGTGGCGAGCTCGGTGAAGGCGAGTGTTGGCTCCCGCCTCCTCGAAGTGGGCGTGTCGATGGCGAAATCGCTGGTCGTCGAGTCGAGCCGTCATCCACCATCTTGCCCCGTCGGCCAGCCCGCCGTCCGAACACGACGTCACGCGTGATGCGCGCGCCGTGTCGTGAGGTCGAGGACGCGGTAGGCCTTGGCGCCCTCGGCGTGGCCGATGAAGACTCTGGCGTGCTCGATCGTCGAGCTTGCCGGCGTGGTTGAGCTCCTTGGCGAAGTCGAGCGGCCAAGACACGGAGGTGGCTCACGCGAGCTTGCGCGCGTGCGAGCCTCGTATGGCGTCTTGCGGTCGAGGGCCTTGGTGGGAAGCGGTTAAGCAAGTGAGCAGCGGTCATTACCGCCTCACCCGGTAGAATGCGGCATCCCTCTCGCGAGGAGGCGCGGGCGGAGGCCACCACCGTGCAGTTGCGGCGCTCGGCGCGCCGTTACGATGCGGGGTGTACGGCGCGGAGAAGTGACGATGGATCCTTGTTGGCGCGATGCGCTGCGAACTTCGGCCGCCGTGAACTCACCGCCGTTGTCCATGCGTGGGACTCGGCTTGCGGCGCGCTCGCCTCGCAGCAGTTTGAAGGCGCTTGATGGCGTCCGCCGCGGCTGCCTTGACGTCGAGCAGGACAGCCCACATGTAGCGGGACACGTCGTCGACGAGGAGGAGGAAGTAGCGTCGGCCTCCAGGTGTAGCTGGTGTCACGGGGCCACAGAGGTCACCGTGTCTGAGCTCGGCTTTTCCTTGGCGCGAGCTCGCTGGCGAGGAAGGAGCCGCCGCGGCTTGGTGAGGGCGCGGTGTCGCGAAGCTGCTGCATGTGGTCGGCGTCGCGGCATGCCCCACACCATCTCCTTGCTTCGAGCTGTCTCGGGGCCTCAAAGTTGAGGTGCGGCGCTCGTGCCACCTCAAGCGTCGTCGTCGCGGCGGGCTGCAAGACAAAGAGGTTGCGCCACCTGCGCGTGAAGGACGTAGAGGCGGTTGCTCCTGTTGACCTTGACGAGGAGCCAGCGGCGATGATCCCAAATGCGCAGCACCCCGTGCTCGATCTCCACGTGCGATCCGTTCTCATCTAGCTGTCCCAAGCTAATGATGGAGTTCCTCAACGCGGGGATGTAGTAGACACCGGTGGCGGCCGGTGCTTGCGATCTTGGCGGCGAAGGCGACAGATCCGGCGCCCTTGATCTCCACGGCGGTCGTCGCGAACAGCGGTGCCTCGAGCGCTGAGTCGAGCTCGGAGAAGAACTCCGTCGCCCGGTCATGTGGTGGGTGGCGCGGTGTCGAGCACCACCCGTCGGTCTTGTCATTGCTGGAACTGTCGCCGAGGAGGTTGTGTGCTTTTGGCTCTTCAAGGTGGAGGAGAGCCGCTGCGGCCGGTGCCGCTGGAGGTAGTTCAATGCTCGCATGAGCAATGAACAAAGCCGGCTGCTCCTCCTCCTCCGCCTGCGCGACGTGGGCCTGACCGCGTCGTGGCTGTCGACAATCCTTGGCCCAATGACCAGGCTTGCCGCAGTTGTGGCAAGAGTCGTCTCGTGCCGGCTTTGCTTGCCGGTGCCGCGCCGCCACAGGCGCCTCCACGGTCATCACCCTCGGCACGTCCTCGCGCCCCTGCCTGGGCGTCTTTGCGCGGCTTGCCGCGCTTGCCACGCTTGCGGCGGCCTGTCATGGAAGAAGACTCCCCCTTCTTCCTGTCACCTTGGCCGGCGACCGCTCTCCCGTGAGGAGCGCTTCCGCCAATGGTGGCGGGTCCGTGAGACAGCGTGGCTCATCACATCAGCGACCTTGAGGCGACCGCGCCTCCTCGATCGTCATCGTGGAGAGGTCAGCGAGAGACTCGATCGGCGAGCCATCGCTTGTACTTCTCGGGATGCGGCGGAAGAGCTTCTCCGCCTCTCTCCTCGCCGTAGGTGTCGTCGCCGAAGCTGCACCATCTTACGCAACAAAGTGTTGAGGCGGAGAGCAAAGTCATCAACGTCCTCACCGGCTTGAAGGCGGGTTCTCCCACTCCTTGCGTAGTGTGCGCAATGTAGACTTGCGGGCGCGATCCGCTGCCGATGCGTCTTTGCGGCGATGGCGTCCCAAGCCTCTTTGGCGATCCGCTTGTTGGTAGCGAAGCGCATCTCGGGCGGGACTGCGGTGATGAGAGCATCGGCCAGCGTCGATCCGGTTGTAGTCGGCGTCGTCGTGCGGATGCATCCCACATATGCCGCACCGGAGCTTTACCCTCATCACCGCAGCCCACTCGGCGTAGTTGGTCTTGGTGAGGTAGGCCACCCGCCGCCGGGGCGATGTCACGGCGGCGACACCGTACTCGTGGTGACCACGGTGCCGAACCGGAGAGAGAGCGCGTCGCTGTGAAGGCCGCTCTCGTTGACCCGTCGCCGCCGCCGTCGTGCCTCCTCGAGGCGCCACCGCGCGTCCGCGCTGTCAGGCTGCCGCCGCGCTGCGTGGCGCGCGCGCGCGCCCATCGCGCCGCCGCCACGCGCTCCTCCTCTCCAGCTCAAGGTCAGCGTCGTCGTGTCGCCGGCGAGAGATGGAGCTGCTGTTCTGCCGCGCGAACCTCGACCTCGCTCTTTGCCGCCGCGCATCTGCGCCGCCGCGCTTCCGCCTCGCTCGCTGCTGCCCGGCTCACGCTTGCTAGCCTTGGCGCCCTTTCGCGCCGCGGCTGCGTGCCGCCGCTCGCTTGCGTTCCTCTGCCACAGCGAGTTCGGCTTCCTGCCGCCGCCGCGTGCTCGAGCGACCGAAGGCGGCGATCGCCTCTGCGGACATGGCGCGCGACCAGGGAACTGCTGCGTGGAGAGAGAGCTGCCTCTGATGAGCTGCTGCTCGTCTGAACAGGGGGGAGGAGTGAGCAGAGGCAACCGGAGCTGCTGCTGCTGCTGGTTGGGGTTGCTGCGGGGCTGGAAGCGAGGTTGGAGAAGGAATTGAGCAGGAGATGCTAAGGTTACAGGATAGTACAGCTCTGATACCACTTGTTAGTCGCTGGATTCTTGCTCTTGGTGATAGCAAGATCCTTACTCTTATCGAGAGGATGACACTTGGAGATGGGGCAAATTTTCTAGGTTTATTTCTCACACAATGCCATGCCAACTTTGGGGTTGGGGATACAAATTATAGGTCATCAACCAGCCAAGCATATGCTTAGATGCTAGTCTAAGATGCTGTCCTAGATGCTAGTCAAGATGTCCTAGATGCTAGTCAAGATGCTGTCCTAAGATGCTTGTCCTAAGATGCTGTCCTAAAGAAATGCTAACAGACAGTCAAGGATGTTGTCCTTGAAGGGCAGCAAAAGCCAACACAGAGACTTATCCATCACGCTGAGGAGTACATTAGAGTTTTTTAGCCTTTGCTTTTTGAGGAATGCCGAGCTTAGCTATATAGTTCCTATGAGGAATTGAGGAGAGTCTTGAGGCTGTATCAAGGGATGCACATGTAATGGTGCGTGTGAAAACTGTGGATAGGCATGAAAGAGGTATGTTATTATCTTCATCAAATATTTTTATTGATGTCAAACATTTTCCCCTTGTTCTTAGGAAACTCTGCACGTGCACCATCATGACAAAGTAGAACCTCCTGATGCACTTTAGCCGCAAATTGCTGCTTCAAACTCACAAGATGGGAAAGCTAAAGAATCTGGATCAGGCATAATGGAATCTACAAAGAGCTTGCTAAAGAACTGTGCAGTTGATGTCAGCAATGACCCTATGATCTGTCTTTTCTCTTCATGATACGGCTTATCTTGAGGTAATCTCTATTTCTTAATCATAGATGATTATGATTATAGTATCTTCAGCAACAGTTCAATTTAAGAAGATGCTGATATATCATTGTATCTAGCGACTGGATAACAATTAGATTTGGAAACAAAGGCAACTTCACATGTCAATGTGTTCTGTAAATTCTATCTTCGCATATTTTCACTCTGTGCTGTGAGCAGCAGAAAATATCGGGTCCGAAGTTTTACATCCCAGGATGTTGGTACTCTGATATCTATTGATTACCGAGACGCCACCGGTACATATTGGTGTATTGGATTATTTTCCTTCAAAAAATAGGAAAAATTCTGATATAACCAAATACTTTACTGTATGTCCTGCGACAAAATTAAACCAACTCAAAACAAAACCAGTCCATGCTCCACCAGCTGCATCCATCTCTCTTTCCCTTCTCATTCGAACCTAAGAGCAGAAACCACACGCCTACAGTTGTCATGGCCATCCTTCCTCTTGCTTAGTCCACTTGTGTACTTTTGAGTAGTAAATTTTGACATTAGATGAGCACGTCATATGATCATATGTATTACCTGTTTTTATCAACAATGCTACTTACGTCTTATCTGCCGATTAGTACTAAAACTTACGATTTTGTTAAAAAAAATGTTGCTTTATTTTTGAAAATTAATATCCTCTGTCCTTATTATGTAGGTAAAAAAAATGTGCTGGATGGGTTGTTAATTGTGGTTATGACTGGACACAACACTGTTTACTTTGCAGCTCAGTTCTGGAAGCTGGAAGTGAAGAATTGCCTGCGTATGGTAACGTTTCCAATAGAATTCAAGCGTATTGCTCCTGCTCATAAGCTATGCCATCCAGTGGCACTGTTTAATAGTAGTAGTACTTGATTTGTTATAGCACTGTTTATGCAGCATGGTAAGCTGGAAGTGAACAAACTACATGATTCGTGTACTACAAACGCGGAAAGAGTAATGAGCTTCAACGGCAACTCCTGATCTTGCATGTAGCTTATATTTCCCCCTGCTACAATCCAATTAGTTTTACCATTTTCGCTTCTTTTGCATCTGAATAACTCACACATCCTCTTGAAACACATGTTTTGCTGTTCCTAAGATCAGTTAGACAATTTTTTTTATAACTTCCACGTTGTATTATATCCTACTGCTGCCATTAGTCAATTCAAGCAAAGTATGTAACTATGAAGTGTCAGCAAATCGCTTCGTATCAACAACTCGTGCTTCTTGTTGGATTTCAAGAGCGCGGCGGAGCGCGCAAATTCTACCTAGTAGAATTTATTTTCGCTAGGACTTCTCGTCAGCCTCTCCTAGAGAAGTACCGGTACTGCTGCAGTTGAACTATTCAAATACTCCCTCCTCTCGGTTCATCTCATTACCGGTACTGCTAGCTGTTATTTGTTCTATTAGCGTTGTTTGTAACTGTTTGCATCTCAATAGTACTATGTACTGTTTTGTACTAGTCCCTGAGTATGATCCCCTGTTTTTAAATTTGTGTTGTACATAAGTGTTGTTGTTTTTTTCCGTAATTTTTTATTGACCTCTAGCTGTTACTGTACTCAGCCTAGTTGTTTACTGCCTTTTTTCTTGGTTTGTGTTTTGTAGGTGTATGTATGAAACCCTGCGCAGCGCCCATGTTAATCTCTTGGTTTATATTATGCACATATATATTAGCTCGCATTTCTTTGCTATGTTTGCTTTGATTTATGAACAAAACCATTGCTTTTTTTAGGAATCCGCTGAGGAGTACATTAGAATTTTTTAGCCTTTGCTTTTTGAGGAATGCCGAGCTTAGCTATATAGTTCCTATGAGGAATTGAGGAGAGTCTTGAGGCTGTATCAAGGGATGCACATGTAATGGTGCGTGTGAAAACTGTGGATAGGCATGAAAAAGGTATGTTACTATCTTCATCAAATATTTTTATTGATGTCACTTTTGTAAAGCAATTATAGAAAATGCCTTGTTGTATCATATTTTAATGCAGTCACATGACTGAGTTGTGGTTTATGCATTCAGGGTGGTATGATGTTGTTGTGCTACCGACGCATGAGTATAAATGGTCTTTCAAAGAAGGTGAAGTGGCAATTTTTTTTATTTATTCGGCCTGGTTGAGGTAGCCTATTAAAAATTGAAAATAACATAGGAACAATTACATGTAGTTAACCTATTAAAAATTGAAAATAACCTATTAGGTGAAAACTTGCACACTATTTAATTTAAAATTCAATTCCATATAATGTGCAATTTTAGTATTTTGTCAGTGCAATTTCTATTTTGGCTCTGATTAATAAGTTCTTTTTAGTAGAAAAGCGGTGCTATCAAGTGTAATGCTTACATTTGTTATTCTTTAAAAGGCCTTTAATTTTTCGAGTTGCCTCTATGTAGAATACATTGATATTTTTTGGGAACTTGTATAGCAGAACATCAGCAATGCACATTAGTATTAGACTGAGCATAAGGGTGATCCTCCTTGATTTTGTGTCTGTTTTGTTTTTGTATTATCAATGGATTACCAATGATATATTTTGTTTGACCTCTGTGTTATGTTGGGGGTGACTTATATTTATTGTTCTTGGTTAGAATAATTTTTGTGAATGTCACTTTCATAGTTCAGATCACAAATGTTTCATGCAGATTTTATTACTGTCAAGATGAGAGATCTCGTATTTGAATGCATCCTAGGTTTATTAGTGAACTATCAAATACTTTTCTCTCGGTACGCTTAGTTAGATTAGGTTTCTGCTCATATGTTTTATGAATTGTTTGCTGTGTTAGCCTAGAATGTGACTTTCTTTGTTAGTATGAAAACTTGCATATAATTTTAACTAAACTTTCAGCGCTATGTATTGTGCAAATTTGGTTCAAATTGGGTGCAATTTTTAATATTTGTCCTGTGTGTCCATGATTTGTTAAAAACAATATAAGCAAGCATCAAACTGTCCATGCTAGTACTAGATCTTATGTGTATGTTTTAGTTGATGTGTATGTCTTAGCCCTTTGTAAGGGTTCACAAATAATTGGTTATATTTTCTCAAAATTATAAAATTAATTTGTTTTGTCCTTTTGCTTAGGGTTACAATAAGAGAAGCATCAATATACCTTGTTGCATGTGTTACTTGCCAACATCCATCAGAAAGGTCTCTAGTAGATCGTGGACAAGGCCAGGTAATATTTTTTGGTAGAAGAACATGAGAATGAATTTTGTCAGAGCATGTGATGGATCTTTTTTGGCAAAAGAACATGACAAGATATTTTGTTGGTTGAAGAATTTGCATTGATTTGCATAAAAAGTGAGATTTGATTATTTTTTTCTTCCTGTGAATTAGTCTGCATTAGTTTGTCTTATTTGGTGTCATATGCTGTGAAACAGACCACTCATATTTCTTTCTTTTCTATTAAATAATGTTCTCTTTCTTTTCTATTTGTTTACAGTAAAATTGCTTAATGCTGCCTTGTCATACATGTCTTTTTCATGTAACCAGCCTCCAGTGTTTTACATCCTATTAGATCATGTACAAGTAATGACTATGTGAACCCATTAGATCATGTAGTGTTTTCTAATCTATTAGCTCATCCAGCCTCTGTAATGATATGTTTGTTAAAGATGATCTGTTTTCTATTTATTTGTGTGTGGTTCACAAATTTCAAGATTGTTTCTGTCTATAATATAGTTATTTTATTTGTATAGGTTATTTGTTAGTGGTTTACCAAGATAATGAGTGCGCTGTGTTACAATATGAGCATCTGTTGCATAGGAGCAAAACATTGTCTGGTTATAGTTTTTGTTATTCTACGAGCAACTATAGCAAGTCTTGTCTTGCTGAGTTTGTTTCTGATGGTCTCAACTCAATAATGCCCCCTATTCAGTACATATTATGTGCATGTAATTTCTTGCATTATGTGCAAGTGAATCGGCGTGATACTGTGATAATATTTAAAATTACTATTGATAAATCATTGTACTGTTGTAATGTCAAGCCCAATAATGTCAACCTTTCTTTTTGGAGATTGAGCAGATGGAGATGGGGAAGAAGCCCGACAAATGGGTTTTTTCTGTCTAGCAGACAGTCCACAGCCAACAGCCCACAGCCCACAACCAATGTGTGTGTAGCCCACAACAAAATTGAAAATACTTTTCCTGATGTCAACTTGCATTCCACTTTAATTAAAGTTCTTGTGTTAGTAATTCTGCAATTTTAGTTTGTGGGGTGTTTAATTTGTATTTGTTACTTCATTCAATATTTTTTACTTGGGAATGTTTCTACCAATATACCTTCTTGATGTCAACTTGCATACCATTTTAATTAAAGTTTCAGTGTTAGCTATTTTGCAATTTTAGCTCTTTGGGTTGTAACTTGTACTACATGTCATCATTTTATATGTTTTAGAAGGAAAATTCTATATGAAATTATCTTCCTGATGTCAACTTGCACTCCATTTTTATTAAAGTTAAACCTGTATCACACTTCTAAATAATACGCCTCTGTAATGATATGTTTGTTAAATGTATAGGCAAGAAGAAAGAAATATAACACAAGTTGCTTTATTGCATTGAAACCAGCAACAAAATTTGAACCAGCAAACATAGGTGCTTTGGTTCTAAAAAATCAGAAGTACGGTGGTGAGTACTTGGTTTGTGCTCTACTCTGATTTTGGTATCCCTAATTTATTGCACTTGAGCGTTCTCCTTGTGACAACGTTTTTGCTCCCTATTTTATTTGTGCAATGTTTTCATCATTATAGTTGTTATTAGACCATGAAAATAACATAGGGAGAATTACATATAGTTAACCTATTAAAAATTGAAAATAACCTATTAGGTGAAAACTTGCACACTATTTAAATTAAAATTTCAATTCCATATAATGTGCAATTTTAGTATTTTGTCAGTGCAATTTCTATTTTGGCTACATTTATTAAGTTCTTTTTTAGTAGAAAAGCACTATTATCAAGTGTAATGCTTACTCTGTTATTCTTTAAAGGCCTTCAATTTTTCCAGAGTTGCCTCTATGTATAATACATTGATATTTTGGGGAACTTGTATAGCAGAACATCAGAAATGTACATTAGTATTAGACTGAACATAAGGGTGATCCTCCTTGATTTTGTGTCTGTTTTATTTTTGTATTATCAATGGTTTACCAAGGATATATTTTGTTTGTCCTCTGTGTTATGTTGGGGGTGACTTATATATATTGTTCTTGATTATAATAATTTTTGTGAATGTCAATTTCATAGTTCAAATCACAAATGTTTCATGCAGATTTTATTACTGTTAAGATGAGAGATCTCGTATTTGAATGCATCCTAGGTTTATTAGTGAACTATCAAATACTTTTCTCTAGGTATGCTTAGTTATATTAGGTTTCTGCTCATATGTTTTATGAATTGTTTGTTGTGTTAGTGTAGAATGTAACTTTCTTTGTTGGTATGAAAACTTTCATAGAATTTTAACTAAACTTTTGTTGGAGATATGCCCTAAAGGCAATCATTTTGATGATGATATTTCGTTGTATCCATGATTTAATAAATGTTCCTTGAATATTGCCTTTGTGTTGATTAACAAGTATGTGACTTTTTTGTGAAACTCTTTACTTGTATGGTTATTCTAAAGTTGTCCCTAGTCGGAGTTCATGTGAGCACACGTGAATGATGGATTAGCACATGTATCGGTTGATGACCATGTTTCACAGGTCATAGACATGGAGATGTCAAACCAATAATGTGGAAACATATTTAGAACATGGGGTTGGACCGACCCAACATGAGACATAGCTTTTATACTTATGGTTCTCTCTACACAATGTGTACGCCTTGTCCTTAGACCTGAGATTGTCGCATGTACTTGAGATGTGAATAGACCTACTTAGGGGCTATCAAACGCTACTCATGAATGGGTAGTTATAAAGGTAGCTTTGGGTTTGTCATGAAGCATCTTTGCGAGGCATGGTCGGTCGAGATGGGATTTGCCTCTCTCTACAGAGAGATATCTCTGGGCCCTCGAGTGATCGGATCCGAAATGCATGGCCATGCTACTTAAGGTTAAGAGTTAACCTAGTAAGGGATTCGGATCACGGATCGAGAAAGAGTGGTCACTTGGAGCTCGACCGAATATCGTGAGGCAAAGGGATTGGCATGTACATAACGTTGTAATGGTTCGTCCGATATGATCTTTACGTGCGTTTAGGAGTTGGCACGTCTTGCTAGAGGCGCTACCAACTATTGACCAAGTATGTGTACTTGCGTCATGTCTAAACATCGTGAACCTATAGGTCACACACTTAAGAAGTGAAGCCTAATTCGGATTGGATCCGAATTAGGCGGGCATTGAGTCCTAATGGGCCTCTATTCGTAGAAGCCCATTATAAGGGCGTCTATAAAAGGAGGCGGGCGCGATTAAGGGTTGAGTTTTTCGTGACATCCCAAAACCACGCCGCCACCCTCCCACGCCCTAGTCGCTCGCGCGATCTAGTAGTCCGGCGTCGTCGCTTCCTCCCATACGTGTGGATACCTTTGAAGGCGCTGCATCGTGGCGTTGGGGCGAACCACAAGAAAGGAGCTGTCGTGGGGCGCCACGATGAGGGCGAGGAAGTAGTGACGACTACTCGCCCGACGTCTTGCATCAACGAATGCGACTACATGGCGGCGACGCGCGCATCAACTTCCGCACTGCTGCGTCTAGTGGTAAGACCGTGATCTATAAGCTGCGTGATCTTGGTTTACTGGGTAGAATTTTTGATTTGCGCTAGTGTAGCCTACCCGTTTCCCTACGATGGTATCAGGCGGTTCTTTGTCATGTTATAGGTTCGGTGATTTGCATATGGCGATATGTAAATCGGTATGATCGATGTGATCGATTGTATAGTTACAGTAATGGATTGGTCGGTTTCGTGATCATCTTTGCTAAGGTCGTGAAACAACATACCCCTACGGTCGGATTCGCCATCGGGGTAAGCGGTGACATGTAAAACCGGTTGCGGCATCGAAGATCAATATGATTGATCGAATCGGAACCTAGATTAATAATCGATGTACCGTGATCGGTCGCTAAGGTCGTGAAACAACATACCCCTTCGGTCGGATTCGCCATCGGGTAGACGATGACACGTAAAACGGTTGCGGCATGCGAAGATCAATATAATTGGTCGAATCGGACGATGAGTCGATTTGTGGTAAATATGATTTGCCGATCAAAATCCTATGTAAATATGATACCGCGGTAGCGCGCCTTCGAACCCGATGAAACCCCTCGACCCCTATCCGTGGATTGCGATTCTATGCATAAACTTGTTTTTGCGGGATGTATGTGACCAGTATGGCCTAATGTGTATGTGATGCATGTTTGTAATATTTGCATGACCTGCGTGTCATGGGTACGGCAACACGGCTGGAGCCATTGTGTTGTCAAAGTATTGTATTAACGGCCTGCGTGCCGACTTGTGATGATTCCTAGTATCCATGTATTTTATTACTAGCATGTTATGAGTAATAGCTTATAGTAGTACTCGGAGGACACATCACTTGGAGGATAGCACACATGAACCATGGAGATGGAGATTATCATGGTGGGCCAGATTCTATGGCGATGGAGATCACCATGAGAAAATGGGCCATACTGAGTCACAACTGTGTGAATGCTATTCCTATTGTTTTACTCCTATGCATGTTTGAATGGTAGAAGTATAGCGATCCCTCACAAAATGTTAAGTTAAACATATGCCCTCCCAATTAAACTTTGCACCATCCATGTCTGTAAATTGATGGTGGGTCTATAAAATTAGGGCACCATCAACTTTCCTTGACTAGATGGGTTTTGTATCGGATACTTACATGCATAAGGATTGGTGAACTTAACAAGGTTATCATAAAGGTTATGGGCCTTGGGGCATAAAGGTTGGGCGCGGGGCATAGAGATGTCACCCAACAACAAGAGTCATATAGAGATATGATTAGTAAGGTGTTGCTTACGAATTACCTTGTCTCTAGCGGTGATGCAAAAGCTCACTAGTAGACTCGTTAATTGCGGATCTTGAATCGCTAAGAATCAAAGAGGGATGTTGATTTTAGTGGGAGTACATTCTATTAAATTTGTTTAATCTGATTTACTCTATCATGGTTTTATTTGTCTTAGTATTTTGCATTTCCTATTGTAGATCAATGACATCTAGCAACCACGCACACCCTTTTGCTTTGCGATCGATTCTTGAGAAAGAGAAATTAAATGGAACAAACTATTCGGATTGGTCCGTAACCCGAGAATTGTTCTCGAGGCGGATAAAAGGAAAACGTTCGGACACCCCAATCCCGGAAGAACACGCTAAGAATCGTCTGCTGCTTGTTAAAAATGCCTACAAGAAAGCATGTGATGACTCTCTTGAGATTAGTGTCTTATGCTTGCATGCATGGAACGACCTTCAAAAGCGGTTTGAGGATCGGAAGCATATGATATGATCATAGCGCTTAGGACATGTTCGAACACGGACCGGGTGAGCGGTTCAATGTCTCTAAGGCTTTTCGGAATGCAAGTTAACGAAGGTGCACCGTAGGCCCACATGTGATCAAAATGGTTGGTTCTGATCGGACTTTGGATAAACTTGGTTTTCCAATTGGCCAAGAGTTGGCAATCGATTTCATTTAGCGTCTCTTCCACCTAGCTATGGGCATTTCATTTGAACTACCATATGCATGGGCGGATAAGGGCCTTAATGAGCTTTGTGGGATGCTCAAAACAATGAGAGCGACATTAAGAAGTGTGCGAGGCCTAGCCATGTGATGGTGTGCAGAACAAGTCTAGCTTCAAGAAAAAGGGTAAGCCATGGCCAAAGAATAAGGGCAAGGTTAAAGATATGATCTCGAAGCCAACGCCTAAGCCTAATCTTTGGACTGGAGGCGAGACAGTATGCTTCTATTGTAAAGAAACTAGCCCTTTGGAAGAAAGCGCAAGAAGTACATGGATTAGATGAATGCAAGAAGAAGGCTGGAAGTAAGACTTCCACCCATGGTACACTTGTCATAAATGTTTTAGACATTTTCTCGCAGATTCTCCTATTAACTCTTGGGTAATTGATACCGGATCGATTGCTCACATTTGCAACTCGATCACGAGGGCTAATAAGAAGTAGAGGAGTCGCAAGAGGTGAAGTTGATTTCGTCGGAAATAAAGCAAGGGTTCTTTGCGTTGACCGTCGGCACCATGCAACCAGCTTCCTTCAAGATTTATTATGGAATTGAATAATTGTTATTATGTTCCTAGTATGAGTCGAAACATTTTATCCCCCTCATGTTTGATGAGAGATGGTTATTCATTTGCAAGTAAAGACAATGGTTGTTTGATCTCTAAAATGGAATGTTTATGGCTTTTGCCCATTGTGAATGGGTTATTTATTTTAAATCTTGATGATGCGCCTATCTTTAACATAAATGCTAAAAGACTTCGACCTAATGATTTGAATCCCACCTATGTTTGGCATTGTCGTTTGGGTCACATAAGTGAAAAGCGCATGAAGAAGCTCCATGTCGATGGTCTTCTAACCGTTTGATTTTGAATCATACGAGACATGTGAAGCTTGTTTGCTTGGTAAGATGACCAAATCACCTTTCAAAGGTTCTTTTGAGAGGCGTCGGACTTGTTGGAAATCATACATCTTGATGTATGTGGACCAATGAGCACGCATCGCTAGAGGTGGATTTCATTACTTCATAACTTTCACGATGATTTTAGTAGATATGGCTATGTCTACTTAATGAAACATAAGTCCAAACTTTTGAAAAGTTCAAAGAGTTCCGAATGAAGTTGAAAATCAACGTGCCAAGAAAATTAAGGCTCTGCGATCGATCGTGGTGGCGAGTATTTGAGTCATGAATTTAGCAATCATCCGGAGAGTTGCGAATTGTTCCACAGACTAACACCGCCGAACGCCTCAAAGAAACGGGGTATCCGAGCGGCGTAATCGGACCTTGTTGGATATGGTTCGATCGATGATGAGCGATCAGTTACCATTATCCTTTTGGGGTTACGCTCTAAAACAGCGACTTTCACACTTAATAAGTACCGTCTAAATCCGTAGTTAAGACACCATATGAGATATGGGTAGGAAGAGTCACGCTTGTCTTTTCTAAAGATTTGGGGATGTGAGGCGTTTGTCAGCGACTCTGATCGGACAAGCTCACACCCAAGTCGGATAAATGCATTTTCGTGGGATATCAGAAGAAACCTTTGGATATTACTTCTACAACCGACTAGAGGGCAAAGTGTTTGTCGCTCAGTGGTGTTTTCCTAGAGAAAGAGTTTCTCAACAGGAGACAAGTGGAAGAACGGTGCGGCTTGAAGAAGTTCAAGATGAACCAATCGGGAAAAGCTGGACGAATGATGCTCATGTGGCGAGAACAAGTTGAGGAACCCATGGCAAAGGAAGCACCACCACCACGAAGGTCGGAAGGCTCCAATGCGCGAGATATGTTATTGTTAGACAATGATGAGCCTCGACCTATGCGGAAGCAATGATGGACCAGACTACGAGAAATGGCATAGTACCATGAGATCCGAGATAGCATCCATGGGAGACAATCAAGTTTGGAATTTGGTTGACCCTTTGATGGTGCTAAAACCATAGAGTGCAAATGGATCTATAAAAGGAAGATTGATATGGATGGAAATGTTCATATCCATAAAGCTCGACTTGTCACAAAGGTTTTCGGCAAGTTCAAGGAGTTGACTACGATGAGACTTTCTCACTTTGTAGCGATGCTTAAATCAATACGGATCATTCTAGCTATTGCTGCATATTTCGACTATGAGATATGGCGGATGGATGTCAAAACGGCTTTCCTTAATGGAAATTTAACCGAGGGCGTGTATATGATACAGACCGAGGTTTTGTCGATCAAACAATGCTAGAAAAGTATGCAAACTTCAAAAATCTATTTATGGATTGAAGCAAGCATCTCGGAGTTGAAACATTCGTTTTGATGAAGTAGCCAAAGGGTTTGACTTCATAAAAAACGAAGAAGAATCTTGTGTTTACAAGAAGACAAGTGGGAGCTCACTCGTATTTCTAATCTTATATGTAGATGACATATTACTGATTGGAAATGATATTCCTATGCTCGAGTCCGTTAAGACCTCACTTTGAAAAATAGTTTCTCAATGAAGGACTTAGGGAAGCGGCATATATTTTGGGTATTAAGATCTATAGAGATAGATCAAAAGGCTAATAGGATTAAGCAGTACTTACATTGACAAAGTGTTGAA
This sequence comes from Ampelocalamus luodianensis, assembly GCA_036346255.1. Taxonomy (NCBI): domain Eukaryota; kingdom Viridiplantae; phylum Streptophyta; class Magnoliopsida; order Poales; family Poaceae; genus Ampelocalamus; species Ampelocalamus luodianensis. The sequence goes on from CM070619.1 coordinate 33,710,126, forward strand.
GCAGTTCAACATAGAGGAGGCAAAGAAAGGGTTCTTGCCCATGTCTCATGGCATAAATCTTGGCAAGACTCGGTGTCCTTCGACAAGCGATGAGCGAGATTGCATGAGTAAGATTCCATATGCTTGGCCATTGGATCTATCATGTATGCTATGATATGTACTCGCCTGATGTTTCCTATGCTCTAAGTGTTACTGGCAGATACGGTGATCGGTGAGAGTCATCGGACGGGCGGTTAAAAACATCCTCAAGTATTTGAGAAGAACTAAGGATGTGTTCTAGTCTACGGAGGTGAGGAAGAGCTCGTTGTAAATGGTTACACGATGCAAGCTTCCAAACCGACAAAGATGATTACAAATCGCAATCGGGTTTTGTGTTCCTTTTGAGCGGTGGTGCGGTAAGTTGGAAGAGTTCCAAGCGGAGACGTGCTAACTCTACAACGGAGGCCGAGTACATTGCGGCTTGAAGCGGCAAAGAAGGTGTTTGGATAAGGAAGTTCATAATGAACTAGGTGTGGTTCCTAGTGCGTGCGATCCTCTCGATCTTTCTTGTGATAACGGTGGGGCCATTGCGCAAGCCAGGGCGAGGAATCACCAAAAGAACAAACACATCTGCGGCGGTTTCATCTCATTCGAGAGATCCTTAATCGAGCAGATTTAAAGATATGCAAAATACACACAGTTTGAATGTTTGAGATCCTTTGTGAAGCCTCTCCACACCCTAAGCATGTGGCGCACACAAGAGCTATGGGTATTAGATATCTTCTAGATTGACTCTAGTGCAAGTGGGAGGCTATTGGAGATATGCCTAGAGGCAATCATTTTGATGATGATATTTCGTTGTATCCATGATTTAATAAATGTTCCTTGAATATTGCCTTTGTGTTGATTAACAAGTATGTGACTTGTTTGTGAAACTCTTTACTTGTATGGTTATTCTAAAGTTGTCCTAGTCGGAGTTCATGTGAGGACACACGTGAATGATGGATTAGCACATGTATCGGTTGATGACCATGTTTCACAGGTCATAGACATGGAGATGTCAAACCAATAATGTGGACACATGTTTAGAACATGGGGTTGGACCGACCCAATATGAGACATAGCTTTTATACTTATGGTTCTCTCTACACAATGTGTACGCCTTGTCCTTAGACCTGAGATTGTCGCATGTACTTGAGATGTGAATAGACCTACTTAGGGGCTATCAAACGCTACTCCGTGGCTGGTAGTTATAAAGGTAGCTTTGGGTTTGTCATGAAGCATCTTTGCGAGGCATGGTCGATCGAGATGGGATTTGCCCCTCTCTACCGAGAGAGATATCTCTGGGCCTCGGTGATCGGATCGAAATGCATGGCCATGCTACTTAAGGTTAAGAGTTAACCTAGTAAGGGATTCGCATCACGGGATCGAAAAGAGTGGTCAGCTTGGGCTCGACCGAATATCGTGAGGCAAAGGGATTGGTATGTACATAACGTTGTGATGGTTCGTCCGATATGATCTTTACGTGCGTTTAGGAGTTGCACGTCTTGCTAGAGGCGCTACCAACTATTGACCAAGTATGTGTACTTGCGTCATGTCTAAACATACGTGAACCTATAGGGTCACACACTTAAGTGAAGCCTAGTTCGGATTGGATCCGAATTAGGCGTGCGATTGAGTCCTAATGGGCCTCTATTCGTAGAAGCCCATTATAAGGACGTCTATAAAAGGAGGCGGCGCGCGGTTAAGGGTTGAGTTTTTCGTGACATCCCCAAACCGGCCGCCACCCTCCCATGCCCTAGTCGCTCGCGCGGATCTAGTAGTCCGCGTGCGTCGCTTCCTCCGTCGTGTGGATACCTTTGAAGGCGTTGGGACGAACCGCAAGAAAGGAGCATGCGTGGGGCGCCACGACGAGGGCGTGGAAGTAGTGCGACTACTGCGCCCGACGTCTTGCATCAACGATGCGACTACACCGGCGACGCTACATCAACTTCCGCTCTGCGTCTAGTGGTAAGACCGTGATCTATAACTGCAGTGATCTTGGTTTACGGGTAGAATTTTTTGATTTGCGCTAGTGTAGCCTACCCGTTTCCCTACAACTTTCAGCGCTATGTATTGTGCAAATTTGGTTCAAATTGGGTGGAATTTTTAATATTTGTCACTGTGTGTCCATGATTTGTTAAAAAACAGTATAAGAAAGTATCAAACTGTCCATGCCGGTATTAGATCTTATGTGTATGTCTTAGTCCTTCGTAAGGGTTCACGAATAATTGGTTATATTTTCTCAAAATTTTAAATTTTATTTGTTTTTGTCCTTTTGCTCAGGTTTACAATAAGAGAAGCATAAATATACCTTGCTGCGTGCGCTACTTGCCAACATCCATTAGAAAGGTCTCTAGTAGATCGTGGACAAGGTCGGGTAATATTTTTTGGTAGAAGAACATGAGAATGAATTTTGTGAGAACATGTGATGGATCTTTTTTGGCAAAAGAACATGACAAAGATATTTTGTTGGTTGAAAAATTTGCATTGATTTGGATAAAAACTAACATTTGATTTTTGTTCTCCCTGCGAATTAGACTGCATTAGTTTGTCTTATTTGGTGTCATATGCTGTGAAACAGCCCACTCACATACAACGAAGTTAGCTTTAACATATCTATCTATATTTTTTTGTGTCCCGTTAATAGGATAGAAAAATAATTAGAAACCAATTGGAAAACCACAAAAGAAACAACCAGAGAAAACAGACTTTAAAGGGCCAAACTCTAAAGCTAAACAACCAACCCATGTTGGGTTATTGAACTCTGGCTGTTTCTGTATTATGTAGGGTTCACCAAGTATAGGACTTTTTTTGTCTAGGATAGAATTTTTCTTTCTTTGTATATTATGTTTGTTCTGTAATCTTTATGTTAACGGAATGCAATTTTTTTTATATCTGTTGTCAGTTGCTATTGACCCCTGCCATCATTTTTTTATGTTTCATTTTTTATCTTTCTATGTTGTAGCTTGACCTGCTCCTCTATCGGCCCCGGCCATCATTACCTGCAATATTTTTGCAAACTTTTTTTTAATCAGATAGTTAATACAAGTGACCTTGATGCAGAAATTTCTAGAAAAACTTTTTTTCCCTATCTACAGTAGCCTGACGTGTGTGAAGCCCACAACAAAAAAAAAGCCCATCTAAAAAATAGCGCATACAACAAAAGGACAAAAACAACAGGCCAAATAATACACAGTGGGCCAAGTAATCAGCCCATACAAAAAAGCTCCCAAAACATACGGGCCAAATAACAGGTTCAAAATATGAAATTCGGACCCGTTAACACATACAACAAAAGCCCAAATCTGTTTTGGCATTGACTTGTACCATTTTTTTACCTTACCGTTAGATGAAAATCTAATGGTTGGAAAAAGTGACTGAAAAATAGTAAAATTTCAGGCAACTTACACAATGACAGTCTCTTAAAAAAAAATATCAAAGGCATGTATACGACGGTATGTATGGGTAGCTATGCTCTATAAAGTTTTTTTTTTCTATCTGCTACGCTAAGGACGAAAAGCGTAAATCGAAGTTGTACGCTGCAGAGGAGCATCAGCCGTCTGTGGAGGAGCTTCACCTTCGCTTGAGAGACTTTCTTTGGTTTTCTGTGAGGGAGATGATTACGTCAGTAATAAAGGAAATGTACGGCATTAGTAGATGAATAGGTTGTAAAGTTCTATCAGGTACGGTATATACCGTTGAATGCGCTTCTGCTGGTATCCTCGAGATGATTTTTTTGCCTGTGGTGGCAAAGAGAGCCAAACAATAACATGCACGTGTGGCAAACCTCCTTCTGAAACTCATACTCATACGTGTATAGCTTGGCAAAAGGAAAATTAAGGAAAAGATAAGGTAATATAAACCGAGGGGACAAAAGAAGAGTGAAAGACCAACATGCATACACGTATCAGCAGGAATAGAGGCGAAAACATTCCTTTCTTCGATATCGCGAACTAAATCTTTTGAGTTTCATGTCGAATAGATGACACTCCATGTGCCAGATCTATCATGCGGACGTTGGCAAGGACCTGGGCCTAGCGCATCAGCGATTTCGGGCCATGTAGGATCGCATGTCAAGGTCAGAAACAGGTCAGGAGGATCATACATACGGCCAATAACCATAGTGTTCCAGAAATTCATAATTTTTTAACGCTGGCACAACCGTGTTTAATCACAAAAAAAAAAAAAAATCGCAGGTCAGGTAGGCGGAACGCAAACATTAAAAAAACACATATACGAACAAATCATTGTTTTCTATCGTATATACGCAACAGACATCTAAATACCCATTGTTTTTCCCTGTTCTATCGTATATACACAACAGACATCTTTTTTTAGATAAGGGAAGAGAAAACCTCTCCCAGCCTCTGTATCCGAGGATACACACAGCCCAAAGTTTATTACAATAACAATAATATTCTTAACCAGATGAAGCAATCGCCCCATAAACCATAACAAAACGGCAAAACAAACGCCGACATAAACCAACGGCAAAGCAAAAGCCGTAAAGGTAGTAAACAACCTTATGAAAATAAACAAAGACAAAGAAGTGTTTCAAACATCTCAAGTCTATTAAAAGCTTCCACCCATGCTTGTTGAAGATCTCCTTGTAATAACCTCCAATGTTTTGCTCCACTACCAAGGCATCCCTCCTTCCTTGGCATTGCAAAGTGACCAGAGTGGATCAATGGATACACTGAATATAATCTGCAAAGGATGGTCAATAACTTTCTTGTCGAAAAGCGACATCATTCGACATAACCGGATAGACCAACAAAGTGCAGCGCCCCACAAAATATTTGCTTTTAAATCTGAAGTAAGACCTACTAACGGTTCCCAAAAATATTCGAGCAGTATTAGGTGCATTAAGATTAAAAGCAATTTGAACTATCACGCCATGCAAAAGCGGGCAAGCGACAATCAAAAACAAATGTTGTATAGTCTCCTTGTGATCACAAAAACAACAATTTGTGTCACCTCTCGATTCCGTTTAATAAATTATCCTTAGTCAAAGTAACTCCTCTACAAAGGTACCACAAGAAAAATTTTATCTTAAGGGTACTTTAATTTTCCATAACTTTTGACTTGAAACGACAATTGGTGTCACCCAAAACAACATACATGGATTTGATGAAAATTGCCCATTTCTATGTAAATTCCATCGAGCAGTATCCTTATCCATGGTAAGATGAGTATTGGCTATTTTCACCACAAGATTATTGAAAGCAAGCAAATTTGGGCCCATAAGCGCTCTCCTAAAATTCAAATTTAAAGCGCGATCCTAAGACATCTGCAACCAAAGCATGTTTATTAGGACTATCTCAAACAAAGTTGGATAAAGTTCGAGAAAGAGGCGATGTCAACCCAAATGTCCTTCCAAAATCTGATTTCTTTTCCATTCCCAAGATTGAAAGAACATCGTTGAATAAAATAATGCTTTACCTTCATCAATCCCTTCCAAAAATGGGAATCCCCAGGTTTACTCTCAACTTGAGAGACAGACTTATCATTCAAATACTTATTTTTAAGCAATTGTTGCCAAACCCCTTCCTCATTCAAAAGTTTAAACAACCATTTAGCCAAAGACAATTATTTTTATCTCGAGGTTCGAATTCCCAAACCACCTTGGTCCTTGGGCCTACAAAGAATATTCCATTTAGCCAACCTATATTTTTGTTTATGATTGTCACTCTGCCAATAAAATCTGGACCTAAAAAAATCTAGTCTTTTAAGGACCCCCTTGGGTACCTCAAAGAAAGAGAGCATAAACATAGGAAGGCTGCTCAAAACCGAATTTATAAGTACCAGTCTACCACCAGTAGATAAATTTTCCCTTTCCAATTGCTCAATCTTTTTTCAAAGTGATCTTCCAAACCCATCCATTCATTATTCCATGACCTTCTAAAATGAATCGAATACCCAAATATTTAAAGGAAAACAACCATTTTCACATCCGAATATCTCTAAGTATTGGGATTCAAAAATTTCTGCTTCACCAAAGCAAAAGAGTTCGCTTTTATGAAAATTTATCTTTAAACCAGAAAGTTGCTCAAACGCACAAAGAATAAGCTTCAAATTTTTTGCTTGATCAAAATTGTGATCCATGAAAAGAATAGTATCATCAGCATATTGAAGGATAGAAATACCATCATCAACTAAATGTGGTATTATCCCACTAACTTGACCCTCATTCTTAGCTCTTCCAATAACAATAGCTAACATGTCATAACAATATTAAAAGAATTGGAGACAGAGGGTCCCCTGTCTAAGCCCTTTCTTGGTTTGGAAATAAGGTCCAATACTATCATTAATATTAATCCCACACTACCCCTACAATGAAATTTTCAATCCAAGCACACCAACTTGGAAGAAACCCTTCATTCTAAGAGTTTCTTTGTAGAAAGGCCATTTGACCTTATCATAAGCTTTTTCAAAATCAATCTTAAAAATAATTCCATCTAATTTCTTCTTATGAAGCTCATGGATTGTTTCATGTAAAACAACTACCCCTTCCATGATATTTCTCCCTGGCATAAAAGCTGTTTGAGATGGACGAACAACCTTTTGAGCAATACCCATAAGACGATTAGTACCTACCTTCGTAAATATTTTAAAACTCACATTTAATAGGCAAATCAGCCTATATTGCTGAATTTGTCGTGCTTCATCTTTTTTGGGGAGTAAAGAAATGACACCAAAATTGAGTCTAAAAAGAGGTAAATTACCTCTATGAAAATCTCGAAAAAGAGCCATCAAGTCATTTTTAATAATGTTCCAAAAAACTTGATAGAATTCAGCAGGAAAGCCATCTGGACCCGGAGTTTTATTATGCTCCATTTGAAAAATTGCATCTTTTACTTCCTCTTCAGTAAACTCAGCAGTAAGATAATCATTTTCCAAGTCAGAAACTTGAGGTATATCCTCCGTGATACTCTCAACCATAGAAAAGTGGTTGGTATCAGGAGGTCCAAAAAGACCTTTATAATAAGTTGTGATGTACTGCTTTAAATTGACATCACCCGAAATTAAACCCTCCTCTTGTTCCAACTGAAAAATTTGTTGTTTCCTATATTTACCATTGGCAATCAAATGAAAATACCGAGTATTACTATCTCCTTCAAGCAAATGCTTCGTCTTAGCCCGTTGATACCATTTGATTTCTTCCTCTCTTAGTAAATGGGCAAGACGCTCATTAGAACTATGTTTAAGATTAATTTCAAAATTAGATAATCCTGTAGACTCAGCTTTCTTATCGAGATTATCAATGATATTCAAAAGACGTTTTTTCTCTAGCTTATACATACCACTAGTATTTTTAGCCCACCCTCTGAGAAATTGTCTAAGCGCTCTAATTTTACATTGCCAACGATTAATTGCAGAATTACCAACATTATTTTGTTGCCACACCTGAGCCACCATATCAACAAACCCATCCCTCTTAAGCCAACCTAACTCAAATTTAAACAAATGTTGGTTCCTAGTATCAGAGGCAGCACCAGTGCTAAGAACAATAGGCGTATGATCAGAAAAAACACGTTCCAAAGCATTTACAGTGGTCAAAGGGAACTTCTGTTCCCAATCCGTATCTACAAGAATTCTATCAAGTTTTTCATAAGTAGGATGATCCAAATTATTAGCCCACGTAAATTGCCTACCTGAAAGCCTAAGTTCTCTTAATTCTAGGCTCTCAATAACCGCATTAAAAAGAAAAGGAAAATGCCGATCAAAATTATGATTATTTTTCTCTTCACTGCGCCTTAAGATATTAAAATCCCCACCAATAAGAATAGGTAAAGTTTCCTTACTACACGCATGAACTAATTCGGTTAAAAGATATCTTTATAAGTGGTTGTGCTGACACCATACACACCACAAGGATCCATTGGAACCCATCTTCCTTATTACGTAAATGAAACTTAATAAAAAAGTCTCCCTCAAAAATAGAGCCCACCTCAAAAACCGCCATGTTCACACCAAGTAAAATACCTCCAGTGTCCATGGGATGGTAAGTAGTGCCAAAAATCCATACCACCGCTAAAATGATTTAATTGTGAATTGGAAAATTCCTTCTTATGAGTTTCTAAAATAGCAACAAAATCCATATGTTGTTCCCGAACCAACTCCGCAATGTACCTATGTTTATTTGGGTGCATAAGTCCCTACTATTCCAAAAACACCTTTCATTTTCTCTTTGCTTATTTTTAATACGAAACTCAACCACTTTTGCAAGTGCTTTCTTAACCCCTATTCTTTTCTTTTGTGTGATTTCAATTGCAAATCATGATCATCATCTGACTAGTTCCTCATAACACAAATCACTGCATAAGCTATTTAGAGATGATAAATCAAGGCTGGCCATTTCCTCGTCTAAATCCTCTTTGAGGACATGTTCTTTACCAATTTTTCCGGAATAAGCCAATCTACAAGCCAGTCTACCAAGTTCGATCTTTTTAATAGATTCTAAAGAAGATGTCGTTTCCACTCTAGTAACTCCTAAAGAAATTCCTACTTGATTCAAATTAGAAATAGCAACCTCATCTGGAATAGCCAAAATAGAAAAAACATTATTTAACTTAGTACCTTTGTTCTCCTCCAAGTTTTTATATTTGGCCCTTCGCATGGCCTTGACAAGGAATCCTCATACGCTTTAACTTTGCTCGCAAGGCGGCTCCACCTTGGCTCCTGCAAAATGATCCAACCGTGTCCCCTTTGTTTGCCACCGCACCGCCGACCTTCCTTTTTCGAACCAACGTCCACTCGAAGCACGGACAATGTAGCCTCGTCAATCGTCCCATTGCATCTTTACCGTCACACCACGAACCTCCTTTTCGGCTGTCCACCAACGGTAACACTGCATCCTCAGATCCTTCTAGAGCAGTTTCTCAACCCGAGTCGGTGGCGGCCTGCCGCCGAAGCGAGTCCACCACCTGTGCAATACTGCATTGTTGCCACAGCCCCCCGCCCCCTTGGCGCCGATCCTTACCTCCTCTCCCGGTCCACTGATCTCTCTTTTACTGATGCTTTCTTTGCGAAATAGGAGTGACACAAATGAGACTTTACTGATCGTCCCGTCACGACCGAAATATTTTTGCCCTCTTAGCATCCCGGTCCATTATCTCACGGTCCTTCATTTCCTCATCATCATCCCTCCTCTATCCTTGCCGCCTCCGTTATTTTGCTCATCCTCCACATTTCCTTCTCCCACATTTCCATCGAGTCTTGCTCAACTTTAAAACTAATTCATAGATCACTGTGTCCAACAACAATATCAACACTCGCGAGGATTAGAGAAACATCTATAACCCCACACCAACGGACTAGATCTTTCTTCCTTGTACTTATCATGTCCACTTTGAGGGTAGCGCCAACAATAGAGCCAATGGCACACAGACTAAGGTAGTCTCTAGCTTCATAAGGAACCCCAGAAACTTGCACCCAGACTGAGCGAAGCTGAAACTTTGGAGTAGGGCCCGGCTTCCATTCCTCAAGCGGAGCACCACCCCTTGAGCTTTGACTTGTATATCCCCAATTTGAACCATTCTTGCCAATTCAGTGGGTGTCGGAAATTGAACAAAAAAAGAATTATGACCAGTTTCTTTCACATCCCACTGCCAATCAATTGGAATGAGTCTTCTCAACTCCCCAATAACCCATTCAACCGACATTTGCCCACCGATAATCCGTACCACCCCAGCGTACCTGTTCATCCCTCGGCCTCGACGGACTGCAGAAGGTACCATATAGAACCCTAGGCCCTCACCCGTACCTGACGAAATTTGCCACTGGTTTTGGCAATTTGAGCAAAGGACATCTCGGTGCCAAATGATTGGTATAATCACAAATATCACAGTGCAGCACAACTGGGCAAACAGCAATGGTATGTCCCTTCTCCTTGCATCTGAAACAAAACCTCGTAATCTTATCAGCACCACCATCCTTCCCCGACTGCATGTGGTGACTAACAGGTGGTCCTCCATTGTGCGTCGGCACTACCAACGGAGCCGATGTCCCAGACCCTACCACTGCAGCCGCACCAGCCGACAAAGTCGTGGTCATGCCCACTGTCCCATCTACCACCACCCGAGGCACACCAATTTGCCCTCTATCGCCATGATATGCAAACGCGCTGCCGGCGGCGTTGGCACCTGACCATGGTGCCCAGCCATACCCCGACCATGCTGCCCAGCTGCACCCTGAAGCGTCGTCCCGCTCGCCGAACCAAAATTGGTACCTGATTTGTCGACGAAGACAGACATCCCGCTTTGTGCGGGTAGGCCTCGTCCCACCCCAGCATTGCTCGCCACGCCTCCATAACTTCCCCGGCCGGGGTTCCACCGTCCCCGTCCAAAGCTGCTCCTGCCGCCCCCGAAATTGCTTCGTCTGCCATCTGCGCCAACAAGTGGTGCGCTCTCGCCTCCACGACCCATTGGATCAGAGGTTCGAAGAAGGGCTTCCGCGTATGTGCGCTGGTCAGGAGTTGAAGAAAGGACGGAAGGATCACGCAGATGGGCGCATGCACGATTGATGGGAGCAATTACGGCTGATTGGCCATCAGGAGATCTGGCGCACAAGAAACCGAGCCGTGACCCCACCGGTTCAAACTCTTTGGCTTGAAATCTCAACTGTGACCCCACGGTTCAAAATCTGAACGAGCGCTGAATCTTCGGCTTGGAAAGCGCCTCCATGGAAATCGGCGGAAAAGCTTGGATCGGTTCTTCGTGGAAGCCGCCGGCGAAAAATAGCCGCGCAAAGCATCACCAAAAGATAACTTAGGTGATGATCTAGGTGGTGGCGAGGGGCCTGCCATGGCGCTCCGTCATTGCTTCTTCCCTCTGGCGGTCGTTCCTTGTGCCCACCACCACCGTGTGGCGAGCAATCAACGAGCGGCAACAAAGCCGCACCACGCACCGCGCAATGACACGCAAAAGATCGAGTATCCCTTACATGCCCAGTCCGGCCGCTGACGAGCTTCCTCCTCGAAATAGCCTGCTGCCGTACATCGGTGTAAACATCCATTGCCTCATCCTCTTCATTCTCGAGCTATCCCCATCATCGGACCGCCAAAACCGAAACGCGGCGGTCCTAACATCTCTTATCCGCCGAGTTTCATCGTTTCCGGCAGCGAGAGTCCCAAAATCGAGAAGCGAAACTTGCCGTATGATGAGCGATTGTATCGCATACACTGCGTGGCGATGAGTGTCACCACCACCGCTGCCACCGCCGTTGTTCCCCTGCGCTCGAGCCGGCTCTTTCACAAGTCAAGGAGATGATGTGGAGGCCACTCGAATCAAAAGGATCTCCACACAACAGACATCTAAATACCCATCGTGTACGAAAAATGTCTCTTCTGTAGAAACAATAGTAAAGCAGAACATAAATACCTGATCGACGAACACCCGAAGAAAACCACGGAAGACGATGTGTAGGACCGGAAAGGCGACTAGAAGAGTGTGAATAGGAGCTTAACCAGAATTTTCTTTTAAGAAAGATTCAACCGAGCAAAAACGAAAAACATGATCTAAAACTTGCTCGTGGGAGATTGATGATCTTGATGATTCTAGATGTATTCCCACACGTCACAGCAAAGTAGAAGAGGGCAAGAGATCAACCAAAAACCAAAGAATCAAAGATGGGCTCAAAATCACAAAACAAGAAGGAAGAAAACAAAGAGACGTATCTTTGGGAAATCATCCATGGATTGAATAGTGATTGTTGCTAGTTACAGCCACTCCCTCAAGGAGGACAAGAGCTCAATCCAAGAGCACACAATCAACTCATCTCCCTAGAACCCTAAGCCTCTCTCTTTCTCTCTAAGTCCCTAAAACCAAACTAGGGTTTACAAATGAAGTGCATAGAGTGGCTTGTCCATCACACCCCCTATTTATAGAGAGGCCTGGCTTCTTGAAGAAGTTTGGGGTGGCTTGTCCAGCACACCCCCTATTCCTAGCTTCTAGAAGAAGTTTCTCTAATGGGCTCCCGTTAAGCCCCAACATGAACGGGACACTTACGCACGCTTTTTAAAGCGCTGAGACCATCATCTCTAGACCTAAACCACTTCTCCTTGCGCCGTCGGGCGTGGTTTAGCCATATGTCCAAAGCGGTATTTGGTGAAATTACCAAAATACCCCTTCTCGATCCTTCTCAGAGACCGAGTCAATCGATCGAAGCAATCGCACGCTCCGCCACGTGTAGGTTGATCAACGGCTCTCATCATGTCGGCAAGTCTCTCCGTCCGATCCTCCGGAACCACCAAGGCACTTGCACCGACCCGCGCCGCTTGATCAAGCGTGCGCCGCCGCGCCGTTCGGTCATCCTCGTCCATTCTGCGGCACGCTTGAGCCAATTGACCTCACGGCATCCATGATCGTTACGGACCTCGGCTCTCCAAGCTTAGTCGATCCTCTCGCCATTGACCGTCATTGACCTTCAAGACACTGCACGGCAATAGACGGAGAAATCGTCTCGGGAACAAGTTCTTCACAACTTGACCCACGTTAGTGAAAACATGCAGTATGCAACACATGCAAAGATAAACATGGATATGACCAATCCTAAACAACAATTCTCCAAACGAATCATCAATCAGAACAAAACCGGTCAGACCGCCATTCAATGGCGATCGGCCTGATCTGCTGATCTAACCGCTCCAGCGCCCGATCGACCGCTGAACGACAACCTTTGAACATTTGCCGAAAACACGAGAAATAGCAAACCAAAAGTGTCATTGCCAATTGTAATATCATCTTAATATCATGCATATATCCTCATGATATCCACAATCTCCCCCTTGATGAACACATTGGTAATCTTGCAGAAAATGTAAGTTTGGTGTTTGAAAAGTAAAGAAATCGTCGTTTTCGCGCAAAGGCACAACTTGGTCCATAAGCAAGAGAAAGCCATGGAAATGAACAAGCTGGCTTCAGAATAGTTAAGGCAAGTGAGATAAGGCAGCAGAAGGCACAAAAGCTTCAATTTCCAGAGAATCGCTAAAATCTCTCTTAAGGTCTATATGAAAGAACAATTGTTCTATTTGACCTTCGATCATTGTGAGTCTTCAAGAATTGCAATTCGGATTCAGAAAAGGCAATAAAACCAAAAGACTACAATTGAGATGCTCCCACTCACAATGATCACCAATTTTCATGAAAGTTTCACTTTCTCCCGAAGACTCCAAACATCCCTTAAAAACAACATTTTTATCAGTCTTTCTCCCCCTTTGACAATGTATTCATCAAGATACATGGAAGAAGATAGAGCATGAATGGAATGGAATGGGTGCAAAAAAAAATTTCAATTTTTTTTTTTAACAGGAGCTATGAGAATTATCCAAGAAGACTAGACAAGTATTACACCAAGCCATATTAAGTGAAGTAGCGATGTTCCATCATTGGCAAAACATATATAGCAAGCTAAAGCCAACAGAGTAATAATCTGAGTTGAAATAAAGGCTTAGCATGTAAAAATATTGAAGATCAAAGTTTAACTAAAGGTATCCAAAAATGAGTCAAGCTATGTCTATACGCAAAATGGAACCCAGAAACTAGACACGTAGTCAATTTTGAGCATTTTGAGTGCAATTAAGAATCAATTTGTTCAAGCAATTGGAATTTTAGCACATTTTAGCACCTTGCTGAAATACTTCAGGTTTTATCTTAGTAAAGCAAGTCCTGGACTAGGAGCCATCCACAACTGCCTCCTAAGCTTCAACCAAAAGATAATTTTATTTTCTTAGCAATGTGCTAGATCTCAAGCCTTGCCGCGACCATCCCAAGTAAGAAAGCTTAAGAGAGTGATCTAGGTCATCCAAACTCCCCCTGAGTTCAAGCCTAGTACAATGGCAAGCCATCTCATGAGAAAGAATTGGTGAGATCAGTTTTTCGCCTGAGAAAAGCTTATAATTTTTATTTGCTTGACTTAAGAACTTAAAGCTCATGACAAAACTCATATCAGTTCAAGACTCAATTAGCGCATATGACATGGCGTGAATCATAAGAGGATCACTCTAGAAAGACTAGTCACAAGATTCAAGAAGTCAAGTTTTGATTCAGTTTGCTAACATATAATAAAGCTATCATGGCACAAGTTAAGCTATACATGTAAAACCATAAAAGAAGCCTTAGCACACTAACACACGACATGGTAGGATATAAAGTATGAAATCATGTCATACAAGGATAATAATCAAAGCTCCATGAATTTAAATTCAATGCAAGTTGTAGAATGGAAAATGCATTATGATACAATGAATGCAAAAGAGCAAAACTCCCCCTCAAAACAGGCCAAGAGGACTAATAACTCCTTACTCTCCCCGCAATGTAGCAAAATGAGAAGAATCAACAGCCTTAGTGAAAATATCAGCAACCTGCTGCTCAGACTCAACAAAATGAAGCACAACATCACCTTTCTCAACATGGTCTCTAAGAAAATGATATCGAATATCAATATGCTTGGTCCTAGAGTGTTGCACTGGGTTTTTAGCAATGTTTATGGCACTAGTGTTATCACGAGAAAGAGAACACTATTAAAAAATAACCCATAGTCCATAAAGTAGACAAGATCCGAGAACACGAGAGCAAGCGCTTGCTGCAGACTACATACTCGGCCTCGGCGATGGGTGTGCAGCAGACTATTTCGAAGACCAAGAAATAAGAGATGTGCCCAAGAAATGACAAGTGCTAGAAGTACTCTTCCTATCCACTCTACACCCATAAAATCAGCATCGAGAAAAAGCTCGAATCGAGAGAGCGAATCGAGAAGAAAACGAGTCCAAAATCAAGAGTGTCTTGGAGGTTACTGAAAATGCGTTGCCTTTGCTTGGCGATGAGAAGCACGAGGAAGCTCGAAATCAGCGCCTGGACACACAGTGGTTGTATGTCCGGCCTCGGCGCTGTGAGGTAGAGGAGGAGCGATCATGCTACGGTACTCCTTCGATCCCGGGCTCTCCGTCCTCATCAGGGTCCAGCACGGTGGTTGTGGCAATGGGAGTAGACATTGGTCTACTACTTCCCATGTCGAAGCGCCGAAGAAGGTCCTTTGTATACTTACTTTGATGAATGAAAGTGCCTTCTTTCAGTTGCTTGACTTGAAGACCAAGGAAGAAGGTCAATTCTCCCATCATACTCATCTCGAACTCCCTGCTCATAGAATCTGAAAATCTGGACACCAAAGCATAAGAAGAACCTCCGAATATGATATCATCCACATAAATCTGAACCAATAAAAAGTCACTGCCATGCCTGAGAGTGAATAAGGTTTTATCAACCATTCCCATTTTGAACTCGTTATCAAGCAAGAAACTCTTAAGCCTATCATACCAAGCTCTAGGGGCTTGTTTCAATCCATACAAGGCTTTGGAGAGCTTAAACACATGGTTTGGGAACTTATGATTTTCAAATCCAGGAGGTTGCTTGACATAGACTTCTTCTTCTATGAAACCATTAAGAAAAGCACTTTTGACATCCATTTGAAAAAGTTTAAAACCCTTAGAAGAAGCAAAAGCTAGCGAGCGAATAGCTTCTAATCTAGCGGCAGAGCAAAGGTCTCTTCAAAGTCTAAGCCCTCTACAGGAATAACCTTGAGCTACAATCCTAGCCTTGTTGCGAACTACCAATCCATCCTCACTTTTCTTATTTTTAAAAACCCATTTTGTTCCAATTACATGAATATTAGGTGGATATTCAACTAAGGTCCGGACTTTGTTTCTTTCAAAATTTTCAAGTTCTTCATGCATAGCATTGACCCAAGAGGAATCGGATAAAGCATGGGTGACATCTCGGGGTTCAAAGGCGCGACAAAAGCGAGAATGTGCATGAGAATCAGGAGAAATAAACCTAGAGCGAGTGACTCGCTCATTGAAATCCCAATCATGCTGCAGGTGGATGTCGTCGCTGAATATGAAGTGGAGCTCCTGGTGCAGAAGTGGCCTCTACCTCATGAGCTGCGGAGGTAGGAGCAGAGCCACTCAGATCGTCGGTGAAGATAGGAGGAGGCTGCTCAGCTGAAACTGGAGTAGTGGAAGCAGTCTCTCCAACCATCTCAGAAGAGACTTGAGGATGGATTGGGTCCTCATCCTCAGAGTCATCGTCGACGAAGATGCTTTCTCGAATATCAGAAACATGTGTACCTGCAGCATCGGGTCTAGTACTAGGACTAGCCTCATCAAAAGTGACCGCAAGTCTCAACAATTTTGTTAGTATCCAAATTAAATACCACGATAGCCACGAGAATGAGCGGGATATCCAAGAAATATGCCATCGAACATCTAGATTCAAATTTATCCAAATTGCCATGTTTAAGAATGAAACACTTGCAACCAAAAATCTTGAAATGAGACACTTTAGGCCTATGACCAAATCTAAGCTCATAAGAAGTCTTGCCAATCACAGGATCTCAAGAAGACCCTATTAGACACATAACAAGCGGTAGAGATCGCCTCACCCAAAACCTCCTAGGTGTAGAATGCTCATCTAGCATGGTTCTAGCCATCTCTACAAGGGTCTGTTCTTCCTCTCTACAATGCCATTCTGTTTGGGAACTCTAGGAGAAGAGGCGATGCTCAATTCCCCTATCGGTGCAGAAAGTGGCAAAGAAGAATTCTTGATTTACGTCCCATTGTCACTCTAATGACTCTCAAAGCTCCGGGAAGATCAACAACTAGTCTAAGAACCAATTCTCTAAAAAATACAAAAGCCTCGTCCTTAGAAACCGAAAATAAACCCAAGAATACACGGAGAAGTCATCCACAATCACAAGCACGTACCATTTCCCACTGCAGTTGAACTCTAGAAGGGCCAACGGTGTCTAAGTGCAAGAGGCGACTGGACCATCGGTCATCACTAAAGTAAGAGGTGGATGAGAAGCAGAAACCATCTTACCATGTCTCGAGGAGCGCACAATAGGTCTCTAACGACCTTGACCTAGGTAACCCTCTAATCAAATCCATGCTCTGACTCTAGTCAAGTGGTGAAACCTATGTGTCCAAGCCTCGATGCCACAACACTAAATCATGGGAGTCGAAGCCATAAGACATCTAGGGTGGAAGCGAGAGGAGACAGAAATCGGCACAAAAGATCCTCTCAAACCTAGTGATCCCAAAAACAAGCTCACTTGAGAGTCGAACTCTACATTCACCACTCTTAAACCTTACTTGACCCTCATCAAGCGGTGAGAAGCGAAGCGATTATACCTCGACTTACTTACAAGAGCGGCGTCCTTAAGCATGAACTTGTTGTTGGCGCGCGCTGTGCCCTTGGCATCACGGTCGGTAGAAGCATCCCCAAATGTGATCAACTCATTTCCGGATGCGTGTGAGGAGGAGAACCATCTAGAATCTCCGGTCATGTGTCGAGAACATCTAGAATCAACAAGCCATATGTCCTCCTTCCTGCTTGCAGCGGACCTACGGGCATAGCGAGAAACATCGTGCCTCGATGCGGGGTTAGTAGTAAAGACTTGGGAATCCATTCTTGAGTCACACGATCTTTGAGGAACAACGATGAAGCGGCGATAAAGCGGTTAAGTAAAATCATCGAATGCACATGAGACACACCTAGACCTCTCGAATCGACCTACCAAAGGTCGGTACTTCCCTGTCTAGATGCTACCGTGGTCTCTCCCCATGATATCCTAAACGAGCAGCGCCTAGAACCTTCAAAGGAGTCAAAGAAATCATCTACAAACCTAGGCCTATGTCTAGCGGGAAAGACAATTTGCTGGCTCTAGAGACTATAGTAGGTGAAGGAACTCCTCTAATGAACCTCAAAGTACTCATCCTTCCTTTCCTCTCAACCTTAGCTCTCACAGGCGAACTCAACAATGTGGCCATTCTTCTTGCAGGGAGGTGCAATGGTACTTGACCTTTTGAGGGTCGACCTATTGAAGTAGAAACACTGTCTTGCTAGAAGAAGTTTGGGCAAAACACTGAGATCTAAAAACAATCTTAGATGGTTCGGGGGTTCTACCTCAAACAAGCCACTCTCAACGACTCTCGTGATCTTAGGTGGATAGTTCTTGGAATGCTCTATTGAATTAAAACCTAAGCCACTATTCTTCACACTCACCTTAGATTTATCAAGAATCATGTTGAGGTTCTTCTTCCCACGATAAATCTCTCAAGAGTATCTTTAAGGTAATCATTTTCTTTGGCTATGTCCTTACATGAAGCACAATTACTAGACTTGATTGCCTCATCATACTCATCCTTGAGAATAGCTATCTCAACTTTCAATGCCTCACAAGACACACAATAGGAATCCATAATCCTATTCAAGCTGTTCCTTAAATTTATCTCTAAATGCCTCTTGTATCTTATCTACATTCATTTCAATTTCAATACACAAGATACAACAAGAAGAGTCAATATCTTTCTTGGATGCGATCATGAACATGGATTTTCAATTTTAGCTTTCTCCTCTAAAGTCTTGTTTAGAGCATCATTCTCTATTGTGAGTTTAAGGCAATTTTCACATGATGCAGATCTAGAATAAAGAACCATTTTAGTCATCTCTTTCATTTTGACCTTATTATCCTCACAATGAGAGCAAGTATGACTAGGATCAAATTTCTGCAATTCTTTTGTAGCGCTATTCAATTTTAATTCAAGCAACACACAGTTTGAACAAGATGAAGGAATAGCATCTATAGGAGTCACATCTAGAGCAATAGCATTCATACAAGAAGGACTAGACTTGAGAGATTCAATTTCATCAAGAGCATCTTTTAATTGATTTGTAACAGAAGAATGAGTAGTTTGTAGATTGGTCAGATCAAACATCAAGCTAAGACAAGAATCACAATCATTGGTAGGATTAATAGATTTGAGCCTAACAATTTCTAGGTTCAAGTCTTCAATTATGGTATCTGTTTCTTTATCTTTTTAGCTTGCTTCTTCAATTTTTGTTCAACAACAACCAAAGCACGTTTCATTTCATTTGGTGATGGACATACCTCGTCGGGATCATTTGAAGAGCTCGTCGTCGTTGGAGGAGTCGGCGTCGTGGTTGTCCGGGCCATGAAGCACATAGCGGTGAAATCATGAGTCTTCTTCTTGCCATGGGAGTCATCGTCGTCGTCCTCAGTCCCGAGTCCACATCGCTCATATCAACACTCTCGAGGCGGCAAGGACCGGTGACGAACTGCGATAGTTGGGTTTCTTAGCTTTTGCATCCTTAGCTTGTGGATGTCTCAGAAAGTCATTCTCCTCTTTGCCCTTGACTTGGGGCACTTGGAGCGAATGTGATTTGGCTCACCACACTCAAAACAAGTGATAGGTCCACCTCTCCTCCTATTTCTTACTTTGTTGTATGCTCTCGAGAATCTGGTGGATAGGAGGGCTAAATCATCCTCAGGTATCCTCTCAAGTTGCTCATCGCTCATAGAATGCCAAGCAGACAAAGAAAAACGAGAATCAAGGAATCGGAAGAACTACCCTTAGATGGGTCGACCACTAAAGCCATCGACTCTGTCTTGGGAGGCGTGAGATAAAGTCAATCTCATGCGTCTTCAACCTCGAGTAGAGCTTGTCCATGGTAAGCTCACTCATGGCAGATGTTGTCATTGATGGAAGTGATTTTCATCCCCAAACTCTCACATCAAGAGCACCCAAAGGTGGCGTGCATTCTCGGATTCGATGAAGACAAGATCCACGTGCGAAGATCATGCAAAATCTTGGAGAACCTTCCCACAACTCATCTAAAGACTCACGGGCTTTTGCTCGATCTTTGAGTATTCTTTCTTGAGTTGGTTCTGTCTCACTTCCTTGATCGCGATGAGAACCCTCGTGGTAATCACAAAGAGTCCTCGGATCTCATGAGCGGACCTCAAATGAGCAACACCTCAAACTCGGATCGACTAAGCCCTTGAATCGAGAAAGTTTCGAGCCTTGCTATTAGCCTCAACATCTGGAGTGATCACATCGTCATCGGCTGGCACAACATATAAATTTTTGACCTCAAGCCAAATAGCGTGCCCTTGAGCCTTGATGTAGAATTGCATATGAGCCTTCCGATGAAAAATCAGATCCATCAAAGATATATGGTTTGTTTGCATACTTGTCGATCGCCATGGCTCCAAAGACCGGTTAAGATCTATGAGAAGAGCTAACAGTGATGCGATACCAATTGTAGGACCGGAAGGCGAATAGAGGGGTGAATAGGAGCTTAACGAAATTTTCTTTTAAGAAAGATTCAATAGAGCAAAAACAAAAACATGATCTAAAACTTGCTCGTGGGAGATTGATGATCTTGATGATTCTAGATGTATTCCCACGTCACAACAAGGTAGAAGAGGGCAAGAGATCAACCAAAACCAAAGAATCAAAGATGGGCTCAAAATCACAAAACAAGAAGGAAGAAAACAAAGAGACACATCTTTGGAAATCATCCATGGATTGATTAGTGATTGTTCTTGATGTTCTGATCACTCCTCAAGGAGGACAAGAGCTCAATCCAAGAGCACACAATCAACTCATCTTCCTAGAACCTAAGCCTCTCTCTTTCTCTCTAAGTCCCTAAAACCAAACTAGGGTTTACAAATGAAGTGCATAGAGTGGCTTGTCCATCACACCCTATTTATAGAGAAGTCGGCTTCTTGAAGAAGTTTGGGGTGGCTTGTCCACACACCCCTATTCCTAGCTTCTTGAAGAAGTTTGGGGTGGCTTGTCGGCACACCCCTATTCTAGCTTCTAGAAGAAGTTTCTCTAATGGGCTCCGTTAAGCCCCAACATGAGCGGGACACTTACATGCGCTTTTAAAGCGCCGAGACCATCATCTCTAGACCTAAACCACTTCTCCTTGCGTGCGTCGCGCCGTGGTTTAGCCATATGTCTAAAGCGGTATTTGGTGAAATTACCAAAATACCCTTCTCGATCCTTGTCAGAAGGCCGAGTCCAATCCGATCGAAGCAATCGCTTTGCTCGCCGCGTGTAGGTTAATCAACGGCTCTCATCATGTCGGCAAGTCTCTCCGTCGGATCCCTGCGGAACAACCAAGGCACTTGCACGACCCCAGCGCGCTTGATCAAGCGTATGCACCGAACTTCCGTTCGGTCATCCTCGTCCATTCTGCGCGCGCAGGCCAATTGACCTCACGGCATCCATGATCGTTACGGACCTCGGCTCTCCAAGCTTAGTCTCGATCCTCGCCGTTGACCGTCATTGACCTTCAAGACACACCGCGCGGCAATAGGCGGAAAATCGTCTCGGGAACAAGTTCTTCACAACTTGACCCGTTAGTGAAACATGCGATATGCAACACATGCAAAGATAAACATGGATATGACCAATCCTAAACAACAATTCTCCAAACAAATCACCAATCGAACAAAGCGGTCGGACCGCCATTCAATGGCGATCGGCCGAATCTAACGATCGACGCTCCAGCGCCGGTCGGTTTACTGGCTGACAACCTTTGAACATTTGCGAAAACTCGAGAAATAGCAAACCAAAGTGTCATTGCCAATTGTAACATCATCTTAATATCGTGCATATATCCTCGTGATATCCACACGATGACATACCGTACCAACAAGCGGACCGGACGGTTGGGCGGGGCGATTAAATGGCGAACCAAATGAAAAAGAGCGAAAAGATTGGCGGCGAAGAGATTAGGCTGCGAGCATAGCGAAAGCCGGGTAGAGTGTGCGGATGGCAAGCGATGGGGTGACGAAATCACGGTGTTTTTTTTGGTGAGGCGGGAGGGCGGCGAAGAGGCAGGGCCTTGTGACAGAGGCTATGGGTGTGTTTGGTTTTACGTATTTGGTTGGCTCGCACCTTCGTACAAATCGCGGTCGTTTGGTTGTTGCATCATCGCCCGGCCGAGCTCGCGCGTGCAAATGTTGGCCGGGCCTGGCCGACACAAACACAACGCGAGCATCTCTGCGAGCGAGCCAGTAGCGTGCAAAACGCCCCGCACTTGGCCCTCTGCGTGCAAGCGTCCTCGGTTGCTCGCGTCGCGCTTCAGGTTACCTCCCCTCGGCGCCGGTTGCTCGCGTCCAATTCGTAGGCTGCCTCCCCTCTCCCCTCGGTAGCGGTACCCTCGGGCTCCTCCCTAGTTGCTCTCCTCATCCAAGCGCAAGGCCGCACTCCTCCTCGCTACTCTCACGCGCCATGCATAAGCATCCGGCGGAGTAAGCATGGCGGATGGTGCTCGACAAGGTACCACTTGCTGGCGGTGCCCCTCTCCCATGTTGTGCATAGATCTACTTGTTGCATCTTTGGAATGACTTGATCGCAATTATTTTTAGTTGATTCGACCCTGTTAGTTCTTGATCTGTACTTTCTAAGGATGGTATGCCACTAGAGCATTCTTGATCGCATCGTAGTTAATATGAAGCATCAATATTTGATTCGACCCTGTTAGTTCTTGATCTGTACACTTGGATGAACTAATTTTTATCTTTGGATACTTCATAGTTCATACTAGATACTAGAGAGTATGAACTAATTTTTATCTTTGGATACTTCATAGTTCATCTTGGATAATTCATAGTTCATCTTGGATACTAGAGTATGAACTAATTTTTATACTAGATCTTGGATACTTCATAGTTCATCTTGGATACTCCATTGGATATGTACTATTTTTGTACTCTGCATACTTGATCTGTACCCTTGTTAGTAATTCTCTACTCTTGTTAGGCATTCTGTGTCTGCAATCTTGATCTATACTTTCTTAGGATGGTATGCCCTTTGGAGCATTATTGATGTGCATACTTCTTTAATATGAAGCTTCCTTAGGATGTGGCGGCCATGGTAGACATGCATAAGCGATATATTGGTTTTGTTTTATGTATTTGGTTCGTAGATGAATGACTTTGTTGCGTAAGCGACAACTCCTAATTGTGAGGGTCTGGTCTAGTTCTGCCTGTGTGCTTACATGTTTGCCATAGTTAGAAGAGCTCATGCTAGGCAGTCCACTCCTGTGATTACGTATGGTCCTATGGTAGAAAGGGACATAGCTCGGCAATCGAACCTCAATGGATCTACAATTACGATGACACACATTGTTTAGAGCACTTAGAATGAGAAGGGCCCCTTTTCTATCTCTCTAATTTGTTTCGTACAAGGCAATTGCTCAGAGACGACATTAATACTGTGTTGAGGAGCAAGTGGCCATGTTTCTCCTCGTTGTTGGCCACAACCATAGGTTTAGGACTTTGCGGCCAACATTTAGGAGATCCATTGAGACCATTAGCGGTACTTCGGGAGGTTACGTTTCTTTGTTGGGGAGTTGCGTATGAGATGATCCGACCACCCTCCTTTGAAATCCCTACTAAAATCCGAACAAATAAGAGGTTCAATCCCTATTTAAAGGTAACAAGATGCTTACTCAACTTGTAATAGGTTTGAGCTGGCCTAAATTGCTTCCATGTATGTTAGGACTTAATTGGTGCAATTGATGGAACTCATGTGCTCACAAGGGTTCCTACAAAAGTCTCAGCAGCCTTCAAGGGTAGTAAGGGCACTACTACTCAGAATGTCATGGCTGCTGTTGACTTTGATCTTAAGTTTACTTATGTCCTTGTTGGTTGGGAAGGGTCAGCCTATGATGCTCTCATACTTTCTGATGCATTGGAGAGGGACGATGGCCTAAGGGTCCCCCAAGGTATACTAGATAATTTATGTTGGTTAAAATTTTGTCACACTTATGGTAGTAATGTTTAGGGTTCTATTATCATTTGGTAGGCACATACTACCTTACGGATGCGGGCTATCTTTGCTCGACACGGCTTCCTTCCACCATCTTAGAGCCACTCGATCGGTACCACTTGACAGTATGGTGGAAGGAATTACCTCGGTGAGAGAAAGTTGTTCAACCTCGACACTCTTCTCTTAGGGTTTGATTGAAAGACGCCTTGACACGTTCAAGAACAGTTCAAGATTGTTTACAATAAACCTTTCCACCCGTTCAAGACCCAAGTCAAGTTAGTTCTTGCATGTGCTATCCTACACAATTGGATCCTTCAATATGGAATGAGCAGTATGTCCCACGGAGTCTCGTGGGATCACGAACCCTATCGATGAGGAAGGACACAACAACATTGCACAAGATAATAGGGCATGGGCTCGGATGAGGATGACTTGGCTAGGGAGATGTGGCGAGAATAAGGGTCCTCTCGTGTGTGATGGTGTTGCACTTTATCATTTGTACTTTGTCATTTGCACTTTGTCATTTGTACTTTGTCTATTAAGCTGGACTATTGGTTGCATGCAATGGTGATGATTTTACGTATTACTTCCATCATTGTATATGTTCTTCATCATTGTGTTTGATTCCTACTTTTATTATTGTGTGTGCTAACTTGGTCCTTGTTGCACTAAAGGGAATGGATGACTTTGGTGATGATTTGGGGAGCTTGATGGGCGGGGGTAGTGCTACTCAAGGGGTAGGCATGCTCTTATTTGGACAAATGCAATGTCTAGCTTCATGCTTGGCCTTTGGTTGAGCTCATAGGGCAAGGTGTTAAGATCGACAAGGGGTTCAAGAGGTCCACCTAAACCAGGTTGCTAGGACTTTGGCGAGGACACGGGTGTTGAGGTCGGTGGAACTCAGTCTACAACCATCTTCGCATGTGGCGTGCAAAGTGGGTGAAGATTACTAGGCTTAGAGACATTAGCGGGTCACTTTGGGATGACAACCTCTGCATGATCCACTTTGATGAAGAGCACTATAAGGCGTACATCAGGTCAATACAACGATAACAACTAATCTCAATACTTGTTTGCTTGTCTCTAACAATAATATCTAACCTCAATCCAACTTATAATCTTATAGGACCACCCCAAGGATGTGGACTACCTCAATGTCCCGCAGGACAACTACGTTGGATGGCCACTATCTTTGGTTCGGGACAAGCTACGGGAGGTATGCCATGGCCTCAATGAAGTTTTAGGGGTTCCATTCGAACTTTCGATACCTCCTTCAACAATGGTATCGGCGAAGGTGTGTCATTTGGTGATAAGTGGGAAGTGCTAGTCTTCTTCTTTGGTTTTGGAGGCAACTGGCTGGCATGGGAGGTGCTAGTGAGTGCTGAATTTAGTGGCAAAGAGGCCTCGAGCTCGGTGGGAAGAGGAAGAACTCCCCTTGTGTCAGGAGGAAGCTATGATCTTGAACAACATGTCGGATGTTGTCGTGAGATGGCAGTGCCATCAAGTACCGTGCATGCCAGTGTCATCCAAATCGTATAATCTTGTCATGGATCTCCAAGGCTTTGTGAGGAGGCATTGTTGGTATTCTTACCTACGACTAACCACAAAGCCCTAAGCTGGTTTTATCCAAATGAGTGAGCCTAGGCGTGCGATGTGGGTTAGCTCTTACAGGCGCTCACACCTCCAAGCTGATCCTAACTAACTATCACTATTTTGTTTACGCTATCTGCTTTGTTTACTGCGATTTATATATACATTTTGTTTACGGACTACTATGAATCGATATGGAGCTTGTATATGGATCTGTTTTGTGACCTCTTGATAGTATTTTACGGACTACTATGAATCGAGTATGGAGCTTGTATATGGATCTGCTAGAATATGGATGTAATACAAAATCTGGACTACTTATATGTTTGAATGATGTAATACAAAATCTGGACTACTTATGGACTACTTATGATTTCTCTGCAATGCATATCGATTGTTGATGTTGTTCTTTGATGTAAGATATTGCATGTTTTTACGATTGACAAAATTCCTAGTTGATAGCATTCTAGAAGATAGTATTATGAACTAGTTAATTGATTCCTAGCTAGCATGAAGTATTTTTGGTCTAAGAGATATTTGGAGCCAAAACTCTTGTATCTACGGTTCTTAAAATCGGTGGAAGAAGACATTTGATTATTGAGTTGTGTTTTCATATGATTTCTCTCACGATAGTCTATTGATAATCTATGATCTGAAAGTTTAATTTGCTATTGTGAGATAAATTTGACATTCAACAGGAAAGTTTTGGTTCGACTCAAGATCTGTTTGATAATTATCAAATTTGATTAGTGAAGACATATTGGTGATGTCTTTGTGATGGACAATATTTTATTTTGTGCAATTTTGAAGTATTAGTGCATTTTCAACAACACTTAGACTTATGTCGGTTAAACTTCCTTTGAAAATAGAAAGTAACAAAATTTATTTCACCTAATTTGGAGTTAAGATGAAATACTTAAGAATTTTGAAGTTTTATACCACTTTCTATTATAAAAACAAATCCTATTACACATTAATTTGATTTGAAGATTTTGGAACAAAACATACTTAAAAATATAATCCATTCAAAAGTACACTACAAATGAAAACCATCAAAATTACTTTCATTCAATTTGGAGCAAAATTGAATTAGTTATGAATTTTCTAAGTTATTTGAATTTTAGAGTACAAATTTTATTGGTTTGAAATTTCCAAAGTATTTATTTCTTTTGCTACCGACGTTAGTCTTTATGGATATCCGGAACTAACACCGGAGCGTGGTTAAACAATCCTTCAACATCCGGAAGCTTGCCTCACATTCAATCACCATTCATACTTCTTTTCTTTCTTCAACAATTGGGTCATGGGTCTTGCTAATTTTGAGAAGTTCTCAATGAACCGACGATAATATCCTCGCAAGACCGGGAAACCGGACTTCGTGACGGACTTTTGTTCCCAATTGAGAACATCCTGAACCTTGCTTGGGTCCACAGCAATTCCACCTTCGATAACACATGACCCAAAAGGCGACTTTTTAACCAAAATTCGCACTTGCTGAATTTTGCATAGAGTCGATGCTCTCAAGCTTGTTCAACACAAGCCGAGGTGTTCCTCATGCTCACTTTCAGATTTAGAGTAAATGAGAATGTCATCAATAAATATGACCACAAATTTGTCAAAATACTCCATGAACACAGAGTTCATGAGATTCATGAACAAGGCCGGTGCATTTGTCAAACCGGGACATGACGGTGTACTCGTGATAAGCCATAACGAGTGGAGAAAGCCGTTTAGAAATGTCCTCGATCTGATCCTCACTTGATGATATCCCAATCTCAAGTCAATCTTGGAGAATATGCGGCACCGCTCATCCGTCGAACAAATCATCAATCCGTGAAGTGGATACTTGTTCTTGATGGTGACCTCATTCAACGGACGTAGTCAACACACATCCGCAAACTATGGTCCTTCTTTTCACAAAATAGCCGCATCCCAAGGTGAGGAGCTCGGTCTAATGAAACCTTTTTCTTGAAGTTCTACGAAGCTTCTTCAATTCAACCAACTCATTTGGCGGCATACGATAAGGACGCTTGGATATTGGAGCGCCCGGGCCGCTCAATCACAAACTCAACTTCTCGTGAAGGTGGCATGCCGTAGTTCCTCGGAAAACATCCGGTACTCACATACCACTGAACTTCACCACTCGCAATTCTTGTCTGCTAAGGGCATAGAGATGAGGATGCTCCATTTTGGCGCCAATTCAACTCAACACCAAGAGGACTAGTGAGATGACCTTGCGGGCACAATCAATTTGACCATGGTTCTGGACAGCCAATTCATCCCAAGAATAACATCGAGGCCCGCTGAATTTATCACAATAAAGTTGGCCAAAAACTTCACCCTTTAATCTCAATTTCAACTTCCGACATTCATGAATGCTTCTCATTTCTGAACCTGGTGATTGAATCATCATAGTGGGCATCAATTGAGTGAGATATTGTGGAGGGTAGCAAAACCTCTGGACATGAAAGAATGAGAGGCCCTCGAGTCAAAACAACACGCAGGAGTCGAATTGACTAGAAAAGTGCCCAACACCACGTCGGGTGCTTCTTGCGCTCCTCGGCGGTGACATGGTTGACATGAGCACGACGGTCGTTCGGAAGGTGACACAAGACCGCTGGTCAAGGGATGTGCCAAGGTCTTGGCATTGAATGGGATAGGCTTGGTGCTTCACCGGCATTGATCGCGAAATGCCCTGCATCGCCACAAGTGAAACAAGTAACTCGCTTGTTTTCGGAGTCGGCGCTACACTTCTTTTGGGCTGCCCTCACGGATATCTTCTCGAGGTGGATGAGACTTGCAAAGGAGCTCCTGCAGGTGCTGGGACTTGAATTGTGAGGAGCAGCCGCAAGCACACGGCTCCCGAGAACTGCAGCTTGCTGAAATTTGTGCAACCTTCTTTGCGCGATTCTTCAACCACTTGCATCATATTCTCTACCGTAATAGCCTTATTAACCAGCTGTTGGAAACTGGGAAATCATGGGCAGCGAGTGCACTGCATCTCTTCCGTTAGACCAATCAAGAATCGTTTGTCTCCTTTGGCGCTGGGGACACAATGTATGTAACGAGCTAAGTGATTGAACTCGAGAGATACTTCATTATGCACTTGTCTTCTTGCTTCAACGCGAGGAATTCACGCCTCTGAAACTAACAATGCTAGAGGGAACATGCGCCACGAAAGTCGTCAAACTCGCCCCATGACGGACGCGGGTCACGCCGCATGGTGTAAAACCGATCCCACCATGCACCGCTGCTCCTTCTAGTTGGTTGGAGGCATAGAGGACCTTCTCATGGTCGGTGCACCGAGCAATGATCAACTTCCGCCGATGCTCCTAAGCCAATCGTCGGCATCGAGAGGGTCTTCCGAACACGAGAACACAGGAGGCGTGTTTAGAAAATCATCGAATCGGGAGCCATAAGGATCGGCTCTTCATTGGCGCGAGCATCTCGAGCATCTGGCGGTGTCTCGAGCAATATGCTGCAAGAAGAAACCGGTCTTGTTGATCCGATCCATCCGAGCCAACACATCGCCACGAGATCGCTTGAGGTGGAGTCACTTCTTCTTGTCTCCACCCACGGCCGAAAGTGCGGTCGGGTGTTCGGATTGTGCCGTTGAGGAATTGGGGTTGACCACTAGAGACTAGAGAACCTACAGTGAGAGTCTTCCATTACTTCCAAAGTCAAAGGGTCTTCTGTCCCGACATCCGTTGTCATACACCGTTAGCAACCGCAAAAGAAGAGAGGTAAAGGCAGAAACAAGCAATCGCTAGCAGAGGCAACTTAACCTAGCATGTATGCAAGATAAAAACCATTTATGCATCACAAAAAAATGAGGTGCTAAAATTCGTGGACAGATAAAATACAATTGAAAACCCTAATCGCTCATACGCGATGCGACTACCGGAAGCAAAGAGAGAAATTGATCACCACAAAATCCAGCATCTACAAGCTAAGTAATATCTCACGGGTATAATATCTAAGGATAAGTCCTAGTTTATTCCTAAAATCGCAGCAAAGCGTCGTTTCTTTTTCTTCCATTATTGCTCTTCACCGTGACTATTTAATATTTCTAGTGTTGGAAGAGAGACGAGCATTGGAGAAAATGATTCTGCAAATCAAAAGAATAGTGAGGTAAGAAATTAGATACTAGGGGTAAGAAACAAAGGAACTATATTACTAACATTTTTGCCAAACTTTTGATAGTTTGAAAATATTCTAACTCAAAACCTAATAACGCCCATTGCTACGCTTTAACCTACATCAATATGGCTCGATATCAACGCGTGGGACCTCGAAATCGGATCCGTATCGCTAAGTGATTACAGAACGCAACACTTAACGTGAGACGAACACGATTCAGTGACCGGATATGTGTCACATGCTAGCTCCCAGGATCAGTGGCTAACATGCACATATCCTAGTACACAACATTGCAATCACATCCATACACAATGTACAATAAAAGAAACTTTAATACATTTTCAACATAGAACTTTCGGTCCCAATTTTACATAAGAGGGCCAATCGGCCAAATCTAAATAACAATAACACAAATAAATTGCAGCGGAAGATAAACTTAAATAAAGAGGGAATAACCGAGTTGGCATGCCCACAATCCCACAAGCAACCAACTGGAGTTAAAACCGTTCCACCCATCGTTCTCACCAATAAATAGACACGTTAGAGTACAAAGTTGTACTCGCGAGACTTTCAAAAGAAATAAGGATGCATGTAAGTATCAAAGGAAGGCTACTACACTAGTCAATTTTAGCATAAAGCAAGTTTTGCATATAGATAAACAATAAGGATTCTAACTAGCCATTTGTAAAACATTTAGAAAACATTTTATAGCAAGTAATGATCATCAATGGTATAATCTCCAAATATAATCAACACACGAACGTCCCGTTCGTGGCACAAAACATTCCTCAACAAAAGTTGACGCGCGAACAACGCGTTCATGATAACAATTTAGTTCTAACATAAAGACAAAACATTTCCAACCATGACCCAACTTAAATTTCTCAAAAGCTAATCACTCGCTTCCACAAGTGTTGTCCATAACCTAGGACGAGGCGATTCAATAGATTTAGTTACTCGCAGAGTTGTACACCTTACCCACACGATATGCATTCCTCTTAATGTCGCCAATGCACTCTTCCATAGGAGGATGAGGTAGCATAACGAGGCCATACAATGTCATGTCCTAACTATCAAACCACCGAGGATCGGTCCGCAGACAAGACAATCGCTTGAACCACAGGAGTAAACCTATCGTAAGTAAGTCCGTATCCAACAAGAGACCCTTAAGGGCAAGTAACCCTTAACATGCCCCGCGAGATTGACAAAAGAACAATTAAATACATAACAATAACAATTGTCAACCCCATTGTGTTTTGATAGCTAACACACAACAAATTATTAAGCCAAGCTTCGCCATTATCCCGCTGCACACGTAAGACTTGGTTCATCACACCACGCACGGCTTAACCACTCGACGGCTACAATTCCATAACAACAAGCAACAATAGTAATTCATCATCAACCTACACCCGCCCAAGTTAAGAACATAAAACCCATGCCCAACATGTCCACAAACCCGTGATGCGAAGATCTGGATATAATCCTCAAGTTCAACATAATCCAATCCATAAAATCCTCAAATTTTATTAAGATTCACTGATCGATCGGTGATGGACTAGCTCCATCAACCTCTTTCGGCTAATACTACTAGCAAGGCTAAGCATCGTTCTACAAACTAGCAAACAACCCATATAACATATATCCTTAATCATTCAAGGTAAAAGGGTAATCAACATTCAAGGAGGGCTAATGCAGCAATTAGAGATTAACTACTTCTACCCATAAACATATATTTCAAAATAGCATGCAATTGCGAATAATAAAACACACAAAACATTTAAAAACCATGGAGCAATATGATCAAGAGGAGGGTGCTCGCACCTTGCTGTATCACTTGTTCATCTCAGGTCAATATCATAATACTCTCACGAATATATTGTTATCGCGAAAACCTAATCGAAGACGATATTGCAATAAATACCAAATAAAGCCAGAAATTCAACATGCTCAAAATGTATGAAATTTATACAGTAGGTAGGTCATGATTTTATATGAATTATGGTGAAAGGTTCATCCCATTTGGATTTAGTATGTGAAAGTTAAGGTGGTTTGAATTTCAGATTTTAATACGCCTTCATTCGTATAATTTAATTATGAGATGAAAATTTGTAGAGCAGTGGTGAGTACATGGATTACATGGATACATAGGCAATATTATTACAAGTTCAAAACAGTTGAGTTTGCTTCAATTGAAGTTTTCATGATTTAGTTATTAATTTCTAAAGTTATCAAGATTTTATAGAGTAAAATAATTCATTTGGATAACTCTCCCAAAATATAGCTTCTGTAATAGAGGTAAGTTTGAAACCATTTTTATAATTAAGTTCATTTTAAATATAAATTATCAAAACTTATTTCACTATTTTGAGTTTCCAAGAATTACTTATGAATATTTAAAGTTATCACTTTTCTAATCTAAAAGAATAGTGTTAAGGGTCAATTTCAAAAATAAAACTCTCTGCTATAGAGACAAGGTTGAAACAAATTTTAACATAAAGTTTATTAAAAATAAAAATTACGAAGTGGTTTCATTCAATTTGGAGTTGATTTGAATTAGATATGGATTTTTGAAGTTAATACAATTTTTCAAGTAATAATTAGATTTCAAATTTCATTAAATACTGAATACTTTTTCTACCGGTGTAACCTAACCGGCCATCGATGGGTGGGGTCCGAACGGAGGGTTTTGACCCGGCCAAAGTTGACTGGCTCACCAAGCAGCAAAGCTAAAGCGCATTTTCAAATACGCCTAAGCATGCAAACGATATGCTCGACTTCACCGAAAGTAGCCTTTCTAAGGGAAAACACTACCAATTTTACGCATTCACTTAACCGCATAAGGCCCACCCACCGAGACTCGCTCGCAGTAACCTCCCAACTAAAGATCATTTACACTAAAAACGCTGACGTGCCATGCGCGAACGCAAAAGTCACGCGCGCCGTGAGCTTCACGGTGGCTCGCTGCGCGTGACTCCGCGCCGCCAAGGCCAGAATAGGTGCCCAATAGCTGTGCGATCCTAGGGAGCCTTCACACGAGTCGGGACGCCAGAGGCGGCGACCGCCGCAGCGGCAGACCACTACGGTGGACATGCAAGAGCCAACCCGATGGCACATTGAGCACCAAAACGCGAGTACGAGCTACTAGGGGACATAGTGAGGCTCACTAGAGAGTTGGATTGGCCGAGGAGCTCTAGGGTGGGTTGTCACATCAATGGCCGAGGCGCGGAGAGGAGCTTCCGAGGAGGTGATGACCAGAGTCAAAGGAGAGACAAAAGAGATTGGAGAACTTGACCAAGATTCAAAACGGTGTTGCCGCAAGGATCGACCAAAGTTTTACCATGCCGGAGTGGGAGAAGATGAACAGGTTTTCGGCCGACAAGGAGAAACTTGAAATTCCCGAGCCCTCTGATCAGAATGACCAACCTAAAATAGGGTTTAGTTATTAGGTCATGGGGACGAACATGACACCCAAGAATAAGCAAGAGGCTCACCGAGAGAAGAATGGCACAAAGAGGTCTTGGCGCGCCTGAGCAGTGGGAGCACCAGCTTGGTCCAACCTCTACACACAAACGCATAGGTTGGCATTAACAAAAAAATGGAATTGTCGTGCCAAGAAGAGGCCAGAGGCAAGGTTACAAGGGTTATACCGTGAAGGCGAGCTCCATGGAGCTCCTCCTCCTCACCCGAGAGGAGAAGTGAGGAGAAGGAAGGTGGGCAGGGGTTATGCCCGGTTCCGCATCGGCGCAGCGTGCAGCTCGGGACCGTGCGAGGCGGTGGCCGACGGAGGTGACGAGGCGGGCGAGCAAGGGCGCGAACGGAGGAGAACTCCGGGCGCTCCAACGGAAGGATGAAGACGACTTACCGTGGCCCACCGTCGCCGACACAAGGTGAGTGCGGTGTGAGTTGGTTCGGCTAGATCAAGTGACTGTTGGTTGCGACGGCTCGAGTCCAAGGCATGCGATCGAGCCCAGCAGTTAAAGTTTGACCGGGTTTAATTTTTAAATTTTCTACTTTGATCGAGACTTTAAATATAGAAATAAATTTCTATAAGTTATGAATTAATTCATGGTTGTTCCTGGGATGACCTAGTTCCCAAATAAAATTTTAAAACCCACTGCTCAAGATTTTATTTGTATAAAATAAATTCAAACTTAGGTTAGGTCTTTGTAATGAGTTTGAATTTTCTAGGGTTGAAATAGGTTCCAAAATTTTGGAAAAATTATATTAATTCATGATAATTATTCTAGTATTTGAATAAATTGTTTTCTGATGATGATCAAAGTTCTTTGTTCCCTTTTTATTTGGAGTTCATATTTGAAGTGTATGTTTAATTTGTTTGATAGATTTCAAGTACAATAATTATTGCAAATGTTTTAGAAATGACATGCACATTGATAAGATGCATACTAATCTTCATTCATAAAAATGGGGATGTTACAGAGAGGAATGACGCTGGTCAAACCAAGTCGAAAGCAGCTCGACGGCACTGAGATCGACGGTTGAAAAGGATCGGGCGGTCCAAAAGGTGATGGGTTCGCGGTCCAACAGCACAAGTGATGTGAGCCGTTTGATCCGCACGGAGGAGTAAGGATAACCGAATGACAGTGATGTGAGCCGCTCGATCCGCAAACGGACGGTTCGCACGAAGATTGGCGATTGGACTGGTTTGAAGCGAAGGCACGGGCTCAAGGTGCGACGACTGCCGCTTGGTCGGATTGGAACTAGGGTTTTAATGGAATTTTGACCAAAACAACTAGTTTGATCTGACCGCTTAAAATAGAAATAAAATTCTAAAAATTTGAAAATTTTTGTGGGTGTTCTCAGTTCAACTAGGACTTAGGAAAATTTATTTTGGCCCGTTTTCACTATCCATTTCTATGAATTAATTCTCTTTTCAAATCTTCTTTAGACAAATGGTTTGGTTTTGATAAAGTCAAAATAACTTCTAAAAATTTGAGAAAATTTATATTAAACCATGATAATTAATCTAGTATTATAGAAAATTATTTCCATACTTTTATACATACAATTTTCTGAAATCAAATAGAAACTTGAATTCAAATCAACAAATGAAATTTCAAAGCAAACTTTTAGAAAACCAAGTGCAAATTCATAAGATACAACAAAAGTTTTAAAAGCTCAAACTTTTATACATTTGAAACACAAACCATAATTATGGATGTTACATGGTAAGCATCAATGAGTGAGATATTGTGGAGGGTAGCAAACCTCCGACATGAAAGAATGAGAGGCCCCGAGTCAAACAACACAGCAGCAGAGTCGAATTGACTAGAAAAGTGCCCAACACCACGCGGTGCTTCTTGCGCCTCTCGGGGTGACATGGTTGACATGAGCACGACGTCGTTTCAAAGGTGACACAAGACCGCTGGTCAAGGGATGTGCCAAGGTCTTGGCATTGAATGGATAGGCTTGGTGCTTCACCGGCATTGATCGCAATGCCCTGATCGCCAAAGTGAAAAGTAACCCGCTTGTTTTGCTGAGCATGCCTACACTTTTGGCCGCCCTCGCTGGATATCTTCCCGAGGTGGATGAGAGACTTGCAAAGGAGCTCCTGGAGGTGCTGGGACTTGGAATTCGTGGAGGAGCAGCTGCCAAGCACACGGCTCTCGAACTGCAGCCTTGCTGAAATTTGTGCAACCTTCTTGCTTCGCGATTCTTCAACCACTTGCATCATATTCTCTACCGTAATAGCCTTATTAACCACCTGTTGGAAAACTGAAATCATGGGCAATGAGTGCCACCGCATCTCTTCCGATAGACCAATCAAGAATGTTTTTGTCTCCTTGCGCTGGGGACACAATGAGTGTAACGAGCTAAGTGATTGAACTCGTAGAGATACTTCATTACGCATTTCTTCTTGCTTCAACGTGAGGAATTCACGCCTTGAAACTAACAATGAGGGAAATGCGCCTCACGGAAGTCGCTGAAACTCGCCCCATGACGGACGCGGTCGCCGGCTGCATGGTGTAAAACTGATCCCACCATGCACCGGCCGCTCCTTCTAGTTGGTTGGAGGCATGAGGACCTTCTCATGGTCGGTGCACGAGCAATGATCAACTTCCGCCGATGCTCCTAAGCCAATCGCCGGCATCGAGGGTCTTCCAACACGAACACAGGAGGCTTCGTGTTAGAAAATCATCGAACCGAGCCATAAGGATCGGCTCCTTCGCTGCTGGCGCGAGCATCTCTGACATCGCGTTGTTCTCAGCAATATGCCGCAAGAAGAAAGTTCGGTCTTGCCGACCGATCCATCTCGAGCCAACACATCGCCACGCACGGTTGAGGTGGAGTCACTTCTTCTTGTCGACCCACGTGCCGAAAGTGCGTCTGGGTGCTCCGGACAGCCGTTGAGGAATTGGGGTTGACCACTAGAGACTAGAGAACCCAGTAGTGAGAGTCTTCCATTCCAAAGTCAAACGGGTCTTCGTCCCGACATCCCGTTGTCATACACCGTTAGCAACCGAAAAAGAAGAGAGGTAAAGGCAGAAACAAGCAATCGCTAAGAGGCAACTTAACCTAGCATGTATGCAAGATAAAACCATTTATGCATCACAAAAATGAGGTGCTAAAACTGTGGAAGACAAGATACAATTGAAAACCCTAATCGCTCATATATGCTGATGCGCACTACTGGAAGCAAAAGAGAGAAATTGATCACCACAAAATCCAAGTATCACAAGCTAAGTAATATCCTACGGGTATAATATCTAAGGATAAGTCCTAGTTTATTCCTAAAATCGCAAAGCGTCGTCTTCTTTTTCTTCCATTATTGCTCTTCACCTGACTATTTAATATTTCTAGTGTTGAAGAGAGACGAGCATTGAGAAAATGATTTGCATAAAATCAAAAGAATAGTGAGGTAAGAAATTAGATACTAGGATGGGTAAGAAACAAAGGAACTATATTACTAACATTTTTGCCAAACTTTTGATAGTTTGAAAATATTCTAACTCAAAAACCTAATAACGCCCATTGCTACGGCTTTAACTCATACCAATATGGCTCGATACTAACGCCAGATTCCCGAATCGGATCCGTGATTGCTAAGTGATTACGTCAGAACGCAACACTTAACGTGAGACGAACACGATCCAGTGACCTTGATATGTGTCACATGCTAGCTCCCGAGGATCAGTGCTAACATGCACATATCCTAGTACACAACATTGCAATCACATCCATACACAATGTACAAGAATAAAAGAAACTTTAATACATTTTCAACATAGAACCTTTCGTCCCAATTTTACATAAGAGGCCAATCGCCAAATCTAAATAACACAAACAAATTGCAATGAAGATAAACTTAAATAAAGAGGGAATAATCGAGTTGGCATGCCCACAATCCCACAAGCAACCAACTGGAGTTAAAACCGCTCCACCCATCGCTCTCACCAATAAATAGACACTGTTAGAGTACAAAGTTGTACTCATGAGACTTTCAAAAGAAATAAGGATGCATGTAAGTATCAAAGGAAGGCTACTACACTAGTCAATTTTAGCATAAAGCAAGTTTTGCATATAGATAAACAATAAGGATTCTAACTAGCCATTTGTAAAACATTTAGAAAACATTTTATAGCAGTAAGTAATGATCATCAATGGTATAATCTCCAAATATAATCAACACACGAACGCCCCGTCGTGGCACAAAACATTCCTCAACAAAAGTTGACGCGCGAACAACGCGCTCATGATAACAATTTATTTCTAACATAAAGACAAAACATTTCCAACCATGACCCAACTTAAATTTCTCAAAAGCTAATCAGGTCGCTTTCCACAAGTGTTGTCCATAACCTAGGACGCAGGCTATTCGAATAGATTTAGTTACTCGCAGTTGTACAAAGCTTTACCCACACGATATGCATTCCTCTTAATGTCGCCAATGCACTCTTCCATAGGAGTGACTGGTAGCATAACGAGGCCGTTATAATGTCATGTCCTAACTATCAAACCACCCGAGGACGGTCCTATGGCAGCAGAGATACGCTCAACCACAGAGTAAACCCCAGCATGTAACTAAGTCCAGATCCAACAAGAGACCCTTAAGGGCAAGTAAGGCGACCTTAACATGCCCCGAGATTGACAAAAGAACAATTAAATACATAACAATAACAATTGTCAACCCCATTGTGTTTTGATAGCTAACACACAACAAATTATTAAGCCAAGTTTCGCCATTATCCCTGCGTGTGGTTGCACGAAGACTTGGTTCATCACACCACGCATCGGTCCTTAACCACTCGACGGGCTACACAATTCCATAACAACAAGCAACAATAGTAATTCATCATCAACCTACACCCGCCCAAGTTAAGAACATAAAACCCATGCCCAACATGTCCACAAACCCCATGCGAAGATCTGGATATAATCCTCAAGTTCAACATAATCCAATCCATAAAATCCTCAAATTTTATTAAGATTCAATTGATCGATCGGTGATGGACTAGCTCCATCAACCTCTTTCGCTAATACTACTAGCAAGGCTAAGCATCGTTCTACAAACTAGCAAACAACCCATATAACATATATCCTTAATCATTCAAGGTAAAAGGGTAATCAACATTCAAGGAGGGCTAATGCAGCAATTAGAGATTAACTACTTCTACCCATAAACATATATTTCAAAATAGCATGCAATTGCGAATAATAAAACTCACACAAAACATTTAAAAACCACCGAGCAATATGATCAAGAGGAGGGTGCTCGCACTTTGCTGTATCACTTGTTCATTCTCGGTCAATATCATAATACTCACGAATATATTGTTATCGTTAAAACCTAATCGAAAGACGATATTGCAATAAATACCAAATAAAGCCAGAAATTCAACATGCTCAAAAATGTATGAAATTTATACAGTAGGTAGGTTATGATTTTATATGAATTATGGTGAAAGGTTCATCCCATTTGGATTTAGTATGTGAAAGTTAAGGTGGTTTGAATTTCAGATTTTAATACGCCTTCATTCGTATAATTTAATTATGAGATGAAAATTTGTAGAGCAGTGGTGAGTACATGGATTACATGGATACATAGGCAATATTATTACAAGTTCAAAACAGTTGAGTTTGCTTCAATTGAAGTTTTCATGATTTAGTTATTAAGTTCTAAAGTTAAGATTTTATACAAGAAAATAATTCATTTCGGATAACTCTCCGCAAAATATAGCTTCAGAATAGAGGTAAGTTTGAAACCATTTTTATAATTAATTTCATTTTAAATATAAATTATCAAAACTTATTTCACTATTTTTGGAGTTTCCAAGAATTACTTATGAATATTTAAAGTTATCACTTTTCTAATCTAAAAGAATAGTGTTAAAGGGTCAATTTCAAAATAAAACTCTGCTATAGAGACAAGGTTGAAACAAATTTTAACATAAAGTTTATTAAAAATAAAAATTAATAGTGGTTTCATTCAATTTGGAGTTGATTTGAATTAGATATGGATTTTTGAAGTTAATACAATTTTTCGTTGTAATAATAATTAGATTTCAAATTTCATTAAGTACTGAATACTTTTTCTACGTGTAACCTAACCAAGCCATCGATGGGTGGGGTCGAACGAGGGTTTTGACCTGCCAAAGTTGACTCGCTCACCTGAAGCAAAGCTAAAGCGCATTTTCCGAATACGCCTTCTAAGCATGCAAACGTAATATGCTCGACCACCGGAAAGTAGCCTTTCTTAAGGGAAAACATACTACCAATTTTACGCATTCACTTAACCGCATAAGGCCCACCCACCGAGACTCGCTTCGCAAGAACCTCCCAACTAAAGATCATTTACACTAAACGAAACGCGACACGTGCACAAGGCGAACGACAAAAGTCACGCCGCGTCGCGGAGCTTCACGTGGTCGCGGCAGGTGACCCCGCTGCCGCCGCCAAGGCCGAGAATAGGTGCCCAATAGCCGTGCGATCCTAGGAGCCTTCACACGGAGCCGGGACGGCCAGAGGGAGCGCCGCATCACGGTGAGCGGCGCACCACTATGGTGGACATGCAAGAGCCAACCGATGGCACATTGAGCACCAAACGCGAGTACGAGCTACTAGGGGACATAGTGAGGCTCACTAGAGAGTTGGATTGGCCGAGGGCTCTAGTGGGTTGTCACATCAATGGCCGAGGCGTGAGAGAAGCTTCGAGGAGGTGATGACCAGAGCGAAAGGAGAGACAAAAGAGATTGGAGAACTTGACCAAGATTGAAAACGGTGTTGCCGCAAGGATCCGACCAAAGTTTTACCATGCCGGAGTGGGAGAAGATGAATGTGGTTTTCGCCGACAAGGAGAAACTTGAAATTCCCGAGCCTCTGATCAGAATGACCAACCTAAAATAGGGTTTCAGTTATTAGGTCAGTGGGACACGTAACATGACACCCAAGAATAAGCAAGAGGCTCACCGAGGAGAAGAATGGCACAAAGAGGTCTTGTGGCGGGCCTGGAGTGGGAGCACTCACTGGTCCAACCTCTACACACAAACGCATAGGTTGGCATTAAAAAAAAATGGAATTGTCGTGCCAAGAAGAGGCCGGAGGCAAGGTTACAAGGGTTATACTGTGAAGGTGAGCTCGTGGAGCTCCTCTCTCCTCGGCCCGAGAGGAGAAGTGAGGAGAAGGAAGGTGGCAGAGGGGTGTTATGCCCGGTCTTACCGGCATCAAGCGGCGTAGCGTGTGCACTGGATCAAAAGGAAGGTCGATTTAAGGTGACGGAGGCGGGCAAGAGGCGGGCAACGTGGAGGCGAACTCGGGCGCTCCAACGGAAGGATGAAGACGACTCGACCGTGGGCCCACTGGCCACACACAAGAGCGGTGCGTGAGTTGGTTCGCCTAGATCAAGTGACTCGTCGGTTGTGACGGGCTCGAGTCCAAGGCATGCAAGATCGAGCCAGGTTAAAGTTTGACTGGTTTAATTTTTAAATTTTCTACTTTGATTGAGACTTTAAATATAGAAATAAATTTCTATAAGTTATGAATTAATTCATGGGTGTTCCTGGGATGACCTAGTTCCCAAATAAAATTTTAAAACCCACTGTTCAAGATTTTATTTGTATAAAATAAATTCAAACTTAGGTTAGGTCTTTGTAATGAGTTTGAATTTTCTGGGGGTTGAAATAGGTTCCAAAAATTTTGGAAAAATTATATTAATTCATGATAATTATTCTAGTATTTGAATAAATTGTTTTCAGATGATGATCAAAGTTCTTTGTTCCTGTTTTTATTTGGAGTTCATATTTGAAGTGTATGTTTAATTTGTTTGATAGATTTCCAAGTACAATAATTATTGCAAATGTTTTAGAAATGACATGCACATTGATAAGATGCATACTAATCTTCATTCATAAAAATGGGGATGTTACAAACCTCCCTCTTAAAAGATCTCTCAACCCTAGATCGATAGTGGAAGTTGGATAGAAAGGTTCTAAAAGAAAACATAACATCCGTTGTCTTGATTTCCTTCAAAGATAGTGCTAAGATATCTTTTAAAGGTAGAACTAAGATATACTAACAAAGTTACAAGGAATTTCTATTACATTTTCCTTCCCATTGCTTTGTTTTATCTTTCCTTGCTTGATTCAAGACACTTCATGTAGAAGGAAAGTTCTGATACTGCTCGCATCCGGTCTTCACGCTCCCATATTGCTTCATCTTCAGCAGTGGTTGCTCCATCGAACCTTC
Source organism: Ampelocalamus luodianensis (assembly GCA_036346255.1). NCBI lineage: Eukaryota > Viridiplantae > Streptophyta > Magnoliopsida > Poales > Poaceae > Ampelocalamus > Ampelocalamus luodianensis. The sequence goes on from CM070619.1 coordinate 33,751,227, forward strand.
AAGAATTTGATGTTGCGATTCCTTGTCTTGCGCTCTATTTCTTCAAGAATGCATTTGGTGTTCCCGATAAGAGATCAGTCGCAAATTGAGTTCTTCCAACTCGCTTGTTTCATTGGGACGCGAAGGCACTTCTTGAGTTGTGAGACATGGAAGACATTATGCACGCCTGAAAGTGATGGTGGTAGCTCCAACCGATAGGCACCGATCCAATCTTGGCTAGAATTCGAAAGGTCCAATGTAGCAGGCCAATTTGCCTTTGACATTGAAGCGATGTATTCTTTTCATAGGAGAGACCTTAAGATAGACATGATCATCTACCTCGAACTCAACTCGCGACGACGACGGTCGGCATAAGATTTGACGGATTGGTCGTCCAAGTCGCTCACGAATGACACGAACTCGTTTTTCAAAGATCTTTCACTGTGGTTGGACCATAAAATGGCCTCTCCCCGCTTCGCATCAGTTAAGGCGCCTACAAGCTCTTCCGTATAATGCTTCAATGGTGACATCCATGCCGGATTGGAAGCTATTGTTGTAAGAGAATTCGCAAACGGTAAACATTTTTCCCAATTCTTGCTATAAGACAAAACGCATGCTGAGAAGATCTTCCAAGACCTGATTTACACGGTTTGTCCATCCGCTTGCGGTGATAAGCGGAGCTAAAGGATAGGTTAGTACCCATGGCTTGATGCAAGCACTTCCAGTGAGATGTGAACCGGGACCTCTATCCAAACGATTACCTTTCACACGTGAAGGCAAACAATCCTTGCAATGTATAGCTCGCTAGCTTGACCCCGGTGTAGGTGGTCTTGACAGAATGAAATGGGCAACCTTGGTCAGGCGATCCACGATCACCCAAATAGAATCGGATCAGATTGTGTTCTAGGAGGCCTGATAAAATCCATGCCAACTTCTTCCCATTTCCACTGGAATGGGCAGGGATCTAGAGTACCTGGCTGGTTTTAGATGCTCACCGACTTTGACATACATCACACTCGCCACAAAGCGTGCAATCTCCGCTTCATCCTAGTCCACCATATTCTTTGCTTCAAGTCTTGATACATTTTTGTGCTTCCGGATGAATAGAGAAAGAGAATTATGGGCTTCATGAAGGATTAATTCCTTGCTTCGCATCATTCGCACCACTAAACGCTCGAACCACAAAACACCTTGGTGGTCCTCGACAAAACACCGGCTTTGCCGGCCTTCATTTTCTCGCTTAATTCTCCCTATACCCTTGTCATTCTTCCGCCATCTTGATCTGGTCCTCTAGGTAGGTTTCACTTCCAAGGCAGCGAAAACCTTCACTAACCATCTCCAAGTTGAGTCGTTGAAATGCATTGCATAGAGCTTCCGCTTCGGTCGAACCAAATACTTGCAGCGCATTTTCTACTCAATGCATCCGCAACGACATTTGCTTTCCCCGGATGATAATGAAGTCCCATATCATAGTCCTTGATCAATTCAAGCCATCTTCTTTGCCTTAGGTTCGATCGCTTGAGTGAAGATATACTTCAAACTCTTGTGATCGTGATAGACTTCGCACGATTGCCGATAAGAAAATGTCGCCATATCTTCAAAGCATGAACCATCACACGAGCTCAAGATCATGAGTGGGATAATTCATCTCATGAGGTCTCAATTGCCTCGATGCATATGACACAACTCGGCCATCTTGTATAAGAACGCAGCCAAGGCCAAGGCGAGATGCATCACAATAGATGTCGAAGTCTTTATGGATATCCGGAACTAACACCGGAGCGTGGTTAAACAATCCTTCAACATCCGGAAGCTTGCCTCACATTCAATCACCATTCATACTTCTTTTCTTTCTTCAACAATTGGGTCATGGGTCTTGCTAATTTTGAGAAGTTCTCAATGAACCGACGATAATATCCTCGCAAGACCGGGAAACCGGACTTCGTGACGGACTTTTGTTCCCAATTGAGAACATCCTGAACCTTGCTTGGGTCCACAGCAATTCCACCTTCGATAACACATGACCCAAAAGGCGACTTTTTAACCAAAATTCGCACTTGCTGAATTTTGCATAGAGTCGATGCTCTCAAGCTTGTTCAACACAAGCCGAGGTGTTCCTCATGCTCACTTTCAGATTTAGAGTAAATGAGAATGTCATCAATAAATATGACCACAAATTTGTCAAAATACTCCATGAACACAGAGTTCATGAGATTCATGAACAAGGCCGGTGCATTTGTCAAACCGGGACATGACGGTGTACTCGTGATAAGCCATAACGAGTGGAGAAAGCCGTTTAGAAATGTCCTCGATCTGATCCTCACTTGATGATATCCCAATCTCAAGTCAATCTTGGAGAATATGCGGCACCGCTCATCCGTCGAACAAATCATCAATCCGTGAAGTGGATACTTGTTCTTGATGGTGACCTCATTCAACGGACGTAGTCAACACACATCCGCAAACTATGGTCCTTCTTTTCACAAAATAGCCGCATCCCAAGGTGAGGAGCTCGGTCTAATGAAACCTTTTTCTTGAAGTTCTACGAAGCTTCTTCAATTCAACCAACTCATTTGGCGGCATACGATAAGGACGCTTGGATATTGGAGCGCCCGGGCCGCTCAATCACAAACTCAACTTCTCGTGAAGGTGGCATGCCGTAGTTCCTCGGAAAACATCCGGTACTCACATACCACTGAACTTCACCACTCGCAATTCTTGTCTGCTAAGGGCATAGAGATGAGGATGCTCCATTTTGGCGCCAATTCAACTCAACACCAAGAGGACTAGTGAGATGACCTTGCGGGCACAATCAATTTGACCATGGTTCTGGACAGCCAATTCATCCCAAGAATAACATCGAGGCCCGCTGAATTTATCACAATAAAGTTGGCCAAAAACTTCACCCTTTAATCTCAATTTCAACTTCCGACATTCATGAATGCTTCTCATTTCTGAACCTGGTGATTGAATCATCATAGTGGGCATCAATTGAGTGAGATATTGTGGAGGGTAGCAAAACCTCTGGACATGAAAGAATGAGAGGCCCTCGAGTCAAAACAACACGCAGGAGTCGAATTGACTAGAAAAGTGCCCAACACCACGTCGGGTGCTTCTTGCGCTCCTCGGCGGTGACATGGTTGACATGAGCACGACGGTCGTTCGGAAGGTGACACAAGACCGCTGGTCAAGGGATGTGCCAAGGTCTTGGCATTGAATGGGATAGGCTTGGTGCTTCACCGGCATTGATCGCGAAATGCCCTGCATCGCCACAAGTGAAACAAGTAACTCGCTTGTTTTCGGAGTCGGCGCTACACTTCTTTTGGGCTGCCCTCACGGATATCTTCTCGAGGTGGATGAGACTTGCAAAGGAGCTCCTGCAGGTGCTGGGACTTGAATTGTGAGGAGCAGCCGCAAGCACACGGCTCCCGAGAACTGCAGCTTGCTGAAATTTGTGCAACCTTCTTTGCGCGATTCTTCAACCACTTGCATCATATTCTCTACCGTAATAGCCTTATTAACCAGCTGTTGGAAACTGGGAAATCATGGGCAGCGAGTGCACTGCATCTCTTCCGTTAGACCAATCAAGAATCGTTTGTCTCCTTTGGCGCTGGGGACACAATGTATGTAACGAGCTAAGTGATTGAACTCGAGAGATACTTCATTATGCACTTGTCTTCTTGCTTCAACGCGAGGAATTCACGCCTCTGAAACTAACAATGCTAGAGGGAACATGCGCCACGAAAGTCGTCAAACTCGCCCCATGACGGACGCGGGTCACGCCGCATGGTGTAAAACCGATCCCACCATGCACCGCTGCTCCTTCTAGTTGGTTGGAGGCATAGAGGACCTTCTCATGGTCGGTGCACCGAGCAATGATCAACTTCCGCCGATGCTCCTAAGCCAATCGTCGGCATCGAGAGGGTCTTCCGAACACGAGAACACAGGAGGCGTGTTTAGAAAATCATCGAATCGGGAGCCATAAGGATCGGCTCTTCATTGGCGCGAGCATCTCGAGCATCTGGCGGTGTCTCGAGCAATATGCTGCAAGAAGAAACCGGTCTTGTTGATCCGATCCATCCGAGCCAACACATCGCCACGAGATCGCTTGAGGTGGAGTCACTTCTTCTTGTCTCCACCCACGGCCGAAAGTGCGGTCGGGTGTTCGGATTGTGCCGTTGAGGAATTGGGGTTGACCACTAGAGACTAGAGAACCTACAGTGAGAGTCTTCCATTACTTCCAAAGTCAAAGGGTCTTCTGTCCCGACATCCGTTGTCATACACCGTTAGCAACCGCAAAAGAAGAGAATAAAAGGAGAAACAAGCAATCGTGCAGAGAACAACCTACATATATGCAAGATAAAAACCATTTATGCATCACAAAAAAAAAATGAGGTGCTAAAATTCAGGTGATGACATAAAATACAATTGAAAACCCTAATCTGCTCATACGCTGATCGCGACTACGGAAGCAAGAGAGAGAAGATCACCACAAAATCCGAGCGTCTACAAGCTAAGTAATATCCTTACGGGGTATAATATCTAAGGATAAGTCCTAGTTTATTCTAAAATCGCATGACAAGCGTCGTCTTCTTTTTCTTCCATTATTGCTCTTCACGGGTGACTATTTAATATTTCTAGTGTTGGAGAGAGAGACGAGCATTGGAGAAAATGATTCGTACAAATCAAAAGAATAGTGAGGTAAGAAATTAGATACTAGGATGGGTAAGAAACAAAGGAACTATATTACTAACATTTTGCCAAACTTTTGATAGTTTGAAAAATATTCTAACTCAAAAAACCTAATAACGCCCATTGCTACGGCTTTAACCTACAGGTCATGTATGGCTCACGATACTAACGCTGTAGGGACCTGAAATCGGATCCGTATCAAGCGCTAAGTGATTACGCCAGTAAGCGCAACATAACGTGAGACGAACACGATTCGAGTGACCGGATATGTGTCACATGCTAGCTCCGAGGATCGTGGCTAACATGCACATATCCTAGTACCTGTAACATTGCAATCACATCCATACACAATGTGTACAAGAATAAAAGAAACTTTAATACATTTTCAACATAGAACTTTCGGTCCCAATTTTACATAAGAGGGCCAATCGGCCAAATCTAAATAACAATAACACAAATAAATTGCAGCGGAAGATAAACTTAAATAAAGAGGAATAACCAGAATTGGCATGCCCACAATCCCACAAGCAACCAACTGGAGTTAAAACCGTTCCACCCATCGTTCTCACCTTGAATAAATAGACACGGTTAGAGTACAAAGTTGTACTGCGAGACTTTCAAAGAAATAAGGATGCATGTAAGTATCAAAGGAAGGCTACTACACTAGTCAATTTTAGCATAAAGCAAGTTTTGCATATAGATAAACAATAAGGATTCTAACTAGCCATTTGTAAAACATTTAGAAAACATTTTATAGCAGTATAATAATGATCATCAATGGTATAATCTCCAAATATAATCAACACACGAACGTCCCGTTAGTAGCTGCTATTCCTCAACAAAAGTTGTGCGCCAGAACAATGCGTTCATGATAACAATTTAGTTCTAACATAAAGACAAAACATTTCCAACCATGACCCAACTTAAATTTCTCAAAAGCTAAGCGTGCTGCTTTCCCACAAGTGTTGTCCATAACCTAGGGCGAAGGCGATTGAATAGATTTAGTTACTGCTGAGTTATGCAGCTTTACCCACACGATATGCATTCCTCTTGTATGTCGTCAATGCACTCTTCCATAGGAGTGTGTTGAGGGTAGCATAACGAGGCCGTTACAATGTCATGTCCTAACTATCAAACCAGAGGAGCGGTCCTATGGCAGGCGATGCAGATCAATGAACCACGAGGAGTAAACCAGAATTCACGTAAGTAAGTCCGTATCCAACAAGAGACCCTTAAGGGCAAGTAAGGCGACCATAACATGCCCCGCGAGAGATGACAAAAGAACAATTAAATACATAACAATAACAATTGTCCAACCCCATTGTGTTTTGATAGCTAACACACAACAAATTATTAAGCCAAGCCCGCCATTATCTGGCGTGTGGTTGCACGTAAGACTTGGTTCATCACACCACGCAGACGGTCCTTAACCACTCGAGGCGGGGCTACACAATTCCATAACAACAAGCAACAATAGTAATTCATCATCAACCTACACCGCACGTCAAGTTAAGAACATAAAACCCATGCCCAACATGTCCACAAACCCCAGATGCGAAGATCTGGATATAATCCTCAAGTTCAACATAATCCAATCCATAAAATCCTCAAATTTTATTAAGATTCAATTCGATCGATCGGTGATGGACTAGCTCCATCAACCTCTTTCGAACTAATACTACTAGCAAGGCTAAGCATCGTTCTACAAACTAGCAAACAACCCATATAACATATATCCTTAATCATTCAAGGTAAAGGGTAATCAACATTCAAGGAGGGCTAATGCAGCAATTGGGAGATTAACTACTTCTACCCATAAACATATATTTCAAAATAGCATGCAATTGCGAATAATAAAACTCACACAAAACATTTAAAAACCACTTTAGAGCAATATGATCAGAAGGAGGTGTGCTCGCACCTTGCTATGTATCACTTGTTCATTCTCAGGTCAATATCATAATACTCTCACGAATATATTGTTATCAAATCGAAAACCTAATCGAAAACGATATTGCAATAAATACCAAATAAAGCCAGAAATTCAACATGCTCAAAAATGTATGAAATTTATACAGTAGGTAGGTCATGATTTTATATGAATTATGGTGAAAGGTTCATCCCATTTGGATTTAGTATGTGAAAGTTAAGGTGGTTTGAATTTCAGATTTTAATACGCCTTCATTCGTATAATTTAATTATGAGATGAAAAATTTGTAGAGCAGTGGTGAGTACATGGATTACATGGATACATAGGCAATATTATTACAAGTTCAAAACAGTTGAGTTTGCTTCAATTGAAGTTTTCATGATTTAGTTATTAATTTCTAAAGTTATCAGCATTTTATAGAGTAAAAATAATTCATTTCGGGATAACTCTCCGCAAAATATAGCTTCTGTAACAGAGGTAAGTTTGAAACCATTTTTATAATTAAGTTCATTTTAAATATAAATTATCAAAACTTATTTCACTATTTTGGAGTTTCCAAGAATTACTTATGAATATTTAAAGTTATCGACCTTTTCTAATCTAAAAGAATAGTGTTAAAGGGTCAATTTCAAAAATAAAACTCTCTGCTATAGAGACAAGGTTGAAACAAATTTTAACATAAAGTTTATTAAAAATAAAAATTACCAGAAGTGGTTTCATTCAATTTGGAGTTGATTTGAATTAGATATGGATTTTTGAAGTTAATACAATTTTGCAGTGTAATAATAATTAGATTTCAAATTTCATTAAGTACTGAATACTTTTTCTACCGGTGTAACCTAGCCGAAGCCACGATGGGTGGGAGGTCCGAACGGAGGTTTTGACCGGTCAAAGTTGTTAGGCTCAGTGAAGCAAAAACAAAGCTAAGCGCATTTTCGAATCGCCTTCTAAGCATGCAAACGTAATATGCTCGACTTCACCGGGAAAGTAGCCTTTCTTAAGGAAAACATACTACCAATTTTACGCATTCACTTAACGCATAAGGCCCACCCACGAGACTACGTTGCTACATTAACACTCCCAACTAAAGATCATTTACACTAACAGCAACGATTATCGTGCTACGGTGCGAGCGACAAAAAGTCACGCGACAGCCGTGAGCTTCACGGTGGCTCGCATGGTGTCACGGTGACCTATGCGCCGTGGCCAAGGCCGAGAATAGGTGCCCAATGCTCTATGCGATCCTAAGAGCCTTCACGGAGTGGGGCGGCAGTGAGTGGCGGCGCCACCGCCGGTGGCGCCGACACCACTACAGTGGACATGATAACCAACGATGGCACATTGAGCAACAAAAGCGTGCGAGCTACTAGGGACATAGTAGAGGCTCACTAGAGAGTTGGATTGGCGGAGGAGCTCTAGGGTGGGTTGCCGTCATCAATGGCCGAGGCGGCGGAGAAGAGCTTCCGAGGAGGTGATGGACGCGAAAGGAGAGACAAAAGAGATTGGAGAACTTGACCAAGATTCGAAAGCGGTGTTGCCGTGAAGAGATCGACCAAAGTTTTACCATGCCGGAGTGGGAGAAGATGAGCAGGGTTTTTAGGCGACAAGGAGAAACTTGAAATTCGAGCTCCTGTCTGTGAATGACCAACCTAAAATAGGGGTTTTGATTTGTGGCTGTGAATGAACATGACACCCAAGAATAAGCAGAGGCTCACTGAGAGAAGAGAATGGCACAAAGAGGTCTTGCAGAGGCGCGCTGCAGGCAGTGGGAGCACAAGCTTGGTCCAACCTCTACACACAACGCATAGGTTGGCATTAACAAAAAAATGGAATTGTCGTGCCAAGAAGAGGCCGGGAGAGCAGGTTACAAGGGTTATTACGTGAAGGCGAGCTCCATGGAGCTCCCTCCTCCTCGAGCTCAGAGGAGAAGTGAGAAGAAGGAAGGTGGCAGAGGGTGTTATGCCGGGTCTTACCACTGCATCCAGCGGCGTTAGCGGGTGCAGCTCGAGGCCCGGTGTGCGGCGGTGTTGTGGTGGGCGCGGGAATGGGCGGAGCAAGGCGCAGCGTGGAGAGCGAGAACCTGCGGGCGCTCAACGGAAGGATGAAGACGACCCTGCTGCGGTGGGCCATGATCGGCGACACAAGGTGAGTGGGTGCGGTGTGAGTTGGTTCGGCTAGATCAAGTGACTCGGTTGGTTGCGGCGGGCTCGAGTCCAAGGCGATCTTGAGCGGCGCAGTTAAGTTTGTTTGAGGGTTTAATTTTTAAATTTTCTACTTTATTGAGACTTTAAATATAGAAATAAATTTCTATAAGTTATGAATTAATTCATGGTTGTTCCTGGGATGACCTAGTTCCCAAATAAAATTTTAAAACCCACATTCAAGATTTTATTTGTATAAAATAAATTCAAACTTAGGTTAGGTCTTTGTAATGAGTTTGAATTTTCTAGGGTTGAAATAGGTTCCAAAAATTTGGAAAAATTATATTAATTCATGATAATTATTCTAGTATTTGAATAAATTGTTTTCAGATGATGATCAAAGTTCTTTGTTCTTTTTTTTATTTGGAGTTCATATTTGAAGTGTATGTTTAATTTGTTTGATAGATTTCCAAGTACAATAATTATTGCAAATGTTTTAGAAATGACATGCACATTGATAAGATGCATACTAATCTTCATTCATAAAAATGGGGATGTTCTGAGAGAGGAATGTTGGTAGGTCAAACCAAAGTGAAAAGCAGTAACCGAGCGGCACGATGGATCGGGCGGTTGAAAAAGGATCGGGCGGTCCAAAAGGTGATGGGTTACGGTCGGTCGAGAAAGCCACAAATGATGTGAGCGTTTGATCCGCGCCGGAGAGTAAGGACAGTCAGAATGACACAAGTGATGTGAGCCGTTCGATCACATAGCGGACCAGTGCGCGCGAAGATTGGCGCGATTGGACTGGTTTGAGCGACAGAGCGGCGGGCTCAAGGTGCGGCCGGACCAAGGCTGGCTCGATCAGATTGGAACTAGGAGTTTTAATGGAATTTTGACCAGAAACAACTAGTTTGACTCGACCGTTTAAATAGAAATAAAATTCTAAAAATTCTGAAAATTTTTGTAGGTGTTCTCGAGTTCAACTAGGACTTAGGAAAATTTATTTTGGCCCGTTTCACTATCCATTTCTATGAATTAATTCCTTTTTCAAATCTGCTTTAGACAAATGGTTTGGTTTTTGATAAAGTCAAAATAACTTCTAAAAATTTGAGAAAATTTATATTAAACCATGATAATTAATCTAGTATTATAGAAAATTATTTCCAGATACTTTTATACATACAATTTTCTGAAATCAAATAGAAACTTGAATTCAAATCAACAGTTCGAAATTTCAAAGCAAACTTTTAGAAAACCAAGTGCAAATTCATAAGATACAACAAAAGTTTTAAAAAGCTCAAACTTTTATACATTTGAAACACAAACCATAATTATGGATGTTACATGATGCTAGGTGCAATAGGGTATTCTTACCACCCAATACAAGAGGTGACCACACACTCCCACATGCACGAGCCAAACAACTAAGCATTGCATCGATTTATGCATCCACTCTCCTAATCAGACCAACCAAACAATATCTCGGCACGGCTGGCCCAACGAAGCGACCAACCAAATAACCCATATTGCATCCTTTGGCCATGGCTCCCGCCGGCTGGATGAGCCCGTGCTAGGTCGGGCTAGGGATATCTGGCCAGACAAACACACCCTATGTGTATTCGCGGATCGTGCAACTTCCTCTACTCAGCGCGGGAATATGATAATCTTGTTTCTAATATATACTATATCATCTTTAAAATAATATTTTTAATAGATAGTCTCTAGTACACTCTTTAGCATTTATATTTTATAATTTTTCTTTGAAATTGGTCTACATATCATCTAGAGTAGATTAATGTATCATATCTTGTTTCACGTGCACGATAGTCTCTTGGAAGAGACGATGCTTTTGTCTCTCTACTCCCTCTCTGCATTGAGATAGGATTTTGTTAACATGACATAACTAAAAGGCGATAATAAATTACACTGCGAGATACTCTAAAGCGGAAAAAAATTGTATAGAGGGCCTCCTCGTAGCTGTTGGATGATGTGAGATATTCTGTAGTATATATGTGTAGGAAGCAAGATCCAACAGCTGTGGGGGCTGTGGGGAGATCCTCACCGTAGTTTTTCCCCTAAAGCGTTGCGAGCGGCCACCGCATCAAACCGCAACAATGGCCGCGCGACGCGGACGCAAGCACCAGGAGCATCGGTTTGCCGCGGGAGTGTGGGCGCAACAGCTGGCTGAACGACACTCTAGTCCCGGAGATGCTGGGTGGTAGCGCAGTAGTCATACCAAAAATATTGACGACATGAAAGTACTTTTGTATACAAATTAATTGAGTGATATCAATTCCATAATAAATTCAAATGCTTACTTTTTATACACATTAGTGGTTGAAGTTTTATAAGTTTTACTGTACAAATTCTACAACAACATTAAAAAACGAGTGGACGGAGCAGTCCATAGGAAATAGTCAGATGATATTAGTAAAACGTAGTACATTGTGCTGCAATGTGACCAATATTTTTTTCAGAACAGAAACTGGCCAACAGTTATTACACAGGGTTCGGAACTGGATGCTGACGCTGACATCCAATCACTCTTTGGACGACACTCCATCCACATCTGTTCATCCAGGACTTCACGTAAACGGCATTTTACTTCTCTCCTTGTTTGTCGTTTACTTGTACAGATGATTCTTCCTTCCATTCATACTACCCTCGTTGTCGACCGTGTGCTACCATTTGATCCCTTTGCCTGATACGGTCTGCTTTCGCGCGTAAGGGCTTTGGACATACATGGTTATGTCACGAGTTCAGTACACAACAAGACAGTATACAGAAGAAAAGTGCATACGAAGACAACAATTTTCTTGATCGGAGATCACGTGATTTAGATAATAGGAAAAATAAGTTGAAGTTGTAAGATAGTACAGTTCATAATATTTGTACCCGTGTTCTAACGAATAAAGTAATCTCAACTGTATGGAAAGGTGGCTTAAAAGTCTTATTGTATTCTAGTGTCCAATGAAAGAAAAAAAATGTATTAGGCTACAAGATACCCAAAATATTTACACCTACTTAAGTTTAACTATGAGATCCAGATTCACAAGAATAGGGCATTCTCTAGAAAGCTCATGAGCGGATAAAGAGGCATGACCAAATAAAGCTCTATTTAGACATAGTTCTTTGACAACCTAATATCGGTTGAGATTTCAGGTGAAATCTAATCACAACTATGAATGCAAGGCATAATTCATTTATCGATTGTGAGAAGATCAACATTTGTTATTCTAGGTGCAAGTTCATCCCGTGCAGGAATTACAATAAAAACGGCATATTAACAACACTTTAGCACAATAGTCCTCATAATCGTTTTTGCTTGCTTGTTTTCGGATTGGTGGAGATTGTTAGAAACGGGGCCCATAAGTGTAAAGGCTCATTCATTCACTTGAAATTCCAAAGCATACATAATTTAGTCTCACATTACCTAGCCAAGTGGTGGAGAGTAATTTATAAGATAGAGACCTTACCACCCCTTGAACATGTGAAACATGATATGGGGTGATATGAGTGGGACTATAGCTAAAGTCACACACACATGCGTATGCATGCACGTGTGTTTATTAGCGTGGCAATCCACGTGACTTGTGACTGCGGCGGGTGGCCGAGACCATGTCGTGAACCTAGTCCACCTTTTTTTGCTTGCTAACATGCATTTCTCTCGAGAATAGTAATTGAAATATAGTAGTCGAAGCTATAGACTAATGTGGTGAAAAATAGTGGTCAGATCCATGGACCGGTGTTGTTGAAATACTTGGTCGAAGTATTGAAGCGGTGTGTAATTAGGATCTGATAAACAGCATTAAATTACCATTATTTGGTTTTGAATTAGCAATTACCGGTGGTTTAATATGTACTTTATTATGTAGTTATATGTAGTTACTAGAGAGTAATTGATTCGATTTTGAAAACACTTCCATTCCATCTTCTTCCTCTTTGTTCAGTTGTCTTTGGAAAGTTATGTTGTTAAACTTGACGTCCCTTCTCTCGGCATGCACCCAAGGAAGGAGAGTGAGTAGGTATCTCAGAACCATTGCACATGAACTTCACCTACGGGCGATAATAAAGTTTAAATGCTACTACATCTCACGATCTGTATTGCTTCTGTGTTCTTCATCAAGCTCATTGTAAATCGGTTATGCGTCAAAACTATTATGCTATAATCCTAATGCTGTGTATGTTTAGAAGTGCAATGAGTTGCACTGTTATTGGTATTGCTTTATGTATCTCTAGTTTTATATGATCTTTGCCTCATAATAAAATCTGAGTTAAAATATTGTCCACGTGTTAGGCATCCAACATAATCATGGGTATCTTCTTTCCCTTGCCCTCGGCACAAGAAATGTTTTGTTTTCTTTTGTTTTGTCTTTTTGGAACAAATTAAGTGATTATTTTCTCTGACTAGAAAATAAGATATTAGTATCATTTTCACATGTGAAGTACCTTGCACTATAATAAATATTCCTGCAGTAACTTGTGTTAGGAACAATTTTATTTGAGGTTAGTATATTGTCGTGATGAGAATCTAAAGCGTGGGAGAGTAATTTGTTAGAACAAAAGCTCTTGTAGCACCTTCATCTTCATTTCCAAAAGGTCACATGTCAAAATTAGGAAATCGATTATATACAAGGCATTGAGTGTTGGGAATTGGGATGCCTACTTGGGGCTCTCGCTGCCAAAAAATGTCGGAAGGGAAATATTTCAAGCATCACTTTGCAAAGTGGAAAGAAAAATAATAGGGATAAGAAAAGCAGAAATGAAAGAAATGAAAAATACTCAGAACTAGGAAATTATTTTTAGGGTGTGCTACTATTTTGCTTGCCTACCGTGCATTTAAATCGAATAGTCTCTCATTTGTCATTTGTGGTGATGTGACCTCCAATATTGTACTACACGCATCAGAATACACATTGCTCTTCATGGATCATCTACCCTTGTCCACGTTACTCCCATATTCCATCATGTGCATGACAATAATGTCATTGCCAAGTGATCAGGAGACCGACTACTGATGAGAGAGTCCTTTTCTATTAGGCTGTCCAATTTCTCCATTATTGAATAGGGAGGAGGGTACCTTTCCCATATACTATGAGATAATGGATGAAAAAGCTGTAATAGTTTGTTGTGAACATCTCAAGGAGCATAAAGTATGCGAGGCCATCGGACAAACAAACCTGATTTTTGCGGTTTTGCGATGTTCACATAAAGTAGTTTCGCTTGATACAAAACAATGTGCTACATGGCGAGGTTTATTCTACAATTCCATAACCAATACACTTTCTTTCTTACTCAAAATTCACAGTCTACGAATGTTAAATATGCGATAATATTGTAGATTCTGAGATAGATGCAACGACAACCTCAAAAGCTTGGCGTCAAATCTGACAAGAGAATGCTTGATCGAAGATAGCTCAATTGCTCAAGTACCCTTGATTACAACAACGAGGCGGTCCACATTGTCGATGCATTAATTGCTGCATACGTCCATGAACATCTTGTCTAAAAGAATCAATTTATAACGTGTATTATATATAAATCCCGTGCAAAAATAAGTTCAAATAAATGCTTAAAAAGGTCATTTAGACCTAAAGGGAAATTCAAAATTTTAATCCTTAACACACAACTCAATAAATCAACATCATATAAAAAGTCAGATTACCAAACACTATAGCTTAATTTAAAAGCTAAGGGGCTTATAAACCTATTAAGCCAAAAAGATGGCTTTAAGCTATAAACCAAAAAGCCTAAGCCTAAACAAAAAGTGCATAATTCTGTTATTAATCAAACTCAAAACAAAGGAGTCCATTATATATGTTGTTAATTGAAGGTCATTTTGGTAATTTCACAATTAGAGAAAAGATGAAAATAAAAAAGAAATGAAAAGGTGGCGGGCCCCACCTATCGGTGGGAGAGGAGGGTGGGGACAAGGCCGGAGACTCAGCTCTAGCCCTATCCGGCCTTGCGCACGATGGGGTTTCCCCCCTCTTTTTCTCTAGTGCTTGTGCGGTTGCAGCGGGAGAGTCGGCGGCATTTTGGAGGCACATGCGGCACTGGCTCCTTAGGCACCGGTCGTTTCAAATGATCGCGCCACCCCTATGGCTTCCTCCTCTACAAAAGAGGCAACTCCTCTCGCTTCTTCTTGCAGAAAAACATGAGTTCCCAATTTTTTGTGTAGAGCTTTTCCTCTCAATTTTGGCTTGATTTTGGGAGGATTTGGAGCTCTTGCATTATGGTTGATCCACGCCGTTGGTGGTGAGTGTCGATCTTCTTTCCATTGCCCTCTGCACAAGAAATGCATTGTTTTCTTCTTATCTTTTGGAACAAATTAAGTGATTATTTTGTCGTGAGAAAATAAGATGTTGGTATCATTTTCACGTGTGACATACCTTTGCACTATAATAAATATTCACTGCATAACTCGTGTTGGGAACAATTTTATTTCGAGGTTAGTATATTGTGGCGATGAGAATCTAAAGCGACAAGAGAGTAATTGTTAGAACAAAAACTCTTGTAGCACCTTCATCTTCATTTCCAAAAAGGTCACATGTCAAAAATAGGGAAAATCGATTAGAAACAAGGAAGTAGTGTTGGGAATTGGGATGCCTACTTGCGGCTCTATGCTGCCAAAAATGTCGGAAGGAGAAGTATTTCAAGCATCACTTTCCAAAGTGGAAAGAAAAAAATATAGGGATAGGAAAAAGAGAAATGATAGAAATGAAAATACTCAGAACTAGGAAATTATTTTGGGGCTTGTGCCAATACGTTGAGGCGAGGCTACTGTTGCGTTAGAGATGATGTGGGTTTCGGTCGTGAGCAAGCGGGTAGGAGGTAGGCGTGATAAGCCTGGGTGTATGCGCTAAGGATTGCCCTTAGCGATGCCGAGACTCTAATCTGCAGAGGCTGGGATATTAGTTACTTTCTTAATCCCATATCAAAGCAGAGGTGTCCCTTATATAGTGCCATTGGTTTGAAAGCTCTTGTTGGACTTACCTTTGGTTGAGAAACCAATACTGCAATCTTAATGTCTTTGTGATAACTAAGCAGTGTTGATTAAGATTACAAGTACTAAAAATAACATGAAGTCCTCGGGACATGTGAGCGTGAAGCTTAAATCACGCCGGCGAGAACCTTTGGGTGATTCTGTGAATTATATTCGCCATGAGAATAGTCAGTAGACTCTTCCACAAAGAGCTAGCCGGAAGGCGTTTTCTTTTTGTCCATGGACATGAGAATGAGGCCCATTGAAGTTACAACTCAGCAACCTAACCTATACCTTTTTTATTGGAGATCCGGTGATTTAGGTAAAGGGAAAAACCGATTGAAATTGTAACAAGAGAGTGCGATTAATAATATACATGCCGTATTCTAATACACAAAATACTCTCAAGCTGTATGGAAGGGGTAGTGATAGAGGGCTCTCATAGCAACCGCGTTGGGGCAAGGCTACTGGGTGTTCGAGATGATCGTGGGTTTTAGGGCATGAGCAGAAGGGAGTAAGGAGGTTGGGCGTGATTGCCCTCGTGCATGCGCTAGGGCTCGCCCTTAGCGATGTCGAGGCTCTGATCCTACACAAGAGCTGGGATATTAATTCTCTTCTTAACCCCATATCAGAGGAGAAAAAGTCCCTATATAAAGACATTGGCTAACAATTGAAACTAATCGCATCTATTAAGGAGATCTTATCTCTGACAATCTAATCTCTTACAGAGATTCCTAAGCTAATATGAATGCTTTCGGATATGTCTTGAAGTCCTGCTGCTGCATGCATAGCTGCCACTACTGTCAGGACTTCTTCTACGCTGATATGCTTTGCCAACAAAGGAGTTCACAACATGGCTAATGAGGATAATCTCGTCGATGGGTTTTGGATGGACAGTAGAAAAACCAAAAGAAAAAAATACAGTATGGTAACATCACATTTTCACGTCTTTTTGAATTTTCAAAATAAAAATAATCATTTGAATTTTCTTGAGTTAATTAAAGTTTAATTTAAAATTTCAAAAAATTAAAATATATATGAATAAACCAAACTTTAATGAAATTGAGAAATGATTTATTTGAGTTCCTCTTGTTCCAGAGTATTTTATGGAAATTTCTTGTATTTTCCGAGTTCATTTGCTAATTCTTTGAGCTCGATTTAATTTATTTCATTTTAACAAAATCCTAAATGCATTTCTTTTCTAGAAAAATATTGTGGGTTGGATCCTTTCTCCCGGCCCATCTCTCTTTCGTCTTCCTCCCTAGCCCAATCTGCTTGTCAGCCTAGCTCGCCTCCGCGTCGCTTAAATTCTTGGCCGGTGGTCCCACATGTCTGGAACCCGTGTGTGTTTTCCTCTGGTCTCCTTCTCCTCCACCGCATCTCGCTTTGGTCCGTCTAGGACTCCATCTCCCACACACGCCACCACTGCCTATTTTAAGCTGCCCGGACCCTCAACTTCCTTACCACATCCGCCTCACCTCGAAACCCTAGCCGCAGTCTCGGGAGTCACCTCGAATCACGCGATTCATGAGAAGAAGCCGAGCTCCGCCATCACCTTCGTCGTCATCTTCCACCGCCTCTAGTGACTGAGCGTTAGGGCGAGGGTTGCCCATGTTAGGTTGCTGGTTCACCAGGACCCTCGAGTAAAGAGGGAGTGGGCGGCCGTGGAGTTAGCCCAGGCAAGGCGGGATAGTGTCGGAGGTGTGGAGTGGAGGCGGTCGCGGCGGCTTTGTGAGGCGAGGATGACGGTGGAGCGGTGGCAGAGGCGGCGGGAAGGTGAGTGGTGCTGTGTGGAAGATGGGTGGTAGCGTAGTAGTCATACCAAAAATCCGATGACATGAAAGTACTTTTGTATACAAATTAATTGAGTGATATCAATTCCACATAATAAATCCAAATACTTACTTTTTATACATATTAGTGGTTGAAGTTTTATAAGTTTTACTGTACAAATTCTACAACAACATTAAAAAACGAGTGTACGGAGCAGTCCATAGGAAATAGTCAGATGATATTAGTAAAACGTAGTACATTGTGCTGCAATGTGACCAATATTTTTTTCAGAACAGAAACTGGCCAACAGTTATTACACAGGGTTCGGAACTGGATGCTGACGCTGGCATCCAATCACTCTTTGGACGACACTCCATCCACATTTGATCATCAGGACTTCACGTAAACGGCATTTTACTTCTCTCCTTGTTTGTCGTTTACTTGTACAGATGATTCTCCCTTCCATTCATACTACCCTCGTTGTCGACCGTGTGCTACCATTTGATCCCTTTGCCTGATACGGTCTGCTTTCGCGCGTAAGGGCTTTGGACATACATGGTTATGTCACGAGTTCAGTACACAACAAGACAGTATACAGAAGAAAAGTGCATACGAGAGACAACAATTTTCTTGATCGGAGATCACGTGATTTAGATAATAGGAAAAATAAGTTGAAGTTGTAAGATAGTACAGTTCATAATATTTGTACCCGTGTTCTAACAGATAAAGTAATCTCAAGCTGTATGGAAAGGTGGCTTAAAGTCTTATTGTATTCTAGTGTCCAATGAAAAAAAAAAATATTAGGCTACAAGATACCCAAAATAAGTACACCTACTTAAGTTTAACTATGAGATCCACAGTTCACAAGAATAGGGGCATTCTCTAGAAAGCTCATGAAGCGAATAAAAAGCATGACCAAATAAAGCTCTATTTAGACATAGTTCTTTGACAACCTAATATCGGTTGAGATTTGAGGTGAAATCTAATCACGAAAACTATGAATGCAAGGCATAATTCATTTATCAGTGTTGAGAGAGATCAACATTTGTTATTCTAGGTGCAAGTTCATCCCGTCACGAATTACAATAAAAAAGCGGCATATTAACAACACTTTAGCACAATAGTCCTCATAATCGTTTTCTTTGCTTGTTTCGAATTGGTGGGGATTGTTAGAAACGGGGCCCATAAGTGTAAAGGCTCATTCATTCATGAAATTCCAAAGCATACATAATTTAGTCTCCATTACCTAGCCAAGTGGTGGGAGAGTAATTTATAAGATAGAGACCTTACCACCTTGAAACATGTGAAACATGATATGGGGTGATATGAGTGGGACTATAGCTAAAGTCACACACACACCTGCGTATGCATGCACGTGTGTTTATTCGCGTGGCAATCACGTGACTTGTGACTGCGACGGGTGGCCGAGACCATGTCGTGAACCTAGTCCACCTTTTTTTGCTAACCGTGCATTCTCTCTCGAATATAGTGGTGAAATATAGTAGTGAAGCTATAGACTAATGTGGTGAAAAATAGTGGTGAGATCCATAGACGTGTTGTTGAAATACACTGGTGTTGTGAAGCTGATGTGTAATTAGGATCGATAAACAACTGTTAAATTACCATTATTTGGTTTTGAATTAGCAATTACGGATGGTTTAATATGTACTTTATTATGTAGTTATATGTAGTTACTAGAGAGTAATTGACTCGATTTTGAAAACACTTCCATTCCATCTTCTTCCTCTGTTCATTTGTCTTTGGAAAGTTATGTTGTTAAACTGATGTCCCTTCTCCTCGGCATGCAAGCGGGAAGGAGAGAGTGAGTAGGTATCTCGAACCATTGCATGAGACTTCACCTACGGGGCGATAATAAAGTTTACGTGCTACTACATCTACGATCTGCGTTGCTTCACATTCTTCATCAAGCTCATTATGTAAATCGGTTATGCGTCCAAACTATTATGCTATAATCCTGTGCTTGTGTATGTTTAGAAGTGCAATGAGTTGCACATTGTTAGTATTGCTTTATGTATCTCTAGTTTTATATGATCTTTGCCTCATAATAAAATCTGGAGTTAAAATATTGTCCACGTGTTCGGCATCCAACATAATCATGGGTATCTTCTTTCCCTTGCCCTCGGCACAAGAAATGTTTTGTTTTGTTTTGTCTTTTTGGAACAAATTAAGTGATTATTTTCTCTGACTAGAGAAAATAAGATATTAGTATCATTTTCACATGTGAAGTACCTTGCACTATAATAAATATTCACACCAGTAACTACGTGTTGGGAACAATTTTATTTGAGGTTAGTATATTGTCGGCGATGAGAATCTAAAGCGACAGGAGAGTAATTTGTTAGAACAAAAAGCTCTTGTAGCACCTTCATCTTCATTTCCAAAAAGGTCACATGTCAAAATTAGGGGAAATCGATTATATACAAGGCATTGAGTGTTGGGAATTGGGATGCCTACTTGGGAGCTCTCGCTGCCAAAAATGTCGAAGGAAAGTATTTCAAGCATCACTTTGCAAAGCTGGAAAGAAAAATAATAGGGATAGGAAAAGCGAGAAATGAAAGAAATGAAAATACTCCGAACTAGGAAATTATTTTTAGGGTGTGCTACTAGTTTGCTTGCCTACGTGCATTTCGTCTAATAGTCTCTCATTTGTCATTTGTGGTGGATGTGACCTCCAATATTGTACTAGCATCAGTAAATACACATTGCTCTTCATGGATCATCTACCCTTGTCCACGTTACTCCCATATTCCATCATGTGCATGACAATATGTCATAGTGCCAAGTGATGCGGGGACCGACTACGATGAGGCGGTCCTTTTCTATTGGCTGTCAATTTCTCCATTATTGAATAGGGAGGAGGGTACCTTTCCCATATACTATGAGATAATGGATGAAAAAGCTGTGAGTAGTTTGTTGTGAACATCTCAAGGAGCATAAAGTATGAAGAGCCATCGGACAAACAAACATGGATTTTTGCGGTTTGCGATGTTCACAAAAGTAGTTTAAGCTTGATACAAAACAATGTGCTACATGGCAGGTTTATTCTACAATTCCATAACCAATACACTTTCTTTCTTACTCGAAATTCCACGGTCTACGAATGTTTAATATGCGATAATATTGTAGAGGATTACTGGATGATGCAATGACAACCTCAAAAGCTTGCGTCAAATACTGACAAAGAATGCTGATCGAAGATAGCTCAATTCCTCAAGTACCCTTGATTAACAACAACGAGCGATCCACATTATTGATGCATTATATTTATACTGCCTTGTCCATGAACATCTTGTATAAAAGAATCAATTTATAACGTGTATTATATATAAATCCGTGCAAAAATAAGTTCAAATAAATGCTTAAAAAGGTCATTTAAACCTAAAGGGAAATTCAAATTTTTAATCCTTAACACACAACTCAATAAATCAACATCATATAAAAAGTCAGATTACCAAACACTATAGCTTAATTTAAAAGCTAAGGGGCTTATAAACTTATTAAGCCAAAAAGATGGCTTTAAGCTATAAACCAAAAAGCCTAAGTCTAAACAAAAAGTGCATAATTCTGTTATTAATCAAACTCAAAACAAAGGAGTCCATTATATATGTTGTTAATTGAGGGTCATTTTGGTAATTTCACAATTAGAGAAAAGAAGAAAATAAAAAGAAATGAAAAGGTGGCTGGGCCCACCTATCGGTGGGAGAGGAGGGTGGGGATAAGGCGGGGGTGCTCGGCTCGAGCCCTATCCAGGCCTTGCGCTGCGATGGGGTTTCCCCTCTTTTTCTTTAGTGCTTGTGCGGTTCAGCGGGAGAGTCGGTAGTGCGGCGGCTGAGGCACATCGGCTGGGCTCCTTGGGCACGGTCGTTTGCAGTGATCGCGCCACCCCTATGGCTTCCTCCTCTACAAAAGACAACTCTCTCGCTTCTTCTTACCCGAAAACCGTGAGTTCCCAATTTTTGTGTGAGCTTTTCCTCTCAATTTTGGCTTGATTTTGGGAGGATTTGGAGCTCACACTGCATGTGGTTGATCCTCACGTAGTTGGTGGTGAGCGTCAGATCTTCTTTCCATTGCCCTCTGCACAAGAAATGCATTGTTTTCTTCTTATCTTTTTGGAACAAATTAAGTGATTATTTTGTCAGCAGAGAAAATAAGATGTTGGTATCATTTTCACGTGTGACATACCTGCACTATAATAAATATTCATCTTGTAACTCGTGTTGGGAACAATTTTATTTCGAGAGTTAGTATATTGTCGTGCGATGAGAATCTAAGCGACAAGAGAGTAATTTGTTAGAACAAAAACTCTTGTAGCACCTTCATCTTCATTTCCAAAAAGGTCACATGTCAAAAATAGGGAAAATCGATTATAAACAAGGGTAGTGTTGGGGTGGGGATGCCTACTTGCGGCTCTACGCTGCCAAAAATGTCAAAAGGAGAAATTAATTCTCTTCTTAACCCCATATCGAAGGAGAAAAGTCCTTATATAAAGACATTGGCCTAACAATTGGAAACTAATCGCATCTATTAAGGAGATCTTATCTCTGACCAATCTAATCTCTTACGGAGATTCCTAAGCTAATATGAATGCTTTCCGGATATGTCTTGAAGTCCTGCTGCTGCATGCATAGCTGCCACTACTGTCAGGACTTCTTCTACGCTGATATGCTTTGCCAACAAAGGAGTTCACAACATGGCTAATGAGGATAATCTCGTCGATGGGTTTTGGATGGACAGTAGAAAAACCAAAAAGAAAAATACAGTATGGTAACATCACATTTTTCACGTCTTTTTTGAATTTTCAAAATAAAAATAATCATTTGAATTTTCTTGAGTTAATTAAAGTTTAATTTAAAATTTCAAAAAATTAAAATATATATGAATAAACCAAACTTTAATGAAATTGAGAAATGATTTATTTGAGTTCCTCTTGTTCCAGAGTATTTTATGGAAATTTCTTGGATTTTCCGAGTTCATTTGCTAATTCTTTGAGCTCGATTTAATTTATTTCATTTTAACAAAATCCTAAATGCATTTCTTTTCTAGAAAATATTGTGGGTTGGATCCTTTCTCCCGCCCATCTCTCTTCGCCTTCCTCCCTAGCCCAATCGCTTGTCACCCTAGCTCGCCTCCGCGCCCGCCTGCTATCGACCGGTGGTCCCGCATGTCGCGCCACGCGTGTTTTCCTCCGGTCTCCTTCTCCTTCACACCGCCGCTCGGTCCGTCTAGGACTCCATCTCCCACACCGCCACCACCGCCTATTTTAAGTCGCCTGCACCCTCAACTTCCTTACTCGCATCGCTCACCTCGAAACCCTAGCCGCCATCTCAGGAGTCACCTCGAATCCGCCAGATTCATGAGAAGAAGCCGAGCTCCGCCATCACCTTCGTCGTCATCTTCCACCGCCTCTAGTGACTGAGCGTTAGGGCCAGGGTTGCCCATGTTAGGTTGCTGGTTCACCAGGACCCTCGAGTAAAGAGGGAGTGGGCGGCCGTGGAGTTAGGTTGGGCAAGGCTGGGATAGTGGCAGAGGTGTGGAGTGGAGGCGGTGCGGCGAGCTGTGAGGCCGCGAGGATGACGGTGGACGGTGGCAGGGGCGACGGGGAGGTGAGTCGGTACTGTGGAAGATGGGTGGTAGCGTAGTAGTCATACCAAAAATAGGATGGCATAAAAGTACTTTTGTATACAAATTAATTGAGTGATATCAATTCCACATAATAAATCCAAATACTTACTTTTTATACATATTAGTGGTTGAAGTTTTATAAGTTTTACTGTACAAATTCTACAACAACATTAAAAACGAGTGTACGGAGCAGTCCATAGGAAATAGTCAGATGATATTAGTAAAACGTAGTACATTGTGCTGCAATGTGACCAATATTTTTTTCAGAACAGAAACTGGCCAACAGTTATTACACAGGGTTCGGAACTGGATGCTGACGCTGACATCCAATCACTCTTTGGACGACACTCCATCCACATCTGTTCATCCAGGACTTCACGTAAACGGCATTTTACTTCTCTCCTTGTTTGTCGTTTACTTGTACAGATGATTCTTCCTTCCATTCATACTACCCTCGTTGTCGACCGTGTGCTACCATTTGATCCCTTTGCCTGATACGGTCTGCTTTCGCGCGTAAGGGCTTTGGACATACATGGTTATGTCACGAGTTCAGTACACAACAAGACAGTATACAGAAGAAAAGTGCATACGAAGACAACAATTTTCTTGATCGGAGATCACGTGATTTAGATAATAGGAAAAATAAGTTGAAGTTGTAAGATAGTACAGTTCATAATATTTGTACCCGTGTTCTAATAGATAAAGTAATCTCAACTGTATGGAAAGGTGGCTTAAAGCCTTATTGTATTCTAATGTCCAATGAAAGAAAAAAATGTATTAGGCTACAAGATACCCAAAATAAGTACACCTACTTGAGTTTAACTATGAGATCACAGTTCACAAGAATAGGGCATTCTCTAGAAAGCTCATGAGCCATGACCAAATAAAGCTCTATTTAGACATAGTTCTTTGACAACCTAATATCAGTTGAGATTTCAAGTGAATTCTAATCACGAAAAGCTATGAATTCAAGGCATAATTCATTTATCAGCTGTGAGAAGATCAACATTTGTTATTCTAGGTGCAAGTTCATCCCGTACGGGAATTACAATAAAAGACTGGCATATTAACAACACTTTAGCACAATAGTCCTCATAATCGTTTTTGCTGCTTGTTTTCGAATTGGTGGGGATTGTTAGAATGGGGCCCATAAGTGTAAAGGCTCATTCATTCATGAAATTCCAAAGCATACATAATTTAGTCTCATATTACCTAGTCAAGTGGTGGGAGAGTAATTTATAAGATAGAGACCTTACCACCCCTTGAAACATGTGAAACATGATATGTGGTGATATGAGTGGGACTATAGCTAAAGTCACACACACACACGCACGTATGCATGCACGTGTGTTTATTCACGTGGCAATCACGTGACTTGTGACCTGCGACGCACGACCGAGACCATGTCGTGAACCTAGTCCACCTTTTTTTTGCTAACCGTGCATTTCTCTCTCAGAATATAGTGGTCGAAATATAGTAGTCGAAACTATAGACTAATGTGGTCGAAAAATAGTGGTCAGATCCATAGACTAGTGTGGTTGAAATACACTGGTCGAAGCTGTAGGCCAGTGTGTAATTAGGATCTGATAAACACTGTTAAATTACCATTATTTGGTTTTGAATTAGCAATTACCAGTGGTTTAATATGTACTTTATTATGTAGTTATATGTAGTTACTTGAGAGTAATTGACTCGATTTTGAAAACACTTCCATTTCATCTTGTTCCTCTGTTCAACTGTGCTGGAAAGTTATTGTAACACCCCAGCCTGACAAAGGCCTGGAATGCTACTAAATAACACTATAACCATTTTAACAAGACATACTTTTATCTGATAGTTCTACCATCATGTAAAAATTGTTCATCCGTTAAATCCCATCAATTTATCTCTTAGTGATGCTCATCACCAGACATTAATAGACATTATTTGCACCTAGCAATTACTTATAATCACTAGGTATCCCCAAAAAGGTTACTTCAAGATTAGTACCCACTAAGACAATAATCTAACTCCTTTTGAACTTAACCATCCCAAAAGGTTAGATTAAACCATTGTGACTTGTTAATCCAATTTATCAAAGAAGCTTACCAAATGTATCACTCTTAATCATCGACTCAATTTCATCAACGTTCTACACCTCTTATTAACTCTATTGATTACAACTAGGTATAACCATACTCTTAATCACAGCTCCCCGAGAACTACTACAAGATACTTTCAAATTAATCACTTTCCTTTCAAGGATCTTCGTTAGGATCAATCATGCACACACTGCAGATCTAACATGATGACCCATATAATATCCATTAATTGCTTTGGTTATAACCTCTCACTTAACCAAGAGAACACAACTCTAAAAGGTTTAACATCTTCTTTCATAAAGGAAATCTATTAATCTTCAACACTCAAAATACCCAAGAGAGATACTTTGAGTCAAAGCCCCCACGTACTAAAGGACTTGCAAAAAAAAAAAAGGTTTCATTACCCAAAAACATCACACAAATAAGTGGGTCAAGTTTTCCAATGAGAAAGACAAAACTCCAATATAAAGTCAAACTTGATAATCAACCAAGTTCATCAGTTGCAAGAATAACTCATCAATCTCAACTGGATAAGAGTTGACCAAATTCAAATTCAAGGAAGAGAACAACTCTTATAAAGATACTCCCTATCAACACCTGTACTAAGATATCCGAGGTAACCACTTCCGTATTCTCATATCGCGAACGGTAGTGTAACCTGGTAAAACCCAGGGTTACAACCACGACCTTAAGCTCTCAACATGGGTTATCCCCACACATAATAATTATATAATCAATTAATGAGCAATCATACTCAATTAATATCAGCAATCATCAATATAATATAGCGGAAATGTAAATGCAATGCTTTGTCCATTCCCATCCTACTGTGCACCAGTGTGTCAAATTTTAAGTTGATTAGCCATTAGCAATTTTTAATTAATCTTTTCACCACGAACCTAAAGCCCGCTCGATACCAATCAGTAACACCCAACTGACAAAGGCCTGGAATGCTACTAAACTAACACTATAACCATTTTAACATTGATACAATTCTCTAAAATCCGACATAACCTCCTTTGTTTAGTTACTAAACCGGAGGTCCCAACCTTTAAATGTGACATAGTTAAATAATCCAACATCCAAAGATCAACAAAAGACCACCAAAACTATACTAATCATCACTATGTCATCCATAGCATGCTAAACAACTACAAGCATAAACAAAAGGACATCCATGATCCTCTAATCAACTCTGTTACAAATTATTCCAAGCAAAGGAAGTAATCATAAAGAATTCTTTAAGTAAGTTTCTGAGCTACTAAATTATCATTATATCAATTCAAATGTGAGTAGTTCGTGCCATTGTGCAACCACTCTAAGTCTTACTCCCTCCCATGCATGCTATTCTTGTAAAGGGGTACCTAAAAACACAACAACAGCAAGAGTGAGTCCAAAGACTCAGCAAGTACAATAAATGGCAATAATAACATAAACAATTGTAATCATCAACATCCTTCTTCAGTCTCTATTATAAACATGTCATATGCTCATGCTATGTAAGATGCTCAAGTGCACTTTCTCTTTCTCTTTTACTTTTGTATTTTACCGGTAATGCAAAGTATGCAACCGTCGTTGCATACCCATGCCTGTGCTCGCAAGCGCAGGGACCAATTGCCCAATACTCCGCAAGTAAAGGGGACCTCAAGCCCACACTCCACAAGTGTGGTGACCATAAGTCTATCGTTTTCATGATGGGGACCTCTTTTCAATGCCCACATTCCACGAAAGTAGGGACCTCAAGCC
Source organism: Ampelocalamus luodianensis (assembly GCA_036346255.1). NCBI lineage: Eukaryota > Viridiplantae > Streptophyta > Magnoliopsida > Poales > Poaceae > Ampelocalamus > Ampelocalamus luodianensis. Next base: position 33,778,197 of record CM070619.1, read on the forward strand.
TCACATCTACATGACGGGACTCGAATATGCATAGTCACCACGTGACCAAGCCTCCAATATGATAGCATGATGCACATGAACAAAACTTTAAACCATCATAAATTTGTATTCACAACAACATCATACATGAATAAACTTATTCATACTCTTCCAGCATTCATCATCGTTTGACATTCATAGCATTCTAGCATCCATGAATAACACATATATTCATAATACTAGCAAACATGAACAATCACTCATGAATAACAATTAATCGTATCTCCATCATTCACCATCCTTAATCATACATATCACACTATCAACCTTGCATAACTAATACGTATCAAAATACTAGCACTCTCTATCAACCATTCATAATTATTCTATCAACCAGAGTACTTGCCTAAACCGCGTGAGAACGGAGGATGTGAAGAGGGTGCTGCCTGCGGGACCAATCCCCCACCTAAATTCATTTAAAAACATACTAAGACAATAGTGAAGGACCAAACAAACTATAAAAGTAAGCATGAACTAGCAATAACTCGAAACGCGACCCCGACTTCAAATTCCAGAATGCTGAAATGACCCCTCTGGGAACAGTCATGTTCAAAAATTCGTATCTTTTAGTACAGTAGTCCAAATGAGGTGATCTTAGACTTCATTGAAAGGTTATCAAATTCTCCAACTAAACCTAGTTGGTGAGCCTTCCTGATTAGGCGAACTACTACCCCTATCAAGACAATTAACAGAACATCGTTTTCACATCAAGTTCTCTGGATAGTACACTAAAACTGTCATAACGGTTAGCTTGTTTGTCCACACTACACGTTCTTGAGCTTCCCTGAAAGCTACAACAAATATCTACAACTTTCGTTATATTGAGCTCCTCAGATTCTCCCTTTAACAGATCGAGCAAGACAGATTAATGAAACCCGTCAGATGACCGACAGATTCGTAGAACAGTCCCACCAATTAATTCATAATTTTTGCTACAGAGGTCCAAATTTTGCGATCTAATACTTCATCGAAAGCTAACGACGTCCTCTACAATTCTCTAGGAGAAGTCCAGAGCTGAATATGCTCGTAACTAAAACAACACAACGATCTAACACGAACTATCCTGAAGAAACAGAAATACCGATATTGCCAAATCGCAAAACTATACAACTAATCGAACGGGATCATGAGTTACCCTTGGAGAACGAGATGACGAACGCAGAGACCCAGCGAGGCTCCTTCCTTTCCTTCCTCTTTTCCTTCTCCCCTTCTTCTTCCTTTCTTCTTCTTCCTTCCTCTCCTTCTTTTCTCCTCTTGGCATGACAGCAGGAAGCGGATTGCTACAGCATCAGATTGCTACAAGTCGTGGTGGTGCTACATGCACTGGCGCGGTTACTGTAGCAACCCTAGGGTTTGGTCTCCCCTCCCTCTTAAGTTGGGCTCCCCCACTTGGGCTATGACCTGGCGGCCCACTACTCTCTTCAACTCACTAAATTCTGAAATTTCACTCTTAAATACCTCTTCTAATCCCTCAATTATTTATTTAATTAAATTTGTCAGGCTAGGGTGTTACAGTTATGTTGTTAAACCAGCCGTCCCTTCTCCTCGGCATGCACCGGGAGGGAGGGTGAGTAGGTATCTCCGAACTATTGCCGCAGACTTCACCTACACAGGGCGATAATAAAGTTTCTGAGCTACTACATCTACGATCTGCGCTGCTTCCTGTTATTCATCAAGCTCGACAGTAAATCGGTTGTACGTCCAAACTATTATGCTATAATCCTAGTATTGTGTATGTTTAGAAGTACAATGAGTTGCCTGTTGTTAGTATTGCTTTATGTATCTCTAGTTTTATATGATCTTTGCCTCATAATAAAATCTGGAGTTAAAATATTGTCCACGTGTTCTGCATCCAACATAATCATGGGTATCTTCTTTCCCTTGCCCTCGGAACAAGAAATGTTTTGTTTTCTTCTTTGTCTTTTTGGAACAAATTAAGTGATTATTTTCTCTGACGATAGAAAATAAGATATTGGTATCATTTTTCACGTGTGAAGTACCTTGTACTATAATAAATATTCACACCGTAACTCGTGTTGGGAACAATTTTATTTCGAGGTTAGTATATTGTTGGCGATGAGAATCTAAAGCATGTGAGAGTAATTTGTTAGAACAAAAGCTCGTGTAGCACCTTCATCTTCTTTTCAAAAAAGGTCACATGTCAAAATTAGGGGATATCGATTATATACAAAGCATAGAGTGTTGGGAATTGGGATGCCTACTTAGGGCTCTACGTTGCCAAAATGTCGAAGGGAGAAGTATTTCAAGCATCACTTTGCAATGTCGAAAGAAAATAATAGGGATAGGAAAACAAATGAAAGAAATGAAAATACTCCGAACGAGGAAATTATTTTTAGGGTGTGCTACTAGTTTGCTTGCCTACGTGCAATTCGTCTGATAGTCTCTCATTTGTCATTTGTGGTCAGTGTGACCTCCAATATTTTACTAGCACATCAGAATACACATTGCTCTTCATGGATCATCTTCTACCCTTGTCCATGTTACTCCCATATTCCATCATGTGCATGACAATCACACCGCTAAGTTAGAGACCCCTGTTTATTAAGCTTGTAATACTTAACCCTCCTCCTGGTTCTAGTATCACAAACAGAATAACCCATACCTCGATGGACATGTGCTTCCCAGAAATTGCAGCACACATTCATCATACAAAAGCATGCATCATTTCCATACAACATAAGATAACAATTCTACCAAAGACATACATAATACTTAAGTTATTACGTAACGTACCGACCGCCAAAAGACAAGAGTATAAAGAAGTAACAGCGGAAGCAAAAGATGCCATAAGATGGCTTAAACCAAAAGACGACCGGTTAGCCACATAACACCACAGGGCAACCGATCGGGCCGCCATGCTAATCGCCTCACACACTGCCACACCACAACTCACAAAAGTGAGGCCCATCGGGCTCACCTTCCTCCTCTTCACACAACAAGCAATGCAGGTGAGTACAATAATGTACTCGCAAGACTTACGAGTAACAAGCCTATACATAGCTACATGACATCTGTATCAAAGGAAGGTTGGTTATATGGTTATTTGGACGCATAAAGCCAGTTCCATTTGCAATAATGTAATAGATTGAAAGCAATTTAACAAATCAGTCTTTAAGCATTGAAATAACAGCGAGTAACAATAATTATCAAGTAACCACCTAGAAGTGACTAACCCAATAGCCACCACACATAGCATGAATCCCTGATTCATACCACCCATCAAGTTTTAATTTAAAATGTTGCAGTCTAACTCTTGAAAAGCTTACCCAAGCGTGTCCATAACCTAGGACGAGGCTATTTGAATAGTTTTAAAATCCTGCAGGGGTGTACTAATGTACCCACACTTCAGACCGCCTTTAAGCCACATGATTTAGCACACTTCCAAAGGTATGCCGGCACGGCTAAGTCCTACGAGATATTTCCAATATTGTGTATCAACTACGAGCCGCTCGTATGGATAGAAACCCATACGCTACATTGTAAAGCCAAAGACAACTACCCTCGGGTAAAGCTCTTTGGACAACTACAATGCTCCCACACACAACCATTTCATTTTACCACAACGCGACACACACACGCCCTCCTGCGACTCGTAGCCAACACACGCCAAACTACTAAGTCAAGAGAGGTCCCATTCCCTCTCACAAGATACGCACAAATTGCCTGGATAACAGATACTCACAAGATGTTCGGTCCCTAATTGACTCGGGCACCATTCAAATCACACCCAAGAGATCACACCATCTTACTATTGTGCCCAAGTCTAAATTGTTTTGTTTTTCAGTTTTCCTTTTTGCAATTTAGACATAGCACAAGGCTAAAACAAGTATATCATAATAAGTTTGTGTGATCAGGGTTATCGACAAGTCGATAACCGCCCATTTCTACCGATAGCTAAGCATGGCTAAACAACGAACCCAGTAAACTACTATGACAAGGATTCATCCAATGAATCCAAAATCACAGCAAGATAGACCTAGGCTCAGAGTAGAGGATAAACATTGCCTACTGATAATGCATCTACTAGGTGAACTATCGACAATAGTTAAAACAACATAGCAATGCATACATAGAATTTGCAAACAATATATTAGAATTTGAAAATAGTAGGAGCAATATGATCAAATGATGCTACATCCGCTTGCCTTGCCGAGTGCGGGATCGATGGTCGTGGCTCGATTCAATCTCAAGATTATCTTCTAACCTAACGTGAAAAGGCGATAAGCAAATAAGAACGAGGAACACCAAATAAACTCCAACAAAGAAACGACACTCAAATCGAAAGAAATTTACACAGAGCTAGGAATGATTTTAGACAATTTTAGGGCAAGAATCATGCAATTTGGATTTAGTATGCAAAAGATATAGCCAAAATACACTCTCTGAGCCTATTAATTCACCGAATTATCGGTATCGCTTCATAGCGAAAATTTCTAGAATGATCTAAGGTCTGAAATTTTTATAGCAGGTAGATTATGACGCCCTATTGACAGCAAAGTTGAGTTTACTAAATTTGGAGTTATGAAGATTTATTTATGATTTTTCTAGGTTGTAAACTAAGGGCAAATGAATTTATTATAGTTGGAAACACCTAAAAAAGAGTCAACACGAATTAGTTATGAGTTTCTAAAGTTTAACTACAATTTTTAGTTGATAAATAAATGCTTACAGAAATAAAATCAAACTTAACAGGAACAAAACGACATGGACGCTTGAGGACCTTTGATCTAAAATCCCACGGCCCACACTGCCGGAACAGGCATGCGCGATACCTAAAGGAGCCCACCGTTGGATCAAGATCCAACGGCTCACGCATAGGGATGCATTCGGACGGTGTGGTTGCCTCAGCCATCCACAACCGCAGATCGCGAGATGAACGGCTCAGAGCGCACCTTCCTTCGGAGAGTCCGATTGCACTCGCGATCGCAGCCGCAGATCTGGCGATGGACGATCCAGAATGATTAGGGAATCGATGGTCCGAATGCACTCCAGATCTGGGCCGTTGATCACGAGATCGACGCTCCACAATCAACAAAGTGCTACGCACGGGGCTAAGTGCGCGGGAGGGAATTTCAATGCGGGCCCACATGTCAGTGAGACCGAGGGTCAAATAAGACAGCGATTAATTACTAAAAACCAATGATTAGTGATTAATGGCCCCAGGTTTTGTCTTAAAGGACCCCGGACTGAGGTGAAGGCCTATGGGCCCACACATCAGTGGCACAAAGGCTTGACTAGGACATAATTAATACACTCAATGATTAACAATGATTAGGCATTAATTATGTCCTAAATAACTGACGAAAATGGGAGATTACGCCGGCAACAACCGAGCGCACTCAATGGCTAGTCGCCGTGACTTGGCGTGGCGCCAACCAAGAGCTAAATGGAATCGCCAAATTACTACGAACCTAATGGTGGCAACCTCGCCTGGTGAGGGACCAGAACGTCGGCTAGCCGGAAAAACGAAAATGGAGCTTTTACTAAAAATTTGAAAATAGCTAAAGCTCCATTGCGATCGAGAGAAGCGTGTGCCAAAGCCTCTAGGGACTAATAAGAAGCTACCTTAATGAAGAGAATCTTCAAAGATGGCCGGAGAAGCTTGTCCACAGTGGAGCTCGCCGGACCCGAGGAAGAAGATGATGAAAATGATGATCTGAGCCAAAATGAGTACCATCGGTGGTCAAAATAGCCTCATTACAACTCCTAGAAGCTACATGAGCAACCAATAAGAAGATAGAGCACTCACCGAGAGAAAGAAGATGACTAAATCGGCGAATTTGAACAAACCCCAAATTGGATAATTCCTCGAATCAAATCCAAAATTAAGCGAGGATATGTTCAAAATAGTGAGGAGGTTAAAATGGTGTAAAGAAATCGAAGGAGAACCATGGAACACCAAGAACACCAATGGAGCTCTACTGGTCAACAATGGTGGATTGTCGGTTTTGGTATTAAGCTCCACAATTGAAAATGGAGCTCAAGGGTGGGCTAAAGAAATACCAGGAAGTGTAGAGGGTGCTTATAAGACTTGGAGACACTAGGTTTTGCCAAAAGAGCTTTTGGGAGGCAAAGCTCAAAGCACAAGGCATGGCGACAAAGAAAAAGAGGTAGATGGTGCACTAGGGCAAGGTATGGCGAAAGTGTCTCCCACACCCTAAATGTCGGCTAGGACGTACGTAGGAGCATGAAATGACATCCCGCATGCGCCTTGTTATCAGCACGCAGCGAGTTGAAGGCCGCGAAAAACTCTCGGGTGGTTTTGAACCCTAGGATTTTAATCGGACGGTGACAAAGCGCCACGCCATCGAGTTTTGAAATAAAGGTAGATCGAGCCCTTGGATTAGAAATGAATGGCTCGAGTTGCTCCACGATCTTTGAGGTGGGTTACGACAGAGGAGATTGCAAGCATTGGATTTTAATCCAATGGCCCCGATCAAACAAAGCAGCGGAAGGTGCGAATGTTTTCACACGATCGGGACGGTTGGATCGAGATCCAATGGCTGAGATTGAAAGCGGCTTTTAAAGAGGCTCGGTGCGATTAGTTGATTGTACCAAGACGAGGTTGCTCGAGCCCGAGTCGACTCAAACCCAACGCACGTGAAATCAGTGTTTGAGTTTTTAAACTCAATCTGGGACTTTGGGGATTTATTTGAGATAACAAAACAACTCCAAAAAGTATGAAATTTTCTACTGAGTTTGCTAACTCTGATATTAACTGGTATAAAATTTTCAGAGGTTTTTATGCTGCGCATTATTCTCCAAAATTTATGCAAGGTTCTGATTTAGGTTTGACTACCCTCTAAAAATATTTAAGCAATTTCTAAAAATTGTGAAATTTTTCGAGAGGTCACATACCATCCAGGAACTTAAGAAAAATATTTCCAACGGATGATCACAAGATTTGAGATGAATATTTTTGGAAGACAAGGTTTGGATCAAAGGACTTGTGACTTTGTATTTCCATAACATTTCACAACAATTGTTCAAAGCACATGGAAATACAAGATGTAAGAAAAGTTTTAATTTCTACATTTTCTTACATTTGAAACACAAGTCCAAGATTGGGATGTTACACAAGTGATGGAGGACCGACTACGTGAGGGTCCTTTTCTATTAGTGTTCAATTTCTCCATTATTGAATAGGAGGAGGTACCTTTCCCATATACTATGAGATAATGGATGAAAAACTGTAGTAGTTTGTTGTGAACATCTCAAGGAGCATAAAGTATGACATGCCATCACACAAACAAACCTGGATTTTTGCCGGTTTTGCGATGTTCACATAAAGTAGTTTCGCTTGATACAAAACAATGTGCTACATGGTAGGTTTATTCTACAATTCCATAACCAATACACTTTCTTTCTTACTCAGAATTCACAGTCTACGAATGTTAAATATGCAGTAATATTGTAGAGGATTACAGATGGTACAGCAGCAACCTCAAAAGCTTGACGTGAAATACAGCAAAGAATGCTGATCGAAGATAGCTCAATTGCTCAAGTACCCTTGATTACAACAACAGGGCAGTCCACATTGTTGATGCAGTAATTGCTCATACTGTCCATGAACATCTTGTATAAAAGAATCAATTAATAACGTGTATTATATATAAATTCTGCGCAAAAATAAGTTCAAATAAATGCTTAAAAAGGTCATTTAAACCTAAAGGGAAATTCAAAATTTTAATCCTTCACACACAACTCAATAAATCAACATCATATAAAAGCGATTACAAACACTATAGCTTGATTTAAAAGCTAAGGGCTTATAAACTTATTAAGCCAAAAAGATGGCTTTAAGCTATAAACCAAAAAGCCTAAGCCTAAACAAAAAGTGCATAATTCTATTATTAATCAAACTCAAAACAAAGGAGTCCATTATATATGTTGTTAATTGAGGGTCATTTTGGTAATTTCTCAATTAGAAAAGAAGAAAATAAAAAGAAATGAAAAGATGATGGGCCTTCACTGCTGGTGGTGAGAGGAGGGTGAGGATAAGGCGGAGACTCGGCTCCGACCCTATCCGGCCTTGTGCACAATGGGGTTTTCCCCTCTTTCTCTAGTGCTTCGGTTGCGAGTCGGGAGTCGGCGGCGGTGGCAGGCACATGCGGCCGGCTCCTTGGGCACCGGTCGTTCGCGCGATCGCGCACACCCTATGGCTTCGTCCTCTACAAAGAGGCAACTCCTCTCCTTTCTTCTTACCGAAAAATAGTGAGTTCCCAATTTTTGTGTGAGCTTTTCCTCTCAATTTTGGCTTGTTTGGGAGGATTTGGAGCTCTTGCACCATTGTGGTTGATCCTATGCTGGCGTCCGATCTTCTTTCCATTGCCCTCGGCACAAGAAATGCTTTGTTTTCTTCTTATCTTTTGGAACAAATTAAGTGATTATTTTGTCTGAGAGAAAATAAGATGTTGGTATCATTTTTCACGTGTGACATACCTGCACTATAATAAATATTCACATCGTAACTCTTGTTGGAACAATTTTATTTCGAGGTTAGTATATTGTCGCGATGAGAATCTAAAGCAACAAGAGAGTAATTTGTTAGAACAAAAACTCTTGTAGCACCTTCATCTTCATTTCCAAAATTGTCACATGTCAAAAATAGGGGAAAATCGATTATAGACAAGGCGTAGTGTTGGGAATTGGGATGCCTACTTGCACTCTACTCGCCAAAAATGTCGGAAGGAGAAGTATTTCAAGCATCACTTTCCAAAGCTGGAAAGAAAAATAATAGGATAGGAAAAAGAAATGATAGAAATGAAAATACTCAGAACTAGGAAATTATTTTGGGCTTGTGCTATCACGTTGGGGCGAGGCTATTAGCCGTTAGAGATGATGTGGGTTTCAGGTCGTGAACGGCGGGTAAGGAGGTAGGGCGTGATCGCCCTCGTGCATGCGCTAAGGCTTGCCCTTAGCGATGCCGAGGCTCTAATCCTGCACAAGAACCGGGATAGTATTACTTCTTAATCCCATATCAAAACAGGTGTCCCTTATAAAGTGCCATTGGTTTAGAGAGCTCTGTTGGACTTACCTTTGGGTGAGAAACCAAATCGGCAATCTTAATGTATCGTGATAACTAAACAGTGTTGATTAAGATTACAGGTACTAAAAATAACATGAAGTCCTCCAGACACGTGAAGCATAGGCTTAAATCTGTCAGAAAACTGAGGAACACTCGAGTGATTACTGTGAATTATATTCGCACTGAGAATAGTCCGGTAGACTCTTGCACAAAGAGGCTAGCACGGAGCGTTTACATTGCGTCCATGGACATGAGAATGAGGCCCATTGAAGTTACAACTTAACAAGTAACCTATACCTTTTGATTGGAGATCCAGTGATTTAGGTAATGGGAAAAACCAGTTGAAGTTGTAACAAGAGAGTGCAGTTAATAATATCTGTACGTATTCTAATACACAAAATACTCTCAAGTATGGAAGGGTAGTGGTAGAGGGCTCTTGTAACACCCTGACTCAACATTGAGCACGGAATGCTACTAAAATTAAATTAAACTAAGCTAAACTAAGACCAATTACAAAATCTCGACAAAACCTCCTTTGTATAGTCACCTATACCGAGGTTCCAACAATTGATCAAGGCATTTATCAATATAATCATAATCGAGTTCATTCAAGCGTGTAGAATAATATCATAAACATAACCAAAACTTTCTATTCTCATTATTACAGTTAACTGAAACTCAAACTATCCATAGCTTCTAACGTAAACATAACATTTAACAATAATTTCATAATCCAATTCACTCATGCATAAGAGATAATCATATGAATGTAATCAAATTAACACTATTCTCATAACCATAATCGAATCATAAAACCACCATGGGTATTTCTCAGTGATCTATTTATTCTTATATGAAGCTAAATGACAATTGCTTTAATGTTGTGAGGTAGTGCGTGCTTTCCAATTCATCTACTCCCTCCCATGCATGCCGTCTTGCGTTGTACCTAAAACACATCAAAGCAAGAGTGAGCCCAAAGACTCAACAAGTACCAACAAGGCTAAGCAAGTTAACATTCATAGCATCAATAATCCAAGATAAACAATGCACGAGTAAAGCCTTCATGCTCATGTGAATGCAACCAATGCAATGCACCTTTTTAACTTTATCTCTTTTCGCATTTCTAGTGTCGGGTATACAACCGTCATTGTGTACCTTGCTTGCCCTCGACACGAGGACCAAAGCCTATACACCACATGTATAGGGACCTTTGCCCATCATCCGAATGATGGGGACCTCTTGCTCATAGCCCACATTGCACCAATGTGGGGACCTCAACTCCGTCAATACATGACGGGGACCTCAACGAAATGCATGCTTGGTCACCACGTGACCAAGCTTCAGCATGATCTCAATATGCACATGCACAACATCTATTCATCATCAATATACCAAGTACAATAACAACGGACATAAATAAAGCATAATCATACTTGGATCATTTACCACTCTCAATATAAACATCATGCCAACAACCTTACTTCGCTATCATATATCAAAAACATGCATGTATGACCAAGTCTCCAACACGATTGGAACATGCAGTTGCTCCATGCCCACGTCTTTCATATACACGAATTTAACATGTACATAACAACATGTATGATTTAGCAACGCTCAAGGGAAACTTTAACCATAGCTTGCATTCATCAAGATAAAAGGAAATCTCATTACGCTAACATTCGTGCAAGGCTACAACAAGCAATCACCACAATCATATCATACAACCGAAAATACGCTATAACCCGAATACTTGCCTCAACCGTGCAGAAACGGCGGCTGAAGTGGGTGCTGCCCTTGGGATCTCGCTGCCACCTGGACAAGAAGATAACCCCAAACTAAGACTAGCATACTGGACCAAAATCATACATCACATTACAATCGAAATCGCTAATCTTCTTATCACGTCTAGCTTTTCTAATTTCTAGCGATCGGTCACTGCGGACAGCAGACTTCAAAAATTCATAACTTTCTGCTCAGGAGTCCAAATAGGATGATCTTGGACAATCTGAAAAGGTAATTGAAATGTCTAAATAAACTTAGTTGGGGAGACCCTCTGATTCGGCCATCTACCAGACCTACCAATCTATTTAATCAGAGCAAACATTTCATCGGGCTTCTGGACAGCGACAAAGAAACTATCATAACTTTCTCTACGTTCGTCCAAATTCAGTGATCTTTAGTTTTCCTGAAAGCTAAGAGGATTAGCCTCATTTTCGTTATGGTGAGACCCTCTGGAAACCCCCTAACAGCATGTTTAAAACAGGTTAAGCAGACACTGTCAATTCTGCTACCCACAGAAACATCATAGCACTAAAAAATCATAACTTTGGCTGAAGTCGAATGACCTGAATCTTGTCGGCAATGAAAGATAACTACGATACCCACAACTTTTAGAGACACCCAGACCCAATTATGGTTCTAACCTATTCAAAACACAAACTTCACTGCTGCAGAATATGACAGACTGACATCCGAAAATTAGACAACTGAAAACGACCCCAAAACAACAAATCGCGGGTTACCCTTGCCGAAAAGGCAGGCGGGGATGAACCACCATGCTTCGCTGCGGATCCCTTCTTCTTCCTCTTCTTCCTTTCTTCTTCCCCTTCTTTCTCTTTTTTCTCCTTCTTCTTCCTCCTTGGCGGCTGCAGGATCCCTACCTTGGACAGCGCAATGGAGGTGATGGGAGATGGAGAGGCGCAAGGGAGGAGGAAGGAGGTGGAAAGGTGGGGAGGTGGGGGGAGGGAGAGGGGGGGCGGTTGGGAGTGGGGGGGAAAGGGGAGGAGGGGAAGGGGCTAGGGTTTTTGGGAGGGAGCCCCCTTGGCGGCAACCTAGATGGGCCTTGGCCCAGCCCAAGTGCCGCCAAAATGCTCTTTCCCCCTCTAAAACTGCCCCAGTCCAAAAGTCCCTCCCGTGTTCCGTTTGATTCTTCCCGAATAATCGATCTCCGAAATAAAATTATTCTTCCTTGACTCAAATCTTAACTCACTTTTGGGATATTAATTCTACCCCCTTAAAGTTGGCCCGAATCGCCCAATCTTCGAAAAAACCATGACTAGAACTTAACAGAAAATCGATCAACTCTTACTAAACTCGCTCACGTGAGACTTCAACTCTCAAGTGACCTCTCTCAACGAAGAACCACAACGGGGCGTAAATCGGCGTGCGTACTAGCTCACTCGACATTCGGTACACTCCGGACAAGACTCGGGGTAAGACCTCACTCGATGGTTAACGGCGTGAAACCTCAAACTCGGATCTCGGTATTCACTCAACACCCGAACATACCCGGGCGTTCGTACTCCGGCGCGGACTCGAGGCGATCTGGCGTCCCAACTAGAAAACAACCCAATGTATCTTGGGTTAAACCTCCCAAAGATACCGAACCACCGACATGCACATAGAACACGAACTCGTGTTCCACGGCTCAATAACTCCTCACTAAAGCAAAAAAATCACCTCCTTTAACGAAACACACAACAACAAAACTCTTCCTAAACACACTCTTTTACCCAAAAGCTCAAGAAAATGAAGAACTCCAACGCAACCAACGTTACCAACTTTACTAAAAGGAGTCAAATTCAAAATCGATGATTTATCACGAAAATCTTTCCACCTTCAATTAGAAAATTTGCAAATAAACACCACGATCGCTAAAGAAAACCACTCAATTAACCAAATCCATCATTTCTTTTATTCTTTACGACGTAAGAATCATATATACCAAAATCGAGTCAAACTCAACTTACGAAAGTTTGGTCAACAACACAAAACTCAAGCGAGAATCGAGGAAAATTCACTCCTTTGAGGAAGTATCAAATTCTCATATCTCTTTTAAAATAAAATCTCTCTCAACTTTGGAGTTTGTTCATCACAAAAACACGCTCATCTTTCTTAACTTTACATTCTCAATGTTACACTCAAGTTAAATACATCATCCACAATTCCTTATAAAGGTTCTATCGCCGCAAAACTTTATCTCAACAACTCCTCTATCTACATGATTAATTTGTGGATGACTTCCAATGCATCTCAAAATAGATTACATAATCACATCTCCTCAATGTTTTAGAAATAAACAACTTGGAATTCCACTCTCACAGTCATATACTTTCTCTAAAGGGCTCTATCAATGATTATCTCTTTTAAAACCCCCCTTAATCTACCTCCTCTACACATAATCATTGGGTGCCCCAAGTCCTAGCATAAAATTAAAGCCCAAATTAAACTCCAAGATTCCTACAACGAACTTCTCATATAAAAGATAGGAAATCCTCAGTTAAATCAGTAAAATCCCATAATTCCATACTCTCTCATTAACATCATCATGAAAATATTTTCTTGGTTTACCTTTACAAGATTATAACCCTCGAAGGTTACTCATTTAAAAAATCACTCTTGGCGTTACTCAATATTTTCCATTATCCCATTAATTAACTTGGGATTTGATTACTTTGTAACCCCACTCTCATTAAACCACATCATCAAGTATAACTTTCATAGCCTCGCAATACTACCAAATTGCGATACTAATAAATTGATCAGTTTCCATACTTGCTAATTCTAATGCTCGGTCAAAAGAACACCAAATCTTGGACTACAACTTTTATAGGTCCTACTAGTTGCGACAAGCGAAATCATTAGCTCCAAAGACAAATATTCTTTTCAACTCAATTCCTCTCAAGGTTATTCCAATAAATCGATTTATTACTCCAAGCCTCTCGAACGACTTGACACCTAAGGGTTCATCAAACCATCTACTAGGCCACCACTATCTAGATGCCAAGACACCACCTCGAGACTTTACAATCAGATCGGTTAACCCTTTCTTAGAAGAAGAGGCAAATAGAAATAAGTTTAAAAAGCGTTACCACTACGGTAGTTACAAGATCAAGAAAACAATGGATAAAACTTTTCAAAACCAAAGATATGATCAAAGTTGAGGCCGTCCACAATGGAAATATCAAACCTCGACAGAATAAAACACCCTTTTAGAATTGGAAAACTCTTATGGCAAGAACAAAAGTTTTAGACAAACTTCAATAAAGTTATGAAACTTTACTTAAATCTCAAATACTTCCACTTTACTCGATTTTGTTGGTTATAGCATCACCATGGCATTTCGACAAAAGTAAATGAAGATCACAACACCTATTCCACTTGGAACTAATAAAACCTCTCAACACGTCACTTTGCTCTAAACAAATTCAGCTATCACATCAACGAAGTCGAAAGATCACAAATCCGAACTAGAAACATATTCAATTAATTAACATCTAGCGGCGGTCGGTCCTTTATACAAAACATTCAATATTATCATCATAATCCCTTACAATCACACTAGTAATGTAACAATACACTCTTAGAGACTCATCATAGCCTCTTAACCCATCATAAATTTCTCCAAAGGAAACACAAGCCACAAGGTTGAAACAACCTATTTTAACTAGTTCATACTATCAAATGATACTTTTAAAAAGCACACTATGGAGGCCACTTACTCAATCACCTCAACCATTAGTGTTACTCACACCGCTCCAAGGTCATTAACAGCTTCAATTGTATGAATCATGTATACAAATAGGGTCCTACTTTTTGTACGCGTAACCATCTGTAAACACAAAGTCAACATTTAATAATCTCATCCTTTTTGTAAAAGGGTTTCACAACATGCTACCTCAACGTTCGTCTAATCTAATATACATGTTTTTAATCTAGCAATTTTGTATGATCATCAAGTAACTAGTTTCGAAAATTTCCAATCGATATCCCTAAAGCATCTTTCAAACACATTCTTAACATAACCATCACTCTTTGGGTAAGCTAATCCATAGAGATACATTACTCCATGCTATCAATAAATCTACGATTCCAATCCTAACAATCGGACCAATTCATCAAAATACCCACCTCTTAACAACTCCATTGATTCCAACTAAATATTGTCATACTCATAGTCATAACTCATCAAGAACCACTAAAGGACAACCTCCATATTCAACTTTCTTTGATAAGGACCTTAGTTAAGATCGATCATGCACAAAGCTGCGAACTTAACTTGAAACTCATAACACAACCATTAATATTCCGCTCAAAATACCCAAAAGAATCGTTGAGTCAAAGCCTTCATGAACTAAAGGACTTACAAAAAACTTTCATTAACCAAAACATCAAGCGAATAAAATAGGTCAAGCTTTCCAATAAGAAAAACAAAACTCCCTACAAAAGTCAATCTTGACAATTAGCAAAATTCTGTCGCGAGAATAACTCAACGGTGGGAAAAACAATAATTGATTCTGAGGCAAATTAAGCCAAAGAAACACACCAAACATTTCAAAGAAACCCATCAATCATGGCCCAGGTTGAGAGTTGACCAAATTCAAATTCGGGGAAGAGGCAACTCTTCTAAAGATTCTACCTCGACACTGTACTAAGATATCCGGGTAGCACTTCTCTATACCCACTCCGAGCGGTGGTGTAACAGTAAAGCCGGGTCACAACCACGACCTTAACCTCTCAACAACAACTAAACCCACTCATAATAATCATAATAATTAATTAATAAGCAGCCAAACTCAATTCATATCGGCAATAATCAAAGCGATATAACGAAGCGTAAATGCAAAGATTGACCCATCCCCATCCCTACTGTGCTCGGTGTGTCAAACTTTTAAGTTGATTAACATTAGCATTTTTTTATATTTAGTCACCACGGACCTCTGACCAGCTACGATACCAATGTAACACTTGACTCAACATTAAGCACGGAATGCTACTAAAATTAAATTAAACTAAGCTAAACTAAGACCAATTACAAAATCTCGAAACAAAACCTCCTTTGTATAGTCACCTATCAGGGTTCCAACAATTGATCAAGGCATTTATCAATATAATCATAATCGAGTTCATTCAAGCGTGTAGAATAATATCATAAACATAACCAAAACTTTCTATTCTCATTATTACTGATTAACTTTGAAACTCAAACTATCCATAGCTTCTAGAGTAAACATAACATTTAACAATAATTTCATAATCCAATTCACTCATGCATAAGAGATAATCATATGAATGTAATCAAATTAACACTATTCTCATAACCATAATCGAATCATAAAACCACCATGGGTATTTCTCGT
Source organism: Ampelocalamus luodianensis (assembly GCA_036346255.1). NCBI lineage: Eukaryota > Viridiplantae > Streptophyta > Magnoliopsida > Poales > Poaceae > Ampelocalamus > Ampelocalamus luodianensis. The sequence goes on from CM070619.1 coordinate 33,794,427, forward strand.
GATCTATTTATTCTTATATGAAGCTAAATGACAATTGCTTTAATGTTGTGAGGTAGTGCGTGCTTTCAATTCATCTACTCCCTCCCATGCATGCCAGTCTTGCGGTTGTACCTAAAACACATCAAAGCAAGTGAGCCCAAAGACTTAGCAAGTACCAACAAGGCTAAGCAAGTTAACATTCATAGCATCAATAATCCAAGATAAACAATGCACGAGTAAAGCCTTCATGCTCATGTGAATGCAACCAATGCAATGCACCTTTTTAACTTTATCTCTTTTCGCATTTCGTGTCGGGGTATACAACCGTCGCTATGTACCCTTGCACCTGCCCTCAGCACGAGGGACCACTTATACACCACATGTATAGGGACCTTTGCCCATCATCCGAATGATGGGGACCTCTTTCTCATAGCCCACATTGCACCAATGTGGGGACCTCAACCGTCAATACATGCGGGGACCTCAACGAATGCATGCTTGGTCACCGTGACCAAGCTTGACATGATCTCAATATGCACATGCACAACATCTATTCATCATCAATATACCAAGTACAATAACAACGGACATAAATAAAGCATAATCATACTTGGATCATTTACCACTCTCAATATAAACATCATGCCAACAACCTTACTTAGCTATCATATATCAAAAACATGCATGTATGACCAAGTCTCAACACGATTGGAACATGCGGTTGCTCCATGCCCACGTCTTTCATATACGAATTTAACATGTACATAACAACATGTATGATTTAGCAAGCTCAAGGAAACTTTAACCATAGCTTGCATTCATCAAGATAAAGGAAATCTCATTACGCTAACATTCGTGCAAGGCTACAACAAGCAATCACCACAATCATATCATACAACAAATCGATATAACCGAATACTTGCCTCAACCGTGCAGCAGGCGGACTGAAGTGGGTGCTGCCCTTGGGATCTCGCTGCCACTGGACAAGAAGATAACCCCAAACTAAGACTAGCATACTGGACCAAAATTATACATCACATTACAATCGAAATCGCTAATCTTCTTATCACGTCTAGCTTTTCTAATTTCTAGCGATCGGTCACTGCGGACAGCAGACTTCAAAAATTCATAACTTTCTGCTCAGGAGTCCAAATAGGATGATCTTGGACAATCTGAAAAGGTAATTGAAATGTCTAAATAAACTTAGTTGGGAGACCCTCTGATTCGGCCATCTACCAGACCTACCAATCTATTTAATCAGAGCAAACATTTCACGTCGGGTTTCTGGACAGCGACAAAGAAACTATCATAACTTTCTCTACTTTCGTCCAAATTCAGTGATCTTTAGTTTTCCTGAAAGCTAAGAGGATTAGCCTCATTTTCGTTATGGTGAGACCCTCTGGAAACCCCTCTAACAGCATGTTTAAAACAGGTTAAGCAGACACTGTCAATTCTGCTACCCACAGAAACATCATAGCACTAAAAAATCATAACTTTGGCTACCGAAGTCCGAATGACCTGAATCTTGTCGGCAATGAAAGATAACTACGATACCCACAACTTTCTAGGAGACACCCAGACCCAATTATGGTTCTAACCTATTCAAAACCGACAAACTTCACTGCTGCAGAATATCGACGAACTGACATCCGAAAATTAGACAACTAGAAAACGACCCCAAAACAACAAATCGCGGGTTACCCTTGCCGAAGCGAAAGAGCACGCAGCGGGATGATGACCACCATGCTTCCGCTGCGGATCCCTTCTTCTTCCTCTTCTTCCCTTCTCTTCTTCCCCTTCTTTCTCTTCTTTTCTCCTTCTTCTTCCTCCTTGGCCGGTGCAAGGAGCTCCTACTCCACCTTGGACAGCAGCAATGGAGGTGATGGGAGATGGAGAGGCGCAAGGGAGGGAGGAAGGGAGGTGGAAGGTGGGAGGTGGGGAGGGGAGAGGGGAGAGGGGGCCGGTTGGGAGTGGGAGGGAAAGGGAGGGGAGGAAAGGGGCCGGGGTTTTGGGGAGGGCCCCTGGCGGCCACCTAGATGGGCCTTGGCCGAGCCCAAGTTGCCGCCAAAATGCTCTTTCCCCCTCTAAAACTGCATGACGACAACAGTCAAAAAGTCCCTCCCGTCGTTCCGTTTGATTCTTCCCGAATAATCGATCTCTCGAAATAAAATTATTCTTCCTTAATTCAAATCTTAACTCACTTTCGGGATATTACAGCTCTCATAGCAACACGTTGGGGCAAGGCTACTGGCTGTTCGAGATTGTAACATCCCAATTTTGGGCTTGTGTTTCAAATGTAAGAAAATGAGTAGAAATTTAAAACTTTTTCTTACATCATGTATTTCCTGTGTGTACTGAACAATTATTGTACAAGAACTATGGAAATACAAAGTCACAAGTCTTTGATCCAAATCTTGATCCTTCAAAAACAATCTTGTCAAACCTTTTGATCATCCTCTGGAAATATTTTTTCTAAGTTCTTGGGATGGTATGTGACCCCTCTGAAAAATTTCACAATTTTTAGAAATTGTTTGAATATTTTTTAGAGGGATCAAACTGTTTGACTTTTAGTCAAACCGGCGAACGTTGCAGAATTTTGGAGAAAAATGCATAGCATAAAAACCTCTAAAAATTTTACACAAGGTCAATATCTAAGTCAGCAAGCTCTTGTAAAATTGTAGAATTTTGGAGTTATTTTGCTACCTCTAATAAATCCCATAAAGTCTCGCTTTAAATAAAACCCTAAAGGCTGATTCACTTTCCTTAGGTTTGAGTGGACTCGGCGCGAGCCACTTGACTCGACTCAACCAACTAACTGCAGAGCCTTTTCAACGGCGATTGATTTTGGTGTTGGATTTCAATCGAGCGGCTGCGTCGTTTTGTCGTTCGGGCCACCGCGATCGAGCCATCCTTTGAGCGTTAGATTTAGATCTCGCCGTCCTTATTGTATGGGCTTTGGGTCACCGAACATCCGTTTCATGATCGTCCATCTCGGATCCGGCGTCACCTTATTCTTTTCTTCTTCTTCCTCCTCTTCTCTCCATGCGCATGCGGTCACTTCGAGCTTGCTCGTCAACATCAATCGTGGGGCATTAAATGTACCCAGGCTTCGGCTCCTCCATCCGAGTCTCATTGCTCCCATCATTTCTTGGTCCATGACCGTACCATGAACCGAGCTCACCATGGACTCATGTGCGTGCTCGAAACCTAATCCTTCCTCTATAAAACCCCCTTGGTTCCTCCGGTGTTCCTTTACACCACCTAGCTCTTCTCGTGTTTGAGCTCAAAACCACTCCAAATCCTCAAACCACCATTGTTGACCCGGAGCTCAATGGCGATCTTGGTGTCCATTGTTCACCTTCAATCTTTCTTGTACCATTTTGAGCTCCTCAACTTCCTTTATATTTCCCTAACTTAATTTTGGGTTGCATTCACAGAATCACTCAATTTTAAGTTTGGAGATTTAGTGATTTCACCCCTTTTCTTCTCCAACTCAGGTAAGTGGTTCTTTTGCAATTACTTACTTGTGGAGCTTATGAACCTTAATGAAGCTATTTTGATCACCCATTGGTGTTCATTTTGCTCAGTTGTCATTTTCTTCTTCATCTTCCTCGGCTCGGTGAACTCCATCGTGTTCAAGCTTCTCAGCCATCTTTTGAAGCTCATCTTGGCTCGTGCTTCTATTTAGTCCCTAGAAGTGTTGGCACTCGCTTTCTGGACCATGGCGGAGCATTTGCAATTTCATGTTTTGCCGAAATGGCATCTTTACGTGTTCCGGCTCGCGGCGTTCTGACCTCCACGGCGAGGTCATCACCATTGTTCGCATCGCTTTCGAGTCCGTTTTGGTGTTTTGTGGCGCCGAGTGACGATCGCCGGCGAACCAGCTTTTCGCTCGAGGTTTTCGGCGTAAGCGCGTTGTCATCTATTTAGGACCAGATAAATGCTTAATCATTGCCAATCATTTGAAGTATTAATTGTGTCCTAATTTGGCCTAATGTCTCGCGACATGTGGGCCCAACCCCTGTAATCCCCTCATTGGCGCTAATCGGTCGTTTTGGATATCATTAATGTCTAATCATTGATTAGTTAAGTTTCGGTATTAATGGTTGTCGGAAATAACCCTGTGCCGCCGGTGGGCGTGAGCTTAAAAACCGAGAAATCATTAGGGCAAATTTTGGATTTATTTATTGCTAATCATTGTTAGCAATAAATGTGTCAAGCCGCCATCTTGTCTCAATGCAGGTGGGCCCTCAGTTCCTTAATCCATGTTGTGAAAATCTTTGGGCGCATTAATTACTAATCATCACTAATCATTGGTCATTAGTATTTAATTATCGTCTAAAATCTCCTCGTGTCTGCTACCATGTGGGCCGGAGCCTTGTGCATGTGAGGACCCCAATTTATTTGGTTTGTAATGTAACCAACCACGGTCCTAGCATCACAAATCAAATAAACGATCTCGAGATATGTATACTTCCCAGAAACGTATACACACCTGGTACAAAATTAGACATCAACTCCATCCCACACATAGAGACCAAACACAACACTACCAAACGGAAGATAAACAATTAGTAGAGGTTATTAGAACCACGGAGCCGGCCCAAAGATACACAAATAACAAGACAGATGAAGCAAAGTGCCATAAGATGGCTATAAACAAAACCAATCGTGTGCCTTCAACCCACAAGGCATCCAGGGACAAGACTAGTCGTCACCCACGGCGGCCTGACTCACAGTGAGGCCCAGAGGCTCACCTTCCTCCTCTAACAAAAACATCAAGCAAAGCAGCCGAGTACAAAGATTGTCTTTGTACCCTAAAGCCAGCGTGTGAACTAGCGGAACTGTTCATAAGCTACATGCGGCTTATTTGGTGGAGGTCATATGTTTCATTTGCATAAAGCCAATTTTCATTTGCAATAAGGTATCAGTTTAAAGGCAAGTTTGCAATTCATTTTTAAGATTGAAATAACGACGGATATTAATAACAAAAGCGAAAGATAAAACAACCTAGAAGTGACTATCCCAATAGTCACCACAACAATACACGAATCCCGATTCGTACCACCCATCAATTTTAATTTAAATGTTGTAGTCTAGTTCTTACGGGCGTATCGGCGTGTCCATAACCTAGGGCGAGGCTATTCGAATAGTTTTAACCTGCGAGGTGTACCAATGTACCCACACTTGGACCGCCTTTAAGCCAAAACACACTTCGAAGGTATCTTTGTACGGCTAAGTCCTCTGAGACTTTTCCAATATTGTGTATTAACTACGGGCGCTCGTATGGATAGAAATCCATACGCTTACATGGTAAAGCCGAAAGACAACTACCCACTCAGGGATAAAGCTTTTGGACAACTACCATGCTCCCACCTCCATCCCTCTGCGACCTCCTGCGACCGGAGCCAATACGCCAAAGTACTAGGTCAAGAGAGGTCCCATATACTCTAGTGTGGTTAGCTTACGCAAAATGCTCGATGCGGTGGCGCAAGTAACTCGGTCCTTAGCGGCTCGGGCACCTTTCGGTCACACCACAGATCACACGGTCTTACCATTGTGCCCAAGTCTAAATCATTCTTGTTTTCATTTTTAGTTTTGCAGATAAACATAGCAAAAGCTGAAACGTAAAGTTATAGTAGATTTTGTGTGATCAAGACTACCGACTAAAGTCGATAACCCTTGATTCTACCGATAGCTAAGCATGTCTAAGCAAGTTGACCCGGATCTACTAAGTGACAAGGATCATCAGATCTCTAATCACACAAATAACCTAAGCTCGGTAGTAGAGATCAATATTTTGTCTACAGGATATGCACTACGATTTAACTAATCAATTTAACACAAATTAAGCAATGCATACATACAATTGAAACAAAATATTAATCTTTAAAATCTTGGATTAAACATGATCAAGCGCTTGCTGTGCTTTGTTGCTCAATATGTTGCGGAGGATCGTTCTCGGGGTTGCGCAAATATCGAATCCTAACGATTGAACAAAGCAGAATAGAGCGAATAACACCGACCAAACTCAAACAATACAACAACAACAAAACACACTAAACTTTTCCAGCAGCCTAAGCATGATATAACAAAATTTGAAACAGAGACGAATTCACTTTAAGTTATTAAGAATTTTCTATGAATTTCCTAAGCTAAAAACACATCAAAACACTAGTTAATTACTTAACAAATTTTCATAAACAGAAACAGTGTATAAAACCTATCCTAATAATTAGTACATTAAAAATGACAAATTACAAAATTGGTTTCACTGGATTTGGACAAATATTGAAAGAGATATGCATTTTCTAATCTAGAAGATACATAAAACATCATTTTATTAATTAACAGATTTTTGCTACGGAGACATGGATGAAACTAATTTTAGTAAATAACACATTTGAAATGAAAATAAACAAACTTGGATTCATGCAATTTGGATAAAAATTGAATTAGTTATGCATTTTCTAAGTTTAAATGAATTAACGATTCATGAAAACATATTCAAATACTAAAGCATTAAATCCTTTTTCTACCCGGCCAACTAGCGGCAGCGGCGGGCCGGAAAATCGGCGAGCGACCGCGCGAAAGTGGCGTCGAAGGCTTATTCTAAGAATCGTCTTGGCTTGCCAAAGTGCAAACCTAACATACCCTCACAATCGCTTCCCATCAGGCGCGTTAAACTACAGACCCTAGCGACATTCAGGCCCACGCGAGACTCAAGGTGAAATAAGCGGTTGGATTAAATGATTTCTAAACATGATTAACGACAAAGGCCCACAAGTCGAGACTCCACTAAACAAGATTAGCGATGAGATGACACGGGCTCGCCGCGCTCCGGAACGGCAGCGCGGCCGCAGTGGATCGCTAACGGTGGGCTTCAAGGCAGTGGCGATACCCGGGTTCGAGACCGCGAACGATGTGGCCGGCGGTCCGATGGTCACCGGAGTTGAGCTCCACGGCGGCCGGGCGGGAAAAACACGGCTCCCACGGAGGTGCTCGAGGCTAGGGCCTCCGGAAGGTGCGCCTCGGCTCGCCTTGATCCCGGAAGGCGGCACAAGGCGATGGCGGCGAAGGTGGTCGGCGGCGGAATCGCCGCGGCGGCGAATCGCCAAGCTTGGAGGATTCGATCGCAAGCAGCGATGCAAAAGATGAAAATGAAGTCACCGTTAGACTTCGGTGCATGGTCGCGATCCTAAAGGACCAAGTGGCGAGGCTAGAGGCTCACGAACACAAGCGAGCTTGCGGGGCGCGCAGGAGTTGGAACGAAGGTGGCTCCAAGCGACTTCTTTGGATGCCACGAGCTCGGGATGGGAAAAATGGATGCGGGAACAAGGAAGGCGGCGAGAAGGTTGCGGAAGCACAAGCGGCACGGGTGATGGCGTATCCTCTCCTTCTTCTCGGCGAAACAGAAGTGGGCGGAGGAGCAGCGGCGGGAAAGCGAGATGTGGTGATCGCGGTGAGGTAATGAAGTGCAGCGACGCCGGAGAAGGACCGCGCGTCCCGCGGCGGCGGCGAGCTGCGTGGCCGCATGCGAATTTGCGGCGAACTCGGAGCAGCGGAGGAAGACGAGCGTCGCGACAAGGAGGCCCACCGTCGGTGGCGGCGGCGGCGGTGCGAACCGAGTCAAGTCGGCGCGACGGCGGTTAGACTCGATCAATATCGCGGCGGCCGTTGGATCTAGAGCGGACGGTCGAGATTGATGTATGCATTCGGACGGTCGGTTGCATACGCCGCGTGGCGTTCGATGCCATCGGACGGTGCAACCATCGGCCGGCGGTGCAACTAGTTGGTTCGAGAGCCAAGCGGTGCGAGTCGGACTCGAGCCGAGGTTGGGTTCGGGCAGAGAGATGTTTTAAATTTGATTTAAAAGACAAAGAAGGTTTGGGAATTTTAGAGGTAGCTCAGGGCTCCAAAATTTCAGAAATTTTATGGTAGCTAACAGGGACAGAGGACAACCTTGTGAAATTTTCCAGGGGTTTTCATGCACTAGATTTTCCCAACAAAATTCACAAGCTCTTCTGGAGTTTGACGGACTTCAAGAGAGTTGACTTGGCCATTTGAAATAGCAAACAAAATCTAAAATTGTGAAATAATTCAGGGAGGTAGATAGGATGATCAAGATGATAGGAAAATAATTTAGAGGATGATCACAAGTTTGAAGGCTAAGAATTTCTTGACAACAATCTCCATTCACAAGAATTTAATTCTAGAAAATGGAAATTGCTAGGAAAAATGTAGGAACTTTCAAATGATTTGAAGAGACAACAAAAGTTTTTATTCCTCCTCAAAATTTTACATTTGAAATACAAACCCTAAGTTAGGGCTGTTACAAATCTCCCCCTTACGAATCTGCAGAGATTCGATCATAGGAGAAGAATGATGGGTAATCGCTGGCGATCTTCCGCTCCCAAGTGGCTTCATCCTCGGAGTGGTTCGACCAACTTTAAGGAACTTAATCACACGGTTCCTTGTTCTGCGTTACTTCTTCGAGGATCGAGCGGGCGCTCACGATAAGGCAGATCTTCACGCATCGATATTTTCCAATGGCGTTTCCTCAGGAACACGGGCACTTCTTCAATTGTGACACATGGAAAACATCATGCACCCTTCAAGTGTATGGCAACTCCAACTTGTATGCACGGCTCCCCTTTCTTGATGATGCGATATGGCGGGCATATCGGGAGCGTTGCCCTTGACACGAAGCAGCGATGTCCCTTCAAAGGTGAAACTTTGAGATACACAAAGTCATTGGTGGAAACTCAACTCACGGCGGCGCCGTCGCATAGCTCTTACGCTGGGTGAGCCACCGCAAGTGCTCACGAATCAAGCGCATGACTTTCGGCCTCATTGATCGAATCCGGGCCAAAGCGCCTTTCACGATTTCGACCGGTTCAATGGTGTTCTGCACGCGCCCAACAAGGCCTCAAATGGTGCCATCACGAGACTAGCGGAAAATGTTGTTGTAGGAGAACTTCGGCAAGCGGTAGGCACTTCTCCCAATTCTTTCCATAGGAAAGAACACAAGCCAGCATATCTTCAAGCACGATTGGCGCTCCGTCGACCATCGATCCCGAGGATGATAGTGAAGTGAGCAAGAGCGGGTACCCATGGCCTCCTGCGGTGTGCCAAAATCGGAAGTGAAAAGAGAACCACGATCGACACTATCGTTCGTGGCACACCATGCGGAACTCACAATCGGGATATGTAAAGATCCGCTGGGATTCACATCAATTTTGATCGCCTTTGGAAGGAAATGGGCCACCTTAATCAATCGATCAATGACAACCATAATGCATCCTTCCGCGGTGCAGGCGGACCGGTGATAAAATCCATGCCTCTGATCCACTTCCATTACGGTATAGGCAAGGGTGAAGAAGACCCTGGAAGGCGATGCTCGGCCTTCGCGACAACATCCTCGCATCGGCAGAACACAGCAATCTCCGCTTCATGCGAGTCCACGAGAATCTCGGCGAGATCTTGGTACATTTTAGTGGCCGGGATGGATGGACAAAGGCGAATCATGGGCCTCTGAAGAATCAAATCCGCAACTCGGGACCTTTGGGACCACAAGGCGACCCAAACCATACAACACCGTGCTCATCTTCTGTGAAAACTTGGTGATCCATCCTTGATATTACGCGATTTTACCCACACCATCATCGATTCTTTGTCTTTGCCTTGATTTGATCCACCAAGGTTGGTTGCACAACCAAGGCGACAAGGAACCATGCTCAACCAAACCCGAGTTGAGGCGCTGGAATCGCAAGAAGTGCGGTTGTTGCTCTTGGATCATTAAAGTATTGCGGTATACCTTTCGGCTAAGTGCATCGGCAACCACATTGGCCTTGCGGTGATCTTGAATACCCATGTCGTAATCTTTGATCAATTCTAGCCATCTCCTCTGCGAGGTTCGAGATCTGGTGAGTGAACAAGTATTTCAAACTCTTGTGATCGGAATACACCTCACGATTACCGATCGAGATAATGCCGTCAAATCTTGAGTGCATGCACCACAGACCAACTCTAAATCATGGGTGGGATAATTGAGCTCGTGAGGTCTCAACTGCTGGATGCATAGGCAGCGCCTTGCCTTCTGCATAAGAACACATCAAGGCCACGGACGAGAGGCATCGCAATAAATATCAAGCTCTTGTGGATATCGGGAAGAGTGAGGATGGGGCTGAAGTCAATCTGTTTGAGCTCACAAACTCTCATCACAAGCAGAGGACCATACAAACTTCTTGTCCTTCTTGAGCAATTCGGTCATCGGCTGCGATCTTGGAGAAGTTCTCGATAAAGCGGCGATAGTAGCCGCTAAACCAAGAAAACTCCGCACTCGATGGTGACTTGGTGGCCCCAAGATAGAACATCTGACCTTCTTTGGGATCCACTATGCCTCGGTGAAAGAACATGGCCCAAGAATGCCACTTCCTTCAACGAACTCACATTTCTTGAACTTTGCATACGGTGATGCTCATAACTTGCCCAAAACAATTTCGGATGCTCGGCATGCTCGCTTGATCTTGGAATAGATAAGAATGTCATCAATAAAACCACCACAAATTTATCCAAATACTCCATGAATACTGAATTCATAAGGTTCATGAACAACGCTGGAGCATTGGTTAAACCGAAAGACATGACGGTGTACTCGTACAGACCATAACGAGTAGTGAAAGCCATCTTCGGAATATCCTCAGATCTGATCCTGACCTGATGATACCCCATTCTCAAATCAATCTTTGAGAACACCTGGGCTCCGGTCAACTGATCAAACAGATCATCAATGCGGGGCAGAGGATATTTGTTCTTCACCGTCACCTCATTGAGAGGGCGGTAATCAACACACATCGCAAGGTCTTGTCCTTCTTCTTCACAAAGATCACGGACAACCCAAGGAGATGGCTGGGACGGATGAAACCCTTTGCTTGGAGCTCACCAAGCTGCTTCTTCAATTCTTCTAGCTCATTGGGAGGCATCCGATATGGCGCCTTGAAATCGGGTGAGGGCGCAACTCGATGACAAACTCGGTCTCGAACGGGCATCCCGGGCAAGTCTTCGGAAAGACATCCCCAAAGTCGATACTATGGGAACATCCCGAACGCAAGGTTGGGCCCTTCTAATACACATAGATGTGGCCCCTGCGGGGCGAAAATCCGACTCTCTTTGAAAAGGGTGGTAAGATAAACAATCTTCGCTGTCGATTTGCCCAAGTGTTGGCACAAAATCCATGCCAAGAATCACATCGGACTCATTGGAGGAATAAGGTTTGCCAAAAACCCTACTCCTTGGACTATGATAGAACATCCACAAAAAACTCTCATTTCCGACCGGGCGGATGAGCAAAGGAACTCCCAAAGGAACACGTGAAGACCACTCGCGGCAGCAAATGATCTTGAAATAAAGAATCGATGCTCGAGAATCAAATAATCTGCGCGGGCGAGAATTAAAAGTGTACCCATCCACGACATCGGCGCCTCGAGCCTCCTCTGAAAGGTGGTTGACTCGACCCTTCTGCCCCAGGGCTTTGGATCATCTTAGTCGGTGGATGACCACTCCTGCCGCGTCCTCCATTAGGGCGGGGCCGCAACACTACGAGGAAAGGCATTCGCATGGTTTTGTGGCGGCGAAAACAATGACCTCGGCCGCGGATTGCGGGGCCGCCTGTTTGGATCGCGGCGGGTGGCCCCGGCTGCGGTGGGCGAGCTGGTGCGAGATGGCCTCGGCGGGTGGAGCAAAAGGGTTGGTTTGGCCCGGCCGTCTGGCAGTGGCGTGAGTGGCGATGTGCCTCCCATTTGCGCTTGGGGACTCGGCGCCTTTGCCTTATGCTCCAACAATGGCCTTATCTAAACAAAGTCGAAAAAGTCACAATGATGCTTTTGCGGCTCCGGACAAGCCATCCATAAACTTCTCTGTGCCTCAAGGGCCACCTCTCCCGGAGCATAGGCGGATGATTGAACTCGTACAAGTACTCCGTCCGTTTGCGCCCTTGCTTGGGCGGGAACTCCTTCTTCTTGACTTCATCGGGGTCGGGGATGTGGGCGGAAAGGCACGAACTCCTCCCCACGCGACCACATGGCCCGGGTGCTGGCGAATAGTTCTCCCACCATGAGAGTGCGCCCTCAGGGGTGGGGCGGACGCCTTATCTGCGCGGCCGGAGCTATGTTGAGCTTCCTCAACCATGCGCGCCAATCATCCGCATCGAGAGGTCCTGGGCGGGAGTAAGTCGGCGGCGTTGCGGAGGAACTGCAAGTCCCCGAATCGGTGGCGCCACCCCGGCGAGGTGGGGTATTCCTAGCAATAACCTCCAAGATCTGGCGTCCGGTCCATGCGGTTTCGCTCGTCGGCGAGCACCTCGAAATTGGGGAGGAAAGCTCCTCATCATGACCAGGCCCTTGGCGGCCCCGTTCTCCGGCCATCTGTTTTACTAAGACAAGTTAGCAACAAATTTAAGAGCAAAAAACCCAAAATTCATGGCGATCCGGAAACAAACACAAAGCGAGGATAAAGTTCGACCGCAAAAATGGACACATAACTCCCTTTACATCTTACCCTATTATCCCCACAAGTTTTAGTTGGATTAAACTTCATGGTTCTCCCCAAACTAATTCCACCGTAGTAACTATCTTTTGAAAGGTGAAGAGAAACCAAGTTTCAAAACTTAAATTAGAGTAAGATGAGTAAAAGCTAAGATAGGTAAGGAATAAAATCGAGAATGCCCTGGTTTTCATAAACCTTTTATACTTTGAAATTAAAGCTTTTTCAAAATATCCTAAGGCGACTATGCTTGGGTTACTACGGTCGAATGACTCGATACCAACTTTGTGAGGACCCCAATTTTTGGTTTGTAATGTAACCAACCACCCGGTCCTAGCATCAAATCAAATAAGCGATCCTCGAGATATGTATACTTCCAGCGTATACACACCTCGGTACAAATTAGACATCAACTCCATCCCACACATAGAGACCAAACACAACACTGCGGAAGATAAACAATTAGTAGAGGTTTATTGGAACAGGGACGGCCCAAAAGATACACAAATAACAAGAACGGCAGGGAAGTAAAGTGCCATAAGATGGCTATAAACAAAACCAATGGTGTGCCTTCAACCCACAAGGCATCGACCGGACCCAAGACTAGTCGTCACCCACGAAGGGCGGCCAACGACTCCGAAGTGAGGCCCGAGGCTCACCCTTCCTCCTCAACAAAACATCAAGCAAAGCACCGAGTACAAAGATTGTCTTTGTACCCGAAGGCCGGCGTGTGAACTAGCGGACTTTGTTCATAAGCTACATGCCTTATTTGGTGGAGGTCATATGTTTCATTTGCATAAAGCCAATTTTCATTTGCAATAAGGTAATACGGTTTAAAGGCAAGTTTGCAATTCATTTTTAAGATTGAAATAACGATGCGGATATTAATAACAAAAGCGAAAGATAAAACAACCTAGAAGTGACTATCCCAATAGTCACCACAACAAAACACGAATCCCGTTGTACCACCCATCAATTTTAATTTAAATGTTGTAGTCTAGTTCTTGGGCGTATCAGGGTCCATAACCTAGGGCGAGGCTATTCGAATAGTTTTAACCCTGCGGGTGTACCAATGTACCCACCTTGAGGCCTTTAAGCCAAAACACACTTGAAGGTATCTTTGCGGCTAAGTCCCGAGACTTTTTCCAATATTGTGTATTAACTACGAGCGCTCGTATGGATAAATCCATACGCTTACATGGTAAAGCCGAAAAGACAACTACCCACTCGGGATAAAGCTTTTGGACCTACCATGCTCCCACCTCCATCCCTCCCCGACCTCCTGCGACCGGGCCAATACACGCAAAGTACTAGGTCAAGAGGTCCCATATACTCTAGTGTGGTTAGCACGCAAAATGCTCGATCGGTGGCGCCAACCTCGGTCCTTACGGCTGGGCACCTTTCGATCCACCCAACAGATCCACCGGTCTTACCATTGTGCCCAAGTCTAAATCATTCTTGTTTTCATTTTTAGTTTTGGATAAACATAGCAAAAGTAAACGTAAAAGTTATAGTAGATTTTGTGTGATCAAGGTCACGACTAAAGTCGATAACCGCCAGTTTACCGATAGCTAAGCATGTCTAAGCAAGTTGACCGGATCTACTAAGTGACAAGGGATCATCCGATCTCTAATCCACGACAAATAACCTAAGCTCGGGTAGTAGATCAATATTTTGTCTACAGGATATGCATTTACGGTTTAACTAATCAATTTAACACAAATTAAGCAATGCATACATACAATTTGAAACAAAATATTAATCTTTAAAATAAGGATTAAACATGATCAAAGCCTTGCCTTGGGCCTTTGCTCAATATGTTGCGGAGGATCGTTCTGGGGTTGCCAAAATATCGAATCTAACGATTGAACAAAGCAAGAATAGAGCGAATAACAGGCCAAACTCAAACAATACAACAACAACAAAACACACTAAACTTTTCCCCAGCCTAAGCATGATATAACAAAATTTCCAAAGAAACAAATTCACTTTAAGTTATTAAGAATTTTCTATGAATTTCTAAGCTAAAAACACATCAAAACACTAGTTAATTACTTAACAAATTTTCATGAACAGAAACAGTGTATAAAACCTATCCTAATAATTAGTACATTAAAAATGACAAATTACAAAATTGGTTTCTTTGGATTTGGACAAATATTGAAAGAGATATGCATTTTCTAATCTAGAAGATACATAAAACATCATTTTATTAATTAACAGATTTTTGCTAAGAGACATGGATGAAACTAATTTTAGTAAATAATACATTTGAAATGAAAATAAACAGCCTGGATTCATGCAATTTGGATAAAAATTGAATTAGTTATGCATTTTCTAAGTTTAAATGAATTAACGATTAAACGAAAACATATTACGAAATACTAAAGCATTAAATCCTTTTTCTACCCACACCAACTTGGGAAACGGCGGCGGGGCGAAAATCGCGGAAACGGCCGGCCGCCCGAAAGTGGCGTGGCGTATTCTAAAATCGTCTTGACCAAAGTGCAAACCTAACATACCCTCACCAATCGCTTCCCCGGAGAAAGCGTTAAAAACTACGGACCCTAAGCGACATTCCGGCCCACCATGCGGGACTCAAGGTGAAATAAAGCGGTTGGATTAAATGATTTCTAAACATGATTAACAAAGGCCCACAAGTCGAGAACTCCACTAAACAAGATTAGCGGCGTGAGATACGGCTGGGGCTCCGGGCGAAACGGCGGCCGCGGCGCGGTGAATTCGCTAACGATGGGCTTCAAGGCAGTGGCGATACCCCGGGTTCATAGAGACCCGCGAACGATGGCGGCGGCAGTCCGATGGTCACGGAGTTGAGCTCACGCGCGGCCGGAGGGGAAGCCGGCTCCCGGGCGAGGTCGCTCTGAGCTTCTAAGGGCCGGAAGGTGCGCCTCGGCTCATGATCCCAGGCGAAAGCACAAGGCGATGGCGGCGGGTGGTCGAGGCGGCCGGAATCGCCGCGGGCGAAGCCAAGCTTGGAGAGATTCGATCGCAAGCCCGCAACGATGCACCAAAGATGAAAATGAAGTCACCCGTTGACTCGGTGCATCGATGCGATCCTAAAGGACCAAGTAGCGAGGCTAGAGGCTCACGGAACACAAGCGAGCTTGGGGCGCGGCAGCCGGTTGGAGGCGAAGAAGTGGCTCCAAGCGACTTCTTTGGATGCCCGAGCTCGGGATGGGAAAAATGGATGCGGCGAGAACAAGGAAGGCGGCGAGAAGGTTGCGAAGCACAAGCGGCAACGAGGTGATGGCGTGTCCTCTCCTTCTTCTCGGCCGAAAGCAGTGGGCGGAGGAGCAGCAGGCGGGAAAGCGAGATGTGTGATCGCGGTGAGGTAATGAAGGTGGGACGCCGGAGAAGGACCGCGCGTCCCGGCGTGGCGGCGGCTGCGTGCCGCATGCGGTGCGGCGAACTCCGGCGCGGAGAAGACGAGCGCGTGCTGCAAGGAGGGCCCAGCACGTCGATGCGGCGGCAAGCGGTGCGAACCGAGTCAATGCGGCGCGAACCGGCGGTTGGACTCGATCAATATCGCGCCGACCGTTGGATCTAGAGCGGACGGTCGAGATTGATGTATGCATTCGGACGAGTCGGTTGCATACGCCGCAGCGTGGCCGTTCGATCGCATCGGACGGTGGCACCATCGGCAGCGGTGCAACTAGTTGGTTCGACCGAGCCAAGCGGTGCAGTCGGACTCGAGCCGAGGTTGGGTTGGGCAGAAGGATGTTTTAGAATTTGATTTAAAAGACAAAGAAGGTTTGGGGAATTTTTGAGAGTAGCTCAGGGCTCCAAAATTTCAAAATTTTTATGGTAGCTAACAGGACAGAGGACAACCTTGTGAAATTTTCCAGGGGTTTTCATGCACTAGATTTTCCCAACAAAATTCACAAGCTGCTGTCAGGAGTTTGACCGGACTTCAAGAGTTGACTTGGCCATTTGAAATAGCAAACAAAATCTAAAAATTGTGAAATAATTCAGGAGGTAGATAGGATGATCAAGATGATAGGAAAATAATTTCAGAGGATGATCACAAGTTTGAAGGCTAAGAATTTGCGACAACAATCTCCATTCACAAGAATTTAATTCTAGAAAATGGAAATTGCTAGGAAAAATGTAGAACTTTCAAATGATTTGAAGAGACAACAAAAGTTTTATTCCTCCTCAAATTTTACATTTGAAATACAAACCTAAGTTAGGGCTGTTACGATTGCCGTGTGTTAAAGCTTGCGTGTGTGACTCTGATCCAGACGAGCGACCCCCGATGTGGCTCCATTTGCACTTTGATCTTTGGCCACCGTCCATTTTGCGTCGTGGCCCGGATCGTTGGCGTCGGGTCACCGATCCTCCATCGTTATGGGCGTTCATTTGATGATCATCGGTCCGATCGTGCGTCGCGGTCGAACCTCCCTCGTTCTTGGCCATCGGATCTTTGATCAGCGGTCGAGATGAGTTAGGGCGTTAGGTTGCTCTCGCACCTCGCGCGTCTTGTTAGATTCGGATCAAGGGCCCATAGTTGTCCACGTCGATTCCTTTCCAGTTAAGTGTTGTTTTATTTGTTAAATAATTTTTGTCAACTGAAAAATTTTATAAAAATTTAGAAATTCATATCTATTTCAAAATAGATCCTTTTAAATGAATCCAATGTAATGAATTTGTAGTTCACTAAAGTTTAATATAAAAATGCTTTTAGCTATGATTCTCGGTAGAAAAATTACGTAATCATTAATAGCTTGTTTTACGAATTTTGAATATCCCAAAAATAGAATTTAACTTGTAAAATGCATATCTTTTTCGTATAACTCCAAATTGTGCAAAATCAATTTTGTTAGATTCTTCGTTAGTGTACTTTAATATGAAATAGATTTTGAACATGTTTCTTTTGAAAATGTAATGTGCTAGGCTTACAACTTAGAAAAATTATAAGTAAATCATTATAACTCCAAATTTAGTAAGCTCAACTTTGTTGTTATTAGGATGTCATAATATACTGCTATAAAATTTGAACCTTAGATCATTCTAGAAATTTTGCCATGAACGATAGCAGTAATTAATTTAATTAGGATTTTTCAGTGAGAGAACTTAGTTTAGCCATAACTTTTTCATGCTAAGTCCAATTGGAGTGATTCTTGTTTCTAAAATAGTCTAAAATCCACCTCTAGCTCTGTAGAAATTTCATGGGAGTCATTTTGGTGTTCTTCGTTCTTATTGGTTTTATCGTCTTTTCAGCGTTGGGTTCGAAGAATTTATTGAACTGAGCACTCCCTCTGCAGCAAGACCAATCCCAGCAAGGCAAGCGGTTTGATCATGTTAATCCCAGTATTTTAGGTATTTATGTTGATTACAAATTCTATGTATGCATCGCTACCTTGTGTTAAGCTATTGTCGTTAGTTGACCTAGTAGATGCATTTCCTTAGGCAAATGATTATTCTCTACTACCGTGAGCCTAGGTTATTGCTGTGATTAGGGCTCGTGGATGAGCTCATGTCACTTAGTAGTTGCGAATTGTTGCTTCGCCATGCTTAGCTTCGGTAGAAATGGGCGGTTATCGACTTGTCGATAACCTTGATCTATAAAACTTATTATGATTTATGATTTCAGCCTTGTTCCATGTCTACTTATGAAAACTAAAACTGAAAACAAAATGATTTAGACTTAGGCACAATGGTATGTTGGTGTGTTAGGTGTGTTGGAATGGTACCGGGTCATTAGGACCGAGTTACTTGCGCCACCGTCTTGAGCATTTTGCGTGCTAACCACACTAGAGGTATCGGACCTCTCTTGACTTAGTACTTTGGTGTATTGGCTTGGTCGTGGGAGTCGTAGGAGGGATGGTCTTTGGGAGCATTGTAGTGTCGAAAGGCTTCCGTGATGGTGGTTGTCTTCGCTTGCACGTGCGTATGGATTCGATCCATACGAGCGGCTCGTAGTCAATGCACAATATTGGAAGCGTCTCGTAGGACTTAGCCGTGCTGGCATACCTTCGGAAGTGTGCTTTGTGGCTTAAAGGCGATGCGAAGTGTGGGTACATTGGTACACCCTGCGGGGTTAAAATTATTCGAATAGCCTCGTCCTAGGTTATGGACACGCTCGGATCGCCCAGTGAGAACTAGATGGGTGGTCGAATCGGGATTCATGCTATGTTGTGGTGGCTATTGGGATAGTCACTTCGGTGGTTACTTGTATGTATCTTTATTTATTGTTATTTTGACAACAAAACAGATTTGCAAACTTGCTCTTAAATGTATTACATTATTGCAAATAAAGTTGGCTTTGTGCAAAATGAGACATACAACCTCCACCTAAATAAGCTTGCATGTAGTTTATGAATAGGTGCGCTATTCCACAAGTCGATCTTGCGAATACAGTTGTGTACTCGGTTATCTTCTTAAATGTATGTTGCGAGAGAGAAGGTGGTGGAAGGGCCTCACTTACTGAGTTGTCTTGTGGTAGCCTTAGAGCGTCTAGCTTGGCGGCGGTCGGTTGCCTTATGGGTTGTGTGGCTAACCGGTCGACTTTTGTTCTAGCCATCTTATGGCACCTTTTGCTTCCGCTGTCATTCTTGTATATTATGTCACTTGTCCGGTCGGCTCTTTTGTAATAGCTTACTTTATCTTTGTCCCTTACTAGACTTGTTGTTGTATGTTGTATGGAAATGATGTGTAATTTTGTGATGATGTGC
This sequence comes from Ampelocalamus luodianensis, assembly GCA_036346255.1. Classification (NCBI taxonomy): domain Eukaryota; kingdom Viridiplantae; phylum Streptophyta; class Magnoliopsida; order Poales; family Poaceae; genus Ampelocalamus; species Ampelocalamus luodianensis. The sequence goes on from CM070619.1 coordinate 33,813,644, forward strand.
ATGTCTTGTAATTCAGGAAGCATATGTCCATCGAGGCTTAGAATGTTTAATTAGTAATGCTAGAACCATTTGGAGGTGAAGTGTTACTAGTTAAATATTTGGGTCCTCACGAGAGATGATCGTGGGTTTTAGGGCATGAGCAGAGGGGTAAGGAGGTTGGGCGTGATTGCCCTCGTGCATGCGCTAGGCTCGCCTTAGCGATGTCGAGCTCGATCCTACACAAGAAGCGGGATATTAATTCTCTTCTTAACCCCATATCGAAGGAGAAAAGTCCCTTATATAAAGACATTGGCCTAACAATTGGAAACTAATCGCATCTATTAAGGAGATCTTATCTCGACCAATCTAATCTCTTACGGAGATTCCTAAGCTAATATGAATGCTTTGGATATGTCTTGAAGTCCTGTCTGCAGAATATGTTGGCACACTCTGTCAGGACTTCTTCAACGTTGATATGCTTTGCCAACAAAGGAGTTCACAGAGGCTAATGAGGATAATCTAGTCGATGGGTTTTGGATGGACGTAGAAAAACCAAAAGAAAAATACGATATGGTAACATCACATTTTCCGTCTTTTTGAATTTTCAAAATAAAAATAATCATTTGAATTTTCTTGAGTTAATTAAAGTTTAATTTAAAATTTCAAAAAATTAAAAAATATATGAATAAACCAAACTTTAATTAAATTGAGAAATGATTTATTTGAGTTCCTCTTGTTCCAGAGTATTTTATGAAAATTTCTTGGATTTTCCGAGTTCATTTGCTAATTCTTTGAGCTCGATTTAATTTATTTCGTTTTAACAAAATCCTAAATCCATTTCTTTTCTAGAAAATATTGTGGGTTGAATCCTTTCTCCCGGCCCATCTCTCTTTCGTCTTCCTCCCTAGCCCAATCCGCTTGTCAGTCAAGCTCGCCTCCGCGTCCGCCCAAGTTACTGACCGGTGGTCCCGCATCTCAGGCGACCACTGTGTGTTTTCCTCCCGGTCTCCTTCTCCTTCACGCCGCCATCGCCTGGTCAGCAAACCTTCCCACTTTAGCACCTAAAACTTATGAAGAACCTCTCTGGTTTCGGAATTGAGTTCAGTTGCGTCAAAATCCGAAAAGTGACCCTGTGACCAAACCCACCTAGGTTACCACAGCTTTTCGTTCCGACTTCCGAACTACCGGAATCTCGGGACGATATTCTATTTAAGGGGGGTAGATTTGTAACATCCCAAAATTTCCAAAATGCAAAAAATACAAGACTATACATTTGTCGTTCGGTTGATCGCAATTTTGTGAGTTATTTGATTTGCATTTATTTTGCGGCACAAGTCATGAGAAATAAAACCCTAAGAACATAAATCCTCAAAGCACGAACCTAGAAATGAAAAACTCTAAATACAAATTATAAGCGATTAACCTAAGATGTTGCCCTGTAAAATATTACTAAGTAAACCCTAGGTCGAAGACACATTGAACCTAAAATCTCGAATTTATTTTGCTAACCTAAATCCAAATTATAACCCACGTCTTGTTCTCCGACCAGGACCCTTCACCACCGGTCGATCGAACTAACTCGCTCGAGCCACCTTCCCTTCTCACTTACTTGTGGGCCCCGTCGTGACCATCTTCTCCACCGCATCAGAACTCCACGCGGCGCATCTCCGTGCTCGTGCACCAACCCGCGCGCGGTTTCGCGCGCTCGCCTCGCCTCGCCCACAACGACCGCTTCGCCCGTTGCCTCGTGCGGCGTTCCGCCCGCAAGTCCCGCGTCCCTACTCGCCACATTGCCTCCGTCGCCCTTGCATCGCCTCAAGCTACTGTGCGCCGACCTCGATCACCTCCTGGCCAACCTTTCGCCGAGTGCATCGCTCGCCATCAGCTCCTCCGCCCGCTTCCTACATAGAGGCATCATCAAATCCACAAGCCCTGCTAGCCCATTTCCTCTTTTCCCTTCAACTTCAGGTGAAACAAAGGAGAATGCCGCCGCCTCCCCTGGTCCATGGCGCCCAGCTGCCCGGCTCATCCCTCATCTCGAGCCCGTCTCCTCCACGCGCTCCCCATCTGGTGCTGCCGCCGCCTCCCCCACCGAGCTCCCCTCTTCCACCGCTTGCCGCCGCCGGCCCTCCTCCACTTGCCGCGCCGTCTCCCACCCCGACCGCATCTCCTTCTCCCAGTCCGGCGCCTCTCGGCCGCCCTCCCTCGTCGTCGGCCTCGGCGGTCTCGCCACCTCGGCGCCATGCGGCCCTCCTCCGGTGCCATCGGATCCGACCGCCCTCCTCCGCCCTTGTCGGCTCGCGCGGCCTCTCCCTTCGCCGACCGGCTACTCCATGGCGCTGCGCCGTGCGCCTCCTACCACCGGGCGCGTCGACCCCATCTTCTCGGCCCCAACCGCGCGACCTCGGCCTTCCGCGTTGCTTCACCTCCTCGGCGTGCCGCGCTGCCTGTCGAACCGGAGCGAAGGATCCCGAATTCTCGTGTTCAAACACGATCCGAGATTTCCGAGTGTACGTCTCACAAAAATGAATATCACATTCATATCACAACGTAAATGGCATTAAATAAATAACTGTTTAATACAAATAAGTCGAATAATAATATCAAATGTCAAATGATAAACACAGTGGAAATAACATAATAGTGTAAGCCACGATGCGCCCGAGGCAATCGTGCAGGTCGGAAGGCCTACTCGTCGGGTCCTCACCGTCAAGATAGCGATCTTCTCACGAATAAGATTTATTCAGCAGAGATGAGCACTACTACGTGCTCGCAAGTCACACCCAATATTGAATTTAAATGCATGCATAAGGAAACAAGTGAGTATGGCGGGGTTGTTTTGCATAAGCTGACATTTTTGGTTTGAATAAGTATAGTAGTTTCTAAGGCAATTTTATACTATGATAAAATCATATTTTGAAATGACAATGATATAATGTGGATAACCTCCAATGATAAAGTGAAGGATCCCCTCCTAACACTTGGCTTCCCTTAAATTTTCATAAGGATTAACCATCCTCAACATTTAATAAAGCATTTAAAACCAAAAACAATTCTAACTTTAAGTGGCCTAGCATGTCCATGACCATGGCGGCTATTCGAATAGTTTCTACTGCGAGTTGGTACAACTTTACCCACACGAGGTGACATGCTCGTTATGTCGGCCAATTCACGCTTCCGTGAGCGTGTGGTGGCGATTACCATGAGGCCTTTACAATGTTTTATCCTAGTACATTCATGCCGCTAAGGTTTCGCTCCTTTGAAGCGACGTCCTCGGAAGCCCTCTTTGCGCCAAGTGGGAATAAAGCGTCTAACCGACACCCACAAAATCACATGACATAAATATACTAGGACATCACAAATTAGTTAGCCAAATCCGCCCATACAGGACATGTGTAATACCTCAGATTTATTCTTGCAAAGTATCAATAGAGATTTAGACATCGGGAAAAGGGGATTATGCAGTTTTCGACTACCTGGCCTCGGGCCTTGGCCGAGAGGCCCAAGAAGGGCGGCCACCTATAAAGAAGAGGAAACCCTAGCTTGGGTACTGTAGCTACAGTAGCGCGCGCGCTCTCGATGCCTTCTGTATCCTTTCCCTCCCCTCAAACTCCATTGCTACCATCTCTTGAGTTCTCCTGCGCTAGCCTTGGCCACAAGGAGGAGGAAGGGGAAAGGAGAAGAGGAGATCTTCTTCAGGGGTTTTGATCAGTGATCTCTAGCAGTTCTCCAAGGGTAACGAACGTCGGTTGTTGTTGTTTGTTTAATCGTAGAAGTGTTTCCGATTAGAATCGTTTGAATCAAAGTCTGTCAGCATTAATTTTGAATCTGTCCAGATTGTTGCGTGGGTAATTTCGTGTATTTAGATGCAGAATTTGAGGATCCCATCTCCTAGAGTTATGTGGGATCCGTCGTTATCTTTCAGTAGCCGCAAAGATCACTCAATTCCGAGTTACGGTTAAAACGTTATGTTGATTTTAGTGCTGCTGTCCCGAAATCCTGACGAGATTCTGCAGTCGTCTTGTTTATTATTTAAGGGATTGTTATATTCCGAATTGGGGGTTTCCATCTCCTAGAAAGTTGTAGATAATGTTCTTAGTTTTCAGTGACCGCAAAGAACACCTGAATCGATTTACGGATAAAAGTTATGGTCGTTTTACCCTCTGTCCAGAACTCTGATAAAATGAACTGTCAACTTGTCTCTAAGCTCAGTTAAAATTTCATAAAATTTGGAGTTGATTTGATACTTCAATTAAATCCCCAAAGTTTCAGCTTCAAAATCAAATCCTATCGGTCTACTTGTTCTCGGGTGCGAGTCGGGCCGGGCTGAGTCACTTGTCTCGACCAAGCCAACTAAGCGCACGTGGTCGGCGGCCAGCGCTGCGCTATGGGCCGTTGGATCTCCATCGAACGGCTCACATCGTGTATGCATTGGACAACTCGGTTGCCCTTTGGTTCTCGACAGTTGGATTTCCATCGCACGCCCACGTTTGCCGATGCGCTTCAAGCGATCGCGCAGCCCTTGGATGCATCGGACGGTGGCCGTCGTCGTTCTCCTCGCTCGCGCGGCAGCTGCGCCATGGCGGCGGCGTGGAGTGCGCGTTGCCCCATCCCGTCCATGACCTGCGCCAAGGTGTGCGGCGCGTCAAATGCCCGTCATCCTCCACGCGTTTGATCGTCGTCTCAGCTCGTCGCTCACGGCGACCCGCGTGGCAGCGGGAACCGGCGAACGCGGTGCTCCCGCCCCTCCGGCTACTTAAGCCCCATTGTCCTCCCTATCCTCCTTTGCACACTTTGGAGCTTCGCCGCTGCGCTGTGGAGTTCAGCGCTCAAAATCCCGCCGCCATTGTTGCCCGCGGAGCTTCGGTGAACCCGGTGCTTGATGGTTCACCTGCTCCTCTCTCTCCCATTGGTTCTCCTCACCTCGGTGGTGCCCCACTCCATTTGAGTTGTTTTCGGGGCGCCGAGATTTTGATTTCCCCAAATCGGCGCGAGCACCTTTCTTCGTCTCGGTAGCGGTGAGTCCTCCTCCTCCGATTCCTTGCTGGTAGCATCCTGGGTCGTTTGGAATCCATCTTGGTGACGCGGTGTGGTTGGTTTTGCTCGGGCCGTCCGCTCCGTTGTCTTCCTCTGCTCCGTTGCGGTGCGTCGTCGCGGGCTGTTCGAGCCTCCTGCACCTCCGCGTCGGTCGGTAGCTCACTGGTAGCTAGATGCTCGGGCACGCTGAATGCTGGCTGCGGAGCTCCTTGTCGCTTGTATCGTTGCCATCTTTTGCGCGCGCCCGCGCGCGCGTAGCTCTGTCACCACGTCGGTGTGGGTGGTACGGAGGTGCGCAATGCTATTGCGCACCCATTCTGCTTTCACTCGCGCCGCCGTGCGCGCGCGTAGCGGCGTTTGCGTGAACCCTCCGGCGGTTGTCGGACGACAACGCTGGGTGAGCGCGTGGATGATCTTCGGCCGTTGGATCCGAGATCAACGACCGGAGCCTCCACGTCGGCCCTCGTTCTGCGGCGTGAGAGTGTATTGGCATGGTTCAATATCGCCCGTCCGATCTGAGATCAGCGGTTGTGGTTCGTCCACGTCGCTAGGTGTTAGTGAAGTCGAAAGTGCTAAGTAGAAATCAGTGTCACATGGGTCTTGTCATTTTCATATCTTTGTCATCTTAGATCCAAATTAGATGATTCCAGTTTTGTTAGCTTCCTTATAACTTGCACTTAAATATAAAAATAATTGTAGACCATGATCAAATCTGGAAAACCATTTTCAAAAATAATAAACAAGTGAACTTAATACTGTTTCAAAACTTTTAGCAAACTTGTAAAATGCATAACTTTTAGTCTATAGCTCATTTTGTATGAATCCAATTGGATTAGCTTCCACTGCTAGTGTATTTCCTAGGAAAATTGGTTTCACAAATTTTACTATTTTTAAAATCATAAGGATCATATTTTAGTTTAATACCTAAACAATTTAGAAAAACCATAACTCTTTCAATATAACTCCAAATGACCTGAAATGTTATATGGGTTATCACCATACCAATAGTAGCTACCATAAAAATTTCAGCTTCAAAATCTTTCTAGAAAATATTTTTGCTACAGATTACTTAATTATGAAAATAGGTTTTAGGAATATCTTTTGCCACAAATCCAAATTAAGTTTTTCCAGTTCCTATGTCTAGGTATGTCCATATTCTACCTTGTGTATAAATTTCATCGCATTTGGATAATTTTTGCTTGCTCTTTTGTTTAAGTGTTGCTCGCCTTATTGGTTGTTTTCGCTCTTTCTTAGGATTAGACATTTGCAGTAACCAGAAACGACCCTCCGCAACAAATTGAGCCACGAGCACGAAAGCAAGATTTGATCATTTCCCATTCAATCCCATTACTTTTAAAGTCTAATACTTTGTTTAAACTTTATGTATGCATTGCTATTTTGGTGTTAAATTGATTAGTTAATCCCTAGTTGCATAATCTGTAGGTAAATCAATATCCTCTACTACCTAAGCCTAGGTTATTTCTTTGTGATTAGAGTTCGTTGGATGAGCTCTTGTCACTTAGTAGATTCGAATAAATATTGCTTAGCCATGCCTAGTATCGGTAGTATTAGCGATCATCGACTTAGTGGTGATCTTGATCACCAAATACTTATATTATTCCATTATGTCCAACCCTTGTGTTTTATCAATTTGCAAATCAAAACTGAAAACAAAAATTATATCTTGGCTTGGGCACAATGGTATGTTGGTGTGATCTGTTGGTGTGATTGGAATGGTGCCTAAGTCCCTAAGGACCGAGTTACTTGTGCCATTGATCCAAGCAATTATGCGTGCTAACCACACGAGGGGATATGGAACCTCTCTTGACTAAGTACTTTGGGAGGTGTTAATTATGAGCTGAGTCGGTGGGTGTGTTCCTGTGTGTGTGTGTTGTGTGTTGGAGGGAGCATTGGCGGACCGGTTAGGGTGTCGAATGTGTCTTTCTCCGTGGGTTGCGGCTCTTAATTAGCATCGTCCATTGGAAAGCGTCTTGTTAGACTTAGCCATGCACGCGCCAAAGGAAGTGTGCTAACGTGGTGGTGGAAAGGCGGTCTATCGTGTGGGTACATTGGTACACCCCGAGGGTTAAAACCGAATAGCCTCGTCTAGGTTATGGACACGCTTGGTTATTTCCACAAGAACTAGACTACAACCTTTTAAAAACTTAAACTTGACATGGGTGGTATGAAGGGTACTTCATGCTATTGTTGTGGTGACTATGGGTTAGTCACTTCTAGGTTGGTGTTGTTCTCTATATATTGTTATAATTTGTCTCTCTTTTATTTGAACAATAAAAGTTAATTGCAAACTTGCTTTGAATCTATTACCTTATTGCAATTGAAAACTTGCTTTATGCTGAAAATAAGTCGAGCCTCACCCACTTAAATAAAGCACGCATGTAGATAATTATAGTTCATTATCTCACACGTCGGTCTTGTGAGTACAAAACAATTTTTGTACTCGGATGCTATCTTAATTGTTGTTGCAGAGGAAGAAGGTGAGCCCAAGGGCCTCACTTTTGTGAGTGTGTTGTTGTTGTTTGGGACGATTAGCTTGGCGGTCGGTTGGTTGCCTTGTGGGTGAAAGGCCGATTGGCTTTTGTTATTGCCATCTTATGGCCATTTTGCTTTGTGTATTTGCTTATTTGTATGGCTTTTGGCAGTCGGCCTCTCTTTTATATTAACTCTTTATATGTTAAGTATGTCGTTCGATTTGTGTTTAACTTGCTCTATGTATGAATGGAATTGATGCATGATTTTGTAAAGAGGTGTGTATACTGCATTTCTGGAAGTATACATATCTCGAGGCTTGTTTATTTGATTTGTCTTGTTAGGACGAGTGGATGGTTAAACAAGACAAGCCAAATAAATCGGGTCCTCACATTCTTGCAAAGTATCCAACAGAGATTTAGACATCGGAAAAGGGGATTATGCAGTTTTTGACTACGGGCCTCGGGCCTTGGCCGAGAGAGGCCCAAGAAGGGACCACCTATAAAGAAGAGGAAACCTATCTTGGGGTACTGTAGCTACGATGGCGCCGCCGCTCTGATGCCTTCTGATATCTTTCCTCCCCTCAAACTCCATTGCTACCATCTCTTCGAGTTCTCCTGCAGCTAGCCGGCCACAAGGAGGAAAGGGGAAAGGAGAGAGATCTTCTTCAGGGTTTTGATCAGTGATCTCGCGGTTCTCCAAGGTAACGAACGTCGGTTGTTGTTGTTTGTTTAATCGTAGAAGTGTTTCCGATTAGAATCGTTTGAATCAAAGTCATCAGCATTAATTTTGAATCTGTCCAGATTGTTGCGTGGGTAATTTGTGTATTTAGATGCAGAATTTGAGGATCCCATCTCCTAGAGTTATGTGGGATCCGTCGTTATCTTTCAGTAGCCGCAAAGATCACTCAATTCCTAGTTACGGTTAAAACGTTATGTTGATTTTAGTGCTGCTGTCCCGAAATCCTGACGAGATTCTGCAGTCGTCTTGTTTATTATTTAAGGATTGTTATATTCCGAATTGGTTTCCATCTCCTAGAAAGTTGTAGATAATGTTCTTAGTTTTCAGTGACCGCAAAGAACACCTGAATCCGATTTACGGATCAAAAGTTATGGTCGTTTTACCTCTGCTGTCCAGAACTCTGATAAAAATGAACTGTCAACTTGTCTCTAAGAATAAGATTAACTTAAATGAAAAATCAGAGATTCCACCCAACTAGGTTATTGTTTCATTTTTGTAACCTTTCTAGATTGGTAAAGAACACTTAATTCAGAGTTGTAGATTAAAAGTTTTGATCGGTTTAGTAATTACTATTTGTTCTTTAGGTAGATTTCTGTTCTGAAAGTTCATCTGTTCAATAGCATATTAATTTGGCGAATTGGTCTATCTTGTCAACTTGAGAATTTTAGATATGTTAGTTATGAATCCACAGAAATTGGATTCACCTCATTTCAGTTCCAGATCATTAGATATGATTTTCACGTCTGCTGTCGATGTCGGTTATTCTTGATTTGTCGATATTTCGATTAGGCTTTGTAGTTAAGTCTTGAGTCACTGTGAAAGCGTTGAGAACGTTGATTAGTAGTGCTGGGTACATTTGTTCTTATTGAAATTATTTTACTTGTTTAGGCGGTGAAGCCTCGAGTTTAGAGTATCACCTTTTTTCGTTAACGTCGCATCGTGAAGGCAAGTGCATTGCTATCTTATTGCTTGTGATTGATGAATGTTTATGTGATTGTGTTGTGATGTCTTATGACACAAGAGATGATGAATTGTCTATGATATTTCTTATGTGTTGAATCCATGATTGGAGATGATGTCATTATTCATTCGATAAGTCATTTCATGCATTCATTGTCATTTACCATCCACGGGAGTGGATGAGTGAGCCCATCAATTCCAAGATGGTGCGCATGAGAGCCCATCAATTCGGGATGGGTGCGCAAGTCCCATTAATTCCAGGATGGGCGTGTTGGACACCCGTATGAAACATTCTTCATACGGGAAGTGGATCCGTATTTTTGTTAAGATGCGGGCTTGAGTGAACACGCGGGTGTATCAGCTATCTTAGGTATATGCATGTGTGCAGTCCAAATTCCTTGATTTTGAGCATTCATCTCATATCAACATAAATAATCACTTGTTGTATGTTACGAGCTAGTGACGAGATTGTCTTATTCATATTGATTGCCTATTCTATTAGCCATTGTACTTGGCAGTGTGGACTCACCCTTGCCTTGTTTATTTATTTATTTTAGGTGATCGTTGATGAAGTTTCTCTTGGGAGGAGTAGACAAGCACTACTCAACACACTTCACTTTTTAGTTTCAATATGAACTATCACTATTCTTCTTTCATTAATTGATGGTATAATAAATAAATTCGATTGGGATGATTCCTTCTCTATCGTTGAGTTCGTTTAAATAGCTGTTCACGTTCATTGATTATCTGTTGATAGAATTATCTAAATGGATCCATTATTAAGTTTTCGTTCATGTTTCGTTTGATGTTGAACTGTTTAGCTTTGTTGATGATTTATTGTTGAAAATTATTCCAATATAAGGTTGCATGCTAGATCCTTAGGTAGCATTCGGGCTTCCAAATAGCCAGGGTGTTACAACATGTGGTGATGCGTTATGGCATAGCAATAAGCGGCTCAAGACCGGTCCTCAATTGACTTAGGCATCATTCCTACAACCCATGGGCTTTGATCTTAACGAATCAAACCGTGCATGAACTGCACCACCACTCCGACCATTTATTAAGTCCAAACCCATTTTGATTTTATTTTGAATAAAAACTTTATTTTTAAACTCATGTGGTAAGACAATACCACAATGTCAAGTTTGAAAACAATTTCTTAATCGGTATAAACCTCCCAAATTACGTAAATGTGGACTAAGCTTGCTAAGCATATATTTGAATTTTGGTAATATCTTGCCAATGGTATCAAGGTAGTCGGATACAACATTCAAATTTGGTCATACAATAACATATGGAATTAACTATATGTAAAACATGATATTAAAATATTTATAACAACATATGCATGCAATAAGGAAAAAAACGAAAATAACTTGTTTTTATCATCCACCTTGGCGCATGGCGCGTGTGGGATAGGGCATGGGCATATGGCGCATGGCGCGTGTGGTCTGAAGTGGACATACGACATGGCATATGTGCTTTGGGCCGCCTGGACGTGTCCGAGGGTGGTTACGGACTTTTGTTTGTGTTCTTGTACGAAAGGGAGTTTGATCCAAGTGTGTTGGTTCGTTTGATAGTTGTAGAAATTAGAAAGTTGGTATATCGCTTTGACCGTCTTGGGTCCATACGCGACGTGCATAGCGTCTGTTATGTTCGATGCTAAAGTGTAGCTAAGCAATTCAAAGCTTGGGTTTCGTTAAAGGCGTTAATCATTGAGTCGGATCTTACCTTTGAGTCTCGTTCGATGAGTGTGCACGGAAATGTAAGGGCGAGTGTTAAGGCGGGCGTTGGTTTCGTCAAGTGTTGTGGTCTCATTAGTCTAGGAGAGAGGCCACTTGGGAGTTGGAGCCTCGCCTTCAAGAGCGATATCGGTTGTTAACGGCGGATACATGTTTATCGTTGTCAAAATTCGATCGCCAATTTTCTTTTGGGTAGATCGGTGTGTAGATTCGGGTCGAATCATGTTAAGGGTAGAATGTAATACCTGATTTATTCTTTGTAACATCCCAATTTGGCTTGTGTTTCAACTGTAATAAAATGAGGGTAAATTAAAACTTTTCTTTCATCCTTTCACTCTTGAACTTTCTGAAATTCTTGTAAAGGAATTTTGAAATTCAAAATCAAAACCCTCATTTATTATCAAGTCAACAACCTCCTTGGTCAAATCTGGTGTTAAACACTTGGAAATAATTTTCTGGGTTCCAAGGTTGCTCGGTGGCACCTCTGAATTCCATAATTTTTGGAAATCATTTGAAATATTTTAGGGCAAGTCAAACCTTGGTCAAACCTGAAATAACCTTCTGGAATTTCTTGAAAATCAGTGCTCCAAAATCTCTGGAAATTTTATGGAAGGTTGATCCTATGGTCAGCAAGCTCGATTAAAATTTCATAAAATTTGGAGTTGATTTGATACTTCAATTAAATCCCCAAAGTTTCAGCTTCAAAAATCAAATCCTATCCGGTCTACTTGTTCCTCGGAGTGGAGTCGGGCTCGGGCTCGTCACTTGTCTCGACCAAGCCAACTAACGCACGGCGCGGTCGGCGGGCGCGCGCTATGGGCGTTGGATCTCCATCGAGCGGCTCACATCGTGTATGCATTCGGACAACTCCGGTTGCCCTTTGGTTCTCGACCGTTGGATTTCCATCGCACGGCCCGTTTGCCGATGCCGCTTCCGCATGCGATCGCGCTAGCCCTTGGATGCAAATCGGACGGTGGCGTCGTCGTTCTCCTCGCTCGCTGACGCTGCGCCATGGCGGCTTGGCGTGGGTGCGCAGTGCCTTGTCCCATCGGCGACCTGCAACGGGTGTGCGGCGCATTAAATGCCGTCACTCCACCGCCCGTTTAGTCGTCGTCTCAATCGCTCCGTCGCTCACGGCGCCATGCCGCAGCCAGGAACGGCGAACAACGGTGCTCCCCGCCCCTCCTGGCTACCAAGCCCCATTGTCCTCCTTATCCTCCTTTACACCCCTTGAGCTTCCCGCAACCTTGCGCCTTGTGGAGTTCCCGGCGCTCAAAATCCCTCGCGCCATTGTTGCCCGCGGAGCTTCTCGGTGAACCCGTGCTTGGTGGTTCCACGGCTCCCTCTGCTCCTGTTGGTTCTCCTCACCTCGGTGGTGTAACCCCTCCATTTCAGTTGTTTCAACGGGAGCTTGAGATTTTGATTTCCCAAATCGACGCGAGCACCTTTCGTCTCGGTGCCGTGAGTCCTCCTCCTCATTCCTTGCTCTGGTAGCATCAGGTCGTTTTGGAATCCATCTTGGTGGCGGTGTGGTTGGTTTGCTCAGCCGTCGCTCCACGTTGTCTTCCTCGCTCGTTGCGGTGCGTGTCGCGGGCTGCTCAGACCTCCTCTGCACTCCGCGTCGGTCGGTAGCTCCTGGTAGCCTAGATGCGGGCACATGTGAATGAAGCTGTGCGGGCTCCTTGTCGCTTGTCGTTGCCATCTTTTCTGCGCGCCGCCTGCCTGTGCGCGCTCTGGTCCACCGCGTCGGTGTGGGTGGTACGGAGGGTGCGCAATGCTATTGCGCACCCATTCACGCTTTCACTCGCCTGCCGCGTACTTGGTCGCCGGCGTTTTGCGGTGAAGCCCTCGGCGTGTTGTCGGGCGACAGGCCTTTGAGTGAGCAACGTGGATGATCTTCGGTAGTTGGATCAGATCAACGACCGGAGCCTCCACGTCGGCCCTGTTCTGCGGCGTGAGGTGTATTGGCATGGTTCAATATCGCCGTCCGATCTGAGATCAGCGGTTGTGGTTCGTCCACGTCGCTAGGTAGTGAAGTCCCGAAAGTGCTAAGTCCGAAATCGTGTCACATTAGAGTCTTGTCATTTCATATCTTTGTCATCTTAGATCCAAATTAGATGATTCCAGTTTTGTTAGCTTCCTATAACTTGCACTTAAATAGAAAAATAATTGTAGACCATGATCAAATCTGGAAAACCATTTTCAAAAATAATAAACAAGTGAACTTATCTGTTTTCAAAACTTTTAGCAAACTTGTAAAATGCATAACTTTTAGTCTATAGCTCATTTTGTATGAATCCAATTGGATTAGCTTCCACTAGTGTATTTCCTAGGAAAATTGGTTTCACAAATTTTACTGTTTTTAAAAATCATAAGGATCATATTTTAGTTTAATACCTAAACAATTTAGAAAAACCATAACTCTTTCAATATAACTCCAAATGACCTGAAATGTTATATGGGTTATCACCATACCAATAGTAGCTACCATAAAATTTCAGCTTCAAAATCTTTCTAGAAAATATTTTGCTACTGTGCTAATTATGTAGAAAATAGGTTTTTAGAATATCTTTTGCACCACAAATCCAAATTAAGTTTTTCCAGTTCCTATGTCTAGGTATGTCCATATTCTACCTTGTGTATAAATTTCATCGCATTTGGATAATTTTTGCTTGCTCTTTTGTTTAAGTGTTGCTCGCCTTATTGGTTGTTTCGCTCTTTCGCTTAGGATTCGACATTTGCGTTAACCCGAAACGACCCTCCATGCAACAAATTGAGCCACAGCACGAAAGGCAAGCATTTGATCATTTCCCATTCAATCCCATTACTTTTAAAGTCTAATACTTTGTTTAAACTTTATGTATGCATTGCTATTTTGGTGTTAAATTGATTAGTTAATCCCTAGTTGCATAATCTGTAGGTAAATCAATATCCTCTACTACCTAAGCCTAGGTTATTTCTTTGATTAGAGTTCGTTGGATGAGCTCTTGTCACTAGTAGATTCGAATAAATATTGCTTAGCCATGCCTAGTATCGGTAGTATTGGGCGATCATCGACTTAGTCGGTGATCTTGGTCACCTAAATACTTATATTATTCCATTATGTCCAACCCTTGTGTTTTATCAATTTGCAAATCAAAACTGAAAACAAATTATATCTTGGCTTGGCACAATGGTATGTTGGTGTGATCATTGGGTGTGATTGGAATGGTGCCTAAGTCCCTAAGGACCGAGTTACTTGTGCCATTGATCAAGCAATTATTGCGTGCTAACCACACAGGGATATGGAACCTCTCTTGACTAAGTACTTTGGGAGGTGTTAATTATGAGCTGGTCGGTGGGTGTGTTCTGTGTGTGTGTGTTGGTGTTGGAGGAGCATTGGCGGGCGGTTAGGGCATGAATGTGTCTTTCTCCGTGGGTTGCGGCTCTTAATTAGCATCGTCCATTGGAAGCGTCTTGTTAGACTTAGCCATGCACGCATACAAAGGAAGTGTGCTAGTGGTTGGTGGAAGGCGGTCTATCGTGTGGGTACATTGGTACACCTGCGAGTTAAAACTATTCGAATAGCCTCGTCCTAGGTTATGGACACGCTTGGTTATTTCCACAAGACTAGACTACAACCTTTAAAACTTAAACTTGACATGGGTGGTATGAAGGGTACTTCATGCTATTGTTGTGGTGACTATGGGTTAGTCACTTCTAGGTTGGTGTTGTTCTCTATATGTTATAATGTCTCTTTATTTGAACAATAAAAGTTAATTGCAAACTTGCTTTGAATCTATTACCTTATTGCAATTGAAAACTTGCTTTATCTTGAAAATAAGTCGAGCCTCACCCACTTAAATAAAGCACATGTAGATAATTATAGTTCATTTATCTCACGTCGAGTCTTGCAGTACAAAAACAATTTTTGTACTCGGATGCTATCTTAATTGTTGTTGCAGAGGAAGAAGGTGAGCCCCAAGGGCCTCACTTTTGTGGCTGTGTTCTTGGCTGTTGGGACGATTAGCTTGGCGGTCCGGTTGGTTGCCTTGTGGGTGAAAGGCACAGATTGGCTTTGTTATTGCCATCTTATGGCCATTTTGCTTCATGTGTATTTGCTTATTTGTATGACTTTTGGCGGTCGGCCTCTCTTTGTATTAACTCTTTATATGTTAAGTATGTCGTTCGATTTGTGTTTTAGCTTGGCTCTATGTGTATGAATGGAATTGATGCATGATTTTGTAAAGGTGTGTATCTTTGCATTGGAAGTATACATATCTGAGGCTTGTTTATTTGATTTGTCTTATTAGGACCAAGTGGATGGTTAAGCAGTACAAGCCAAATAAACCGGGTCCTCACAAAGTTGGTATCGAGCCATTCCGGCCGTGTAACCCAAGCTTAGTCGTCCTTAGGATATTTTGAAAACCTTAATTTCAAAGAGTCAAATAATTTATGAAAGCTTAAGTAAACTCTGGATTTTATTCCTTACCTATCTTAGCTTTCTCTTCTCATCTTGCTCTAAGTTGAGTTTTAAACTTGTTTTCCTCTTACCTTCTCGTAAAGATAGTGTTGTCGTTTAAATGGGTTTGGGAACCAATGAGTTTGGCAAATTGAAGTGTTAGCTGCCCTCTACAAGGTTTTGAAGCTTCAAAGTTGAAGATTTCAATTAGGAGGCTTGGATGCAAAATCTGGACAGTCGTTCAATTTCCGGACAGCAGCTCAAAGGTTCTAAATAGGGTAGATAATGAGAGGTTAATCAACTAAAACTTGTGGAATGAAAGGGTAAGATGTGATATTAGTTAGCTAAGTACCTAGCGTTTATTTCGCTGGTTTAACCTTGCTCTTAAGTAGTGTTAGATTTGTGGTAGGTGCTGAAATTCTTATCTTCTCACACCATTACTGCGTTCATTCAATACGGGTGGATGGCATTGAGAAGTTGAGATTTGGTTTGATGTTTCACTTGCGTTTTGGAGCCTTTTTGGAAGCATTTAAAGTTTGTTTACTTGCTTTTGGCTTTCGGTTAGGGTGATATCTTATTCCCTAATCGTTAGCTTTTCGCTTTCATCGATTTCTAGTCTTAGTGTTTGGTTGCTCACCTAATTTCTTGAATCGGGATGGTGGAGGTACTCGTGGCGGCCGTGGTCGTGAAAGTTTGGATGAGGAGCTTCCTCAGAGCCATGGTGAGTCCTTCTTGAGATAGCAGCGCAGTTCAGGAGCGGAGGGTCTTTGGATGTTATCGCGGCGCACCTCCGCCTTCCGGCGCTCGAGGATCCGGGCAGGGGTGGACATCGATCTCGTGGGTTTGGTGAGTTTCTTCGCACTCGGCCCCACGTTTTCAATCCGAGGACCCTTTGGGCGCGGATGATTGTTGCGTCGAGTTGGCGTAAGCTCGGCGTTGCTCGGTGCTGGACCGGGACAAGGCACTCTTGCCTCCCATCGTTCTGAGAGCGGCCTCTCACAGGAGAACTTCTTGGCCATGCATTCACATGCCCTGTGTCTCTTGGGATGAGTTCGGACGGCGTTCCGTCGAGCTCATCCACTGCCGAAGCTGATGAAGGAGAAGAGTTTCTCGCGCTCAAGCAGGCGTAAGTCGATGGAGTATCATGCGAGTTCAACCACTTGGCTCGTTATGCTCCATCCGAGGTGGTGATGAGGCCAAGCGAGAGAAGTTCATGGAGGGCTTGTAGGAGGCGCAAGACAAGCTCTCCATTGTGGACTTTCTTGACTTTCGAGCCTTGGTGGACAAGGCCATTGTTCTTGAGCACAAGCTGGCGAGAATCGCAAGCGCAAGTGGGAGGCAGTGCCCGATGAGGCCTCTCCGTCCGGTGTCGGGCCTACCCGGGGCCGGTGCGTGGCTTCACTACCGCCGGAGCGCGGCAGGCTCCTCGCCCTCCGCGGCCGTGCCCGATCACGTGCGCTGCGAACCAGTGGCCGCAGCGGTGCGAATCACTGCACCGTGCAACGAGAAGGGCATTATGCAAATACTTGCCCCTAACGAGTTGAGCCCTCGTCCTAATGGAGGGCGCGGGCAGGAGGTGGTTCTTCGGGAGGCGGTCATCCCTACCCAAGGCGTGGGTAGTGGCGCGTCAACCTCATCTCGCGGAGAGGCACAGGAGGCACCGGCGTCGTGTTGGGTACCCTTAATTCTTTCCACCATCTACTGTTTTGTTTGATTGGCGCATCTCATTCGTTTGTTTAGAGTCTTTTCTTGTGTGGGAGGTCTTCTTTTACACCATTGTTGGTCCCATTGCTCATCCGCTCTCGGTTCGGAGTTGAGCGAGTTCGAGTGTAGGGATGTCCTGTTGAGATAGAAGGGTAGGTTCTTGGCAACCCTTATCCTCCTTCGATCGGTGAGCTTAGATGTAATCCTAGGCATGGATTGGTTGTCTCACGCCGGGACAAATTGATTGCGCTAGGAGGCTCATCTACCTCACGATCCGGTCGTGACGGTTAAGCTTTCGCCAGCTGCGGTCGCATCTCTTGGCGCTCAAAGCGGCCTCTGATATTAGTAAGTCGGTGGTATGTGACTTTGTGGATGTCTTCCCAGCGACCTTCCGGGGATGCCGCCAGTTCGAGACCTCGAGTTCGTCATTGAGTTGGTTCGTGCAGCGATTTCAAAGAGGCCTACGGATGGACCCGATTGAGTTAGTGGAGTTGAAGCGGTGGGTGAGCTGCAAGAGAAGGTTTCATCCGCCCTAGCTCATCTCCTTGGGGATGCTCGGCAATCTTTGTCGAAGAAGGACAAGCCATTGCGCATGTCGTTGATTACGTCCACTTAATGAAGTAGCGGTGAAACAAGTACCCTTTGCCCGTATCGATGACCTCTTCGATCAATTAGCTGGAGCTCGAGTCTTCTCCAGATTGATTTGAGTGGGATATCATCAGTTCGGATTCGACGGGAGGATATCCCAAAGCGGCTTTCTACTACTGGCTTGCTGCAGTACACCGTCATGTCATTCGGCAACCAATGCTCCGGCCTTGTTCATGAACCTCATGAATTCGGTATTCATGGAGTATTTGGATAGGTTCGTTGTGGTCTTCATCGATGATATCCTTATCTACTCCAAGAGCGATGGAACACAGAGCATTTGAGGCTTGTGTTGGGCAAGCCGTGAGCACCGGTGTATCACGAAGTTGACAAAGTCGCGTGCAGTTGTTGAAGAAGTAGCCTTCTTAGGCCATATTCTTCGGCGGGGCGTAGGCGTGGATCCTAGCAAGATCGGTGGCGTGCTGTCTGGTCGACCCGCCGGTCCACGAAGTTGGAGTTTTCTTGGTTTAGCGGGATATTATCGTCGCTTTATCGAGAACTTCTCCAAGATAGCGGAAGCCAATGCGGAGTTGCTCAAGAAGGACAAGAAGTTCTGGTGGTCGATTGCGAGAAAGTTTCAAGCATTACGATTGACCACCGCTCTGATCAGTTCTCCCGAGTGTCCGTGAAGCTTGATATCTTTTGTGGCGCTTCGTCGAGGCCTCGGTGTGTCCTATGCAAGAAGGCAAGGTAGTGGCCTATGCATCAAGGCAATTGAGACCTCATGAACTCAACTACCCTACCCATGACTTGGAGTTGGCATTGTGATCCATGCACTTAAGATTTGGCGACATTACCTAATCGGTAATCATTGAAGTGTATTCGGATCACAAAGCTTAAAGTATTTGTTCACCCAGATACGAACTCGAGCAAAGGAGATGGTTGGAGTTGATCAAGGACTATGACATGGGTATTCACTACCATCCGGGCAGGCGAATGTCGTGGAATGCGCTTAGTATAAAGCATTCATGCAATGCATTGCTTCAAGAGCAGCCCCCTTACGGAGGTTCGGCGTCTCAACAGGTTTGGTTGAGCATGGTTCCCTCATTGCTTTGGTTGTCTGACCAACCTGGTGGATCGAATCACGTCCATTCGGCGATCGAATGTTGGAGTGAACCACATCGGGGAAAATGTCGAGAATGGACGACCAAGTGCTTCTCTAGAGATGAGCTTGGTATTGTGAGGTTCGGGCAGCGCCTGCGTGGTTCCAAAGGACAAGGAGTTGCGGGATTTGATCCTCCGAAGCCCACGATTCTCCCGTCCATTCATCCGGGGCCAAAGATGTATCATGATCTCGCGGAGATTTTGGTGGACCGGATGAAGAGGAAGTATGAGTTCGTTCGCGAATCGCGGCGTGTCGTCGTGTCAAGGCGAGCATCGGCGCCGGTGGATTGCTTCCCTTGCCCATTCGGAGTGGAAGTGGGATTGGTCGGGATGGATTTTATCGGCCTACCCGAGTCACCGGGGCAATGATGCCATTTGGGTCATCATTGACGGTTGACAAAAGTGGCACACTCTTCCATCAAGACCAAGATTGTCACCGTCACCTTGCGGGCTCTATATCGCCGGGATCGTGAGCTTGCATAGTGCGAAGGCGATCGTTTCGATCGTGGTTCCATCTTCACTTCTCGATTACGCATAGCTTGCGGAAATATGGGAACTCGTCTTTCTTCGTGACATATCACCCCAAGCGGATGGTCGGGCCAGAGGGTCAACCAAGTTTTGGAGGACATCTGCGACTTGTGTCCTTCTATGGGAAGCATTGGGAGAAGTGCTTGCCATTCGCGGAGTTTTCTTATAACAACGGTTCCAAGCCGGTCTTGGCATGGCGCCATTGAGGCCTTATACGGGAGGAAGTGTAGAACCCGTTGGTGGTTTGAGACGGTGAAAGACCTTTCTTTGGCGGACTCGATTAATGAGGCCGAGGTCAAGTCCACTCATTCGGGATCGCTTCATACCCGTCAATCCGAACAAAGAGCTATGCGGATCGCCGTCGTCGTGAGTTGAGCTTTGAGCCCAATGACTTCGTTTATCTCAAGGTTTCTCCTCTGAAGGTCACGGCGCTTTGGTGTCAAAGGCAAGTTAGCTCCTCGATATGTCGGTCCATACCGTATCATCGAGAAGAAGGGCTGTTGCCTACAAGTTGGAGTTACTGCTGCACTTGCGGGGTACATGATGTGTTCCATGTGTCCCAGCTCAAGATGCCTCCGTGTTCCAACAGAAACTCCGTTGGAAACTCTTGATCGAGAAAGATTTGACCTTGAGCACCACTGTTCGCATCCTCGAAGAGGCCGGCGAAGAACGAGAACAAGACCATCAAGTTCCTTAAAGTTCGGTGGTCAAACCATCCAGGATGAAGCTACATGGGAGCAGAAGATCGTCTCGTCCAGAACTACCCCTCTTTCTTTGAGTGAACCAAATCTCGGGAGATTTTTGTAAGGGGAGTTTGTAACATCCCCAATTTGTCTTGTGTTTCAACTGTAATAAAATGAGGGTAAATTAAAACTTTTTCTTTCATCCTTTCACTCTTGAACTTTCTGAAATTCTTGTGAAGGAATTTTGGGAAATTCAAAATCAAAACCCTCATTTATTATCAAGTCAACAACCTCCTTGGTCAAATCTGGTGTTAAACACTTGGAAATAATTTTCTGAGTTCCAAGGTTGCTCGGTGGCACCTCTGAATTATTCCATAATTTTGGAAATCATTTGAAATATTTTAGGGCAAGTCAAACCTTGGTCAAACCTCTGAAATAACCTTCGAATTTCTTGAGAAATTTCAGTGCTCCAAAATCTCTGGAAATTTTATGGAAGGTTGATCCTATGGTCAGCAAGCTCAGTTAAAATTTCATAAAATTTGGAGTTGATTTGATACTTCAATTAAATCCCCAAAGTTTCAGCTTCAAAATCAAATCCTATCGGTCTACTTGTTCTCGGGTGCGAGTCGGGCCGGGCTGAGTCACTTGTCTCGACCAAGCCAACTAAGCGCACGTGGTCGGCGGCCAGCGCTGCGCTATGGGCCGTTGGATCTCCATCGAACGGCTCACATCGTGTATGCATTGGACAACTCGGTTGCCCTTTGGTTCTCGACAGTTGGATTTCCATCGCACGCCCACGTTTGCCGATGCGCTTCAAGCGATCGCGCAGCCCTTGGATGCATCGGACGGTGGCCGTCGTCGTTCTCCTCGCTCGCGCGGCAGCTGCGCCATGGCGGCGGCGTGGAGTGCGCGTTGCCCCATCCCGTCCATGACCTGCGCCAAGGTGTGCGGCGCGTCAAATGCCCGTCATCCTCCACGCGTTTGATCGTCGTCTCAGCTCGTCGCTCACGGCGACCCGCGTGGCAGCGGGAACCGGCGAACGCGGTGCTCCCGCCCCT
Organism: Ampelocalamus luodianensis; assembly: GCA_036346255.1. Classification (NCBI taxonomy): domain Eukaryota; kingdom Viridiplantae; phylum Streptophyta; class Magnoliopsida; order Poales; family Poaceae; genus Ampelocalamus; species Ampelocalamus luodianensis. The sequence goes on from CM070619.1 coordinate 33,834,756, forward strand.
CCGGCTACTTAAGCCCCATTGTCCTCCCTATCCTCCTTTGCACACTTTGGAGCTTCGCCGCTGCGCTGTGGAGTTCAGCGCTCAAAATCCCGCCGCCATTGTTGCCCGCGGAGCTTCGGTGAACCCGGTGCTTGATGGTTCACCTGCTCCTCTCTCTCCCATTGGTTCTCCTCACCTCGGTGGTGCCCCACTCCATTTGAGTTGTTTTCGGGGCGCCGAGATTTTGATTTCCCCAAATCGGCGCGAGCACCTTTCTTCGTCTCGGTAGCGGTGAGTCCTCCTCCTCCGATTCCTTGCTGGTAGCATCCTGGGTCGTTTGGAATCCATCTTGGTGACGCGGTGTGGTTGGTTTTGCTCGGGCCGTCCGCTCCGTTGTCTTCCTCTGCTCCGTTGCGGTGCGTCGTCGCGGGCTGTTCGAGCCTCCTGCACCTCCGCGTCGGTCGGTAGCTCACTGGTAGCTAGATGCTCGGGCACGCTGAATGCTGGCTGCGGAGCTCCTTGTCGCTTGTATCGTTGCCATCTTTTGCGCGCGCCCGCGCGCGCGTAGCTCTGTCACCACGTCGGTGTGGGTGGTACGGAGGTGCGCAATGCTATTGCGCACCCATTCTGCTTTCACTCGCGCCGCCGTGCGCGCGCGTAGCGGCGTTTGCGTGAACCCTCCGGCGGTTGTCGGACGACAACGCTGGGTGAGCGCGTGGATGATCTTCGGCCGTTGGATCCGAGATCAACGACCGGAGCCTCCACGTCGGCCCTCGTTCTGCGGCGTGAGAGTGTATTGGCATGGTTCAATATCGCCCGTCCGATCTGAGATCAGCGGTTGTGGTTCGTCCACGTCGCTAGGTGTTAGTGAAGTCGAAAGTGCTAAGTAGAAATCAGTGTCACATGGGTCTTGTCATTTTCATATCTTTGTCATCTTAGATCCAAATTAGATGATTCCAGTTTTGTTAGCTTCCTTATAACTTGCACTTAAATATAAAAATAATTGTAGACCATGATCAAATCTGGAAAACCATTTTCAAAAATAATAAACAAGTGAACTTAATACTGTTTCAAAACTTTTAGCAAACTTGTAAAATGCATAACTTTTAGTCTATAGCTCATTTTGTATGAATCCAATTGGATTAGCTTCCACTGCTAGTGTATTTCCTAGGAAAATTGGTTTCACAAATTTTACTATTTTTAAAATCATAAGGATCATATTTTAGTTTAATACCTAAACAATTTAGAAAAACCATAACTCTTTCAATATAACTCCAAATGACCTGAAATGTTATATGGGTTATCACCATACCAATAGTAGCTACCATAAAAATTTCAGCTTCAAAATCTTTCTAGAAAATATTTTTGCTACAGATTACTTAATTATGAAAATAGGTTTTAGGAATATCTTTTGCCACAAATCCAAATTAAGTTTTTCCAGTTCCTATGTCTAGGTATGTCCATATTCTACCTTGTGTATAAATTTCATCGCATTTGGATAATTTTTGCTTGCTCTTTTGTTTAAGTGTTGCTCGCCTTATTGGTTGTTTTCGCTCTTTCTTAGGATTAGACATTTGCAGTAACCAGAAACGACCCTCCGCAACAAATTGAGCCACGAGCACGAAAGCAAGATTTGATCATTTCCCATTCAATCCCATTACTTTTAAAGTCTAATACTTTGTTTAAACTTTATGTATGCATTGCTATTTTGGTGTTAAATTGATTAGTTAATCCCTAGTTGCATAATCTGTAGGTAAATCAATATCCTCTACTACCTAAGCCTAGGTTATTTCTTTGTGATTAGAGTTCGTTGGATGAGCTCTTGTCACTTAGTAGATTCGAATAAATATTGCTTAGCCATGCCTAGTATCGGTAGTATTAGCGATCATCGACTTAGTGGTGATCTTGATCACCAAATACTTATATTATTCCATTATGTCCAACCCTTGTGTTTTATCAATTTGCAAATCAAAACTGAAAACAAAAATTATATCTTGGCTTGGGCACAATGGTATGTTGGTGTGATCTGTTGGTGTGATTGGAATGGTGCCTAAGTCCCTAAGGACCGAGTTACTTGTGCCATTGATCCAAGCAATTATGCGTGCTAACCACACGAGGGGATATGGAACCTCTCTTGACTAAGTACTTTGGGAGGTGTTAATTATGAGCTGAGTCGGTGGGTGTGTTCCTGTGTGTGTGTGTTGTGTGTTGGAGGGAGCATTGGCGGACCGGTTAGGGTGTCGAATGTGTCTTTCTCCGTGGGTTGCGGCTCTTAATTAGCATCGTCCATTGGAAAGCGTCTTGTTAGACTTAGCCATGCACGCGCCAAAGGAAGTGTGCTAACGTGGTGGTGGAAAGGCGGTCTATCGTGTGGGTACATTGGTACACCCCGAGGGTTAAAACCGAATAGCCTCGTCTAGGTTATGGACACGCTTGGTTATTTCCACAAGAACTAGACTACAACCTTTTAAAAACTTAAACTTGACATGGGTGGTATGAAGGGTACTTCATGCTATTGTTGTGGTGACTATGGGTTAGTCACTTCTAGGTTGGTGTTGTTCTCTATATATTGTTATAATTTGTCTCTCTTTTATTTGAACAATAAAAGTTAATTGCAAACTTGCTTTGAATCTATTACCTTATTGCAATTGAAAACTTGCTTTATGCTGAAAATAAGTCGAGCCTCACCCACTTAAATAAAGCACGCATGTAGATAATTATAGTTCATTATCTCACACGTCGGTCTTGTGAGTACAAAACAATTTTTGTACTCGGATGCTATCTTAATTGTTGTTGCAGAGGAAGAAGGTGAGCCCAAGGGCCTCACTTTTGTGAGTGTGTTGTTGTTGTTTGGGACGATTAGCTTGGCGGTCGGTTGGTTGCCTTGTGGGTGAAAGGCCGATTGGCTTTTGTTATTGCCATCTTATGGCCATTTTGCTTTGTGTATTTGCTTATTTGTATGGCTTTTGGCAGTCGGCCTCTCTTTTATATTAACTCTTTATATGTTAAGTATGTCGTTCGATTTGTGTTTAACTTGCTCTATGTATGAATGGAATTGATGCATGATTTTGTAAAGAGGTGTGTATACTGCATTTCTGGAAGTATACATATCTCGAGGCTTGTTTATTTGATTTGTCTTGTTAGGACGAGTGGATGGTTAAACAAGACAAGCCAAATAAATCGGGTCCTCACATTCTTGCAAAGTATCCAACAGAGATTTAGACATCGGAAAAGGGGATTATGCAGTTTTTGACTACGGGCCTCGGGCCTTGGCCGAGAGAGGCCCAAGAAGGGACCACCTATAAAGAAGAGGAAACCTATCTTGGGGTACTGTAGCTACGATGGCGCCGCCGCTCTGATGCCTTCTGATATCTTTCCTCCCCTCAAACTCCATTGCTACCATCTCTTCGAGTTCTCCTGCAGCTAGCCGGCCACAAGGAGGAAAGGGGAAAGGAGAGAGATCTTCTTCAGGGTTTTGATCAGTGATCTCGCGGTTCTCCAAGGTAACGAACGTCGGTTGTTGTTGTTTGTTTAATCGTAGAAGTGTTTCCGATTAGAATCGTTTGAATCAAAGTCATCAGCATTAATTTTGAATCTGTCCAGATTGTTGCGTGGGTAATTTGTGTATTTAGATGCAGAATTTGAGGATCCCATCTCCTAGAGTTATGTGGGATCCGTCGTTATCTTTCAGTAGCCGCAAAGATCACTCAATTCCTAGTTACGGTTAAAACGTTATGTTGATTTTAGTGCTGCTGTCCCGAAATCCTGACGAGATTCTGCAGTCGTCTTGTTTATTATTTAAGGATTGTTATATTCCGAATTGGTTTCCATCTCCTAGAAAGTTGTAGATAATGTTCTTAGTTTTCAGTGACCGCAAAGAACACCTGAATCCGATTTACGGATCAAAAGTTATGGTCGTTTTACCTCTGCTGTCCAGAACTCTGATAAAAATGAACTGTCAACTTGTCTCTAAGAATAAGATTAACTTAAATGAAAAATCAGAGATTCCACCCAACTAGGTTATTGTTTCATTTTTGTAACCTTTCTAGATTGGTAAAGAACACTTAATTCAGAGTTGTAGATTAAAAGTTTTGATCGGTTTAGTAATTACTATTTGTTCTTTAGGTAGATTTCTGTTCTGAAAGTTCATCTGTTCAATAGCATATTAATTTGGCGAATTGGTCTATCTTGTCAACTTGAGAATTTTAGATATGTTAGTTATGAATCCACAGAAATTGGATTCACCTCATTTCAGTTCCAGATCATTAGATATGATTTTCACGTCTGCTGTCGATGTCGGTTATTCTTGATTTGTCGATATTTCGATTAGGCTTTGTAGTTAAGTCTTGAGTCACTGTGAAAGCGTTGAGAACGTTGATTAGTAGTGCTGGGTACATTTGTTCTTATTGAAATTATTTTACTTGTTTAGGCGGTGAAGCCTCGAGTTTAGAGTATCACCTTTTTTCGTTAACGTCGCATCGTGAAGGCAAGTGCATTGCTATCTTATTGCTTGTGATTGATGAATGTTTATGTGATTGTGTTGTGATGTCTTATGACACAAGAGATGATGAATTGTCTATGATATTTCTTATGTGTTGAATCCATGATTGGAGATGATGTCATTATTCATTCGATAAGTCATTTCATGCATTCATTGTCATTTACCATCCACGGGAGTGGATGAGTGAGCCCATCAATTCCAAGATGGTGCGCATGAGAGCCCATCAATTCGGGATGGGTGCGCAAGTCCCATTAATTCCAGGATGGGCGTGTTGGACACCCGTATGAAACATTCTTCATACGGGAAGTGGATCCGTATTTTTGTTAAGATGCGGGCTTGAGTGAACACGCGGGTGTATCAGCTATCTTAGGTATATGCATGTGTGCAGTCCAAATTCCTTGATTTTGAGCATTCATCTCATATCAACATAAATAATCACTTGTTGTATGTTACGAGCTAGTGACGAGATTGTCTTATTCATATTGATTGCCTATTCTATTAGCCATTGTACTTGGCAGTGTGGACTCACCCTTGCCTTGTTTATTTATTTATTTTAGGTGATCGTTGATGAAGTTTCTCTTGGGAGGAGTAGACAAGCACTACTCAACACACTTCACTTTTTAGTTTCAATATGAACTATCACTATTCTTCTTTCATTAATTGATGGTATAATAAATAAATTCGATTGGGATGATTCCTTCTCTATCGTTGAGTTCGTTTAAATAGCTGTTCACGTTCATTGATTATCTGTTGATAGAATTATCTAAATGGATCCATTATTAAGTTTTCGTTCATGTTTCGTTTGATGTTGAACTGTTTAGCTTTGTTGATGATTTATTGTTGAAAATTATTCCAATATAAGGTTGCATGCTAGATCCTTAGGTAGCATTGGGCTTCCAAATAGCGGTGTTACAACATGTGGTGATGCGTTATGGCATAGCAATAAGCGGCTCAAAGACCGGTCCTCAATTGACTTAGGCATCATTCCTACAACCCATGGGCTTTGATCTTAACGAATCAAACCCGTGCATGAACTGCACCCACCACTCCGACCATTTAAAGTCCAAACCCATTTTGATTTTATTTTGAATAAAAACTTTATTTTTAAACTCATGTGGTAAGACAATACCACAATGTCAAGTTTGAAAACAATTTCAATCGGTATAAACCCTCCCAAATTACGTAAATGTGGACTAAGCAGTAAGCATATATTTGAATTTTGGTAATATCTTGCCAATGGTATCAAGGTAGTCGAGATACAACATTCAAATTTGGTCATACAATAACATATGGAATTAACTATATGTAAAACATGATATTAAAATATTTATAACAACATATGCATGCAATAAGGAAAAAAGAAAATAACTTTAAAATAATAGGGCAATATGGTCAATGGTGTAACTTGCCTTGTTCGATGTCTTGGAATTCTAAATCTTGATTGATCGAACTCTCGAGTCGTGAAGTCTATCGAGAAAATACGACAAATTCAATATTCAAATTCAAATAAATTCAAAAACATAGTACAAATTAACTCCTAATTGAAATATTTTGGTTTAGTTAGCTATATTATAATTTTATATAAATTTTGCAATTTGAATCACCCAATTTGGAGTTCATATGCAAAGTTATGAATTTTAGAAGTTTAAACCTAAATCTGAAATTTAATTGATTTTCCCAATTAATTTTCTCTGAGAAAAGCTATTTTGCCAATGCTGACATCAGCGCGGATTTCCGGAAATAAAAGAAAGTAAATCTAATTCGGCGGTGGGCCTCGTGTCATAGACACGGCTCGCGTGGACCAAGCCCAGAGCTTTGGAGCGATGGGCGCGGTGGGCCGTGCCGTGTATGTGTGCGTGGTGGCGTATGCCCATCGGTGAACACGTAAGCCTTGAGGTGAGGTGGCGCCCGGTGGCAAGGCCACGGTCGGTGGAGGTCGGTGGTGCTCCGGTGATGGCCTGCGGCGTTCCGCCACGGCGAGACAAGCGATGCGTCGCAAAGGTAGAGGACGGTCGCGAACTGCGGCTTACCAAAGCGGGGAGTGGCTTGGAATGGTTGTCGGCGGAATCGCGGCGGCGGGTGGCGGTGAAGTAGGAGTTCGGCGGTTCCCAAGCGAAGTGGAGGACCACCGTGTTCGCGAGGAATGCGTCGGGTGGCGGCGGAGGATGCGGCGGCGTCGGTGCGGCGGAAGCAACTCAAGATTCACGGTCGCGGCGATGGAACTTCAATTCGGGCACTAGAGATGATAAGCGTGGCGATGGGTGGTGGCGTCGGGACCGGTGGGAATGCGCACCGGGGCTGCTTTAAGCGTCGAGGTGCTCGGGCGGCGTGGAGAGGTGGAGGTCGTGCGGCGTTTCTGCGGTGATCGTGGCGCACGGTTGCGGAGGCGAAGTCGTGGGAAAAGCGGCGGTTGCGGACCCGGTCTTGTACGCACTCCACGAAGGCGGGCGATTGGCAACACCGTTACGAGCGAGCGTGGCGAAAATGGCGGCGGTTGCGCGCGGCGGAGAAGAAGCGAGGAAGGCGGCGACCGGGGTCGTCCGATTTTCAACGTCGCGGTCGATTAGATCGCGGCGGTAAGTGACTTTCGGGCGCGGCGTTGGATTAAGATCCAATGGTTGAGATTAGACGGCGGCGGTAAGTGCGTTTTGCGGCGTTGGATTAAGATCGTGCGGCTCACATTGATGATGGTATTCGGACCGTGCGGTTCTTTGTGAAGATCTTGACCGTCGGTGCATGATCCAACGGTGGAGAAAAGAAGAATCGGGAAATGGTAGCCGTTCGATTTTGATCGGACGGTGGGAGGCGAGGGCGGGTGCGGTAGCGGTGGTGAGCTGGACGGTGTGGGCGAGGCGTGGTTTGACCCAAAGCCATTTGATTTTCTTTTGATTTCTCAATTGTTTTAATTCTTAATTCATTTAGGCTTTAGAAAATAGCAAAATACTTCCAAAATTATGGAAAAATTCAGAAATTCCATACTCATTCTGGACTTAATAAAATTATTTCCAACTATTAGTTGGCTTTTAATTTGTAAATAAATTTGTTTTAGCTTTAAAATATTTATGAAAAGCTTTTGAAAATTCAGGAAAAACCACAAACATAAATAAACTTTTAAATTTTACTGAAATTGAAATTTGGGTGTTACAAACCTACCCCCTAAGGGAATCTCGACAGAGATTAGGATTGGTTAACAAAGAGATCGGGGTAGTTGGTCTTGAGGTCTTCTTCTTTTCCCATGTGGCTTCACTTTAGGGTGATGACTCCTTGCACCTTGTTGATCGATGATTTTGCTTGGTGACTCGCTCTGCGACATCAAAATCTTGATTGGTCGCTCCACGTGGTGAGATCTTCTGAAGATCGAAGCTTTCCAAAGGTATGGTCTTGGTGCACAGCATTTCCTTAAGCGGGATACATGGAAGACATCGTGCCGGTGACAAGGCTTCGGTAGCTCAGGCGATATGCCACTTCACCTCTTTTGGCTAGAATTTTGTATGGCCCCACAAATCAGGTGCAGTTTTCCTTTTGTTGGAATCTTCTTACTCCTCTGAGTGGGTGACCACGAGATAGACCAAGTCTCTTACCTCAAAGTTTAGATCCCTCCGCGGTTATCGGCATAACTCTTCTGCGGTTTGTGCCACTTTCGAGATGTTCCTTATGGTTTTGACCTTACTTTGCCTCTTTGATTATCTCGGGTCCAAAGAGCGATGCTCTCCACTTCATCCCAAGTGGAGTTCGCATTTTACGCCATACAATGCTTCAAAGGAGCCATTTGCAAACTAGCTTGATAGCTATTGTTATCGAGAATTCCATTCGGCAAATTCTTGTCCCAACTTTGTCCAAATTCGGGCGGGCCGGAGCATATCTTCGAGGACTTGATTGGTGCGTTCATCGACCATCGGTTTGAGGATGATAGGTTGTGAAGTTGAGTGCAGTGCCTAAGGCTTCATGCGGACTCTGCGGAATCTTGATGTGCGAGAGCCTCATCGGACCACGATCTTCTTGGGTACCCGTGTAGACAAACAATCCTAGCCACATATAATTGCCAACGTGCTTACGTATGTAGTCTTGGCGGGAATGAAGTGAGCTACTTTGGTCAACCAATCAACTATCACCCGAGATAGAATCATATCACGATTGGGTCCTAGGAAGTCCGGTGATGAAGTCCATGCCAATCTCTTCCCACTTCCATTCGGAATTGGTAGTTTGCAACAATCGGTGGTCTCCGATGTTGCCTTAACTCGGCACACATCACGATGGCGGCGAACTCGGCAATTTCTGCTTCATCTGACCACATTTTCTCCTTGGATCTGGTACATCTTGGTGCTTCGGGGTGAATGGAGTAAAGCGTTTCATGAGCCTCCTTGAATTGATTGTTTTAACTCCTGCTGGTTGATGCGCAATCGGTTCCCAAACCACGGTTCCTTGTTCATCTTTGAATCCGGAGCCTTGCCTCTTGCATATTCTTCTTGATCTCCTTGATGTCATCATCTTCTAGTTGTTTTTCTCGATCGACTTTGAAGAGTGGTTGTACTTCAAAGCATTCACACAACCTTGGACAATCTCCAAGTTTAGGCCTTCAATTCTTCATGTAGTTACTTGTTCATACGCCATCATGGTATTGCAATAGGCCTTTCCTTTCAGGGCATCGCAACTACATTTGCTTTGCACGGTGATAATGGATTCCAATATCATAATCTTTTATCAACTCTAACCATCTTCTCTCCGAAGGTTTAATCTACGTGTGAATATATACTTCAAACTCTTGTGATCCGTGAAAATCTCACGGTTACCAATGAGATAATGCCGCGAGATCTTCAAGGCATCTCGCTGCTAACTCGGATCATGGGTTGGATAATTCCCTTCATGTGGCCTCAAGCGCCGGATGCATACGCTACTACCTTGCCTTCTGCATCAATCGCATCCGACCTGCGGGATGCGTCCGGAAAGATCTCGAAATCTTTATGGATATCAGTAAAACTAACACAGTCTTGAGACCAATCTCTTCTTGGTCTTGAAAACTTTCTTCACGAGCATCTGTCCAATCAAACTTCTTCTCCTTCTTGAAGTTGAGTCATGGGTCTTGCAATCTTAGAAATTTTCAATGAACTGCGGTAATAACCCGCTAGTCCAAGGAAACTTCTCACGGTGGTACTGGGTTGCTTCAATCGACCTGCTTCAACCTTGGCGGGATCTCGCAATTCCTCTCTGACACAATATGTCCAAGGAATGCCATGACTTAGCCAAAATTCACTTTTCTTGAATTTAGCATAAAGTGATGTTCTCGGAGCTTGTCGATATCATCTGATATGCTTCGTGTTCTTCTTCATCCTCGAGTAGATGAGAATGTCATCGATGAAAACAACCACAAACTTATCCAGGAATTCCATGAACACTTTGTTCATCATATTCATGAAATAAGCAGGGGCGTTCGTCAAACCGAAAGACATCACTGTAAACTCGTACAGTCCATATCTGGTGGTGAAGGCTGTCTTCGGAATATCTTCTGGTCTGATCTTTAGTTGGTGATAGCCAGATCTCAAATCAATCTTCGAAAAGACACTTGCTCCTTTGCTGATCAAAGAGATCATCTATCCTGGGTAAAGGGTATTTGTTCTTGATCGTCACCTCATTGAGTGATCGTAATCAACACACATCCTCATGCTATTGTCCTTTTCTTGACGAACAACCGGTGCTCCCAAGGTGATGGCGGGTGGATGTAACCTGGCCCATGATTCTTCAATCTGTTTCTTCAATTCCGCTAACTCATTATGGCATTCTATAGGTCGCCGATATTGGGTGTCCACAGGACTAAGTCAATTAAGAACATGACGTCCGATCCGGTGGCATGCCGGGTAATTCATCGGAAAGACATGACATATTCTCGGACTACGGTATGTCTTCAAGTTTCACTTCCTTCATCTTTGGTGAGGATAGAACTTCCATTAGTGCGAGTCTTGGGTTTGAACTCAATGAAATTCCTTCTCCATTTGTGAGTAATAGACCTATTAACCGATCTATTTGTCCATGATTCTTGGCTAACGATCCATTCCAAGAATAACGTCCGGCCTTGGGAATGCAAGACTATCAAATCGCTAGGAAGGATACTCAGGATATTTCACGGGTGAGGTTGGGCATAAAGAACTAGTTCTCATTTGAGCGGGAATGGATTATCATGGGATTTGCTAAGGAAGATATTGGTAACCCATATTTGCCCACAATTTATTTGACACGAAAGAATGCGGCTCGGAATCAAATAGCCTTTGAGTGGTATTGAATTGACAAGAGACATACCAAGCACAACATCGGTCTTGCGAGCTTCTCGGCCGTGGCGTGGTTCACCGTCCTTGATGAAGGCCGGCGGCTTTGCGAGTACCGCGGTGGTGTGACTCTGGCTGGCTTGGAAGCGCGCTCTGCGCTTCTTGGGACACTGTTGGCATAGTGGCCTGTTTCATTGCGGTGGAAACGGTCCTCCTGGCTGAGGCGGAGGCTCTTCTGCGAAATTGTCCTCGGTTGATGGCTGAAGTTGGAGGTGTTGAAGCGATTTGCAGGGGCTGGATGTGGAAGGCTGGAACTTCCCACGCTGCGGTGGCTCGGTAATGAAGCGAGGCTTGGGAAAGCCTCTGCGTTGAACCGGCGGCCATCCTCGCTTGCGGTTCTCCATCTCATGAAGCTTGGCCTCTGACGGATCGCCTTGTCCACCAACTGTTGGAAGTCGGTGAAGTTACGGGAGATGAGTTGGACAGAATATCGTCGTTAGTCCCTCCAGGAACCTTTCTTGCCGTTCTTCATCTCGGGCCACATCGGTAGGGGCATAGCGAGCTAGTTGGTTGAAGCGGTGGAGATACTCGCTCAAGGCGATTGCCTTGGGAGTGCATGAAACTCCTTCTTCTTGATGTCATCATGCGCGAGATGTGGGCATGAGAAGGCTCTCACAACTTCGTCCCACGAGATGGCCTAGGCATTGGCGTGGGAGATGGAATTGTCCCACCATTACGAGGCGGTCCGTTGGTGATGAGTTGCGAACAGGACCCTCCGCGATCGTGCATTGCGCGATGTCGATTTCTTTCCGATGGCACGAAGCCAATCGTCGGCATCCATCGGCTCGGTCTTCTTGGAGAATGTGGAGGATGCATGCGCGAACTCCGACATTGTCACGCTGAAAAGGTGTGTCGATTGACGAGTTGCGGCGGTGGTTGTTGCTGGTTGTTCGGCGTTGTTGGCGGGAGCCAACAATTCAATAAGGTGAGTTTGATTGGCCATCATCTTGCCAATCCGGTCTCTTCTGTGGTGGGAGGTTCTTGAACATCTTCCCGATGGTCGGTATTTCCGTTGTTCGACCCTGGATCTTGCCATTTCTGTCGGTGTTCACCATGCTTGAATTTTCCAAAGACTTAGGAAAGGGAAGAAAAGGTTGCACTAAGGGAGGTAAATTTATATTAGCCCAAAACACACAAAACAAGACAAAGGATCCAAATTTCTTTTTCAAAGTAGTTCTTTATTTTATTCATTTGATTATGGCTACCACAAAGGTTAGTAGCTCATAATTATGACTAATCGAATAACTAGGGAAAGCAAACATCTAAAATGGTGGAAGTAAAACATCTATGGGGTGGATGGGGTGTGAGTCGGGGTTGCGGGCTGCCTTGGCCCTTGCCTGAGCCAATTCACCTGCGCCTTGACCTCTCCTCTGCGGCCTCTAGCCTCCCTGACGAATCTGGCTCGTCCGGTGTTGCCATGGCGTAATCCATCGCCTTGGCTAACTCCACGTGGGTGATCTCGGCATATCCTCATTCTCGGTAGGTGAAGGCCTTGCCTGGCCAGTGGGGATGTGCATGGGATAATCTTGGAATCCGATATCCGAAAATGGCGTCGTAGGTGTAGCGAAGTCGGCGTGCTTCTCTTGCCGCATCTTGGATGCCATCTTGAAGTCTCCCGACGCATTGGGGTCGAAGATGTGGAAGGATGTGTCGCTAAGTTAGAGTGAGGATAACCTCCACTCTCAGCGCTCCTATTTGTCCCACGATATACTTGTATCCTTGGTATGTGGGTCTCTTCGTGAAACTCGAATCTTGCATCATCTTCCATAGGATATCCGCCCATTCTCAGCGTAGACTCCATGGGAGATCGGGTGGTCTCTCGGCCATCTACAATTTTTAGACAAGAGTTTAGAAATCTTTTTAATAGAAAGGAAGAGTAAGACTACGGAAGGCAGGTAAATAGTTTGTAAATTTTTGAAAAATAGTCCTTAATGGTTTTACCAATTCTACAGTAGGCCACGACCTCGATCGATATGGCTCACGATACCACTTTTGTCGAACCAGGGAGGAAGGATCCCGAATTCTCGTGTTCAAACACCGATCCGAGATTTCCATGTACAGTCTCACAAAAATGAATATCACATTCATATCAGCGTAAATGGCATTAAATAAATAACTGTTTAATACAAATAAGTCGAAAATAATATCAAATGTCAAATGATAAACACATGGAAATAACATAATAGTGGAAGCCACCGATCGCCACAGGCAATCGTCTAGGTCGGAAGGCCTACTCGTCCAGGGTCCTCAGTCAAGATAGCATCTTCTCTGAATAAGATTTATTCAACAGAGTGAGCACTACTACGTGCTGTAAGTCACCAATATTGAATTTAAATGCATGCATAAGAAACAAGTGAGTATGGGGTTGTTTTGCATAAACACATTTTCGGTTTGAATAAGTATAGTAGTTTCTAAGGCAATTTTATACTATGATAAAATCATATTTTGAAATGACAATGATATAATGTGGATAACCTCCAATGATAAAGTGAAGGATCCCCCTAACACTGGCTTCTCAAATTTTCATAAGGATTAACCATCCTCAACATTTAATAAAGCATTTAAAACCAAAAACAATTCTAACTTTAAGTGGCCCCTAGCATGTCCATGACGGAACGCTATTGAATAGTTTCTACCTGCGGAGTTGGTACAACTACCCACAGGTGACATGCTCGTTATGTCGGCCAATTCATGCTTCCAGTAGGCGTGTGGTGGCGATTACCATGAGGCCTTTACAATGTTTTATCCTTGTACATTCATGCGCAAGGTTTCGCTCCTTTGAAGGCCGTCCTCAGGAAGCCCCTCTTGCGCCAAGTGGGAATAAAGCGTCTAAGCACCCACAAAATCACATGACATAAATATACTAGGACATCACAAATTAGTTAGCCAAATCCTGCCATACGGACATGTGGTGATGCGTTATGGCATAGCAATAAGCGGCTCAAGACCGGTCCTCAATTGACTTGGGCATCATTCCTCAACCCATGGGCTTTGATCTTAACGGATCAAACACGTGCATGAACTGCACCCACCACTCGACCATTTGCCCAAGTCCAAACCCATTTTGATTTTATTTTGAATAAAAACTTTATTTTTAAACTCATGTGGTAAGACAATACCACAATGTCAAGTTTGAAAACAATTTGAATCGTATAAACCCTCCCAAATTCTAAATGTGGACTAAGCTTAGCTAAGCATATATTTGAATTTTGGTAATATCTTGCCTATGGTATCAAGGTAGTCAGATACAACATTCAAATTTGGCCATACAATAACATATGGAATTAACTATATGTAAAGCAGGATATTAAAATATTTATAACAACATATGCATGCAATAAGGAAAAAAAACTGAAAATAACTTTAAAATAATAGGGGCAATATGGTCAATGGTGTAACTTGCCTTGTTGGATGTCTTGGAATTCTAAATCTTGATTGATCGAACTCTCGGTCGTCGAAGTCTATCTGTAATCGACAAATTCAATATTCAAATTCAAATAAATTCAAAAACATAGTTCAAATTAACTCCTAATTGAAATATTTTGGTTTAGTTAGCTAGATTATAATTTTATATAAATTTTGCAATTTGAATCACCCAATTTGGAGTTCATATGCAAAGTTATGAATTTTAGAAGTTTAAACCTAAATCTGAAATTTAATTGATTTTCCCGAATTAATTTTCTCGAGAAAAAGCTATTTCTTGGCAATCTTGACATCAGCGTACGGATTTCGGAAATAAAGAAAGTAAATCTAATTACGGGTGGGCCTCGTGTCATAGACACGGCTCGCGTGGACCAAGCCCGGGCTTTGGAGCGATGGCGGTGGACCGTGCCCGTGTATGTGTGCGTGGTCTTGTTGCGCCACATCGGACGTAAGCCTTGAGGTGAGGTGGCGCCCCGGTGGCAAGGCCACGTCGGTGGAGTCGGTGGTGCTCGGTGATGGCCTCGCGGCGTTCACGGCGGGAGACAAGCGGTCGTCGCAAAAGGTAGAAGGCGGTCGTTCGCGGCTTACCAAAGCGGCGGCGGGTGGCTTGGAATGGTTGTCGGCGGCGGAATCGCGGCGGCGTGCGGGTGACGGTGATGTAGTTCCGATTCCCAAGCGAAGTGGAAGGACCACCGTTTTCGCGAGGAATGCGTCGGTGGCGGCGGAGAGGATCGGCGGCGTCGGCGGCGAAAGCTCAAGCTTCCGGTCGGGCGATGGAACTTCAATTCGGGCACTAGAGATGATAAGTGTGGCGATGGGTGGTGGCGTCGGGACGGTGGGAATCGCGCCGGGTGCCTTTATAGGCGTCGAGTGCTCTGGGCGGCGTGGAGGAGGTGGAAGGTCGTCGGGCGGTTTTGCGGTGATCGTGGCGCACCGGTTGCGGACGAAGGAGATCGTAAAGCGGTTGCGGACCCGGTCTTGTGCGCGCTCACGGCGGGCGATTGGCAACTGCCGTTACGAAAGCGAGCGTGGCGAAAATGGGGCGTTTGCGGCGGCGCGGAGAAGAAGGCGAGGAAGAGCGGCGACTCGGGTCGTCCGATTTTCAACGTCGGTCGAGATTAGATTCGCGGCGTAAGTGACTTTCGAGCGCGGCGTTGGATTAAGATCAATGGTTGAGATTAGCCGGCGAAGCGGTAAGTGCGTTTTAGCGCGGCGTTGGATTAAGATCGTGCGGCTCACTGATGATGGTATTCGGACCGTGCGGTTCTTGAGAGATCTTGACCGTCGGTGCATGATCCAACGGTGGAGAAAAAGAAGAATGCGGAGAAATGGTAGCGTTCGATTTTGATCGGACGGTGGGAGAAGCGAGCGGTGCGGGGCGGTGGTGGGGCTGCGGTGCGAGTGTTGGGCGAGGCGTGGTTTGACCCAAAGCCATTTTATTTTCTTTTGATTTCTCAATTGTTTTAATTCGTTAATTCATTTAGGCTTTAGAAAATAGCAAAATACTTCCAAAATTATGGAAAAATTCAGAAATTCCCATACTCATTCGGACTTAATAAAATTATTTCCAACTATTAGTTGGCTTTTAATTTTGTAAATAAATTTGTTTTAGCTTTAAAATATTTATGAAAAGCTTTTGAAAATTCAGGAAAAACCACAAACATAAATAAACTTTTAAATTTCTGAAATTGAAATTTGAGTTGTTCCATGCCACCGGGCCGGCGCCGGCCCCTCTGCTGCGGTGCTACTCCAGCTCCTCCATGCCCGTTCTTGCATGCAGCCTCCCGCCATCGCCAAGCCGGAGCTGCCGGCTCGGTTGCCCCCGCCGACCTTCGAGCCGGTGACAAACCTTTGATGAGCTGCTTTGGTCCTTTCTCTTTGCGCTCTATCGTTTGTGAATATGCCTCAAAGAATGTGTTGGTATGTCTGCGGTGGAGCTCGCCTCGCCAGTCCTGCGCCTTCGACCGTCTGCGTCGCCTCCAGCCGAGCCTCCCGCCGGTCCGGTCTGTAATTCCTTCTCGACGGCTCCTCTTTGTCGCTAGAAATGGAACTCGGGTGTAATCAACTCTCTCAAGGTAGCGAGTTTCGTTTGTCAACTTATTACTCAAGTCTAATTGACAATTGGCGAGAATTAGGCGGCAAGTAATGAGATTCTTTTGTTGAAGGTTAAGCGGAGCGATTTTAAGGTAATTAGTTTTGTCGATAGATAATGATCATGTTATTGCGGTAGCACTTAGTTCATATATTGTGTTGTTTTGTCTTTTGGTTGATCTGTAAAAGAAGTATGTAGGTGTTTAAATCGACAAAGGGTTAGTGGCATTCTAATGCGATAGTTAGAAAGTTTGTTGTTTGGTTGCTTAGTTGGGGATAAACTACTTAGATCACTCATGCTTGTGTATGATTTGAAAAGTTAGTTTAGGAGAAGTTGAGTTCTCAATTTCTTTCCTGACACCATCCTGTTGTAAGTTGTATACATAGGGAGGGAAGTCTGATTCTAGTAGGCAGTCAAGGCAATCTGAATGATTGAGATTGCTCTGTAGGCTAGTGCCATTCTAACATAAGTGCTGAGAAAGCCTCTGATTCAATTAGTACTTTAGCCGTGGGTTGTGATTAGTTAATCACTCAAATGGTTTAACCAATTTGAAGATTGAGTCTTGAAAGAAGATAGGTTTGCAGCACTCCTTTTCAGCAATGCTTTGTGTTTATGCGTCGAGTTGAATAGTAGAGGTGTTGAGGTTTGATGCAAGGACTAGATCATGGCTTTTGGTTTTGATGTTTAGTTAGAAAATGTCATTGATTTGTGTAGTTAAGAGTGTTGTGATGATAGCTTAGAGGTTGGATCGGTGGATGAATCGAATTAGTGGGAATTCTGCTAGCATACACTTATACCTCTTTTGCATCGTTAGTGTTTAGTTTAGAAACCTAAAGGTGAGTCGGTAATAGCGGTGATAGTTTTGAGTAGTTTGGCACTATGGTAGTATTGAAAAATTAGTTAGCATCCACATGTTAGTCGTGTGGTGCTTCGGTTTGTGCATAGTTAAGTCCAAATTTGGTTAGAAATCGATTAGCATCTAGTAGTTGGCCAATGAGCTAGTCGACATTCAATAGCTAATTTGTTTGTCTAAATGAACTTATAGCATAAGGTTGCATAGAATAGTTAGTTATTTAAAATGTGGTAATTTCTTTGCTTAGCTAATAGATGTGCACACAATCACCATCAAAGTCTGCCGAAAGAATAGAGCATATAAGAGGTTTGATTTTGTGGTATGATTATCGTGGGAAATAAGTAAGTTTGGAAGAGCAATCGAGAAGAAATCCTATCTAATTTAAATAATCTCCGAATCGCTAATTTGTTGTTCCTAAATTCATAATCTATCTTACGTGTTAATGATTTTTGGATCTGTTGGCGTTTGGTGTTTATTATTATTTTAAACTTTGGTTTTATCGCTAGATGGCGTTGATTATCGAGTGATCCCTGCAACAAGTTGAATATCTCACACAAAGCAAAGGCAAAGTTTGATCATATCCATTCATTCCTATTATTTTCAAGTCTAATATTTTGTTTAACTAGTATGTATGCATGCTTTTGGGTCAAAGTTAATTTTATCGATTAGATGTAGTTAATTCCATTGCATAGTTTCCTGAAAAAGTTCACCGCCACTACCATAGGTTATTATCCTCACTGGTGAATTAGAGCCGTGAATGATCTATGGTCTTTTTATTGTTTTTACGATATGATGCTTAGCAATGCTTAGTTAACGGTAGAATTGGCGGTTATCGACTTAGTCGATGACCTTGATCGAACAAAACTTATTATTGGTTATATTTCACCTCGTGCTATGATACTTGTGAAAACTAAAACTAAAAACAAAATGATTTGGACTTGGGCACAATGGTAAGATGGTGTGCTTTTGGTGTGGTGGAATGGTGCCGAGTCAACAAGGACCGAACATCTTGTTACACTAAACCAAGCATTCTTGCGTGCTAACCACTAGAGTATATGGGACCTCTCTTGACTTAGTACTTTGGCGTGTATTGGCTCGGTCGCGGGAGGTCGCGGGAGGATGGTGTTGGGAGCATGGTAGTTGTCAGCTTCCCTTTGTGGGTAGTTGTCTTTTGGCTTTAATGTAAGCGTATGGATTTCTATCCATACGGCGACTCGTAGTTGATACACAATATTAGAAAACGTCATGTTAGACTTAGCGTACCGCAAAGGAAGTATGCTAGTGGCTGGTGGAAAGGCCGTCTAAAGTGTGGTGCGTGGTACACCCTCTGAGGTTAAAACTATTGAATAGCCTCGTCTAGGTTATGGACACGCGAAGGTCTTCCAAGAGTTAGACTACAACCTTTTAATTAAAACTTGATGGGTTGGTATGAGCGGGTGTTCATACTATTGTTGTGATAGCCATTGGGTTGGTCATCTCCGGATATCTTTTGTTACTACCTTTGTATTTATTATTTCGCAAATAAAATTTTGAATTGTTAAAGCGCCTTCAAACTATTACATTATTGCAAAAAAGCGGCTTTATGCTAAAAATAAGTCGAGCCCCTCACTTAAATAAAGCTTGCATGTAGTTAAATTATAGTTCTTCCCTTACACAGGTCTTGCAAGTACAAAAACAATTTTTGTACTCGGATGCTTTGCTTAATGTTTTTGTTCTGAAGAAAGAAGGTGAGCCCCAAGGGCTTCCCTTTTGTGAGATGTCTTTGGTTTGACGACTAGCTTGGCGGCCGGTTGGTTGCCTTGTGGGTAAAGGCACACTAATTGGCTCTTTATTTATCGCCATCTTATGGCTTTGCTTCATTTGTAGTTTGTTACTTTATCTTGTAATTTCTTTCTGTTGTATATTATGAAGTTTTGATCTTGTAACCTCGTGTATGGAATTGATGCATAATTTTGTGAAGAGGTGTATCTTTGGAGTTAGGAAGTATACATATCTCGAGGCTTGGTTTATTTGAATTGTGATGCTAGGGCGGTGGTTGGTTAAGCATTACAAGCCAAATAAGCAGGGTCCTCAAAAGTTGGTATCATTGTCTTGAGTAGAAACCCCTAGCGGTCGTCATTAGGATATTTTGAAAAACTTATTTTCAAAATGTCAAATGGTTTGTGAAAACTTAAGTAAGTTCTCAGATTTTACTTCTTATCTATCTTAGCTTGCTCATCTTGCCTTATTCTTGTTGAGTTTTGAAAAAGTTGTTCCCCTCTTCTCCTTTCAAAGTTAGTTGGTTATCGGCTAAATTCGGTTTGGGAATAATGAGGTTGAAAATATGAAGTGTTGATTGTTGTTTAGTGAAGATTTGAAGCACTCGGAGTTGAAGCACTCATCTCGAAGCTTGGATACAAGATCGGACAGCAAAGCACAAGTTTCATTCGAGCACTTAATTGTCGTTAGGGTTAAAATGAGATGTTAAATCAACTAAAACTCATGGGATTAAAAGGGTAAGATGTGATATTAGATGGCTAGTGCCCAATGCACCCTATATGGTCTTTACCATGCCGTTAGATGCGTTAGAACTTGAGTTGTGTTCTAAAATGTTATCATCCTAAGCGATTGCTCGTTCGTTCAATCGAGTTAGTAAATGGAAGCAAATCTTTTGCTTTGTGGTTTCTTTTGGTCTTATGTTTTCATACAAATATTTGGAGTTCATTTCTTGTTATGTGTTTGCAATCGGGTTAGGGTAATGTCTGTTTCCCTAGGCGATGCTTTGTAGCGATATTAGGAGTAAGTTAGGGTTATTCTTAGAATATACACCCTAATGATACTAGTTAGCTTGGAGGCGTGGGATTTTGTAATCACTTGCTCTCTTTGTTCCAAATAGTTCGCATCGCCTACCAGTGCATGCATCCAATATTATGTCGGAAAACTATCGGTGGTTCAATAGATCTCATTATTGTGATTTTGGGATGATTAGTACATGCTAGAATTAAATTGCATACCAATTGCCATTCCCTCACCATTATGCTCATTTTTTTTCCTCAACTTATCTTCATGCAATGAAATATTTAAGGGGGGTAGAAGATACCTCAAAATACTTGTTAGGCATCCTGATTCCTATACTCTGATCATGCATATAGTTTCTAAATTAAGTCAAGCATGTCATGTTACTCAAGTTGCATAGAACAAGAAGCATGTAAGCATTTGCACTCTCATTAACCAAAAATTTAAAATTTGCCTTAGGACTAATTTGCACACATGCATCCCCTCGTGCATTCATTATGTGCATTTCCTTTCCCAGCCAAGCCAATAGAACCAGATAAGTGAGGTTAGACAGGACCACCTTAAAACCTTGCTTGCCTTCTCTTTTCTGCACTGAGTCCTGGTGTTGATACTAGGTTACCATCTAACCAGTCTTTCCGTCCCATCGATCGATGCCCATTTTCAGTCGACTGAGTGAAGCCGAGTCTGTCGTACTACCAGAAGACGACGTGAAGCGTGAGGTCAAATTATCTTCGAATCAAGAAAGGAAAGGTTAAACAAAGCAATGGAAAGGAAAATGTGGCAGCAACGTCAGGATACTGCATCATGGTCTTCCAGCACTATCTTTGAAGAAAATCAAGACAACGGATGGTGCATTTCGTTTAGAGTTGAAAAGAGCCACCTAGAAAACACTTGACGGAAGGGCATTAGAAATTCTTCAGCAAACCTTCCCACTTTAGCACCTAAAACTTATGAAGAACCTCTCTGGTTTCGGAATTGAGTTCAGTTGCGTCAAAATCCGAAAAGTGACCCTGTGACCAAACCCACCTAGGTTACCACAGCTTTTCGTTCCGACTTCCGAACTACCGGAATCTCGGGACGAGATTCTATTTAAGGGGGGTAGATTTGTAACATCCCAAAATTTCCAAAATGCAAAAAAATACAAGACTATTTGTTGTCGTTCAGTTGGTCTGCAATTTTTGTGAGTTATTTGATTTGCATTTATTTTGCCGGCACAAGTAATGAGAAATAAAAACCCTAAGAACATAAATCCTCAAGGCACGAACCCTAGAAATGAAAAACTCTAAATACCAAATTATAAAGCGTTAACCTAAGATGTTGCCTGTAAAATATTACTAAAGTAAACCCTAGGTCGAAGACTGTTAACCTAAAATCTCGAATTTATTTTGCTAACCCTAAATCCAAATTATAACCCACGTCTGTTCCTCGACGGACTCCTTCGCCACCCGGTCCGATCGAACTAACTCGCTCGAGCCACCTTCCCTTCGACTTACTTGTGGGCCCCGTCGCCACCCATCTTCTCCACCGCATCGAACTCCACGCGCCGCAACTCGTGCTCGTGCACCAACCCCGCCGCGGTTTCGCGCACCTCGCCTCGCCGCCCACAATGCCGCTTCGCCACGTTGCCTCGCCGGCGTTCGCCCGCAAGTCCCGCGCCCTACTCGCCACATTGCCTCCGTCGCCCTTGCATCGCCTCAAGCTCTTGTGCCCGACCTCGATCACCTCTCGCCAACCTTTCGCAGTGCATCGCTCGCCATCGCTCTCGCCGCTTCCTACATAGAGGCATCATCAAATCCACCAAGCCCTGCTAGCCCATTTCCTCTTTTCCTTCAACTTCACCGAGTGAAACAAAGGAGAATGCCGCCGCCTCCGGTCCATGGCGCCACGGTCCGCTCATCCCTCATCTCGGCCGTCTCCTCCACGCGCTCCCCATCGTGCCGCCGCTCCCCACCGAGCTCCCCTCTTCCACCGCTTGCCGCCGTCGGCCCTCCTCCACTTGCCGCCGCTCCCACCCCACCGCATCTCCTTCTCCCAGTCGGCGCCTCTCAAGCCGCCCTCGCCGTCGTCGGCCTTAGCGTCTCGCCACCTCGGCGCCATGCGGCTCCTCCTCCGGCGCCATCCGATCCGCCGCCTCCTCCACCGCCTTGTCCGGCCGCCGCCTCTCCTCCGCCGACCGGCTACTCCATGGCCGCCGCGCGTCGCCTCCTACCACCGGAGCCACGCGACCCCATCTTCCTCGGCCCCAACCGCGTCGACCTCGGCCTTCCCGCGTGCGCTCCTCTGGCGTGCCGCGGCCTGCGCCTGAGCCCGCGCCGCCCTCTGCTGCGGTGCTACTCCGCTCCTCCATGCCCCGATTCTTGCATGCACCGCCTCCCGCCATCGCCAAGCCCGGAGCTGCCCGGCTCGGTTGCCCACGCCGCCGACCTTCCGACCGCCGCGACAAACCTTTGATGAGCTGCTTTGGTCCTTTCTCTTTGCGCTCTATGCGTTTGTGAATATGCCTCAAAGAATGTGTTGGTATGTCGCAGTGGAGCTGCTCGCCGTCCCTCGCGTCGCTCGACTGTCTGCGTCGCCTCCCTGTCGTCCGGTCTGTAATTCCTTCTCGAACGGCTCCTCTTTGTCGCTAGAAATGGAACTCATGTGTAATCAACTCTCTCAAGGTAGCGAGTTTACGTTTGTCAACTTATTACTCAAGTCTAATTGTCAATTGAGCGAGAAGTTAGTGGCAAGGTAATGAGATTCTTTTGTTGAAGGATAAGCAGAGCGATTTTTCTGGAGGTAATTAGTTTTGTCAGTAAGATAATGATCCTGTTATTGCAGTAGCACTTAGTTCATATAGCTGTGTTGTTTTGTCTTTTGGTTGATCTGTAAAAGAAGTATGTAGGTGTTTAAATCTGACAAAGGGTTAGTGGCATTCTAATGCAGATAGTTAGAAAGTTTGTTGTTTCGGTTCGCTTAGTTGGGGATAAACTACTTAGATCACTCATGCTTGTGCTTAACAGTTTGAAAAGTTAGTTTAGGAGAAGTTGAGTTCTCAGTTTCTTTTCCCTAAGCACCATCCTGTTGTAAGTTGTATACATAGGGAGGGAAGTCTGATTCTAGTAGGCAGTCAAGGCAATCTGAATGATTGGGATTGCTCGGTAGGCTAGTGCCATTCTAACATAAGTCTGAAAGCCCTCGATTCAATTAGTACTTTAGCCGTGGGTTGTGATTAGTTAATCACTCAAATGGTTTAACCAATTTGAAGATTGAGTCTTGAAAGAAGATAGGTTTGCAGCACTCCTTTTCAGCAATGCTTTGTGCTGTCTATCAGTTGAATAGTAGAGGTGTTAAGGTTTGATGCATGGACTAGCAGATCAGTAGGCTTTTGGTTTTGATGTTTAGTTAGAAAATGTCATTGATTTGTGTAGTTAAGAGTGTTGTGATGATAGCTTAGAGGTTCATATCAGTGGATGAATCGAATTAGTGGGAATTGCTGCTAGCATACACTTATACCTCTTTTGCATCAGTTAGTGTTTAGTTTAAGAAACCTAAAGGTGAGTCAGTAATAGCAGTGATAGTTTTGAGTAGTTTGGCACTATGGTAGTGTATCTGAAAAATTAGTTAGCATCCACATGTTAGTCGTGTGGTGCTTGGTTTGTGCATAGTTAAGTCCAAATTTGGTTAGAAATCTGATTAGCATCTAGTAGTTGGCCAATGAGCTAGTCAGCATTCCAATAGCTAATTTGTTTGTCTAAATGAACTTATAGCAGTAAAGGTTGCATAGAATAGTTATTTATTTAAAATGTGGTAATTTGCTGCTTAGCTAATAGATGTGCACACAATCACCATCAAAGTCTGCCGAAAGAATAGAGCATATAAGAGGTTTGATTTTGACGGTATGATTATCGTGGGAAATAAGTAAGTTTGGAGAGAGCAATCGAAGAAATCCTATCTAATTTAAATAATCTCGAATCACTAATTTGTTGTTCCTAAATTCATAATCTATCTTCGTGTTAATGATTTTTGGATCTTGGCGTCCGTGTTTATTCATGTTTTTCTTTGGCGTTTTATCGCTAGATGACGTTGATTATCGAGTGATCCTCTGCAACAAGTTGAATATCTCACACAAAGCAAAGGCAAGCGGTTTGATCATATCCAGTTCATTCCTATTATTTTCAAGTCTAATATTTTGTTTAACTTGTATGTATGCATGCTTTTGGGTCAAAGTTAATTTTATCGATTAGAGGTAGTTAATTCCATTGCATAGTTTCCTGAAAAAGTTCACCCCACTACCATAGGTTATTATCCTCATTGTGAATTAGAGCCCGATGAATGATCTATGGTCTTTTTATTGTTTTACGATATGATGCTTAGCAATGCTTAGTTACTGGTAGAATTGGGCGTTATCGACTTAGTCGATGACCTTGATCACACAAAACTTATTATTGGTTATATTTCACCTCGTCTATGATACTTGTGAAAACTAAAAACTAAAAACAAAATGATTTGGACTTGGGCACAATGGTAAGATGGTGTGCTTTTGGGTGTGATGGAATGGTGCCCGAGTCAACAAGGACCGAACATCTTGTTACACTAAACCAAGCATTCTTGCGTGCTAACCACACTAGAGTATATGGGACCTCTCTTGACTTAGTACTTTGGCGTGTATTGGCTCGGTCGCAGGAGGTCGCGAGGAGGGATGGTGTTGGGAGCATGGTAGTTGTCCAAAAGCTTTACCCTTTGTGGTAGTTGTCTTTCGGCTTTACCATGTAAGCGTATGGATTTCTATCCATACGAGCGACTCGTAGTTGATACACAATATTGGAAAACGTCATGTTAGACTTAGCGTGCTGCATACCAAAGGAAGTATGCTAACCGTGGTGGTGGAAAGGCGGTCTAAATTGTGGAGTCAGTGGTACACCCTGCAGGTTAAAACTATTCGAATAGCCTCGTCCTAGGTTATGGACACGCTTGGCAAGGTCTTCCAAGAGTTAGACTACAACCTTTTAATTAAAACTTGATGTGTTGGTATGAGCGGTGTTCATACTATTGTTGTGATGGCCATTGGGTTGGTCATCTCTAGGATATCTTTTGTTACTACTTCTTATCATGTTATTTGCAAATAAAATTTTGAATTGTTAAACTGCCTTCAAACTATTACATTATTGCAAAGAAAAGCGGCTTTATGCTAAAAATAAGTCCAGAGCCCTCCACTTAAATAAAGCTTGCATGTAGTTAAATTATAGTTCTTGCCCTTACACGTCAGTCTTGCAGTACAAAAACAATTTTTGTACTCGGATGCTTTGCTTAATGTTTTTGTTGCAGAGAAGAAGGTGAGCCCCAAGGGCTTCCTTTTGTGAGATGTCTTGGGTTTGACGATTAGCTTAGCGGCCTGGTTGGTTGCCTTGTGGGTAAAGGCACACTAATTGACTCTTTATTTATCGCCATCTTATGGCTTTTGCTTCATTGTGTAGTTTGTTACTTTATCTTGTAATTTCTTTCTTGTATATTATGAAGTTTTGATCTTGTAACCTCTCGTGTATGGAATTGATGCATAATTTTGTGAAGAGTGTGTATCTGCGTTCGGAAGTATACATATCTCGAGGCTTGGTTTATTTGAATTGTGATGCTAGGGCCGGTGGTTGGTTAAGCATTACAAGCCAAATAAACTGGGTCCTCACGAGTCACCTCGAATCCGTCGAGTCATGAGAAGAAGCCGAGCTCCGCCATCACCTTCGTTGTCATCTTCCACCGCTCTAGTGAGTCCCAGCCTTTGCAGCCATCACCGTCGTCTTCCCGTGCCAAGATCTCTCCTATCGCCTTCACGGTTTTGCCGAGTGCACTCAAAGCTATAAGCGTTGTTGTCGTCTCTTCTTCTCCACGCCGCCTTCATCATCCTCGGTCTCGTGCACCACCCGCGATTCCTGTTGCCTCCTCTTTCATTTGCGCCGCTCCAAGCCCACTGAGCCATAGTTGTTCACTGTCACCATCGCCATCGCAAGTCAAGCCATGCCGCCACCTTCGTCCCCGCCTCCGGCCGCTATGGTCGCCGCTTGTGGAATCTACCTATGGCATCGTCCTCTTCGTTACCTCTGCTTTCCATTGAGCTACTTCACTTACCTAGGAGCTATCGATGTTAGCCATCGATGTTGTCACCGGAGTAGCACCGCAAGCCTCACCATCGCGCCCTCTCCCTTTTGCATTGCTCCACTATCACTGTCGCCCCACCGCTCGCCATCGACCCTCAATCCCAAAGCCATCGCCACCGTCGGTGATGTGGTGCCATGCCATCTGCACCCCGCCTCCACATCAACACCGGTGCTTATGTGGCAAGCCGCGTA